>CM062931.1:20502500-21990925 GCA_031878705.1 Tapirus indicus | reverse complement strand
AAACTTCATTAGCAAGATGGTAACAAAGCCAGCAAAGTATATAAGAAAGATTTCTCTCCTGGGCAAGAGGGCAAGACAGCGCCAGCTGCCAGCTGTCTCTGGGAACCTGATGCTGAAGGTGTCAGAAGAGAGAGAACCATGGCTTAAAAAAACCTCAATCAGCAACTAACACCAAAGAGGCAAGACACTTCTGGAGGCCAAGAAGTGGCTGGATCCTGGGGGAAATGATAGTCTTAAGTGGGAGAGAGCTAGGGGGCCACCCATGGAGCGGGTGGAAGGGCCAGAGTTCTATGGAGCCTGCGGAGGTGGGGCTGTACCTCCCCCATCACGCCTGTGAATTTCAGGCGTGGATCCCTGGACCAATGTTATGTTGCTTTGAGCAGAAAAGCAGCAGGGCCAGCTCTCAGCAGCAGGGGACCCAGGCAGCGCTCAAGCCCAGCTGGCTAAGTGAGCTACCCAAGACAAGTGTGGAGGCAACATGAACCAGAGGCCTCTTCTCGTCAACCCATTACTACATGCAAAACACCTCAGGGGGCCAAAGGATACCTGGGGCAGGGAAGTGGTATTGAGACCAGATTTTAATACTAGAAACTCCCTCCCTGAGGCTCAACCCTTTGCCCTCTAAATGTATCAGAAGGAGCACAAACTAAGGCAGACATTACCAGCCAGGGCTGCCGACAGTTCAAGGGGCTGAAGATGAGTTCACAGGGAACATGGTAAGACATCTGAGGGCTTCGAGACTAAGAACAATAACAAAGAGAACAACCTATACCAGAGGAGGCAGAAACAGTGGAACAGAATAAAGATGTAAGAAAAGGATAAGTATCCACGCAAAATAAGGGAGAAGAATAAAGCAGGAAGGATCAGTTATGGACAAGAACCAACTGGCGAGATCAAGGATGAAAAAAATAATTGTTGTGATAAAGAACTTGGTGGATGGCTTGGACAGCAGAATGGGTGCATTTGAAGAAAGAATTACTAAGCTGGCAGATGGAGGGGGAGCCTCTCAGAAGGCATCAGGAATGGGTGAAGAGACGGAAGGAACAAACAAGAGTTAAGAGAAGTGGAAGATGGAAGTGGAAGTATGACTACAGTAGACTTCCTAGAAGGCTGGAAAGGATAAATGGAGGGAAGAGAAATATTTGGAGAAATAATGACCAAGAATTTCCCAGGATAAACAAACACATTAGATATTAAAGGAAGACATCAGGACCTCAGAATGCAAAAGCTCACTAGGTGCCACACCAGCAACATTTAAGAATGTCAAAGACCATGGGAAATTTCAAGTGTCCAAAGAGAAAAAGCAGATCCCCTTCCAAGAAACAAGAACTAGACATCAGCTTTCTCAGTAACAACCCTGGAAACAAGCAATGGAGTGGTATCTTCAAAGTGTTGAACCTAGAATTTTATCCAGGGAAATTATCATTTACTTGCGAATAGGAGACACAAGAACACAGAAAGTTCATTTCCCACACACTCCCTTGAAAGAACTCTTTCAGGATGTACTCCCTTAAGAAGAAAAATGAGCCAGCCCTGATGGCCTAGCGGTTCAAGTTCAAGTTCGTCGTGCTCCGCTTTGGCCACCCGGGTTTGGTTCCCGGTGGCGGAACCCCACCACTTGTCTGTCAGTAGCCATGTTGTGGTGGCTCACACAGAAGAACTAGAAGGACTTACAACTAGAATATACAACTATGTACTCGGGCTTTGGGGAGTCGGGGAGAAAAAGAGAGGAAGATTGGCAACAGACGTTAGCTCAGGGCGAATCTTTCCCAGCAAAAAAAGAAGAAAAATGAGTTCAGCAGAAAGCAAGAAGTAAGAAAGCAAAGTAAACAATTTGGTAAATGTTGTGGTCTACCAAGGCAATTATATCAACAATTTTTTTTGAAATCATAAATTGAACATGGCTCTTCCGTGGGCACAAGAGGGCTCTCGGCCTCTTTAGCCCACCCCCTCCCCCACTCAGCCCTCAAAAAACAGCACATGACTGGATTTCTCTCTAGGTTTCCTTTCTCTTTTCTGTTCTTTCTCCTGTCTTCCTACCAGCTGGATGACCTTACTTGATAACTGGTGCCAGAGGCCCAAACGTCTCTTCGTGGGAGCAGAGCATGTCCCCAGTGACATTGCTGAGCAGCGTGGGCTCGAAGAAATTTTTTCCGAGTTGATGTCGCTTCCCGCCTGTCACAACGGTGGCCCCTTTGGAGACTGCATCACTCACGTGTTTCTCTACCTGTGCGCAGAGAACAAGAAGAGCCCGTGGGAAAGTTGGTTGAGGGTGGAAATGAAACAATCTCTTTGAATGTTAAAACTGCAGAAAACTGGAACTGTTTTTTTTTTTAAATAGGTTAAAAACCATGTGTCCTAGTTCCTTCTTGGTAAAAAGAATCAAATATGCAGAGATACGGAGGCACTAAGAGGGCATGTAGTGTGTGCTATGCTGCCGTCTCCCTGCTCTTTGCTTTTCAGCTGTCTGATCTCACTATTGGTTGGATAGTCTAATATATACTGGCATCTTTCTGGGCCTGATGCTTAGCTGTTTCCCCAGGATTTGTCTCACTGCACTCCTGGGTTACTTCCAAGTTCTTGGATCCCACGTTGTCCTCTTTCCTGGACTTTGCTTTTATTTTACTCTAATACATTCTCCTCAAGTAGTTTTGAAAAAGGTTCCCTGAAAGTGGTATACTCTCTGAGTTTTCTGACACTTCAAGTCTTTTTACCTTGTCCTCTAGCTGACTGACAATTTGGTTGATGATGGAATTTTGATCCAAAATAATTTTCCTTCAAAACTTTGAGTGCATTTCTCCACTTCTAGTGTCATTGATGAAAAGTCTGATTCAAAAATGGTTCTCACTCCTTTGTGGGTAGCTTTTTCTCCTTCTGGAAGCTTCTAGAATCTTCTTTTATGTTCCTGACATTCTAAAATTTTAGCAAAATATATCTGGGTTTTTCTTTTCATTCATTCTACTTGACAATTAGTGAAATCTTTCAATCTGAAGGATTATTTCCCCCTAGCTCTAAGAAGTTTTTATCTTTTATTTGATAGTGCCATTTTCCTCCATCTTCTCAATTCTTTCTTTCTAGAACTCCTATTACTAAAATGGATATCCCTCCCACCTCACATTAATTGATTTCTTTTTGCCTTTCTGTCATATTTTTCATCTCTTTGTCTTTTGCTTTAAATTCTAAGAGTTCTCCTTGATTCTGTCTTCCATCTTCATCTATTTTAAAAAACTTCATCATTTTTAAAAAAACTTTGACCATCATGTGTTTAATTTCTAAAAACTCTTTCTTGTTCTCACTGCTTCATTTTCATAGAACCTGCTTCTATTTTATAGATCTATATCTTCTCAAAACTCTTGGAGGACACTATTAGACTCTTAGAAAATTCCTTTCTGTTCTCAGATTCACCTGCTTCCTTGAGGGTCGGCTGTTCTGTGTGTTCTTCCTGACTCTTCCTCTCACGTGCTGAGGGTTTGCCCCAAAGGTGTCATGATCCTTGGTTGTTCATCTTTCTGATGAAGGAGTGGGTTAATTAATTTAGGTGGGTGGCATGGGTGGCCTTTGCTATTTCCAGTCTGTTCCCTGAATGAGTGGGATAACAGCAAACTCAGGTTTATTCTGATTTGGCAGGCTTCACTTTAGGGGCAGCCCCCTTGCAGGGAAGCCCCACTCTGGTGTGCCTCCTCTCATTCTTGAAGCTGTACTCTGCTAGGCAGGCTGCTGTATTTCTTCAGAGTTATTTCCTGCCCAGAGAAAATGCCTCTGCTGTCTTATTTGTATTGGTGGTGATGGTGGGGAGGAGCGGTGTGGGGAAGAGCCAGAAAATTGTGAAAAGTATAACCAATGAGCACCATTTCTCCTCTCCTCCCATTCCTACTCTCCAGTCCAGACAGTTCTAGAAAGGCTCCATCCTAAAAAATGGCACCCATTTCTCTGCAGGCTTCCATTGGGTGCCTCAGCTGCTTTGACTTTTCCGTTAATGTGATCCCTTCTGCCTTCCAGAAGCTCATCACAATCTTTGGTCCATTGGAGTCCTCCCCCTCCTCCCATCCTCACCTGAATGCTCTGTAGGATTTCAGAAGAGATAAATATAGGCCTGGGCACATTCTGCCATCCTGACTCACCCTTTTTAAATCCTCACCCCCAACAATCCTCTCATAGTCCCTTGTCTGCAACAAATCCCCATTAGCCAGGATGGCTTTCTTTCTTTCTTTCTTTTTTTTTTTTTTGTGAGGAAGACCAGCCCTGAGCTAACATCTGCTGCCAATCCTCCTCTTTTTGCTGAGGAAGACGGGCCCTGGGCTAACATCCGTGCCCATCTTCCTCTACTTTATATGGGACGCCGCCACAGCATGGCTGACAAGTGGTGCGTCAGTCTGTGCCCGGGATCTGAACCTGTGAACCCCGGGCCGCTGAAGTGGAGCGCGCCAACTTAACCACTGCGCCACGGGCCAGCTCCCTGGCTTACTTTCTATGATTTGTATCTCTAAGAATAATTATATTTAACATACTTAACAAGGACCCACCTCTTTGTACCCAAAGAGAATATGTCTGCCCTTTTCCTGTCATATTAAATGTGATGTGCAATGTTTTTTCCTGGAATTTACCCTATGACTGTGTGTATACTAATGCCAACACAACAGATTGTTTTCAGACAAGGTTTCTCCTAAACTCTCCAAAGACAGAACTCCTTCAACTGTGGTTGCTTGAAGTCCTAGAAACCAGCGCCCTCTAGAGAGCAATGTCTGCATCTTCACTTTGGCAAGAGCAACAACAAAGAAAATCTCTAGGACAATGGTTTCCCAGCCTGGCAAACTGGCAATAACTGGGGCACTTAAAAAATACCAATGCCTAGGCCCTACTCCAGACAAAGTCACACCCCAATCTCCTCAGATAAGACCCAGGCACTTGTAGTCGTTAAAGGCACAGGGTGGGTTAAGAACCACCACTCTGGGACTGGAACCACAGCTGGTACAGACCCAAATTGTCTTCACTGGCTGATTAAGTCCCCAGGGTCCAAAGTCACCTCAAAAATGCAGGTGGTGTCAAAAATGCAGGCCTGTCAAACCTCAATGCTTCCCTTGGTTTCCAATGGGGAAGAAAACAGACCTGGGTTCAGCTGACCTGACAGCCCACTGGGTCGGGGCAGCCATTCAAGGGCGTGGTCTTCAGGCCCCCAGGAGGTGGATGAACAGTGGTCAGCCTGTGCTTCCCACAGGGTGCTGACCTGGCTCTCACTTGATTTTGGTTCCCTGGGTGACACCCAGGAGGCTGGCTGTTTCCTGCTTCGGGCCACCTCTTCTCCCTTCTTTTCCACACACAATCTCCAGCCTCCATTTTCCATCTGATTTAAATGATTCTATTAAAATCCTTTCTACTAGTAGAGATTTATCTGGGAGCATATTGGATGTTTGGTATTGTAAGAAAGTTCCTTGTAAGCAACTCTAAAAATAATTATTTTTTAAAACACTAGAACAAAGAGAGAAGTCTCACCTAGCTAGTAGTCTAGATTGTGACATTTTTTGAACAACATATCCTTCCTAAAAGCAGTTTCCCTTTCCCACCATGTCTAAATCCTGAATGTGGCTTCTCCTATTCTATGTCTCCCTACTGGAATGCTTTGGCAAGGATTCTTTTGAAAGGGCGTTTTGTTGTCAATGTAGCCAACATTTCAGCTGAAACATAAACAATTTCAAAAACAAAACCGGTCTTTCTTCCCTTTTAGGTGTTCAAAAAGTAAAGAATTTTGTATTTCAAGATCCTAATTCCTGAGGGAGTGAGGGATAGAATTATCACCACTATTAGAGAAAATTTAGGGAGGGCAATAGAAGATCTATAGTGACAGATCTCATGGGGACGCGGTGTAATGACACAGCTGGAAAAGCTCATGACCAGATGATGCCGCTGGATTCATACAAATTGACAGAAATTCACTTTTTCCCAATTTCTTCATTGTTTCCAAAATAGCCTTGCCGGGACATTAGCAAAATGTTTTTTGCTAGTTAAGCTTTGGATAGCAAAACCATGAAATCTACTTTAACAGATAACAACACGAACTTACCTTTTCTACTGCTTTTTCATTAATTAATGGGCCTTGAGTCGTTCTCTCCTCAAATCCATTACCCACATGCAGGGATGCTTTCATTGCTTCAGCAAATTTTTTCACAAAGGAGTCATGGATACCACTTTGCACCAGGAAACGGTTTGTGCAAACACAAGTCTAGACAGCAAAAAACAAACGCAGACGTTTGTCAGAAGCTCTTGACCCAGCCAACCAATGTGTGACTACTGCTGCCTCTCTGAACGTGAAAACACTTTCCCAAGTGGTTCTCCTCAGGTGTCCAACCTGCTGTTTTCCTCCCTATGTGGGCTTGGCCCTAAAGGTAAATGCACTGAGTAAGTGCACATTCTTCTCCAACCCCCTCCACAGCTGCCACACCTCTGTGGTTAAATAAGTAGGCCAGTACAAATAACCGTGCACAAAAAAAAAAAAAGCCAACTAACCCAAGTTTTTTCAAATGGCCTAAATAAGCCATTATGAAACAAACAGGGAAAGAAAAAAAGCAACACAAAAAACTCTAACTCCCTGCTAGACTGATGCTGCAGTGACACAGAGCAGGGGCTAGAAGGGATACGGTCAAAGGTTAACTTACATCCTTTGGTTTATTATACCTTCCAAGTGTTTGGCTGAATCCGACATTTTGAAAATGGACACAAGACCATTCTTCCATGTCCGCCTCAATTATTGAAAAGACCCCTGCTTATCTTTTTCTAATTAGACCTAATATTTTTAAATTATAAAATATAACATTACAGGAAATGTAGTTATCATTAACAATTTTTTAAAATCTTTTTTCTTAATTGTGTATTTTTCTAATAGAAACAAGTATATAATTTTGTGTCCTATACATTTTCTTTGGCTTAAAGCAACATACCCCAAAGTTGTAGCTTTATAGTGTGACTCTGAAGGTTACACACATTGGCATTTTGTGTTTCTGAATAGAAACATACCTATTTCTGAAACAACCAAGCTTATTTAGGTTATGTGAAAGGAGAAAAACTAATTACCAAAGGCCAACACAAGGATGAAAACTATTTAATGTAGAATATTATACAACATTTCACCTTTTTTTCCACAACATAACCTTTCAGGAGTTTTCACTCTGTTTCTGGAATGCATTTAATACTGCTTATTGATGGTACTGTAAGACAAAGTGCTTAACAATATTCACTCTGTTTCTGGAATGCATTTAATACTGCTTATTGATGGTACTGTAAGACAAAGTGCTTAAGAATATTTTGCAAGAAGCCAGGATCCTGGCAACAGCTTGGATAGAACTTGGGAGACAGGACTCTAGGATGTATGACCTCATGCCAATTAGTCTTTCTAGAATTTCATTACCTCGTCTGTGAAATGCAAGGTTTGTATCAGATAATTTTGATGGTCTCTGCTAGATCTAATATTCCAGGAGTTCTCATGAAGGCGTGAGCTCAGGCCATCACTCTCCCAATGACAACCTGGACACCCCATGGGCACCCTGCTGTCCTGGGGCGTGCGGCCTGTGGTGGGTGTCTAGGATGCCCCTCCATCTCAGGAGGAGGGAGACCCAGGCAGCAGGGTTTTGAGTTTTTCAAGGCACCATCTCAACATTTTCCCACTTTCTTTTCCTTAAGACTGTGGGCCTCACACCCTACTGTTCAAGGCTGTTTTGTGTTTCAGGAGATGATTACACCTGTTTAGTAGAGAAAAGCCCAATGAGGGAAAACTATGACAATAACCAGATTCAAAGAGTAGGGGAAAGAAGAGAGGAGACAACGATTTGATTAAAAGACATCTGCTGTTCAGGAAATTCCCGGAAGCCAGGGACTCTACCTTCTCTCTCTGTGGACCCTCCAAGCCTAGCAGAGTCCTGGCAAAAGGAACCCAAAGGTTTCCTTCCAGGAGATGAGTAAGTAAGGTGTTAGGATCTTTGTAAAATACACACACATAGAAACCCTGAAAAATGCTCCAGGACTCACCTGCCCAGAGTTCCTAAATTTAGATGCCATGGCACCTGCTACAGCCTGGTCCACGTTGGCACTGTCGAAGACAATGAAAGGGGCGTGGCCGCCCAGCTCCATGGAGACCCTCTTCACAGAGTTTGCTGCGTGGTGCAAGAGTATCTGTAGGTAGACGAGAGAAGGCTGTACACACTGAAATCAACTATTAGGACTCGTAAGCCTTTGTTTCAAAAAAGTACCCAACAGTGTAAAAAGCCAGGTGCACAGTAGTGTAGATACGATGATACTTTGCATAAGAAAAGGGAAAAACCAGAATATACATTCATATTTGCTTGTATTTGATAAAGAAACACTGAGAAGATAACAAGAAACTAAGAGTAATTCCTTATAGAAGGGAGGGAGTCAGGGACAGGGGTGAAGGTGAGACTTCTGAGTGTAAACATGTTTATATTGTCTTGATTCTTGAACCATATAAGTGTATTACCTATTAAAAAACATCATATGATAATAGGCTTAAAAATCATAATATAGAGATAAGATAATAAAATTACCCAGAATCCCACAACCCATAGGTTACCACTGATAAAATTTTAAAGTATATCCATCCAGAATTTGGCCACACAGGTTCATGTATATGTACTTTTTTTTTTTTTTTAAAGAAAACAGGATGGTAGAGTTATACAGTTTTATAACCTGCTTTATCTTCCTAATTAATCATACATCTGGAACATCTTCACATGTTCACAATACTTTATGCCTTGGCTCCTTTAATGTCACACTACAATGTGAAGATTCTCTCATGTCAGCATATGTGTTTCTAGAACATTCCTTTAGATGCCTGCATAGTATTCCATTGCATGGCTGTTCCATAATTTATTTATTCAGCCTCTGTCTGTTGGAAATTTAAGTTGTTTCCAATTCTTTGCTATTTAAAATAACACTGCAATTATTCCCTTATTATAAATTTGTAGAAGCAGCATTGCCAGCTCAAGCACGATTGTAAGGCTTTTTGATACATATAACTATTAGGCTTTATATATCCAGTAAGAGATTTTTATGGCCTAGGAAAGCTGCACAGGGATGTTTAACTGTTTTATCATAGGACAGTAGGTCTCTGTCCAGTCAGAGCTACAGGATAGACGGAACCACTTGGATGGTTCAACTGAAATAGACAGTAGTCACAAGCTCAAGGTCACTCCAGAAACAGCTCCCCAGTGACACACACCCTGAGGCTGTGGGTTTTGCCATAGGGCTGTTGGTCAAAATTCAGAAGGGCTGGAAAAATGCTTCTGTGCTGGTACTTCTCCATATGCCCAGATGTTAATATTCCAACAATTAAATAGTAGTGACCATCTTCTCATTGAAATGTTACTATTCAACAAACTAGTACAAGTGTTAAGACTAAACATATTTCTGTATTGGACTCAAGATAGCTATTTCCATTTTGAATTTTTAAGAAATACTATCTGCCAGGCCATTGATTTTCCTGAATTTGCTCACTCTTGGGTCACTCGCATCCACTCGGCCTTGGGCACAGGACCAGGCTCACGGCGTCCCTCCTCCATGTGCACTTGCTCTGTGTGCTCTGACTGCATCTTCTTCCCACTCAGCCCTCAGGACAATGGCCCTGCAGTACTGCATGCACTCCTGTCACTCGTTAAGGAATCCTTTCCGCTCTGGTTCCCACTGCTGACCTTCTCAGGACCTCAGCTTCCAAAGTCCTAGAAGAGAGAATGTGACTGCCCAGCTCATCTTTCTCTGCCAGGTCACTTGTCCTGGGTCATTGGCCAGCCTAAGAATCTGTTTTCCTCAGGTCAAATGATCACTCCTGGCTCAATTCTCCGTGTGGGAAGAGACGAGGTGTTAGGTGCTATAAAACACGGCTGCTGTCCCCCCAGCAGGCCCCAGGAGGGCAGGGCAGGCATCTCCAGAACAGGCCTGCTGTATGGGGCTCAGTGAGAGGCAAGAGTCTACACCTGGAGATCAAGAGCTCAGCCACTGAATTCTCTGAGAGATCAGCCCAGAAGAGGCCCTTGATATACAGAGTAGTTATTCCTTTATTGGCGATTCCTGTCACTCTTCCCTTTAAGCCACTTGACGTGAATCATTGTCCTGGGTAATTTAAGAGTCAAAGTTGGACTTGGCAGGACATGGTTGGCATTTTCCTGGGGGACTGTTAGATGGTGACAGTTTGCTGAGCAAAGTGGGGAAGAGCAAGGAGTTGCTGGCCTTTGCCCAGCATCCTGGGAACTTCTCTGGCTTGAACAGCAAAGGTTTTACAACCCTTTCTCCCAGGCCTCTCTCTTTCTTTTTCTCTTTTTCTTGACTACTTCATAGTAATGCTTGAAACCCTCTGAGAGTAAGTTTGCATTGTAAGATTCACTGATCGGAGCTATGGCAGTTTATGGATCTAAAAATTCCTGCTTCTGATATGAACGAACGGTAGGCTCCCAAAGGGCCACTCCGAGTGTGGGTTTATGGCATGACAAAAGTGGTTATGGTTAGGAATGATTAAAATTGCTTTATTCCTTCCTGCCTCTCACGATGTCTAAAAATGACCAGAATTTCACAAAAAGTTTCAGATTAGATTTATATTATTTTCATCTGATATGTGTTTATGTACATGCCTAGTATGAGTATATACACATATATGTATAGTTTTGTATATATACTATCAGAAAAAAGTATACTATCTGAAAGAGAAACTATCTGGAGAGAAACACTATAAATAAAAACTTTTGTTCTGCTCTGCCTTTTTTCTCTTTTGAATATTTAAAAGGATAAACAAAAATCCACTCACAGGCACACACATGAAGTTTTGGGGAAACAACTTTTCAATGTTTAAGGAAAAAAGAAGTGAAAAAAAAAAAAGACCTCTCCATTTCTGTAAGTACCTTTATACTAAATACGTTTGTTCAATTCTAAGACACCCATTTCAACATCAATTGTGTTTCTGGAATCTTTAATTCTACGTTATAGAAGAAACATGCATTCCAGAATTGAGGAAATGCAATGGATAGTTTTCTACCACTTCACATACAACAAAAATGGGAAGGGGCAAGCCCCATGGCATAGTGGTTAAGTTCAGCGTGCTCCACTTTGGCAGCCCAGGTTTGTGGCTTCGGATCCCGGGCGCGGACCTACATCACTCATCAGCCATGCTGTGGTGGTGACCCACATACAAAACAGAGGAAGACTGGCACAGATGTTAGCTAAGGGCTAATCTTCCTCAAGCCACAAAAAAAGAGAAAAAAGAGAAAGATTGGCAACAGATATTAGCTCAGGGCGAATCTTCCTCAGCAAAAAAAAAAAAGGGGGGGGGAACTTTGCCACCCCGACTCCTTCGGTATTGTCAAATAGGAGCCTCTGTCATGTCACAATAAGGAACACCATCCAAAATATCTCCAAAGGATGATCAGACATGACTTTATCTGACAGAGCTCTCAACACTCTGCCGGAAATCTTGCTACAAATGGTGATCAAGATGAAATCGTATTTTTATACTCCATAAAGAGAAAATGTTAAAATGACATTTGTTTCCACGTACCTTTCCAGTAGCTGTGGAGCCAGTAAAGGAGATTTTGGACACCAGAGGATCAGTGCAAAGTGCTTCCCCTACTTCCTTGGCCTTCTTTCGAGAGCAGGGAACAACATTGTACACACCTGGAGGGATTCCAGCCTGGTTTGCAAGCTATAAAGACAAACAGCAAACATGTGGCAGCAAATGATCAAACTGAAAAAACAGAACAGAGAAATAAATAAATATTTTAATCCACAAAGGAATGGAAAAAAATTATGCTGACCTTGGGCATAGAATAAGAATATATTTGGAACTGAAACAAGATTCCTAACCATGCTAAAGTGGTATTAATGTGTTATTATACATCATTAAAATAAAATTTCTTAGAGCTTAAGTTTCAATACCAATTTCTGTTAAAGAAACAAAAAACCACACCTTGGATTTGTTTCCCAAGAAATCAGAGCAGAGTCCAAGAAAAGTTATTTGATTCACCTGTAGAATCAGGGGAGAGAGTACAAAGGAGCATTCGCCGAGCACCTACGATGTGCAGGGAGGTGGGTGAGGCCTTCCCACAGCTGATTTCCAAAGCAGTGGTGAGGAAAGGGAGGCCCAGCAGGGAAGAATCATGCCAAGACCACATGCTAGGGAGTAACAGAGCCAGCATGCTAACCCACGGCTGCCTGACCCGGAAACCCGTCTCTTTCCACGGCAATTCTCTCTGTATAGGGCACACCCTGAATTATTGTGACTTCTGAATCCCATTAACAATTAACTTATTGCACAAATCTGACTGGGGATTCTGGGAAGATGGTGGGAGCAGCAGTTTTCGAATCTCTCTAAATCCCCTCAAAAAAACAGAGAGAGCAATTAGATAGTCAAACCAGAATATCAGAGACAACATTTGCAAGACTGGATGTAATGTAAGTGCCAGAAAATTGTGGGGTTTTTTCCACTGGTAGTGCAAGTGCATGACTTAGTTCTGATTGCATCCACTTCAAAGACAGCCATCTCATAAACACATTGCCAGCCACACGACTATACAGAAAGCCAGGCTGCCCTCCCCCCCGAAGTTTCCTTTGTTTTAGAGACCTCTGGTTGGCTTAAATAACTGACCATTTGGCCACTTGGTTCTGCCTTCCTATGTTTAATTCTGCTCTTATGTTTTAAATCCACCAATAAAGAGTGAATCTGAGAAACCCTAGGCCCCCACCCCGGACCCCAATAAAAGCAGAGCCCCAGGTCCACGCATGCGGTCCCTCCCTCTCTTGCTCTCCCCACAACCTCGCTGTGTGGCCTTAGGCATGCCATGTACCTAAAGGGACATGGAGTAATAAACCTTATCTAGTTTTTGCTGAGGGTATCTTGCAATTATAAGAACCACAAGGGCTGATCCAGCCACAACATTAGTTCTGAAAGAGGAAATGTCTGCGAGCAACTTGCTGTGAGCCCAGGTGGGCACGCCCAGGCACTTCTAGCTGAGAGTGTGATTGATAGACTGAACACGGGGTGACAAGGCATGTACACAGTGCAAACTACAAGTGGGTGGGACCATATCACTGACAGGTGGGGAGCATCAGCACCTTCATGAGAAGACACAGAGGGAAGTAATAGGCTGTCTGATGGACCTGATAACAGAGAACCCCAAATAGCCCACAGGTGTTCATGAAACACAGGGCAGGCCAATTTGGAACAGCAACTATAATTGCCCAACACAATAGTAGGCGAGTGCAAGGGACTCTACAATGAGAGCTGGAGGGCACAGAGCGTACATTCCCAGAGAACCGTGTGATGGAGGAGGAGAAGGCCCAGATAAAAGTCGGGGAGGGAATGGGGCCGGGGAATCTGAGAAAGCAAGAAACCCAAAGGCACCCTGTGCAATTAAAGAAGCTAGCTCTATCCAGGCCTCCTTCTAAAAGTTTAGGAAAATAACTTCACATAAAAATAAACTAAATTCTCAGAAAAATACCAAAGTCAAATTCCACACAAAGTTATTAAAAGAAAAACAGAGAATAAAGAGTAGAAAAGCATCCTCACAGACAACAAAAGCTTACCAGAAAGCCATGCCCATAAAACAGATCAAACTATAACTGACTATGAGGTGAAAAATGATACAAAAACTGTACCAAGATACAAAAGAACAATCTGAATCAGAATTAGGAAAATTTAGAAATGAACACAGGAAAGAATTAGAAATAAGAGAAAAAAAATCATTTCAGAAATGAAAAGCAAACGAGAAGAAACACAAGACTATAAACACAACAGATAATACTTGAAGAAAAACGGACAGTGAAAAAGAAATTTTTAAAATGAGGGAAAAGATGAAAAGGATACAAGGGAAAGTGACAAAAAAGATTTAACACATAGATAATAGGAATTCCTGAAGAAGAAAACCAAACCAAGTTTTCAGAATAAATTCTGAAAACTTTCCAGAGATTTAAAAAAAAGATCTGAACCTACACAGTGAAAGAGCACCCTGCATACCTGAAGTATAGACCCAAAACAATCATCACAAAGACAGACTCTAGTGATATTACTGGTCTTTAAAAATAAAGGGGATGGGCCGGCCCAGTGGCATAGTGGTCAAGTTCACGCACTCTGCTTCGGAGGCCCAGGGTGCGCATGTTCAAATCCTGGGTGCAGACCTACGCACCGCTCATCAAGCCATACAAAAGAGAGGAAGATGGGCCCAGATGTTAGCTCAAGGCTAATCTTCCTCACCAAAATAAATAAATAAATAAAAACAAAGGGGAAAAACCCACTTTAGGGTAACCAGGCAGAAACAATAAGCTGACTTACAAAGGCAAGAAACAGATTATCATCAGATTTTTCAAGAGCAACACTTTATATCAGAAGAAAATGGAGAACAACATACTGAACACAATCAAGTAAAGACAACGTGAGCCAAGGATTTTATATCCAGCAACAGTGATGTACCAGCATAATGGGCAGAGACTGTTGTCAACAGTTAAGAACCAGGATATTGTTCCATGAGCCCTTCCTGAGGAATCTACCAGGGAACAAGGTTCATACAACCAAAACGACTGGAGAGGCCTGACAGAAGCATCGGTGGTAAGCTTTAAATAGACAGCTGCTTGTGCGCTAAGTGTAAGTGAGGGTTAAAGGAGAGAAAATACAGTATGTAATGGTTACAGCCCTGACCATGCAGAGACAGACAGTATAATTATTTCAAAATATGGGGAGAGCCAGCCCTGATGGCCTAGAGGTTAAAGTTTGGTGCACTCTGCTTCAGCAACTCGGGTTCATTTCTCAGGAGTGGAACCACACTACTTGTCTGTCAGTTGCCATGCTGTGGTGGTGGCTCACAAAGAAGAACTAGAAGGACTTACAACGAGAATCTACAACTATGTACTGGGGCTTTGGGGAGGAAAAAAAATTACGGGGAAACTGTCATTAGACAAGACGAGCCTATGGAGACACGACAACTACATATAATGCACTGTTCTGGATGGGATCCTGCAACAGAAAAAGGACATTAGGTAAAAACTACAGAAATGTGAATAAGGTATGGACTTCAGTTAATAATGATGTACCAATATTGGTTCATCAATTGAAACAAATGCACCACACTAAGGTGAGATGCTAATAATAGAGGAAACAGTGTGGGGTATGTGGGAAGTCCCTGTATTCTCTCTTCAATTTTTCTGTAAAATTGTTCTGCAATAAAAACGATGATTAACAAAAATGAGGAGAATGGAGATAGAAAATATAAGAAAATACAACCATTTTCAGGAGGCGTATTTGATGATGATATGAGGATGAATGTTCAGAGCTTTGGTGTGTCTAATGTGGGACAAAGCAAATGAGTAACTGGGATGCTCTAATGCAGTCATCGCCCAAATCCTTGGGACCCACGAAAGGAGGAGATACAGATAAAATACAGAAGTACCTGAGTACTAAATTTGAATTGGAAGTTTCTGTATGAATTTATGCAGTATTTTAGTGCGTGTGTGTGTACACATATGTATGTTTCCTAGCCCCGCCCACTGAAAAGACCTAGAAACAATGACCAACTAGTAGCAATGAATGTCCCTAGCGCCCTAAGTGTAGTCTAAAATATTTCCTACTAAAGGAAACAAGGGCTTTCTGCAGAAATGGTTAATTCCAGGTGTGGGGCAAGAAATACACATAATAAGACTAAAATATCTTGTCATATTAGATAGCAAGAACTTCTCAAAGACTATCAGAGTTATGTTAAAAGACGTAAGAGCCAACTTGAAGGCGCTGCGATTGACCAAAAATGGGGGCAATTTGAGCTTCACTATGGATAATAATTGCAAGCGTCTGAAACTCATCAAACATGTTAAAACCTATTAGCACATAATGATACTTAAAAAGCAAACTAATTGGTAACCTTCGGCAGATGGTAGGAACAGAGTCATTAATTTGAAAAACTGGTAAATAAAAAATAAAGAATCAAGCACTTCTACTGCCTTTCCTGTATGAACGTACCACTGGGTAACCAAACGGGAGATGGTGGAAAGCTTTGCTTTATAGAAGGAGTCTAGTGAATAAACGAAAAGGAAATGAAAGAATTCAAATATCCCCATGTTTGCAACTCCTCGTGAATTAACAGACTGAGCGGCGTTGAGCAATGGCTGGTAATGTCATGAAAGCAGAGACAACCAGACACACATACCTCCTGACAAAAGGACACGAAAAGGGATTGAGCCCAAGTCTGAGGAGGTGTCTGGGTGCAGCTGCCAAGCTGCAGAAAGTGCAGTGGACAGATGAACACGGTGTGCCACCAAAACCCAGACTATGGGGAGCTCTACTGGTCAAATGTCCAACTTCTTCAAAAGGCAGACTGTAAGGCAAAGGAAAGGATGGAAGGGAAACTGCAGATTAAAAGAGATTTACAAGACGTTCTAAATTAAAAAAACGAGTAAGACTACAGTGCCTGGGTTGCACACTTGGGTGATAAAGCCATAAAAAACACAAAGACTACTATGGAGGGAGGAGGGAGGCAGTGGGATTCAGACACAACACACAGTTCTGGGGCAACTGGCAAAGCTCTATTTCTCAGCTCGGTGGTGGTTACAAGGGTGTTTGACTTGCAATCATTCATGAGGCTATAAATTTGTTTTGTTGGTTTTTCTGTATCTGCTTTATTTTACAATAAAAAACAGAAAAAAAAACACTGACTGGATGCAAGTACTTGATGATTATTTTGAGCGCAGACACAGCCAAAGCGGGGTTAACTGCCCTGTCCAGGACAGAGACATCCTTGGAGCTTCTAGGCCCTCACCAAGGACCTGTTATTTTCTGTAGGTCTAAGAAGCTGCATTTTTCCTTTGAAATAATCTCTCAGTTTATAGAGGTTTTAAAAAATGTGGTTCTTAATCTTTCCAATCAATAAAGATGTGTGCTCTCAGATAAATTTTGTTAGCAGGTGGGGCCTAACAGTCCTAGACTAGTGCTGGCTGTAAAAATTATCATTTGTAGGAAATACACCATTAATTTTATCTGTGCCTCAGGAGTCTGATAAAAAGGTTAACTTACACACATTGCACAGATTTAAGAATTCTTTCAAGAAAAACTATAACAGCCCATCTAAAAAAAGCCTTCCAGGGGCCAGCCCGGTGGCACGGTGGTTAAGTTCACGCACTCTGGTTCGGTGGCCCAGGGTTCGCAGGTTCGGATCCCGGGTGCGGATCTACACACCACTCATCAAGCCACGCTGTGGCAGGTGTCTCACATATAAAATAGAGGAATATGGGCACAGATTTAGCTCAGTGACAGTCTTCCTCACCAAAAAAAATTAAAAAATAAAAATAAAAAGGACTTCCATTCAGTTTATGCTTCTGTATGACTAAAACAACTGATTTGCCTCTGAAATAAGGTGCCGTTTGGTGAAGTGCCGTCAAGGACAGGAGCTTCTAGGCACTGGGTCTGGAATGGCAGAGGGTCCCTGAGAGCCTAGAACAGCAAGTGTGGTAACTGCCGCTGCCTTGTGGATGGTTAGGTCTGGTCTTTCAGAAGCTCCTTTATCTGACCACTGGGCAAAGGGCAAAAACAGCAGCACAGGGACCAGAGGAAGAGGCAGCCCCGACCCAGGAAGGGCTGAGGGAATGAGGTCAGAAACTGACATCCAAACTCAGGAGGGGCTCTAACTGCATCGAAGCCCCCCCTCCCTCTCCCCTTCCCTCCTCTTCCCTTCTACTCTCCTTCCCTCCCACCCAGGCAGAGGGGGATTGGGGGCTGGGGAGGCGGCATCTTATAGTGTCTTGAAGGTCACTGTAAGAAGTTTGGATTTTACTCTGGGTGACATGAGAAGCCATTAGAGGGTTTTACACAGAAGAATGACAAGATCTGACTGAATGCAGACTGAGTCGGAGAAGGGAGTGGTAAATGAGGCTCCCTAAATGTGAGAAATGCCCACGTTAGTCGCATTACTATGAGGGCCTACTTAATAAAAATGATGGAGAGGTATCATTTTTAGGGAAGCCTAAAACACACATGGCCTACAGGTGTCAGAAAATCTCCCATCCATTGTTTTTTCTACAAAAAGCAACAACTGATTTAAAATAATTGCTAGTAAATTAAAACACAACATCATCCAGCATGAGATGTAGGCAAAGACAGAGGCTTTGAAATTGCTTCTTTCTGTCCCAGATAAATATCCTCTATTGGACTCTGTGGGCTCTGCACAAACCCAAGGAGACAGGCTCACCTCGGCCAGGGCCAGGGCAGAGAAGGGCGTGTCTTCCGCAGGTTTCACCACCACCGTGCAGCCGGCTGCCAGGGCGGCTCCCACCTTCCTGGTGATCATGGCGCTGGGAAAATTCCACTGGGGTCAGAAGAGCAGAAGTAGGTGAGTGGAAGAAGTGCCCCATACTTCAAAGGAAGATAGGTCAGGAAGTCAGTCAACAAACTCCATAGCACAACTGCCTGGCAAAGCTGTTCTCTGGCTCTTGCACAGGTGAGCTCTCAGAACACCCTACACCTGTCAACTTGAGGGACTCAGGAGACACGGGCTCATAAAGACAGGAAACATTTTCAGAATTTAAAACAGTACAAAATTATCTACACCAGGGGTCGGTCGGCAAGCTTTCTCGGTAAAGGGCCAGGCAGTAAATATTTTAGGCTTCATGGCATGTGCAGTTTCTGTTGCAACTACTCTGTGGTTGTAATGCAGAAGCCGCTACAGACAATATGTATATGAATGGATGAGGCTCTGTCCCAATAAAACTTTATTTATACAGGCAGCAAGCTGGATTTGGCCTGCGGGCCATAGTTAGCTGACTCTTTGGGAGAAAATATTAGCAAAGGAGATTTGGAAAATAGCAGATGGTTTATTACTTCCATCTCTATATATTTATAGATAGATATCTACAGACATCTACATGTCTATAGTAATAGTATTTTATTTTATTTTAAGAAATACTTGTATAATGCTTATTTTGTGCCAGGCACTGTTCTAATCACTTTTAAATTATAATTAATTAAATCCTAATTACAACCCAATAAGGTCAGTACTATTATCCTCATTTGCAGATTTGGGGAAACTGAAACCGAGCAGGTAAGTAACTTGCCCAAAGTTACACAGCTAATAAACAGTGAGCTTTGAGTCAAACCTAGTCATCAGGGCAGTAAGAGGGATGTCTGTCTGTAACTATGCTGAGCAGGGAAAGAACAGCCATCTTGAGAGCAGCTGGCAGACGCTGTAGAGAAGTTAATATGGGCCCTGGTAGAAGGTAGGTCCAAGGAAGGCTGGTCGCTCCATAAGTATACTGCAGCCCCATCCAGGCAAACACAATACCCTATCTTTTAGCCTTTTTACCGCCTGAACCCGGCCCAGTGCCTGCTGGTAGGTACACAAATCCTCTGCTGTTGGTAATAACCCTAAACTAAGCATCAAATTTTCTTAAAACTATGGCACATTAAAAAATGTGTCATATCCTCAGTCTTTTAAAAAAATGATAAATACCAGAAGATCTTTTCAGATGTGCCAGGCGACGCCAAGAAGCCTTTAGGTCAAGTCAGAATAGCCCCCAGGTCCTCCTGTGAGTCATCCCACGTCTGCAGGCGGTGGAAAACATGTCTTCCCACTCGCCACCACCACCACACCTCACACTATCACAGAGGACCAAGAAACACCTCTGCATCCAGCAAAGGAATCAGGAAACCAAGAACAGGTGACACAGCTATCAGGCCAAGCACACCTCTTCACAAGGAAGAATGAGGTGTTTCCTAAGTCCGTACTCAACCTCCTCCCCTGGGATCTTGCTGATCCTGCACGTACCGGGGTGATGACAGCAGCCACACCAACGGGCTGCTTGAGGACCAGGGCCCGCTTTTCTTTAGCCGGCATACTGATGATGTCTCCATAAATGCGGCGGGCTTCCTCTGAAAACCACTCGAGGAAAAAGGCAGAATAGAGAATTTCTCCTTGTGCCTCCTTCAGTGGCTTTCCCTAAATTAAATCAGAAAAGGACACTTTCATTACCTTCTAATAACAAAAGCCTGACTCTGTGTTTCTAAATCCTTCAAGGCTGCAAGCAGAGCAGAAAAGTCTTCCATGACAAAACCCACAGGGTTGTTACAATATTGCTAACCTCAGTGTGAGTTTTAGAAAGAAAATTACAAATGGTGATGGAAATAAGCATGCACGCCACCTTAGACCACTATGGATCATCATTCGAATTTTCAATATTTTCAAGTTAGGAGGAAACAACTAGAACTGCATCTTCTAATTTTTTCTCCTTCTAATATCTTCTAAGTGTTGTGACCATAGTGTAAAGTAATTTATTATAGCTACAGAGAAACCACTGGTACATTTTTTTGTTTTGTTTTGTTTTTGTGGGGAAGACCAGCCCTGAGCTAACATCTGTTGCCAATCCTCCCCTTTTTGCCGAGGAAGACTGGCCCTGGGCTAACATCCGTGCCCATCTTCCTCTACTTTATATGGGACGCCGCCACGGAATGGCTGACAGGCAGTGCGTCAGCGGGCGCCGGGGATCCGAACTCGCGAACCCTGGGCTGCCAAGCGCGGACTAAACCGCTGCGCCACCGGGCGGCCCCACTGGTACATTTTTAAATGCACAAAAATAACATGAAAAATCAACCCAAACAGTCACATAGAAAAAAAAACTGGAATGGTGAAAAAAGCAGTATTCACATAGTTCCGCCCAAAATCTATTTCTTGCATATTATTAAAGAGTAAATTAGAACACACAAATTTTGTTCTAGCAAACATGAGTGCCTGGCTTCATTAGAAAAAGTCTGTGCCTGGCACAATAATTAGTTGATATCTGATCATTAGGCAAGGAATTCACATTTTCTTCAGCTACAGAACAGCACTGGAGTTAGAGCCTTCCCCAAACTTTAGTCTAAGAATTCCTCAATTTTGCGGGGTAGCAAGTTAGGACCCTGAACTCACATTTTCAGCTGTTATTATCTTGGCAAGGTCATCCTTATTTCGTATCATTAAATCATACCATTTCCGAAGTAATGAACTCCTCTCCTGAAAAAGAAATACAAAGAGAAATAGTGAAATGCCAAGTGTAAGCGAGACTGTCAAATAATCTTCAATTTCCTAAAATATTCGCTGTGTGGTCTCATTCTTAAGACATACATTGGCCTTTCTTCTTCTTTTTCTTTTCCTGAGAAAGATTTGCCCTAAGCTAACATCTGTTGCCAATGTTCCTCTTTTTTTTTTTGCTTGAGGAAGATTTGCCCTGAGCTAACATCTGTGCCAATCTTCCTCTATTTTGTATGTGGGTCACTGCCACAGCACAGCCGCTGACGAGTGGTGTAGGTCCACACCTGGGAACCGAACCTGGGCCGCCAAAGCAGAGTACACCAAACTTAACCACTAGGCCATGTGGCCGACCCCTATCTTTTTTTTAATAAACATATAATTGACATATAACATTATTTAGTTTCAGGTATGCAGACCTTTTTTTGATAAGTAATAATAAAGATGCAATTTCAAGATGCATCTAAAGGGGTGTACTGAGTCATAAATTGTGGAACACCTGTTATTGTTTATGGTAAACATGAATAACTTTAATTTCACTACACAAAGGTATAGTTCCCTACTTTTAAAAAATTATTATTTTAAATTGTGGTAAAATACACGTAATGTAAAATTTACCATTTTAACCATTTTTAAGTGTGCAGTTCAGTGGCATTAAGTACCTTCACACTGCTGTGCAACCATCACCACCATCCATCTCGAGAACTCTTTTCATCTTGCAAAACTGAAACTCTGTACCTGTTAAATGGTAACTTCCCCTTCCCTCCAGCCTGACAACCACCATTCTACTTTCTGTTTCTATGAATCTGACGACTCTAGGCACCCCATCTAAGTAGAATCATACCATATTTGTCCTTTTGTGACTGGCTTATTTCACTCAACATAATGTCCTCAAGTATAGTTTCTTATTTTAACAGCTCACTGGCAAGTTTGATTCATTCCACAGACTGGGGTGGGGGTTGTGGGGTGTGTGAGGCATAAGAAAGAGTTTTACATACTTAAGAAGAGGGTCCAGGCACAACACTGTGAATGTACTTAATGCCACCAAATTGTACAGTTACAAATGGCTAAAATGGTAAATTTTATGTTATGTATATTTTACTACAATTTAAAAAAGTTTCCAAATCATGAAAAATGGATAAAAGGATAGATTGAATTATTAAGACTATTAAGAATACTATGGGTTTCTTAAAAAATAAACTTTTTTTAAAAAAGGAATTTATTTATATAAAACCATTTAAAAAAAAAAAAGAGGGCCCAGAGAGTCCGGGTTAACACACAGAGGTCCTCTAAAGAAAGATGTGCCCCAGAGCTCCAGCCTCCTGCATCTGAACAGGTGGATCGGAAGCAAAGAAGAATCTTTGGTTTACTCTTACCTGCCTGAAGGGCTGCCCATGGCAATGAGCACACCTAGTTTGTCATTCTGCCGTTCTAATCCATTCAGCAGGTGTAAGATTTTAATCATTTTCTCATTCCACTCACAAGCAGGGAGCCTGAGCCTGCGTAAACACCACCAACCGTCTTTCTCGGGGTACTTTCCCTTCTCTGTTTCGGAGAGGCTAACAAGCTGCGTTATCTCACCTCTCAGGGGTGTTGTTGAGATGAAGCTTCTAAGTCTCAATGCCCCAGAGAAGAGGCATCAACGTCTCTTAAAACAATATTACTACAGTAATTTCATTCTGTTTACCCAGTTAAGCATCTGATGACTACAAGCCCATGTGCTGTGGCTTATTCTGGGAGAGAAATAACAGATGAAACAGCACGAGAACCATAAGAATACAAAGTAGATTCTCCTTGCTGGCAGAAAACAATGTCCAGGCTGAACAGAGAAACGAGCAGAGACAATGAATCACCCTCAATATGCAAAGTCGGTGGTTACGGTTAACTATGTCTACCCAATAAAGATATGTTTGAGTCCTAACCCCCAATATCTCAGAATGTGACCTTATTTAGAGATAGGGTCTCGACAGAGGTAATCAAGTTAAAATGAAGTCATTAGGGTGGGCCCTAATCCAATAAGACTGGTGTCCTTATAAAAAGGGGAAATTTGGACATAGGAACAGACATGCACAGAGGAAAGATGATGTGGAAGATACAAGAAGACTGCCATCTACATGCCAAGGAGGGAGGGTGGAACAGATCCTTCCCTCAGAGCCCTCAGAAGGAACCCACCCTTCCAACGCCTTGATTTCAGACTTCAAGTCTCCAGAACAGAGACAATAAAGTTCTGTTGTTTCAACTACTAAGTTTAAACTTTGTTACAGCAGCCCCAGGAGACTGCTACAGCCTCTGTGAGGAGCTGTGTTGAGTGGGCAAGACCCAGACAGGGGTCCTGGGAGGCTCACAGTGGATGCAGTCATGTGGGGCTCAAATCCCAGATCCTCCACTTGAGCAGGAGTGAAGTTATGGATGGTGACCTATGAGCCTCTCTCAGCCAGCCTCCTCCTCCAAAACACAGATCAAGTATCTACCTCACGGCCCCTTTGAAAGGACTACATAAAACACGTGTAAAGAGTACTCAGCTGTGGTAGGCACAAAATGGCCCTCAAAGATGTCTTCATCCTAATCCCTGGAACCTGTGAATATGTTACCTTATATGGCAAAAGGGATTTTGCAGATTGATTAAGTTAAGGATCTTGAGGTGCAGAGATGATCCTAAATTATCCAGGTGGGCCCAATGTAATCACAAGGGTCACTATAAAAGAGGGGCAGGCGGGTCAGACGGGATGTGACAACAGAAGCAGAAACTGGAGTGATGTAGGGCCACAGACCAAGGACTGTGGCAGCCTCTAGAAGCTGGAAAAGGCAAGAAAACTTCAGAGCTCCCAGAAGGAACACAGTCCTGCCAACCCATTTTGGACTTCCAACGTCCAGAGCTGTAAGAGAATAAGTCTGTGTTGTTGTGTTTTAAGTTGCTAAGGTTGTAGAAATTTGTTCCAGTAGCCATAGGAAACTAACGTATTAGCTTAAGAGGCAGTTAATAAATATCAGCTCCCTTCTTTCCATGAACTTCTCCAGGAGTCCATAAGGTGGGAAAAAGGAGGTCACAAAACATGTGAAAAGAAAGACACGAGGCAATGCAAAAGAGGCCAACAGGAAGTGCAAGACAGTAGAGCCAAGCTGCCTGCTCAGAGAGGGGAGGATAATGAAGGTTGTGTGGTCTGACAGGCTCAATAGCAAAAGTAACACATGAGCTAGACCTCTGAAGACACGACCATATGAGCCGTGATCTGAACACAAGGTGATGGTGCCAGTTTAAGTGAGAGGTCGCAACACCAGCCCTGTGGCTCCAAACAACCACTGAACCAGACACGGGGCTGGAGAGAGCTCCCGCGACTGCGCTGTAACACTCCTGTATGGCAGGCTGTCACTGGGCCTTAGTGGGACTCCAAAATGATGCCACAGGGCCCAGTGGTCTGTCCTTAATCCACTCCCTTCCTGTGATCTCCTTATTCCCATAGCTGTAAGTGCACACTCGTCCGACTCCCACACTTACATCTCTAGCTCAGGCCTCGCTCTCAAGCTCCAGACTCTGGTAGCCAACTGCCTACTTAACATCCTCACTTGAGGGTCTTAACAGACATCTCAGACTCAACATGTCCAAACTGAGCTCTGATTTCTCACCCCAATGCAGCTCCCTCGCATCCTTCCCCATCTCAGTGAACGGTTACTCCTTCCTTTTGGCTGTTCTAACCAAAAGCCCTGGGGTCAACGGTGACTCCTCTTTCTCTCACAGCCCATAATTGTCAGGGAATCCAGGTGCCTCTACCTTCAAAATATGTCCTTTGTCGGATCACTCGCACCACTTCCACTGCGACCACCCTAGTTCAAGCCATCACACACACACACACACACACACACACAGGCCTCTATTTATTCACCATACCTCCCCTACCGGACAACTTTGAGGCTCGAGGGCGGGACCGTGTCCCCAGCGCCTGGCACAGTGCTTGGCACAAAGCCGACACTCCAAACTTATCTGTTGATCTCGTTTCTATGATTTTCCTCACGGTGTATCCCGCGGACTTGGGCAGGGGCGAGGCGACGCAGTTGGTTTCACTATGGGGCAATGCCCGCTCGCCCCCTGGACCCGGTGCGTACTCACCTTGGCCGAGGCCCCTCTCCAGCTGCAGAAAGCCTCGTAGGCGGCGCGCACGGCGGCGCGGACCTCGGGCACCCCGCAGTCGGCCACCATGCCCAGGTTGGCGCCGCTGGCCGGGTCGTGCACGGGGAAGGTGGCAGAGGCCGGGAGCCAGCGGCCGCCCACGAAGCCATCTGTGCGCAGCAGCGCCGCGGAAAGGCCCTCCGGGCCCCCGGCATAGCCGCGGAGCGGGGCCTGGCCGGGCGCTGGCCGCGCGGCGGGTCCCAAGCAGCCGGCGCCGGGGCAGAGGCCGCGGCCCGGAGACGCAGGCGGGAGGCGCGGAGCCCGGCAGCTCCGCAGTCGCAAGCAGGTCGCCATGGCCCGGGAGGTAGCGGCGGAAGCAGGAAGCAGGCAAGCGACCGCCCTCCCCCGAGCGCAGGGGTCGCGGGCAAAGAGAGGAGCGAGGCGGCGGCAGGCGTGCGCTGCAGGTTGGAGTGACGCGGAGCAGCGCCCCCTCCCCGCGCCCTTCGCCCTGCACCGCCGCGCCAGCCGGGACCTTGCCCTTCCCTGCGCGGGCTGGGAAGGGTTGGAGCAGGGGATGGGAAGGCTCATAAGGACATGCACCTGCGGACTGTCGTCACTTTACCCTCTCGGATGCTCATTTGTCTGTAACTATTCCTTACCACCCCCCCAACCGCTGCAGGAGAACCGCTCTCTCCTCCACATCATCCCCCTAAACCTGCATCCCCTGCCACGGGAATTTGCACTTGCTGCATGGATGCGCTGGTGTCTGCCCCAAATGCTAAGGGCATGATCACGATTCTTCATCGCCGCAGCTCCAGCGCACTTGGGATTTGGGATGAAGGTTCTCTGAGGGGGTGAAGTGTAGCTCAGCTTTCTGCCTGGATGCTTTTCTCGGTATGTGTCTAGGTATTCTCTCCATTAATTGGGAGAACGGAGACAAAAAGACTTGGATCCGAACTCAGAATGTGTTGTCCACAAGCTGTGTGACCTCCGGCAAACTACTTAACCTCAGTCCTCCCGTTTGTAAAACGGAGCAATAGCTACCCCATAGGTTTGTAGTGAGATAACAATGCTCAGTACAGTTGCTACATTGAATTCAGTAGGACGTTCAAAGTCATACTAGCTGCCCTAGGTCAAGTCACTAGTAAGATTAACGTTAGGTCGCCAATTAGTCAGTGTGACCATTTGTCAGAATGGAGTCAACCAAGGTATAATCTTAATTAGACTTGGGCCTAAAACTCCAGTAGCAGCAAGGAAGCTTCCACTTTAATGAGGATAAAAGTAAAAATAGCCAGGGCCAGCCGGTTGGCTGAGTGGTTCAAGTTCCAAACACTCCACTTCTGCAGCCCAGGTTCCCTGGTTCAGATCCACGTTGAGGACCTTCTCCACTCACCAGCCATGCTGTGGCATCCCACATACAAAATAGAGGAAGATTGGCACACATGTTAGCTCAGGGCAAATCTTCCTCACCAAGAAAAATAATAATAAAAATAAAAATAGTGTTACCGCACAAAGGGCACGATCTGCTTGCCACGAGACAGCCAATTGTCAAGAGGCAAGACCGTGGAAAAGAAAGGGTTTTATTACAGCTTGCTAGCAAGGGGGAAGATGGCTGACTAATGTCTCAAAAAGCCATCTTACAGAACAAAGACTACAGGCCAGTTACATAGGGGGCTGGTCTTCGGGTGGGGGAGGCATCTAGTCTTAGTTCCCTGGCAGTCTTTTGTTTTGCTTGACATGCATCAGAGACAGAAGCAACGCCCTATACTCTGGTCTTTCCGTTGTCATTGATGATGGCTATCAGCATCAGTTCTCTGCCTAGGGGTCATCACATTCCTAAGGAACTCAAAAGAACAAAGTCATCAACTTATAGCAGCTGGGAGGGTCCACAAAACCCACAGAGCATGTCTGGGCTAGTTAATCAGCAATATGGTTTCTTGCCTACAATATGGCTTCCGTGATGTCAACCTTGTCTTGAGCCGGTATCAATAGCAGACCTATACTGGGAATTTGTGGGTTCAGTTGAAGCCCAAGTCTATGCATTGATTTAGGATCACTAGACTCAACATATCTCCCCGTCTCCATTCCTACTGAGTTGAGAGCCTCCTACTGGCTTTTCCCGGGGACCGTGGGCTCCCCACCTTTTCCTAGGACCTTGGATTTTTATTTGCAAAATGCTGAGGCAATATTTTCAATTTTGACTTTGTTTTTGGCTGAGTCGGCCTCGCTCAGTTTTGAGCCAGTCACCACATCGGGGAGAAGTGGGAACAGGGGAGTTGAATCTTTCGTGTGGATTCACTCTTTCGTTCTGTATTCTGTTGAAGGAATTGGGGAGAGAGAGGAAGTTCTGATAGGGAGACCACTGCCGGCCAGTGGGTATCATGCTTGGGACTGGGGAGCTGGCGTGTTTCCACCTACTGCCTGCAGAGGGAGCTCTATTGAGAGCTGATTTCTATGGGCTTGGGGGAAATAGTTCTGTTGAGGAAACGGAGGGCCAGAAAAGGGAAGTCGACTGTGGCTGCCTCTCTTGATCCAAAATGAGTCTGCTTATCTTTTTAAGGTTCTGTTGCAAGCGGTACCCACTCCCTTTCCTAGCTGACTTCTCCATTAGACAAAGTAGAGACAATACCTAGGCCCCAGGTTACTTTTAGGAGCACACAAAAATGTTTAATTTCTCCTAAAATCTGAAAGAAAAAAATATTTTAGGTTGAATAAAAGTATATTGATATTTATACCAATGACCATGTAAAATGTGATTTTTATTTATTTTTATGAAAGAACAGGCCCACAGAGGCAAAAGTGCCTAGCGCCTAGAAAATTCACAATGTTGCCCTCCCCATCTCCCCCACTGTTTTGTGCCCTCTGTAAGCCCCCATTCAGAGCGGGAGCAATTCCTTTCTGGCTCCTGTCTTGCTTCTAGGCTGCCCTGATGCCCCCCACAGCCTGGCTGGGTGTGCTCACGGGGGCCTTTTCTAGGTAACAGGGACCTTTTCTTCCTCTCTCCTTAGTCTGCCCTTGTCCTGGGCACCTCCATCTCCTAATTCTCCCCTTTCTCCATTTTCTCCTCCATTTGCTAAAAGGGCACAATGAAGACAGCAACATATTAGACTTTTATAGAAGTGAGCTGAAATTGTCTGCTTTATCTCAAAAGCTTCTGGACATTAAAATTGTATCTCATTTATGCACACAAGAAGACTCACCTTCACCTCAAAAACCCCACCCAATTTTGCTTTATACCTATATCTAAATTGTTATAAAAGAGGTATTACTGAATACCTGAGTATAAAATAATTTTTTAAAATCTTTTTAAATTCAATAAGGAAAATCGTTACTCAATAGAAATCTAAGGTGACTCTTTTGGAAAGGGAAAATTTCTTTTGAATGAGAATAAGCATGCATTGAACACTTACTGTATACCAGTCTCTGTTCTAAGCACTTTACATGTATTTACTTCTCTAATCTTAACAACGACCCTGTAAGGTGGCCACTATTATTGTCCCTATTTTTATGGATAATTTTATAGGTAAGGAAACTGAAGCAAAGAAATTTTCAGTGACTTGTCCAAGGTCACCCATATAGAATGTAGCAGAACACGGATCCAAATGAAGCCTGAGGCCCTACAGCTCTCAAGTACACATTCCCCTCTACTCCTTAATATAGCTGCATATTTACTTCTCAACTGTGTGTCTATTTCCAGGAAAGCTCTCAGTGGTAGAATCATGCTGTCTCATTTATAACAGAGCCACCCGTATTAGGAGAGGGGGGTGGGGTGGAAAGGAAAATAATTCCACACACTTATTTGTCAAGTAGTTTTCTTAATATTGCAAGCTATATTTTAATTTTCTTTTAAAAGTCTTATCTTTGATGTTTTCATGGTTATAAAAATAACACAAACTTCATGAAAATTCAAGCAATGTTGTCACATAAAGGCCATATTCCTAACCATCACACTATACTCCCTAAGCAAATAATTCTCTCCTATTTTATTACCCGCATAAAATTAAGTCATTCTGAACCTTAAACACAAAATACATAATGAAAAATTTGGGATTCGTGTTGCTTAGTTACTGAACCCGTTTCCTTCCCTGGTGCTTTTTGCAGGGGTTTGTCTTGTTAAGTCTGGTTAGATATCATTTCCAGGCAGCATTGTTTTTTCCCTGTTGACTCATTGCAACTCTCTTACTGTTACCGTTGATTAACTACCCCTGGATCTTCTAGGCTTACCGAAGCCCTAAGCTATAATTGCCACCACCCCACCTGCAGGCTTTGGAAGACTCAGAGTAGAGGGAGGCAAACTCCATGGCCTCTGGTGACCAGAAAGAGCATGGAAATCTGCACACATTGTGTGGATGGTGGGGCCTGGGAGACATGGGCAGGGCATACTCTGTCTGGGGGCGCAGCTGGCTCCTCAGCTCCAGCCGATTGTCATATCACGTGGGAATGTCAGTGCAGGAAGCCACAGTGTTTGTTTTTTAAAGACAGCTAGAAATAGAGATTTCTATGAGGATTTTCCCATTTAAAAGAAGTTGGCCTAAATTTATAAAACACCCTGTTAGACAAACAAAACACATCAGTTTATGGCCACTGGCCTAAAAGCAGTCAGGAGCAGCTGGGCCTGATGCCCTCAGGATTGAAGGAGAGCTGGGGGTCCTTACACTGGGGCTTTGCAGTGGCTGAGTTAAGGTTACAGGAGACACTTGGCCGACACCTAAGGGTCTCCAATCATCCCTTCTTCTATTTTTCTCTTCCATTTGGCTAACCTGAGAATGAATACTGTTTCCTCCCACTCTTTCAGGATCTCCTTTCTTGCTTTTAATATGGAATATACATAATTCAAGCTTTAATATCACCATGATTTCCATGAAGAGCTTAACTTAATTTTTCCCATGGATTAAGCGCCATCGATTGGATACTTCATTACAGGTATATTCCGAGCCTAGCATTTTCTGAATCCTTGTTTCTAGGTCCTAAATCCTCCCCCTCCAGTCAAATGGAATCAGCATCTTTGCTTGGGCTGCAGGAATCTGATCATGCAAGAGGCTCTGGATAAGCCGTATAAGAACAGCCAGGGATAGAGAGACCAGGAGTGGTTGCTCTTGTGTAATCTCGTACGAGTGTCAGTATCTGTTGCCAAATACTGAAAGAGACGCTGGTTCCAGCTGATGATCACAAACACTTTCCCAGCACTTGTGGGTTTGGAGGCTGAGGAAGCGGGGCAACCTGATAAATACGTGTGTGGAAAGGATGCACAAGCAATCGGCCCTTGTAAGGTGAGGTGGGCTAATATATTGACTATTAATATAGACAGGTGAGTCTTTTTTTTAAGAAAGCAAAGAAGATTTGGAGACGACTTTGCTTGTGTCTCCATGCAAATTTCATGTTAAAAAGAAATCCAGAGGAAACCTTGGTCTAAAAATGGCAATGCTTACACCTAGAAGCATTTAGATTTCAGTTTATCGCTTTTTTTCTCTCCCAGGTCGAGTTTGTTTACTGTTCTGGGGAAGTTAAACAGTAGTTAAACAGTTGACTTTACTGGAAAATGATATTATTTTGAAATGAGGCTTAGCTTCCCGAGTCAGCGACCTGCTTAGAGGGAAGGCAGCGGGTCTGAGTCTGGATTTCTCTCTGGGCTGCAGCAGCTCTGAGCATTTCCTGTCACCATAGGAGCAGTGAGTAATGTAGAGCATGTCTGCTTTCAGATTCTGGTCTGCCGTGCTGATTGTGCTGGGCTTTCTCTGCTCTAGAGGTTCAGCGTGTGGTGTTTCAACACACATAGAAATAGGTAAGTGATGGCGTCTTGTCATGCTATTAAGGACTCTAAATAAGTGGGGCAGGGGAGAGGAGAAAGCCATGGCTAGAGTCGTCCAGAGTTGGGGATTGTCGGGGTGGGTTCAGTGGAGGGGCAGGAAGCAAGAGAACTGATGCCTCTTTGGACCTAGGGTCCTTAGCTGTTTCTCTGGTGGGGAAATAGGAGCTGGATGAACTAGAGGTTACCATGAAGCAGAACTGATAGAATGGGAGAGGAAAAAGGTGGGTGGAGTATGGGGCAGGAGTGAGGAATTTATTTTTGTTGTTTTACATTCCCAAGTTTATGTAAAGGGCCATGTGTGGCCACGGGAATGGGTCTCCTGAGTCAAGTGGCTTTAAAGGTAGTTGGCTTCAGGGAGAACAAGGAAGCAAGGGCATTTGAATGGTCACTGGCATTAGAGGTGCCCAGAACGATGACAGGAGTTGGGGAGGACAGCATGTTGGTGCCCACAAGCTCTGGAGCGAAGGCAGAGTTATCTGGATTTAGGTGAATGGTAGCACAAAGATTTGGTTCTAGTATGAAGTGTATTTGTAATATTTTGTGTGTGTGTGTGTGTGTGAGGAAGACTAGCTCTGAGCTAACATCCATTGCCAATCCTCCTCTTTTTTGCTGAGGAAGACCGGCCCTGGGCTAACATCCGTGCCCACCTTCCTCTGCTTTATATGGGACGCCGCCATGGCATGGCTTGACAAGCGGTGCGTCTGTCGGGCACCCGGGATCCGAACCTGTGAAACCCTGGGCCGCCGAAGTGGAGTGCAGGAACTTAACCACTATGCCACTGGGCTGGCCCCAATATTTGTAATATTTTTTAACTCATGGAAAGTGTAAGTCAATTGTAATATATTTAGATATGATTATATTCTACAGCAATTTTCAGATTAATTTCAGATATACCTGATGTCTGAATTTTCTTTAGACAAAAACAATAACAATATTTTACAGTTATGCCACTTCCAGAAGGTGCAACAGAACAAGATTACAAATAAAATATGAAAATTTACCAGCGCAAAATAGACCCAGATATTGACTTCTGGTGGGCAAGAACCTTGTCACAGAATTTTACTATTTGAAGGGACACTAGAGGTCATGGAGTCTGGTTCTTTTAGTTTACTTATGAGGAGATTGATCCTAGAGAGTTTCCCATCTAACTTGTTAGTGGCCTGGCCTGGAATTATGTGTCCTGACAGCTGGCTAGTCCAGTGTTCTTTCCGAAAAACGTTTATTGCTAAAAGGGAGTCGGGAAACAATGGAAAAGAGGATCTTAGCTTCTAACACACACTCTGCTGTAAAATAGATGTGTGACTCGAAGCAATTCACTTCCTCTCTCAATTCCTCTTCTGTAAAATCAGGAAGTTGAACTTCTTAATGATTTCTAAAGTATCTTCTAAAGCGTCTTCCAACTCTTGAGTTCTATGAAGTTGAAACTGTTAAAACTATTTAAGGGGGCTGAAGAGGAACAAATATAAATGGAAATATTCATGTTTTTAATCCTTAGAGTTTAAACATTTACAAGACAGATGAAATCTAAAATTTTAATAAAACTAGAAAATGGCCTTTCTTCAGTAGGTGCCAAAGGTCCTAATAGATTAATATATCTTAAACATATATTAAATATAACATTAATATATGTTAAACATGTATGTTTATGTGAACATAATTAAAGGCAACTCCTAATCTGCACAGATTTTGAGGATTTTTATGTAAAAGGATGAAACAGTTTTATACAAAACTCCAACATTTATTTACTTATAACTTAGGTGATTTTATAAATATCTTGGTTCACTGTTTCACTTCTTATAGAGGGTCTATATGAAAGGTGACATTTATGTGAGTGAGTGAGTTAGAATTTGCCTCATTCAGTGGTTTGGGTTTGTAAATCATTGGAATCCTGTATACAGGTTATTTGTGTGGGCTGTGAACTTGCCTCTCATGATATTAATGCTTATAATGTAGTGGCTATATTTTTTTATTGTTGTATGAATTAACAAATCGGCTGTGATTCACAGTGGAAATAAGGTATCACCTTTGAATGTGTCTTCACAAGGAATGTTCATCTTCCTATTGATTCTCAGAAGAGTCAGGCTGCGGGTATGTGTGTCAGTGTGCGTGTGAGCATGTAGGTGGAGCAGGTGGCCTTCTGAGATTCTTTTTGTCTTTCTAATGTGCTCCAACGATGAAAACACATTTGAGGATCATTTGTTCAGTCCATAGTTTAGGCCCTGTGTTGTATTTCCTACTTAGGTTTTTCCTACAATCTACCTCAATGGGTTGTTGAGGCAAAACACGATGAGGACAACTTCTGTTTATTAATCTCCTCCCATGTGTCAGCTGTTGTGCTTGTCACTTAGCGTTTACTTTCTGTGATTCTCTCAACAAACCTGTAAGTTGGGTATTATTTACTTAACTTTACATAGGAGGGAACCAAGGCCTTAGAGAGGTTAAGTAACTTACCCAAGGTCATAGAGCTAGTTAAGCAGAAACTTTAAATCACTATGCAAATTTGATTGGTATTATCATATAAATATTGCACAAATCTAATTATGCTAATGAAAATTACAAGTGAGTACACACTTAATTTTCATTTCCCACTTCCTTGACAGTTACAACCACAACATTATATATTTTTCTTTTAAAATGATCCCTGGTAAGTTCTGTTTTCAGTGATAGTTGAACTTAATTGATGTGTTTATTTCTCCCAGGACACAGAGCTCTGGAGTTTCTGCACCTCCAGGATGGGAGTGTTAACTACAGAGAGGTAAAAAATTTGATTTTCTTTCTTTTATTGCTTGCGTATTAACCTTCTTCTGTAGGTGACATAGATCCTAACAGATATTTAAATAGTAATTTGGGGTCATTTTTATGTCTTTATAAAACGTTAATATTTTGGGTTAAAAGATGTATGTCCCCTCCAGTGCTACTTGAGCTGTATATAATTTAAATAATCTTATGTATATAATTAAAATAATTGAAATATTTTAATAATATGAATCATAATTTGCAAAGCTATTTGAGACAGAATTTTTTTAAATGGTACATCTTTTTTTTGTCTTTTTAAAGAGAGGTCATACCTGAGATAAATCATTTATTTTTCCCTTCTTGTCTCTGTGTTTTGTATACAAATTACACCACTACAAGAAGGAAGTATTGATTTAGAAATATGCTTTAAGATGCTCATTCCGACTTCTCCTCCTGCTCTCTTCTTGGTTGGACTCTCTGATGGCTTACCTTTACCCGTCCTCAAAGTAGCCGAACCCATTCTGGCCCTGTATACTATTTCTAGTTCTATAGCTAAAGGATACTTTGTGACCATGATGCTTCTTAAGTGCTTACATTTGATGAGTGGTTAACATTCCCTCATGACATCAGAATTGGATCAAATTATTACTAGTAAATCTTGATAATCCAGTATGGAGAGCAGGATGGTAAAATATGAACTAGTATATCCCCAAACCACTTTTAGTCATTAGTTTCAAATTCCTTATTTGCCAATTTAACAGGCCCTCCAGGAAAAACCAGTGTTTATGTTTGATTGTCATCTTCACTGACCCTGATGGAAGGTAGGCAGGAAAGAGGAGGAGAAGCAAGAATCTGCCTAATTCATCACACAAACAATGAATCCTGTGTGTGTGCAGAGTGATTTTCTAGTAGATGTATTCAAGTTTGTGTCATTAACTTAATTTAAAGTACGTTAAATGGGCACCCATTCTTCCCTCAGGGTTGGTCCTAACCCGAATCATTGGAAGTGATTAAGCGCCCTGAGTTTTCATACTTTCCCCTTTAATTTATGAAGACAGATGGGGATTACTTTACCTTTTATAATATCATGAAATCTCTTTTCAAAGATTGATCTATTTTCTACCTCCCTATGTGGGAATCTTTGCAGTTTCTCTTTCTCCCTACTAAAACCTGCTCTCGGGTGACTTCTGCTCATCGGTGTAGTTTGGTAAAATCATACAGAGGGAAGTGGCCTGAAGGATGCTAGATGGCTGGATGGACAGATCCCCACAGGTTGGCAATATCTTGGCCAGATCTGCTCATGCAGGGTCTGAGTTTTGTTGGCTCTGGGATTATCTTTTGTTGATACATCCAGGGGTGACTGCACTTTAAAAGACTTTGACTTACACTAACCAAATTAGTAAAAGAATAATGCATAAAGCTGAGAAAATCAGTTTATTAATTTATAAGAACTGTAAGAACCAAGCTGACCTCAGAATGGATGTCATTATTGCCCTGATATTTACTTGATGAGAATAAACAGAATGTGGCACGTTAACCATGAAATCAGGGCAATGGTAGTTATTTGGTTGGTTGCTGTCCTCTCTCTGCCCTGCCCCTCCCTCCCCACCATAGACTATGTTGTCTTTTCTGATTATAAAACTAATAGGAGCTCAGTTTGTTAAAAAAAAAAAAATTCTCTGAAATAACCAATGTTAACAACATTTTGCCCTATATCACTTCAGGCATTTTGTATGCATTTATTAGCACTATTTTTCCCCCCAAAATGATTCTGCACACTATTTTGTAACTTGCTTTCTTCATTTAGTATGTCAGAGATATGTTTCCATATCAACAGAGATGTTCAGAATAATTTTTAACAATTACATAGTTTTCTGTTATCCAGAATGTACTGTAATTTATTCAACCAATTCCTTATTTTAACATAACTTAAAACACGTAGAAAAGTTGAAAAAAATTAGACATAATCCTTGTATACCCTTTACCCAGTTTCCCCAATTGTTGACATCTTATCATATTTGCCTTTTTATCCTCTCTATTTATATATCCTGATATTTCCCTGAACCATTTGAGGGTTGGTTGCTCACGTGATACTCATTATCCTTTGACGCATCATTGTGTATTGCCTAAAAACAAGGACACTCCTATATAACCCCAGTATAATAATCACAATCAGAAAATCAATTTTGAAATAACACTATCACCCAATCCTCAGGCCTCATTCAGATTTCACCAGCTGTCTCAGTAATAGTGTTTATGGCTCTAGGACCAATCCAGGATCATGTGTCATATTTAGTCATCAATTCCCTGTGATCTCCTCCAACCTGGAACAGTTCCTCAGGCCTACCTTGTCTTGAATGATCTTCCTATTTTGGGAAAATATAGTCCAGTAACTCTGTAGAATGTCACTTAATTTGGTTTCATCTGATGGTTCCTTATGATAGATTTTTTTGACAGAAATGTCATAGAACATCAAAATGATGCTATATATTTTTCTTGCATCATATCAGAAGGCCTACAATGTCAGTTTGTACCATTTCTGGTTATGTTAACTTTTATTTCAGCTGTTGTATTTTTCAGTTCTAAAATTTCCGTTCAGTTTTTCTTTATATCTTCTATTTCTTTGCTGAAACTTTCCATTGTCTTTTGTTTGTTTGTTTCAAGTGTGTTTGTAATTGTTTGCTGAAGCATTTCTGTGATGGCTGCTTTAAAATATTTGTCAGATAATTCTAAAATTTCTGCCATTTCCATGTTGGCATCTATTGATTGTCTTTTTTCATTTCGTTTGAGATCTTCCTGGTTCTTGGTGTGATGACTGATCTTTGATTGAAATCTGGACATTTAAAGTATTAGGTTCTGAAACTCTGGATCTTATTTAAACCTCTTGTGTTAGTTGGCTTCTCTAATACCACTCTAGTAGGGAAAGGGGTTGGGGGACATTGCCTCTTAACAGCCAACTGTGGGTAGAAGTCAAGATTCCCCACTGGGCCTCCACTCATGCCTCCCTGGCTGGGAGGAGTAGGCGTTCCTATTTACTGCTCCTCACTGTGGTCTCTACTGATGTCAGAGGGTGGGAGTGTCCTTTTATTGCTGGGTGTTGGTAGTGAACCTCCTGATCTCCCCTGGGCCTCTTCTAACATGACCCCAGTGGGAAAGGGGAGGGCGCCTCACTGCTGCCAGTTGGGATTGGATGTCCAGGTTCTGCTCATGGTCTCCACTGACACTGAAGGGTAGGGGTATGGGCCAGGACAGCAGGGATGAAAGTCCTGGCTCCCTCCTTGGCTTTCTCTGATGCCACTCTGGGTGTGGGGGAGGTGTTGTGGCATCTCATGATAGCCTGGGGAGGGGGAAGTCTAGGCTCCCTACTTGGCCTTAGCTGGGGGGTAAGGGTGGGGCCATAGTTTTTTCTGTGGTGTTTGGCTGGAGTAGAGAGGTTATGTTATAAAAGTTTTCTGTCTTGCTAGGCTGCCCTTTCCTGGTCCTGTGATTAGTGAGAGCAGGATTTGTTGGGGCGTTTTTTGATCTGCACCCATTGGGGTTTCTATGTGGCTGGCTTTTTCAGTATCCAGTTTGAAATATACGAGGCAAAAAGGAAACCTGGAGAACACCACAGTGTTATTCTTAAGGCCTCGAGTTCCCTAGCCAATTTGCATACTTATCTCCACCTTTAAGTTGTCTTCTGTTCATTTTATATACAATTTCCTGGGTTTTTAGTTGTACTTAGCAAGAGTAATAGGGAAAAGTCCATCTACTCCATTCTCCTGGAAGCAGAAGTCCTAGTGATGTTAATTTTTATCCCTTGGTTAAAGGTGCCTGCCACATTTTTACACTGGAAAGTTAATAAGTATTTTCTACTTTTAAATTAATTAGTAAGTAAATATTTTGTGGGGATATATATTGAGGGTATATAAATACCTTATTTCTCATCAAACTTTTACCCACTAGTTTCAGCATCCGTTGATGATTCTTGCCTGAAATAATTATTATGATGATGGTTGCCAAATTGTGTTTATCTGATTCCATGATGCCTTCTACATTTATTAGTTGGCTGTAACATAGAGGTTTTCCTTCTTCCTCATTTATATAGTTATTTATGTCAGTATACATTCATGGATTCCTATTTTATTCAATGGTTTATATTACATGACTATCATTTATCTTGATGCTCAAATTGTCCCAGATTTCGCTTCAAGTTGGCTTTTGTGTCTGTCTCTCTATCTATCTGTCTTCCTATTTAAAACCATGAGTTCACACGACAATATCTCCAATTCCAATCCATCACCACAGGATTTATTCTCACCTTCTCTGTGTCCATATCTGTAACTTTGTTCTCCAACAGGGAGAAACATGGCCTCCATTATTTTCAATACGTGTTCTTACATGCTCAATCTCCTTGCATGTGATCAATTTCCTAATCAGGCTTGGCAAATCCCTTCCACCCTGGCACTGCTAGCCGAATCCCCTTGGCCCAGAAACAAATGGAAAAACAAAACAGGGAAGACATATGTGAGTGAGGAAGGGTATCCTTAATTGTTCATGTATTTCATTGAAATTTCTTCATAAGTATCTTCAGATTTGAAAACATTCACTTTTAGAGCCTATTTTTTATTCTTTTTATGTTTTTGCCAGTTTGGTGGGTGAAAATGGTATATTCTTATAGGTTTAATTGGCAGTTTAATTATTAATTTATTATTAATGAGGTTAAATATATTTTAAAGTGTTTATTGACTATTTCTATTACCTCTTCTGTGAATTGCCTATGTCTTTTGCTCATTTTTCTGTTAGGATATTTATGTTTTTAGCTTGATGGATAAGAATGGCTTGTTTGATAGATGACAGGCTAATATCTTTAATAAATGATCCTTGTGGTTATTTTTCTCTTAAATTTGTTTCTAGTGCTTTTTACCATGCAGAACACTTACATTTTTGCGTAAATTAAGTGCGTAAATCCTTTCTATGGTTTCTGCCTGTATGTTTTGCTTAGAAAAATTGTTCCCACTCCGAGATTATACAATTATTCACTTAAATTTTGTCTTGTAAATTTTATGGCTCCATTTTTGACATTTAACTCTCTAATTCATTTTGTATTTTTTTTGGCATAAAGCATAATAGAGATCCAGTGATGTGTTATTGGTGATGTTAATTTCAAGTCAGTGTCGCCTAGGCTAAGCATGTATTCCCTGTGCAAAAATGGAATACTCACTGCTATGAGGTTGTGTGAACACTGTTTGTTGATTATTCTGTCCTTTATTCATCTCTATCAAACCTTAAGTTATTATGTATGCTTGCGTCTGTTTCTTTATTCTGTTTCATTGATCTGTCTCTTTTGGTTCTAATATGCTGTCTTCATTTCTGTATCTTAAAAATACATTTTTATATCTGAATGATACACCTTTCCTCTGTACTCTTTTTTCCCCCCAGCAGTTTCCTATTTTGCTGATGCATTTACTTTTCAAAATTTATTTCAAATTATTTTTCATGTTAAATAATAGTATCTACCTCACTGGGAGATGCAGATTCAACAAGTCTTAATACATATAAAGTGACTAGAACAGTGGCTGGGCAGGTAAATATTCAATAAAGTTAATTATTGTTTTTAAGTGACAAAAGTCCAACTAGAGCTATCTTTGGGAAAAAAAAAAAAGAAAAGAAAGGAGACTGTATTGGTTCATGTAACTGGTAGCCCTGGGGCAGAGCTGGACCCAGAGGTCTGGATGGTGCTGTCTCTCTCCATGTGGAGGACAGTGGCCAATCAGGACTCAGCCTCCATGCTTAAAATCCCCAAAAGGAAGAGGGCACCTTCCCCATAGCTCTAGCTGAGAAGTCTTGGGGAGGGTTCTAACTGAACTAGCTTCAATCAAAACATGCATCTCTGAGCCAAACACTGATGGGAGTGGATATACTGGCCTTGTACCCCTGTGGTCAGCCTTCCTGATCCGCATGGAATGAGTTTTCTCCTCAGGAGAGAGTAATTCTGTCTCTAGGAGACTGGGAATGGGTTACTGGCCGGAAAAGCAAAAACGAAAAATGGATGATACTATATTTCCTTATATTTTAAGTTCTTTGAGGCACTTCTTTGTTGCCTCCATATATGGTCCATGTTGTCCTTCAGTAAGGACTTTTCAATAAAAATTAAGAAGTTGGGTTGCCATACTTTTACTTTGCCCCTGTGTCAATCAGAATTCATTTGCAGATCGTGGAAATCCATCTGGTTAGCTTATGTTGAGAGGGGCTCCATCCCAAGAATTAGGGAATTCAGTGCTGACAAACTGTGAGAACCGGAGGAGCAGGCTCTAGAGTGAGCGTCCAGATAAGACTCCCAGAACAACACACAGAACTGGCCTGCCAAGGAACTGCTACCTATTTCTAGTCAAACAACTCACTGGTCCTACTGCTCCCTACATGGTTTGGAAAGTAACAAGCCACCACCTTGACTGTTGGCTCCAGGATCTCATTACCTCAACCACGCTCCTTACTAGCAAAATGGATGCCCTGCACAATGCCTGTGAATACTTGGGGCCCCCCTCCCACTTCTGCTGTGGAAAAACCAAGCACTTCCACGCTACTGAAGAAGCACAAGAAGTGGGGTCTGCAGTAGAGGCTGGGAAATGCAGTCTTCATTTTCTAGATTCTAGCATGCATCTGGCCATGCCATAAGGGGTTGGAATGGAATGGAGTGAGACACTCAATCAAGGAAGAACATTGAAAAGAAAGCCTCTACCATCTACTTTTACACCATTTTTAAAGGGAAAGAATATTTCTGTAACCCTGCAAAAGCACAGAAGACATAATCTAACTCTAAAGCACAGGCAGCAACTATAAGATGAGATATAGATAGATAGATAGATGTATGTATATGTATGTATGTATATGTATGTTTATATATATTATGTAAGTATTATGTATATGTATATATATATATTATGTATGTATGTCTATATTTTTATCATTTCACTGATTTTCACTGGATCATTGAAAATCTTACCACAAACCAATTCTAAATTAGCCTTAGGGAAATCCTGCTTTACTGGGCGGACAGAGAAAATGAAAGGAGGTGAAATTCAAATAGGTGACTTTTGCTGCTTCTTAATTAGCCTGTCTGTGTTAGGTAGGAAAGAACCTGAAGTTATATATTGTAGGGTGTTGTCTTAGATTATGCGTGAATTCTTATTATTTATTTACTTAACCCTTTACCTTCCTGCCCTCCTTCCTTCCTCCATTACTCCCCCTTCCCCGCCCCCACTCCAAATTGTTCTAGCATCCCATAGCTGGAAATTGACTGGGCCTGCTTTTCCCAGGTTCCTGACTCTGGCCCCCTAATCTCTATATTTTCCTGCTTCCCAGCTGTTACTTGAACACCAAGATGCATATCAGGCTGGATCCGTGTTTCCTGATGCATTTTACCCCAGCATCTGTGAAGGAGGTAAGATGATTTGCAGACCAAATGATGCCACTTTTACTTAGTTAATAGGAATAGCCATGACTTAAAAAATATAGCACATTCTATTTTCCACTATTGTTGGTCAGTGACTTAGTTCAGATAGTTGCATTTTCCATTTAACCAAAACTTACCTGCTTAAGCATAGAAATTCTGGAAACTTTAACTATTCTAATTGCCCTTACTTGCTTTACTGCTTTGTGGCAGAAGAGAAAACATTTTGAAAGACATCAAAAGGTCTGAGTTTTTGTTTCTTCTATGTTATCTGTTAACATGTGACCTTGAAAAAGTCACTTCCATGCTGAATCTGTTTCCACATCTGTAACATAGTAATAATAACGCCTGCTTTGCTCCTTTACTGGATTTTTATTGGCATTAATGCATGTTATTTTGTCAAGTGTTATGTAAATCTAAGGAAGTGTTTTCAGTAAACTGGGCTTTTGGGTTGTATCAGTCAGGGCCCCGGCAGGTGCACTCAAACTGAGTAATTTGAGGGGTGTCTTAGAAGTGGACCATTTACAAAGACATGGACAGGATGTAAGAAAATTGCAAGCGATAGTGCAGGGGAGGGAGCCATTAGTGGAACTGCAGACAGAGAGCTGTGTGGAGAGGGCCTCTTGATGGGGGCCAGACCTTTAGTCGGGGACACAGCCCACTGTGACCCTGCAGAAGGGAGCTGGGAGAATGAATACCCCAATCTCTCTCTCCTCCTTTTCTCTGGTGTCCTGTTGGTTCTCCCTATTGGCCAAACCCAACCCAACCAAAGCCAGAGGAGAAAGAAGCCAGTTGAAGCAGGTCACCTCAGTGGGAGAGTGCAGGGTGGAGAAGGATGGAGAGTGGATCAGGAGGGATGAATGAAAGATATCCAGTACACTGGGTCATCGCATAAACTGTTTTGGGAGTCTCAGGGTCATCAGCCATTATCCCATTTTTTTTCCCGTATGTTTGTTTTTAATATGGTGATGCTGTTAAGGTGTCAACAAAAATCTCTGGAAGATAAGAATTTACTTAGGAAAGCTTTATTGCTCATACAGTTTGCAAGCTGGGGAGATGAAGCCTTCAGAACAAATCGAAAGTACACTCCGGGGAGAGTATGGAAGGGTAGTTTATAAAGGCAAAAACCGTAGACCACAGGGTTGTTTTGAAAGCCCTCTGGTTGTTTGGCTCCCCTTTAGATACTGGTGTTTTAAAATTAGCTATATCAGGCCAGAAGGTCATCCGTCAGGAAGGAATGCTCGGTTTCAGGTACAAGTTGTGGTTTTCTTGAGAACAGAGTATGTGACTGTGCCTTGGTCTGGCATGGCTGCCTGACTCTGTTTTGTTTTAGGTCCTGGTTAGCCACACAGAGTCCATTTTGTCTTCCTCTTCTAGGGGTTCTCTATCTTTTGTTTTAATTCCACAAGGGTCAATGAAATGTTTAGGGCTACTCACTCCTATGGTTATGATCTCAGATAACTAAGCTTTTGTATTTCTTATATTCGTAAGTTTTCTTTTTTTCCTATTTCCCTCTTAGTCTGTTAACTATCATTTCTCAATGCTATTATTTTGCCTGCTTGTTGCAGTTCTCCTGTTTCTAACCTGTTAAATCTCATTTAATAGGTTTCAGGGGGCTCTAATGTCTCTTGAGATTTTAACAGTTCCTTCGTGTCTTACATAAAAAAGAAAGACAAAAGGATTTTTTTGTCAATTAAATTTGAGAAACATTACTTAATATATGCCATTTTTAGAGACAGACAACACACACAATAATAAAGGTTCTGAAAAGAGTGGGAAAGGAATGCAAACTATCCAGCATTTTCCATTTTTTATAAAGCCATAGATTCTTCTCTTATCTGATGAAAAGATCGTGACCAGTGTACAACTGACAAACCAAAAAAGTCAGTCAGAAAGAATTATAGAATATATAATGATGACTAGGAATTTGAATGCAGATTTCTCTTAGATTTTTTTCCAAATGTTACCTTCCTCTCATCCATACCTCCTTCAACAGGAGTTCCCTTTTTCTTCTTTGGTAATTCACTTTTGTTGCGTCTTTCAAAAGCACTTAACTTTTTTAGATACTCAGTTGCCAAAGCAACAACTCAGTGTTTTTGTTCTCATATGTTTCATCAGTTTACCTGATATTGAATTAAATTCTATAATAATAATAACAAGGACAACTGGTTTAGACAGGATTAGAAACAGACCTGGCTGACCCTCTGTAACCTACCGCACAGCTGTGGGGACAGAGGTGCTGGGGCCTATGGACAGTGGCCTGCTGGCTGTCAGGGGTGGGGGTGGGGAGTGTGTGTGTGGGTGGTAGGGGAGTTCTTTTGCTTCCAGTCAATATGATTTACAGAGGGAACAAAGAGCTTTGGTTAACCTGGCAGTTTGGTTAAGTGGAGGTTTGTCCAAAGAGCTACTGCTATACTTAATTCTGGACTTTAGTTTTATCTCTAGGAAAGCTGTTGGAACAAATCAGATTTCTTAGTTACAAGTTCTTTGAAAATCATTTTCAGAAAAACCAATGATTCAAACCTGGTTAGGCTGTTTTTACTTTAGAGGCAGCATACAAAATTTGAACTGACGGATCTGAACTCTGGAGTTTGCTTTTAGTTGCCCTCGTGACATTTGACGTCCCATGAAGAATTTGTGGCATTTGGAGGTTTAGAATAGATGCCAGTTGCTGTCTTACCTGCCTCTCCTGAGGGAATAAAAAGCTACATGGGACTCCCACTGGCCCACTCAGATGACGCTTGGGGCCTGTGCCATTTTAAAACAATTATAAATTCAAATGCTTGAAGGCCTTTGGAGTATCTACTTTTGTCTTTTGTGCTATTAGGAAGGCTGATTGTGATGGACAAAGAAGATTTAAAAAACACACACACACACACACACCGCACAACGTATCTCTTTAGCTTCAGGGCACAGAAATAGGAAACACTTCCAGCCTCTATGGCAGCTCAGGTGATGGAGATGCTGTGAGCCAGTTGAGCCTCCTTTCTCTTTCGGCTGGCTCTTCTGTTCTAGAGGCTTCCTTTGAACATCAACAGAAGAAACTGAGGGTTGGAGGGAAGAAGGAGAAGGGATGCAGCAGCACAGCGGGTGGGGGTGGAAGATTTGATTGAGAATCTCCAACTTTTTGAGAAAGAATCCTGAGGCCTCCTTTTGTTTTGTCAGGACACTTCCATGACGTGTCTGAGAGCACGCACTGGACTCCATTTCTTAATGCGAGCGTTCATTATATCCGAGAGAACTATCCTCTTCCCTGGGAGAAGGTAGGCACACCCCTCTAATCCTCAAAAAATTCAGCTCCAGACCTGCCGAGTCCTATTTTTGCACCTGCGTTTACCCCATTTGTACCCCTCACCCCCACCCCAGGCTCTGTGAGGGCTGTTCACCATTGTACCTTCAACCCAAATGCAGTACTTGGGACATGGTAGATGGCTACTTAATATCTGAATAAATTATTAAAAGTTTAGGCTATGTCACTTGGTCATTTTGCTCCAATAATAATTAATGAGAAAGCACTTCCAAGGTACTACAAAACATTTCAAAAAGTCCTTTGTGGTTTTGGGGAACTAGAAATTACAATGTACCCGCCTCTGATTTTTTTGTTAAGTCTCAATAGTGGAAATGAATTCGTCTTTGTTAAAACTTTTCATAGGATGGTTGTTATAAAACAACCCCAAACACTCATGACTCTAATTTGCTGATTTGGCAGGACACAGAGAAATTGGTAGCCTTCTTATTTGGAATTACCTCTCACATGGTGGCCGATGTCAGCTGGCACAGCCTGGGTATCGAACAAGGATTCCTTAGAACGATGGGAGATGTGAGTACCTAGCTTTCAAGTTAATGACTTTATGGGAGTGATACTGTCCTACCCAAGATCCCAGACTGACCCTTTTAAAGGAAAGGAAAACTTTGGGTTATTCAGACGTCATGTGGAAACAAGACTTCTTGCCCAAAATGATATTTGTTAGATTTTTGTCTTTTTCTATTCATTCCTCTTACTCTTTTTGCTACCTGGGTAAATTCCTCCACGTGGGCAGAACGAATAAGTGCCCTGAAAACAGCAATAGATGTAACGTTCTGTTTTAGTCACAAACAACATTTGAGAAATTTTGTTTCATTCAATCCGTGTATCTTAATAAGGATATGAATATCTACTATTTGGTTCCATTTAAAAGTAATAGTTCCAGTGTTTTTGTTTTTTCTTTTATAATTTTCTGTATGAAAATGCCAGATCCCCAAACTGAAAATTGTGATCTTACCTGGTGACTTAGCTTCTGGAAGTCGTCTCTGGTCATTCATTGATATTAACACTATTCTGTGAGAAGCTTAAACTTAGGAGAGATTTTATATATATCTTATTAGGTACAAAGGTCTGCAGTAGCTTTATCTGTTACCAGACATTAAGTATTCAACTCAGCTGCCAATATAATTTTTTATTAACAAGTAAAATAATAAAATAGTTTCTTTGAAAATTGAGTCCATCCATGATACATCCTCAGCAGTTCATTGGGTTAGGCTGTCATCTCCCCACTACTCATTCATTGTCGGGTAGGAGTTTGGGCTACAATTGTGATACAGACCAGGTGGTTTTCTTTTTCAGATTGATTTTCATGGCTCCTTTCCTGAGGCGCATTCAGCTGGTGATTTTGGTACTGTTTATTTATATATGCCAAATTTCCTTTTGCAGTAGTTATAGTTCACTTGAAGTCACTACTGTACATTAAATATGTGTTTTTTAATCATATCTTGCCAGTAGCATATACTAACTGCTTTCTATTTGAATATCGCAGTTCATTTAGAGTTCAGGCCTACCTCATTTAACATGGAGATGTACTTCTGAAAAGTTGTGTATTTTTTTGTAAAAAAAAAAATTTATTTTATCAATGACTTGTATCAATTTTAGAAAAGCTTTACTCTCTATTAGTTTAAAATTCATTACCTAGTGTCTACTAATACATTAGCTTTGAATTGGTAAACTCCATCTTTTTTCTATAGTAAATTACCTTCAAATAAACAGACTAGATGGTGAGTGGTGTTTGTTTAAAAGAACCCTTATGGTCTATCTTTCCTTAAAGTAAAAAACGTTTGGGTTATATGAGTGATTCTTTCTTAATTCATGTTTCACTAGCTAAAATTTTAGAAGATCACTTTTTCTTAAAGACATGCCTATACCTAAAAAAAAAAAAAGAACAGAAACCGTAACATTGTGAAGAACTAATCATCTGGATTGTGCAAATTTGTGTTGAAAGAAGCCTGCTATGTGTTGTCACTAATCCACCAAATGTAAATATTTTTCTTATCCCATAGGAGGAGACGTATTGAGCCAGTTTGAGTTTAATTTTAATTACCTTGCACGGCGCTGGTAAGAACAATGTACATGTAAATATGTGCTAGCTAAATGGCATTTAGGAGCTTGACCCTTTTTTTTCTTAGAAAATGTAACTTACAATGTCATTGTGAGTCTTCTGTATTTGCAAATTTTGAGAAGTAAAACTGCAGATTAGAATAGTCTAAGTAGATTCTTTAAAAAAGTTTGAATTATACCAAACATATAAAAGAACACATATTTATAAATTAAAAAAATGATGCACACCTGTGTAGCTACCACCCAGTTTAAGAAACAGAGCGTTATTGGTATCTCAGAAGCTTCTTGCCTTCCCTCCTTTATCACACCACTCTCCCACCAGGGGTAGTCGCTACCCTAGGTTTCCTGTTAATCATTTTGTGGCTTTCCTTTATAGTTTTTCCATGTATGGATGTATCCATATGTAAAATATAGAATTACACAGTATGTATTCTGCAAATTTTTTGCTGAAAATTATGTTTCTGAGATTTAATCATATTGATGTGTTTGGCTGTAGTTCGTTCATCTGCACCACTATGTGGTCCTCCATTGTGTGGATATACCACAATGAATTACTCCATTCTAATGTTGATGGATATGTAAATAGTATTAAGTGTTTTTGCTTTATACTTAATGTTGCTATGAACATTTTTGTGCATACATTTGTGCACCAGAGGGGAATCTCTCAAGTAACCACCACCAGAAGTGGAATTGCTGGGCTGTAGGGCTATGCATGTTTAACTTAACCAAGTAATCCCAGACTCTTTTTCAAAATGGTCTTCCTACTTTATGCTCCCATCAGCTTTGTATAATAGTTCTTCTGCATGCTCCAGTACTTGACATTGTCCAACTTTGAAAATCTTCTAACCTGTTTGGTGTGTAATGGTATCTCATTAAAGTTTTAATTTGCATTTCCCAGATTGCTAATGAGGTTGAACGTTCTTTCATATTTTATTGATCATTTGTGTTTTTTAAGTGACAGTCTTGTTGAGTTTTTAGCTTATTTTTCTGTTGGGTTTTTGTCCTTTTTATTTGTGAGTGTTCTTTGTATATTAGGGCTTCTGATCTTTTGTCATTTTATCATTTATGTTACAAATATCTCTTTACAGTTTGTGGCATGTCTTTTTACTTTATGATGTATCTTAATAAACAGAATTTATTTTTAATGTAGTTGAATATACCAGTTTTTTCCTTTGTAATTTGTACTTTTCATGTCTTATTTAAGAAATCCTTCCCTGCCTTGAGGGCATGAGGTTATTCTCATACTTAGCCTTCTAAAGACTTTGTTTTATTTTTTAATTTTATGTCTTTAATTAACCTGGAGTTAATTTTTGTGTATTCTGAAATAGAATCTAATTTTATTTTTTCCTGTAGAGATGATTGTCCCAGAATCATTTATCAATATTCTATCCTTTCCTCACTGATCTGTAATGCCCTCTCTGACATAAATTACAATTCCACATGCTGGATCAGTTTCTGGGCTTTCTATTATGTTCTGTTGGTCTAATTGACTATCCCTGAGCAATACTGATTTTTTTTAAATTACTGTGGCTTTATAATATGTATTGAACATCTATTAGGGCAGATCTTCAACTTGTCCTTCTTTTTCTTCAAATGTACATTGTCTATTTTTTCTGTCTTGTCTCTTTCAAATAAAGTAGTAGGGTCAAGTTGCCATGTCCCAGGAAAAGCCTTGTTGGAATTTTAATTGGAATTTTATTGAATCTAGAGATCAACTGGATGAGAATTAACAGTTTTACAATATCAAGTCTTCTTATCCATAAATATGCTATGAGTTTTAAGTCTCTTTTAATGACTTTAATGAAGGTTTTATAAGTTTTTCCATCAAGCCGTTACACATTTTATTAGATTTAGTTGAGAGACTTTATATTTTTATTTGCTACCATAAATGGTAACTTTTGGTATCAGTTATATTTTCTCATTGATTGCTGGTGTATAGAAATGTAAGTGACTTTCTAATTTTGATTTTTGTATCTAGCAACATTTCTAAGCTATCTTATCCTAATAATTCATCTGGAGAGTCTCTTGAATTTACTATAAACTCATAATTTATAATCTATAAATTGTGACAATTTTGCTTTTCCTTTTCAATCTTTATACCTTTAATTTCCTTTTCTTGCTGTATCACACTGGCTAATATTTCCAGTACAATAGAAGTGGTGATATTGAACCTACTTCTCTTGTTCCTGATCTGAAAGAGAATGCTTTCAGAATTTCATCATCAAGTGTAATGTTTGCTGTAGATTTTTGTGAATATCCTTTATCAAGCTAAGGAAGTTTTCTTCTATTTCTAGTTTGCTAGTAGTTTTATTATAAATAAATTGCATATGTATTGAACTCTTATTCTGCATCTGTTGAGATAGTTGTTTCTTGATCTCTTAATATAGTGAATTATAATAATCTATTTGCTGATATTAAATCAACTTTACTTCCTGGGACAAAACTAATTTCATAATGATGTATCATCTTTTTTATGTTTATTGCATCTATTCTTGCTGTTTAGGGTTTTTGTCTCTATGCTTATGAGTGAGCTTGCACTGTAATTTTCCTTTGTTTTTTTTACACATAGAATCTTATCTCTCTCTCTTTTTTATTTTTGAGGAAGATTGGCCCTGAGCTAACATCTGTTGCCAATCTTCCCCTTTTTCTTTTTTCTCCCCAAAGCCCCAGTACATAGTTGTATATCCTAGTTGTAGGTCCTTCTGGTTCTTCTATGTGGGGTGCTGCCTCAGCATGGCTTGATAAGCAGTGCATAGGTCCGCACCCAGGAGCTGAACCAGTAAACCCCAGGCTGCCAAAGTGGAACGTGTGAACTTAACCACTATGGTACCGGGCTGGCCTCGTAATTTTTCTTTCTTCTGTTTTGGTTTTGGCATCAAGGTTATGCTGGCTTCATGAAATCAGATGGAGAGTGTTCCTTTCTTTTCTATTCTCTGAAAGTCTGTGTAAGATCAGAACTTTGATTCCTTGAATGTTTGGTAGAACTTGTCTACAAAGCTATCTAAGTCTGGTGTGATTTTTTTGTAGGAATTAAAAAAAAAATTTTAATGGTTATAGGACTATACAGTTTTTCATTTTTTTCTTAAGGAGTTCTATATTTTTCTAGTACTTTTCCATTTCATCTCAGTGTTTAAACATTTAGGCATAGTATTATTCATAATATTTTCTTCATATCTCTTTTCTCATTTTGTTTTTACTTATGTTCCTTTTGTTATCCATAATGTTGTTTATCCTGCTTTCTCTTATATTTTTAAACTGTTAGTCTCATCTAATATTTTTCAATTTTATTATTTTAAAAATGAACTTTTGGCTTTATTGATCCTATTATATGTTCCTTTTATCTTTCATTACTTTTTACTCATGTATTTTCTTCCTTTTGCTTTCTTTGGGTTCCTGTGAAATTTATTGAATCTTGATTTAAGATCTAGCATATGATCAATTTTTGTAAATATTTCATATGTGCTTGAAAAGAATGTTAATTTTCCAATTTTTGGCTTAATGTTATATATGCTTATTAGCTTAAGCTAATTAACTTCACTGTTACAAATCAGAAGATTTGTAAGCTAGAAATTACATAATTTTACTATATATTTTTTATCAGGTTGATCTAACAATTACTGAGAAAGAAATTTGTTTTAAAAATCTCCCCTATGATGGTGGATATTTTCAATTTCTCCTTGTAGTTCTGTCAAAGTTTGCTATTTATGTGTTTTGAAGATATGTTATTAGGTACATTTAAGTTTCAAAATCTTGTCTTTCTGGTGAATTAAACCTTTTCTCATGATACAGTGACCCTCTTTATCTCTAATAATGTTTATTGTCTTCAAGTCTACTTTATCAGATATTATGGTTGTTATACTGGTCTCTTTTGGTCATATTCCATGGTACTTGAATTACTTGAGGCTTGGATTTGAGTTGCATTTCTTCAGAGAGGGTCTGTCTTGACTTCTGTAGGCTGCCTTTGTTACTGCACAAAATTGGGGTTCTCTTGCCCAATGCACATTAAAAAAAAGCCAATTATTATAGCATCAGCTTTTGGGAAAAGAAATCAGTTTTATTGCTAGATCCATCTGCAAGGATACAAGGGTATATGCTTTCAGATCTGTTGCCCTGATCCAGGGCTTGGGGAAAAATGTATGGGATGAAGGGCAGGATAGTCTGAAGTGTGGAGATAGATGATTGGAGGTAAGGAGAAGTGAGGTAATTGATGGTATGTGCAAGTGTAGTCAAGCTTCATGGCTCTTCATAAGATGCATGTCCACAAAATGGCAGCATTAACATGATCTGAGGGTGGAGTTTTTAGCTCCTGGACATCAAAAAGGTCACTTATAGAGCATTTGTGTATGCCCAGTTGATGGATTGGTGGTCTCAACTGGCCTGAACTGGACAAGGGGTCTCAGTTCTAAAAAAACCCACTCTTAATTGCTCTGTTGATAAGATGGGGTCAGTTGAACTGGTCCTGGAGGGCCTGAGGTTACACCTTGAGGCACTATTAACCTGGGACCAGTTTAAATTACACTCAACCCTTGAAGTTTTTCTGACTACATAAATAGCACCGATGCGGGACGAAACGTTCGTGGAGCTGGGTAGTGGTTACCAACTCTAGGGGGAGATTTTTTTTTCCTTCCCTATCTATTGCCAAGATGAAGAGAGGCAGGTTTCTTTGCTGTCCTTGTTTGTATGTTGGGTTTATTTCTAGCTAACATTCATGCAGAAGGTGTAGCTTTTAAAGCAGAATTTCCTCTGAGACAGCCCACTTTGGGTGCTTCCTGTGCTTTATCTCCTGTCTCCTGCGTACCACACATCCATCCAAAAACCTCTGGCCTCCCAGGGTTTGGCACATGTTCTCACGGCAAAAACTGGCTTTTGTACTCACTTACCTCCCAGAGTTTCCAGTTTCAATTTGTTTTTGCCCTTTGGAAATTTTCCACTTTCTTGCTAGCTTGGTGATTGACCTAAAAATTTTTTTTGTTATTTTTGTCAAGCCTTTTAAGCTATTTTTATTTGGAGGACCATTCCAGTGCTCTTGTAAAATAAAAAATGGACACTTCAATAGATTCTTTGTTATAAATATATTAAAATCAGACTTTAGAGGTTGTGATTCCTATCTGATATATTCTAAAGTTTTTGAAATGAAGATGATTCAGTATAAATCTAATTTTTAAGATGCTACTCTTCTTCCAACTGAAATAACAAATATCTGTGAACCAAAAGCTTGACTTTCAACTCAAATGAATAAAAATACTTTGTATTGCTTCTTGAACTCTGAATTCACAAAACTAAATATCCCTTTTATACTTTGTAGTTTCCTGTCTTTGAATGTACCTTCATAAATATTTGAAGAGACCAGTTGTTTGCGCTGCAACATTGGGCAAATTATTCAACTTTTCCGTGCTTTAGTTTCCTCTGTGTAAAGTGGGAATATGATAGTACCAACCGCCTGGGGTTGTTGATAGGATTAAATCAATAGTGCGTGTAAAGCCCTTCGCGTGGTGTCTGACACATAATAATCATGGAATAATTGGCAGCTGCATTATCATCTTCAACTTCAGAATCAAAACAAGTCTTATTCTAATGCTTTTCTCAGGTATGTGCCCATTGAAGATCTACTGGAAATTTATAAGAAACTCTATGGCCGAGAAGTCATCACCAAAAAGGCAATTGTTGACTGTTCTTACCTTCAGTTCTTGGAAATGTAAGTGTAACCCGGAGGAAAATTTGCAACTGATTTTATCGTGACTTCCTTAACACACTTTTCGATGTTTTAGTTTCCTGAGAGTGGATTTTGGATGTATGGATTTTGCTTCTTCAAAGACAGTTGCGTGATAGTGGATACATGTGGATGGAGCTTTTTCTTCATTACTTGCTTCACTTCTCTGTGGAAACCACAACTCACAGTCAAAATTATTGTTTATGTTGCAGGTATGGTGAGATGCTAGCTATTTCCAAGGTAAAGGCTTCTTCTTCAAAATCCTAGAGTTACAAAGATACCAGGAGAAACACCTTATTCATTTTACTTATTTTTCTTTCTCTCTGCCGTAGCTTTATCCCACTTATTCTAGAAAGTCCCCATTCCTGGTGGAACAATTCCAAGAATATTTCCTTGGAGGACTGGATGATATGGCGTTTTGGTCCACTAAAATTTACCATCTAACGAGCTTCATGTTAGAGAATGGGACCAGGTGAATTATTACTCTTATTTCTCCTACCAATCACTGCCTGCCTTGCTAACCCCATCCCCAGTATAAGTCTCAGGGTTTTCAAGTGATCAAGTGAAAAAGAAGTCTCGTGAAGCTCTGTTCTATCCTCAGGAGGGAAAAGAATGGAAACTCAGCAATCTCAAAACTCTGACTAGCACCCGTCTGGTTAGATTTGCTGATGTCCCTCATGTTTTAGGGATAGAAACATAGACATTGCAAAATCTGGGGTCTGGGAGAAATGGCTCAGGTGGGAAGGAATCAGCTTCCACCACTGCGCTACATCTGTTTCTTTTGGGAGAACCCACGCTGTGTGCTGGAGTGCCAGCTCTCCACAGGCTCCACCACGGGCGTGGTGAAGAGGCTTCTCTTCACACTGACTGACCTCTCAGTGTTCGAGGGTTTCAAAGGGTACCTCACCTAACCCCCACACTCCAAAATAAAATCAGAAGTGAATGCATTTGTAGAGCACAGCCTTCCATTGGAATTTGACATCTAACCCTGATGGGACAACTGCTCAACCTCCAACTCCTTTTCTGCTCCTTCCCAGCATGCCTAGGACCATATCAGAGACTCAGATGGTGAGAAGACCAGGGTAGACTGGGATAGTCCCCGCTTTCAGCTGTAGTAGAACCTTCAGCTCTCACAGAATCTGCTCGATGGTCTGACAGATCCACAGTTCCTCTCAGAACCTGTTTCCAACCAAAGCACTGAGTATGCAACCCCACCCCTGCCCCACAACGCTGCTGATCTGAATGGGGTAGGGATGGGAGCGCTGGAGGCAGCACCAGATGCAGGGAAAGGGCAGGGTGGGAAAGTTAAGCGGCAGTCGCAGCAATGGGAAAGAGGGTTCTATGGCAGGAGCTGCACCTGAGCAGCTGTTCCAGGTAAGGATCATAGGAGGGCTGGGGTTTATAAGTTCTGTGGCCTCTATAGGCGTGACTCTGGAATATTATACACTGGCTGATGTTCCTTTGCCCTTAAAAACATTTGCTAGTATTCAAATAATGTTAACCATAATTATATATTGTATTGATTTGAAACAAAATTCCCTTTGATAAATTTGACATTAGCCTGGTAAGCCTTAAACTTGTTTTAAAGACTCAGTGAGTTACATTTTGGCAGAGAGAAACAATCCATTGTAAATGCCATTTTTATTAGTGAGGTGAACCTCAAGTAAAATCCCCAAGTCTCCTTTTATGGTCATGGCTTTTAGGTTCATGTGAACTGCAGAGAGGATGGGCTTCAAAATTTGAGAGACCTGCCACTGACTACTGAGTTATCCCAAGCAAGTTGCTAAACCTCTCTAAGCTTTGTTTTTTCAACTGTAAAATGGGCACAGTAAAAATTCCGTCTTTATCACAGGGTTGGTTTAAGAAGTAAATGAGGTCACTCGTGTACAGGATTTAGCATTTAGTAAGCACTTAATAGATGTTGGCCACTAGTATTATAATTCTTATTAGCAGGATTTTGATACTGGAAGGATTCGTAACACATGGCCATGTTAGAGTGAATGACCTGCATTTATTTGTTTTGTAAAGTCCATGTGTAATGATCCTTAAACTGGAAAACATTTTTGGTGTTTGTTTTTGGTTAGGTTGTCCAAATAGCTAAGGAAAGAAGATGTGTAACTGTACTTGATTCTTTAATCGAGAGGAAATAGTTGAGAAGGAACATATTTCTTGTCTCTTGATATCTGTCCTAATTTATCAAGGCAGAAAATTCCATGAACTGATTGTGTCTTTACATGCATATACAAGGAAAGATTAATTAGAATTTGTGGGAAATTTAGAGAAGACTCCAAAGAAAGACAACACAAATTCATGACAGAAGGAAAAATATATTTTCATTTTATAGGCATTTCTTAACTTACTAATAGTAGGTTCTTTTCCAAAGCAAATTTATGTTACTTGAAACTCGCAGTATATTTTCCTAAAGAAACAGTGAAATAATGGCACCCTCCCAGCCAGAACTCTACTTAACTCAAAAAGTATTTGTCACTGTAGTGCTAATGTTGTAAGGCGGCTGTCTGAATCCTGGTGGTGGAGAAAAGAGAAGTCAAGGAAAAACCTTTTCCTCAGCTTAAAGCTGCCCCTGAGAATGATTTTGATAGCAACAGTTTGCCTTCGGCTTCTTCCCTCCTTCTTTTATGAATTCCTTTCCCAGCAACTAGTCCTCCTCGCCCCAGGATCCATACTCAGTACCCTCAATACCCTTCATACAAATCTTCCTCTCCTTAAAATGGTCTTCATTCTAGAATAGACTCTTCTTGTGGAATACCCGATCGCTTAGTACTTCTGTTCAGAGCTCGGGGGACAGCCCCTGATGAAGAGTTCACCTCTTATATTCTCTTGTGGTCTATTCACTTGTAACAGTGGCCACTTAGTTACCTATTTAATTACTGAGTTTATAAAGTTTTGTTTTTAAACGAATGAGATCGAGAAATTGAGACATAAATAGGCATAACTGGGCAGAAGGTAACACAGTTGAGAATCAGCTTCTTTCACAGTCTCTAACTCTTGAGATGGTTCATGTCAGCACAGAGCAGCTGAGGAGGCAGAGTCAGGAGGGAAGAAGAAGGCCGTGAGTCCAGGGTGACCAGCAGTGTGGGGCTGCCTGTGTTAATACCACCTGCAGTCAGCTCATCGACCCTCATCAAGAAGGACATGGGCCTTTTACTGGCCCTGTCTGGCTGAGTAATGAATACCTCTATGCTAAGATTTTTGGAGGTGTTTGAAGTGCACCACCAATTCTCAGTAACATTCATGCTTGAAAGGAAGGTAGAAAAATGCCTAACTCATGTGACTATTTCCCCAGTGACTGCAACCTACCTGAGAACCCTCTGTTCATTGCATGTGGTGGCCAGCAAACCAACACCCAGGGGTAAGTGGATTCTAAAATTATTCACAGGTAGGGGCCGCCCGGTGGCGCAGCGGTTTAGTCCGTGCTTGGCAGCCCGGGGTTTGCGGGTTTGGATCCTGGGTGCCCGCCGATGCACTGCTCGTCAGCCATGCCGTGGCGGCGTCCCATATAAAGTAGAGGAAGATGGGCACGGATGTTAGCCCAGGGCCAGTCTTCCTCAGCAAAAAAGAGGAGGATTGGCAACGGATGTTAACTCAGGGCTGGTCTTCCTCACAAAAAAAAAAAAAAATTATTCACAGGTAAAGAACATCCCACCTGGAGGGATGATTAGTAGACACTGAAAGCATGGAATTTGTAGACAGGTTCAGATTCCAGCTCTGCCATTTACAGCTGTGTGATTTGAAACAAGTTGCTTAATTTTTTTGAGCTACAGCTTCCTCCTTTGGCAAAATGGAAAAAGTAGGTATCCATACTCCCAGAATTATGGTATGGATTATGTGCAAGAATGGATGTAAAGCAATTAGCACATTAGTAAGTTGCTCACTTAATATTAAATGGTGGTTAATAATGTTATTACTTTCATTATTACTGTTATTATTCATAAACTTGACCCAGATTTCACCCTGAAAAAGTATTTATCAATGAGACAGGGTCGGGGGAATAGAAAGAGGGCCCAGAGGGCCTGATTTGTATTCTAAGAGGTGGTATTCCCTGCTGGAGTCAGATACCAACCACCAACCATTCATTCAAGCACTTAATAAGTGTATTAATATTATAAATATTTATTATTAATAAAATATAACAATAACATAGTACAGATAATAAAATATTTCCTCATCATTAGGTACCAGGAACTAGTTTAGGCATAAGAGACCTAATTGTGAATAAGACAGAAACAGTTCCTGCTCTCACACGGCGTGTGGCCTGGCGAGTGGATGGACACGGAATAAGTACTTGTAAATACAGTCAGCCGGCCGTGTCTGTGCATTCTGCATCCGTGCACTCAACCAACCTTGGATCGAAAGGACTATGATGGTTACGTCTGTACGGACTGTGTACAGACCTTTTTTCCTTGTCTTGTCATTATTTCCAGAACAATACAGCATGAGGACTATTTATATAACATTTACATTGTATTAGATATTATAAGTACTCTAGAGATGATTTAAAGCATACGGCAGGATGTGCGTAGGTTATATGCATATACTACGCCCTTTTATATAAGGGAATTGAGCATCCGTGGATTTTGGTATGGGAGTGGGGTTCTGGAACCAATCCTCCATGGATGCTGAGGGACGACTGTACTCTTAAGTGTTAGGAAGGGGAAAGTATGAGGTGCTCTGGGATGTACCACAGAGCGTCCTAACCCAGTCACAGGAGAGTTTTCCAAGAAGAAGCGATGTTTCAATTGCCATATTTAAGGATGAAGAAGACTTAGATACTCAGAAAGAGGACATTACAATGAAGGGTCCTAAAGTGAGAGAGAGTTTAGAGCTTCACAAGAATTGAAAATATGCAGAAAGGGTTCTGGTAAGCCTTCACTGTTATTTATTTGAATTAGGTAAGTTTTTGTTTTAATTGAATTGAATGCCTTTGGACTGGGCTTGCAATCTCTAGATTGTCAGAACTCCTCCGGTCACTGGTGTCTTAGGCACGGCCCCTTCACTCATTGCTGTTGCCTGGCTTCCACGTCAATCATTTCTGAAGACTGCCTGGCTCCTCGAGGCATCTGGTTTATAGGCTGGTTAAAATATATGAGTTTAAAAATGTAATTTAATTATATAATTAATTCTAGCATGTCCTTAAAGATAAATCAATACATCTGCATACCAGTTTCCCAAACACATATAGACCTATTTCTTGACCGTTTGCATGAAATACTGAAATAACTTTGACTTTTTTTTAGTATTCTGGAAGGAATTCAAAACTTTTACTATACAGACCTTTGCGTCTATAGGAGATAGCAGTTTTTATAAGGACAGGCTTTTAAACTGTGGAGATGTGTTTACTAAAAGATTTTGTGGAATCTCCTTTGAAGGTTTTTCTAAAGCTTTGTTTTTTGTGTTGCTATTCCTACAATTTTTAGTTATTAAAATGTTATGGTCTTTTAACCTGTGGCTAACTTGACTATATCCGTCAACTCAATTTTCTGCGGGGTGGTTGTTTTCTCAGTCTTAACTATTTTATTCCTCTTTTTTCAACAGCTCAAAAGTAAAGAAAAATGATTTTCATAGAAATTTGACTGTATCCCTAACTAAAGATATTAGAAAAAATATAAACTATACTGAAAGAGGAGTGTTCTTCGGTGTGAATTCCTGGATCTCGGTAAGAATTTTCTGCTTTTAATGGAAAAAGAGCTGCTTCTCGCTGTGATATCTTGTAGGGTCACCGGCTATTGAATCATTCATTGAAAGTCACTTGGGCATGTGCCAGGCCAGCAAATATCCTTGGCTTCCAAATCTGGTTTGTTCCAGAGACTTCCTAAGATGTGGCCTTCGGCAAGTCTGGTCACCCTGGGACCCCAGGCCTATCCTGCTTTGTCCTTAGTGCAAAGTGTGTCAGCAATATTGTAGGCTCACTATTGCACATGAAATTCATGCAGGAGATCATCTTTTAAGTGTCAGACTCTACCGGGGGGATATAAAAGGAGAGGGAAAGAGGCTCTGACCTTTAGAAAATTTCAATTTAATAGGGGTGATAAATATAAAAATAATGATATGTGAGTAGAACGCAACAAATACCGTGGTGGGGTGGGGGAATAGATAGATAGCAGGGATATAATTTTTATCTTGGAGGATAGGAGAGAAGGCTTCATGGAGGAGGTGGCATTTGAGTTAGCCTTGAATAGTGGATAGTATTTCATCAGTGAGCATGTGTTTCCGGCAGTGGGGTGGGAAAGTTTCAGGATGTTTGGGAATGTGAGTAGTCTTGTTTGCCTGAAGACAAGGGGTGTAAGGTACTTTGAGAGGAGTGGGAAGGTAGCAGGCACCGGATTGTGGAAGGCTCTCAACGTCAGGGGAAGGGTTTAGACAACATTGTGAAGGGTGTCTCTGGGAGTTGGGCAAGGGCCTGGGCAGGGACTGCTTTATGGGTGCGCAACCTGTGCAGCCAGACAGAAGGGCCCCTTAGTCACGCTGAGAAGGACCCCACTCTTGTTTTAATGCTGTGCTATTGCTGCCTTAAAATTCTTAACTTTCGAACGAGGGCTCCGCATTTTCAGCAGCATCTCGATTTGGGTGTGGTTTGGGGGATGTTTTGGCATCCTGATGTCATTCCAGTTCATTTGTTTGAAGAAAAAAAGTATACGTATACAAATATAATTACAGTTCTAGACTGAATGGACTTCTAAAAGTTTTTAGTCCATAAAAATTATTTCGTTCAGTTAGTTTCTACAGATGAATACAGACCATCCCGACTTGGTTGGTCTGGGTTGTCCTGGCTAACTCTTTTTTCCCACACTGGCCACCACCTCTAGGGCTATAACTACCCTCCCTCAGCACGTCCTGGGGGTAGGGACTTCACTCTCCTAATTGCCTGTCCTAAGGGATCTTACTTGTTGATAGGAATCAATGTTTTATTTTTTAGCACTTGTGAAAACTTGTCTCCTTCATGAAAGTCCAATGCTTTTGATAGGAAATGGTAGCTTTGTGGGTTACGCTGTGTGCCTTTATCTGTCTGTAATGATTTTTTTTTTCTTTCAGGATTCCCCCCTCTCCTTTATGTACCAGGCTTTGGAAAGGAACATACAGACGGTGTTCACAGGCACCTCTCACGAGCCATCGAAGCACATCTCCAGCCCGCTAGCATCTTACTTCTTGTCACTTCCCTATGCGAGGCTTGGTTGGTAGGTATAAGTTTATCTAATTCATGAGTGTTTTCAGCAGTTTGAATTTCATTCAGCCATTCAACAAATGTTTTGGATGGCGTCTGTTAGCAACTTATTTTCCAATCAATTCATCACCAACAAAAACATCATTAATTTAGTGGTTAAGTTATTGTAAAGATGAAACTATCTCCTTAAAATTGGTCCAAATATGTTTACATACAAGGACCTTGCACTGAATAATCAAAACAAAGTATTTCATAGAATATTTGTAAATCTTCGATGTTCTTGGAGATATAATGTTACAGATTTTTTGGAATCTAATGACGTTAGGGGGATAAAAGCAGACAGTGATATGGTGATTGGAATATTGTGACTTCATATAGCAAAAGCCTAGTACACCACAGTCGTTTTATAAAGAGAATGTTAGGGATTTATCTGATTTTAAAAATCAACCAAAACTGAGCCCAAGTATATAAAAGTGACTGTTTTCTGGAGGTTTTGGTGAAACCCCTTTTTTTAAACCACACTTCTTAACTCCAAAGGACATTGCATTTCTCCTGGAACAACTGACTGACAGCCTTTCCTTTTCGGGCCACTAAACACAATCAGCTCCAGCACAGGGAATGGGAGGTGAATGCTGTCTTTACTGGCCGTTCACTTGTGAATAATGGCTCTTCTTGGCTGCTTTCCTGAAAGATCCAAAAGAAGGCCTCCTGCTGGGCTCGCTGCCACGCGGCAGGCAGCAGTGAGAGGTCCTTCCCTGGGGCCATTACCAGCCAGCGCCCGGCCTCAGGAGTGCAGAGAACAGCAGTGTCTCCACGGTGTGTGCGTCGGGCCCCTTTCACCAGGCGTCACCCTCTTTAGAAACTACTTCTCTCTTTTTCCTCTGTTCTGCCATTTCTTCTTTATGGAGCCATAAGAACTAGAATAAATAGATGACTTTTGGTCTTCCCAGCCTCTGTAGGCCAGCAGAGACATTCGAACCTTTGACTTGGTTTGTCCATCCTACAACTGGTAGGTCATGGAATCTCATTTAGGAATGTCCAGTGAATATGTTGGACATTTAATTTTTTCCCCCAATACAAGGCACCCTATGTAGCTATGGTAGAAATGAAACCGTATACTTAACACAGGCTTGTCTTTGATCAGGTAACAAATTGAAATGAGTTGAGCCAATCAAAAAGCAACCTGTGCCATTGGCTGGAGGCAAATTTCTTCTTTATTCTTAGGCTGAGCCCAGGATTGTGCTTCAGCTGCTCTGGGTTTTGCATATGGGACACGATGCTTTGTGAGGATGCTTTTCACCAGCTCAGGTCATATGGCCAGAGGCCTTGATTTGTACAGTTTTGTTGTTGTTGTTTTTGTTTGGAGAGCAAGACTGTGAATCACACAAACAAAATAATCTCACAAGTGAATATTCACAACGGTCATGCAGGATGGAAAAATTAAAGAGAGGAAGTTAAAGTGTTGGATTCTAGGAAGGGAAGAAGCAGGAGACAGTTTTAACCACAGCTCTCAGTAGATACTGCAGTGCATTCCCTCTTCCTCCTACAGGGCAATGACCTCCGCTGACCTTAACCAGGATGGACATGGGGACCTGGTGGTGGGCGCCCCAGGCTACAGCCGCCCCGGCCACATCCAGGTAGGGCGAGTGTACCTCATCTATGGCAACGACCTGGGCCTGCCTCCCATCGACCTGGACCTGGACAGGGAGGCCCATGGGATCCTGGAGGGCTTCGAGGTGAGGCACCCAGCTTATATTTTCCCTTTTAGTGTCAATAAACCACTGCCCGCGTTTCATGGCAAATTCTCCGGGATGAATAAACAATAACAAGAATGATAGTAACAAACAGCTGGTGGCCTACATCTGTGCAGCACTTTTCATTTTTAAAAACATATTCACTTTATATCTCGTTCTATCATTAACTTCAAGTATTTAGTCTAACACCTTCCAAAAACACACATACTATTTAGAACTGCTTTGAGTAGCCAATCAAGATGTGAGTTCTCGAAAATACAAGACCTCCTTTTGTTGTTGTTGTTGTTGTTTTAATATAAGTGTTTTACTTTGTAAGAATTTTAGATTCACAGAAAAGCTGTAAAGACAGTACGGAGCGTTCCCACATGCCCTTTACCTGGTGTTCCCTGTGTTAACATCTTACATAATTACGGCATACTTGTTAAAGTTAAGAAACCAACATTGATACATAGCTATTAACTAATCTCCAGGCTTTGTTCAGATTTCATTCCTTTGTTTTAAGTGGTTATTCATCACCAGAAAAATCTCACCATGACTGTACAAATGTTTCTCATGGAGTCTAAGCATTAATTCCTCTTGGGAGCACTATGGACTCTGAGGGTTTTCCTCCAGGACATCGTTGGCCTTAGTCCTTACAAGAACAGTAAGGAAGACAGATAGAGCCCTGCTACTGGTCACAGATGAGTGTGGGGGCCTTGGTGGCACTGGATGCTCCGAATATCAAGCACCAGGGGAGGGAACCCTGGACTTTGGGTCAGATCATGGTTCTTGTCCTGGGCAAGCCACTGTACCTTCCACTGTGGAGTTAATGCTGTGAAGACAGAATAAGAGGGCATGCCTGAACATACTTTAAAAAAATGAAAAGTACAATGGTTTATGATCTCGTTTAGGCTGCAATGAAAGGAGCCCAAGTCCAAGAGGTGTTAATAAGTTGACTGGCCACTATATGAGGTCACACAGTCAGAGAGATTCAGCATTTTCTGGAACCTTCTGACACCACATGAGACAGTTCCAGAATAAATCAACCCCTTTCTGTTGCTTCTTACTTCTTCACAAAGCCATCCTCCTGTCAGGTTGTTGTGTAAGGTATAACAATCCTTTGGGCTCCTGTAGACAGGGACTAAGAGATGCAGCTGCCTCTTGTGGATGATAAACTCTCTCAAAGGTAAGGAAGGAAGTGGCTCCGTGCTATCTTCCCCCAGTGACTTTTGATAATTTGGAAGATGGCCAGATTAAGGCATGGGCTAGGGATAGGAATCCTGAACTCTAGCCCTGGTCTGCAATCAACATTTCTGTGTCCTTGTCTATAAAGTAGAGGATTAAGATAGATATCTCAAACATTTATCTGCTTTAAAATTCTGTATTTTTCTAGGAATGACTAGTTGACCTAAGAGGGCTTGATGGTGCAGCTGGTGGTGATGAAATGAACCCATCCTCAGTTGTGGTGGTGAACCCATCCCCCCAATAAGGGGGTCCCCACTTATTGGTCCCCACCCTGCCTCAATGTGCTTTGTGTCCTGGAGCAACCCTTTCTTGTTTATCAAGTTCCTGCCTTGTAGAAAAGGGCAGTGTTCACAGATGCCATTGCACGTAGGTGTAGAGTGATTAGCTAATAAATAATAAATGTGGGTTCTGGGGCATCTGTGTTATGTGGCAAACATCACCTTGTGCAAGATTATCCATTGTTATGTAAGTTGTGAAAGAATAGGAGAAACTAAGTTACTTTTAAGTCTAGGCTGATTCTAGACAGTAGAAGAAAGATCTAGAAAATCCACCTTGGTAGGAAATTGTCCCCGAATGGACTGAATTTTCCATCTGTAAACCGTGAAAGTGGGGATAATAAAAATACCTACCTTAATCTGTGTCAAGTTCTTAGAACAGTGTCTACAGTAGTGTCATCCAACAGAACTTTCTGTGATGATAGAAATGTTCTAGACCTGTGCTGTCCAATATGGGAGCCACTAAGCGTATTGGCTTTTGAGCATCTGAAATGTGGCTAGTGCAATAGAGGAGCTGAGCTTTAATTTGTTTAACGTTAATTACTGTAAATTTAGATGTAATAGCCACATTTAGCTAGTGGCCACCACGTGGACAGTGTGGCTCTGGGACATCCTGAATACTCAACAAAGGTTAGCAGCTGTTGCCGGTGTTATGCGATTATTATTTTGGATACTTTCTAAGAGGAGTTTGGTCCTTAATGTGGAGCATAGTGCACACTAGACCATTTTCTAAAAACCTACAACTTTTAAGAACTGACTCTCTCCTTTCTGGCACCTCATCTCCCCCTCAAGGCAGACAGACATGCCAAAAATATCCTTAGGGCAGAGCCACTCAACTGGCGTGTGGAGGATGTGTTACAGGTTGCTGCAATTTTATTCCTCAGCCCTCAGATGTCAGGTAGGGTCCCTAGGCCTCTCCACTCCCAGGGAGTCAGGAGTGTTCTTCTGAAGGTTGTGGCTTAGCCCAGGGGAAGTCACTTGTGCCTCTTCAGCCCTCAGGTCGGTTTGGCTCAGCCTTGGCCGTGTTGGACTTTAACCAGGACAGCGTGCCTGACTTGGCCGTGGGAGCCCCCTCCGTGGGCTCCGAGAAGCTCGCATACAAAGTAAGGCTTCTCCTGGTTGGGGGAGAAGGGGAATAGGGTGGGAGGCGAGGAGCCCCTGAGGGGAGGCCAGTGCTGGATGGAGCCTCTGGAGAAAAGCAGAGAGCCAGATGTGCCAGGCAGAGCATTTGTGGGGAGATGATCTTGGGTCCCCCATTTGGGTTCTTGATGTGACCTTGGATTACCTGGCAGCACCTTGTTCCTGCCTCCTGGCCTTAGTTTGACTCCACGGTTTCCCAATTCCACCAGGTACTTTACTCTTCCCCCCTCCCACCCCCTCCCCCACATGATGCAGAGTAGTAGTGAGGGGAGACAGAAGTTGCAGCCAATCCATAGCTTCCTGTCGTCACAGCAGAGAGATGACTTCCCTGGATCTCTCCTCTCGTGCTCAGAGCCCAACCTTTTGCCCAGATCCTTGATCCTGGCCCACAGGGATCTCTTCCGCGTGTGCTCCATTCCATACCAGGGCACAAGCTTCTGTGCACCGTGTGTGACACTGGCGGTCACAGTCCCTTCGTTACCCTCCACCCACTGCAAACTCACCTCTTGCTCCTCCCTCCTCACTCACTATTTCTAGACACGCGAACAATCTGTCATCTCCTAGACCCATCAAGTTCTCCACTCTAGCACTTTTGCTCACATAGCTCCCTCTGCCTGGAAAGCCCTTTCTCCCCTTGTTTTCTTTAGGACTGACGTGTCCTCCCATAGCATCCTGTGCTTGCACCTACTATAGCACCTTCCACACTGTGGTGTCATAATCGCCCGTTTGCCAGCTTTTCGGGAGGACAGAGATTGGTCTTATTTATCATCGGGTACCTAGTCCTTGGCTCATGATGGAAAATAAATGCTTACAGAATGAATGAGGATGGAGATAGGCAAGTTATAAGATAGGAACTGGTTCATAACACAGAATAATAGCACGGCATGTGTCCTGAGGCAAATGAATGTACCTCCACGGTATGTTAGCGTTCAGAGGAATAATGGGCTGGGCCAGAAACCCAGCTGGGCCTTCAAGAGCGGAGGAGTTGAATAAGTCATTCTGTAAATACGCTGAACAATTATGTATGGCAGATCCTGAACAAGACACATAAAAATAACAGTTTCTGCTTTGGGGGCTCTAAGTCTGATGGAAGTGAGAGACTTAAAAAAAAGAGAAAAGAGAGAATTTCAGCCCAGCAGCAATGCACAGGGCAGGTTTCTGTCGGTCACTAAGCTCCTGACCACGGGGAGCTCTGATGGTGGTTTTGTTCATCATCATTTTTCTTTGTCTGGCTATTTAAAGTTCTTGGGTCACCACCCGGGCCTTATGATCGCCCTGCGGTTTGTCCTTGCCTAGGGTGCGGTCTACGTCTACTTTGGTTCCAAGCAAGGAAGAATGTCTTCCTCCCCCAACATCACCATCTCTTGCCAGGTATGTTTACCACCTTAGCCAGGTGCGGAGAACTAGAACTCACTGCATCCTCATTGCCCCTAGGGCTGAGTAAAAAACATGGTTTTCTCTTAAGGACGTCTACTGTAACTTGGGCTGGACACTCTTGGCTGCAGATGTGAACGGAGACAGCAAGCCCGATCTGGTGCTTGGCTCCCCTTTTGCACCAGGTGGAGGGAAACAGAAGGGAATTGTGGCTGCATTTTATTCTGGTCCCAGTCAGAGCGACAAAGGTAGAGCTGGCTGGGGGGAGGGGCAGAGACCTTCACTGCTCTAATACGGCTGTGTGGGGACTTCTCTGGCATATAGGTTTATGTCCTTTTTCCCCTCATTCCATAGCACTTCACCTAAATTTTCTAACAGTCTCTCGCTCTTACAGATGTTCTGGCAAGTGCAGTGAAGTCACTAAATATACGAAAAATGATCCAGCCTCTAGATCCAGATCCAAAGGGGGCTAATAGGTCCTTCTCATAGTCTCCTAGTGGAGGACTAGAAACACTAGAACATCCCAGTGATGCCTAACCTGCCCAGCAGGGGCTCTTCTTAAATAGCATCCTCCATAAATAAAACACACGGATAAAGAGAACAGCTTGGTGGTTACCAGAGGGGAAGGGGGTTGGGGGGTGGGCAAAATGGGTAAAGGGGCACATATATATGGTGACGGATAAAAATTAGACTATCAGTGGTGAGCACGATGCAGTCTATACAGAAACTGATAAATAATAATGTACACCTGAAATGACACAGTGTTATAAACCATTATGACCTCAATAAAATAATTGGAAAAAAACCCGATTTGCATACTAATAAAAAAATAGCATCCTCCACTCCACAGAAGTGAGCTCTAGAAATGTATTTCTCGTATGAAGTGTGAGATCTATTTCTGATGTCGGGGCCCTGGGAACAGCATGGGGGCATATAAGAGTTCTGGTAAAAACTCAGCAGAATGAACCTCTTTCTCATTAGCCTGCACAAACGGCCCACTCTTTCCACTCCAGTAGTCTTCCTGACTAAAGTAAAAGGCACTGGTTCTCTTGTGTAGGACAGCTGAACGTGGAGGCGGCCAGCTGGATGGTGAGAGGTGAGGAGGACTTTGCCTGGCTAGGATACTCCCTTCACAGTGTCGGTGTGAACAACAGAACTTTGCTGTTGGTCGGGAGTCCGACCTGGAAGAATGCTAGTAGGTGAGTGCTGATGCTGGGGCCCAGGGTGCAGTGAGCAAAAGGGGCAGGTGCCTGCTGCTGTGGGAGCCCTTAAGTGTGGGGTTCAGAGAAAGGGGCTAAGAAATTCTTACCCTTCAAGGAAGAGTTAAGGCTCTGGGACAAGGTTGCAAGTTCTTCTTTTTAGAAGTTTGAAAATGAGATAGATAGGTGTATTAGTTTGGAAGGGCTGACATAACAAAGCACCACAGACTGGGTGGCTTAAGCAACAGGAATTTATTTTCTCACTGTTCTGGAGGCTAGAAATCCGAGATCAAGGTATCAGCTGTGTTGGTTTCTTCTGAGGCCTCTCTCCTTTGCTTGTGGACAGCCGCCTTCTCCCTGAGTCCTCACATGGCCTTTTCTCTGTGTGTCCATCCCTGCTGTCTTTCTCTCTTCTTATAAGGACACCAGTCAAATTGAATTAGGGCCCACCCTAATGACCTCATTTTAACATAATTACCTCTTTAAAGACCTTATCTCCAAATATAGTCACATTCTGAGGTACTGGGAGTTAGGACCTCAATGTATGAACTTGGGGGGACACAATTCAGCCCACAACAGTAAGCAAACCTATATTTGCTGTCACTTGGGAGGCAGAATGGTGGGTCTTGTATCTGGAGAACCTTGATGTTGGGATTTACTCTGAAATCTCCCCTTCCACCCCCCACACAATGCCTAGGATCACGGGACCAAGAGCATATGGGGGGCAGGGATGGGTAAGGATGAGGTGGGTTGTCTTTCCTTGGATCTGAATACCTGGCCAGCTCTTAACCCTGTGCCCCAGCAGCTAAACCCAGTGCGCTTCATTCCAGTCTGGGCCATTTGTTCCGCACTCGTGATGAGAAACAGAGCCTTGGAAGGGTGTATGGCTATCTCCTGCCAAATCGCCAAAGCTGGTTTACCATTTCTGGAGACAAGGTATGGCAGCCCCTTCCCTCCCTGGGAGAGTGGACACCACAAAGTTTTCTTAGCTGTACTATATTAATTTATTGCATTTCACAGGCAATGGGGAAACTGGGTACTTCCCTGTCAAGTGGCTACGTTATGGTGAATGGGACCCGGACACAAGTGCTGCTGGTTGGAGCCCCAACTCATGGTAGGTCACGAACCATGAAACTTTGCTTCTTCTCAGTCATGTGGCTCCTTGACCACATTATATGGGGGGAAAGTTATGAGATCTGGAGATAGAAAGACCTGAGTTTGAATATTCCCTTTTCTCATTAATAGAAAGCTGTGTAACCTTGGGAAACTACTTAACCTCCCTGAACATCAGTATCATCATCTACAAAATACAGATTATAATACCCACCTCAAATCACACAGAAAAGGAACTTAGTGTGTTTTTAAAGCTGCTATCCAAGTTGGAGCTGGAGAAGAGTTCAGCAAAGTTTATAAATCAGTTCACCAGGAATAGATCCACTCTGAGGGCGTATGTTAATAAACGATTATTTTGTTTACTTTATGGGAAAGAGAATTAAGAAAACCAAACAACAAAAATCTACTCCCTCCAAGATTAAAATAGTGAATCATGCTTATTGTAGAAATTTGTGAAAATAGAAGGAAGTATATAGAAGAAAAAGAATCACCCCTTATCCAGATATTTAAAAACTTAAGCTCATACCATATACCTGATTTTTAATTTTATATCTTGATTGTGTTCTCATGTTATTAAATATTCTTCTAAAACATGATTTTTGATACTTCTATCACATTTTTTCCATATGCACATGTTGACATTTGCTAACATCATCCAGGTGCTGGAAATTTAGTTTGTTTCCAATTTTTCACTATTGTGACTAAAGTGTTATTGAACACCAAGTACAGAAATCTTTGACTACCTTTCTGATTAGTTTTTTAGGTAGATTTCTGGAGGTGGAATTCCTGGACTAGAGGGTCTAATCTTTAAGGCTCTTATTATATATTGTCAAATTATTTTTCAGAAAGATTTTTGTTTCCTACGATATTATATTTGAATAATAAGCAGAAATGGATTAGGCAAAGGAATGGCTAAATTTTTCATCGCATGATTAAGGACACAGCATCATAACACCCAAAACATGCTGACTCAGCTTTAGAATAGTTTTGGTTTTGTTTTGTTTTGTTTTTCCTTCACAGAGTCTAGGTAGTGATTTCTAAACTCTTTTTTTTATCATTCAGAATAGATTTAATTTTATTTATTTTTATTGAGTTAATGTTGGTTTATAACATTATATAAATTTCAGTTGTACATCATTATATTTCAATTTCTGTGTAGATTACATCATGTTCACCACCCAAAGACTAATTACCATCCATGACCATACACATGTGCCTAATCACCCCTTTTGCCCTCCTCCTTCCCCCTTTTCCCTCTGGTAACCACCAATCTAATCTCTGTCTCTACGTGTTTGTTTCTTGTTGTTGTTATCTTCTATTTATGAGTGAGATCATACGGTATTTGACTTTCTCCCTCTGACTTATTTTGCTTAGCATAATACCCTCAAGGTCCATCCATGTTGTCACAAATGGCCAGATTTTGTCCTTTGTTATGGCTCAGTAGTATTCCATTGTGTATATATACCACATCGTATTTATCCATTCATCCCTTCATGGGCACATAGGTTGCTTCTAAGTCTTGGCTATTGTGAATAATGCTGCAGTGAACATAGGTGTGCTTGTATCTTTACACATTTGTGTTTTCATGTTCTTTGGATAAATTGCCAGCAGGGAATAGCTGGATTGTATGGTAGTTCTATTCTTACTTTTTTGAGGAATCTCCATACTGTTTTCCATAGTGGCTGCACCACTTTGCACTCCCACCAGCAGTGTATGAGAGTTCCCTTTTCTCCACATCCTCTCCAAAACTTGTTATTTCTTTTCTTGTTAATTCTAGCCATTCTGATGGGCATGAAGTGATATCTCATTGTAGTTTTAGTTTGCATTTCCCTAGTGATGTTGAACATTTTTTCCATGTGCCTGTTGGCCATCTGTATAACTTCTTTGGAGAAATGTCTGTTCAGATCTTTGACCCACTTTTTAATTGGGTTGTTAGTTTTTTTGTTGTTGAGATATATGAGTTCTTTATATATTTTGGATATGAACCCCTTATCAGATATATGGTTTGCAAATATCTTCCCCCAATTGTTAGGTTGTCTTTTCGTTTTGTTGATGGTTTCCTTTGCTGTGCAGAAGCTTTTTAGTTTGATGTAGTCCCATTTGTTTATTTTTTCTGTTGTTTCCCTTGCCCAGTCAGACACAGTACTTGAGAATATGTTGCTAAGACCAATGTTGAAGAGCATGCTCCCTGTTTTCTTCTAGAATTTTCATGGTTTCAGGTCTTACATTCAAGTCTTTAATCCATTTTGAGTTAATTTTTGTCTATGGTGTAGGATAGTGGTCTACTTCCATTCTTTTGCATGTGGCTGTCCAGTTTTCCCAACACCATTTATTGAAGTGACTTCCTTTTCTCCACTGTATGTTCTTGGCTCCCTTGTCGAAAATTAGCTGTCCATAGATGTGTGGGTTTATTTCTGGGCTCTCAATTCTGTTCCATTGATCTGTGTGTCTATTTTTCTGACAGTCCCATGCTGTTTTGATGACTATAGCTTAGTAGTATATTTTGAAATCAGGGAGTGTGATACCTCCAGCTTTGTTTTTTCTCAGGATTCCTTTGGCTATTAGGGTCTTTTCCATATAAATTTTCCATATAAATTTTAGGATTCTTTGTTCTATTTCTGTGAAAAATGTTGTTGGAATTTTGATAGGGATTGCATTGAATCTGTAGATTGCCTTAGGAAGTATGGACATTTTAAGTATGTTAATTCTTCCAATCCAAGAGCATGGAATATCTTTCCATTTCTTTGTGCCATCTTCAATTTCTTTCAACAACATTTTCTAGTTTTCAATGTACAGGTCTTTCACCTCTTTGGTTAAATTTATTCCTAGGTATTTTATTCTTTTTGTTGCAATTGTAAATGGGGTTGTATTCTTAATTTCTTTTTCTGCTACTTCGTTGTTAGTGTAGAGAAATGCAACTGATTTTTGTATGTTGATTTTGTATCCTGCAATTTTACCGTATTCATTTATCATTTCTAAAAGTTTTTTGGTGGATTCTTTAGGGTTTTCTATATATAAAATCATGTCATCTGCAAATAGTGACAGTTTCACTTCTTCCTTTCCAGTTTGGATCCCTTTTATTTCTTTTTCTTGCCTGATTGCTCTGTCTAGGACTTCCAATACTATGTTATATAAGAGTGGTGAAAGTGGGCATCCTTATCTGGTTCCTGTTCTTAGAGGGATAACTTTCAGTTTTTCTCCATTGAGTATGATATTGGCTGTGGGTTTGTCATATATGGGCTTTATTATGTTAAGATACTTCCCTCTATACCCATTTTATTCAGAATTTTTATTATAAATGGATGCTGTATCTTGTCAGATGCTCTCTCTGCATCTATTGAGATGATCACGTGATTTTTATTCTTTTATTAATGTGGTGTATCACATTGATTGATTTGAGGATGTTGAACCATCCCTGCATCCCTGGAATAAATCCCACTTGATCATGGTATATGATCTTTTTATTGTATTCGATTTGCTAGTATTTTGTTGAGGATTTTTGCATTGATGTTCATCAGTGATATTGGCCTGTAATTTTCTTTTTTTGTATTGTCCTTGTCTGGTTTTGGTATCAGGGTAATGTTGGCCTCATAGAATGAGTTAGGAAGAAAACCCCAAAGGCTAGTGCTTATAACAGAAATGGAGACAAAGTTGAGGTCTAAAAATAATGGTCCTTAGTCAGAAAGTATAAGCATTATGGGAGGAATTCTATGTTATGGTAGCTTTCTAGGATTTGGCGATTCATAAAGGCCTCAGGTGAGAAGGTCAGATGGGCACGCGTATACTGCTGTGAAATGTAAACTGATAAACCTTTTCTAGAAAGAGGTTTGGTAAAATGGCAAGAGCCTTAAAAATACTCATTCCCTTGGATGCTGTCTGGACCACTTCTAAGAATCTCCTTGGAAAATATTCAGAACTGCTGGGAAGGATTTTTATCACAGTATTACTTATAATAGCAAAACGTTAGAAATGGCCTAAATATGAAAAGAATATAAAATTTTATAATCTGCAAAAATCTCCATTTTGCTTAAAATATGTGTGTCTGTATATATATATGTGTATATATTTTGCTCTCCAGGAAAATATATATACATTATATGAATTTTCTTCTTTATATATGTGTTTTTGGTATTTTCCACAACTTTTATAATCATATGTCAAAAAATCTTGGCATGCACAAGTTTGACATTCCTAGTTTTGACTATTACACAGTAATCCTGAAAGTTGATGACATGAAGTAACTTACAATTTATAGTTTTTCTGAGTCGCAAGTGTGACCCACAGTGCAAGGTGGTGTCCTCTCCCCCGTGGCTGGTGAGGGAGTCCAGCTGGGGAGGTGCATCTGTGTCTCACAAGAGCTCTGTTGTTTTCTGCTGCCACTGTAAGTAAAGTTACTTGAGAAATAATTAAAACACTTATGTGTATGTTCAAAAAATCTCACCCCCAAGAAAACCTCAAAGGCTAGTGCTTATGATAGAAATGAAAACAAAGTTGAGGTCTAAAAATAATGGTTCTTAGCTAGACAGTATTAGCATTATGGAAGGAATTCTATGTTATAGCAGCATTCCAGGATTTGGGAATTCATAAAGGCCTCTGCTGAATTATTTTTATTACTCAAATGATAGATATAGAAATGCTAAAGCATTACCTTGGGTTTTTTTCCTTGTCTATAATATATATGATAATCCATTTAATCTGCATTATCAGGGACATGAGATGTTTTGAATGGCTGAAATTTAAGTATCTGAATCCTTCCTTTTTTTTTTTTTAATAGACTTTATTTTTTAGGGCACTTTTAGGTTCACAGCAAAATTGAGTGGAAAGTTAGAGATTTCCCATGTACCCCCTGCCTCCACACATGCACTGCCTCCCCCACTGTAGACCTTCTGCACCACAGTGGTACATTTGTTAGAATCAATGAACTGACATTGACACATCATTATAACCCAAAGTCTACAGTTTTCATTAGGCTTCACTTTTTGTGCTGCACATTCTATGGGTTTGGACAAATGTATAAGGACATGTATCCACCATTATAGTATCAGACAGAATAGTTTCACTGTCCTAAATATCCTCTTTTGCTCTGCCTATTCATCCCTTCCTCCCTCCTAATTCCTGGCAACCACTGATCTTTTTACGCCTCCATAGTTTTGCTGTATCCAGAATGTCATATAGTTGGAATCATACAGTATGTGGCCTTTTCAAATTGTCTTCTTTCACTTAGTAACATGCCTTTAAGTTTCCTCCATGTCTTTATGGCTTGATAATTCATTTCTTTTTAATCCTTCCTTTTTCAATTAGGAAAATATAAAGCAACATTTTGATAAAATTATTCTAAATTATGTACTCTACTTTAATAGATGATGATGAATATTAGAGGTTTGGGAGTGATAATTACTTTTCCCCACCCTTGTGCATTTGAACCCATTTGAGAAAAAGACTCATGAATCATTCAGATATCAAAATATGTGCCTTTTAAAAACTGGACTGGAGAACATCATCTAGATGGGCAGCCGTATTCTGGCTTTCTAATCCTTTCCCCCAAAGTGACCTTGGGGTGACTTCCTGAGGGAGAGTTTGGGTCTGCATGGCACATGTACACACAACAAAGCCTCGTAGCAGCAGCAGAGAGACGGGGGCTCACGCTTGCATCTGGAAAGCAGACCTGGCCATGGCCCCCGTGCACTCCCACACAAAGCAGAACCAACCCCAAGTGGGCGCATCATGCGGGCACGTGGAGCCACAGGGAGAAGCTACCTGTCACCCTCCTCCCTGTGGCAGGACAAGGCCGGAGAGTGGACAGAGAGCTCCTAGTATTATTATATTCCTGGTCACTCCATGGAAGTCAAGTTCCCTAAAGGAAGCATGAGAAGAAGGGAATAAGGATTTTCTCTCCTTTGAACTTCTCTTGATACTTGGGGCTTTCACCCTGAATATTAACAATTGGACTTTATTAAAACACTGTTCTCTTGGGGGCTATTGTGTTAGGTCAGGTCCTTTACCCTTATGCTACAAAGCCTCAAATTGCTGAGCTTTTTAAAGTATTGTTTCTTGTTTCCTAACTTTTTTTCTCCCAGCTTTTATTTCTGACTGCTATTGCTGGCTCTGCTCTGAGTGCTTAGTTGCTTCTAGTGGATAATCAGTTATAAAGAAGGGCATGAGGGAAGGTTGTCCAAGAAAACAGTCAAATCAGTAACCTCAGTTTTACACACAATACTAAGCAGACACTGATGCAAGATTGTACCCACTCACTGACACACAGCCTGGCTCACAGTAAGCCTCTCAGAGCAACCAACCCCAACCCACAGATGCCATTATATTTTTTGGAGAAGATACTCATTTCTGAAATCAAAGCTGTGTTCCAAAAGATTACGTCTATGGGCAAAAATATAACTAGGTTCTTTTTGAAATTGTTCAAAATTTGTTCATTCAAAAAATATTTATGCACTACTTGTACCAAACCAAGCAATGCACTACTAAGCACATTGTGCTACTAAGCCACGGTCCCATCACTTACGGAATTGACAGCCTGATGCAGGAGACACACAAGCGAACAGAAAATGATGCTACCCTGCGATGGGTTCTAGGCAGGCAGTGGGCACAGGATGGTATGGGAGCAAGTGGGAGCAGCACCTACTCTAGATCAATGAGGTAAGGAAAGGCCTCCCAGCGGAGGGCACAGCTGAGCCAAATTCTGGAGGAGGAGCAGGAGTTAACTGGCAGAAGGATGTGAACAGAAGAGAGCAAAGGGTGTGAGGGAAGGAGTAGCTATTCCAGGCAGAGAGTACATCATGTTCAAAGGCACAGATGTAAAAAATATAATGGACTTTGGTTTAAATTTGTTATGGGTGACGTGCAGGTGAAAAGGGAGAAGTGGCCCCAAACAACACTAGAACCATAAGCAGGAGTCAGATTCTGTAAGGTCTTGTGAGTCTATATAAGGCCTTGTGAAGAATTCGGGCTTTATCCAAAGGGTTGTAAGTCAGGAGAATGACATAGGCAGTTTGTAATGTTAAAAAAAGATGGGTGTGTGGAGAATGTATTGGAGGGATAAGGGATATCACTGAGCTTATCCAGTGTTTGCGTCTTGGTGCCCAAGCTAGCTGTACCTTCCTAACGACCAGAGCCACCAGCACTAAAACGGTCTGTCCAGTGTGATTTTGAGTGATCTGCGTCACTGGTGGTACAGAAGCACAAAGCAAGAATAAGATTCTATTCAGTGCTTTACATCCTATCTTCATTCTTGCGATGGTAGCAGGTACCGTACTCTGGTTTATTTCAGATGACGTGTCTAAAATGGCATTCCTGACCATGACCTTGCACCAAGGTGGAACCACTCGGATGTATGAACTGCCGCTTAACTCACAGCCTTCTCTGCTGGGCACCTTCAGCGGAGACCGCCGCTTCTCCCGATTTGGTGGAGTTCTGCACTTGAGTGACCTGGATAACGATGGTTTAGGTAGGTAAGGAAAAGTGCCTTTGGCCAAGAACTGAGTCCTTTTGACTAATAAACTGGTCTGCTAATTAGGTCATTTAGGCTCTGCCCTCATAATTGACAGCCCAGTGGCCCAAGGGCATTTAGGTATATTTTGAGTCAGATGAGACCAGAGCTGGATGTGCAAGAGTGAGTTGTACTTCCTGCAGGTGGTAACGTGAGAGTCACCCACATCAATTGTTATTGATGCATGATGAAATAGGAAACAAAAGCCTTTGACTATGTCAGGATGAAACCAAGGTAAAGGATTCACTAATATTATTTGCAGGAGGGTGGATTTGGATCCAGTAGTGGAACAATAGAAAGGATGACAGTGAGGAGTTAGATGCTTCCTTCTGCTAGTTTTTCGTGTTTACAGATGAAATCATCATGGCAGCCCCACTGAGGATAGCAGATTTAACCTCTGGACTGATTGGGGGAGAAGACGGCCGCATTTATGTATATAATGGCAAACAGACCACGTTTGGCGACATGACAGGCAAATGCAAGTCATGGATAGCTCCATGTCCGGAAGAAAAGGTAAAAGGTTCTCATACAAAATTCTGTACCAGATTGGGAAAGGTCAGCTGCTTGCTGATTCCTTTTTAAATCATGTCCCCTGTAGAAGTCTTGCAGTTTTTACCTGAACTCAGAGTCCTGGGGTCGGGACACAATCACCTGCCTGTGTTTTGCAGGCCCAACCTGCCTGCATTCTTGCAGTCCTGTGGCGTTCACCCCCATAGCTAAAGTCCAGTTGGACTTGGTGTCACACTGGTCCTTGGTCACAGCCTGGTTATGAGCCCCAGCCGAAGGAAATAGGCCATGGCCACTGGAGTTTCACTAAAACTCCCACTCATTTCCTGTTTCATTGCTTTGTTTTATTCCTTTTCTCAGGTGGGTTTCCTTAAGTTTCCTGGCCCTAAAACACTTGGCTGTTATTTTTAACTTTAAAAATTATTTTTTAAATTGCGCAATTAATGAAAGTTTATTGTAAAAATTTTAGAAAATACAAAACAGTACAAAGAAGAAAATTAAAAATCATCTTTCTAGAATTCCACTCTACTGAGATAATGCCTGTTAACCTTTTGACATCTCCTTCTATTTTTTCTAAGAACTTAATTGCTACCATTTATTGTGCATTTACTCCGTGCCTAGCATTATGCTAAGCACTTTATATATATGTGTGTGTGTGTGTATATGTGTGTGTGTGTGTGTGTGTGTATATAAAATCTAATCCACATCAAAGCTATTAAGGTGGTATTATGCCCGTTTACCAATAAAGAAATGGAAGATCAGAGAGGAAGCTGTTCTAGGTCACACTGCTACAGGAAATGGCAGAACAGGGACTTGAACCAAAAGCTGATTCTAAAGTGTACTCTTAACCATTACACTATGTGTGTGTATATATTTTTAACAATTGTGATCATATTGTACATGATTTTGTACACAATTTTGTAACTTGATTTTGTTTTACCTACAGATAACAAGAACATTTTTCTATGCCTTCTTATACAATAGTTACTGGCTGCCTAGTATTTTATCTGTAGAAAAACCAGTTTATTTAACTATTACTTAATTGACTATTATTAGTCACTTAGTCCATTTCCAATTTTCAGTTACAAATGATATGATATTCATGTTGACATTTTTTTTATACATCTATTTTTCTGACCTGAATTTCTATAAGTGAAATTTCTGGTGTCAAAAGGCATGCACATTTCTAGAAATATAGAAATGTGAGTTTTAAGGGTATAATTAAAATTGGCTAAAAAACCTCACATGAATGGAGATAACATTAACAGTCTCCCTTTCTCACTGTTTTCTTTCAGGCCCAATATGTATTGATTTCTCCTGAAGTAAGTACCTCCTGAAGGAATGAAGAAAAGTTACAAAATTGCCTTTTCCCCTTATTTTAACCTGATAAAATATGGTAAGTCTCCAGAGGCCACTAACAGACACTGTTTTACAGGCGGGCTCAAGGTTTGGGAGCTCTGTGGTCACTGTGAGGTCAAAGGAAAAGGTGAGTACGGAGACTGTCCTTTGATATTTATATTTGTCCTAAGGCAGGGATTTGGTGACGATCTTATTTTGTTTATATTTTAGATTTTCTTTTTATTTGAAAAACAGAACACAAAAAAGAAAAAAACAGTCACACACAATCCCATCACTTTTTTGGTGAAATTTCCCCTCTTTACTCCTCCAATTTCATCCTCTGCAGCAGCAGTTGGCAAATTACAGCTGTGGGCCACCTCCAGCTGGCTGCTTGTTTTTGTACAGCCCATAAACTAAAAATGATTATTACATGTTTAAATGGTTAAAAAAAATAGAAAGGCGAATGTTCTGTGACACATGAAATTTATATGAAATTCAAATTTCAGTGTCCATTGTTCTATTGGAACATAAAACTTCTTCATTCATTTCTTTATGGCTATTGTACCACGATGACAGTTGATTAGGTGCTTCAGAGACTGATGTCCCCCAAACCCTAAAATATTTATTATTTTGGCCCTTCACAGAAAGTTTGCTGACCTTTGCCATATCGGATAACCATTGTTAATATTTTGATGTTTTCTTCCAGACTGAGTTTTTGTACCACTCGAGACAGATAAACATATAAACACATTCTTCTTGTCATTATTTCACTTTCATGTAGTATATTATGCCTCTTCCCAGACAAGTACATATAGAGCCACCTGATTCTTTTTAATGGCTGCATAGTATTTTATTGTCTGGATGCACCAGATTTTATTTCCTCGGTTCATATTCTCATCGACATTTACTCATAGTTATTTCCAATTTTTTTTTTTTTTACTATTACAGACAAAGCTGTTATGAACATTCTTGCATCTATATCTTTATATAATTGTGAAAATATTTCTGTAGGTGAAATTCTTGGAAGATTGCTAGATCAAAGTGTGTGCACTTTTGAATTTTTTTTTTGGTGAGGAAGATTAGCCCAGAGCTAACATCTGTTGGCAATCTTTCCTTTGCTGAGGAAAGTTGGCCCTGGGCTAACATCTGTGCTCATCTTCCTCTACTTTATATGTGGGACACCTGCCACAGCATGGCTTGATGAGCAGTGTGTAGGTCTGTGCCTGGGATCTGAACCTGTGAACCCCAGGCCGCTGAAGTGGAGCAAGCGAACTTAACCACTATGCCACCAGGCCAGCCCCTTGAATTTTAATAGACACAGAAGGTTAAAGGGTTTTATCTTAAAATGTACTGGTAAGCCACTGATTCCATTCATTTATTTATTTTAGGATATGATACCACAGAACTGTGCTAGGCTATGAGAGTTATAAGGAAAGAGAAGACAAAGTCCCTGCTCTTGAGGAAAAATAAGATTTATACACATGGGAAGTTAAATAAAATGCAAATCAGTATAGGATTAAATGCTAAAGAGTAGTGTGAACACTAAGAATTAACTGTGGGAAGCCTTCACAGAGTATATATACAGGTCAGGTCTGTAAGATGTGATGCGAAGACCCTGCTCCAGTTTATAAGAACTGTGGTGAAACTGCCCTCTAGTGGCCAACAGGTCAAGTAGCTCTTGCTTTAACCCATTTATAAGCAAGCCTGATAGCAAAAATTTAGGGTTAACCACAACAAAAAAAGATGGAGTATTAAGCTTATGGGAGGATTCTCAAAAGGTTTAGTCACAGGAATACTTTATAACATAAGCTTGGCTTACATTTAAAATATTATTTGTTTTCCAAAAATTAGATATTATCAAGAACCCATGTATTATATAAAAATTATACATTTCGTGGCATAGTGGTTAAGTTCACGTGTTCTGCTTTGGCGGCCCAGGGTTCGTGGGTGCGGATCCCAGGCACGGACCTACACACAACTCATCAAGCCATGCTGTGGTGGCATCCCACATACAAAGTAGAGGAAGATGGGCACAGATGTTAGCTCAGGGACAATCATCCTCACCAAAAAAAAAAGCCAACAACCAAAAAACCGTGCACAGTTCAACCATTATTTATACCAACTGAGAATTGTATAGATCATCTAAAAGTAATTTACACTTGATTCCTTTCTGTATAACACCACAAATTCACCTTCCTAATTATAGCTCACCTGGGTCAATAGTAAAATTATTTCACTTTCTCAACACATGCCTGAGACTGGGGGCACTAAAGCACTCTGGGTGTAAAGATGAATCAGAGGTTACATATATTTAGAAAATGGACACAGACAATCTGAGGGTGATCACAGTGGTCTTTTACTGAGACTTGAGTAAAAGCTATGATTTTGAAGATTTCTTTTCCTTTCTATATGTGAGCATTAAGTAATGAAATTGATAGTAACAAACCGGTGCTGCCACCATCTGTATTTCTGAAACCTCTTGTGGGGCTTCAGTCAGCTTGAGAGCTCGGACAGGGCACTAACTAATGAGTGTGTGCAATGAGCAGTGTTACACTGGGCACCAGAGAGGCAAAGAAACCCGAGACATGGTCCCTGCCCGCAGGTGCTTATGGTCTTGGTGGAAAAGTAAAATGCCCATAAGACCATCTTGGTCAACATATGATGACAAAGAACCAAAGGCCCTCAGACAGCAACTGCCCAGGAAGTCTATGCTGGTGGAGTAGGGAAGGCCTTGCAGAGCCCATGGGGCCTGAGCTGGATCTGGAAAGATGAGTAGACTGACTAGGCAGAGAGAGGGCAAGAAGCAAGGGAAGACTGGATTTTAGGAATGAATGTGGTCTAACCAGGAAATGAAGAGGAGACTTAGGTTACAGCCAAACTATAGGCAAATTTAGTAAATGCATAATTCCATAAATAAAAGAGGGAGACAAGTTTAGATTTTCCCTTTTAATTGACACTGGGGTATAAAAAAAAGATACCAGCGAAGGGCTAAGTATGGTAGCTGACACATGATAAAGGCTCAGTAAATGCTAGCCATTATTATTTCTGGATTCCATTTGTAGTTTCCAAAATTAAATCAGTGAGGAACTGTTTTCACAGGTTTGGGTGTTTCCTGGTCATCCTGTTCTGACCAAAACACCATCAGCCACATCTTGTTTACCAGCCTTGGTTCAGAATAACTTTTGTTATTTTCCAAAAATCAAATCCAACCTCAAAGTATGTAGATTTGCCACCAATGAAAATGTTTAAAAACCTGTAGCAGGCTTTGAAGGCAATTCTGAAAGATGGTTCCTAAAACGATTCAAGCAGCAGGGGTGGTAGGAGATGGTGGAAACACACCGACAAAGGCAGCCCCTCATGGAAGTCCTCATTATTGCAGATACGCCATCTGCACTGTACACTAGAATTCTGGGATAAACATGCACCGATGTACTTTTCCTTTATTCTTAATGTACTAGAGAAGAGATTGGAGTGACCGTCCTCAGCTGCGGTTTTCTGAACCTACAGATCTGAGAAAGTGGTATTTAAAGAGGGAAAGAGGCATTTAAGTTCAAACCATGGGGTCTGGCCAATGTCTTCCTCATCTTTATATCTCCAGAGCAAGACATGATGCTTGGACTGAAGCAGGAACTTAGGAGATGTTATGAACAATGAATTCCGTCTGTTTTGTGTCCTCTACAGAATCAAGTTGTCATTGCTGCTGGAAGGAGTTCTTTGGGAGCCCGACTCTCGGGGGCGCTTCATGTCTATAGCCTTGGTTTATAGGTTTAAAGGTTTCATCCACTTTCCTAATCTGCCCTGCCCTCTCTCGTGCCAAGTCATCTTCAGGGTGAGCCTTCTGGTGGACAAAGTGGCACATCCAGTGGAGCCTGGGTAGATCCTACTAGATAGAGGGTGGCTCCTGGGAGTAGAGACACACGCACACTAACAGACAGACTATCTGGAAATAGGATACAGTCAATTATGACCACATAAGTATGCAAAATAGCACACTATTATTCAGGCCCCTTTCCCAAGTTTACTTCCTTGTTTCCTTTGCATCTAAACCCTTCTTCTTTCCTAATTAATTACCTGTGCTCAGCCCTGTTATACAACCTATTTCCTCTCCCACATGAATACCTACGTCTTTCTGGTGCCTGGAGAGGCTTCTCTGTGGTTCTCTCTTAGGAAAACCTCTGTACACAATTCTTCCAAAAACATCCTTTTAAAATTGGTGATCCATTCCAATCAAAGTAAAATAACACAATATACAGTAAAAAAAAAAAAAAAATTGGAGGAGAGGAGAAATGGTACAGTGAGGAGACAAGTCTGAGGGTGAGGGATACCCTCACAACTCCAAAATCACTTGTTCTAAATGATTTGATCCTTTCTTAATGAGGATGACTGCATTTTCAGTGTTTCATATGGTTAAGGGAAAAATAGAAAAACTAAAATCATATCACCTTTCTGTGCCCTCAAATCCTTTTGCAGAAATGGCTGTTCTAACAGTTGATGAACCTAGGGACTCTCCACTAGTTCTAAGTCATCCCATGAGGAGCCTTCATTGCATTAGGTTGGTGCAAGTTCTGACAACAGAAATAGAGCAGAAAGGAGAGCGATCTGGCCTAAGACAAAGGCTACTGCAAGGGACCAAGTAAGCGAGGGACGAAAAGGAATGAAGCAGGCCTTGGCTTCTCGTTCCTGGGCAGGTTCTGGTAGGGCAGATTTCACCTGCCAGGCCAGCAATGTGGCACATAAGGGAAAGGAATGTACCACAGGGCTTCAGCTTCCCTAGGAATTCGCAGGCAGTTATTAAGTAGTTGATTCCGTATCAATCAGGGAAGAACCTCGGTTTTGACACTAGTGAAATGATACTAAAAGCAGGAGAAAATAAATGACAAGAATGCTTCTCAGCTTCTCTAGAGGAAGAGTAGAGACTAGTCAAAGCAGACAGGAATCCAGCTGAAGAGTCAAGTTAAATCAGAAATCAAGGAAAAGCTACTAGTTAAAAGTGTGAGCATAGGTGAGTATATACAGGAAAACAACCAGGCACATACCTAGACAGCACCCCCCGATCACTCCCAGGACTGCCTCATCTTTCTTAAAGAGGTGTGCTAGCTGCATGGCTCCACTTGGTTTCATTTGGGTAACAGTTATTGACAGTTCAACCTATCTGAAGAATTATTTTTAATTAAAAGGAAGTTTATTTTTAGGAGGCCAGAAATTGCCTAGCTGCATTCACTTGTGAATTGAGAAGTCTGAGTATAGAACAAAGCGACACTGCATTTTAGTAAAGCATGTTTCTCCTAGTACTGGATCTTTTCATTAGAAGGATGCATACTTTCATCCTGCCATTACTATATCAAGTGTCTGTTGTTATGCTTCACTAAACAATAGGGCTTATGTTTAAACATGATAATTATTTACCTGAGGATTTATATTTTTCTAAATGCTTGAACATACAAGAAAGATAGCAAGCACCATGTGGAGGTTAAAATTTAGAAAGTTGGAAGCAAGTTTTCATATAGGATTTATAGGATTTTATACAGGATATTTAACCATACTATCCTCATATTCAAAAATGACATAAATTTACTCCTACTGTTCAGAATCAACCTATATGGCAAATATGTAAAAACCTGGCATACAAAAAAACCCTAATACACGACAGTCTAATGTATTACTCCCATAGGTGGATTAAATTCTCATTCCACTAAGTATTAACTGTGGTTCTAAGCACTGATTCTGAAATGTTTAATAACAAAAATGGAAATACCTTGTAGGGTTTTAACCTCATTAACACAAATCTGAAGTTAATACAACAACTTAATTCAAAATTACCTTTATTTCAAGATATCAAAACACATTTACATATTTGCAATTTTTGTCTATTATCTGTATATGTAACAACTTTCTTCAAAGCTTTAAGATCACAATTGTTTTATGCCTTTGTGTCACACTCCTAAGAGACTAATTATGATTTGAAGCGAGTTTGGAAATTAACTCAGGTCTCTGTATTCCCTATTCCATGCGTCACCCATTAGACCACCTCCAGAGGTATTACTAAAGTAATGAAAGCAAATCCTAAATTTAAAGTGAGTTTAATATTGCAATTCCAAAAAACAAAGCTGTGTACAACTCTTAGAGTAACTCCTCAAAATAAATAGCTTTTTAATATGAAATTGTTTTAGTGGTTATTTATCAGTCTATGTTTATCAAAGCAAGTGTTAATAGCATCCTAAAATGACATCTACACTCCACACTTCCTTAGAGGCCTTCCAAAGACAGACAGCCTGTTAACAGTATCACTGCTTGTACTTACGTGTACATGTTCAACAGGGACTATGGTTGTTTGCTTAATCACATAACCAAGTGTTTGGTATTCTATCATTTCACCTTCAAATATTAGTTTATGTGCTCAGTCTATTTTAAAACCGCTGAACTTCCTATTTTTTTGGCATAGTCTGTTTTATTATTGAAGAGAACCTTATTGTAGGAAGCATCCTGCTGTCACTAAAGCAGAGTTAGTTGACATTTTGAAACCAGACTTGATCTAACCACCTTTAAGAGTTTTATAAATCATTAGTAACTTCCCTTTATCAGACTTATGAGGTAGTTCATTTATTTTCCCTTTCAGGGATGAGACATGACATCAAAAAAATTATTTTACCCAAGCCCGTAAATTAAGTCAGTATCACTACAAGGAAAAATGACCAAAATTCTATCCTAGGCCTGATCTTAGTCAAATGAACTTGACTTTGCCCTCTGGGCTTCCAATTCTTCCTATGTCACACTTAAGTAATATTTATTACCTATTCTACAGTGATAACATGACCAAAAATAGCAGCAGAGTGCTCTGACGTGTGCCAAAGCAGAGTGCTCTGTGAAACCTAAGTATTATCAAAGGTACTTCATCTTGAAAATCATCACACAGATTTATGATGCTAGAGTGCTGTGTGTTCACATTCCGACAAGCACACCAAAAAGCGTGCTCCTGATTCAGAGGTGCCAAGTGGGCCACCTGGTACCCAAGACAAACCCAGCCTGTTTCTGCTATTCTAGCCTTCACCTTCCCTCTAATGGCTGCTCATACCCACACACAGGAGTGGGGAAACCTTTACTTGTAACTTCATTTGTTTACCCTCAAATCAGCTACTGGAATAGCATTTTTATTGCTATCACCAAACCCAGTTGGTAAATGAACCCCTAAACTTCCTCGTATGACATCACATTAGGGTATCAGGTACCCCAACATCAGCAGTGCGTGCATATTCTTTTATTACTACAGTTGTAGTGCAAGAGCTGGCCTGGACACTCTGGAGTCTTCCACAGATGCTACTTTTGGAGGCAAGTATAACTGTAATGTTCTACTGCATAACTGTATTTAACCTCCAGAAACTATAAAAAAGGTAGTTGCTAAGTAGGATAGCAGCTTGGAGACTTACAAATGTTAGCCATTTGTTTTAAACCCCAGTCTATGAGTGTGAAAACAAAAACGATCACAACTCTAAAATTTATCTAACCCCCTTGTTTTAGGAAGCCCATTGGTCAACTTTTGAGGTGCTGGTGTACAGATTAGCAGGGCTACATCCATCTACCTTTTTAGGGGGTGGTTGGGTGACAGAGCCATCTACTCTCAAAATCAGGGAATGACCAAAGCAGCTATAGAACAGGAACAGAATGGAAGCATTTCTTTTCAACTCTACTTCCAAAGGCTTTAATCATAGCCAAGCAAAGAAAAATAGTTTCAGGGGTCGAGAAAGTGAAATCTTGATTAATTGGAATCCATATAAAGCTGATGTTAAATTATATTTCCTTCTTTTTATTCACCTTATATAAAAAGGGGGCAAATACAAGAACATAAGGTTATTTCAAAAATTGATTTAAAACACAAACTCCCAGAGTTTGTTTTAAAGTTAATATATATTTTGCTAGCTTTTCAGTCACCCAGGAGCCAGGAAATTCGAAAGAATATGATTCCCTGTACCGACTAAAAACTGCGGCTACCTGATCTTGTAACTGTGGGTCTGTCAAGTTTCCAGGCTTCGTTCGGCAGGACATCGCACTTTTCTTGATATGTATAAATAAAATAAAATCTATTCTTTTGTTAAGTTAATCTCCCTACGCCTCACATGATGTCTATAAAAACAGCTTTTTAAGTTTGTAGGAAATAGAATTTTGGCCTTCTACAAAGCAAGCACCTTGCTGCTTTACTCAGAATTCTTAATTACAGACAATGCAATTAAGTTCCAGTATTGTGACTGCCATAGTATTTTTACCACCAGACATTATAATTTAAATATCAGTGATTTTTTTCAAGACTCTGACTCTATAAAAGAAAGTAATAAAAGAGTATCAGAAGTTTCCTGTGACTACCATAAAAAAACTGTTCAGTTTCCACCAGGTTGCTCCTAACGGTTTGTGAGGAGGCTCCTGCTTGATCCAAGTCCATCCGGCCTGAAGCTGTGCTTCACTTCCATCCTTCTGTCTGCCTGAAGGGTCTTTTTAGGCAAAGAGGCCATCTAAGTAGAGCAGGAAAATTAACTTTAGTTTGTGTCTTTCTTAAAAGAAAAGCCACTAGTAAAATGATATTATGTGACTACTAATGAGGGAAGGACTGCCAGCCATGTGTCAGTGTCTGAAGTACCTACTCCAGTGTGTAAACTACAAGTAGAAAGAGAAGAAAAAGGAGGTCAACTTCCTATCTTTTCTTAATGAGAACACTGTGAATGTTTTCTACGTTTCAATTTTGGTTATGACAAAATCTGCACCAGAATTACTAACATCTGTCTAAATGTATAATGCTCGCCACAGTGTTCCACACAAAATAAATATTTCTAACTTATGCCGGGCACTGTGCTAATAAGTGCCTCACACACATTATTTAATTCTCCCATTAACACTGTGAAGCAGGTGGTACTGACTTACCTGACAGATGGGGAAACTGAGGGAGGCTGTGAGAAATTAAATAACATGCTCAGGGTCACAGACCCTGCAACAACTTGAGCCCAGGTTGTCTGACGTTAGAGCCCATGATTGTGACCACCCCGCTACACTGCTGGGAACCAGACCCTTCCTACCACAGGGGGCAAAGGAGCTTCGAGTTGTCGTCCAAGGAATGACAGCAGACGCCTCCAGATCAGGCCACTCCCCATGAACATGATTCCTGTAATCAGCCAAAACACTCGATGGTCCTAGAAGGGAACACAGTTAATTTCAATCACAAAAGGCTCAGTTCCTTAGAGAGAAAATTCCCTGAACTATTATTGCCCCAGAGTCTAAAAGAAGCCTTTGTACAGTTCTTTCCTATAGAAAGGAGCTAAGAACAAGTGCCTCGATAGCACCCAGAGACCAAATATCAGAAAATAAGTCAAAAGGGAAACATGATATAAAAGGATTTAAATAGTTTTAATCATCTCTAAGCCAAACATAACTGCTTCTACTTTGTGTTTCCTTCCAGTCTTTGTTTACATGCATACACATTTTAATAGTTATATTCACATAGGACACACAACTGAAGTTTTTTGCTTATAGCCAAACTGTTTTCAAACTGTGAGCTGAGGTGCCTTACGCACCACAGCACCCAAAAGTATTTTAAATTTTCAAGGGAAACACAGTGACATCTGTGGAATACCACAAGAACTACGGTTCTTAAGTTGTCTTGACTTAACTACTTCATAAAGTTAACTGTTAAGACAACATGAAAGAAACTGCAACTTAATAAAAGAAACTTTTGGTCTAGGGATGCTGTGAAAAAATTACTAAGACACTAAAAGCATCATGAACCAAGGAAGTTTAGGAACCTCTGACTTACAGTAAACATTTTTCCTCACTGTCGTTTTCATAATTGTAATATTTTTGCAGTGTAATGTTTTTAGCTCATGCCTTTATGTACAGAATCACAGAATTTGTATTTCCTCTCCCACAGGGAAGGAATCCCATTGATAGCTATGCCATTGGCTGGTTATCAACCATGGCTTGGTTAGTGCCAGTGATCGAGAGCTCACTTCCCCCCAGGTAGCCTGTTACACAAGGGATCAGCTTTCACTGATGGAAATGCATGTCATATACTGAGCAGAAATCTGCCTCCTTTCAACAGAAGTTCGATGTTAGACATAAGATATTAGGAAGACAAGTGCCAACAAGAGTTAACTGTTTTGGGATGGTAAACACAATTCTAGTTATCCAAAAAGAGGCCCTAATTTATTAAGTAAAAATTCTGTTTAAATGAGATTTAGCATACACAGATTATTGTTGTTCTTTGCTGTGGACTGGTTCTATAATCCCCTATAAATCAAAAGTCCAGGAATGCCAAAATGTGATAAACTTGAAAGGTAAGCAAGTCAGAGGCAAACGAGCTCAAAATTCCATGTGTCATTAAAATACACACAAAGCACATTGCGAGACCTCTAGGAGATCAAGGGAAGGGACAAGTGTGTCTGAGAGCTGGAGATTTACTGCTCCCTCTGCTTTGGGTGTGCCCTGCAGTATTGAGTTTGTAAGTACCTAATTTTCAAACTCCTGTTGGTCTTTATCTGCTCCACCATTTAGTCTATTCACGTCACTTAGAAATAAGAGGCCTAGAACATCGTATGTGTCAGAGGCTAAAAAAGCACTAAAAACTGATGAGGACATGTCAAAAGTACTCAGAAGCCAGCATGAAAGGGACAATTTGAGCATCAAAACAAATAATGATAGTAAGATTATAACTCATTGACTAAAATAAGACCCTATGAGTCCATACTGATATAAATGAATAAATAACAGGGAGAGAAGAGAATGCTCTACTTTACAACTAATAAATGTATAAGGAGTGAGAGAATTAGAAAATCACCATTTGGTAACCATCAGAGTAATGTTTGATTCAGGCATGAATCAATTTTGGATCAATTAGCGGATGCTAAAACTAGAGGGTGAAAATGTAATGAATTTTCACATACTCTCAAAGTATCTCCCTACAAGATACTTAACTCCAGAGAAAAGAGTAGTTTTCTAGGAAAGAAAGTAGGCAGATACCACCTTAACCAAATGATCAAAGTTAATATCAACAGTAATGGCACAAATCAACATCATGTGTCTCCTGATGGGATTCACTGTAAAGAACACACAGACAAAATGCACAAACAGAATCTAATAATGAAGAAAGAGTGTCAAGGGTCAAATAACTGACCTGCAATTCTTTGTGAATGTCAAGGCCATGAAAGACAAAGATGAAAGAACTGGCCTTGATTAAAGGAGACTCAGGAGACAGGACAACTACAGGCAACATGTGATCTAGGCCTTTCATTTTTTTCTTAGGAAGATTTGCCCTGAGCTAACATCCTCTGCCAATCTTCCTCCTTTTGTGTGTGAGCCGCTGCCACAGCATGGCCACTGACAGACAAGTGGTGTAGGTCCACACCTGGGAACCGAACCCCGGGCTGCCAAAGCAGAGCTTGCCGAACTTAACCACCAGGCCACTGGCGCTGGCCCTCCAAGCTTTTCTTTGAGATGAAGAGCACTACTGAGACAAGTGGCAAAATCTGAGTAGGGTCTATAGACTGGAAAAAGATACTGTTTTGATGTTCATGTACTGATTTTGACAACTGTACTGTGGTTATGTAAGAGTAGGAACTAAGTAATGAAATATTTAGAGGTAAATATTTAGAGGTAAAATATAAAGAGGTAAAAGCATCACATTTGTTGCTTACTCTTAAATGGTTTAGAAAAAAAGTATATAGATAGAATGATAGAGCAAATGTCAGAAAACGTTAGGTTGTTTGAAGAATGTAGGTGAAGGCTATATGGGAATTCTTTGATTATTCATCTTAAAATAAAAAGTAAAAAAATAAAAATTTTTCCTATCCTAGATTCACCATTGTAAATATTAACCCTAACTATATGGGAGCAGAGACCTTTGACATCCATGGATTTAATGAATATGTTTCAACTATTCTTCAGGAAACCTAGAGATGCATAATTTATAACTGATGAGGCACTGATCTGAATCTTGTTCTGTGGGAACCAATCACCCAGCTACTGAGCAAGCTCATTTCGCTACCTCCCACTCATATCTCATTGCAACTGGGTTGCTCCATACTTAGGACTGCATATGCTAGAACTATCAGAAAGGAATTTCTAAAAATCATTTTTTGGGAAAATAGGCACTAAGTGAGAGAAAATATTATAGTATAAAATGGAGTTAGCTTGTAGAGCGAATGTATGTACATAAACATGATTCCTAACAAAAATGATTTGGGAGAAAGACAGGAACTTGTACAAAGACTTCTGTAGTCACAAACTGGGGAATTTGCAAAGGTCTTTGAAGTTATCTTCTGAGAATGCCAAGGGTAGGTCTATGTTGCACAAGATATTTTGGTTACTTCTGAACTTTCTTACAGTCTAGATTGGGGCTCGAAAGCCACAGACAGATTCCTATCACACTTAAAATAAATCCAAGACCTTACCAGGCTCTACAAAAGCAACAAGGCTCACACTTGTCTGTCCTTTGACCTCATTCCCTACCCCTCTCCACCTGACCCACCCTCTTCTGACCACTCTGGCCTTCTTGCTGTTCCTTGTGCAAGCTCAGCTCATTCCTGCCTCAGTCTGTATATGTGTGGTGCCCTCTGCTTACAACACTTTCCTGTCAGATCTTCCCACTTGCTCTTTTCATTGAGGTCCCTGCTCAAGTGTCACCTCAGAAGGACCTTCCTTGACCACCCTATCTCTAAAATCCTCCTCGTCTCACCACTTCCCGACATTCTCTATCCCTTTACCTGGCTTTACTTTCCTTTATGGCCCTCATCACCTAACCTACTATATATCTGTTTATTCTCTCTCTTCTACTATAATGTAACCTCCACAAGGGCAGGGACTCACTACTATACCCCCAGGGCTGAGAGCAGAATTTAGTGTATAATAGGCACAAAAAGTTTATTTGTGAGATGAATGAACAAATGCAGTGCACTTATTTTTAACATCTTATTATGAGGAGCATTAGGAGTGACTAACACTAACTCTGCCTCAGGGAGCTCACGATCTTGCGCACACTTTGAACAACCGCAAATTTGAGGAAGGTAGCAAATGGGAGGTGTGGGATTATTTGGGCACATATAACAATGGGAGTAATTTTACTTGGCTGGGCTGTGGGTGCAATCAGTGAAGATTCTCCTTGGAAGTGACACAGAAATTGAGACCTGAGAGATAAGTAGAAGTAAACTAGGCAAAAGAAGGGTGGGAGCTGAGGAGAGATGTGTGGAGGCAGAGTGAATGAGAGAAATACTGATGAGACAACTGACAGTGAGGGCAAGGTGGCTGAGACAAGGTGGAGATGTGGACGCAGCAGACCACAGCAGCCCCACAGGCCCAGGAGATGGGATTTTTATCTTAACGACAATCAAAAGTCACTGAACAGTTGTATGCAGAAGAATGACTACCAGATTTGCTTCTTTTAAAGACCACTTTAAAAGCGAGTAGCAGTCCTGAGAGATGACATGGGTGGGACCAGGGCGACAGCCTGGAGACAGAGAATAGACCTGTCAGACGAATTAGGACACAGAATCCAGTGCCAGAGTCCCGAATGCATATTCACATTCATTTCTAGAAATCTTACAGTAAGATATTTTCTAAAACACAAGGCTATGATGAAATGAAACGCTGGGAGTTCTGTGCTATGTCAATATGGAAAGGCAACAGCACAAAGTAGAAGGTGTAAATCTTTGGGTTCAAATCCTAACTTTGTATTTTCTAGCTCTGTGCCCTCGGCACAGGCTACTTAAGATATCTGAGCCTCAGCTTCCTCATATACAAAGTAGGATAATACATCCATCTTCAGAGTTGTGATGACTGAGTCAAATAAAGCCTGCAAACTGCCAGGAACACTGCCTGACACACAAGAATTAAAAAAATAAAAATCCTTCATTAACACTGCCTCACAGTGTAATACTGTTTTGTCAAACTTTTCCCATGTGTAGTTACATGTTTTGAGAAACATAAGGAAACCTAGGCTATATTTACAGCTATACTATAACAGGGTCTAGCAATACTGCCTGAATTTTAAATGAAATAGAGTATATACTTTATTTCACAAGGAGAGTATATGTGTTAAGACTTTCTTTTTAAAATCCATTAAAAAAACTTACCTACAAAGCATTAAAAAAAATAACCCCTAGATTACTGAAATAATACAGTATTCTCACCTCTTCGAGGGAAGATTCCAAATTCATTCCAAAAGCAACTCCCATTAGTCCAAAGAGTGAAAGAGAGAAGGTTCCCATGGTCAACTGCAGGTTCAACCTCATCATCACGTTACGGTGGCTGGAGAGGAGAACACCTACTTAGATCAGACAGGCCCACTAACCGTGCACAGAAAAAGCACTAAATCATCCTTTAAAGACCACATGGATTAAATCTACACTTAAAAAAAAAAAAAAAGACACACTTCCATGTAAAAGTTATAGATGATAATGATGGTACAATTCCTTCCAAAATGACAGTTCTGTAAAAGCGTTATTACTTTATACTAATTATTTTATAAAGAAAGTACTTACTGATTGTTTTGTATACTGCTTTCTCACCTGTCCAGATTGATGACTATAATACTTTGTGAGTCATCGATCAGTACCCTCAGTTCGTGAGCTGCATTGGAAAGACCCTCAGCTAAGCGGTGGTAGTTTTCCAACAGCAACTCCATCTCCTCTGCGTGGTCAATTCCAGTACTGCTCTCTTCACTTCGATTAAAAGAGTTAACATAATTAACATGTCCCCAGTATGCGCATCATACACGTAGCACCAAAAAACTTCCTTAGTATATAATATTTATACATACAGAAATGTTAGTATTTAGTGTATAGTATTTAATTAGTATATAATATTTGGCTACCAATGAAAAAAACTAGCCTTTGCCTTTTGTATTATTGTGATTGAGGCCAATCTACAAGTGGCTTTGTCAACAGACCCTAAACACTATACAGGAAAGTCGAGGTCACAGGTTCCATTCCTATCTAGGCTAGTTAGCTTCACTGTATTCCATGGCCCCAATCCAAGGGACTCTCGTGCACCAGTTACAGGAAAATCTAGATGTGTGAATGCTGATGAATTAGTGCAAATCCAATACCACTATCAGGTAAAACAAAACCAGAACTTAAAATGAGCATAAAAAGCATTTCCTTTCCAGGGGCCGACCTGGCGGCATAGCAGTAAGTTCGCATGCTCTGCTTTGGTGGCCCGGGGTTCACAGGTTTGATCCCAGGTGCAGACTGATGCACCACTTGTCAAGCCACGCTGGGGCGGCATCCCATATCAAGTAGAGGAAGATGGGCACGGATGTTAGCCCAGGGCCAGTCTCCTCAGCAAAAAGAGGAAGACTGGCAACAGATGTCAGCTCAGGGCTAATCTTCCTCACATACACAAAAAAGCATGTCCTTTCTAAGGTAAATATATAATGTCATTTACATATATATATATATAAAATGTTTTTGAATGATGTCAATACATAGCTATTTTGTTCCCTTTTCCTTATACCCCCCACCCTACCAAGAAAGGTAAGTGAGAATGAAGTACTCTGTAAAAAATACTTCTATCATAAAGTACATTAGAGATCGACTGGCCTAATAAGCAAACAAGAGTTGCAAATTTGTTCGTTTCCGCTACTATACCTATCTGCTACAATACCAAATGTTACATAGCTCCTTTTATCTTAATGTTTGCTTATTAGAATATAGATAACTAATTTCTCAAAATGTTTAAAAATTTGTACATTACAAAGCTGTATTAATTTCTGATACCGGTCTACAAAGAACAAAAATGAAATATTTTGGGTACTTAAAAAGTAAACATTTAACTTGAGTGTGTTTAAGAAGAGCACATGATTTCTAAATTCATGAGATAAATGGTTTCTAAGATGAGCACTTTTATGTTAGACCAAACTTACAGAATCTGTGCCAATGTCTTACCCCCCTTCACCTGTCCTTTCCCTCCCCATGTGGATTTCTTACCACTTCCACTGTAAGTTAGTTGGGTAAAGGTGTTAGCCATGTCAGTGGTCAGTCCCTTGAGGATAAAAGTAATGGTGTGTTTCTCTTTACATGACCACAGCCCAGGACAATGCTGTGACACAGTATGCACTCAATATATCCTTGTTAAATTGAATGAGATGCAACATAACGCGGGGAAAAGTGAAACAACTGGATGAAAGTGCCAACATTCTCTATCTCAGAAAAATGTTATGTTCTCTATGAAAGCTCATCCCGAAGAAACGGAAGACCGATCCCAAGACAATAAATAACAAAGCATGACTATAGACTTACAAGACTTGGGGGTCACTCCATTTTGTTAGACAGAGTTCTTCTAGCAACTCTTCTTCATCCAAGATCTCCAAAATCGACTCTTTAAAAATTTTAATATCCGTTTCTAACTCTGACAGACTGTAAGAGTAGTTGTATAGAAAGGATCAATAACAAAAACTTATAAAAACATTTCACTTCAGGAATAGTGCCTTTTTCTTATCAAGTAGATCCACTTATACATTCATGATAAATGCTGATTTATACAAAAAACATTTTGATATTTACCATGCAGATTAAAAGTCAATTCCCAAACCAAAACTGCATCATGCAGTAAAAGTAATCAATAATATAAATTTCAGCACATATTATTTATCTCAGAAACATACAATCACTATGAATTTAAGGTTTTTGGTTTGGGAATTTATTTTTATTCTTAATACATATGGCAGTGATAATATAAGGACTATTTATTTTTAATTGATAAAAACATTCCAACATTTTTGGACAAAGAACTAATGATTCAGGAATTTTAACTGTTAACTCTTGAAGAGATTTTAGGGGGTAAAAACCCTGAGAACACCTTTATTCAATTTTTGATAAAAATTAATTAAAATATTATTTTTAAATTCTGGAATGCATTGCAATAAACAAAAAGAACACAGACTCTGGTGGGAGAGAGAATTGGATTTGAATTTAGATCTGCCGTTTACCAGCTGTATAAGTTTAGACAAGTTACTTAAACTTCAGTTTTCTCATCTTCAAAATGAGGACAGTGTCAACTACTGAACAGGACTGCTGAAAGGATGAGTTGAGATCACACACGTAAAAGAGCCTGATACAGCATTTCATGCAAAATAGCTTTTCAATAAACATTAGTCTGTGTGTTCCTTTTAGCTCAATTTCCCAACTAGGCTACTTTCCTACTTTAAAAAAGTTACAAAACACAGAATTCTAATAATAAATAAAAACAAATACGGCAATAAAGGCACCGAGAGTAAGTCATAAAGTAAAAAATGTCATTACCATTAGCAAGACTAGTTGGTATTTTTAAAACAGGTGATCATCATACTAACTTTGTGTCTGAATTTATGTTCAACACTTCACTGTTAAAACCACTGAAAGGGAAGTTTAAGATATCTGTGTGTAAGTCCCAACTTGGTAAATCACCCATATTTACCTTTTGCCATTTTGTAGTAAGATGTGCAGTTTGCTTCTGTCTACAGAAGAATGTTTGGGATCCACTAAAGCTTCCAACGTCTCAAGGATCAGTGGCTGCAAAATGCTAAGTTTCCCCTGAAGAGTGTTGATCTAGATAACAACATGACCTTTCATAAGAATTAAAACAATCTTTTTAGAATACTCAGGGTCAGTGAATCCTCTGATTACATACAGAAATCTATAATGGCTAGGAAAGCTAACATTTCAGAACATGGTCACTGCTGGGATGCTTATTCCAGATGATTCACAAACTACATCTCCTGGGTTAAAAGATAATCGTGGATAATGTTGTTACTAGGCTCACACTTGGCTGATAAGGAATTAACTCTCATAAGAGCCTTCCCCTACAGACACTTATGAAAGGAATGGGGGATTGATTAATTGAAATAAAATCTGCCATTCCATGGTTAAAACACAGACTTTACATTTGGTAAACAATACCTATGTTCTTTGTAAACAGAATACAGTTCAAAATTCCTATGAACAAAGCTCCTTTGAAAACCAAAACATAATTTGCACTTTAAAAAATAAAACAAATCAGTGTAAAGTCAAAAGTATACTTATCCAGGTTAATATAGGCACGGTTGATATTCAACAGGAACGCACTAATATAGCTATACTAGCTGTTAAAATATTGAAATACTTCCATACTAATTGGTAAACAGCATAATAGTCACTGAATCAAGCAGTAAAATTAAGGATATAAACTCCAGCATATACTGTTTAGCTCAGCATGAGCTCCCGAGAGCTTACTCAGCCTGTCTAGCCTGTCACTGACCAATGTCTGGATCTTCTTTTCTTCCCCTCTCCTGCTTTTTCCCTGCTCGGTAACTGGGCTCCAACTAGTCACCATTTCATTGGCTGGTACTAGCAGGTGCTGTGCCTAATTAACTTGAGCAGGGATGTAGCCATCTCCTACTCCCTCAGTACAGCAAGGCAGACAAAAGAGAAGGATACCAGGTTCACGCAATCCCCACCCGCCTCATGTCCCCTTTACCCTCCTCTCTCCTTCTCCCACTCTGGTTAGCATGCTCCTAGCACCAACTCTTGCATGCAGCCAGTTCTTGAACAGTACTATCCTGACTAATAGGGGGAAGAAAAGATAATGAAAGATTTGTGAGGGCCAGGAAAGCAGTGGCCATCCTTGTTCAGGGCCTAACAGGAACTCCAGACACCTAATGACTATCAATTTAATAAGAAGTCATTAGAAGAATTATACATGGTTCCTATGTCAAATGACATCTCAAACAGAAGCATCCTTTAGCTGCCTCAAACAAAGGACTGTACAAACAAATCAAAGAATGATTTGGAAAGTATCTGGATGATTTGATGAATGATTTGTGCTACAAAACTTATCACATGTAAGCAGTTTTACAATATATACAACTTAATTTAGAGAATAAAAAGGAGTACATTTAAAACTTCTTTGATATGTTCATTTATATCATATTTAGGACGTTAAGTATTTTGAAATATCACCCCTGAATACAATTATTAAAACTAGAAAAGATAGCCAACTTGAAACGTGCTTCACTGAATGTCATAACCACTCTCAAAGAGATACTGTTTCTAGAGTCTGCAGATCTATTTGATGGGGTCATAAAGTTTAAGAATTAAGCAATTTCTCTACATAGGACCCTTAGAGATGCTTTGTTTAGGTTAGGGAAAGTGCCATTGAAACAATACTGACTTGTCTTCCTACTGAATAGCATTTTAACATCAGAAGAAATTCAAGAAGCTAAATAAAAACAGGCTTACCCGATACTGCAGGAGTGCTTCTATAGCTCTAAACTCAAATGGTAAAGGGTATGTGACAAGTTGACCCTCTCCAGCCAACTGTGAAGGGAGTTCCCGGAACAGCCATTGCTCTAAATTTAAATTGCGATAATCTAATATCAGAAGACACTCTGGAGTTATCACAGCTTTCAAATACTGTAGAAAAAGAAAAAAATATATATGTATGTATATACACACATACATCCATATATGCATATGCAAGTTGTAGAGCTGTAGGAAAAAAATAACATTCATAAAATAGGATTTAATACTCTTATTAATTTTGGATTAAGTCTAAGTCAAATCACAGTTTATTTGGTTTTTCAAAAAAAGCCAAAACATTTTTTTTAAGAAAGGAAGCCTAAAATATATTTAAGTCTTGATACCTCTAATTCACTCTCAATAGAACTGGAATTAAACAAATTATATATTTATTAAGACTTCTAGCATAATCATGAGAAAAACAGGGAATAAAGGAAACAAGATAAAGTTTTCTTAAAAGTTATGTTTTGGGTAGACTTTTAGAAAAGATTTAGTTTACTCATAATTAGTTTGACCAAAATAGGAAAGTTTCCTTTTTCAAATATCATCAAAACATATTGAGCTAATTTGGGGGCCGCCCGGTGGCGCAGCGGTTTAGTTCGCGCTTGGCAGCCTGGGGTTCGCAGGTTCGGATCCCGGACACCCGCCGACGAACTGCCTGTCAGCCATGTCGTGACGGCGTGCCATATAACGTGGAGGAAGATGGGCACGGATGTTAGCCCAGGGCCAGTCTTCCTCAGCAAAAAAAAAGGGGAGGATTGGCAACGGATGTTAGCTCAGGGCTGGTCTTCCCCACAAAAAAAAAAGTTAAAAAAAAAAAAAACATATTGAGCTAATTTGAAATTATAAAATTAGAAACTTATTCTAAAGAGAAGGATTCGCATCTTTTATGTTAGAAAAGTGACACAGAAGGGTATCCTGTGGCCACTATATTAGTGATATAAAAATTAAAGTTTTTTACATTTTTCCAACATTTCATTATGAAAATTTCTATACAGAAAAGTTGAAAAATTATACAGTGAACACCTATATACATACCATTTAGATTATACAATTACCATTCTGCTAAATTTGTTTTATCACATACTTCTCTATGTCTCCATCAAAGAGATACCATTTTGAAGGGTGCTAGCTACTGATCACAAAAGTGAAGAATGTTTTCTGGAGAAAATCACTTGGGAGAAGACTGTTTTTACTTTTGATTTTTTCAAATTAATTCTAGATGAATGGACAAAAACCTGCCATCAAAAACTTTCTGAAGAAAGCAAGTCTCATGTCCACTGCAGGGCCAATACCACTGAGACCTGTCTCATCTATTTCTGAACCCTAAACTTTAGCCCACCAAAATAACTTATCTTCATAATAACTCTGAATCACTAAGGAAAGTCAAATTATATGTGGTGTGCTGAGTGGGCAGGGGAAGAAACAATATATATATATATTTTTTTGTTTTGCTGAGGAAGATTGGCCTTGAGCTAACATCCATTGCCAATCTTCCTCTATTTTGTATGTGGGTTGCTGCCACAGCATGGCTAACGAGTGGTGTAGGTCTGCGCCCAGGGTTCGAACCTGCAAACCCAGGCCACTGAAGCAGAGCATGCAAATTTAACCACTATGCCATGGGGCCAGCCCCTACAATATATTTTAGACAGCTTTACATAAAAATAAAAACTTAAGATTATAAACTTTAAAGAATATTCCTGGGTTATTTGGAAAACCAGAATATGTTCTTGGTAGCTAAAGTTATACTACAATTATACATAACTGTATACAACTGAGAATGTCTATTATAAATCAAGATTCTTTCTCTTATTTCAGAAACGAGAGACTAAATTCAAACAGTAAGAATGGAGACTGCAGTCAGAACTTTTTCAACATGAAATAGAGCAGTGTTATGCCTGCTGAGCATATGTATATAATCCATGTAAAATGAATTCTACTCATAATAATGTTGTTATAAAATATCTTACGTTTCACATAGCTATTTTTATTACAAGATTACTTTTAACCTAGTGAAGATAGCTAGGTGGTAACTTTCATAAGATTGCAGTGGAGAAACGTAGATGAAATAAAATCCTTTACCTCCATTCTCATGATAATCCTGTTGTTTCTGGTTGTGATGCTCATTAAATGCTGGAACCTCAAATCTCTGGCTTGAAGACCTAATTCTTGATATAAGTCAGTTTTCTTCCTTTCTATAAAAGAGATATTTTCAATAAAATGAATGGGCTCAACAAATAAATTGAAGAGTTTAGATTTTTATATCCCACCAACATCAAGATAATTTTCTCCTATTACCAGAAACAAAAGCTAAAATGAGTCCTTAATACCCATTTTTACCTCAAAAACATACTCAGGCTAAATCTCGTCTAACTCTCTTCTTTTTTCCTCTTATCCATACTTCATAAAATTTCTTTGTACTCAGAAGTGCCTTGGGACCAATATAAAAACCATAGCTATACATCATTAGAACTTACAGTATCAATTTTCAGCTCTAAAGACTGGTCATCTTTTTAACATATGAATTGTACAGAACCGTTTTTTATTTTTTCTCACTGCATTATCATCTTCAGTATTTTAAATCTGTGAACAGATAAGTTTAATTTTCTTTGTTCTTGGGCTAATACAAAATGAGAAAATGAAGTCAGTTCTCATACTAGATTCTTCTACCTGAAAACTAAACTTATTACTTTAAGAGAAAGCATAACAGACAAGGAAACTCAAGAAATGATACTGGTTACAGTAATATCTGAACTTGTAGCATTAAACCACACCTGTGACAGAGCTCTAAGGAGAACAATCTTTCAAAGGAGATACTGAGCAAAAAAACACCCAAAATGTTCCACTAGGATTTCAGCAACAGCGGGAACAGGAGGACCATGGGCTTGGAAGTGCACAGGAGATCTGACACCTGATCTGAGGTCAGATAGTAAAGAAATGCTTAGTTTCATTTTAAAAAGTAACTGTCCATAGGAGCAATCATCAGCAGAGTTCCATCTGACTGCCATCCAGCGCCCCGTTCCTCCTGTCTTCTGTCACTCACTGTCACTGAAATGTCAGTGGTATTATGTGATTCTGCCTTACACATGGTACAGGAGGAGATGAATATAAGGACTAGTGCTGTGAAAGGGAGACTAAAGAAGAGAAACAAAAGGGAAAAGAGTGTGTCTCTGTTCCAGCTGCATGCCAGCCTCTGCTCTCCAAAATATTCCTTTAACATCCTCTTAGAGCAAAAGTGCTTCCTGACAGAAAAAAAAAACAATTCTGGGAGAATGTGCACAGTCCAGGTATTGCCAACTCCAATTAGGACTGATGGACAAATGCTGAAGAAAGATCTTCAACACATCCATATATGCAAAGAATATTCTACTCAAAACAGTATAATTTCTTGATATCCATCAGACCACTCACTCACCGATTAAAAAAGAAAAGTGATTTAGAACAAAATTAAAGATACTCACCAAAAGAAGTAACATTTCCCTCTCTGTCAAATTTTGTCTGGAGAGATAATAAAAACAAAATATTATTTTCTCCCACATGAGTATGCTATTTATGGCACTATACATTTGGTATAAAATCTCCCAAATACCGAAATGAGATATAAACCACAACTGCCCTTCTTTCGGTTAAATTCAGTCATGAGTTCAGGGTTAAAAAAAATCCTTTTCCTCTGCGAGGACAAACCTGACCTTGGATTTCCTTTCTATCTTGGTTCCCCTGGAAACGTGATAAAGGAGTATCAGTGGTGTTACTAGGCAACACTGCTTATGGTAAAAATGCCCAATGACTGCTAGACTGCATTGGACTGAGAAGACTGAACCAACTACAGGTCCCTGGTGGGAAGCCACAGCTCTGCATTTCTGAGTGTGGTGGCTCTTGTAACTGGCCATGTTCCTTGTGGGAGCCCTGGATGTGCCTCTGAGATGGTTACAAGAGATACTGGCACTAGAGGGCATGGAGATTCTAAGCCATGGTGGATCTCACACCTACCTTTGAGAATACTGTCTCCTTGTACACAAGGTGCCAGAGAAGCCCCTGGATGGCTGCAAGGACTTTTTTTGAAGAGAGAACACCTGATTTCCTGTCCCTCATCCTTCTGAGTAGACTGAGACCAAATGTGGCTTAACTTGTGAATCGAACCATCTACCAGAGGCTATAAAGTCTCTCTGGTGGGTGTGGCAGAATCAATTAAGATTTATAGAAAAGGCCTCTTCTGATAGTTTGAAGAGAGGACATGAAGCAGAAAATGTACTTATTTTCTGTAAAGCAGAGGGAACACTTTTCTGTAATACTTGTCCATAGTCAAGTGTGAAGATGTCAAATAATATTTAATGAATCACCATGTACTGGGCTGTACTAATTACTATTAAATATGCATTTTCAGAAAGACACACTCTAAGATATAGTTTAGGAACAAGTCCTGGGTTGTTAATATGGAAACATATGCATGCTGTGTTAAAAATAACACAATAAAACCCCACAATATATATTTTAGCTTGCTTCTCATGAGCAAAGGTAAGATCAATATATAATGAGTACCATAAAATATCAGTGTTAAAGGGAAATTTATATCAAATATTTATTTTTTGTGTAATACAGACTAGCTTTCCTCAAATTTATTTCACAAATACATATATCTGCTGCAGAAAATCTGAAAATAAAGATAGTAAAATAGGACTGGCCCTGTGGCAAACTGGTTAAGCTCACATGCTGTGCTTCAGCAGGCCAGGGTTCATGGGTTTGGACACCAGGTGTGGACCTACACACCACTCATCAAGCCATGCTGTGGTGGTGCCCCACATACAAAGTAGAGGAAGATTGGCACAGATGTTAGCTCAGGGACCATCTTCCTTAAGCAAAAAAAAAGAGAGGAGGATTGACAACAGATGTTAGCTCAGAGCCAATCTTCCTCACCAAAAAAAAAGTAAAATAAAACTATTTAATCACCTGACATGACAAATTTTAGAGAAAATCATGCTAATATTTTACTGAATGTCCTTCCAGACTTTTTCCTATTAAATATATTGATGTTACCCACTTCTTTGCAGTCTCTCCTCCACTTTCAATTTAATAATAGGTGTTGAATATTTTTGCATCTCTCTATTTATCTGTATCATTATTTTCTTTAATGGGATTTTTTCTGATTAAAAAAATAAGATTATACAAACTATGATTTTTTTTCAATGTTTACTTTGTAATGTAACTCACATTACATAGAAAGTGAGCTGATTAGCTCACTTTATAAACTTTCATTATTTCAAATAGTATCAATTGATTTTCTTAAGCATGCTTGGTAGATAATGACTTCACCCACAAGGAACCTTCTTTCAGTATTTAACATCTGATTTTGATTCTTGTTTGACTCAACTGGTCAACTCTTCCAGAACACTGAATAACAGTGTTCACTGCTGAGTAACTTTCACACACAATTCTAGGCATTCTCTTGTTCTGTACAGTTTATAAAAAAAGGTTCTTATATTAATAAACCTAAATAATAATGATGATAATGGCTGATATTGAATGCTATTTTAAAGGTTTTACATATATGAGTTAATTTAAACTTCACAACAATTCTATAAGGTAGGTACTATTATCTCCAGTTTACAAATGAGAAAACTAAGGCACAAAGATGTTATTATAATTTGTCCAAGGGCACCCAGTTAATAGTAAGAGGCAGAACCGAGATCTGAATACAGGAACTCTGGCTGAGAGCAAGCACACTTATTTTTTTAAACTTTTTCTTTGAAAAAACTAAAAACCGACAAAAAAGCTACAAGAGTATTACAATCAATTCCCAGGTAACTTTCACCTAGAGTCACTCTTTGTTAACATTTTGTCCCAACGGCCTTATTTCTCTCTAAATATGTGTGTGTGATAAACATTACTTTTATTCATTCATTTTTTTTTTCTCCTAAAACATTTCACAGAAAGTTGCCCAGACCATGACCCTTCAAAATGCTTCTGCACATATTATGTTGCACAGCACAGGTTCAAGCCCCACTATGGCTAAAAGCCTGCAAGGACTGCTAAACAGATTCATGGGGAAATCTTGAGTATTCAAGTAGGAAGCTCTGAAACTGTGATTTGAACGACGTGTTTTAGTATTAAAAGAAGAGCTCCACAGTCATTAGCAAAGTTTCAAGAGTGCTGTTAACCAATCTAGCTGGCACTCAGGTCACTGGCTAAGCAAAACACAAAGACAACATGACTTACAAGCGTAATGATTCATCATAAAACAAAAAATAAGTAATATCTTGGCCAACCAGTCCAACCCAGTTAATAGGCATGAGAAGTAACGTTCCGTAGGTTATCAAATGTACCGTACATACTCACCACAGTAAACACTGGGGATACACTGGCTAAAGTGGCTTGAGAGACATCAGAAGTTCTAAACCGGTGTACTTCACCTGAAGAACGAATAGAGAATTCCCTGTGATCATACGATTGTTTTTCACACGTAGCTAAGATACAACTCTCACAGTATAGGTCTTCAGACTATTTTACCATTTTTTGAAACTTTTTCCTAGAGGAAAAAGAAGAAACATTCTTATTTGTTAATTTTAATATTTGTAGGTTATTATGTTAGGTTTGCCAGGGAATGATTTTTAAAAGTAATGGCTTAGGTGAGGCATTAGAATAATTTATGTATTCCAACCACCCTTTTCCCTTTCTAATTATTATTGATATCTCAGAGTTGGATGAACAAAAGTACAACAGTGTTCTGAGATTAAAAGAAAACGTCCATTCTTTTTGGCATAATTTAAAAAGGTTCTTCATGCAAATTATATTGGTAGATATATTTTAGAAAACATAGATTCCAAGTAACATCTGACGTTTCAGCATTGCAATATCAGGAGTATGTGATTGACACATAAATTATGAAACTTACAGATTTTACTTCTATGTATTAACTTCTTTTTCACAGATATACTTTACAGTGAATACTTATGAAATAATCCACTGAAGTGGAATGCAGACCCTAGTGAACTGGAATGAAAACAAATCTTTATCTGAAAATAAATCCATTTCAAATGTGATTAGACTGAGTTAAAGTGAGCTCTGAAGTATAACCAAGTAAATTTAATGACTGACAAAGGACCCTGTTTAATACACAAAACAAGACGAATGTGCAGAAGGTGTAAAAATATTACCAATTATTTTATGCTTCCAAAGTAATCACACTGACTCCACAGAATGTGTAGATATATTTTTATTTCTGATCTTATTCCTTCCCATTACATACATTTAATGATTCATAATCATTAGCATCTGAGATTTGTTGTTTTGCTTTTACAAAACACAAACTATGTTATAAGGGTCAGCTGAATCAAGGTAAAAGAGCCATAAATCAGCATTTGCTAATCAGTCACAAGCGAAAGTGTTACCAGTATGGAGATTGTGAATCTCAACGTTTCTCCTAAAACATTAGATGGGCTGAAACTGGGTTCCCAAGCACTCTCTAACGAGGGAATATGGGATGTAATCCAATTCAGTAAGAGTCTCCGATGCGTGCGGGGAAGCAGGATGAGTTACCCTGGGAGGCTTTTGAGAGCACAATTGAGAAAACTTATGTGAGGACAGTGCAGTACTTTTGAGAAGCCATACATTTTAATGCTTTTTGTTTCTGAGCAATATTAGTACCCACATTCTCACATCTGTGACAATGTTACCATATCATCATGCTTTATCATTTGGTAAAATAGTAAATAATAACTCAGATTCCTCCACCGCCCCCACCCCCCAGCCCCTCTGGCTGCTTGGTTACACGGTACTTGAAAACAAAGTCAGATCTTTCTCAGGAGCAACTCTTACTACGAAGTCTCAAAGTCTCGGGCCTCCCTTCTAGGTGCGTTCCACCCCTTACCTGAGCAAGTGGACAAATGTATAGTATGTCCATAAGGAAGAGACAGAAGTCAGGGAGGACAAACGAATACTTCTAAAAATATTTCGGGTAGATGAAGCCAATCTTGACTTCAGAACCATCATGACGAATAAGGGTGAAACTCTCGTTAAAAAAAAAAAACAAACAGGGGCAGCCCGGTGGCGCAGCGGTTTAGTTCGCGCTTGGCAGCACGGGGTTCTCAGGTTCGGATCCCGGGCGCCCGCCGACGCACTGCCTGTCAGCCACGCCGTGGTGGCGTCCCATATAAAGTGGAGGAAGATGGGCACGGATGTTAGCCCAGGGCCAGTCTTCCTCAGCAAAAAAAGGGGAGGATTGGCAATGGATGTTAGCTCAGGGCTGGTCTTCCCCACCAAAAAAAAAAAAACAAAAAAAAAAACAAAACCTTCTTACAAGGGTACTTAGGCGGGGAGATGTGCAGCAAGGGGCGGTGGGGAGACCGAGGTCCGGGCCGGTAGACGCAGGCAGGGCACAGGGCACAGTCGCGTCCTGAGCCGGTGGCACGCAGCTCGGCCGGCGGACCCGTGCAAGCTGACAGAACCCGCGGGCGCCCAAGGGCGGGCCAGAGACGGGGCCTGAGCAGGACGCGGCGCGGGGCAGCCACAGCCTCGCCGGACTGGCAGTCGGGTCGGGGACCTGAGATCAATGCAAGACCGGCATCCCAAGGCTGCGGGGGGGGAGGCAGTACCTGCCAGGCGGAGCCGGCGGGGTCCGCACCGCAGCGCGGCCCGGCTCCCTCCGAGTAGCTCTGCTGCGCGGCCGCAGGCGGCGACAGGGCGAGCCGCGGGGGTCGGGCCCAAGGCCAGAGCACACAGGGTGCGCCGGGACGGCCCCACCGCGCGGGGCAGGAGCTGGGGCAGGCTCCGCAGGCACTGCATGGCGCTGGAGCGAGGAGGAGGCAGCAGCAAGACCCCAGACCTTCATACCGGACAGTGGCGGGTCAGCCTGCGCACCGCGACTCCGCGCGAGCGCCCAAAGTTCCGCGGCCCCGTACCGGGCATGCGCGGGACGCGCCGGCTAGCGTCTTTCCCGCGCATGCTCAGAAGGTGCTTGGGGGGGTAAGGTGTGGAGGGGCAGGCCCAGGGATGGGTGGGGCACGCTTACTTGCGTGAGGCGAGCTATCGAGCTTAACCTTCGATCTTTGGACCTTTGAAGTTGTCAGGCCAGCATGTAAAGTGTTGATTATTTCCGTTAACTAGTAATCTTTAAATGTCAAAAAATAGCCAACGTGTGTTTAATGCTTTGCAGTTTCGAGAGCATTTGCATACATATGATTAAATCTGCCACTTGAAAGTGAGGAAATTATGCCCATTCCCAACTCAAAATTTAAGTTTAATGTAGCAAAAACAACTGTCATATGGAATGCTATATTAAACTTTTGCTAGTGAAGATTGAGAAACATAAACGCACAAGATTTATATTTCATATTTAATCAAATGTAACATAGTATCAATTTGAAGGTACCATTATTTTATGTACCACCAAGAAAGAAAAAACGCTGATTAAACTATGCTTTCTAATTATATCATTGTAAGACTCATCTGAATTTCAGTCTTTAAAATACGAAAAAAGTAAGCCTTAGAATTGATTAAACACAGGATACGTATAGGCATATTTTTAAAGTGTGAGTTAATAGACTTGTCCCTTTCATTGTAGTAAGGTAAGGCAAACACGAGTTTCAGAGATTTCCATTTGATCACTACATATGAAGGTAGACCTAAGGAAACACAAGAGAGAACCATTTTCCTGTAGGGTATTTGGACCCAGGGGTCGATTAGGAGACCAGCAGAGACAGAGAAGTCTTCACTGAAGAGGGGATGTTTGACTTGAGCATTTGAGGGCAAAGGAGGAATTCGAGAATTGCTTTTTGGAGGGTTGATGTCTGGAAAGAGCCCTAGGTATAGAGAACATGGCTGGTAGATTTTTCATTTTACCAAGGGCTTCAATGATGAAATACGTCTTTCAAAAACATTGCATGCGGTCAGAGACATTTCTCTGAGACAGTATGTGATAACTCTTTTTTTAAAACTTGGCCCCCATCACAATGAGACAACTCTGTTTAAGATGACCTTTGCAAAGCCTTAGAAAAACTCTGGGATGTAGCCAGACACATGGCCCTGTAATTCATGGCAAGGATTTGGAATTTAATCTGAGAAGAGTGGGAGCCATTGAGGGACTTTGAGTAGAGAGGTAATGATCTAATTTATGTTTAAATGGGTTGTTCTGGCTGTGTGGGGAAGAGAGTACCGAAAGGCAAGTGTGGAAGCAGAGAGATGGTGATGATGGTTTGGGCTAAGGTGGGGGTGGTGGAGAAGAGGAGACGGGAGGGGCTTGGTGCTATATATTGAAGGCTGAGTTGACAAGATTTGTAGATGGGATGTAAGAAAAAGGCCTAGAAGTTGACTCCAAAATTTTTGCCCTAAACAACTGGGCAATGATGGTGCCATCTACTGAGACAGGGAATTTTGGAGACAAGTTTAGATGGAGAGCAGGTTATGGCCATTGTTTCTGGACATGTTAAATTTGAGAGCTCTACTACGTAGATATTTAAGCATAGATGTCAGGTAAGCAGTGTGGAGTTCGGGGGAGATGTTGGCGCTAGATATATACATTTGGGACTATATAGAAGTATTTAAAACTGGAAGATTGGGTAAGATCTCTTAGGAAGTGAGACAGCAAAGAGAAAAAAAGTTCCTGTGACTGAGCAGTAGATCCTCCAGCCTTTAATGGTCAAGAAGAGGAGATGGATCCAGCAGAAGAATATGAGGAGTGGCCAGGAAGAAGGAGTAAAATGAGAGAGGGTGGAATCCTTGAAGTCAAGTGAAGAAAGTGTTTCAAAATGAAGTGATCAATTATGTCAAATGCTGCTGGTAGGTAAAATGAGAAATGAGAATTGCCTGTGTTGGGCGTGACACTGAAGTTTACTGGTGATTTTGATAAGAGCAGTTTTAGTAGGGTGGTAGGGAATGGGAGTGGATCATCATCTTCCTTTTCATCCCAAACCATGACAGGATCCCAGAAGATTTCTGCACCTGTATAACAATTTGGCCTTAACATTCTGTAATCTCTTTCCTTGCCTCTTGAGCTCCAAAGCATGTCAGTTACATAATCCCAGCCTCACACTCTGGGTTGTGTTCTCACAACTGTTCACCTCAGAAATGTTCTGTCAATAACCCATTCTCTGACCATAGCCTCCTAGAAGCTTCACACTCAGAAGGATTGTATTCTCCCATCAAACCTTCCTGGCTGCTCTTCTTTCTGTACCTAACTCAGGTTCTGTAACTGACATCTGAAACCACAATGGCTAGTACTTGGAACACCTAGCACTCATGGGGTGTAATCATAGAAGTCACTTTATTTTTGTCCCTTTAATCCTGCTGAGTGAGGCTAGTCCTTCTCCTGCCTCTTGAAAACCTGGGAAGTTTCCATGGGTTTTCTGGCCTCTCAGTCCTGTGTTCAGTCTGGTCTCATTTCAGTAACTTAAAACATCCACTCCATATACTCATTTCACTTCAGTGATTTGCAGTGTCAGACCCAATATACTAATCACCACTTCAATTTTCATTCAAAGGAAATACTTGGTTCCTCTCTCCTTGTTGGGCCTGGAGACAAATAGCGATTTTTGGTGTGAGTAGAGATGCCGGACAGCTTCCTCCACCCCTTCCCACTGCCTTTCTTACTCCATGGCTGCTGTTTCTGACTCTGCTGGAGCAGTGAAGCAAAGTAAGAATGAACCAAAAGTTTTTATTGAAAAGTTGCATCACACTGTTTATAGGCAGGGCAGATTTTAAAGCTGGCTTCATTGTGGGCATATTCATGGGTTCTCCAGAAGACCTTCCCCCACACTTCCCACCCTCACCCCGATTCCAGGCCTATTTGGTTGCCATTCCTTTGATGTGGGCAGTGACCCTCCTTATCACTTTCTGATTCTGTGCCTTCTTGCCTCAAATGGCCAAGTTCCTCTCTTCCTGATATGGAGACCAGAATTGGCCACCTCAAGCACTAAGGAGGCTTTGACCTTCCCCGCCCCTACTAACTATCTGAAGCGATTTGGGATGTCCCTGGAACAGGCCAACACCTTGGATAACTCTGGGTCTCAATAGACTGGGAGGGTCTTTGCTCCACCCATTCTTATCAAAGTTCCGTTTACCATTTACATTTGTAAGGGAAATCCCCATTTGTAAATATATCTCCTTCTCTGTACTGGAAAGAGGAGTGGATGACCTCATCTCTAGAAACTTGTCAGTGTGGAAGGCGAGGTCTTAAATCTGCATAATAACCTTACTGTGCTTTTCTGGTAGTCTCCCATAACTGACCCAACAACCCCCAATATCCTCGTTTGTCTATTTAAGAGGAGAAACTCTGCCATTTTGTCAAGACAGACTCAGTTTCCCCAAGTCTCTCCCATGTATACGTGTTATAAAGCTTTGTTTGATTTTCTCCTGCTATTTGGCCTCATGTCAATTTATTTTGTAGCCCAGCCAGAAAGGACCTAGAGTGGGTAGAGAAAGCTCTTTCTCTCCTTCACTGACATGCTGCTCTTTTGGGCATGATACTTTAAAAAACAACCCCAGGCTGATATTCCTATTGTCACGTCTGCACTTTAGAGGAAGCGCAGTTACTTCCCTGGCACAGAGCTGCTATCCGTTGCTCAGGTATGAGTCTGTGACCTCTTCAAGCTCTTGGAGTGGTCTTAAGAAGTTCCTCTTGCTAGACTTCAGGTGAACGGGCAAGCACTTTCCCTACCCCTTTCTGTTGATGGTCCTGATGGAGGTGGGATTTCCACAGCACAGCCTTTTCCAAATCTTACATAAAATATCTGCCCCTAAGTCTTCAGTCTTACAAGCCTTTTATATCTTCTGTCTGGGTGATAGGTCCAAGAGTTGTGTGATGGCTTCTCAGATTATTCCCTTTGGAATTTGCATCTGGTGATACATCTGGTAACTGACTTTGGTGCTGATACCCCATCTTGGCACCTCAGTGGGAGCACCTACATTCCTCAGCACCCTCAATTCTTTTGCACTTTTTATTATTTTTTGTTGTTGTTAATGCAGTCATTTATTTCACAAATATTAATTGAGCACAAACTATGTGCCAAGTATTATTTTAGGTTCTAGGGATAGAGGAGTGAATGAAACAAAGTCCCTGTCTGTAGTGAGTTGACTAGAGACCCCCAAAATTTATGTTCACTCAGAATGTGACCTTATTTGGAAGTAGATTTAACTAGTTTTGGATCTCAAGATGAAATCATCCTGAATTTAGGGTGTGCCCTAAATTCAATGACTAGTGTTTTTATCAGAGAAAGGAGAGGGAGATTTGGACAGGCAGACCCAGGTAGAAGAACACCATGTGAAGATGGAGACAGAGATTGGAGTTATGCTACCACAAGCCAAGGAACACCAGAAAACACCAGAAGCCAAAAGAGGCAAAGAAGGATTCTCCCTGTTGACGCAAAATAACCAATAACCACTCTATAGGTAAGAGAGATAAGGTGAGTATTACTTGAGCCAGGGTGAGGATTTTAACCTAGGAAGGTCTTTTCCAGAAAGGAAGAACGCATTCCAGAGAAACATGGTTCTCAGTACAGTCTTATACCTTTTTAGAACAAAGAACATACAGTAAACACACCTAGGATACATACTCATCAAAGTTTCACAGAGGCATTCAGTTGCGAATTAGCAGGTCAACATGACCCTGATGTGGGGAAAGGGACTAATAAGGGCCTTACCAATAGGGTGGGACCAATAGGGCATCAGAGGGGAAGTATACATTCTTATTTTAAGAGGGTCCATTCTTTAATGGTTAAAGCAGATGTACAATGTATGTTTATAGGCCATAAGTCAGACTCCTTTAGTTCAAGCCGAATCAGTTTTGAAACCAAATATTTATGCCATATACCTTGAAGGGGAGAAAGAGCATTCTCTACCCACTCTGGGTCCTTTCTGGCTGGGCTACAAATTAAATTGACATGAGGCCAAATAGCAGAAGAAAATCAAACAAAGCTTTATAACATGTATACATGGGAGAGACTTGGGGAAACTGAGTTTCTCTTGACAGAATGGTGGAGGTTCTCCTCTTAAATAGACAAATGAGGATATTGGGGGTTGGATCAGCTATGGGAGATTACCAGAAAGGCACAATAAGGTTATTATGCAGATTTAAGGCTTCACCTTCCACATTGACAAGTTTCTAGAGATGAGGTCATCCACCCCTCTTCCCAGTACAGAGAAGGATATGCTTTTACAAATGGAGATTTCCCTTACAAATGTAAATGTTTGGTAAACAGAACTTTGATAAGAATGGGTGTAACAAAGACCCTCCCAGTCTATTGAGACCCAGAGTTATCTAAGGTGTTGGCCTGCTCCAGGGACAGGCCTTGCATCCCAAATCCCTTTAGACAGTTGGGGGGGGGGTGGGATCAAAGCCTCCTTCAGAGAAAATAGACATTTTGAGGTGGCCAATTCCGATCCCCTACAACCTCAATATGTGAAATCTCATCATCCCTGACAAGAACTAAAGAAGCCTGACTTATGGCCTATCAAACATACATTGTACATCTGCTTTAACCATTAAAGAATGAACTTTTTTTTTGATGAGGAGGATTGGCCCTGAGCTAATGTCTGTTGCCAATTATCCTCTTTTTGCTTGAGGAAGATTGTCCCTGAGCTAACAGCTGTGCCAATCTTTGTCTATTTTGTATATGGGATGCTGCCACAGCATGACTTGAGGAGTGCTGTGTAGGCCTGTGCTCAGGATTCCAACCTGTGAACCCTGGGCCACAGAAGCTGAGTGCTCAAGCTGAACCACTATGCCACCAGGCGGGCCCCTGCACTCTTTCAAGGTAAGAATGCATACTTCCCCTCCTACACCTTATTGGTCTCACCCTATTGGTAATGCCCTTATTAGTCCCTTTCCCCACATCAGGGTCATGTTGATCTGCTAATTCGCAACTGAATACCTCTGTGAAACTTTGATGAATATGTATCCTAGGTGTGTTTACTGTATGTTCTTTGTTCTAAAAAGGTGTAAGACTGTGCTGAAAATCATGCTTCTCTGGAACACTTCCTGAGGCCTTCCCAGGTTATAATCCTCCCTCTGGCGCAAGTAAAACTCACCTTATTTCTCTTATCTATAGAATGGTTATTGGTTATTTTGTGTTGACATCCCCTAGAGCCTTCAGAGGGAGTGTGTTCTTGCTGACACCTTGATTTTGGTCTTCTAGCCTCCAGAACTATGAAAGAATAATATTCCATTGTTTTAAGCCACCCAGTTTGTGGTACTTTGTTATAGAAGCCCTAGGAAATTCATATTCTGCTTTCATGCAGCTTAAATTCTGGTTGATTGAGGCCCATACAATTCATAGCCCCAGCTCTGTCCTCAGTACGGCCTGCCAATTATTTTACTTGCCCTCTCTCAGGTCCCTCTTATTTACCTTCTTTAAATCTTTACTGGTATCCTGAACCCTGTTATTCCAGCCAAGCTCCACTCTCTCTTAGCAGATGGAGTACTCTGTAGTCATTTAAGATACAAAATCATTTTGCAGTATCAGGGAATACAGTGATACAGATCAGAAGCAAATAAGACATATTATAGTTTAATGTTTTCCTCTAGCTTAACTTGCTGTAAGTTCTGGCTTTTATAGCTCTTTAATATCTTGCTTCAGAATTCAAACCCTTCTCCTAAAGTATTTTGGGCCTTTAGGAGAAGTAAATTCTCTTCCTTTGGAGACTCCATGGCATATCTTGAAAGTAATCATGTTCTGGTTATTCTTCATCCCTTCAACCAATATGTGCCCGACACTGTATTTGGCTTGGGGAATATGAAAAAGAGAGATGTGATACTTAGCCTTAAGAAGCTTCCATATCAGAGACAGAGATTAAAAACATGATTATTCAGATAATTGTTTAATTTCACTTGTGAAGAGTACTATAAAAGAACAGAGCAGGGTTCTATGAAGATTATAAGAGGTTAACCAACATGGGAGGTCAGGGAAAGACATTCTTAGGAAGGGACAATTTGGCTGGGACTGGAAGGATGCATAAGCATTAGCCAAATAAAGAGGAGGGGCTAAGAAAAATTTCCAACAAGGGGGAAAAATGTGTGGGAAGGCTAATGTTTTTTGGTTGTTGGAAGAGCTTTCAGGGGTGGCTGTGTCTGGAGCATGGTAGATGGTAGATGAGGAGCTCATGTAATTCTAGATGAGACCAGAGGGGTGGACAGGGGCTAGATCATGCTGGGCTTTGTCAGCTAAAGTTAAGGAGTTTTAATTTTATTATTTGAGAAATGGGGAAACTATTGAAGGGTTTTAAACTAGGGGAAAGGGTTCTATTTTTATTTTCAAATGATTACTGTGGCCTCTCTTTGGAGACTGGATTGTAGGGAGTGACAGTGCAAGTGAGATGACCACTGGGAAGCTGCTATAGGCATCCAAAAAGGATTTGATGGGGGATTGGAGAAGGGCAGGTGAAGTGGATACAGAGAGGACAGACTTTAGGAAGTACAGTGAGTAGGATTTGGTGATTGGTCAGAGGGAGATGTCTTCATTTGTTATGGCTGTGTGGGGGATCAGAATTGGCCACCTCAAGATGTGTCTCTCTCTACCTTGCTCTGAAGGAGGCTTTGACCTTCACCCCCCTCCCAACTCTCTAAAGGGATTTGGGATAGAAGGCTTGTCCCTGGGATGGGCCTTCACCTTGGATGACTCCGGGTATCATAGACTGGGAGGGTCTTTGCTACACCCATTCCTGTCAAAGTTCTGTTTACCAAACAGAACATTTGTAAGGGAAATCTCCATTTTTAAAGGTATCACACTTTCTGTACTGGGAAGAGGGGAGGATGACCTCATCTCTAGAAACTTGTCAATGTGGAAGGTGAGGCCTTCAATCTATATAACCTTATTGTGCTTTTCTTGTAATCCCTCCTGGCTGACACTCCCAACTCCCCCCCAAATCCTCATTTGTCTATATAAGAGGAGAATCTCCACCATTTTGTCAAGAGACAGTCCCTGGTCTCTCCCATGTATACATGTTTTATAAAGCTCTGTTTGATTTTCTCCTGCTATTCGGCCTCATGTCAATTTAATTTGTAGCCCAGCCAGAAAGGACCCAGAGTGGGTAGAGAATGCTCTTTCTCCCTATCAGCTGCCATAACAAAATTCCACAGACTAGGTGGCTTAAACAACAGAAGTTTATTTTCTCACAGTTCTGGAGGCTGGAAGTCCAAGATCAAAGTGTTGGCAAGTTTGGGTTTTCCTGAGGCTTCTCTCCTTGGCTTGCAGATAACTACCTTCTCCTCATGCCTTCACATGGCTTTTTTTCTGCACATGCAAATCCCTGGTGTCTCTCTGTATGTCCTAATCTCTTCTTCTTATAAGGACACCTGTTAGATTGGATTAGGGCCCACCCTAATGGCGTCATTTTTAACTTAATTACCTCTTTAAAGGCTGTATCTCCAAATGTAGTCACATTCTGAGGTACTGGGGGTTAGGGCTTCAAAATATGAATTCTGGGACACAATTCATTCCATAACAGAAGGTAAAAATGAAACCCATGATTCTGGGAGAAACAAAATAGTGAATTTTGGTGCTATGTGCTGAGTTTAGGAAACCTGAAGGGAGAGAGAGTTTAGAGGAAAGATTGGGAATTCTAGTTTGGACCTGTTGAGTTTGAGATGGCCAAGAAAATATCCAACTGAACAGATACATTGGTCTAGAGCTGGGAAGAAAGTCTAGGCTAGATATATAAAGGCATCCAACTGGGGGTTTGGGCATATAGATAATAAATGAGGCTATGGGAGTGCAGAAGTTGCCTATGAAGAGTGTGAGAGAGCAAGGAGAAAGGGTCCAGATCACAGTCCCCAAGGCACACCAACCAAGGGGTAGAGGAGGAGCCAGCAAAGGAGATTGAGGGGGTGGGCCCTTTGTCTGTTCTTGGCATGTACTAGCCTAGTAACCCCCATTAAAAGTTACTCTGAAAGCACACTGCTATTGACTGTGGTGGTGCAGTAGTATTGGTGAGGGGACTTGATTTTTGTTAAGTGCCATAAGGAAACAACCCATGAGTTTCTTTAATAAAAACAAATGCAGACTCTCAGAGTTGATGTGGGAGGAGAGTTCTCTGAGATGGCTTTAGAAGTCTGGCCAATCATTCTGTCCCTCTGTTGTTTCCCTTGGGACTTTCTTACCACCATCACCACCATTCTGAACTTGAGGAGCTTCCACTCCTTTTTAAAGTTCTGCCTTAAGCCAGAATATTTTTTGAGTTTATTGTTATATGCCAAGCGCTGTACTAAGCACTGCAAGTAATAAACTGGAGGAAAAAGTTGGTGCAATATTGGATTATGGTTTTACTTTTCCATACTTATTCATCTCAACTGCTAAGTTTCCTCAGGGCAGTAGTTTCCAACTTTTTGTTTAACCACAAAGAACTCCTTATATTACTTTTTCCCAGAGGACCTAGAAATTCCTACAATATTACATCAGCTGAAATGAACTAGTGTGTAATAAGTGTCTACACACTGAGTTTTTCATTTTAGTGAATCTAGTAAATTTTCTTGTAGATAAATGTTCGATGGTTATTAGGTCATTTCTAAATGTTGAAAATAGCTTTCAGGCTCTTCTTATTTTCTTAAAGCCTAAGGATTCAGGGATCCCAGGGTAAGGATCCTGGTCCTAAAGGAATTGCTTTTCCTTGGTTGCGGGAGGATGACTATGTCACAGTCAATCTGTTCTCTCTTTCTCCTGCTCTCAATGCACCTGTTGCCAACAGGCTTGTTTTTCTAATGGAAACATTTCAGACACACCTGGAGTTAATTTAAACAATGTCAGTCTCCTAGTATTTTTCTATGGGACAAGAATATCTGATTTTCTATCCCATGGTGGCTATCAGCCAAAACACCGAAATATATTTTCTATTTTGAAAAACAATGGCTAAACATTGTAAATATATCGCATTATAAGACAAAATATATAACCCAAAAGAATAGAGTCAGACAACTGAGTTCATAAGAATCACCCTTCTTGAATTTCTGACTTTACTGCTGGAATTTTAGCAAAATGTATTTGAGTTTGCATTTAATAAATACCATTTATGAGTTGAAGATTTATATATTGCATATGAATGAAAGGATTGTAGAATATTCTTATATCATGTTTTTTCAACCTCAGCTCTATTGACATTTTGGACCAGATAATTTGTTGTTGGGGGTGAGGCTTTCCTGTGCATTGCAGGATGTTCAGCAGCATCCCTGACTTCTACCCACTAGGACCCAGTAGCATCCTTCTCCCGAGTGATGGCAACCAAAAATGTCTCCAGACATTGCCATTCTCTCCTAGGGAGCAAAATCACTCCTGATTGAGAACCACTGTATTTTATAATAAGAAGAATCCAAAAACTCTAAGACCACTTTTCCCTTTAGAAGATATATCCCTTTAACTGTTGATGGACCTTTTCTTCACACATGGTAGATGTTAAAAAGTGCAAATCTAATGTTACCAGACTCCAGTACTGAGTTAAATCTTATTTTTCTTTATGTTTTTATGATGTAAACATGATTTATTTGTGTCTATTGTCCCAAAGTGAAAGTCCAGCTTTTGAAATCATGTTCCTGTTTACACACAGCACCTACACTGGTAGGTGGGCTTCTCCGGGGTCTGGGTCCATGAGTCACCTGGGGTTTGCAAGATGTAGCTTTCCCATGTTTAAAAGTTTTCAAGAATTTTGGCCACAGGAGGGAGCACTATTCCCATGCTTGCTTATTTATTTATTAGCTATTTTAATACGTGCTTGTCAGAGAGAGTTAATGATGCAGGGAATTCCTAATCTAGAAATCAGAAACACAGCTAGTATATTAGTCAGGATTTTCCAGAGAAACAGAACCAACAGGATGAAAGGAGATGTATTATGAGGAATTGGCCCACATGATTATGGAGGCTGAGATGTCCCATGATCTGCTTTCTGTAAACTGGAGACCCAGGAAAGCCTGTGGTGTAATTCAGTTCCAGTCTGAGGCCTGAGAACCAGGGGAGCCAATGGTGTAAATGTTGGTCTGAAGGCAGGAGAAGATGAGATGTTCCACTCAAGCAGTGAGGCAGAAAGAAGGGGCAAGTTCCTCTCCTTTTTGTTCTGTTCAAGCCCTCGATGGATTGAATGATGCTCACCCACTTTGGAGACAGCAATCTACTGAGTCACTGATTCAAATGCTAATTTTATCTAGAAACACCCTCACAGACGCCCAGGAATATGTTTAATCTGGGCACCCTGCGGCCACTCAAGTTGACACACAAAATTGACTATCACAACTAGATTATATCTCGAGAATCTAACCACATTTAACTACATTCTTAAAATCTAAATTCATGTCCACCTGCCACTGCATTTATTTTTTCAGTTCTAATCAGTTGAAATCAGTAGTGTGGGATAGTACCTGGAGATGAAAAATTGCTGTGCAACACAGCTGTTTTAAAGAATTTCTCAGACTCAAAGTGTTAAAACTAACAGCCTCTACTTTGAAGAACACACGTGGTATATGGTGACATCTGATAATTGGTGTAGTCTCCACCTTCATATACTATCTACAGGTATATTGAGAAGGTGTTAAATATAAGGCAGCATTTGTTTCTATTTATAAAGATTTAGCTTCTGTCAAAATGTTTAAGATTTTGGCTTGGGAAGATAGAAGGCCTTTATAGGTATACACCTGTATGCTTTAAAAAATAAATGTACACGTGCTTCATACTTACATACATAACACATGCATAATATGCTTGAATTGGCTCTAGATAACAGCCAAGAATGGTATATCAAATTTGATGAAAAATTAAAGTAATTTAGTTGGAGGAGATAGATTTAGAGTAAAATCTTGTATAACATGGTGTGCTATTTATTAAATTTCATTGTTTTACTCTTTTAAAAACCCAGCTTGTCATGAAATATGCCACAGTACTTTCTACTCCCTCTGCCAACACAATGAGAAGCCATGTTCAGATATGAATCATCTAGGATGATGTGAGAAGAATTTAATTGTACTTTTCCAGGAGGGTTGGAAATGTTCTAGACCTTCCCCAGTTTACCAGATATGGAAGTGAAGTTTTGAAACTGATGGAGATGCATCTGTACATTTTAATATAACCCTAATGCCTACGGAAAGGTCTCATAGGATCCAAATTATAATATAGGACAGCATAACTTAAGTCAACCGGAAAGTACAGGGAATGGGTTCCAGGTTTAGCTGATGGGTAGCTAACTAGACCCCATTTTAGTTTTAACTCTTCTTATTGGGAATACTTCTAAACTATATTCTTCTTCTTTTTTTTTTTTTTGTGAGGAAGACCAGCGCTGAGCTAACATCCGTTGCTAATCCTCCTCTTTTTTTTTTGCTGAGGAGGACTGGCCCTGGGCTAACATCGGTGCCCATCCTCCTCTACTTTATGTGGGACGCCGCCACTGCATGGCTGACAAGCAGTGCATTGGCAGGCGCCCGGGATCCGAACCTGCGAACCCCGGGTTGCCAAGCACCAACTAAACTGCTGCGCCACTGGGCCGGCCCCTAAACTATATTATTCTTTTCTGCAATAGTTAATGAATCTGGTAATCTGGGTCATGAATCTAAATGTAATTTCTTATTGATTAACACCCTAGCTCTAGGTTTTACACCAGGTAAACTTACTTTTGAATTCCATAGTATCTTATAATCAAAGTTGGCTAATGAGCATAAAAGACGATGGCTGGATCCTTAGAAAGTAGCTGCTGGCTTTGCTTCCTCCGCTACTGGGAAACTCTCATTTAGGGGGTGGAGAAATGATGATGGCAACCAGGGTGTAGAGTTGTCAGGGAAGATCAAGGGGTGGGGCATTCCAGCTGTACCCGGAAAGCTGTAGGAGAGATTTATGAGTACTAACCCTACGGACTGGAATGACACCACTTCTTCCAAACTAACATGCCTGTGATTACAAGAGGCATCATTATTTTATGTACCACAACAAAGAAAAAAAATTCAAATAATATAATATAGATTTTGAAAAATTTTATACTTTTTGAAACTGCTCTTTTTTACTTACTTAGACATAGGTTTTTATCATATATGATTCTTTCACATAAAAGGGAAAATGTAAGCAAAATATTGGTTAAGGCATCCCTAAAACTTTTTTGTTTCAATGCTAAATCACAATGTAGTCTTAAAAAAATTTAATTTTAAAAGTCAGTTGAATTTAACATATGAGCTACTAACCATGCATATGTCTCAGCTTACGTGGTGACAGAGTGGCCAGGTTCTTACTTGCTCACGCACTACATCACCTGGTCAAGAACGAGTGTAAGATGTCTCTGACCGTAAGGCACATCCTGATTTCAGAGATTTAAAGATGGTGAAAAAAATATGCATCTTGGAATAAATGTAATGTGATGATTTGTTTTTTCCTTCCTCTCTTCCTGCTTCTGGCTTGAGTAAATTCCTAATATTAACTTGTTTTGTCATTTGTCTCTTTCAGATTAAAACTGAGTTAATCTTGGGAAAAATCAGTTAGAGTTCAGGGTGTGCTGGGTTCTTATTAGGTGAGGTTTTACTGCATTTTAACTTAAATGGTCTTAAAGCCTTGTCATTTGTTCACATAGATATTTTAAGAAGTGTTTTTCAGATCTACGTCCTGAATGGCTTTTCAGCACTGTATGAAAATGTCACTGGGAAATGATCAAATAGGTCATAAAACTGAGGAGTGAAAACTGTTATATTGTACAATCGCTGAAACTTCTGTAGTTAGTTTACAATTAAGTTAGAAATTGATATATGTAAGTAGAAAATATTAGGGTGTCTAGCCTTAATAATACTACTTCCTATCTTGTTATGGTCTTATTGACTGATAAAAATTTTTTAAATTAGAATTTCCAAACTTTGAATGACATCAGAATATCTTGGTTCACTAAAGGAGCTCTTTCCCTTAATCTAAAAACTGGACTGCAGTTAACCAATAACTTCTGTATCAGTGACATAATTTCCCACAAAATTGTTATTTTGTAATGGTTAACTTCTCTCTTAGGTGTTCACAGCAGGGGGTAGTTTTCTTTCATCAAAGTCTTCTATTTATTATAAATCATTGTGGCTTAAGACATTTTACCCTAAAAACAAACAAAACAAAATAAAAACCTCCCAGATACTGAGAGATAGTACTGTTTTACTTCAGTAATTGTCAATGAACTAAGGAAAATCCTTCAAAGCAATAAATAAAAAATTGATTTAAGATTTTCTAAGCACCCCTATCATTTTTCCCAGCAGTAGCCTTTCAATGATGATGGAGCCAGAGACATAGCCATCTAAGCACACTTGGTGTTAAAGGATAGTGATTTTAATTTGAAATTTTAAAAAAAAGGAAAGAAAAGAAAAGTTTTTCTGAGGTTATGTAGAATTAAGGTCAGTGGAAAAATTTAGGTTGTCAGTAGTGTGAAAAGATGAAAGAAGTCCCTGGAATATTGGAGACAGCCCTAATCCTGTCTTGTTGCATTGTTCTATTGCTCCAAATCTGAATTACAAAAGGATTATCACAGTTTACCAAAAGAAAAAATCAGCAACCTCAGATGTGCATTACTTTAATTTTCACTTTAATGAAATCTGATAATAACTTGGATAGGCAGCAAGCCCAGTCATTGACCCAGAGTATCTTGAATTCTTGGGAAGGGGAGGGAGGCATTAACTGCTTACTAAACTTTGGCTTTATTTATTTTTATAAACACTGCTTTGGATATGTATATAAGGTATTTATACCTACTTACTCAATGATGATGCATCTAAGTAATTGAGAGCTGAGAGGTAGAAAAACAAAACTTAGTTTGATTTAGTAATACCATTCCTAAGGTATTTGCCAGTTTGTAGAGGCAAGCTGAAGAAAATGAGTAACAATTTTATTAACTCAGAATCAAAGAAAGTCTTGCTGCTGTTGAGAGTGAGAAAAATAATTTAATTGTAAGTGAAGGGAACGGACACTTGCCTGCAGCGTTGAAAGGATTTTGAGCTTAGGTTGCTTAGCTTCGTGCAAGTTTTTTCTCCCCATAGCTGGACTGTTAAATGACCATGAAGGAGAAATTGCTTTGTTTGAATAGTTTTTCTGTTCAAAGAATCCAAGTATCACAACAAACTTGTGAGAGAGAGTAAATTGTGCCATAAGTGGAATTACTCAAACAGTTTCAAGATTATAGCTACTTCCACCTGTCCTGCAGGCAAGTAAAGTCAGTCTAGCAGCTTCCTACACCTCCTGCTGAGGCAGAAATCATTTAAAAAGTCAAGCTCTTTGCTCTGGTCCATACTTGTCATAACTGATCAATTCTCACAAGGGTTCTGTAAAATAGTGTAGTACTTTCTTCAGTTTCCAGAAACCAGCGTACATAAGAACAAAACGAATTGACGATACAAATGATGTATATTGCCAACAGATACACTGAACAAATCAAAGAGTGAATGAATTGATAATTACTTGAGTGAATGAATTGACAATCACTATAGTCTAAGTCCTGCCACATCTTTTGCTGGGACCTCATGCTTTCATTTAAAGGCTCTTTGAGACATTGATGGTTAGTATTTTTTCATTCAGCTCTAAACTAGCTTCAGTCCACTCTAATACCAGTAGGCATACCCACTTTCCCAGAAAGGAAGCTAATGTAGATGTAAATAGTAAATAGATGTAAACCAGATGCTCTTTAGAACAAACAATGTGGGAAATAAAGGAGGTGGTGATTGGCTAGAATTGGCACTACTAGAATTACAAACAATAGATATGATCTGAATTGCATACCCCTCAAAATTCATATGTCGAAGTCCTAAGCCCTATTATCTCAGAATGTGACTGTATTTGGAGCTAGGTCTTTAAAGAGGTAATTAAGTTAAAATGAGGTTATGTGGGTGGGCCCTAATCCAATATAAAAAGAGGAAAGTAGGACACAGACACGCACAGAAGGAAAACCATGTGAAGACACGGGGAGAAGATGGCCATCTACAAGCCACGAGAGAGCCCTCAGAAGAAACCAGCCCTGCTGACATCTTGATCTAGGACTTCCAGCCTCCAGAACTGTGAGAAAATAAATTCCTGTTGTTTAAGCCACCCAGTCTGTGATACTTTGCTATGGCAGCCCTAGCAAACTAATGCAATGGACGCAGAAATACTCTGCAAATAGGAAGAGTTCCCTCCACAGTACCTTCTCACTTTAGAAACTCTGAGGTTATGCTGTTCTTTTAAAATGTAAATATATAGCATTTTGTCTATATTATAGGTGAAATATTTTAGCCTCAGAACATTACCATCATGTTATCTATTACACTTTTTTGTTATGATCATACACAAAAAAGATGTTTTGGAACACAAGAAATTTGTAAATTGAAGATTTTTATTATGATGTAACAACTAGAGAACAAATAGACAATTTTTCAAAATATAACAAGTACTAGCATTTATAATTAGCTGTTGTAAATGCTCTATACGTATTATCTTGTTTAGTCGTCACTACAACCTATGAAATAGGTAGTAGCATTCCTTCCATTTTACAGAAGAGAAGACTGTGGTCATGGAGAGGTTAAGTAGCATGTCCCATGTATAGAACCAGAATTCAATGCCAGGCGTCTGGCTTTAAACCACATTCCTCTAACCACTACATTCTTTGATTCAGAATGCACATGAAGTGCCTAGCACAGTATTTACTGGGCACACAGTAGTTATTAAATGCTAGTTGCCTCCCTCTCCTTTCTAAGACACACTTGGCACAATGGAGAATTCACCATAACCAGATGAACGGCATGTGATATTATGAATCATATGCTAAGACCTGGAAATATGTTTATTTTAGAAATTGTCAAACCTCTAGTTACAGTGGATACCCTACTCAAAAATGCAACATAACGGAATTACAAATAATAATTTTTATATTGACAAATGTGAATTTATTTACTTAATGATGTTCACTTGGGACCACCGTTAAAAATTTTCTTTTTTGGTGAGGAAGATTGGCCCTGAGCTGACATCTGTGCCAGTCTTCCTCCATTTTTGTATATGGGATGGCACCACAGCATGGCTTGATGAGCGGTATGTAGGTCTGTGCCCAGGATCTGAACCTGTGATCCCTGGGCCACCAAATCAGAGCATGCAAACTTAATGACTATGCCACCAGTCTGGTCCCCCCCAATTTTTCTTTTTAATCTGGATTTTCCTATTGAGAGACATAAAGAGTTTTTGAAATAGGAGGCCAGGGCAATTCTTTTAAAGTATTTCAAAATTCCTGTAAGAATCTAGGGGGACCCAGAAGCCTTGTCATATCTCTGCAGGACTTTCTACCTCCTCCTTTCAAAAAAGTATTTGAAAGGTGGTTTTGGTGGTGGTTAGAAGATGGTGAAGAGATTATGCCATGATGTGAAAATGGGGCAGAAAATTGAGAGATGGGGAGGCATTAAAGATAAACTTTGTTTTAGCCCCAACATTTGCTGAGAGATTAGAAACTATCTAGCAGCTGATGGGAAATTTACCACTCCTTGGTCCCAACTTGGAGAGTTTAGCGAAAGGTGAGAGGATGAGGGGGTGCTGATGGTGTGTGTGTGTGTGTGTGTGCGCGCGCGCGTGTGAGTGTGCGCGTGTGTGTGCATGTGTTCTGAAGCTCTATTGCTTGAACTCAGTTGAAAACAAACCTTTCTTCCCTTCCCTCCTTTTCTTTCTTCTCTTCTCCTCCTCTGCCTTCCTCCTTTCATTCTAGTGTATACAGCTGAGTGCTGGGAAGTACAGGAGAGGGAAACAGAAGGTGGAGATGGGTGGAGAAAGGTATCAGAATATTTGCTATGCTGTATAAATGAGTAACAGTGCTTTGCCCAGAGTAGGTTCTGAGCTAGGATTTGATAACGAATGAATGAATGAATGAATGTGTGCGTTACATAGGCAGCTAAGGTCCAGGATTGGGGGTGAGAGAGTCAGGATGGGTAGGGTCATAGGTTTGTATACAATGACTTATTAGGGAAGTGCTTTCAAAGTACTCGGTAAGAAGCCAGGTAAAACTGTGATTTCAGGCAACGTCCCACCGAGGGCAGCTTCACCTTGATTCCACAGGGGAGCTGTGAAGTAGACTTTATGACTTAGAATTAACCTCACCTAAAGTACGGGAGGTGGGCTTTCCAACTCTTACAATGGTCAGTCACGAGTAAAGGACAGTGGGTAGGTGTGGGGTGGTGGAAGGTGGAGGTGGGAGGAGAAAGAACCTTTCAGGCATTCTCTGTTGCTTCAAATGACACCGCTCCAGTAGCCTGAAGGCTGCCTGTGAAGACGAGTCAAAGGTGTGGCACATACAAGCCAGAGGTGGGACACACACAGGGTCATAGCGATCTGAGACGATCTGAGCTGAGCTCCTACCATACCTGTCTCAGGTCGAGAAGCACTTGTCTTCCAGGCTAAACCCAAGGTAGGGTTGTCTTCTCTCTGCTTTGTTGTTTTCTACTGGGTCTGGCCATTTGCTGTATATGTAATATCTAGAATTGACCACACTCATCTGCACAAGAGAAGAAGAAAGATTTGTCTTAAAAAAATAAGAGATAATATTTATTTGGTGCAGGGGCCGGCCTGGTGGCATAGTGGTTAAGTTTGCATGCTCTGCTTTGGTGGCCCGGGGTTGGCAGATTTGGATCCCGGGTGTGGGCCTACACACTCCTTATCAGGCCATGCTGTGGCAGCATCCCACATACAAAATAGAGGAAGATGGGCACAGATGTTAGCTCAGGGTCAATCTTTCTCACCTAAATAAATAAGTAAATTTATTTGGTGCATACTATGTGTCAGGAACTTCTCGAAGCACTATACATTCATTATCTCTTCTAATCCTGTATGGTTAGAGTTTTGTTGCTCATTTTATAGATGAGGAAACTAAGCCTAAGAAAAGTAAGATAACAGACCCATGGTGACACAGCTGTTAAGTGATGGATCCAAGATTCAAAACCAGGTCACAAGTATATGTATAAATAAAACAACACAACCAATCTATTTTGAAATAGTGAAGCAAGTTAAACTCAATTTTGAGACCATCCCCATGACAGAGGTGCAAATCTTTGCTAAATCAAAAGGTTAAATAATTTGATGAATGCTTTGCAATGTGTATGCATTTTTAAATATAAAATATCTCTAGTCAGCAATTTTCTTTATTTCTCTCTTTGAGTAAAATTCTATCATTGCCAATAAATATTGAGTGAGCCAGTTTCAGAGGTCAGATTCTCTGTCATCTGAAATATATGATTTTTGGTCACATCTGTTTGCTATCTAGTGTAGGAAGGAGCAATCCTTCGAGTGAAGTTTCACGCCCAAACGACCTGTGGCAGCTACACAGACCAACTGACTTGTTTATTGCCTCCAGTGAATTTGACTGTAAACCTGAAAACCTCAGGTAATTTTTTTCTTCCTTGCTGTGAAATAATTGTCTGGAGACAAGGGAATCCTCCAGGTGGCTAGTTAAATGCCTCCAGAAGGCATGGGGCATTGATGAATCCCTCTGAGGATGTCTGTAGTTTACAAGTGGTCTTAATGGTCAAAGAATCTCATTAATCATACCCCTTTGAATGGGGTCTCCAGAAATGGCATGTTTGGGAAGCAGTCATAAAGTAGGTGTGATGCAGCATCTCAGCATCTCTGGATGAAACTCTCTAATACAGTGTTGTTCCTTATCTTTAAAAAACCCACACTGATATTTAAAATAGTTACTAACTTGTCTTTTTCACCATTACTGGGTTCTATTAATTTTTTTGCGTATACCTCTCTCCCTCACTCTCAAGGTCTCAAACCCTTATATTTTCCAGACCATATCAGGCCAGGAGGTGAAATTGATCAAAATTAATCAGCTTGGCCCAGCTTGGCAGACTCTTGCTTCCTATGAAACTTACATGTGTATCCCATAACCCTCCCACCCTCAAAAGTTCTCTCCAGTTATTTCCAGGAGTTATCAAGGAGTGAACCCTTAAGTCTGCACAGCTTCTGCATCTCCCTCACTCCCTGCTCGAGCTCCTCAAGTGCTATTTCCTCCTGAGGCCTCTGCTGCTTGTGAAGCCAGGTGCTGGCACCTATGCGCTGTTACCTCTGTGGGGTGACACTGTCTCTTGCCAGGCACCACCGCCATGGATGCCACATTAGAGTCCTCGGGGTCCAAGGAGGCACTGGCAAGGTGACTCTGCTCCCTGCACAGAATGCCTCTCTCCTTCCCCCTCTCCCTCCCACATTATATTTTAGACGTGGTATAAAAGAAGGGCTGTTTGTGCTCAATGCTTTATGGAATTTACAGTGAAATGATTATTTCAGATTTTACTGGAGCCATATCCAATTTCCCATAATGAGTACATGGGGATTAGAAGCTAGCAAATGAGAGCTAAACTTCGGATTGCCCTTCTCCCACCATCTTTGTTACTGGGACCAAGCTTACTTCTCTTCCTAACTTTTACTTTAGGATGACTTTTTTCTCAGGTGATGCCTCAGTTTTTCATACAAACACTTTCCTGGTGGGTCCACCTAACAGTCTGGCAGACATGCTCAGATGTAGGTGAATCCCTGTAGTGGACATAGAGCTGGGACTCAAGCTAGGACATCCTTCCTTCACCCCCTCCCTCTCTCCCTCCCTTCCCATCCCTTCCTTCCTTCCTCCCTCCCTTCCTCTCTCTCTCCCACTCGCCCTTTTCATCTCTCTCCTTTTACACACATACATACGTAATATTCATTCACTCATTGAGCACCAACTATGTGCCAGGCAGTGCTCTAAGCACTTCAGATAGAGCAGCAACGAAATACGCCATGTCCCACTCTCCTGGACATCCTAGAGAGTGGCAAGTCCTATGATCAGGAAACAGAATAGGGTGTTGTGACTAACAGTGACTAGGGGACACTTTACATGGGGATATTAGAGAAGGCCTTCCTGATAAGATAAACATTCAAGTGAGATCTGAATGCCGAGACCTACCTATACAAAAACCTGGAATTTAAGCATTCCATGCAGAGAAAATAGCCATATTTATGTCTGTCTTTACATTATATGTTATAATCTGCCTCTGAGAGCTTCCCTTGCCTCTAAAGACATAAGAGGTGGGATTTTACACTGCCCCCACCCCTCGTTGGCTTGTTCCACTCACCCAGGTATGACGTTGGAGCCCATCTGGAGCAGGACCCGGTATGAGTGACCTGGTCTCTCAGGGCCCTCGGCTGTCGGGATCCTTCCAGATCCCTCCTGGGGCAGAGCTGCATTCCCAAGTCACTGCACACTCTAATGGGGCCTCTGGGCATATGGTTTTCAGCATTTCTAACCTCATACCACAGGGAGGGAGCTTCAGGGAAATCCCAGCCCAGGGGCAAAGCCACAGAAGGCAGTGGGAAGCCACATCCCCTCATTTTCAGGGAATTCCAGAGTCCACATAATTAAGCTCTAGAAGATGAAGAGTAGAGATTTCTCCAATCACCGTGGGACGTCTCTGATAGAGCAGAAGCATAAAACCTAGATTCCCCAAGATGGCTAAGAGATGTGGGGGCTTTAGCACCTCCATGAGGGTCAGAGTCTCCCTTTCAACTCCTCAGAGGGGACGTTAGTCACCACAGGCAAGACCTCCTCTCAGGCAGCCTCACTGATTTTTCCTGGCTTTCAAGGCCCTCTGTGGTGGGGGCTCTGCCATCTCACATCACTGTCCTTCACCACTGGCTCCCCCAACAGCCACAGGCCTCCTCACTGTCTCCTGAGCAGCCCTAGGAGAGATGACTATTTACCTTTTGGATTCTCAGTCTTATTCCTCCATAGTGTCTTTCTCATCTTTTCCTCATGACGACTCCTTTTATTTCTTCTCCATCTCTTCACTATATCACATCCAGTCAATTCTTCAAGGCCCATCCCAAGACTCACCTCCTCTGGGTGGCCCTCCTGATTGCTATTGCTCCCATTAATCTCTTCTTTCCTGAATGCCGACAAGCACCTAGAATCTTACACACTCTTGGTGGTTCCTCTCCCTCCCTTCTTCCCTCCCCCCTTCCTCCTTCTCTTCTTCTCTCCCTCACCACTTTCTTTCTCTTCCTCCCCTCCTTCCTTCTAAATAAGAATAAACTTATTCACCTCAACTCTTTTCGGAAAAAAATTATTACTAAATTTTGAGTATATAATAATAATATTTTAAATGTATGTGAGGAGTATAAAACATTAGCAATAATAGGAAGACATGTATGCGCCCCGCCCCCACCAGCTCAAGAATGAGAGATATTACCATTTCCTGATATCAATGTATCCCTGCCACATCCCATCCCCCCACCCCCCGATGGGTAACCACTATCCCGAACGTTGTGTCTATCACTTTTCCTTACTTTTCTTTATAGCTTTACCACTTTGGATCCCTAAACAATGAATTATTTAGTTCTGCATGCATTTGAATTCTGTAACAATGGAATTTTACTATATGTTCTCTGCTGCGTTTTGTTTTTCCGACTCCACTTACGTTTGTGGAGAGCCTTCCAAGTTGTTGCATGCTGCTGAGTTCATTTTTACTGCTGTATGATGTTCCATTGTCTAACTCTATCATTATTTATTTGTCCATTCTATTGTTCTTCTACATTAGGATTGTGCTTTCTTATTATGAGAAAAGCTTCTATAAACGTTCTTGCAGATGTCTCCTGATGCACACGTGTAGGAGTTTCTCTAGGATATGTGCAAAGTAGAAGTGTTGGTTCTGAGGGTGCACACGTATTCAACTTTATAGGACTTGCCACATGACTTCCAAAGTGGTTGTCCTAGTTTAGAGTTTCACCAGTGGTGGATGAGAGTTATTCTTGCTCTTCATCCTTGAGGACCTTGGTTTGTCGTCTCTTAATTTTTGCCAATCTGGGGGCAAAATCTTGGAGGTTTTAGTTAGAATTTCTCTGATTTCTAATGAAGCTAAAAATCCTTTCACATATGTTTATTGATCATTTAGGTTTCCTCTTTTGTTAAAAGCCTGTTCAGATCTTGGCCATTTAAAAAATTGAGTTAAGTTCTTTTTTCTTTGCCTTTTTTGGATGTTGAATAGTTCTTTATATATTCTCAGTGGTGGTACTTCACTGGTTATATATTTTGCAAGTACCACCTCCTAGTTTGCGGCTTTTTTTTTCTCTCTATTTATGGCTTCTTTGTCAAGCATAAGTTTTTAGTTTTAATTAAGTCAAATGCGTAAATCTTTTCCTTTTTTGCTTTGTGCTTTTTGTGTATCATTTAAGAAATTTTTTCTACCTTGAGGTCATGATGATATTCTTTCATATTACCTTCCAAAAGTTTTAAAAGTTTTGCCTCTCACATTTAGCTATAATCCACTGTGAATTGATTTTTGTCTGTGTTGTGAGAGAGGGATCAAATTTCATTTTATTCACATGGACAACAAATTGTCTTAGCATCATTTATTGTGTAGTCTCCAATAATATATTGCTACCTCTGTCATATACCAAGTGTCCAAATATAATGTAGATCTATTTCTTTGCTTTCTATTCTGTTCCATTGGCCCACTTGTCTAAGCCTGCAGCAAAACTATGCTATCTTAAGTATTATGGCTTATAATAAATTCTGATACTTTTGTGAGGCATATCCAAACACATTATTCTTTTTAAAGGATATTTTTAGTCTTTTGCTCTCCCATAACAAAAAAAGAGAGATAGAACAAAGAAATTAAATTAGAAATGAAAAGGGGGAGATAACTAAAGATGCTGCAGATATTGAGAAGAAAATCTGAGCGTATCATGTACAACATTACACCAATATATTTGAAAACCGATAAAATAAAAATTCTCCAAATTTATAACTTAACAATCTGACTCAGGAAGTGATTTTTTTTTTTTTTAGAATTTTGTTTTCTGTTTATTGCTGATAACGTATATAAATGTAATAGATCTTTATATTTATTCTGTGTCCAGAAATGTAAACTCATTGATTCTAATAATTCATCCATAGATTATTTTGGACTTTCTATACACATATTCAGATTGTTGGGGAACAAGAAATTTTGTTTCTTCTTTCTAACCCACGTATGTTTTATTTCTTTTTCTTTGCCTTACAGCCTTGGCTAGGAACTTTGCCTGCATTGACTAGCAGGCAACTTCATCTTGTTATCCATCTCAAAGAGAATGCTTTCAATGTTTCATCATTAGATATAATATTTGTGGCAGGGATTTTTTTGGTGGATACTCTTTGTTATGTTAAAATAACTCTCTTCTATTCCTAGTTTGCTAAAAGATTTTATCCTAAATGGAATTTAAATTTGATCTGCAATTTTTGAAATAATTATAATTTTTCTCCCTTAATCTGTAGCATGGGGAATTAAATTAATTGATTTTTCTAATGTCAAACCAACTTGGCATTTCTGGCATAAATCCTACTTAGTTATATCATCTTGGATTTTGTTTGCTAATATTTAGTTTAGGATTTTTGCATTTATGTAATTTTCTTTTTATCATTCTTGCCAGGTTTTGGCATAAAAGTTATGTTAGCTTCTGAAAGAGTTGGTATCAGATCAAAATTATGGTTCGTTAAATGTTTGGCAGAACTCACCACTGAAGTCGTTTGGATCCTGTTAGTTGTTTTTGTTTTAATCAGATTTGGGAAGTTATATATTTTTAGGAATATGTCCATTTGATTCTTTTTCAAGTTTATTGGCATAAAGTTGTTCATGGTATCCTCTTATTGCCTTATAAAGGTCTGCAGCATATATGGTATGTTCCATCTTTTTAATTTCTGCCATTGTTCCTTTATGCTGTCATTCTTTTACTCTTAACTAATTTCACCAGAGTTTTGTTAATTTTATAAACCTTTTCAAAGAACTAACTTTTGGCTTTGTTGATCATCTCTATGGTATGCTTTATTCCTTTGTCATTTATTTCTGATTCTTTAAAAAAATTACCTTTCCTTTTATTTCCTTGAGTTTATTTTGCTATTGTTTTTCCAGCTTCTTAAGATGAAAGTTTATTTATTTAGGTTTTCTATATTTATCCATTATCAGAGGTTGGCAAACTATGGCTAGTGGGCCAAATGTGGCCTGTGGCCTGTTTTTCTAAATAAAGTTTTATTGACACACAACCATGGTAATTGGTTAATGTATTATTTATGGCTTCTTTTGTGCTACAATGGCAGCAACCATATGGCCCTCAAAGCCTAAAATATTTTAGTGTCTGACTCCTTATAGAAAAAGTTTACTGACCCTGGATTAGGTCAAGGTTGTTTATATATTGTTCAAATATTTGTTGTTCTTACAATTTTTTTATTTGCTACTTCTGTCAATTATTGAGAGAGGGGTGCTATAAATTACCATTATGATGGTGAGTTTCTCAATTTGTCTTTGTAGTTCTGTCAATGTTGCTTTATTTTGGATCTATGGGTATTAGATGAATACAAATGTATCTTCCCAGTGAATTGAATTTTTTATCATTAGGAGTAGATCCTCTTTATTACTAATGATCCTTTTTGCCTTAAAGTCTCTGTCTGCAGTTAATATACAATCCCAGCTCTTCTCTTGGTTAGTTTTTGAATGGTACATCTAATATATATTTTCCATCCCTTTACTTCAATGTCCTTTTATTTTTTGAGATAAAATTTATATAACATAAAATTCATCATTTTAACCATCCTAAATGTACAATTCAGTGGTTCTTATTATATTCACAATATTGTACAATCATCACCACTATTTAATTCCAGAACATTTCCATCACCCCAAAAAGAAACCCTTTATCTCCCAATTTCCCCCTCTCCCCATCCTCTGGTAGCCATTAACCTACTTTCTGTCTCTATGTATTTACCTATTCTGAATGTTTTATATAAATGGAATCATACCAAATGTGACTTTCTGTGTCTGGCTTTTTTCACTTGGCATAATGTTTTCAAGGTATATCCATGTTGTAGAATGTATCAGTACTTCATTCCTTTATATGTCTGAATAATATTTCATAATGTGGCTATACCACATTTGTGATGAATATCAGTTGATGGACATTTGGGTTGTTAATACTTTTTGGCTGTTATAAATAATCCTTCTATGAACTTTTGTCTATACATTTTTGTGTAGGCATACGTTTTCAGTTCTCTGGGGTATATGCTTAGGAATGGAATTACTGGGTCATGTGGTACCCTATCTCTAACTTTTTGAGTAACTGCCAAACTGTTTTCCAAAGAGGCTATACCAGTTTACATTCCCACCAGAAATGTATGAGGGTTCTAATTTCTCCACATGCTCATCAACACTTGTTATTTTTTCTGTTGTTGTTGTTATTTTAAACTATTTTAGCTATCCTAGTGGGTGTGAAGTGGTAGCTTCTATGTCCTTCAATTGTTGGTGTGTCCCTCATGAACAGCACAGAAGTGGTGCTTTTTCCCATGATAACCTTCTTCTTTACTTGATGCATTTAGTTCATTTCTTTTTTTTTTTTTAGTGAGGAAGACTAGCCCTGAGCTAACATCTGTTGCCAATCCTCCTCTTTTTTGCTGAGGAAGACTGGCCCTGGGCTAACATCCGTGCCCAACTTCTCCTATTATATATGGAACGCCACCACAGGATGGCTTGACAAGTGGTTCATCTGTCCATGCCCATGATCTGAACCTGTGAAACCCCAGGCCGCTGAAGCAGAGCGCTCGAACTTAACTGCTACACCACAGGGCCGGCCCTAGTTAATTTCTTTTGTTGTGTTTACTGACCTAACTGGATTTATTTTTATCACACATAATTTTGTGCTTTTTATATGTCATACTATTTTAAAAAAATATTTTTTTCTTGCAGGTTAATACTCTTTTTCTTTTTTCTCATTCCACTTTTCTCTGTCTATCAGTTTGGAAATTATATTCAGTATGCCTATTTTTTTAAATGGTTTACCATAGACATTTTAACATACATTCATAACAATATCTCAAATTATCATGATATTTATCTTTCTCCACAAAAAGGTTCTTATAACACTTAAACTTTGATCACTCTCCTCCCCATTTTATGCTATTATTTTCTAGTATTTTAGTTCTAATTGTATCATAAATCCCAAGCATCAGACATTATTATTGTTTCATGTAGTCATTAAAAATATTTACCATGTAGTTAACAATGTCTTTATTCATCATTCCTTCTTGCTTTTCAGACTTTTATTTGAGATCATTTTTTTATGCCTGAGCTAAGTTCTTTAGAATTTTCTTTAGTGAATTCCTATTGGTGGCAAAGGCTCTAAATTTGCACTCATTCTTGAGAAAGTTAATTTTACTGGGTACAAATTCCACATTTACAATTATTTTCTCAACACATTAAAGATCTTATTCCACCGTCTTCTAATTTCTGTTGTTGCTTTTGAGAAGTCAGTCATTAATCTAATTGTCTTTCCTTTGTAGGTAATGTCTTTTCCCACTAGCTGCTTTTAAGATCATCTTTTTGTATATTTTTTACAGCAGATTCACATCAGTGTGCCTAGGTGGTGAGTCTTTGCATTTATCTTATTTGGGATTCATTTGACTTCCTGAATATGAGGATTTGTACCTTTCAACAAGTCTGGAAAACTCTTCAAATAATGCCTCTGCTCCATTATATCTATTTCTCCTTCTGGAATTTTGATTAGAGATATGGTAAGTAGTCTTACTTTAGCCTCCAACCCTTCTTTCATATTTTTCATTTATTTATCTTGCTGTGCCGTCTTTGGGTAACTTTTAAAGTATATTTTCTAGTTCAATAACTCTCCTTTTGGATGTGACTAATCTACTATTTAACTTCTCCATCAAGTTTTTAATTTTAATTATTATGTTTTTCATTACTAGACATCCTATTTTACTACTTTTTAAAACTTTGGTCATTTTTTTTGGTCTCTTGTTCCTTACTCATATTTTCAATCATTTTATTTCTTTAAACATATTAAACATAATTATTTTATGTTCTGCCTCTGGTAATTCCAGTAACAAATCTTTGCAGATCTGTTTTTTTTTGTCTGTTGTTTCTTCAGGATCTCATTCATGGCTTGTTTTCTTTTAAGTTTTATGTTTTCTGACTGTGAGTTCATGTTCCTTGGAACATTGTCTGTGGGAATTATTTGTAGATTGAGAAGAAATTGTGTTCCTCCAGATAGGATTTGTGTTGACTCTCTCAGCCTTCTGAGAACATTTCCAACCCAGAATCACTTTAAGTTTAAATTCTCTGCTTTACATTTTTTAGATCACGAAGATAGAGTAATTAAAAGCTACCCGGGAGTCAGCTGTTATGATTATGAATTATTAGGGAGAAATTCCTTGGTCTCTCCCTCCTACCTCTGCCTTTGGCCCAAATGTAAAAACAGGCTTGTCTCCTTGCTGTACTTGCTCTGTGAAGAGGGTTAATTCTTGTTGACCATTACATTTACGGTGTAACTCTTTGAGTGTAACTCCAGATTCACATGGGGGACTCCTCTTAGACTGTCCATCTTGGGAAGGCCCTAGACTTATCTCTTGTGCCTACTTCCTTGTGCAGCTATCAAAACAACAGTTTCAGGTCACCACGGTATGGGCAGGTATACTTAGGGTTAAACCTGATTTCAGTGCTTGCTTACCTCCCAAGGTTTCTGTTTTCACTCAGCTTTGGGCTTTCCTGAATTCTTTTCATTCTTGCTAAACTGGCAATGCATTTAAAAAGATTTAAACATTTTTTAATCTAGCATTTTTTTTATTGTTTTAGAGGAAGAGTGATTCAAAAGATTTAGCTCACCACATTGTTGGAAATGAAGCTCTAACAATATTCTTTTTCAAGGGTCACTAAAGGCAGAAACTGTCCATGAACACATATATCCCACAATAGCATCTAACACAATGCCAGGCACTTCATAGTAGCTATTAGACTCTCCTCAAGGTGCCTCTCTTCTTCTTTCTTCCTTCATGTTTGCACCCCCTTCACTCTCAGATTAATTCATTTAACAAATATTTATTAAACACCTGTGTTTGCCATGATGCTAAGTGCTGGAAGATCCAGGTGAGATAATATTTTCTTCTGCAGCACAGAGAAAATAGAATCTCTCTGTGTGAATTCTCTCAACTTTTCTTCTCTCTGCCTCTAGACTTGCCATTTCAATGTTGGACTTGGAGATCACACCCTAGTGAACTGTGCATTTTTTTCACTGATATCAAATTTCTTAACATGAAATGGTATATGTTTTTCAGATGAAGAAACAGTAACTTAGAGAAATGTGATATTTGATTTACGTAGAATTTAAAGATAAATAGCTATAGGTTTCTTCGGGGTTTACTTTATGACAGGAAGCAATATAAAAAATAGAAGACGTTTCAATATTTATTATTTCGGGAGATTGTGATTACTCATCTCACACTCTAAATGGCAATAAATAAAACAAAGTAGGAAAGTGTTGCTTTCTACTATTCTTAAGTCCTTAGATATGTGGCAATGTGTAGAATAAGCATTTTTACTAAGCTCTAAACCAAGGTAGAGACAGGGTAATGGGAAGAGGAAGGTTTAAGACATGTTAAGCATGTAGAATCTACAGGATTTGGTTGTGTATAAGAGACGAGGATAGTCTCTTTTGTAGCCACTTTTAGGCACTTTAAATATGGCAAACTGGGGTAGGCAATTACATGGATATAAAGAAGACTTTAGCCATTACCAGTTGACTTGAATTAATGACTAGAGTAGAAAAAGGAATGAAATAGCAGAGCGTCAATGTTACAAGTAAAATAAAAACAAATTACGATTAGCAAAATTTAATAAATGAAAGAGCTGCTTAATACATGAATGAATGAGTGAATAAGTGTCTAGGTAACTCCTTACAATACCGTGCTGAGAGGTAAAATTGATAGAACTTGGTGATTGACTGAAGAACCCTTATAAACCCAGGGTGTGATGTGGTCTTGTTTCAGTAAAGTATTACATTACAATCATTATTATTTCAGCAGAAAAATATAATTGGAAGCATTTCAGAGATTTACTCAGGCTCTTGAGGGAACCTCACATACATTTATAGTATTATTATTATTTATTTTTTTTGCTTGAGGAAGATTCGCCCTGAGCTAACATCTGTGCCAATCTTCCTCTATTTTGTATGTGGGTCACGGCCACAGCATGTCCACTGCTGAGTGGTGTAGGTCAGGGAACCGAACCCTGGCCACTGAAGCAGAGCATGCGAACTTACCCATTAGGCCACAGGGCTGGCTTCCATAGTGTTATTTTTAATGCAGAGCAAAATTTCTTTAAGAATCCTCTTTTGCCATCTCTCTCACTTTCAAAATCTTTCACACACTTAGAAGCTTGTAAACAAAATTCTCTCCTCTCCTTTCTATGTGTGCTCGCAAACATTCCCCAGCATCCATCTGAAGTGGCTTCTCATTCCACCTCAGCTCTTCATGATCAGGTTTGTCTAACCCTTCTGGCTTCTGAAATTCTTCAGTTTGCTCAGTGTTGGGATTCTGCGTAAGAGAGAAAAGCTTCAAAACGAATTCAGCAAGCAAAAGGAGCAGAGAGAAAGGTCGCAAGTTTATGACTATTTTTGTTGTTGTTTCTCTGCCGCAGTCAAATGTGTTCCGTAAGGGAGAGAAATGTGTACGTTCCAGCTTTGAACGGATGGGAAGATGGGGGTCCATTTATGGAGATAGGGAAATCAGAAAAGAGAAGGTTTTGAGGAAAACATGAGATCATGCGAACGTTCGAGTCTAGGCTGCCTTTTCAATAGTCTGGAGAAGCTATCCAGGAGCAATGGCTAAAAGCTGCCTTGTACCGCCCTGGGAGAGTCAATTGTTAAATTTTCAGGAATTTACAACATGACCATTATTAAAAATTAAATTGGGGGCCAGCCTGGTGGCATAGTGGTTAAGTTCATACGCTCCGCTTTGGTGGCCTGGGATTTGCAGGTTCAAATCCTAGGTGCGGACTGACACATCACTCATCAAGCCATGCTGTGGCAGTGACCCACATACAAAATAGAGGAAGATGGGCACAGATGTTAGCTCAGAGCCAGTCTTCCTCGGCAAAGAAGAAGATTGGCAATGGATGTCAGCTCAGGGCCAATCTTTCTCACCAAACAAAAACAGAACAAAAAAATTACATTGTATAAATGTATGATTAAATAAATTACTTTAAAAACAAAGATGATAAATACTCACAACTCATCATCACCTACGTTTTATTATTATCACTGGGGTTATATGTCTATTGTATCTGTATGGTGGAAATAATCACATAATAGCACGCTGCTGCACATTTGCCTTCAGTGATGTCAGATTGGTAGCTGGAAATTGGCCATGTTTGCAGTATTTAAACTACAAAAATTGGCCAATGCTATGATTCAAGGCCTTTCCCACCCTGAGAGCCAGTAGATAAACATTTATCAACATTTCACTGTCCAAGAAGCAACTGCATAAATGAGTCTGGGCCCAGGAGACAAATCTGGGCTAGAGATACTGTTGTGGGAGGCATCAGAATACAGATGCCGGGTGGCTTCATGGACTGGCAACAGGGCCCCACACGTAGAAGGTCCCTATGTTTGTTTTAATGCTCTACTGTTGCCATCTTGATATTCTTAATTTTTGAACACGGGTTTTCATTTTGCACTGGGCTGGTATAGGTGGTAGGGAGGTTTGGGCTGTTTGGAGGGTTGCTTGATATACTGCCTTCCATCCCTCATAACAGGTATTCTGTCTTATTCACCTACTTAGTAGCACATTTGCACAGACATTTTCCACATCCATTCTGGCCTAGTGGGTAAGTTCGGTGTGCTCTGCTTCAGCAGCCAGGGTTCGGTTCCCTAGGTGGACCTACACCACTCGGTGGTGGCCATGCTGCGCTGGTGACCCACATACGAAACAGAGGAAGATTGGCACAGATGTTAGCTCAGGGCGAATCTTCCTCAAGCAAAAAGAGGAAGATTGGCAACAGATGTTAGCTCAGGGTGAATCTTCCTCAGCAATAAGAACACATAAGATGTGTATTCTTCACAATTGCTTCTATTTTCCTTCTGTATTGTTCTCTTCTCTTTGATCTTCTTTTGAAAACTGTTAACTCTCAAGGCATTAATGTATCAAGTAAATAAATTAATAAAATAATAATAAATAATAATAAAATAAAATAAAAAATAAATAATAATAAATTAATAAAAATGTTTCCGCCTGAGATTGCAATGTCCCACACATTCACGTTTCAGCTTGGTAAGACATGATAGTTAATATGGTTCTGGAATCTCAGAGAACTGGGTTTGAATTTTTGCGTGTGACCTGAAGTAAGTTTCTTTGGTTTCTCTGCACCTTAGTTTTTTCATTTGAGGAAAGAATAATATTTACCTCTGAAGGTTACTGTGAACATTAAATTAGGTAATCTACATAAAATGCCTGGTACTAATAATCTAACACAATGCCTGGCATATGGTAAGTGTTCAATTAAAGGTAGTTATTATTAACATTATTTCTATTCATATGTGATGAATTAGGAAAACCCAGAAATGAAATTTGCACATGACACATAATAGCAAGGTCTTAGGAGGAATAAAGGAAACACTAGCACAGATGAGCTGGAAGATTTTAACTTTTTAAAAAGAATTTTCCTAGTCTCACAATATGTATGTCCCAGACTGGATTGAACAAAGCACGTCTTACTTAAGTTCTTAATATTCTCAAAGCTCCTCTATTTTACCCATACATTGATCTAATCTACACAAACAGCATGGACATGGGCTCTGGGGCACAGCCAGCCATTTAGCCATCTAGCTTTTTTGAGGCATTGAAAAACCCTTTTCTTGGCATAAAGCTAGGCATATGTTAAGCACTCAAAATACTGCAGATTATTCTCTTCACCATTGTATCCCCAATTCCCAGCACAGCGCCTGGCACACGTAGGCATCCCTTTATAGAGTGACCTAATTATAATGCCCCCCAGGCTTCCCCTTCAGCCCCCCAAATCCCTGACTTCTCTTGCGCCTCTGCCTGAGGCGGCGGGCAAAGCCCAGACCCGCGCCAGGCCTAGTTCGCGGACTCCGCTCCCCGCGCGTGGCTGCAGTTGCTATGGAAACGCCGGGAAATAACAACTCTGTTCCCCCCCGGGTGCGGAGGCCCGCAGAGGCAACGGCAGCGGGAGGAACAGCGGGAGCGAGGCGCGGCCGCCGCTGAGTTCACCGCGGTGCCAGGGGAGCCGCAGCGCCGAGCCCCCGCCCCGCCCGGCCTGCGCCCGCGCCGCCCCTCCCCCCGCCGGCCCTCGAGAGTCGGTAGGTACCCCCCGCGGCCGGCGCCTCCCCGGGGACCCCACCCACTGCCCCCCGCCCTGGGACTCGGTTGCTCTCCGCTGCCCGCCGTGTTCAAACGATGTCCACGGGAGCTTCGTCGCGGGGCGGCGCGGGTCAGCTGGAGAGGGGGCGAGGAGTCTTGGAAGCTGCAGTCTCTCTCAATGCACCTTAGCCATTTACTTCTCGGCAAAGAAAATCTAGGCAATTCCAGCCAGAATCTGAATTGCTTTACTTTGGAAGCAAGCAGGAAACTGAGAGGTGAGGGGTCACGGAGAGAAAAGAAAACTAAGCCGTTTGGAAAGAGTAACACAAATATGATGTTAGAAGTTGTTTCATCAAATTTATAATTCCTCGTGTGTGTGTGTTCTCTCCCTCCTGCGCGCACTCGGCTTGCCTGGTTAAAGCCCCTCGCGCGGCCCCTGTCCCGAGGTGGTTACACCTTGATTCTGTCGCTAGCGTGTGAAACAGGTGTCGTGCGCGCACCGCCAGCGCTGATTGGCTGTGCAGAGTGTGGTGAAATACTTGAACGTGGGCCGTGAGTCCTGCAGCCTGTAGGGTCTCCGCCGGTGGACTCCAGGCGCACGGCCGTTGCTTCGCTTTGACCCGTGGGTTTGTCTGTTTCCCATTCGTTTCAGGGGCGATCCGGCGCTGTGGGTGCGGTGAGGCCGCTGGGGCAGCCGAGGTGCCTCCCCGTGAGAAGCGAGCCGGGCCGGCGTCCCGTGGGGAAGATGAGCGGCACCAGCGCCAGGTCCAACCACCTGTCTCAGCCGGTCGTGAAGAGCGTGCTGGTGTACCGCAACGGGGACCCCTTCTTCGCGGGGCGCCGCGTCGTCATCCATGAGAAGAAGGTGTCCAGCTTCGACGTCTTCCTGAAGGAGGTGACGGGCGGCGTTCAGGCGCCCTTTGGGGCCGTCAGGAACATCTATACGCCGCGGACCGGGCACCGCATCCGGAAGCTAGACCAGATCCAGAGCGGGGGCAACTACGTGGCTGGGGGCCAGGAAGCCTTCAAGAAACTCAAGTGAGTCCGTGTGTCCCCACCGTCCACCATCAGCGTGCACTAAGGTGTGCAGTTGGCATGAGGAAGGGAATGACTCCTGCCTCACCCAGACCTCAGTGTGTCGAGGGCTGTGACTGCGCGGGGTGATGGCTCTCAACGCTCCCGCTGCAATTGGTTAGAGGTTGTAAGTGTGGAGAAGGAATTTCACTTGGGCAGCAACTGTAGAAATAGACTTAAAACGTGTGTGTAAGGAACAGGAATCTTAAAAAGAAGAGAAGTATTTAGTGATTAAACTGATACTTTAGCATTTTCTGTTCTGCTTTTTCTGTTTCCACTTTTTCTTTTTTCTTGGACCCTATCTTTTTAGTTTAAAGATTTAAAGAGTAGTATATATAAAGATAATAGTATATAGTATATATAATATAGTGTATATATAGTATATATATAATAAGTATTTTGTTTCTTAAATAAATCTTAAAGATTTAAATAGTTTCCCAAATATCACTAAAGTTGTCTAATGTCTTTTCTTCCCTAAATTTGTTAAATTGAGTTCTAGGTGTTCTGCTTTTTGTTATGCCAGACATTCTTTTTATGGGAGGTGAGGGATACATTTGGGTTTGTTTTTCCCTTCCCTGAAACCTCCTCTAAGTATGCTTTGTCTGGCTTCATAGAAAAGAACTAAATGAAACTGTGTGCTTCAAAATTTACAACTTAAAACTTAATAGACTGCATCATTTTTACCACCAATAGTCTAGTTTTTGTCTGTCACCATACACAGACACTGATATATAATAATGTACACCTGAAATTTACACAATGTTATAAGCCAATATGACCTGAAAAAGAAAAAAACCACAAACTAGTGAAGTGCTAGATTAAGGAAAGTACAGAACTCAGTTGTACCTAGAAATAATCCATAATCTACACGTGAAAAAACAAGATTAAAAAAAGAACCTAAGATCGGGAGACTTAAGACTGAACTGTTTATTAGCTCTGTATCCTTGGGCAAGCCACTTGACTCAGCTGGTCAGTTTCCTAATAAAGAAAAGGAACATGACCATTTCTGTCTCACAGGTTTGTTATAAAAAGTAAATACTATGGGTCTGAATGTGTTTCGTAAACACCAAAGTGTTATATAAATGTAGAGCATCTCTATGGCCAGTTCCTTTCATCATATACTTTAGTTTTTATTAAATAGTTTCCATGTAAAGCAATTTCATGAGAATGGAAATCTGGTTCAGAATCTATTAACAGCTCAAAATTGTAGACTCACTTTAGTACTTCATATTCTCTTTTGTTTATTTGGCACTACCAACTTAAGAGATAAAAACAGGTACAGTTCCAAACCAAATAGAAAGTGCACTTCAAATCACTCTGTATGTACAGGAGATTTGGATGGTTATTTTTGCTTTTAATTCACACACACAAAAAACTGAGTTTATTATAACGGTGTCCATGGTTAGTTTTCCATGCTGACAGATGAATATTTATTTGTGTTAAAGTAATAGTGTCTATGGTCGTAAAGATAGAAGCCAAGGAGATTTAAATGCTAAATATATGCTTAATTAAATGCTTAGCAGTTGTAAGTTTATATAACAAATCAAGCAACTGGAAGAGCAAAAGAAAGCCCAGAAGATATTGAGGGTAATTCGTGTCATTTAGACCCTAAACGATGTTGGGGAAGATAGCAACGGTGGAAAAAATATTTCTCAAATAAGAATGATCAACTTCCTGCTTGAATTTCTTCCACTCAGGTTTTTTCTAATATTTTTGAAATCATGATTAAACTTCTAGTACCTTTTAAACTTTTATAGCAGAGAATTCTAGAGATTATTATTTCCCCCATGCATTTTTGGAAGTTGACTCTACTGCATTGATCTTGTGGATCTGAGATCAATTTCCTGCACTTGACAGAATGTTTTGATAATATGTCAGAAATCAGTCCCTGCAGACTTGCAAAAGAGCCATTTTATTGCTAAGCAGAGGAAGTACTTGCACTGTCTTATGTAGATACTATTTATTTAGGGGACATACATGATAATTTCCACAGGTATCAATTAACTAAAGCATTCTATTCAAAAAAGCAAACAACAATAAGACACATTTCAATAGCCAAAATTAATTTTAATATAAAATTATGGTAGTTGAGGTGGAGAATCTATTTATATATGGTTATAATTAAATGCTAGATTTGTACTTTTATATTAAAATGTTTATTTAGCACCTTCTGTGTATGAAGCACAGTGGAACCAGATTACAGTGATGCACTTCTAGCTTGAAGTTGACAAAGGTGTAAAGTTTTCAGGTTGTGCTTATGCTATAGCTAAAGAATGATCACTAGTTAATATCTGTAGCAAATAGTGATGGAATAATAGGGGTCTCCAGAGGTTAACTAGTCCACGCATCTGTCTCTTAGCAGAACCAGTACCCAAACCATCCCACATGGCTGAGCATTTCTGTATCGTTAAAGTGCTCTCATAGGGAAAAAGGTTTCCCAGCCTTGCACACTTGTTACACTAATGCATGCTCTCAGTACTTTCTTTGACCTAAAGTCTGTGATTAATGGAATTGTTAAGCAGTTTTACAAGCAAACCATTCTTTACATAAAAATTTATATGAATATTTGAAATATCATATGTATAGTAAATAGCCAACGATTGTGGGAAAAAAATATTCCCCAATAGAAATAAGTATTTCTAAGACTTCAATTCATTGAAGTTTAGAATAGACACGTGTAAGCTCTGGTTGGTAGTGTTGAAAGATACCTACTACTATAATTGGTTTTAATTAGTAGCTATTGATTTTTGCTTTAGGCTTAAGTATTTCCTATGCCTTGCTTTACTTTTAAATAATTTTTAGAAACAAATTTACATAACTGACTCAAAAGCTATAAAAGAAACCCTTATTTTTTTTTTCCCCTCAGTTACTTGGACATAGGAGAAATCAAGAAAAGACCAATGGAAGTTGTGAATTCAGAGGTAATGCAAATAATATTTTGAAAGTCCAAATCTTTTTTTTGTGTTTCTTTTGGTGCCATTTTTGTGTTTCTTATGGTGTGTCTTAGAGATTTGGATGACATTCTAATCATAAGAGATAAGTTGTCTAATGTATATAAATGGGACATTATATGTTTTAAAGCAAAAATCACCCTTTCCTTGGATAATTACCAGAAATGAAGAGACTGAGTAGGGGTCCTAAGACGTGTAGAATTAGACACAACGTTTTCTTATTTTTCTCATTTTCTAGCTACGTGTTCTCTGGTTGAAATCTATAGGAGTTTTCCCTATCAAGTGGGAAGCGATTCTGAGCACTGTTAAACCAATCTTTACCAAAACTACATCCCCTGTCCTAACTTGCTTCTCACAGTCCAGTGTCTGAAATAGCCAGGATCACCCTGACTGCCCCTGAGGCTTTTGAAGGAGCCAGTTGTACCTTCTGTGGTATTGGGAAAACACCTCCATTTTAACTTGCATTAAAGTTCACTTGAGCATAGTCACCAAAAGCTTGCACAAAGACTGGAAACAAGTCTTGTGGAACATGTTCAGAACAGTCCATTCCACACAGCTTCTGAATCCCTAGTGGAATTTTCAGATACTCTCTAGATGTATTCCTTAGTTTGTGGATGAAAAAATAGATTGAAAACAAAGTTAAGGCAACAGCCTTAAATTCCCAGTGAGACAGGGAAGATTGTCGTTAAACTCAGATTGGGACTCTGCTCACCAGCCCAGACTCCCTCTTTTCCCTTTTTGACCTCCCGTAAACAAGTGTTTCCAATGAGTGTGTTCTGCCAGTGAAGAAAGGGCTGACGGAAAAAAGGAGTTTTTCTTCGTTTGTAGTGCAGTGCCCCAGAGAGACTCCTCAACTCTCGCCATTTCCTCTCACATCGTGTTTATGCCCAACAGGACCAAATAGGTCTCTCTGGAAGAAAACTACATAAGAAAAAATTCTAATTGTGAGACATTTTGAAGAATGTGAGATTAAATTCATTATTCAAATAATTTGTGAAAGAGGTGCTATTACCAGACATTGTTTAAAATAATTAATATTCTTGTTTGTATTTTCGATTTTTGATGCGTGTCAAATTAATTATTCATGAAAGTGATAAGACTTGTAGCTTAAAGTAGACAAAGGTATAAATTTTTCAGGTTGTGCTTATGTTACAGCTAAAGAATGCTAAATATCTGTAGCAAGTAGTAAAAAATGACATTAGTGAATTAGTTCTGGGTATAATTCTGTTTGAAGGATACACAACTGTTTGAAGTAGGCTACCTTGCTTGAAATTAATGACTGAAGCTGAATTTCTGTGATAGAATTTGAAATGTGTGAATTCCTAAAAAATATGAGCATATATTTGCTCTGGATTCCATTGTCTTTGATGAAGGTGTTGTGCCTGGCAAAGTGTAACAGGTGTGTAATAAGTTTTTCAAATATAATTTTTTTTTAAGACAAGATTATCCCTTGGGGCCAGCCCTGTAGTATAGCGGTTAAGTTCGGCGTGCTCCGCTTTGGCGGCCCACGTTTGCAAGTTTGGATCCTGGGTGTGGACCTACACCACTCATCAGCCATGCTGTGGTGGCGCCCCACATACAAAATAGAGGAAGACTGGCACAGATGTTAGCTTAGGGCGAATCTTCCTCAAGCAAAAAAGGGCAGGTTGGCAACAGATGTTAGCTCAGAGCAAATCTTCCTCAACAACAGCAAGAACGAAAAAGATTATCCTTTACAAAGGAAGCATTCACAAGGACTCCAGTTAATTTAATTTGCTGACTGTTCTTTCGCTTTAGAGCAGTGGTTATTGTTTTCTCTTTACTTTGGGTCTATGCACGGACCACACAGACAAGGTTCTAACTGATGAATGTACATCTCACGTGTGAAAAACCCACCCTTTGTCTCCATCTAGAAGACTGCATCTCTACCACTTTATTTCTTACTGGTGTTTCCCTCCCCTTCTCCTTGCCTCTAATAGCGCAGACCTTGCTGTAGCCTTTCATTTCTTTCAGTCCTTCCCCACAAAGCCTTCCAAAGAGGATAAAAAGAAAGAAGTAGAAGAAATTTGGGGATGCAAAGGAGTTGGGAAGAGGGTGAGAAACTGCTCGTCCATGCTCTTCAGCACTTTCCTTCACCCACCCAAGTCCCACAGTCCTACTTGCTCCCTGGAGCCTTCTCTCCCACTATTGTCTGCCCCAACCTTTCCTCGCAGTCTAGACAAGCTATGTGTTCCCTTCCCTCCCTTTCCATTCCCAGTCTTGATCTTCAACACAGAGACCCTCCTCCCCAAAGTCCACACCATGGCCACACTCAAAGCCTGCTTTGAGCAATGGGAACCCCTACTTTCATTGCCAAAAAGGGAGAGTTTCAGATTCCTGCATCCCAAAAGGGAACTCTGAATGCATTTTCCCACAGAGACATCACTTTAACTCTTGGTTCTACAGTATTATTACTGCTGTTTTAGGTAGAACACAAGTTAAAAAGGCTTTTGTGGGCTGCCCTGAGAACCTATTATGTAATTATTACTGTAGAGAAATACCTCTGTCTTTTCCACAACTGATTTACATCAAACTTTTGGAATTCAACAAGTTTATAAGTTAGAAGACTATGTTCAGAATTTGAGAACAAACTTGATAGACATTGGCCTTTCACAAAAATTATAGATTCTATTTTCTTGATCTAAGATTTCTTTTCAATATTTATGTCTCCTGAGGAAAGACTGCACACCTTGTTAAATACTATTGATGACTGCTATTCTTTGGAGTAAGATAACGTAGCTTACTCTCAATCACAGAGAAGCATTCACAGAATTAATTTTGAAGTGAGTTTAGAACATGAATACATAGAATTAGAGGGTTTAGAGTTGTTTCAAGGGAGAAGTTTCATGCAGTAGTAGCACAAACAATGTTTATTTGAAGATGGTTCAGTATGAAGGGTGAGTAAAATTACCTGTTCTTCAAAATTGGGGCATTTCCCTCAAATCTGAGGTAATTTCATACTGTTTGAATTTTCAGTGTTGGGACTGCATAATAAAAGCCACCACACCAGTGTACATGATTCATTTACCCTAATTGCTTAAAGCATATTAATTCTAATTATTTCCAGTACATGTTACTATGGAAGGACTTTGCAGTTCACTGGGGTTATGTAGAATATGTAGCACTGAGTCTTAGCCACTGTGGCTAGAAAACCCAGCCAGTGAGTGCTGGGACTTAGCAACATTCCTTCCCTCCTCCAGAGCACCCTTACCCAAGTCCATAATACAGCTTGGTTGCTTTTTAGGTAGTTGATTATTTAGACACAATGGTATCCACTTGCTGACTGCAAGTCACTGTAACTAGAATGTGCATGTCATCGTGACATTGAAAGTTCTTTTGTGGTTCCTTTCATTGCCTTTCTGTTCCATGAAGCTCATCTTTGAGGAGACACTGAAAGGACAGCCAGTCCTATTCCTCTTCCTCTTTGTGGCCATATCATCAGGACAGAGAAAGGCTGAGCTCTAATGGACCTCTTTCACTAGCCTGAGAGAAGCACATGATCTTATTTGGCCAACACTCCTGGCAGCAGGAAGAAAGGTGAGGGGCAAGAAAAATAAAGAGGGAGAAGAAAAAGGAGATGAGAATAAGGAGGAAGAAAAGGTGACTCTGGTGGTTTGCATCTGCTCCAAAGTTGGCAGCATTGTGGGCTCAGAGCAGACTTCCCTTGCCTCTCTACATACAGGTCTTGCTTTTCCTAATATCCACATAAAGAATCTTCTAGACTCCCCTTGTACTCTTGCCTCTGCTTCTCACTCATTTTGTATAGCTGTATTTTCATCTTTCTCTCTGCTTTCCCTGCATCAGTGGTGGTTTTAATAAAGACGTTTTCTCATCTTCTGATCTTGGGAACTCATCTCCTTGTTTATGTCTTCCCAGTCCTCTCTTTGCTTCCTTCTCCCCTCCTCTCAGCCCAGTTTCAGAGCTCATTCTATGCTTCCATGTTCCAAGTCGACTCATCAGCTTCCCTCTTTCCTCTGTAACCTAAGCAGTCTATGGTCCTCTGTCTTCATCACCAGAAGCCTCTGATCTGCATGTGGGATTCCTTTCCTCTTCTTTACCAGCCTGCACTGTGCTCTTACCCTCTTGCTTTAACTGATTGATTTTTGCCTCCTTTCTTCTTGTGTTACCACCTTATCTGCTTTGCTTTCACGCAATTGGACGCCTATGCTGTGCAGCATGGTAGGCAGAGTGCTAGGGAGCAAAAATGAACAAGACTTGCTTTACCTCTCACCTCCAGGAATTTATAGTCTTGCTGAAAAGACAGATGTGTGAATGTCTCTAGTACCGCATAATAAGTGATTCAATTTGGTAGGGATTCAATTCAGTTTTTGTTGAGCTGTTTTATCTCAAGTGCTTTTGACTTGACCATGCTGCAACAAAGCCATTTATGAACTTCAAATGGAAGCTTCCTTCTTCTTTGACTTAGAGTTATAGATCCCACTGATCATTCCCCTGGCCCATGTCTCATCCAAGTAGTGAATTCTTCAAATAATGACATACATAAATAGTTAGAGCCCAAAGTCTGTTTTACTGTGTAAGAGGCCTTGGTACACATTACATACAGAAGGGACAAGTGACAGCTTGGCTACAGAGCACTTATGAAGTGCTGGGAGCTGTGCTAGACACCAGGCATAGGATGAAGACTTCACCGATCTTGTTCTTTTAGAGTCTAGGGGAGGAGACAAGGAAGTAAACCAAATTATTATCCAGGGCACATGTGCTGGGCTAGAGGTGTGCTCAGAAGACTGAGGAAGGACAGATGGGATTAGGGTTGAGGGTCAGCCAGTTTAAAATGGTTTTAAATGTAATAGAATCTTTTATTTTTGGCCTATTTCTCTTAGATTAAGGTTTTGAGATGTCCCTTTCTACAAATTCATTAAGGGGAGATTATTTAATACTCGCACCTGTGAAAGAGTCAAAGCCTGTCTCTGACAGAAAGAGTGAAAATCAACTTGATGGACAAAAGAAAAAGGCAGCTTTGTCATTGGTCAGGTGTGGAGGATAGATATCTAGCAAGCTGCCGCAGAGTTAACAGAGAACATTGCTTCTCCCGCAGTCACAGAGCAGCCATAAAATGCCATAAGGGCCCCCTATTTAAGTGATTACTGCTTTCTTACTGCTGACACCTCCAGACCTGCTTTGCTGTTCCCTTATTTTCTTGGGAATCTTTAATTGCCAAGCCACCCTGACATCATAACAACCCCTCATTAATCCTCACTTCTCCTGATCTCACCTCAAAAACTGCAGTCAATCCAGAACTGATCTCTGCTGCCCTTCCACTCTTCTCAGAATCCTTCAATGACAACCCAAACTTTACAAGAGGTGATTCCCTCCTCCGTCTTTCTCAGCTTCTTTCTGTAGTTTCTCCAAGTGCTGTCCATTGCTATACCAAGTCAATAAATCTGATTTTGTTGGATTACGGGTTTGTTCCTATTCCTGTGGTCTTCAGCTGATTAGGCTTTCACATATGCATCAGCACTGTCTGTTAGATTGTAGGTCTCTGGGAGGTCTTCTAATTTAGTATAGAACCTAACATTGATAGTCTGGTAATAGTTTTAATTCTTTATAGTTTTGAATGTTCCTTATCAGCCAGTTAAGGTAGATATCTACTTGCCTCATGATGCCTGGTTATTCTGCATTTCACATATGGGTAGGATGTCTCACATAGCTTTAAAGTCTTCATGGCCATTACCTGTTTAGATTTTGATTTACCATAAAATTTGTTGTAGATAAACCTTTGTGTGAAGCTTTTATTGTCTCTCTGGTATAATTTGGAGCTATATTAAATGAATGCTATTCACTCAGCAAGGATTTATTGTGTGCCTGGTATGTGCCAGGCATTGTGCTTGTCACCTGGGAACCAAACAAACGTGGCCCCCGTCCCCGTGGAACTTACTTTAGCCTTCCTTGCCTGCTAGGCCTCGACTTTAAGTCTGCCAACATGGATCTTTGTTAGAGAACTTGTGGATTTCTTTGGTTCAAGAGCTAATTTTGAGGGTTGGATAAACAATTTTTGAAATTTATTATTAATAATGGGTCAGGGGATAATGAGACCAATAAAAAATTTCTGGAAAATTATTTCCATTTTCCTGGAGTTATAAACACTTAAGCTACTAATAACCAGCATAACAGCTGGGATTGTTCATTTCCTTATGATCAGGATAAAATTGGCTTGGACCTCTATTACTTAGCCTTGGGAATGCCCAACATCCTTCCCAAGATTTCTGTGAATTCCTGCAGGCATTGTTATCTCATGCTCACCTCTTCTTCTGAGCTTCTGATTCCAAAGTATTAATTGAGTTTATGGACTGTCTTGTTTCCCTGCAGGTTGTGTCTTTTTGAGACCTCACCAACTCAGAGGTGAAATCCTTTCATTGATGTCCTCACAAATACCCTATTCACACGTTTGTGTGTGGTGAAATTTACCAATGGTTTGTAGAAATGGAGTAGGTTTTGTAGGTTATGTAGAAGTGTCAATAACTCAAAACTTACTATCAGACTTCCTCATTCTTAAAAATACCTTAGTCTTATATGCCAATTCAGGCTCTAGCCTTTGGCCTTGCTTCTTGGCCTCCTCTCTCTTTTTCTCTCTCTACCCATCTTTTCTCTCTTCCATCCCCACCCCAAGTTCCTATTGATTTCTAATACAGAAGAATTTAGAGCTTTATTTTGTTTCCTTGAACCTTGCTAATCTGTGTTCTCAGGTCAGAAGAAAAGATAATTTTTACCCCCTTCTTCACATTTTATTTAAAAAAATCAAGGGTCTGATTGGGCTTTGTCTTCTTTTATCTACTCTTCCTCGTCTGCAAGTGGAGATGGATAAGTGCAATGATAGGCAAGAAGAGAGAGCAGGTCAGGCTCACCTTATTCTAAGTGATCCATCCATGAATCGGCGTGCTATCTATAGTTCGGAGAAGTGCTGCCTTAAAAAGAAATGTGCAAATTAAAATCTGAAGACAGACCCCAATGAATGTCTTCCTGAGTAGTGGAAGCCTCCTTGTTTGATAAGTGTCCTATTGAATCCTCTTGAATACACCTCCCTCATTTTATTTTATTTTTTATTATTTTTTTTTGTGAGGAAGATTAGCCCTTAGCTAACATCCACTGCCAATCCCCCTCTTTTTGCTGAGGAAGATTGGCCCTGAGCTAACATCTGTTCCCATCTTCCTCTACTTTATGTGGGACACCTGCCACAGCATGGCTTGATAAGCGGTGCATAGGTCTGCACCTGGGATCCGAACTGGCGAAACCCGGGCTGCTGCAGGAGAGTGCACGAACTTAACCACTATGCCACCAGGCCAGCCCCACGCCCCTCATTTTAGATTTTCATTTATAAAGAATTTGGATAAAACTTGTTTCTTCTTGATGGGGTGGAGCACTGCAGGAGTACCTTGGAGAGGAGGAGAGGAAGGAGGAGAGTTTTTGAAACCTCAGAACTTAGCCTTGTCTGAAAAGTTTATGGGAGCATGGGGTGTACTTCAGATTGGTTACTCCAGTGAATGTCTTTAAGGTTTTGAATATCATTATTAAAACTTCAGATTTCAGTTTAATCATTAGGCATAATCTCTAATGAAACATACTATGAGATTTGCTCCTTAAAGCCTTATGTTTGGGAACGGGATTCTACATATTAAATTGGATGTAATTATTAACCTTACTGCGGGAAGGCATGGGGCTGTGTGGTTTTACTTACTAATCTTTAGCCTGGGAATTCTGGGTTCAAAGGGGGAACTACTAAATAGTTAAACTCCTAAATATTACTTTCTTTAACTTGGGGAGAGATTTCCTGATTATGTTAGTCGGGTTTACTAATTAATTGAAGAATCAAAATCAAAGAGAATAAAACCCACTTTTGTGAGTCTTTCCAACAATAATTGAAGCCCCTTCTCAATCTTTTATTTTGCACCTTTCCCCCACCTCTCTTGTGTAACTGCTAAGTAAGAAGCATTCTTTTAGGGACAGCCAGTTCACATCAGTGCTCACAGGGCTTCCAAGGTGACTATGACCTTGCCAGGGCTCTGTGAAGACAGAGTTTTCTGCTAAAGAGCAACTGGCTATTTCATTTTTCTTTCGCACTTTTTTTGTTTTACCTTTTTCTCAGTATTGAGCTGCTTATATGTGTGTGTGTGTGTGTGTGTGTGTGTGCATGTGTGTGTTTGAACAAGAATGAGAAAAAGAGAAATGTTTATGTCAACCTGGAAGATGAACAATATTCATTAATAATCCTAATCAACTCTGATCAAAGCTAAGATGTTGGTGATTTTAGTTTGTCCATTAACACGTATCATGGCATTTGTTCCATATATCTTGCATTCTCTATTTGGCATTTAGACATGATTTGAGGGAATTGAATGTCTGTGAAATTGGAAGATATGCAAATTAGAGCATGTATAAATTTTTTATAGTAATAAGCTACTCTAAGCAAAGACAGAAATTTAATAGACATTTAGAAAATAACAAACTTTTAAGAAAAAATAGACAAAGTGACTAATAAAGTGCTAACTAAATGTGTATGTTTAAAAATACCACTTAATTGAAGTATCAAACTATTCTTAATGAGAAATTTCATTTAAATCCCTGCTAAAATAAAGTCCTTGTGGCAACTCTAACAGCAGCACCTACTGAACAGAGAAAAACTTCTTGTTCTTATACTGCATGGGATTCAGAAACATAGAAGATGAAATTTTAGGAATATGATAGTATGATTTGAAGTTCTGCCAAGGAATACCAAGCTCTTGGTTGATGGATACTGTGTACCTACTAGAAAATCAATACTTAGGTTCACTTTAGGATAATTGTTAGAATGAGCTTATTGAGTGTTTTGGTGAAGTCAAAGGAACTATTCATGATAGAAGTATAATTAGTTCCATATGATAAGAATAATAGGAAAATGTGAATAAATAAATGGCAAAGTATAGCCAAGGAAGACAAATAATTATGCCCAACCAATTATTGAACGCTGCTTATGTATGATTTTGCATTTTCTCAAGAATATTTGTCAAGAGCCTGTTGAATGCCAGGCAGTGGGCTAGATTCCAGCCATACAGATATAAAAAGGCACTTACCATGTGCCAATCACAAATTACAATAAGGTAATTGTTGTAGGCGGACCCTGGAAAGAATTTTAAAAGATAAGAAACATGAAAAAGAATAAAAATATTGAAAAATAAAACTAGAGATTGTTAATGCAAGGGAAGAAAATGATTTATTTAGATCTAATAAATACTTGGCTTCAGTGATTACAAAGAATATGGTGACTAGCTGTTCTCCATCACAGCTGGAAACCAAAAAGGGGGAAACAAAATTAAGCTGTGGTATGAAGGTTGAAGAATTTAGGTCAGTTTGAAAGAAAAAAAATTTTTTTTAAATTAGTGAAGACTACCAAACACTTATTGAAAGGAAGTAATTCTGTCATGATTTCTCAAGTTCCAGAGAGTTCTTCAGTGTAAATAAGCATGTGATGCTGTGATTTGCTGGCACTTCCAGTGAGAATTTTAAAATAGCAACAAAATTTGAAGCAATACCATGAAAGTAAAGGGTTTGGAGAATATTCCTATTTTGGAGTTTGGTTTTTGTATTTGGAGGTGAAGGTAGGTAGCATCCTCAATAGATACAGCAACTATCCAAAAAGATGTTTCAATTTTTTTCCACATATTTTACCTCCAGATAAGAAAACCCAAGAGAGTGATGTGTTTAAGGGAAGTGAAACTCAGAGTAATCAGTAATAAGAAACAAGCATATAAAGTCATCTGTGGTAATACATTCATTTTTGATTAAGATGTAGAAACTTGTCAGTTTAGGCAGTTTAAATTTTATTTCTCTTTAATTTTGAACAAATTGTGTATATGTGTGTGTGTATGTTTATGCTTAGTCTTCAACGCCTAACCTGTGGAAACTTTGTTTCAAAGATCCACAGTAGCTTTTCCTGGTGGGGTAGCATGGTGGGAACACGGTGCTAATAAAGACTTGGGCTTGGACCCTGTGGGACTCGTAGTTCTGCTAGGTCCCTGGCCCCAGACTGTTCTCCAGACATCCAGCTGTCTTCTCAAGTGTAGTGTTAGTTAAGGCATGGGCGAGAGTGTGTATAATTCAGCTGATATCGATCACCATATTGGAAAAAAAACTGAGAAGGGCTGGATCTTGCAGGTCATAGGCTAATATTCTTATCTTTATGTGCAAAATAAAATACATTTCAGTGTACTTCAAAATGGATAGAGGGAGGCATTTTTTAAAGATAGGGCTATTTATTTTCATTTGGTTGATTTCAGCATGAAGTATGAAGGTGGTGTGACTTCATGTCTAGGTTGGTCAACAATGAAAATTTCCATTTATTATTAGGAAAGACTCCTTTTTAAGTAGCCAGCCAGATCAAGCTCAGATGTCATCCCATGATTACATAGTTTGGATGTTTGGCTTGTTGAACTAAAGTTGATTTCAGCTTACCTGTTAGCTGGGGGCGAAACTTCAAGTGATGAGGGATTTTGGGAGAGAGAAAACTAAATTGACTTGGTATATTTACAATGTCTAATGTTTAACCTGGAATATTTCTCTCTAGGAAATTTCTAATGGCAGTCTGTGCTGCTTTGTGTGTGTGTTTTTTTCACCTTCTAGCAGTAAGTATTTTTGAATTTCAAAGATTTATGAACCTCCATGGCCATCTTTGCTATTTTAAATTATACAACCGAATGTAACTGGGCTGCCAGCTTTTAGAATTATTTGTAAAACAAATCACCTAATATTACCCAAATTACATTTTGTAAATTATATGCTAATTGATAAAACTCCACGTTCACAGCCTGTTTTCCTAGAAGTGAACAGATAACTCAATTTCCAGTACTAGTAGTTTTGCATTAGCTAGTATGGGATCCTCCACACCTGATTTTTAAAAGCTGGGTTAAAAAATGATTTGAAATATCAATTTTAAAATTATATATATATGTTTTACTATAGCAAAGAGATTCTTTTAGTATGTCTTTTGCAAATGTATAGCTTGTTTCTCATGAACACTCAATTGGCTGATATTTAATTTAGTCAAATAGTATATGGAAATTGGATCAAATTGTCTTTCCCCTAGCCATAACTTCTCCTAATCAGATAGCTATTCCCTATGTTTTTCCTGTTTCAATTATTTTGTCAATAATGTTGATTAACTTTGTCTGGCGCTTCTTACCTTTAGTCTATCTAAACACGTGTATATGGGTATATATATAATGAAGGACAGGCAATGTGATTTGTTGCTAGAAATTTTCAGCATTTTTACTTAGTGACTCTTATTTATGCCTAAACTCTCTTCCCCTCCCCCACTTCCCTAATTCACTTGCTTATATACATCCATATTCAAATTGTAATTCTCCATCTGTTTAGGAATTCTCTTTGCCCTGTCTTACCACGTCAAGTTAGTAGAGTTGTGTGCGTCAAATTTGGTGTGAAGAGAACCCGTCCAACACTTGTTACAAATGTATTCATTCGTAGAAAGACAATCTTGATTAGCTGTCTGCATTTTAATCTGTGGCAATGTCAGTTTAGCTTGTGTGTCCCAAATATCCTGGGATTACTCTGAGTATATAGACAGAACTGTAAAATCATAATGGTACTCTCCCAGTACTCCATCTAAGTACTTCTACAGGATTATAGGAGATGGCTTTGTTTGCAGTGTCTGGAGAAGGGGAGTCTAGAGAGGAATTGCTCTATGTCTCTGCTATTATTTTAGGCCTCCTTTCATGTGGGAGGGTTTGGAGCTCAAGGGAATGACACTAATTACAAATTTATGGCTCTTACTTTTTGGCAGTAAAAAATTAATATGACAAATTCTTTCATCGAAGAAATATTTTGAGTACCTATTTATGTGCCAGACATCATGCTAATTAGGTTTACATTGGTGAGGAAGCCAGACAAGGTCACAGCCTTCAAGAAACTTGTCTGGTGGAGAAGACAAACCAGCAAGCAAGTCATCATAATGAAGCATGCTGTATGGGATGACACAGAGGCACAGGGTGCTAGAGGGGCAGCTTCCACAGGCTGGGGGAATTCTCAACAGCTTCCTGGAAGAAATGACATTTAAGTTGAGACCTAGAGAGATGAGTAGATGTCAGCTAGGCAAACAGGGGCTGGGGGCTGGGGGAGCAGGAATAGTGTTCTAGGCAAAGGGAGTGCACGTGTGAATGTCTGCAGATGAGAAAGCCTATGGCACATTCAAAAAACTTACACAAGTTCTGTTTGGCTGAAGCATGGGAAGCTGTTGGGATGGAAGAGTGGGGATGGAGATATGTGAGAGATGAGACTTGGAAAGTAGAAAGGGACCAAGCCATCAAACGGTTTTAAAAGGAGTTTTGACTTTTTCCTAAAACCAATTGGAAGTTATTGAAGGGGTTTCAGCAGGGAATTGACATGATCACTCTTGCTGCCACAGCAAGGTTGGAGGCCAGGAGACCACGTAATGGAAATGAATATGGTACTCATGATGGGAGAGGCTGTGCAGATGGTAGAAGAATCAGATTTGAGAGATAGGACTTAGTGACGGGTTGGATGTGGGGGGAATGAAAAGAGATCAGTTGGATGATTCTTGCATTTCTGGCCTGGGCTACTGAATAAATGGTATTCCATCTCACTGAGACAGGGGGAGCAGTTTGTTTGTTTTTTGATAACAATGATAGTCAGAAATAGTTGAGTGTTAACTGTTTGAACATCAAGCCAACCCCGATGTTGGAAGATGTGCAAAACCGGAATCCACTGTCAGTGTGTGTGTGTTATTTCTTTACTGTGTGCTTAGTAGTGTTCTAGGCACTTTACAGATATCATCTGATTTAATCCTCACAACAACCTTATGAAGTAGAGATTGTTATCATTCCCATTTTACAGAGGAGGAAATTGATGACTAAGACATGGTCAGAGCTCACAGTCAAGAGGGATTGTGTGTTAATATTTTGTGTATTTGTGCAGAGGGAAGCATTTCCTACTGAGTTAACAGAATTTAATTCAAAAGGATCACTCAGTGTCTTTTTGTTCTTGAAAAGGCATTTGGAGAGTAAAGTGTTTTATTCATTTATTATACTCTAATTTAATGGTGATAGGAAGGAGGAGATATATAAGGAAAACTAAAATCAGGAAATGAATCCAGAAAAGGGACACAATTTTCTTTTAATTTCCTTAATATCCTTCTTTAACAAGTCATCATTAATCACAAAATCTTACCTGGAGTTATTTTAGTTGTATTCTCAATTGACTTTTTTTTTTTTGCCTTTGCTATTATTCCCTATAGGACAGGATATTTATGCTGAATGTTTCCAATACAGCACTTGAAATGGCTTTGGCATGTCTACTTATAAAAGGGCTCCCACAGGAAACCAAAAATATTTTTACATGGAAATTTACTACAGAGTGTGAAGAGATTAGAGAAAGAGATATTGAGCCAAGAACCATGAATGAATTTTTAAATTTTCATCATGTTTACTCTCATTTGGTTTCTTTAGCTATTCTGACCAGATGTTTTGAGTAACATCTACCAAGTTACCAGGCAAACCAGGCAACTTGCAGGGTTGGAGGAAGGGAATAGGGAAGGGATCATGTGTTGGAGACAAACTACATTTTTTCCTCAAGATCTCAAGGTCTAAGTCACTTGATCTCTATGGGCCTCACTTTCTTCATCTGAAATATGGAAATAATAATACCTTCTTTGAAGACCTGTGGTGAAGATTAGAAACACGTAGATATGTACTAAGCTCCTAGCACTGTGCCTGACACATAGTTAGAACTCAGTAAATGGAAATTATGCCCCGTTGCTGCTGATGTTAATAAGGGCCATGTGAATTGAGTAGCCGGTAAGTGGAGTAAGACATCATATTGGCTGCTTTTACAGGTTATGGCCAAAAGGAGAAAATGTAAATGTAAGTGCTTGATCAACTACAAAACCCTCTACAGATGCGAGGTGATACTTATCACTCCTTCTGACTGGGGTGACCAGAGAGTAGATGTTTGAGAAATGGTTGAGATTATTACTATATAAATACATGAAAAAGGAAATATATCAGTGAATAAAATAGCACACAATAAACTTCTTTGTGTGACTGAATCTTGGAGTTCTTTTTCAAATATTGAGGGGTCACATAATTTCACAAATACTGAGATCTATAGAGAGTGAAAAATACACATGTGAATTAGCCAGGATATTTTCAGGAAGCAAAAGAAAATGTCTATGTCTTATTTTAGCAGAAAAGGAATTTTTGAAAATATATTGGATATCCTTTAAAACCTTTGATAGAGCTCGAGACCTAAGCTCAGAGAATGAACAGTTATGCGGGAGTTGAGGCAGCCAGAACCCAGACCACATAATGCCACAAGTCTAGGCCATTAAGGACAGTACTGTCACCACCATTGAATAATGGAGACATTCAGCTTTTCAGACCACTGCCGTAAACTTTTCACAGTGGATGTTGCAAACGCTACCCCTAGAAATTGCACTTTGTTGCTATTGATGGTAGCACTTTCACCTTTCTGCTTTATTGTATCACTAGTACTGGTGTAAAAGCCCTGAATGGGACTGTTGGGCCAAAGGTCATGTTCTGATGGCTTGACTGCATTCGGGCTGATAAAGTGAACATCAGCTTTTTTTACCTTCTGTAGATGCTTGGCGGGGGGGGGTCTGTTTGCCTCCAAGCTTCATATAATGGGAATTCTATTGAGATAGAAAATGTATCCAGATACTGGAAAGCCAAAATATGACACATATTCACTACACATTCTTTGATGGTTCAACAGCAACATATCTTTTGTTTCTGCCAAAATCAATGCTAACATTTCTATACCTCTGAAAATACGCTCATCCTCTTCTAATGGAGGTGACCCATAGTCTCCTTAGTTATTGCGTCCTGTTCCAAATCAGAATCTCTGGGTGATGTCTATTCTTTTTCTAGTCCTACTGTTGTCCCATCTCACTATTTTGTAACCTATATACTAAATTATAAGTGTAACTATTAATACCTCATATAAATCAATGGGGTAAAGGCAGAGAGGGAAAAAAGGATGTTAGCTGTAGACATAATGTCCAATATATACATGGCATCACAAGAAAGGAAATAAGGGTATTTCTGCAGAGAATCATGAGACTGGAGATAGTATTCATGATTTCCTTTTCTACTATCCATTCCTCTTCCCTTCTTACATTTAATTAGTACTTCATTTGCTTAGGATTCTCAACTGGCAGGGTGGCCTATGTTTTTGTTCTGGAGGGAGCTGAGCTCTTGATACAGTTGTCTGTATAGGATTTCTGGTGTTCCTTGTTAACTTTATTATTTAAAAAAACTTTGAATTACATATTACATACAAAAGAAAAACTATACCTACAGTTTATAAAACAATAAAATTAACATCTGTGTACTACATCCAGCTTAAGAAATAGAACAGAATAAATCCAGTTAAAGCTCCTTGTGTCTGTCCTCAGTCCCATCTCCTGCTTCACCCCAGTATGTAAACACTATCTTGAATTTTATATTTATCATCTCTTTGTGAGGAAGATTAGCCTTAAACTAACATCTGTTGCCAATCCTCCTCTTTTTGCTGAGGAAGACTGGCCCTGGGCTAACATCCGTGCCCATCTTCCTCTACTTTATATGGGACGCCGCCACGGCATGGCTGACAAGTGGTGTGTCAGTCTGTCCGGAATCCGAACCTGTGAACCCCTGGCCGCCACAGCGGAGCGACGAACTTAACCGCTATGCCACCGGGCCGGCCCCTCTTTGTCTTTCTTTATAGTTTTACTACATATATATAATCCTAAAGAATATATAGTTAAGTTTGGAATGTTATGCAAATGGAATTATACTCTATGTATTCTTTTCAGCCTGCTTTTTTGCTCAACATTATGTTTTGTGTTTTCATCCATGTTGTGGGAGCTGTAGTTCTTTCATTGTCTTTGCAGCATTGTATTCCATTTTATGAATATAACACTATTTATTCATTCTCCAACTGATGTTGTTTGGAATATTTCTAATCATCCCTTCCTCTTTCTTTTTTTGTGATACTATTGTGAATATTTTGTACCTAACTCAGTTCACAAGTGCAAGAGTTTCTCTCAAAGAGATATATTCCTAGGGATGGAAGCTACATTCTAGGTTGAAAATTTGTGTCTAAGAGCTAATGTCTGTTCCTTCCTCAACAGGCTAAGTATTTCACTTCCTTCAGGGCACATTTCTCTGGTGAGTGGTTGCAGATCTCATTGAAAAGACTTTGAGGAAGACTCAAAGTATTTATTTGTGATATTGTAGGATCCTTTGACAAGGGTACCAAGCCTCTCCTTCAGTTTTGAAGGGCTGTTAGGTCTGATACCTGACTGTGGGGTTATGACAACCAGTAGTTTAAGTAGGCCTCCATTTACAAGATCTGGAGATTTTTGTTATAAAAATCAAGTCATGGGTTGTACAACTCTTTTAATCTTAGAAATCCTATGATCATATAGTCGGCATCATAGGTCCTTACAGATCAGTTCCTTGCGGTTACCACATTGACTCCACTGCCTCTTCTGATTACTGAGCCTGCCTTGTCTCTGGAGAGTAAGTGCTGCTATTTTCTTTTCTTTTTTTTGGTGAGGAAGATTGCCCCTGAGCTAGCATCTGTTGCCAATCTTCCTCATTTTGCTTAAGGAAGATTTTCCCTGAGCTAACATCTGTGCCAATCTTCCTCTATTTCGTATGTGGGATGCTACCACAGCATGGCTTGATGAGTGGTGTGTAGGTCCATGCCCAGGATCCAAACCTGTGAACCATGAGCTGCTGAAGTGGAGTGGGTGAACTTAACCACCACACCACTCGGCCAGCCCCAAGTGCTGCTTTTTTCTTCTGCCACCCCGGACTCCTGATACCCCAATGAAAGCAGAGAGCCCACTTCAAATGCAACATGTTCCACCAGCATGCCTGGTCTAGAGAAAACAACTACTAGGGCACTTTTAGTGTTGCAGCAACATTCTTCACCAATGTGTTTCTCGAGGCTTTGTTGAAGGGAGTGTGTTTGGGATCCTCAGTTGAGTCACATAGATAGCAGATTAGTGAGTGGAATGCTCATGAAAAATATGCTCCAAGATTTCTATCTCCTTAAGTCTTTGGATCCCTTGTTAACTAACTTCTGTAAAGGAACAGGCAATCAATATCTTAGGCTTTACAGGCCATGTAGTCACTGTTGTAACTACTCAATTCTACTATTATAGAATGAAAGCAGCTATTGACAATTTGTGAGTGAAGGAGTATGGCTGTGTTCCAATAAAACTTTATTAGAAAACAGAAGACAGGCAGAATTTGGCTCATTGGCCATGGTTTGGCCACCTCTTCTCTAAATTATAAAGAAAATTTGGCATCTTAATGTCACATAATGAGGGCCACCACTAAGTCTCAGTTTTAATCAACTAGCTAAGCAAAAATTTAGGGCTATTCTTAGCTGCTCAAGATGGTGTATTGTGTCCAGAATCTCTAGTAAATACACCCATGGTGATGAAAGAACGATACTTCATCCATTGTTAAGTCTCAACTAAAGTCTTCAGTGAACACTTTACCAGGGACTGTGGAATTATTTAAAAAAATATTCCACTAAACGTGCTTCAGAATTACTGTACCCCAAGTAGCAGTAATCATAAACTAGAAGCCAGTTTTGTTTGCAAGAGCTGTCTTCCCTTCTCTATACTTGGTTTCCCTGCTGTATTCCTTCTAGAGAATGGTGCTACTAGCCATCCAATTTTGAGAGTCAAAAACCTCCCTCATCCTCAGTGTTTAATTAATCACTCCCACCAGTTATAACTCCTAAGTATCTGACATTCATCCCTTTCTCTCCATCTCTACCACCACTACCATCATAATTTAAGCTACCATCATATCTTGCCCGACTCACCTCAGTAGTTTCCTATCAGGTCTCCTTGCACCCATTCTGCTTCTTTTACATTCTCTTTTCTATTTTATTGCAGCCAGAGTATGGAAATGCAAATCTGACACTATTACCATTGAGTTTAAAACTCTTCAGTAACTTCTGATTACTTTTAGCATAGGGATAAATGCCTTAACTTAGCCTACAAGGCCTTATATCAGTGTTTTTCAGACTTAAGTCCATGCCCTTTTAGTACGTTGAAAATCAATTTAGTTGTGACAAATATATACAAAAATAAAGTAGATGATATCAGATTGCACTATAGGTAGTGAGGGTAAGTACTGTTTTGTGAAACTGTGATTTTGATTAAGTGTATGTGTGTGAATTAGGTTGCAATGTAAGATGTATTCTTTATTCTGGTGGTCAATCAGAGTCTGAAAGATACTGTCTTACGTGTTCTTGTACCTTCACATCCTTCTAGATCCACTCTTTTAACATGTCCTGTTTTCTCTGACCTTGCCACTCCCCAACAAGACATAGAGTGTATTTTTTCCTCCTCATGAACCTGAATGGGACCTTGGACTACCTAGAAGAAAGAATGTAACAGAAGTGACGTTGCATGACTGCTGGCCTTCCTTTGGTCATGGTGTGCCCCATGCTACCTCTTATCTCAGGACCTTTGCACATCACTGTTCTTGGAGTTTGGAACATTCTCCCCCATTCCTCCCTTTGTCTCTTCTGCTCATACCCCGGCTCAAGTGTCAATTCCTCAGGGCAGCCTTCTCTGACCTTCCTAGACCAAATTCCCCCAGTGTTGGTATACATCGGGCATTTCTCCTTTGTAGCACTTGTTGCTGAATTTACCGTGTGGAGTTGAATAGTTGATTGAAGTCTCTTTCTCCCCCTAGATTGTAAACTCCAAGAAGTTCAGGTATCGTGCCTGTTTACACTCATCTTTGTACCACCCCGGCATCAAACACAGTATCTAGCACACTGAATTTTTTTGAATGAATAGTAATCAGTCTTCTTTCCTGAAGGAAATATACGAAGGAGTATTTCATATATGAAAATGACTTAGTTTTTGCTTTAAATACTATTGTTTCCTTTATGTTAAAAAATTTGTAGATTTTTTGGCTTTTAGATAGTGTCTTATGTGTTCTTGTGCCAGTTATTAAGGCTGTATAATTAATTACCCCAAAACTAAGTAGCATAAAACAAAAATTTATTTTGCTCATGGATCTTGTGTGTTAGGAGTTTGGGGAAGGCACAGCAGAGATGGTTTTTCTCTGCTCTGTGGTGTCTGGAGCCCAACTGAAGACTTGAAGGCTGGATGCTGGAATCCTTTGAAGGCTCTTTCACTCACATTAGATGGCTGATGTTGGTTGTCAGCTGGGCCTTGGTTCCTCTTCAGCTGCCCTTTTCCATGTGGTCTCTCCTTGTGGGCTAGCTTGGGCTTCTTCACACAATGGTGGTGGGTTCCAAGGGCAAGTGCTGAGAGAGAGAGAGAAAGAAAGAAAGCGGGAGAGAGAGAGGCACACAGAGGTCATGCAGCATCATTTCCTTTGCATTTTGTTCTTCGAGGCAGTCCAAAGTCCTTTCCAGGTTTTCAGGGAGGGGACTTCACCTCTTGATGGGGAGTGGCAAAATTCTAGAAAAGGAAGTGGATGAGAAATATTGCTGTGGTCGTTTTTGGAAAACAGAGTCGGCCACACCAGGAATTTGTTTCGCTTACAGCATTTAAATACGGTTACTGCATACCTTCAGATGTCAACATATTTGATGGTTACTTTGTGAATTAGCACACGGGCTCTCCTCCTTTCCATATCTCTTAGTTTTTAGCACCGTGAAATGAAGAACTGATTTTTCACTTAGTTGCTTTCAGAATTAACTACACTGTATACATGGTTTATTGCAATCTATAAGTGATTTCATTCTTGGTTTTCTGGTTGCTGAGGAGATCCATTCTGTTCTGAGAAATTTTTCCTGTGGAGTCTTGCTAATATAGGAAAAAGAACATGAAGGAGCCATTTAATTTGATCTGATCAAATTCTGAAATATAATTTGTCACCAGAACTGAGTCAAAACGTATTATTAACATGTAGAATTTTATCTGATAAATTGGAACATTCACATGCACATAATCTAAAAAGTGACCATATATAATTATGACAAAAATGTTTAAAAGCATTTAGATATTTCTAAATATACCTAGATAATTTTATATACAAATATATATATTTAGATATAAGAAATAGAGGTTAATTCTAAATATAATTATTTAATAACTTTTGTGCTTAATTTTTTTTATTAGGTTGCATTTACATTTTTTTCAAATTTTTTTTGTTTTCTTTCTTTATGTCTTATATTCAGCATTTTTGATATCTCCATCCTACCTCTCTTAATTTCTCTCATCCTCTTTTCATTTCTATGTCTTCTTTATTCACTAATGTTTAAGCTCTTTCATGTTCCTTTTCTAGCCTTTACTGTGCTTATTAAACACGATTAGAAAAACAACTTCAGCAGCCAGCTTCTCACATTTCTTTCCACTGTGTTTTACATCTTATTTTCAAAGTTAAAAAATATATATGCTGTGATGTCTTGATTAAATGCATATTTTTTTTGGTTAAGTATATGCATTATTGACCCCAGCCCTAGCCCAGTTGACTTTTATTTCTTGATAACATTTTTATTAACATGTTAATTTTGGCAAAAAATACCGCAGATCATTTCAGCAAGTGGTTTTTGAAGTTGACGTGAATTAATGACTAGAGTAAAAAAAAGAATGAAATAGCAGGGAGTCAAAGTTATAGGTAAAATAAAACAAATTTCAATTAGCATTTAATAAATGAAAAGGCTGCTTAATAAATAAATGAATGAGTGAATAAGTAACTAGGTAACTCCTTACAGTGCCATGCTGATCTGAATATCATCTGTGTGTCATGAGTCTGCACCTTGTTTAGATAATTTTAGAGATTATCAAATAAAGGATTGGATTTAAAATATTACCATTTTATATATAATATATCATCCATTCTAATTAAGGGAAACAGAGTTTTCTGTTGCCAATTTTTGAAGACTGATTTGCTAAAAAATCTTGGGGTCTTGGAGAAGAATATGATATAAAATCTTTCCTATCTAACTAGAAGACGTGTAGAAAGAGAATTCACTAGGAATTTGGCAAAAGTAATTCCTGTTTCCTTCATAAGGGTAAATGATGTATATGATTTAGAAGTTAATGAAAATTAAAAGTCCTCGTATATTTATCAGAAGTGCAACTGTAAACAAGAATGAGTCAGTTTCATTTGTTATTTAAACCACATAAGGATTTTTTTCCTGATTGATCTGAGGTACATTTTCTTTTGCAGAAGCAGATACCTGTCAACTGTTACTTAAAGAAATTAATAAAGACCACATGGAATTACAAAATAAAGCTGTTTATATCAAGTCATTTGCAGTGCCTGTTGGTGGGTCTGCTGCTTTTTTTTGATGTTTCAGAGTCATCACGCTCCTGTGCTAGGTGGTTTGTTAAGAAGGAGAGGGTGGCAGTCATTTAGGAGCTTGTAACGTAAGACAGGTAGTGCTGATAAAGGTTTGAGATAACTTAAAAAACATTGAATTAAGACTTAGATTGATGTGTTAACATTGTGTATAAGCAATGGCTCAGTGCATGTTATAGGGCTGTGAGTGAAGGCAGAGCTGTGGGAATTACATACCACTGGAGACAGTTCTCTTCCCTTCTTCCAGTTAGATAGGAAAGATTTTACAGAATGGGTGAGATTTCAGTAGCTGTTTGAGTATAAGAAGGGGGACATCTGGAAGAGCTGGAAACCCAAGAAGGCAAACTGATGTATGTCAATATGTATCTTTATCGTACTAGAAAGAACAAGGAAAGGCCTTCCTTTTATTTCAGTATTTCTTTTCTTCTCAAATATTGTATTTTTAGAATAGAGAAAATGCTTCAGTTGCTTTTCGTTTTAATGATGAAAATACCTACTTTCTAAAACTGCAATTTAATCCTTTTGGGAACACAACTGGGCACCACTGTGCTGGGGAAGAGTTCATCACAGAGTTGAAAAATACGATTAAACCACAGCCTAGTCTTCTGTTATTCAGACCGAATAGTGTCCGTTTAAAACATCATTCCTTGTGCATCCTATTTCCCTGCCCCTCAATGGCTGTGGCTGTCTACTCTTTCCTTCCAAATTCCCTCTGTCCCTCTTGAGTTGTGGGATCCCATCTGCCCACAGTAATCTAGAAAGAGATGGACCAGTGTTGAATCAAGTAGATAGCCTGAAGAGCAAATTTGTACACCAGCAGAGCCAATTTAGAAGATCAAAATTCTGAAGGGTTCTTTGTGGTGGTCCATTTTAAAAGGCCAAGTTTTCAGAGGCCAAATTCCTCCTCCTTTGAAGCTAAACAGAATGACTTTTTAGTGCAAGGTTGCCCAACCAATACTTTTATACAGGGTGACCCTTTGCTTTATTATTTTACTTCCCATGGGTGTGAAGATTGCAATTTATCTTTTGATGCATATGGCAGGTTTCAGTATCTTTGGAACAGTATGTCTAGAAGTTAATTCAACTCAAGGTTGTTTGGTAGTAGGTAACCTGGAAACCTAATTGCAACAACAAGCCATCCAAACAGTTATTCTTCTGAGTGCTCATGATGAAAGTAATACCAGGAGGGATCAGCCAGGAATTGACTAGACAGCCTTTGCAAACAAATCTGGCTTCCAGTTTATGGTCATTGCTAATTGGGGTACAGTAATTCTGAAGCGTGTTTAGTGGAACTTTTTTTTTTTTTTTTAATAATTTCACAATCCCTGGTAAAGTGTTCAGTGAAGACCTTAGTTGGAACTAACACTGGATGAAGTATCATTCTTTTTCATTTGAAGGTTAAAGTAGCTGGTTTTTTTCCCATATCCAAGAAAGTGTAAGAGACTTGCTTTCTTAAATAAATGTGCTTCTTTTCTTCAATATTTCCTATGATGCAAGCACTACAATTAAATGGAAGGGAATGCAGTGTGGAAACTTGAACACAAACAAGCTCCCCTCCCTCATTTTATTCATTCATGCCTTTGTTTTGTGAGTGATTTTTTAAAAATTTGGGATATTTCATATATTCATTCATGCCTTTATGTTGTGAGTGATTTTTTTATTTGAGATATTTTATATCACGAATATAAATAGACAAATTTATATTTGTGAGTAAATATTTATATTTATCTATGTAAATATAGATGCTGGTGGAATAGAAGATAATGCAGGGAAGACATGATGTTTCGGGGGGACTGATTTTGTGTTATCTCATAGATTCCTTGAATTATTTGCATTGAATGTAATTAAGGCACAAAGTAAGCTTAGGCCTCTTCTTGTAAAACCTAGATTGGTCATGGAAATAGTTTGGTTCCAATTTTGGGGTGATGGAAGGAATCCCGCTCCAATTCCCCATCCTGTTTGGAACGTCAGGAAGCTGATGTTAAGTTGTTGCCCATGTTGTCTGTCTCTGCTGTACCCTCAGTCCCAACTTCTCACCTTCTTCCTGACCTTACCTTGATCATTTTGGGTTTGCAGGGTAGAAAGGAGGAGTTGAAATGAAGCAGAAATGCAATGGTATTTTTTCCAACTAATCTTTGAACAAACCTAAGTTGATAAAAGATTTAATTGCAGTTGTTTTTATTCTTAATATGATACTTTATGCTCAGGAAAACAAACAAACAAACTTGATAAAGGCTTTCCAAGAAGTCTATCTTACGTGCAAAGGGAGTGAAGGTAAACGTTCTCCTTCAATTGTGTTATTTATTATTTTGTATGTGTCTCCCTGCTTACGACACGTCTACGTGCATTCTGAGTAACTAGGCTTATTTAGCCTGAATTATCTCTCCAAACCTTAATTTATGTGCTTCGATCAGTAGGGAATGCCTGTCTGTTTTTATTTGAATGCTTCAGTTTAGCATTCTTTATCACTGAGAGATGTCATGACATAGTAGAAAGAACATGGATTTTGGAACCAAATAGGCCTGAGTTTCAATCCTGATTCTGAGACTTAGAGTAGTTCCCTCATTGGAAACTAGAAAAAAGTTATATCTGTTTTGAAGTTGTAGTTATGAAGAAATATTAGTTAATATCTACTATGCATCAGAAGCTGAGCTGGATGATTGGGATGAAAAATGAGATATATGTGGCCCCTACTTTCCAAGGAATAGCTTGTTGTCTAGCAAGAATGATAGATACGCAAACAAATAACAGTAGTAAAACGTGATAAATGCACCCCAGTGTTTAAGTCCAATGTTGATGAACATAGCAAGGGGGGATACAGTTAATATGACATGGCAAGGGGATCAGAGAAAGGACACTTCAGAGAGGAGCTGGGTCTTGAAAAATCTGTAGTTTAGTAGACATGTTGAGGATGAGATAAGAAGGCCATGAGCAGAGACATGGAAGCATACAATTTCATAGCTGTGTTGGCCCCTAGTTTGGGCAACAGATCTCTGGGGTATGATAGGCTAAGGGCCTCAAACTTGACAGAAATGTGCTTTGCTATAACAAGTCCCCAAAGCAGTGATTCTCAACTCTTGGGACATTCAAACTATACAAAGCCCCCCTCTGCCCAAAGATAATTCAGATACAAGTTTTGGCTTCAATTAGTTGAATTCATCAACGTCGCATATTCAGATGTCCAAAGCACAGCTAGTGTAACATCCCTTGTAGTGTACTTTACAGGAATCTAAACTCTTTATTACCTGGAGATCTAATAACCGTAAAGGTAAATCTACACAGGGGAATTCACTTTAAAATCCTCAGTTGTCGACGACTCAGTGCCAATAGGCAGGGGATTTAGAATTACTCTGTGACCTGAGCAGGAGAGCTTGGGAAGTTTCTGTATATATGGAGGAGATGTATGTTTTGGAGGACGTAATCCTCTTTGGTTGTTGAGCAAATAACATTTATTAGATGTCTTTTGACATGCAAACTATTCTTGTTCCTTGTCAGGGAATTTATACTTCACTAAGAAAGTAGTCTATATTTTCTTTTTTTTTTTTGTGGGGAAGACCAGCCCTGAGCTAACATCTGTTGCCAATCCTCCCCTTTTTGCTGAGGAAGACTGGCCCTGGGCTAACATCCGTGCCCATCTTCCTCCACTTTATATGGGACGCCGCCACGGCATGGCTGACGAGCAGTGCGTCAGCGGGCGCCTGGGATCCGAACTCGCGAACCCCGGGCTGCCAAGCGCGGACGAAACCGCTGCGCCACCGGGCGGCCCCCTATATTTCCTTCATTGGAAATGGAAGAACATTCATCTAGATCTCATTTCCTTGTGGTTGCCGTCTTAGCCGTCTGTTGGAGAGTAACAAATGTTGGGCCTTAAAGTGTAAATCAGGCTAAATATGTATTAAGCAGAGACTAATAAATGCAAGGCGAAAGACAAATTAGCACATTTACTAGGCTTAAAAATTGTGTTATTTGCAGAATATTCATTGTGTTTACTAGTAACATCCCATATCTTCATTCTAAGTTTATAATGTTAAGAGATTGATTAAAAGTGCTGCAGTGAAAACTAATTACATGTGTGAAATTCAGACACATCACATGCTACCAGTTGCTAAAGACCCTGAAGATATTAGGAGAGATTAGTTTCAAGTAAGTAGGGTTTGCAGAGAAAGTATCAATAGAAATTAAAACAAAATACGTAAAGTAGAAAGATCTCAGGATTTTTAGTCCAAAGTCCTGGGTTGAGTTGTCATATGGCTTCAGTTTCCTCAACTGTGAATTGGTGATGACAATACCTGTCCTAACCTGGGTTTCCTTGTAATTCAGTTCAACTCAACTCATCAAACACATACTGTCTAGTGAATTGTAAGCTCTGATAGTCCAGGAACCCTGACTGACTTGTTTATGGCCATATGGACGGCTCCACGGATGTTTGCTGTTGTTGCCTCCTATGTGCCAGGGCTGTGCTGGAGGAATGAGGATAAAAAACACAGTCCCTGGGCTCACAGAATGAACCGTCTATAGGAGACAGCGGTCAACAAATACTTTATCCGAATACAGTATGGGTTCAATAAGGATGTAAGTGAAAGTTCTTCATACATTCTTGGTTTGTATTGATATGAATGGTGGTGATTTTTTCCCCTACTAGGTAAACTGGTTTCTTTTCTATATCCATTCTCTTAATAGCTAAGATATGTGTCAGCCAGCTCTTAACAGTCTTTGCGATTTTTGATTTTATAGATCATGTACAGTAAACTTTAAAATTTGGACTGAGTTTCCTATCCTGGGAGCTATGAGGGATGTCTCTTTGTTGGTTGATGTGTTCTGAATATGAAGACTCATTTTGACATTAGCTTGAGTCAAAAAGGGAGATAATCGATATATTGGCAAAATATAGTAAATTTTAATTTTAAATGACTTTTGGATTAGCTAGTGCTTTGATTATTCATATTCCTTCTCTTCTCCATCAACAGGGAGAATTGGAAGTTTTGTGTAGATGTGCTTACAAAATTGCAAATTATGCATAGGTACATATGCTTCATCAATTACCTCAGTTGACCAGAGGAGAAAATTTCGTTCTTTTTCTTTCTTCCTTCCCTCCTCCCTCTCTGCCTCTCTCCCTCCCTCTCTCTCTTCCTTCCTTCCTCCCTTCCTCCTTTCCTCCTTTCCTTCCATTTTGGAACTTGGTGTGAAACTTGATCAACAATTCAAATTCCATATTCCTACGTATGATGGTAATAAAGAAAGATTAGGCTAGTTTATGGCCTGGGATTCAACATGGCAGTGGGGAAGAGAGGACAGAAATAATAGCAAGTAAATATTATGGTCGTAAGAATAGCCAGCGGTCTAGTCAGTAAGATTCGGCGCTCTCAGTATGATCTGTCTGTCGGTTGTCATCCTGTGGTGGCTGCGTGTTGCTGAAAGCTATGCCACTGTTATTTCAAATACCAGCAGGGTCACCCATAGTGGAAAGATTTCAGCCGAGCTTCTAGACTAAGATAGACTAGGAAGAAGGACTTGGCCACCCACTTCTGAAAAATTGGCCATGAAAGCTCTCTGAATAGCAGAGGAACATTGTCTGATACAGTGCCGGAAGGTGAAAGGATGGTGGAAAAGACTGGGCAGGGTTCTGCTCTGCTGTACATGGGGTCACTAGGAGTCAGATTGACAACAAAGAATAGGAAGGTTGTGAGACCGAAAAACAATTTTCAGTCCTTTTAATTTTATTTAAAAATCAGAGACATGGTAAAATAATGTCATCTCCCACTTACATGTATAGTATTTGTTTTTTGTAAACAGGCCTTGATACCATGCAAAGGAATAAATCCTGCTATAGGCTGACATGTGAGTGTGATGACAAAGAGGAGACATACTGAGAAAAGTTTTCTGGATTTTTCTCTAGTAATTTATTTTTAAAAATAACAAAAATCCACTCCACCTGCTAAATGTACCTTGGAATTACAGAAAATTTTGTGGAGCACATTTGTTGAAAACTTCTAGACTAGAAGTGCTAATATAACTGAAATCTTAGATTCATTCTTTGTGTAACAACCTTGTAGAAATGGGGATACCAGGACTCCTCTGTGATGTTTTCAGGGTATGAGTTCAGGGACATGTGAGCTCTCAGAGTAGGGGACAAAACCTCCACTATCTTTGCAGGTGGGAGCCAAGGTCTATGCTATCTTTCCAAGGTGGATAGTTTGACTGAGGCTTCAAGCCTTTCAGAGTTCCTCCATCGGGATTAAGAACCTACATTCCACGCTGCTTTTGCAATCGCCCGGAGAACTTTATGATTTACTATTTACTGTAATGCAAAAACTGCTCCTGGAGTAATTATAGATGTTGGCCTGCAAGTCAGTGTCTTTATTTGAGAAGAAAGGAGCAGAATATTAGGAATTGGACATGTTATCACACAAAATTGGAGTTCTCTGCCTAAGGCACATAAAAAAGCCAATTAATTACAGCATCAGCCTTTGGAAAAAGAGATCAGCTTTATTCTGAGAGGAGAATCTGCAGGGAGAACAGGTGGCGTGTGCCCTCAGATATGTCTCCCCGATTCAGCATTTGGGGCAAAATTTAAGAGGTTAGGGAGAACAGGCTGGCGTGTAGAAACACTGGTGGGACAGGTTTTGATTGGTGGGCTTCAAGCACTTATGGTAAGGTTTTACACGTTTATGCAGGGTTCTAAACGTTTGTGATTTGGTGGGGAAGGAATTTTTTTCTTTTGGTGAGGAAGATTGGCCATGAGCTAACATCTGTTGCCAATCTTCCTCTATTTTGTATGTGGGACGCCACCACAGCATGGCTTGATGAGTGGTGTGCAGGTTTGTGTCCAGGATCTGAACCTGTGAATCCCGGGCTGCTGAAGCAGAGTGTGCAAAGTTAACTACTAGGCCACCGGGCTGGCCCCAAGGGAAGGAATTTTTTTTTGTGTGTGAGGAAGACTAGCCCTGAGCCAACATCCGTTGCCAATCCTCGTCTTTTTTTGCCGAGGTAGATTGGCCCTGGGCTATCCGTGCCCATCTTCCTCTACTTTATATGAGATGCTGCCACAGCATGGCTTAGCAAGCGGTGTGTGGGTCCATGCCCAGGATCTGAACCTGAGAAATCCGGGCCACCGAAGCTGAATGCACGAACTTAACCACTATGCCACCAGGCTGGCCCAACAAAGGAAGGAATTTTAACACTAGATTTTACTGAATGAGGAGCCCCTTGCTTCTGATAAGAGTCCAACTTTTAGGTTCTGGTCGTGTCCTGGTCCTTGGGTTCAGTGGGAAGGAGGATCTTTGGTCCTGAGTTTGTTTCACATTACGATTTCTTCTTTTGTGCATGCCCTGGCTATGTGACTTTGCAGATTTTCTGAAAGGCAATTCTTAATCACTCTATTGATAAGAGATGGGATCAGTTGAACCGGTCCTGGAGGGCCCGTGGTTACAGACATCTTGCACCCTCACTCCTAGATGGAATGTTTGAGTTTGGACCAGGTGTCTCTGGAGCTTCTGGTTTTGGATCATTCCAAGAGGCAAAGTCTGCTTCAGGGACCTCCTGTTCCAAGCCTTCCCTGTACTAGTCAGATGGGAAGTAAAATGAACTTGGCCTTAATTGCATTAGCTGTGAAACCCTTTCTCGTCTCTCTTGATTTAGTTGTAATATTTTAGATACCAAAGTGCCTTTGCTCTTTAATGGGCTACCATCAGCTAAGGTCACCGAAGCAACCCAGCCAGAGAAAGAAGTGAAATAGGAAAAAGATGGGATGAAGAGGAAACACTTTGATGTTCTTGCTCACAGTTGTTTACAAATGAGACACAAAGTATCATAAACTTTCTTTTTTGCAGGTATTAACGGGCAAAATACAGATTTTATTTCTTTTTGTGTTTTCCTTAAAAGAGTTGCACCCTTGTGCATTTTCTCTTCTCAGGTGAATGTATTTCACTGGGGTAGGCTGGAGATTAGCTTGTAAGGCAGGAGTCGCTGTGCCATCGATAGCCTTGAAGTGTTAACTTTTTGAGTTTTCTTCTGCTTTTAATTAAGGAAAAAAACTCACTGAACCTTGAACATTCTTCTTTGTCTACATCATGTGCTTTGACCTCCTGGATGGTACAGTTTTGATGTGGAGGTGAGGTTCTTTTGACAGAGTTCTACCCCAGGGGGATGCAGATATTTTCCCAATTAAGCTAGGTTCACTGGTTAACAGCAAACCATTGTTTTTTATTGTTCTGAGCTAATAAGCCTGGTATGTGAAAAAAGACCCCCCTCCTTTTGCATATTAGTGATAAAACCCATGACTGATCTTTGGGAGATAACTGTGCTTTCTTCTCTGTTTTAGTGGCGCAAGAAATAGTTAATTAGTGTCAAATTTAGCTTGACTACTTTTTTTTGTTCTTTTCAACTTATCTCTTGGCTTAGCAAAGTAGTAGAGGGTCAAATTTCTTTGAAACTAAACCAAAAACCAAATGTAATCACATGACAGAAGTGCTTAAGTTTATTCTAGTTACAAATGGAAACTATTGTTGGTTGTCTCAGGAAGTAGTTTTTACTAGATTTTAAGCGCAGAGTTGCACGTAGTTATTGGGAGAAGACGGTGAGGGAGGTGAAGACAGGGCAAGGGAGGCCTCTTATGTATTGGATCTTTAGTTATCATAAGGGGTATTAAACATTACATTTCTTTAACTTTTTATTTTGCAATGATTTTAAACAAAAGTTTCCAAATAGTGCAGAGAATTCCTTGTATACCTTATTTCACCCAGCTTCCTCTGTTAATATCTTACGTAACCATAGTATAGTTATTAAATGCAGGAAATTAAAATTGATACCATGACCTAATTTACAGATCTTACTCAAATTTGGCCAGTTTTCCCACTAATGTCTTTTTTTCTGGTTCAGAATCCAAGCCAGAGTCCAACACTGCATTTAGTTACCACTAGCTTAGTTTTGCGTCATTTCTACTAACCTGTTACATGACCTTGACAACTTTGAAGGTCAATTATTTTGTAGAATGTGTTTCAGTTCAGGTTTGCCTGATGTTTTCTTGTCATTGGGTTGAGATCATTTATTTTTTGGCAAGAATACCAGGAGATGATATTGTGCCCTGCTCAATGCATCATATCAGAGGGTACTGTTGGGGAAATATATTAAAAAACAAAATCTCTTCTCAATCCAGAAATCCTCTTTACAAAGGTGGTAGAGAAAGAAAGCATTTTTATTATCAAATAATCGTTAAACCAGAATATGATGCTTATCACAGGCAGTCCACTAAGAGATTGCAAAGACCTAACACCTAACCTTAACCCTAGACCCTAACCCTAACCCTAACGCTATCCCTAACCCCACATCTACCCCTAACCCCAACCTAGAAAGAAAGATTTCTTTCTAGAAATCTTACTCTTACATAGCCAAGCAGATGCAACCCACTACATATATGTTTTCAAGAGAAACAATAACTAGTCCTCAAGTATGAATACATGAGAGCACCATTTGTCGCAAACAGTTCATCTTAAAACTCACCTAGTAATTGGCAGCGATCATCTGTGTTACCTAACTGGCTTTTCCCAGAGGAAAAGCAAAATGCTTGTTTCTTTAGGACAGGAAGTAGTTTTGTAACTTGGAGCAAGGCACTCCCCAAAGTTAGGCTTCTGTCCCCCCACAGAAACTGGGAAATAGGGGTGCCATCTCCCTTGATGTTTACATCCTAGTGTTACCAGACGTAAACACAGGTTCTTTTACCTGCCACACAAGAAGGGCCAAAATAAAAACTGGAATGCCAGGCTTATGGCAAGGAAAGGGGTTTAGTTCAGGTGACGTCAGCTGGGAGATGAGAGTAAGCCATCAAATTCGTCTCCTCGAAAGACGGGAAGCAAGGGTTTTTAAAAGTTGCAAGGAATGCAGCTGCTTATAGGGAGGAGGTGCATGTGGCCTTGCTGATGGGTGCCTTTCCACCAGCCTGTGTTTGGCCTTGTGAGGCTGCTTGCAGGGTGGGGGATGGCGAGATAAGGGAATCCGTAGGTGGTTGTCCTTGGTTGTCTGCCTCCGTGATGGATGGTGGATTCTGGTGTCAGGAACCCAAGGAGTTGAGGTCTGGGAAGCTTCAGCTTCTTGATCCCCCCCTGGATATCTTGTTTCCCTGTAAATAAACTTCAAGGACCCATAATTACAACTAGAGAAGCAGGGAAAGGGGATGGGTGCTTTTGGTTTTAACCCCATATATGCTAGGTTTAATGTAGGGGAACAGATATCAAGGGCAGCATCACTAGGTCCTTGAGAAAGATGTTACCTGGTCATAAAGTTGACAAAAGTCCTATTTAACCTTGAAAAAGATTATACGTACCCTTCAGAAAGAGGAGAGAATAAGTGTAACTGCAAGTTTTCTAAAGTGAATGCTCTAAGAAAAGTTGGGGAGGGATATCTCTTATCTTCATCAGAGAGAATTAATCCTCTTTTAATTTGTATTTGTCCTTAGAGTACATAATGCTGATAAGTCTTCTTACTAGTGATATTAGTTTTGATCACTCGGTTAAGGTGGAATCTACCAGCTTTCTCCACTGTAAAGTTACTGTTTTTTCCTTTGTAGTGAATAAGTATCTTGTGGGGATATACTTTAAGACTATGCAAATATACTGTTTCTCATCATTCAGGGTTTCACCCACAGATTTTATCAACCATGGATGGATGGTTCTTGCCTGCAACAATTATTACTTCAGTGTTTGCCTAGTGACTATTTTCTGTTTCCATTGTTCCTTCTACATTTATTAGTTGGAATTCTACTGTGCAGAAGAGTTGCCTTTTCTCTCCCAGTTATTTATTTATCTACTTAGTTGTTTCTTTATATCTGTATGGACTCATGAATATTTATTTTATTCAGCTGCCACTCTTCCTGAATCTCCATGTGTTCACCATCTTGGAAGTTCTCTGAACCCAGTCCTTTGAGTTTTTATGGAGGCTTCCTTACAGAGGCATGATTGATTATATCATTGGCCATTGGTGATTGATTCAATCACCTCCATCCCCCTTCCCCTCCCCAGTGGTCAGGAGGGTGGTACTGAAAGTTCCAACCTTCTAATCACATGGTTGGTTCCCCTGGCAACCAGCTCTCATCCTTAGGTGCTTTTCAAAAGTCACCTCATTAACGTAAATTCAGGAGTAGTTGAAAGGGGTTTGTTATGAATGTCAAGACACCTTTATTGCTCTAGTCAATTCCTAGGAAATTCCAAGGGTTTTAGGAACCCTGTACCAGGAATGGAAGACCAAATACATATTTCTTATTATAAATCACATTATCACACTGCAATGAATAACCCTGTATATATATTTTTTTCTATTTTTGGAGGTATATGTTCAGAGTAGATTCCTAGACGTGGAATTGCTGAGTCAAAAGGTAAGAGACTATGTAATTTTGTTAGATATTGCCAAACTCCCCTCTGGAAGCCTGTACCAGTTTGCATTCTCATCATCAGTGTGTGAGAGTACCTGTCTTCACTGGGTACCAGTTATATTGGATGATCCTGCATACTACCCTGGTGCAGATGTGGTGATTTGCTTTCCTTGGGCTCATTCTTCCCTCTCCTTTGCCCAGCTGACCTACTCTGTCCCTCCTGATCAACAAAGTCCTGTGTGAGTCCTCTCATGGTTGGGTTTCACACTCTCCTCATTAATGACCCCATACATGTGACACATGTAATTGTGTGAACTCAAAGATCTGCCCTGGCTTAGCTTCTTGAGTTTAGCTGCTTCTCTGCTTCAAGGGAAGCTGGAAACCCTTTCTGCCTGTCCTAAATATCTCCTAAATGTCCTGGCTTTAGCATATATATAGTAAGGAGCTTATCCTAAACTTATTCTGTCTTTCCTACAGAGATTAATAGTGCCAAGCAGAAAGAGTCCTCTCCACTTCTTTACTTCCTTTTCAAGTTCTTAACTCACTTCAGTAGGGTTCCATCTCCTGTGTTTCTCTCATAATGCTCTTGCAGAGCTCTCCAGAGGTGTCTGTGTTGACCAATTCAATGGTCATTTTCCTGTCCTCATCTTAATCTGTCTCCTAGCAGCAATCAATATGGCTGATCTTTCATAGCTTCTGGAACATTGTACTCTCTTGGTTTACCTCTTACTTCTCTGTCTACTTTCCTCCCATCTTCTCTGGAATTTTTTTTTCTCCATTATCCAACCCCAAGGCTTGGTTCCGAGCCCCTCTCTTTGCTTGCTGCCCCCTTCCTTGGTGAGCTCATTCAGTCTCATGCTTTACATCCTAGCTATATGCGATTAGCTCCCAATTTGTATCTCTAGCCTTGACTTCTTCCTTAAGCTCCAGCCTGCCTATATGGATGACACCTCTACTTGGAGGCATCTCAAATATAATGTTCAAAACTAAACCCTTGATTCAACAGCCAGTGCAAATTTTTCTTCTTTGTCTCATAAGTAGCATCACTGTCCACCTGATGCTCAAGCTCAATTTCCTTCACTAACCACATGCTTTTTCCAGCAGGTTCTAATTTCTACCTCTGATATATATATATATCTAGGATCTACCTACTTTTCTCTTTCTCCTTGGTCAATCCCTAGGGAAAGCCACTACCATCTCTCACTTGGATAACTCAACAGCCTCCTTTTTGGTCTCCTTGCTTCCTATCTTGCTTTCTCCAAACTGTCTTCCATGTAGCAGCCAGAGTAATATTTGTAAAAATCTGCAGTGGAGCCCAATTGCACTTAGGCTAAAATCCAGCATTCTTACCTTGGCTTATGAGGCCCTGCATTGTGTCTGCCGGTTTGTCCTTCTCTCCTCTTACTTCTCACATTCCGGCTGCTCCAGATTCCTTTCCATTCCTAAGGCATGCTCAGGTCTTTCTTTCTTTATAGGTTTTGCACATCTCTGTCTTATTTCACGACTGGTTCATTTTCTCCAGAGCACTTTATGTAATTTGTGATTATGTATTATTTTTTTAGTTTGATTTCTTATTTTTTATTTTTCACTAACCCCCTCTACTAGTCTATGGGCTTCATGAGGGTGGAGATTGTGACTTATTTTCCAATGATATTAGACACTTACCCCAGTGCCTGGCACATAGTAGATAACTGACAGATGTCTTTGAATGAATGAACCCTCTATGCTGAAAGTAAATGACTTATGAGATGTATAGAGGATTTTACCGTGGACAGCTTCAGATTTCAGAATGTGGGGTGTCCTTAGGGCCTGCCTTTTCCTTTGGAAGAGGTGTATGTCCCATGGAAGGCTTTCTTTCCTTTCTGCATTGAGGTGCTTCATGTGTCCTCAGCTACTGCAATAAAGGCTGGTGCTTGGTGTGGATGAGTTGATTCCTGGGAGGTTCCTTTGTTTGAAAGTGCTTCACTAAGGAGCTACAGAAACACACATTATCTGGGACGATTTATGGGCCTGGGTATTTGAAAAAACCATAGCTAGATATGTATCATTTTATATCCTGAAACTCTGGCCTTAAAGTGTATTTCTGAAAATCAAAATGTATTTCACTAGTATTTCTATCAGAGAAGTATAGTTATTATATAAAAATGAGAAAACAGAACATAAACTTTTGAGGCTGGATTAATTTGAGAGGGAAACATGCCTAAATTCTGAAATTTAGCTTTTAGTCCTGTTCCAAGAAAAATATATTTCTTGTGAAAGGCCTCAAGCATTTAGCACTAGCACATCGAATTGTTTTGGTTAAGGGTGCGATCATGGCAACTACCTTTAAACCAACCATTTATTTATTTTTAATTTTTATTTATTTATTTATTTTTGTGAGGAATACCAGCCCTGAGCTAACATCCGTCGCCAATCCTCCTCTTTTTGCTGAGGAAGACTGGCCCTGGGCTAACATCCGTGCCCATCTTCCTCTACTTTATATGGGACGCCTCCACGACGTGGCTGACAAGCAGGCGCCCGGGATCCGAACCTGTGAACCCTGGGCTGCCAAGCGCGGACTAAACCGCTGTGCCACCGGGCGGCCCGTAAACTAACCATTTAGAACAATGCAAGTCAGCGGTGTCATCAGTCTCTCTGTGTACAGTATAAAGTGTTGTAACCATCTCAGGGAGTGTTTCTGGTCTTTAGGACTCTTTTTTTAACATTGACTCTTGTTAATTCCAATTTAATTGCTACCATATTTGCCTTGTGAGATGTATAGTTGCAAATGTGACACCTAGTAAGCAGTTGACACTGAAGTTTATAGACGATTTTATAAAAAGCCTAGTTGACCTAGTCAATTTTATATTATTTTTCTAACAGTTATGAGAGGATACCTATATCAGATCCCATTTAATGTACATAATGACATTTTATTCCAAATCATAGAGATCCGAGTTGCATTAGCAATTTTTTGACACTTAGGGTTAGCAAGGTCATATTTTTAATAGTTTAATTTTAAAAGCTTTTATTTTTGTTCGAGATAAGTTGCATTTCAATAACACATTAATATTTTTGCAGAATGTAAGAACTTGAAGGGAGTTTAGAGATTATTGAAATGCAGTCCCCTAATCCTATGGCTGAGTAGACAAAGCCACGAAGTAACTTGCTTCAGTTAACTCAGTGAGGAGTTGAGCTTCTAGAGTTTGAAGCTGACTCCCAGTCCAATGCTCCTGAATATTGCTGTGCTGCTTTATTTATTCCTTTACTCCTTTACTGTCTGTCGCCCCTGCATCCCATCCCATACCTAAGCTCACTGAGAGTGGAGGCCTTGTCTTCGCTCTTCAGTACTGAATCCTCAGCACAGAGCTAGCGCATTGTGGGTGAAAAACTAATAGTTGTTAAAGATCTTAGTGTCCCTTCCCTTGCTGTCCATTGGTGGGTTAATAGCCTTCTTAGTATTTATGAAAGACTGAAAGTAGATCATGTACAGTTGGCACATTCTTCCGTGGGAATCCTGGGAACTAAAGGACTTATTTAAATGGGCATGGAAGCTGAACTCTGCCCACATGGACTGCCCCTGCATACTCGGCATTGCTAACTTTCATCTTGCATTGTTATGTTCACACTTCCAGCTCCTCTGCATTCTTAGTGGAAATTTTACATTTCACTGCCTAGATTGATTTCGTAACCAAAATCCCATTTGGGAAAACAAAACAAAAACGACGATGGTGAAATAGTAAGTATGGGGTAGTAAATTAAGAAGGAATACAAAAGAAAAGACAAACAATCCAGAAATTTTTTTTTCAATCCTTGGTTGGTGGTAGTTCCCGTAATTTCTCCTAGGAGTTCTCTTGGGTTAATTGGTTATTTTTTAACTTCGTGGGGGTCATATTATTCTTTTCAGCATAGCATTAGGGAAACCCATGCACACTTACTTATGAATGCTTTAAAAATGACTCAAGTCCTGTTTAGTTTTCCTGGAAGATAAAGTGCCCATTGCAAATAATTATTTTAGAATAAAGTTAATAAATGTGAGGTTTAGCACTATATATTCACAATGCCTAGGATTATCTGATCTTTTAAAATATTCCACAAAGTGCAATAAAGAGAAAATTAAACCAGAATGTTAATAGTTAAAAAATTTGTGGTATGTTAGGAAATTGATTTGATGGTTCAAAATTTGATGAAAATTGATGAGCATTTTGTTTTTTAAGACAAGAAGATTTAGCACTACGTTGTCACATTCTGATGTGTTTTACAATTTTAAACTTATTTGAAAATAACTAATTTATAAAGACACTTATTTAAAAATATGCTTACACTTAAGAATTTTCCAAGGATGGTATTACTTTTGATGGGTATCTTATCTTTTGGGTCAATTTTTTTATTATTAGTTTTTTTATTAGACATATTTTTAAGAGTAGTTTTAGATTCACAGCAAAATTGAGGGGAAGGTACAGAGATTTCCCATATACTTCTTGCCCCCACACATGCATGGCCTCCACCATTATCAATATTCTCCTCAAGAGTGGTACCTTTGTTGCAACTGATGACTCTACATTGACACATCATAATCACCCAAAGTCTATAGTTTACATTAGAGTTCGCTCTTGGTGGTGTACTTTCTATGGGTTTGGACAAATTTATGATGACATATCACTTTGGGTTACTTTTAAGCTAAAAATAAATCCTTTACCTTGCTATGTTTTGAATAGCCATATCATTTGTTTGGGAATTTGTTTTGAGTTGTTGAATGAAGGGAGACATTCATTTAGAGAATAGTTCAAAGGACAAACCTGCAAACTGATGCTGAGGTATCCATTGTTGGCATAAAAATTACCCTCTGAAAAAGAGATGATAATCCATACCTGACAGATGAATCCTATCCCTTCCTCTGGGAATCAGCCCCTGGACTGGGTATAACAACATGGGGACCTGTAGAGGACCCAGGTAGAGATGAGTGGTTTCATCAGCTCAGAGAAACTAATTGGAGCCTTCTGGGAATGTTCTAACAGCTTGTTCATTATAATTAGAGATGTCTTCTATAACTAGGTTCTCACTGAAGTTAGAGTGGTTGGAATCTTTTATTATTATATAACAATGCTGATGAAAATATTTCACTGGCTGGGCTGATTTTGCCATCATGCCTTTCTGGAATTTCTAGAAGTTTTGGGGGTTAATGAATTTTAATTTTCATTCCATGGAGTTCCGTAAATTTTACCGATATAATCATACAAAGAATTTTTGGACAAGTAGCAGCCAAGGGAAGAGAAACTTGAGTGGTCTTGAGAAGATATTGGGACCACTGAATAAGAATGGTCTAGATAATGCCAATATAGAAAAATATCTGCATATATTCAGTTATATATAATTCAAGAAAAATCTTACTTAAATGGGTGCAAATATATGTCTACTCCTTTTACTAGTGGCCGGTTTCTGTCTTGAGCAACATTAGCAGTAGGGATGTACCTGGACTGAGAATCAGCAGTGGATTCATGTGACTGCTTCTTTGTTTAATGTGTGACCTTGAGGGATGGAGAGGCTCATCTTTTACCTTCTATACAATTGGGATAATACTAGCCTCATAATGTTCTTTTGAGGAACAAACTTCACTATGAATGAAAGTGTTTTATAAATTCTGATGTGTTTTACAATTTTAAACTTATTTGAAAATAACTAACATAAAGATATTGTGAAAAGTAGAGGTGGCATATGAAAAGTGTTTGGTTCAGTTCTGGGCATGGTATTCGCTCCAAAAAATTGTCCCAATTTTGTTTAATTAAAGTGTTTGCATAGTGAATTCTATGTCCAAAGCACCATGCTTGGATCTTTGAATTATAGATGAGGCTGTTTACTAAAAAAATAAAATAAAAGAGAGATACAGTCCACATAAATATTGATAATATGAGAGGAATATGTTACACCTATGAAAAATATTGTTTGAGAGATTCAGGCAAAATGATATAGAATTTCTGAGGAGAAAGTTGTATCCAGATGAGTGAGGGTAAGAAGTGGAATAGTGAGAAACAAGGTTAGAGTATGATATGATGAGACCAGCTCAAATACGATCTCAATTATCCAAGTCCAAGATGCGTGGACTTAATCTGAAGGTAGTGGCAGCCTTTGAAGGTGTTTGCATAGGGAGGTCACGTGTTTGGATCCGTGCTTCAGAAAGACTAATTCAGAAGCAGGTGATGAGAGAGGAAAGATGCTGGACGCAGGAATAGTGGTTAGTCCGTGCTAGGTGCAGCTCATGTGAGGATTGGTGAGGACCTGGACCTGGACTGTGGGGTGTGTAGAGGAGGGGACAGATGAAGCAATTTTGAGAAGGGAGACGCTTCGGAACTTCATCATTGTCTGGATGTAGGAGTCGTGATGTGTCTTGTTGTCCATTTTCTTGCTACTGCTTTGAAAAAAAATGGAGGTGATATATGCAAATTGAAGAACACACATAAAATTCCAATGTTATAGTGACTCTGCTGAATTGATAAGTGTTTAGGTACAAACAGATTTTACAAATCTTTCTCTTCACTGTCTTTTAACAGCTCTAAGAGAGAGATTTCCAGTTGGTTATACAGATTTGATGTTAGGAGAAAGATCTGGACTAGAGATAGAAATGTGATAATGCAAAATGATGATGATAATAAATAACATCGGGTTGGATAAATTTGACTAGGGAGAGTTTTTGACTTACAAAGAGAAGAGGGCAGGAGTGGAACCTTGGGGGAAGTACTAACAGTTAGGAAGTACCAACAATTAGGAAGTACCGATATTTAGAACTACAATGTAGTTTCCGGCTACACGTTCCCTGTTTGTTTTTTCTTTGATACCATAGGAAATCATATACCCAAAATATCTGGGAGTTATACGCTTCCAGATTTTTTTAAATTGAGCTATAATTGGACATACAACATTATATTATTTTCTGGTGTACAACATAATGATTTGATATTCGTATATATTGCGAAATGATCACTACAAGAAGTCTAGTTGACATTCATCACCATACATAGTTAGATTTTTTTTTTCTTCTTATGAGAGCTTTTAAGATTTACTCTTAGCCACTTTCAAATATGGAATACAGTATTATTAAGTACAGTTGCCATTGCTGTACATTACATCCTCATAATATTTTAAAAATGTGTCAAAGAGCTTAAGATGCAAAGAAGTCTAAAGGAACTAAATTACAGAGAAGGATGAACCCTTTCTAAATGAAAAAACCTACAGCGGCTTTCATCCCCAGGGGCACAGCAGGCAGAGGAGCAAACCTTGCATAGGCAGCCAGCCAAAGTGTGGGCTGGCATGACAGAGAAGACCCACTGACAGAGAAGTCTACACTGCCCACCAATTCTTCCCCATGGGACCTTCTTAAGTGCACAGAAGTGTAACAAAAGCTAAGAGCGGGGCAAAAGAGCAGAGAAAGAAATCTTATGGTATGGAAAGCTGGAGGTGAGGCTGGCAGAGAGATAGTGATCTCCAGTGTAAATAGCTAACTGGACTAAAAATAGGAAGAGATCTCTAGAATCTCACCAATATTAAATCCAAAGCCCTGCTGGAGAGAGAGAAAGCCCTGATTTCACCCATTAAATGTTTGAAACTACTGGTAAACTGGAAGTAACTAAAGCTGCAACTCAGTCTATACCCAGTTCAACAACGAGTTATCCTGAGAATAGCTCCTTACTCTAGAGGCTCAACGGAGGAAGGAGTATGCTTTTTTCTGAGGATAAATATTATCTACTTTTGATTTCTACAAATTTTATACAAAATGACCAGCATACAATAAAAAACTATAAAACATGTAAATAAAAAGGACAATTTGACCCCTGATCAAGAGAAAAAATAAAGTCAAACTCACAAATGATTGTGATGTTGAAATTAGCAAAATAAATAAATTTATTTCCTTAGATATGAAAAAGTGGCAGATAGTGATAGTAAAACTATGTAATTTTTATGTCTCAGAATATCTGTTTTCATCTGCAGATTAGGATATGGCAAGACCCATAATTATTTTGATTCAAAGTAACACCATCAATAGAAATCCAAGGAGAGGGTGAGTCATCCTCGCTTCTTGTTATATAGCCTTTCCTTTTCATTTGGTGTATCTCCAGGATAAATGGCTTCATTCCATGAAGTTTAGGAGATATTCCCAGCATGAAATACCCTCTGATAGAGGCACTTTCCAATTGTCAATTATGGTACCTACCAGCAACATGGTGGATCACTAGGCATTAGGCATGTTAGCCAGTCTCTCTTTTATTTAAAAAACAGTAATATTGAAAAAAGAAATGGATGATTATTTTTAAAACGCTCTTTAGAGCAACGTATAGTTTGGATGCATCTGTTATATTGACTCCACGATAAGTTATTTTCTACTCTGGTGTCTTCCAAAAATTTTTATCCCTTTTCTCATTTATCAAAAGTGGTGAACATTGATTAAGTATTTTGTAAAGGATTTTGTTCTCCTCTTTGATGCTGTGTGCTATCTTTGCAAAGTAGCAACAAAGTTTCCTCAAAGATTACCTCAAAGATTATTGTTAATCACTTTTTCTTAAGTCCATACAAGGAAAATAGAGTTGAAGCCTCTTGGTGTAGATTGGCCTATATTTTGCAAATAAATAACTTCAGTGGATTTTTTTTCTCTAAATGATTAAATCTGTCTTATGAACAGTCACAAGAAACTGATATACTTTTTAAAACTGAGTTTTTATGCATGATTTAAAATAGAGTTTTAAAATTGTATAAGGAGTTTTTATAAGAGGTCAATGGTCATTAGATTTCTGTGATGATGCCTGTTTAACAGCATCATTTCCTAAGGTCCTTGGACTGAGTTTGGTTTTCTTGGCTTAGGGTTTCAAGAGGTGGCGAGTGCTGAGATTTGAGGCAGATGGATTCTCCGAAGCATTCAGCCTAACAGCCCCAGGGAGTGGTATTGCCACTTCATTAATTAGTTCATGGAGCATCCCTTTGCGTTAGTTTAGCAGGATTATCCTTATCTTTATAGATCAAGAAAATGAGGTGTGAGGCATTGAATTGGCAATCAGTCCTGGGGTTCAAAATTTTAGACCTTTAGGCAGTTAACTCAGTTTGTAGACCTTGATCTTATTACTCCAAATATATATTTTCAAAGCAACAATTTTAGTTTTATTGAGTTTATTTTTTATACCAGATTCGCATTTTTGAGTCATGCAGATTTTAACTTGAATTTAACCTAGCTGTGATATTGTCCTACTATGTGTATGTGAAATTTGTGAACTAGAGTTAAATTACATACTTAGATTTATCAGGTTCACATGAAGCATTGTTTGTTTTGTATGGCCATGTGTGATATAAAAATCTAAATAGGATACCAGAGACTGAGTGATACTTTGGAAAGCACATTTAATTTGTATCTGTAGACCTGCACTAGAGTCCTCGCTCACTCCATTCTAGCAGAGTAAACGTGGTTAAGTCACTTTTGCCACCTGTGACTTTGGAAATATTTCAAAAAAAAAAATGGTAGCCAAATATTTTGTCAGTTTATGTATCTACCTATCTATCTGTCAACTTCTACTCAGGGTCTGACTCCTCTCTCTGGTTTACCAGACTAACCTACCTCCCAATATCCACATAAACTGGGTTTTACAAGATGGTGTTGAACCCAGTGCAGAATTGAGGCAAGAGGTCCTGCTTTTGCCTGGTAGTGCTTCCCTCACCAACTGACAGAGCCAACCAGGGGTATTAGCTCTTCTGGGTCCACAATGAAAGTTTGAGTTTTGCACTGATACCTTTTCATTTGATTTGGTTCCATAGTCACAGAACACAACTAATGCTGGTCAGCCTGCTCACCATGAGAGCTGTTCCTGGTATACAGGGGTCTGAGTGGGAGTACCTCGTACTCCATCCCTGGTGTCCATCCCTCCATATCGAGGTGTATCGTTACTTAACATTATTCTCATATTTCAGATACTATTTGTTTTCAAAGGGCAAGGGAAAGTATATGGGCTGCTAAGAAAATTTACAAATTTTAAAAACACCTAATTTATTATTATGTTTCCCATTATCTAAAGCCATAATGTCTCAAAATTAGCTCCACACAACCAACACTTCATCCCTGATAAGGGCTCTGGAAAAGCTCTCCTTATATGCAGTTGATTTGGCTTAATTTTGTGTGTGTGTGTGATTTAAGTTATTATTTAAAACACCAATTAGAAAAATGCATTTTAAATGAAAAATTCTAATTTTTTTCCAAAAAGTTCTAATTGTTTTATACAGTGGTCAGACATTTTTTTTTCAATTCAGATATATTACTGGGATTATTCAGATTCTTTTATTAGTATATCTGAAAACAGACTAATTTATTATTTTAACTATAATGACTCAAATAAATATATATTTAAGGTTAATCTTCAGTTCAGTTGGTTAGTCATGAACATTTGGGGAATATTTTTGTCATGATGAATGAGGAGAACAACTTATTCAAGACAGATGGCTTGATTTAATTCAAGCAACAACTTATAGACTCAGAATAAAGTTATATAATTATTTTAAAAATCACGTGTATTTATGAATTTCTGTATAATCACAGATATGTATGCTCTAAAGAAAAATGGCATATTTTAACCAACGCAGTGAGAGTTTTAAAGTTATTTGTTTATATAACTTATTCACTTTCACCTTTAATTCAACAATCCAATAAGGAATTAAACAATCAAAATTGGTAAGCAAGATATTTGAAAAATAACTACTAAGTATGAAGTGTGTGTGCAGTACATTATTAGTTAATATTGAGGGTAACTAAAAAGTAACAGTAGGAAAAAGAAATTAAAAACCAAATAAATAAAGTGTACAATATGTCAGATGATGGGAAGTGCTATGGAAAAAAAATAGGACCAGAAAGGGCAGCAGAGAACCAGGGATGTGGCAGCAGCTTTAAGACGAGTGGTCAGGGAGGCAGTGTAGCTATGTTTAAGAGATGGGAGAATTTCAAGAGAAAGACACTGTTAGCACAGGCACAGAATCAGAAAGGCTTATCCTTCACACAGGCAAGCACTCATTTGCAGTTAAAAACATGATAAGCCTTAAGAGTAAGCAGATCTGTTCGGAGAGGGATTTGTAATCATCCAAGGGTTGTAAACCACAACTCTGACCTCAAAACTGCCTTCCTGGCAAATCGAATCTATTTTCTTATGCTATAGTATGTACCAAATAAATCAAGGGACTCGTGGGATCGATCAGGAACAAGGTTGCAATAAATTCTATTAAACTAAAAAAAATTGCTTGTCCTTTATTTCAGCAAATGCTCAATTCTGATAATTTATTCTACAGACATGTATTTTTGCAAATAAATATTTACAAGGAAATCTATTGTGGCATTATTTGCAATAGCAGAAGTTTAGAAACTATCAAAAGGACCATCATTAAGGGGCAGGTTAATTAAACTACGGTTAATTAAACTCTATGTTCATAGAGTGGAATATACACAGCTGTGATGAAGAATGAAGCAACCCTTTCCGTAACTACCAGTGTGGAACAATCTCCATGATAAATTGTTAAATGAAAAAGCAAAATGCAGAAGAATGGGTATAGCAGGTTATCCCTTATGTTTAAAAATTATATGTATATAATATCTACATAAGGTAATATGCACATGTATGCATAGACTGTGAATGAATATTGCTAACTCTGGTTGCAACTTGGTGGTTGGGAACAGGAGTAGGAGGGACTCTTCCTTTCCACTGTATGCCCCATTTTACCACTTGAATTTTGTTCAGGTACATGCATTACCTGTTAAACATTTTTTAGAAAGTCAACATCACTGTAAATATTAATTTAAGGCCAAGAATCTCTGGGTTTTAAAATGTAAAAAATTATTATGATAGAATTAAAAATTTTTATTCTAAATTAGGGTATCTTTTAATTAAATTTCAATAAACCTTTATTGTGCAATTAGCAGGCATTGCCAAGCACTGGTTTAGGCCCTGGAGAGTCAAGAAGAATTCATACTCCTTATTCCTCTAAAAATGGCATAATTTGACAGGGGAGAGAGACCCGTAAATTATTTAGGCTTAATATTTGATCTCTAAAATAACTACCAAAGTGCATAGTGAATAGTTAGAGGTTCATAGATATGGGTTCACTAAGAACTGTGTTCCTTCTTATGTGTGATTTTAGGATAATTAATTAACCTCCAGTTTCATTTGTAAAATGAGGTTAAGTAATAGTACTTCAGGGCATTGTTTTGATGATTAAATGATATATAATGCACGCAAATTACTTAGTACAGTGCTTGCAATTAAATATAGTGCAATAAATGTTGGCTATTTTTATTAACCAGTTCCCTTCGCTTATAAGTTTCCCTTTCAAATCAGGAAGAAAAAAACCCCTAAAAACAAAAATGCTGTCACCAATACCGTAGTAGCAGTAGCAGTTTGAAACAGAAAGGATGAGCAGGGAAGGACTGCTGTTAGCTGAGTTGGGTCTTGATTAGCAAATGGGGAGCGCGTTTTAGCAGAGGGGCAAGATGAGCAAAGACGTAGAAGGGGACGCAGGTCATGTTGTGGGAGTGGAGCAGAGTAGGCTAGTTAGACTAAAGGGCACCACTAGGGGTCTGCATGGAAGGAGTATTGGTAGGAGATTAGGGAACCGAGTAAGCAGTGGTTGGTCGTGGGGGTTTTTGTAGGTCATGCTTACGAGCTGGGCTTTATCTTTCAGTAGTGTAGGTGGAAACCAGATAGCAGAAGACTTAAGAGAGGATAGAGTGGAGTGAAGTAGGAATATGAATGATGAAGAGGAGAGATAGGGACAGGATAGTGCTTGAGAGGGCCAGAGGGTCAAGGGAGAAATTGAAGACACCAGATAGAAAGTCCTAGATGATTAATAGAACAAGTAGAGGTAGCAGGAGAGAAAATTAAGATGGGAGGTTGGCTTTGTAAAGGGGTAAGGATCCTTCTGAGACAGACAGAAAAGGAGAAAAGTGGTGAAGATGTAGATGAGGTGGGTTGTGGAGGGAGGGGAGGTCAAAGGGCTTTATGCCTGTTGGCCTCTATTTTCTTGAAGGTTGAAAGGAAATGTTCTTCTGAGGGTGCGTGTGCCTGGAATGGGACTTCAGAGTTTAGGATGAGAGGTAGGGATTTGGACCGTCCACTGTAGGAAGTGTAAGAAATAGTTGACTTGGGAGGAGGGGAGGGCTGGCTGAAGCCAAAGCCCCGTCTCAGGCGAAGGCACCCCATGGGGCCATGTGATTCTTGCTAACAGCAGCCTGGAGCCTGGAAGCAAAAGGAGAGGGAGAGATGACCAGACACTTCCAGAGGCAAGGAGTTTGGGAATCGAGGGTGCTGGTAAGAGTGTGGCTGATGGATAGGGGAAAAAGTAAAGTGGAGAAAAAGTTGAGGGAGTCAATCTTAAGAGAAGAGGATGGGGTGAAGGGCCCAGTGGGAGCCGAGACTCAGAGAGCGGGTGAAATGAGAGTGGGCGAGGAGCAATGACGAATCATGGTATGTTGTGGCTGGAGGGGGAGGGCACTTCAGAGTTCAAGATTTTATAGGATTATTTTATTTTTGTTTTACAGAAAGCATTGTTTTAAGATGTTGCCTTAAAATTCTCATAATAGTCCAGTGGTTTCTGTTGTTGGCACAGATCATGACCAGTATGCCCAGGGATTAAGGGAAATTTTTCTTCAGAGCTTTGTTAAGGCCACATGATTTCCATAGAGGATGAGCCCAGAGTGTGTATCTAAGTGGAAAAAAGCAGGATTTAACAAAAGCGCAACAGGTCTCAGCCAGTTCCCTGGAAACCTATGGTTTCTCCTCATAGAAAAAAACAATACTAACGTAGCTCAGTGATTTTATTTCTTTGCTTTTAAAGGTAAAACCAGTAATCCACAGCAGGATCAATGTGTCAGCTCGCTTTAGAAAACCGCTCCAGGAACCCTGCACTATCTTGTAAGTTGGAGCCCTTTACATTTCGAGTTGGAATTGGCTTGGTGGTTTCCTTTGGGTTTGGGATTTGTTTTGTAGTTTTAAAGGCATGCGTGTTTCAAATGGTTTGGCTCACTGCCTTTGCTTTTTTCCCAGCTTGATTGCAAATGGAGACCTTGTAAACCCAGCCTCTCGCCTCCTCATCCCTAGAAAAGCGTTGAATCAGTGGGATCGTGTACTACAGATGGTCACGGAAAAAATAACTCTGAGGAGTGGGGCTGTCCACAGGTAGGTCAAAGTAATCTTCTTGTAAGTGGGTGGGTATTGGAACTGTTGAGGATAGTCCCAGAAGTCTCTGGAGTCACTGGTCCCTGGATTTGAATTTTGGCTCAACAGTTAGGCTCCATATGCCTCAGTTTCTTTATGTGTAAAATGGGTATATAGTAGTACTTAACACTATAGAGTTGTTTAATCCACATAAAGAGCTTCAACAGTCCTGGGCACATAGCAGCACATTAACAAATATTAACCATTTTATTCTTTCGGTTTAGAGAAAATAGGCGAGCATCAACATTGTTTTAGTTGAGAAGGGCTTAATTTTTGAGTGAGCCAGCTCCTTGGTTCTTAATTCACAGTCCTTCCTTCAGGAGATATTTATGATTATTTGGGATTCCGAACTATTTGCCCAGGGTAAAAAGTCGGACATCAGGAGGTGTTAATAGTTTTAAGGAGGAGGCAGGTTAGAGAGGATAATTAAGCAGGGTTGCCTAACTTGAGAAATCAAAAGCATTTTTCTCAAGTTCTGAAATTTAAGTGAAGATTAAAGTCATGGCTTTTAAATTGTGAAGCCTATGAAATTGTACCTTGATGGAGGCTGACATTTATACTTTTAGGTGGGAGGGTTACAAATAATAGATTCAAGTATAGAGCATATTAAGAATATATGTAATATGTGACACTCAAATATCTGAAATCCATCAAGAGTGTTCTGGTAGTTCTCCTTGAATCCTGTCTTCACCTCAGTCTCTCTCACATCCTCCACTGGTGGAGTGCACTCCTGCTTTCAAGTTCTTATGCCTGTTTTCATATCTATATAGCTCTCTATAGACATATATGATAAAATAAGTTCTCAAATGATTGCATATTATGTCTTTCAGTTAAATGTGTATACAGATTAATGTATGTATATTCACCTATATTAATATATATGGTTTCACAGCCATGGAGATTTTAAATATAATTAGATATATATAAATATATATTTAACATATAAATATATAAGTATAATTGAAAGTAATACTTCACATGTGGTTAAAAAAATTCGAAAGATATAAATAAAAACTATTTCTCCCACCCGAGACTTCCCAGTCCCTCTCTCCAGTACGTTTCTGCATTATTCCAGAAGTATTCTATGCGTATGGAAGCACATACCTCTTTCATTTCTTAAAAACACAAGTGGGAACACACATACAATCACATGAATAAATATATAAATATACCTTGCTTTTTTCCTGTAACAACAAATCTTGGAGAATTTTCTTATCAGCACAAATAGATCTATCTTATTATTTTTAATGACTATAAAATATCCCATTTTATGGGTGTGCCCTGATCTGTTTTAAGAATCTCCTCTTGATGGAAATTTAGGTCACTTCCAATCTTTTGCTATTATATATACATGTGTTTGTATATAAGCAGAGTTTATCAGGAGACTAAAGTCGAGAAGCCAAATTGCTGTGTCTAGTGGTCAATGCTTAAATCTTGATAGAAACTACCAACTGTCTTCCAAAGAGTTTGTACTAATTTGCACTCTCACCAGAGTGCATGAGGGGCCTGATTTTCATACTCTCATTTGTACTGTAAAACTAACAAACAGTTTGTCTTTTCATTCATGTTGGGTAAAAATAGTATTTCATTGTTTCTTGACTTTTATTTATTTAATATACTACAACCATATCTATTGATCATTTCTTGTGTGCAAAGCATTATTTTAAGTGCTTTACATTTTAACTTAATCAACTCAGCAATCCTATGGGGTAAGTAGTGTTATTATTCTCTTTTAATAGACATGAAACATGAGACACAGAGGGGGAAAGTTGCTTGCTCAAGATTATGCAGATAGTGGGTAGCAGGGCTGGGATTCAAGCCCAACTGGTAGACAGTCTGGCTCCAGAGACTGTACTCTTAACTACTAAGCTCTTCTCTAAATAAATGCCACATATTTATCTTCCATTAAAAATGAACTATCTGTCATGGTCTTTGCACATTTATCTTATTGATTTATAGGCACTCTTTACATATTAGGGAAATTGGCCCTTTCTCATATGAGTTTTAAGTATGTTTCCAACTTGCATTTTTGATACTCTTCATGTTTCTTTTTGCAAAAAGATGTGTTGAATTTTGAGGCAGTTGAATTTTCAATCTTTCCTTATGATCATTAAGTTTTGTGACTAGCTTAGGTGTTCCTCACTCCAAGATTACAAAAATATTCTTATATGTTTTCATCTTGTACTTTTAAATTTCATTTAATCCTTTGATCCTTCTGGATTTTATTTTTGTGTTAGGAGTGAAGGCAGATCTCAATAGCTACATATTGATTTATTTTAGTTATATAGTTTTGTCTTTTGACATATACATAAATGTAAACCCACTCAATAAATAATATAAAGCATACAAAGATATATACACACAATTGCGTGCCCAGATATACCTATTTATACATATGTTGATAGAAACAAATTCATACATAGAAAAAATATGCAAGTACAAGTACCAAAATGAAAATGTAGTTATATGTTCCCTAAACATTTGAATACTGGGAGAAACTTCATTCTTAAAGTAATGGCAGATACAAGTGAGATGTGGCTGCTGCTGACTTAGGACACACCCACTTTCCGTTAATAGAACATTAATAAGTTTTCTGGTTGGACCCTCCCTGCGCATCAGTATATTTGTATATCAAAAGCGTCCCATAAAAATTGGTTCAACTCCCTGTTTATGTTTCTCGTGTTTTGTTGCAAAGGAAGAAAGCAGGTTGACAAGAGCCATATAAAAGAAGGCTAAAATCATGGGCAAGAATTTATTCAGTAACCTTTACCTACCTGCAGAGGAAACCAGTCATATCTTGGCTATTTCCAGATCCACAGCTATTTCTAGCCATAAACGTTAACTACTGATTTAGATCTTCCTATTATGAGGGAAAATGAAAGAAGAAACTCTGGGTCTAGGCCAGTGGTTTTCAACCAGGGGCAATTTTGCCCCTAGGGGACATTTGGCAGTGTCCGAGTTATTTTTGGTAGTCACAACTGGGATAGGGGCGGCTACTACTACCATCTAGTGGGTAGAGGCCAAGGGTGCTGTCAACATCCTGTAGTTTACAGGACAGCCTGCCACCTCTCCAACGAAGAATTATCGGATGGAAAATGTCAATAGGGCCACTGTTCAGAAACCTGGTCTAGGTCAGGGAAGGAAAACCAGAAATCTGGGTTAAAGTGTTGATATTTAGACTTGTAGGGTTGGAAGTACAAAGTCATAAAGAAAGAGACTTTAGCATCTTTATACTAACTGAACACAGACACATTTCAGAGGTTTTGGTGGCTATTTTCATTATACTTCATGGCTCCATATGATGTGGCCATTTACATAATCAGTAAACAAGCTGACAGCTTAATGGATTTTTTTTCCTTTGCAAATGTCACTAATCTTTATTATGTAATATAAGAAGTCTGAGACTTTTTAAAATGAATATCTTGAAATCCTTTCAGTTACTAACTCTCGTTTATAAACCTCAGTATTTTTGCATTGTCTTTCTGATGCAGTTTTCTAGTAGTCTGTTCTTTAAAAAAATTCTGTGGACACTTGAAGTCGTCTAGTAAAGTGATCGCTGTTCTTTTAATAAGTAACTTATTAATTGTAGTTTGCATCAGCAGTTTTACAGTAAAAGGAGGTTCTTGTGAAATCCCTTGATTCTGGGAAGACGAGGGAAAGAAAAAAAAGAAAGAAGCATGAATGCTATGCAGTTCTGCATCATTAATACTGGCAATGGGTTCTTTCACCTCCTGCCCTCCCACCTCTTGTTTTCTGACCCAGTTCTGTGTGTTTGGATGTAATATTTTGGCTGAGGGCTGCTCTTGCACTGAATGCAGTAACAGGCTTGTCAATCTGACAAATACATTAAGGAAATAGATTTAAAAAGTGCTCACAAAATATAAATAGAACAATCAAACTTCAAAGGAAGCTGAGCTTTATTTAAAACATCATGTTCTGTACAAGTTAATTGTCTCCTTCTGAAATCTTAATAGGAGCAATAGGGGATCCTAATCTTAGATTGTCAGTTTTGTTGAAATGAAATGCTGTACAGCGAGGTCGTAATTGTATTTGCATTATAACATTTTCATTTCATTGAATGTAATGACTTTGAGGCATTTATAATTCAATAATTAGAATAGTAACAAATGAGCCAAATGAAGAACAGAATGTTTGTATTTACTTTGTAATTTGAAGCAGTTCTTTCAGTGCTTGTTAAAATTTTAATTGTTGGCATTCATATTTTGGCAGACTTTACACTTTAGAAGGAAAACCGGTTGAGAGTGGGGCAGAGTTGGAGAGTGGACAGTTTTATGTGGCTGTCGGCAGAGATAAGTTTAAGAAATTGCCTTACGGTGAATTACTTTTTGACAAGTCAACAATGAGAAGGTCTTTTGGGTAAGTTTTCATACTCATTCACTTCTCATATTTTAGTTATCACTTGAAATAGCACTGATTCTTTTGCTGACCACTGGTATATTTTATAAAATCTTTTTTATCAGTTAGAATGGAAAGCATGTATGTATACATACTCTTTTTTTTGCCATGATTGGAGATTGAGAGCTATTGCACAAAAATATAATTTTTGCAAATCTATGAATGACTATATAGTATTTTTTTTACCATTCACTTATTAATTTACGATAAATATAAAGATTTATTGTTATGGAGAAGATACAGGCCAATGAGCTTCTACACAGCATACATTATTAGAAGTTTCAATAATGTCTTAGCTGTTTAGCTAGACCAAATAATTTTTCTATTGGTACGTGTAGAAACATCTAAAGGTGTTAAAAAACCATAATATTTTATACCCCTTTTAATAATAACTGTAAAATATAAAAACGATATAATTTCACTTGTGCAAATAAGTAGAGTGGCTGGGTATATAGTTAATACATGCAAAGTTTTAAAGATTACACTTTTAATTACACAGAACGCACTAGGAACCTTTTTTCTCCGTGAAATGTCATATCTTTGTGAAGGACACCTTATTGTAGCCCAGTAGACGGACTGCAGAGGCGTGCATGAAGAGCCCTGGCCCCTGGCAGATTCAGGGACCCCTCAGCTTGCTCGCGGTGCCCCAGGATCCAACTCTGCAGCTTTTCCATGGCCACTTTGCTACTGGAAACTGACTTTTTGTGGTTGTTATCCGCTAAGGTGGCTGATATGTGGCAGAGAGACAGCAGAATGTCACCAATTCGTTCTCCATTAATTAACAATTTGGGTAGCTTGATGGAGAGGCCAGCCGAGGGTTTCTAAATAAGTAATAGATAAAATGGAATTTTAGGGCTGGTGTTTGAAGTATGCAGGAGCACGTAGTTTTCCAGAACTTTAGAAGTATTTTCCAGCAGACTTATTGCTAACCATCCTTACCCATCCATGAAATCAAATCCTTCGCAATCTCTGCAAAGCAACACTGGGTAAGCCTGCTGTGAGCTGCAGTGTGTCCTCGATGGCAGTGAGAAATCTGTCACTCCTGGTGGCCTTTCTCAGACAAATGAGTCAGATTTACCTTTATCTGTATGTCCTCCTATTTTCACAGAGGTTCAGTTGGGTTTCAAGATGGATCTTTTCCTAATAATATAGACATCTGCAGAACAACTTATTCTTATGGCTGAAGAGAATTTTTAATTTTTTGGTGAGAATGACTGGTTTAGAAATTCCCTGAATATAAATGCCAGTGTTTTACCATTCTGTGCTTCTAGCAGAGGTAGACATCACAGATATTATAAGAACAATGGACACATAGTTTTTAACTCAGTCTGGCAAAATCATTACTCAGCTTGGGAAATGATTGTTCTTTTTTTTTGTGAGCTAACATCAGTTGCCGATCCTCCTCTTTTTTTCTGAGGAAGAGTGGCCCTGGGCTGACATCTGTGCCCGTCTTCCTCTACTTTATATGGGACGCCGCCACAGCATGGCTTGACAAGCAGTGTGTCTGTCCGTGCCCGGGATCCGAACCTGCGAAACCCTGGGCCTCCGAAGCGCAGCCCCTGAACTTAACCGCTGTGCCATGGGGCTGCCCCTGGGAGATGATTTTTTGAAATGCAAATAGAAAATTTGGGGATTTAAATAAAAATGGTATGAAAAAATTTAAGGCGGTATTAAATTTATGTGTAAGCATCAATTAAAATAGTATATAGGAAAACATTAAATATGTTTTGGAATGGAATTTGGAAATTTTATGATGGTTTTTGTGAAATTGGGAAAGTTTATGGTACTTTTTGTGAGACACTGATGTCTGTAAACAGTTGACTTCCAGGTTGGAATGACAAATTGAGATGACAATTATCTTGCATTATATATTATTTGTAAATAATGTTCAGATTTCTAAATTGCAATTTGTTTCTGCAGTCAGAAAACCTCTTCACTGCCTCCTATCGTAGGATCCAGAAAGTCTAAAGGGAGTGTAAGTATCAGATGCTTTACTTATCTATATGACACAGAGAGACTGTCCTTTGGGTTTCAATTAAATTTGAAGAAATAAAACTTAGCCGTCTTGTGGTATATAAGCAATTATGTGAAACCACATTAGACATTAATGTTACAATTAAGTTCCTAAAAGACAGCTAACATTTTTAACATATAGATTTCAAAATAGATACCTTTTATTTGTGTATAGATAGACCTGATAACATTTATATCACGCTTGAAATCTAGGTCGTAATACATAAAACTAGACGAAATGCTGTATTAGGCTACATCAGTGGTCTACCCAGTCTTGTTGTCTATCTCTAACAAAGACTAACAAAAGGAAGTTTTTCTATCTCTAACAAAAGGAAGTTTTTGTAAGAAAATGGTAACCCCAAGTTATATTCCTTTAAAAGACTGAGAATCATCCCAAATAGTTCCCTATCAGAATCTTTTCCATCCATCATTTATTCATTTACTTGTTAATTCAGCAAGCATCTACTAAGTACCTATTATGTGTGAACTGTGGCAAGCATTTAGTAGGTAATTTCTTAACCTATTTGTATTTTTTATCTGTACCCCCTCGTGGGGCTGAGTTTCATATCACTTTGGAGTATTGCTTTGACAGGTTTGTCTGGCTGAGGCTTTCTTTCTACCCTGTTGACTGAATTGCTTGACCAGTGGTGATCAAAATTGATTTGACATCTCTTTCCCCCTCTAAATTAACTAAGCAAAATTCTTTTTTTTGGTGAGGAAGATTGGCCCTGAGCTAACATCTGTGCCAGTCTTCCTCTATTTTATATGAGGGTCACCACCACAGCATGGCTTGATGAGTGGTGTAGGTATGTGCTTGGGATCCGAACCATGAAGCTGAGCTTAACCACTACACCAGTGGGCCAGCCCAACTGAACAAAATTCTTATATTGGTATTTTGTAAAATAAATGACTGCTGGACAATGATACTGTCTCCTAATAGTGATTTAGATATCACTTCCCCCCTTTTGTTATATCATATGAAATTCTTGAAGAAAAGAAAAATAATTTTATGTGAAGAAGTAGTGCTGAACTCAGCATAACAAACAACAGATATTTAGTACACGCTCATTTGTAAATAGACTCTTGGGCTATTCATGACAAAACAAAGCTCTTACCCTCAAGAAACTCACAATCTAATTGAAACAGAGAAGACAGCTTGGAAAGGTAACTAACAAGCTAATGCTAAACAGCAAATATGTGGTGAGACTCGATAACATGAGAGAGACAGAAGGAATCAATGTGCCTTGGCCACAGTACATGGAGGAAGCTGAATTTGAGCTATGCCTTTGAGGACTGTTTAAGATTCAGGCAAAGGTCAATGAGGGGAAAGGGGTTTCAGATGGAAGGGATGGTGTGAAGAAAGGAGCAGAGATGAGCACTTGGAGAAGCAATAATGCTGGCTGATATTTAGTGAACACTCAAGGGCTCAACACCATGCCAATGTCTTTACAGATGTGACTTATTTAATCCGCATCCCACGAGGCAGGTACTGTTCTTTTTTTTTTTGGTGAGGAAGACCAGCCCTGAGCTAACATCCGTTGCTAATCCTCCTCTTTTTGCTGAGGAAGACTGGCCCTGGGCTAACATCTGTGCCCATCTTCCTCCACTTTTTATATGGGACGCCGCCATGGCATGGCAGACAGGCGGTGCGTCGGCGGGCGCTCGGGATCCGAACTCGCGAACCCCGGGCTGCCAAGCGCGGACGAAACCGCTGCGCCACCGGGCCGGCCCCAAGGTACTGTTCTTATTGCATTTAAAAATGAGAAAAGGAAGCACGGACAGTAGACGTGGCATGTCCAAAGGCTCCCATTGAGCAAATGGCAGAGAAGGGATTGAGTCTAGATGGCCTATCTGGATGGAGCTCATGTTCCTGACTCCAGGAGGACAATGAGTTCCTCAGGCTGACTGGAACAAAGGGACCATTGTGTTATGGAGGCTGATGTGCCTAGAGTGTCAGGTGGTAGCAGTTTTAGATGACCTTGAAAGTCTTTGAGTAGAGGGCAGCTCATGGGGGCTGCTGAGAGGTGAGAATGTTAGTCCGAGTCCATTCTAGGAAGGTCAGATCTTTCATGTGGAGAAAGACTTAACGTGGTGATGGGCCATAGATGAGACTTCAGTTATAGGGCAACTGCAATAGCCTTGGTGTAAAGTGATAAGAGCCTAGACTAGGAACGTGGTAGAGGTAGTGGGAGGTGATTACTGGTCATGAAGAAACAAAGGACTTGCTTGGTGATTGGGTACATGGAGTTAATGGAGGGGTTGGAGCCAAAGATCACTGCAAGTTTTTGAGCTTGGATGCCTGAGAAAATGGCAGTACTATGGCTAAGAAGAGGGCAGTCAGAGGAACTAATGACCTGCTTAATTTCAAACATATTGAGTTATAGGTGTCATCACAAAATCTAGTTGACAGTGTCTGGCAAGTAGTTGTAAATGTTAGATCCTGAGGCCTGAGGAGAACGTCAGATGTAGGTTTGGAGTTCATCCCCATAATGGTCATAGTTGAAGAACAGAAGCATGTCATTGTGGTATCCCTTCCTAGCACCCAGCACAGCCTGGCAGGGCTTAGGCTGCATCGTGCTGTTGAGTGAGAGGATGGGTGTGTGGGAGCCTAGAGAGAGAGAGTGCAGTAAGAACCACAGAGGACCTGGGCCTGAGGCAACTTAAATTCATGGGAGGACCTGGGCCTGAGGCAACTTAAATTCATGGGTATGGAGAGGAAGAGGAGAGAGAATATTCCAGTAGCTGAAAAAAAAATATTTTAGCCACCATAAAGGTAAATAAAACTCATGACTTTAGGGTTTGGAAATTTCATCCTCTTGTTGTTCTTTAGGACTTTGGTGCAGAATCTCTTTTGCATGCCACTCAAACATGAGCTCATTAATTCTCCCAGTACAGCTGGAAGAATGATAGTTAAACAGAGACTTGGTGTAGTTGAATAACTGACCCCAGGTCACAGGGAAAGTCGATGTCAGAACCAAGATCATGACTCATCTCTTTGCATTCACAATTAAGGAACTTTGGAATTATGCACATACAACTCTGACATTTGGAATGTCTAAATTTTTTATTAAAAACGTGTAATATGTTTCCTGCTTTAATCATGTACAGGAGGCACGTATGTAAAATTTTCTTTCTTGCTCACTTGTTTGGAAGTTCTGTAGAATCTATGCTGTGAATACTGGGTCATCTAATAATGACTGGTTGAGTTTTCCATGTATCTGGCTTAGAACTAAGCCCCAGGGAGACAGTGATGAGCGAAAAAAGACACAATGCTCTTTCTTAGCTCATGGTCTACTTGGGGAGACACAGGTTAAACAAACAATTCCACAAATCAATATATAATTACAAAGTGTGATAAAAATGAAAGAAAAATACAGAGCAAGATGAGAGACAATACAAGGAGGGCTAATTTAGATAGGTGTGTCAGGAAAGGCCTCTTTGAGGTAGTGACCTTGAAAGAAAGACTCAAGATTATAAGATATGTTCCTATCTCATAGAAAGCAAAGACTTAAAATTATATTTCCATGCTATGACTTAGGAAAATAAAATGATAGCAAAATTTGTTCCTCTTTTCACAAGGCTCCCAAAGCATTCTATATATTCCTCCATCCATTCATCTACTCATTCAGTCATCCATTCAACATGTGTTTATTGAGCACTTACTGAGTGCCAGGAGCTACTCGAAGCGACTAGCATATGGTAGTGAACAGACAGACAAGGTTTCGGACTTCATGGAACTTCATTCTAGTGCCTGTGTAGGGGAGGGAAGGGTGGAACAATCTGGGTAGACAGACTTAAACCTGCAAACAAATATATAAGTAATTTCAGTGGTGATAAGCGCTCTGAGGAAAATAAAATGTGGCAGGGCACTACTTGACACAGAATTCTCTGAGACTGAGACCCTAATGATGTAAAGGAGCCAGTTGTACAAATTTGGGGCAGAGAGAAAAGAGCCTCCATGGCAGAGGAAACAGTCACAAAGGCCCTTGGTAAAGAACTTGGTGTGTGAGGAGGGCAGGAAGAGGCCAGAGTGGTGTGAGGTGAAATTGGAGAGGCCCTATCACGTAGGCCAGGCAAGGAGTTTGGACTTTATTCCTTGATGGGATACCATCAAGAAGGGAGTGATACCTAGAAGAAGGGAGTGATATCATTTGATTTATGTTTTTGAAAGATCGTTCTGGCTGTGGCATCTACAGAGAAGTGGCTCGGGGCAAGAATGGAAGCAGGTGGCAGTGGGAGGCCTAGAGTCCAGGTTTGGGATGCAGGTGACCTGGACATGTGGCAGCTATTATAGTTCTTCTCTGAGTATATTGTAAACTGTCTGTTGTCATGGATTGATGCATTCATCCAACAGCCATTTATTGAGTGCATATGATGTCCTGGGCACTGTTTTAGTGCTTGGAGAGAGAGGGAGGCAGAGATTCCAGGGAAAACACTAGCTGAATGGACCTTACATTCTGGAGAGGAGAAAGACAATCAGATGCACAATACATTTGATATTAATCAGGGGTAAGCTTGAAGAAAAATACATCAGGATATGGGAAGAGAAAGTGAGAGAGGGTGCTACATCATCTGGGTGGTCAGGGTATGCTTCTTTTAGGAGGTTTCATTTGAGCAGGGGGATTCATCAACCTGGCACACAGTAGGTTCTCACTAAACCTGTTTAGTGGGTGTGTGAATGACTGGCAGTGAGCCACACAGAGAAAACATCTCATCCCGGTGATTCCAAAGTCACAAACTCGAGTTTTAACAGAAGGATTAATTTACTTCTTTCCTTTAATTATTTGGTTCCCTGGAGAATGTACGTGTTTTTAAGATCATTAACTGCTTGGCCCTGAGTTGGGGTGTGAGTGAAGGGGACTGTGGGAGAGCTAGCTTAAAACTTGAGGCACCATTGCCAAGTCAGTGGAGAAAGCATCCCCAAACCTGTGATGCAAATTGAAGGGGACACAGAACTAGATTTTTAGGAATTCATTTTTCCACACAGCTTTCTAGGAATTGCTCTATTGCATAATGAAGGGGAGTGTGGGTGGAGGCCTGATGGAACTTAGAAAAAGAAAAGAGAGAGAGAAAGCTGCCACAGTCTGCACAGGGGACCCTGGCTGGCGCTAAGTGACTTGATCAGTGGGGCCCCACCCTTGTGGTAGGAAGTGTGGGTAATGAGGGGCTCTGGGGGTCGAGCAGACCCTTTCAGAACAGCCAGGGAATGCCTTGTACAAAGCAGGACAAAGCCGGAAGTCACCCCTTACAGACTCCTAGTGCTGGGAGAGTCACAGAAATCAGCAAATAGCAAGTAATTTTAGTTGCAATTCTAGCCTTGAAAACAAAAGGAAGATATAAGTAAATTGTCTTAAGTTTGAAAAGTAGACCCATCAGCTGGAGGCTGTTCTCTAGCTGCAAAGTCACACCACATAGCGTCAAAGCACCCTCTAGTGGAAGAGATACAAAATCAGAGAAGTACTTGAAAGTTAAAGCCAAAGATTAAATTAAATTGTCTTTTGTTGTTCTTATTACCATGTGGTAATAATATAGCTTGTGATCAGTAATTTACAGATTCAAATATTGTAATTGCTAAGGTTTTGGTTAAAAAAATGACATGATTATCCATGTATCACAAAGTCACTGTGAAGCACGATAAATTTTATATGCTCCCAACATTCCGTTTTCTTTGTGAGAAACTGAGTCCAGTACAGATAAAGGGCTTCTCACACTGGACATTACCAGATGCAAAAGCGAGAGAAACACCTGTCTGAGTCTGGGTCTAGTCCCCTGCCCAGGTCTTCTGGCTGCATTGCTGAAATACACACCTGGTGAAGGCCACTCTCTGAGGCAAACCTCTCACAAAATTATATTAAACTTGATATTTTATGGCCTATATGTCTTTGGCATGTTTTCATGGGGCTGTAAATGGGTTTTTGGAAGGAATGAAAGAAACCTGAGTTGATTGGATCTTGTTGCAAGGAGCCTAGGGAAGTATTAAAAAATCCCAATTTCAGTAGAGTGGGGGGTGATTGAAGGGCTTTCTTTAGTTTTTTGTTAGGTTGAGCCAGAGGTTTGCTATTCCTATCAGATATACTGATATTTGTGTAAGGCAACAGGCAGGACAGTGGCTGAAGTATCACCTAGGGTCTAGTTTTTGCATAGGACACGTGGTAAAATTAGGTTGCTTCTTAATTCCTTCCACTTTGGGATAAAGCCATAAGTTGTGAAGGGGAGAAAGAGCATTCTCTACTCACTCTGGGTCCTTTCTGGCTGGGCTACAAATTAAATTGACATGAGGCCGAATAGCAGGAGAAAATCAAACAAAGCTTTATAACATGTATACATGGGAGAGATCCGGGGAAACTGAGTATCTCTCAACAAAATGGTGGACATTCTTCTCTTAAATAGACAAAGGAGGATATTGGGGGTGGGTCAGTTATGGGAGATTAGCAGAAAGGCACAGTAAGGTTATTATGCAGATTTAAGGCCTCGCCTTCCACATTCACAAGTTTCTAGAGATGAGGTCATCCACCCCTCTTCCCAGTACGGAGAAGGTGATACCTTTACAAATGGAGATTTCCCTTACAAATGTAAATGTATGGTAAACAGAACTTTGATAAGAATGGGCGTAGCAAAGACCCTCCCAGTCTATTGAGACCCAGAGTTATCCAAGGTAATGGCCCATCCCAGGGACAGGCCTTCATCCCAAATCCCTTTAGATGTTTGGGGAGGTGGGTGAAGGTCAAAGCCTCCTTCAGAGCAAGGTAAAGAGACACACCTTGAGGTGGCCAATTCTGATCCCCCACAGTTGTCACTCCCAGATGGCTTTTTTAGGGAACCATACTATATAAGAGCTGTTTCTAGTGTCTTGGGCAGTAGGAAGCTTCAGTGTTGCAGAAAAATCAGACCTCAGTAACCTTGAGAAAGTTAATTCCTTTATCTGTAAAATGGTGATAATAATACCTATCTGTAAATTTGGTAAATGTTTGTGTTAATGGGTGTCTAGCACATAAGAGGTACTCACTAATATTGTTTTATCAACTAGCATAGCTGTATGAGATGGCAAAACTCCCCTGTTCCGTATCCACCCCCCCAAATAGCAATGACTATCTCTCTGTGTATCCAAGTTCTAAGTCATGTGTGAAAGTCTCAAAAAAGATAAGAAAATCCCTCCCTCCATTCCTTTGTCCTTCCCTCCCCATCTCCCTCTTGATATAATTTGTTTATATATTACCTATAATTTGTATAATTAGCTATGTAAATAAATACGACTATATGTAATTTATACTATATAATTTATTTATATATTTGTATATAACTTATTTGTATATAATTTATTACATATTTATTTTGTATTATTAACACATTAGATGAATCGTTTTCTTTTTTAGAAAGAAAAAAAATTATTTCCAGTCTCCTAATTACAAAACAATTTTTCCCTTTCTCTCAGTTTCACTTAGTCCTTCCGTACTCAAAAAGTACATAGTGATTAGTCATGATCAATATTTGAATGCATGAGTGTCAATGACCAAAGCCATGCCTTATAGAGTTGTTGGAATCAACTAGTCTTTCGTGATGCTCCAAAATCATCCTTTTGAGTGTCCCTATCAGAAATGTAGTAAATCAGAACATCCTGTATATTCAACAGGAGAGTTGGTTTTCAAAATTGTATGAATCCCCAGGCACTCAAGGGTAGAGCTTCTGCTTCTGCCTTGTTAGACCCCTTTTGTGAGTAAGACTTCTCCCAGACAGCTGTAAAAAACTATCGTGTTCATTCATTAAGTTTCATTTTAGTCCTTGAAAGTTCAAAAGCATCTCTGAACATTATAGTAGGCTTGCCAGAAGGGTACTCCTCTCATTCAAGACTTTTAAAGTTTTAAAATCTTGGGAAGAAGAGATTCAGTTGAAAATAGACTGGAGTCTGACAGCTTGCTGATGGTTTTGGAATCTCCACTATAATCACATTATTATTTTTTATGCCAGGCACTTTATGGCCGTGTGAGAAAGGATCATTGAAGAAAAGGAAAGAAAAAACCAACAACTCTGGTTGCAGTTAATGCAATAATTAAATGGAAACTGTATGTTTAAATTGCAGTGGGAATAGGAAATTAAATTATGCAAAAAAGTGTTATAGATTTGGACAAGTTTTCATACTGTTAATAAATCTATGCATAATTCATTTTCTTGTAGGCTTTGACAAAATAGCATAAATAAGTTCATTTGTAAAGCTGTGAATTTTTCTATTCTTAATTGGGCAATGGCTAAAACTATGTAAATGCTTCTGGATGACTGAATATATAAATGTTTAAAATGAGCAGTTGTAATAGGTTTCTAGGCAGATTTGTTTATTTAATATTTCTACATTTATTTTCAGATCCTAGTGTAGTACAGATGTTGCATAAAGATTGCACCCAATATGGCAGGAGTTTGATATGAATTTTAAGAAGCAAGAAAAGCTCTCTGCTCTGGGAGAAAGCACTCACTATGGTACTCATTGAGCAAATACTACATGCCAGGCACTGTACTAGTCACTTTATAAATGTTCCCATTTCATCCTCATGATCGACCTAAAGGCAGGTACGTTAACCTCATTCAACTGCTGAGGAAACAGGCTCAAAGAAGGCAGGAGTGAGTTAGCCCAAGTTCCCGTAGGTGGTTAGTGGCAGAGCCCTGGTTCTGAGCCAGATATTTTAGGTCTCTCAAACTTGTGTTCTTTCCATTACCTGCAGCCTCACATCTTACACACTAGGGTGAGTTTAGCACCCGAGCATCTGAGAGCCAAGCCTGCCTTATTAGGAGGGAGTTTCTTGCTATAGCAATGGCCAAGCAGTGGCTGAGTTACCAGCACAGCTGTTCCTTGGGCGCTTCCAGTAGCCACCACTGTAGTGGCTGTTCTGTGGCTCCCCAAGAGCTATACTCAGGCCAGTGACTTGAGCCACTGAAACTCAACCTCAGCTTCATGCCGAGGAGCCTACTTTGCAGATGCCAGGTCTTCATTTTCGGAGGCAGTGGAGACCACAGGCAACCATGGAAGGTGTGATAACATGTCTGCCCTGCCGAACTTGGGAGCATGTGGTCCTGAGCTGCTTGTGTCTGTGTTGCTCTGAATTTGAGATTCATAGACACCATGGTGGTCACCAACAGATGAGTAAATATTGGAGGATTTCTACAAGTGCAGTGTATGTCTGCTTGTGTGATGATACCTACACATTTACAACTAGTTAAGAAGGTATTTCTAGATTAACTGATCAAACTGAGGGCTGTCGCCATTCCTCATCCAATAGATGGCTGCTGATTCTTCAGAAAGGTGCAGGAGGGAGAGGATGGTTAAGGCAGCAGACCTGCTCTGCTCCTTGCTGGCTGCATGACCTTGGGCAAGGCTTAACCTCCAAGCCTCATTTCCTCCTCTGTACAATGAGGTGATAACAGTACCTGTCTCACAGGCTTATAAGGATTGAGTGAAATAATTTTATAGACTGCTTGATACATATTAAGTACTCAACAATTGTTAGTTATTATTTTTATTCTCCTTCCTCTGCTAGACCTTTCCTCTGCTGCTAGTAAGAGCTAATGTAGGTATTAAAATAGACGGCAGCAGAATCAGCACAATGTATCCATCACCCGCCGCTGCCCTGTTTACCTCTAGTTAATGACTTCTATTGACTAGGAATCACTTTGGGAGTTCGTTAGCCAATAATAAGGGTCTCATCTTTTGCCATTTAGGGAAATGATCGCCAATCTAAGTCAACAGTCGGTTCCAGCGACAACTCATCTCCTCAGCCCCCAAAGAGGAAAGGGAAAAAAGAAGATGTGAATTCGGAAAAACCCATGAAAGAGAAACAAAATGTAAAGTTAAAGAATTCACCACAACCAATTCCGAACAGTGGTAAGTTGGTTGTTATTGTTATTATTAATTATCATTATCTGAAGGCTCTGATACAATTTTAATTCTTAATTAGATCCATTTGTTTCCATGGGCCCACAGAAGACACTCCTTATTGTCATATATGATAGTTTTCAAAGACTTTTTGCGTATAAGAGATACTACTGTTTTGTGTGTTTAATTTCTATTTGTAATTAAAGGTTGTGCTATGAGGACGTGTGTTTTGAGATAAAATATTTCTTGTGGTGGTCTTTTAAAAAAAGGTAAATTTTACCATCCTTTGCTCTTACTAAAAGTACTTAACATTTTTACCAAGTACTCTTGACAGTCATGTCTCTTATTTGTGTGTCTACAACTCTTCTCTACATTCATTACGATTTACAGTTAGTCATAGATCACCTTTCCTGAAAAGATGTTTTACTGAAATCCAAGAGAATACTAAACACACACAAAGCTTTACCAGTAAACTATGTGTGCCAAAATTAGTTATGCAGTTTTATCTTGCATTACCAGCTGAGAGAGGGTATAAAATAACTTTTCAAACATCTGCATTAGTACGAGATTTCAGGATAAAAATGTGATGAACTAAGGACACATACAATCAGAATTGTGAATATTCATGTTAGTTTTTTTTGGAAAAACAGGCTCTTTTTGGTTTCATTTCAAGCATGTTCTCACTAAGAGTGGAGTCTCTGCGGGCAGGGAGGGCTGGCTGGGGCACACCCCAATGGAGTGACTGCTTCTCTTTCCCCTGGGGTCCACTCACATGCCCTGCAGGGGATAGGCTGGGGTGCCCAGGAAGAGGATGGATGAGATAAGCTTTCAGGTTCACGGATAGAGCTCCATCTTCCGCCTGGGAGCTCCAGCTTATTTCAAAGTTGATGTGAAGAGTCACGTTAGAATTACAGCTAATGTAGGTTTCACAACTGAGGAAACAGCATGAACTCGTGGGAGGGTTTAGAAGATGCTGAACACATGATTAAAGAGTCAGAAGAAAGATGTGTGAGACAGCCCGGGGTTCGCTGGTTCGGATCCTGGGCGCCCGCCGACGCACTGCCTGTCAGCCATGCCGTGGCAGCGTCCCATATAAAGTGGAGGAAGATGGGCACGGATGTTAGCCCAGGGCCAGTCTTCCTCAGCAAAAAGAGGAGGATCGGCAGTGGATGTTAGCTCAGGGCTGGTCTTCCCCACCAAAAAAAAAAAAAAAAAGAACAGTCTAAATGAATGACCAATCACATAGAGAAGAAAGAGTGGAGGGGGATTTAAATCTTCAAAGATTTAGAGGATAGAGATTAGCTGGAAGTCGAGTCCTAGATTCTTGTCCCAGTTCTTCTATGGACCTTGGGCAAGTCACTTAACTTTTGGGGGCCTCATTAGCTATCTGCAAAATGTGGGTTCATATTAAGATTTATCTTTAAAGTTTTGTTTATCTTTAAGTTTGTGCAGTCCTTTTCATGACCTTGAAATAAGGAGACCAAGGTGAAATGAAGTCAACAAATGTTTATTGAATGCTTATTGTATGACAGGCACCAAAGGCAAAAAGCTAGCCTGGAAGAACATGCCAGACCTTGAGCATTAAAAATAATAGGGGCTTTGTTTTAATCAATATATTCTAGATTGCGAAGCCCCAAGGCCATCGGCTATGTCTTACTAGTTTTTTTATCCCCAACAACTGGCACAGGTCTGACAGATATGAGACACTTAATAAATACTGACGAATGAATGATGGCAGTTAGAAAATAGATAAGTCTCTGTAATACTTTAAAGCCCACTATGAAACAGGACCCATTTTCAACTTTTCAGGAATTATTTTTTATTAAAGACTTTTATAAAATGCTGCTTGCTTATTTTCTGTGAGGCTCTTATTAGCTCGTGAAAATCCCAACTTCTCCTTCCACTATATTTTTTACAAACCTGTAGATTTAGCAGTTGTCCCTCAAAAGAAAGGGAACTGTTACCTTTTCAGGTTATCTTATTTGCAGAAACTTGAGAACACAAGAGGCTGTATCAACATTTTCCTCTTTCCCAGGAAAGTAACCGTATTAAAACCTGAATTATCAGTATTTTTGCTTTTGTAGAAATTCTCAAATAGTTTTCAGCAGTGGTTGTATCTGTGGGGATGAAAATAACAAAAACACATTGCACACTGAAGCAAGTCGTATTTGAAAAGCTCTAAGAAAAGGTGGAAGCCCTCAGGAATTCTTTCCTTGTCTTTAGAGAATCCTGCAGTTGTTTTAGATAATTGCCCATTTTAAGTGTATATTTTCCAATGTAGTTTTATAATGTGCAGATTATAGGTTTTTAACGGCTGGATCTCATTGTTACATAGAACAGCAACAGCTGGTGTCTTTCAAATGAAGGTTTTAGGGACTGAAATTATTTCGTAGTAAGAGGCTTATACCACTGATCTAGAAGCATATATGAGAGTTTAGACAAAGCATTTTGTATCTTTTTATCTTGATAGAAAGAACATATAACCTGGAAATTGAATCTTGGCGTCTAAAAACAATTTTTCCAGGGAAAATGAAAAAAAGGTTTTGTGCAGTTCGCTAAATTAAATCATCACCCGATAAATTTAAGAATATTAGCTTAAATCCATTCTTTTGAAAATTGAGCTATTTCTCCTTATTAGATCTCTCTCCAGATGTCTTTGGCTATAGAAGGTTCCAGGTTATAATGTCAAAAGTGTCTCTCTTTCTTTCTATCTTTTTTTGAGTCCTTAATTCAGCCTTCATATTCGTTTGTTACTGCAGTTGTTTTTTGTTTTAATGTCATCTACTTTAGTAATTAGAACCAAGTGTGCATTTGGATATTCATGCCTCAAGAGGGCTCTTACTCTTTAGGAAGGTAAAAGCAATAAGGACTTGAAGCAAAATGAAAGGGAAGATGTGTGGCGAGTCGAGATAATGACTAAAAAATGCAGGAATTGAATACTATATTGCATATTTGAAAGTTGCTAAGAGAGTAGATCTTAAAAGTGCTCATCACTAGAAAAAAAATTTTTGTAACTGTGTATGGGGACGGATGTTAACTAGATTTATTGTGATGGTCATTTCACAATATGCACAAATATTGAATCAAAAAATGCAAGAATCTGATTTTAGAGATGAAATATTCCTTCTTTCTACTTAAAAATATTTTAAATCTGGAATTCAGTAATCTATTCAATTTTATTTCAAAGTGTCAAATTTTAGAGTTAGGATGAATATCTGTGATCATTTTATAGTGTATGTTAAATTGTGCAAATTTTTGATCCAGTGTTCTTTACCTATGTACTGTTCTCCTGTTAATTAGAAAAGAGGGACTTCATAGGCTATCTTGATTTTTTTTAATAATTAATATTGTAGTCATACATTTTGTCCTTTTTTTTACTGCTGATGTTTACTGATATTCTGATATCTAATACTGAATGAGCAGTGCTGATATCAGTCTGTAGATGGCAACCTGGGTCTAATTTTATTTTTTTTTCCGACTGTTTCTTTCTATAATAGTAAAGCTTAATAATTCAAGCAGAGCAGTGACATATTTCTTCAGGGAAACAAATCCCATTTTCTTTTGGTAACCAAGATGCAAAGTGAGATTGGTTAGTGATTGATGAAGTTGGGTGTGAAATGCATTTTTAGTACTGCATTTAAATACCATCTTAACTGGCCAGCATGTGTTTTCGTTATTTCCACTTGAGTTATGATGCCTTGAGATATGTTCTAGAGGCTGTTAGCTAGCTACACTCTCAACTATGAGCAAAGTCGTAATGATGATTGTTTCGAAATGGTATTTTGGGATTGATTATATTCATTGATATTTTTAATATTTTCTATGTGAAAAATTTAGTGTTTTTTAGAACCCTTGGAACACAGATAGATAGGGTCGTGAATTTAGGGCTCCTTAGAAATATTGGAAAGGCTGCAGAGAAAATAGTTTGGTCTGTGTTGCTGGGGCTTATGTGGTATCGATAATTACAAATACTTTTTAAAAGCAGAGTATTAAAACGTAAGCAAAAATAAGACTTGTTTTCTTTTGAAAGAGTGATTCTGTTTGCAAGTGTGGGCGCGCACGCGCACACACACACACGGACCAGTATCCTTGATGCAGTTCTTGGCTTATTCCCAGCATCATTCTGTGATAGTTCCCAAGGAACTTGTGATGTTTGGACTCCTGATGAGTGATCGGGAGCAGGTGCAGTGCTAGGAAAGGATGTCTGAATATGATGACCTTGCTGGGTGACTGCCCTTGAGCAGTCATGCTCTTGAATTTTCTAATATGTGGTTTGCTGCTTCGCCCCAAGCATGGAGCATTACTGCAATCCGTCCTCAGAGTCACATCACGGGGCAGTGAAACTTGAGCTTCTTGGGTTCAGCTGATGAACCAGCTCGGGCACTTGCATGGTTCCCAGTCACAAGAGACTCTGAAGACAAAACAGGAAGAACATTTTCCAGATGTGCTCTCCTGAGTCTCACCTTCTAAGGGGTATCATGTACCAGAAGGAAGTCTGTAAGAAGGCACCAGGCTGGCTTCACAAAGCAGAGCACTGGTTTTGTTTAATAACCTAAGGTAAGATTTATGCTTTGTTGCTGTCTGCTGCCACCACACTCACCCTGTAACAGGGAAATGCAAGTTTTCTATTACTTCGTTGATCATAACTTCCCATCTCAATGGCGGTGTGTATTGTGGAATATGGGTCAAATTTTACTTTGTCACATGCTAGTATGATAAAAATTTGTGAAATAAGCATTTTTCCATGTCTCAATGACCTTTGTTGGAATGACACATTGTATAACAAAATTCTAGTACAGCAAGGGGTTTTAGTAATTTCTTGAAGATTTATTATGGTATTCAAATTTTATTAATAAAAATTGGTTTAGGAATTTATACTTTGCTGTTCACTTTCATGCTGAGAGACTGAAAAATTAGAGGCTGGCTGAATGCCAGCAAAATGTGTATCTCAGTTTGAGAGGAGTAAGATGCTGGCCCTTTTTAGAAAAGATTCTTTTCATATCCTGCCCTCTTACACACTTTGTATACTGGATGGAGAAGTACTGTGAGAAAAGCTTTATTTTACAGTTGATATGGGGTTGAGGCGTCAGTGGTAAACTTCTTTTGGGGGCTATTTTTTATGTAGCCCAGGGTTGCAGTGCAAATATACCCTTTTTTTTTTTGCTGAGGGAGATCTGCCATGAGCTAACATCTGTGCCAGTCTTCCTCTATTTTGTATGTGAGCCGCCATCACAGCATGGCCACTGACGAGTGGTGTAGGTCTGTGCCTGGGAACCAAACCTGGGCTGCCAAAGCGGAGCAAGCTGAACATAACCACTAGGCCATGGGGCCGGCCCGTGAAGATACGAGGTCTGTGAGCTGTTGAATTAGGTAGATATTTCCAAACTTTCAGAAGATTTTATTCCAGACATTCATTTTAAGTAGGTGTTTTGTAACTCACATTGCATTTTTCCATATAAGTAGCCCGTCAAGTTCTATATAACCCATAATGCATCTTACCTCCTGCACTGTACTCATGGTGCCATGTCAGGTAGCTGCATTGTGCAGTAATGTTTCTAGTGGGAAAGTGAACTGGAAGTCCCATTTCAGAATGCCAGAAAGTCATGTTCCCCTGCTGCTGAGGGATGCAGAACTGCCCTAGGTCAAATTACTGGTGTAGGCTAGAGCCTTGAGGTCAGGGATCCGACTGGGTTTGAGTCTGAGGAGGAATGCAAAGGTGGAGGGGCCAGACCTGGGATTTCAGTAGGGGGACACTGAGGTCCGGGCTGAGGTTCTTTTATTAGTTGATCCTCTGCAAGAGGGTAACGTTGGGATTGTCTCATCTTCATTTTCCCTCTAGCTTAGGCTTGTCAGCCTCCCTTTTCATAGATGCTACCCATTGCTTCTCACCAGGTCTTCTTTCCTTCTTGGCTCCTCAAGGACTCTGACAAGTTTCACAGCATTTCCTTGATTCTGCTGCCTCCAAAGTTCGCTCTGAGCTTTTCTGTAGTGTACTGTAGAGAAAACATGGATCCATACCAATGATGAGTTTCTGGCACACCAAAGGCTGAAGTGTGATTCATCTACTTTTCAGGAAAAGATCTACTTTTCAGGAAAATTCGGTTACCCTGGCTGCGCATTTCAGCATGGGATCTGAGGTAGGGCCCAGGCTGAAGTGGTTAGGGAGGGGTCTGACATCAGGAATGTCTGTGAGATGCTGATGACAGGGTGACAGGGTGGAGTGAGGAGGAAGTAGCAGCCAGGGGATTTATTACCTTCCTTCCTCCCCAACTTCCTCTTATTTCTGCCAGCCTGTGGTGAAATAAAACCAGAATGGAGGCCTGGTCCTTGAGAATATCAGTGGCTCCTCTCCCGTCATTCACATGTGAGACATAGATAAGCACCCAGTGGAGTATCCTGCTCAGGGAGTGCTCAGCATTTGTTGAGTGTGTGTGTGCAGGTCCATTATGCCTACATTTGTGATGACAACTGAAATTAAGGGCTACAAATTCCAAACAGCGAGTAATGGTACAATTCTGATGCCCATGCTTTAGAATATCTCAATTGTAGATTTTGATCTGATATTTTGAAAGCTTCGTCTATAAATCCTCAGAATTAGATAACAGCATTTCCCTAGTTTTACAAATGGGAGAAAAACAGGAGAAACCAGTTATCTCAGAGTCAAGGTTATATCAATGGCTGGTGACTTCTGGAAATTGCCACACTGACACATAGCTGGCTGAGGCGGACATTCTCATGTGATTATCCGTAGGGTGCTGATGCCCATGAGTTCAGGGGAGGGGCGAGGGAGGATTCCATGTGTGTTTTGGCCTGTCTTCTTTTAGTGGTAAGAGTGTTGATGTATCACAGTCGACCCTGAAGCTTACCTGAGAGATTTTGAGGACTGCTCGTTTTACTCCTCTTCCATGCTTCAGTATTTCATATTCTCTTTGTAAATGAGGATGGTTGATTTGAGCCCTTTGTGCTTTGTAGGTGGTAAGAGTTAGTTAGTTATTACTAACAAGGAGATTTTCCTCTCCAGCAATGTGGTGGGTCTTCTCTACTTCTCCAGCAATGGGTCTTCTCTACTCTTGCACATGCCAGGCTGGGACTGAGTCTAAGTCTTCAGCATTCAGACCCACATTTTCAGAATTTGAGAACCTTGAAGAAGATGGATATTTTTGAGGTTGACCTCTAGTTTATTTATTAAATGGCCTAATCCAAATTTTTTTTCAGTTACTTGAATATCCCAGGACTTAAACTCTTGTAACCCAGGCCCTTCTCTGCCTCTGAATTTCCTTCCCTATGTTTCATGAATCTTTAGACTTACGAACTCCACTCCCTCTCACAGAATACTACTTTCATTTCTTCCGTAAACATTTATTGAGTGCTTACTGTGTACTACACCCTTTGCTAATCACCAGGGCAACGCCATTTTCTCTCTTTTGCACTGATTGCTCAGCAATTATACATTTTCTTCCAGTAGCCATAATTATATCTTATCAAGAAATTTTCCTTAATGAAGTAGAAGCAATTTCCTTCTCCAGTTCAATGACCAAACTCCATTCACCATCCGTAAATGCCAAAATGTGTTTATGTTGTAAGCATTGACATCTTCTCCTTCTTGGTATTAAGTCATCTCCTAGATTACTGTCCATGTGGAAAGTAGCAGAGAACAAGGCCATTTCTGCTTAGATGTATTTAGGATGGTGTCTGGAATGATTATGAAATACTGCTTGGTAGTACAAGGTAGGGGAGGGATATTTCCCCACTCATATAATATGCTGGGACTCATTTGTAGGCTGTGGCCTATTTTGTACATGAACTCTATTTTTATTATTCTCTCTTACCCTAAGTTGTTTTCACAGTAATAAATAACCTTTATTGCAAATCACCTTGCAGCGTGCTATCACAATGGGAATAAAGATAAACAGAAAATGTTTATAAAGTACTTTGGAGCTAGGTTAGGTTTAAAGCTAACCATTTATTCTTATTTTATACAATTGGATGATGATACCAAATTGTTTCTGTGAATTGGGCAAGGTTTCATTTCCTTTAAAATGCCATAATAAAAATCATTTTTCACAGGAAGGTCGGCAAAGCTGACAGGCCCCCTGTGCCCCTGCACAAGTTAAGAGCACGTGTCTGTCACCTTGGGACTGATCATAGCTGGCTTTCTCCCAGGCTTTGTTTTGCTTAATGGTAAAGGTGCGAACACAAAGGGGGAGTCATTTTATGGAGGCTACTTGTGCCAAATAGGAACCCTCCACCCAAATGGTTGAGGATGACTCCTAAGGCCTGGGCTGGCACCCAGCGCCCTGCACTGCTTCATGACTCCCTGGGATTTCATAGAGCTTCTGGATGATCTTAAGGTGGGTGCTCTTACCCAGGGAACTGCTTGTCGTTTCCTAAAGGGGGTTCCATGGAGCAGTAGTTTTATGGGTTCTTGATAGATATTCCTTGTAATAAGAGTTCCATGCTCAAACATAAATTTGGGAAATGTTGAATTATACAAAGTTAAGGCATTTTCTTTGCTACAGAATTTCTCAGAGCCTTTCATATGGAAATATTCCATGCGTTTCCAGACTTTGGATCCCTGTTACTGAAGAGCATTGTTCTCTAAAGCACTATATATATATATATATATATATTTTTTTTTTTTTTTTGTGAGGAAGATTAGCCCTGAGCTATCATCCATTGCCAATCCTCCTCTTTTTGCTGGGAAAGACCGGCCCTGGGCTTTTTTGCTGGGAAAGACCGGCTCTGGGCTAACATCCATACCCATCTTCCTCTACGTTATATGGGACACCGCCACAGCATGGCTTGAGAAGCGGTGCGTTGGTCTGCACCCGGGATCCGAACCTGCAAACCCTGGGCTGCCAGAGTGGAGTGCGCGAACTTAACTGCTATGCCACCGGGCCGGCCCCTCTAAAGCACAATTTGAGAAGCATGGGGTACTTGCATAAGCAGTGTTTCCACACATTACTGCTTTCTTGACTGTTGAACAGCATGGGGAATTGCTGATGAAAATTAAATCAGACACCTTCTTTTTGTCTGGTTCTGATCAGATCAATAGCTAACATAAACAGCTCCCATTTTCTGGGTGTTTACCGTGTGCAGGGACCAGACTGAGCACTTTAGGTATACAGTCTCATTAATCTTCTTATCAGTCCTCTGACGTATTATTATTATCATCATCTCCATTTTACTAATAAAGAAACTAAAGCACTGAAGGGTTAAGAAGTTTGCATATGGTCAAAACGAGCAGCCAATAATGGAGGCTCAGACCAACTGTTTCAGTCTGTTGTAGGTTGCTTTCTGGGCCTACATGAACTCAAATCCAGGGAGCGAAACTCTGGATCCTGTGCTCTTCAGGGCTAGAGTCTACTGTCCCATTGATCAGCAGACAGAATATGAATTCACAATAGCGTGTGTATAGGGACCGATAATCATGTTTATTAGTGATGGGAAAAATAAAATTGGCATCATGCTTTTAAAAGCCCTCATGTTTAGACAGATTGAAGAATTATAGCAAGAGGCAAGGCCATTTTTTGTTTTATGCCCTGCCTCACTGTGTTTGGTTCCCTTACTGGTTATAAAGGAATTTAATGAGATTTCATGGCAGTGAAAGAGAAGGTATATATCCTCACTGAATAAGATGGTGGGTCCAGGGTCAAGGTGAGGAAAACTCTCTTTCTCCAGGACCCCTGCCTTAGGTCTGATACCTCTTCCTCTGTGTAGGCTTCCTCTACCCCTTTTAATCACACACACATACACACACACACGATACACACATCTACACACCCCACTGCTACTCTTACACCATCTTATTAAGCACCTTGTGTTCCTCTAAGTTGCATTTATATAAGAGACCACTCAGCCATTAGCAGATAGACATATATATGCACAATTTGAATTGTGAAATTTTAAACTCTCGGTTCCCAGAATAGTATTGCACAAAGAGTTCTGTTATGCTTAGTTAATGGCCAACTAAGGGGGAAGGGATGTGGAGCTTCCATGCCCTTCCAGCACTTCCGTGCATTCATTCACCAACCTGGAAGCCCTCCAAAGCCCTTCGTATAGGGTTTTTTAAATAGAGGTTTCATTACGTAGGCATGGTGGTTAACTCATTGTTAATCATTGGCCATTAGTGATTAACTCAACCTCCAACCCCTCTCCCCTCCCCAGAGGTGGGGGTGGGGGTGGGACTGAAAGTTCCAGTCCTCTAATCACGTGGTTGGGTCCCCTGGCAACCAGCTCCCCATCCTTATAAGCTTTCTAAAATTCACCCCATTAGCATAAACTCAGATGTGGTTGAAAGGCTTGTTATGAATAATAAGACACTCCTTTCGCCTGAGCTCTGGAGCTGTTTCAGGAACTGGAGTTATTTGAGTTATTGAGTTGTTTGAGGACGAAGGGCCAAATATTATAACAAAAGATGCTCCCATTCCTCTTTATCACTTAGGAAATCACAAAGGTTTTAGGAGCTGTGTGCCAGGAACTGTGGGCAAGGCCAAAATATATTTCTTATTATATCACAATACCATATTCAACATGTCTGAAAATGTCTTCATCATACTCTCACATTTAGTTTTTATTTTGGATGGACATAGAATTCTTGGTTGGAAATACTTTTCACTCAGAATTTTGAATGTTACTTCACTGCCTTATACTTTCATTGTTGCTCTTAAGAAATCTGATGCCCTTTCTCATTCTTGTTTATCTTAATTTAGGTTTCCCCAAAACTTTGCTTAATAGGAGAGGATCTGAGAAAAGGACTTGGGTGCAAGTAGTTCATTTGGGAAGTGATCCCAGAAAGCAGGGGCAGGTAAGACATGGAAGGGAGGAAAGCTAATAAGGGGGTATTATGGAATAGGGTTGGGACCGGACCAGTGGTGTAGCGGTTAAGTTCATGCATTCCACTTCGGTAGCTTGGGGTTGGCCGGTTGGGATCCTGGGTGCAGACCTACACACCGCTCATCAAGCCATGTTGAGGCAGTGTCCCACATAGAGCAAGTAGAAGGTTGTAAATCCTACAACTAGGATATATAAGTATGTACTAGGGCTTTGGGGAGAAAAAAAAAGAGGAAGATTGGAAACAGATGTTAGCTCAGGGCCAATCTTCCTCAAAAAATAAAAAGAAAGAATTAAAATTTTTAAAAAAAGAAGAATCAAAAATTTTTAAGAAAAGGAATAGGATCTTCTGGGGGCAACTGGAGCTCAGTCCTGCTGGAACCCTCTGAGTGTATGAAACACACTTCAGAATTGCCCTGTGCAGGAGTGAGGAAACTGCGATATCTGTCCTCCAATTCCTGTCCTTCACTGGTTGAGGGTTGTTCTTAGAACATTAACTCCCTGGTACTCTGGCCTGTCCCACACTCAGGCTGAATAGGCTTCTGTGGCCAGAGAAGGGCCTCAGGCAGACACTCAGAAACTTTGGTAGGAAGGCCTGGAAGTATATGGGAACTGTCCATCGAAGCTGCAACCGACCTCTGGGTTGGCTAAAAGGATGTGGGCATGGCATTAGAGGAGGATTCCTGGAGGTATGGAAACCTAGAAGGCCTGCTGTAGACAAGGAGAGGGATGGTGATGGATTTCACAGTCTTGGACAGTGGGATAGAGAGGAGAGGACAGATTTGGGAAATACATAGGAGACAGAATGAATATAACCTGAAATCATATGGAAAGGTGTGAGAGAGTAAGTGGGATCCGAGGGGACGCTGAGTATTTTGGCCTGGGTAACAAGGGAGATGATTGGTGTCACTAACTCAGGGAGTGTGCATAGGAGGAGAGAAAGGCTGTACGTGTTGAGTTAAAGGGACTTATATGGCATCCAGTGGAGGTGTACATGGATCATCTGGAAATGAAAGATTTCCCTTGCAGATGTAGATCTGGGGGTCGTCAGCCAGCAGGTGAGAGTTGAAGCCAAGGTGAAGGAGAAGATGCCCTAGGGAGGACCCATAGACTTAGAAGAGAAGGGGTAACCCTGACTCTTAAGGAGCAAGTACAGGAAGAAGATGTGAAGAAGTAGAAATGAGAAACATTTTTATAGCACTTATACCTCTAATCACCTCACTTGTTTTATGGAACAAACATTGAGGGGTAGGTATTATTCATAAATGGAAATCGTAATTTCCATTTTACAGGTCTGAAGACTATAGTGCAGAAAGGTTTAGTATCTTGCAGCAGTAAGCCAGAGGGCATTTAATAAATGACAGCTGTCTATTTCCAAGGTATTGTAGCATGTGAACCAAGGTCCTTTGTCCCCGATTTTAGAGTTTTTCCCATGATTACAGGGGCCTTAATCAGACTTTATAGTTGTCTAGAGCCTAAATGTGTTGGAGAGAGTCTGTGTATATTTTATATAAAACTAAGACCAAACACACGGCACGAAACCGTATGTCCCATCATTGCAGTGACCTTCCACACATTGTACCTAGTGCAGTTCTGAACCTGTGTGCAGAGCACCAGGAAAAGTACAAAAAGCACTGACATCTCAGATCAAAAACAGAGGCACAGTCGTTCTGTTACGTAATTGAACACCAAGAAATAATAGCAAGAAAATAGATTTAAATTGTACTTAATGAGAGATATGAAGAAAATGATAGTTCAGAATTCTAAAATTGTTTTTTGTATGAGGTGAAAATTTTGCAATCTGAAAATGAATGACTATTCCTCTATAACTATAAAACCAGCGGAAAGATCCAACTGAAAGAAAAGGCAGTTCCCAAGTCAGACTGGCCCAAGCATGTATTGGGAGCAAAAAGGGTATAAGGGCTGTTTTTCTTAAGTAAATAAAAGAATATTATCATTTACCCCTCATTGGTCCCCAAATTCTCAATAATCCCATCTAATTTTGGAACGAGTGGTATGGGCTGTCGTTGCTCTGGGAGATGAGATTAGTAGCCACTCAGGACAAAAACTTAAGAGGAACCAGGAGCACCATGATGGACAAATGGTCTCCGTAGTTTCTCTGGTGCTTTCTGTCCTAGCGTGTTTGAGACTGATTACATTTCAATTTGGTAAAGTTTGCTGACTAAAACAGAGTTCCAGATCTAATTACTATAGCACTTGATAACTTTTAGATGGATGAGTTCACCCCTTAGGAATTTTTATTTTCTGAGCAAGCCTCAGACAGAAGGGACAAAGGAACAAAAAGTTTCTTCAGTAAACAGATGGATATAAGGCAGTTTTTCATCTGTGAGGAAGGTTTCTTGTTTCATTTTTAGAAATTAGTTGGGAGAATAATCAAATTCTCTTTAGACTTTATTCCCAGGTTCACCCTGAGGTTATAATTTAGAAGCATGACTATGGTTATTTAGCATTTTTATAATAATGGAACATTAATGAAAAAGAATGAGAAAACACTTTTATAAAGTAGAAAGTGCCTAAAGAGGCTATTGGTTAATAGCAGTGTCTATGTAAGGAGATATGAATTGGTTTGGCCTGGTCTCCAAGCCAGAAATGAGGAACCTGGAATTAGGGAGCCTGGAGATGGGGAGGGAGGGTACCCATTTCTAATTCATGTTTCCCTCCGTAGCTGCCTTCCTACTGCTTCCCTCCTTCTCCCTTCCAACATTCAGTTGCCACTCCAGTCTGAAGCCCAAAGCTGAAGAAGTCCTTGAAGAATGATAAATTAGTTAAAGGAGGGTTAGAAAAGAGTAGAAAGAGAGAGAAGAAAAAGGTCAACTGGGCAGACAAAATCATTTCTTCAAATAAAATTAAAAAAAAACTAAAAATAACCTTAAGTATTCATTCTCTTTCACATCAGTTAGTTTCTAGGTTAATCTCCTTACTCCACCTTGCTCCACTGCATTTTATTGTTTGCATGGGCAACTCCTTGAAGGAGAGGCATAACAATGGGAAAAAACATGGTTTTTCTTCTCATGAAGATTAAAAATGAGTTGGAAACTCAAAAGGTGCCTCTAGATCAAGGTAGGATCTGGCAAGTAGCAGAATAGAGCACATGTAAAAGGCTTTGAGAGCAGGAGAGAGAGGTTAAATCTGACTTCTGAGATTGGGAATTGATGTTTATTTGAGAGAGGAAGTTCTGAGCATAGAATTTGGAAAAAAAAAAAAAGAAAGAGAAAACCAGGACTGACATCAGCATTTAAATCTCTAATGCATTTTAAACCCAGAGTAGTTAAATTTAATTAATGATTCAAATTGGAATAGTAATTTAATTTAATATGAACAAGGAAGGGGAGGGATTGTTCAGAAATTTGTTTATTGGACAATAGAGAATTACTGTAATTATTATTTTTTTGGTAGTGGTAGTGGGCTTTTCCTTGATGGTTTAATCTTATCATATTGTTTTTATACTCTTTCTCAGATTAATTCAAAAGTTGCTGTGGATTAGTCTTAAAAATTATAATAGTGACGGTGAACATCACCGTTTACACTAAAGACCATTGTCCATAAAAACAACAACAATTGGTGATTTTTCCTTAAGTGAGTAATAGACTTTCATTTTTCATTATTATGTATCCCTCACTAAAATTCCCTTGACACACTCTCAACGTCCTCCTTATAGACATGGAATTGTAATTTGTTTCCAGGCTCAACCACTTTTCTTAGATTAAGGCTCATATTCCCGACTACTGATTTCTCACAGGTACCCTACATCCATATGTTAAGAAAAAGTATTACAAGCCCTGACTTGCCTCTATATACTTAGTTTTCCTCACACTTTCCATATCTCAGGGTACTACCAAGCTAGGAACCCGGGAGTGATCCATGTTGGTGGGCAGGGGTTGGAGGAAGAGTTTATAGTTTCTGTCAGCCTGCAGTGACAATTCAGGACACGAACAGTCCCTGCCCCATTCCTTTCTAATCCCCTCCACGTCATCCCTTCCACCTTTTTAATCCTGTTAATGTCAGAGTCAGTCTAGACTTTTCCATGTTCTTCATTCTCCACACCCAGTCAGGGCTAATTTGTGTTGATTTTTACCTTCTCAGGGTCTCTTGAATCTGGCCCTCCTCGCCATTCCTGATTTAAGCTCCTTATTTTTCGCACAGACTACTGCAGCCTTTTAGATGGTCCCCTGAGCTCCCTCCCAGTCTGTCCTTCAGAACTCTGCCAGTGGTGCCCTAAAAACTCAAAACTCTTCTAATGAAATTCCTTCAGAAGCTTCTCCCTTTCATGGCCTTTCTTTCCAACTTCATCTTCCACCAGCCTCCTACGTGCACACTGGGCATACAGAAACTTTTTAGAGTTTCTTGATTGTGTGAGCCTTTTCCATGTCCCTTCGCATGCGGCTGGAATGCCCTCCCAGTTTCCATGAACTTTATTCTCTTTAAGACTCACTGTGGCATTGTCTCTCCTGTAAAATCTGTCCCAGCACTCCCAGAGGTGAGCCTTTCCTCTACAGTGGGACACGACTTTACAATAGCATGTATCACATCGTAATAGAACCATTTGCTCTCATGTCCTTTTTCTCCACTGGTCCGTGAACAATTTGAGAGCCAAGACTCCTCCTTATTATTGCCTTATTCGTCTTTGTGAGCCCATCCTCTGACTCAGTTTCTAATGTGTACTGGGCTGTCTGTAAAGTTTAATGAGAGAATCATGAAATTTTTCATGATTTTTTGGCTGTGCTTTTATTTGAATTTAGGCATTGCAATTATTTATGGTCATATTTCTTAATCAACATTAGCTTGATTAAATCAGATTTGCTAATCAAACATCTCCCAGTGGCGTAGAGATTAACAGGCTCTGTCTGTCACAGCGCTGAGGCAAAGTAGATATCTATCCATGGAAGTGGAGGCATTTTATTCAAATGCAAGGAAAAGTAATAGGTTAGAGAAAAGACTGCTTTCTTAACTTAAGAAATCAATATTAAAGCTGAGGTGCAATACATGGCTGTGTGTGGGCAAAACTGAAAAATTAATCTTGTTGTAATTTAATAAAGAAATCTCTGTGGTCGAATGGCCCCTGAATTGGTGCACTGTGCTGCCAAGATAACAGCCTTAAGAAGATACCACTAAAAAACAGAGGCTATTAAAACCAAAAGGAGTTGAATTTTCCTCAGTTTATAATGTGAAATTGTTCTTTGTGTAGTGCTGTCTACATGATATCGGATTTTCCATTATTAGAAGATTTAAAAGCCACTTTGGACTGAAGATTATTTACATTTCTAATTTCTCACATTAAGTGATGGGGGATAACTTTAAATCACGGCCCCCCTACACGAAATTTTACAAAGGCCCAATCCTCAGCTTCCCGGTGGATCTAATCCCTCTCCTGTTCACACACAGGCTCAGGCGACTCGCTCACCTCTGTTTGTTTCTTTATTTTTCCTGTGCTCTATTCTTTTAGATTTTATCTAGCAGAAATATCTGAACTTTTGGAGATTCTTCTCTTTACCTGAGCATCCAGCTATCTGCTGGAAGGGCAAGTGGCTCCACAGACACACACACATACAGCACGGGCACATTTTAAAAAAATGAACTTTTTACTGACAAATAACACACTTACAGAAGAGTGCATCAATCATAGGTAGACAATCCTGATGAATCTTCACAAATTGAGCAGACTCATGTAACCAGCAGCCAGAGCAAGAAATAGGACAGGGACAGTGCGAGGTTTTGTTCCTTCCTGATACCAAATACGTGGTGTATTTTCCAACACCGCTTTCCCAGCTTTCCGACACCCACTAGGTGTCCTACCATTCAGTTAGTTTTGACACTAGTGACGTGGAGTTAGAGTCAGACTCTCGGTTTAAGGGCTCCGCCGCTCAAGATTGCCCTCATTTCAGATGCCGGTCGCAAGTATCGGGTCCTCAGGTTACTCGCAGTTCTGTCCAACTTGACTACAAAGTTGGGGGTTTCCACAACCTGCTCCCTCCCCTGCTAGAATAACTCACAGAACTCAGGAAAGTGCTTTACTTATTATTCCAGGTTTATTATAAAGAATACAACTCAGGAAGAGCCAGATGGAAGAGATGCATAGGTCAAGGAATGGGGGGAGGGGCAGGGAGCTTCCATGCTTTCTCCCATTGTGCCACCCTCCCAGCACCTCCATGAGTTCGCCATCCAGGAAGCTCTCCAAACCCCGCCATCTGGGTCATTTAGGGGTTTTTGTGGAGGTTTCATTAGGTAAGCATGATTGATTAAATCACTGGCCATTAATGATTAACAATCTCCATCCCTCCCTGCTATTAGAGGGTGGGGCTGAAAGTTCCAAACTTTTAATCAAGGCTTGGTCTTTCTGGTGACCAGCCCCCATCCTGAAGCTATGAAGGTGCCTGTCAAGAGTTGCCTCATTAGAACCAAAGACGCTCCTATCACCCTCATCACTCAGGCCATTCTGAGGATTTTAGGAGCTCTGTGCCAGGAACCGGGGACAAAGACCAAATATATATTTTCCATTATACAACAACTAGCAACATAGAAGCTCCACCCCCTCCACCCTTCCAGACATTACTCCCTGAAGAAAACAACCACCTGACTTCTATCATCGTAGATTAGTTTTTCTTCTTTTTTACCTTTTAAAAATAGAATCATACATTATATTGTAACCTTTTATGTTTGGCTTCTTTCATTCAAAATTATGTTTTTGAGATTCATTCATTTTGTTGCACATAACAATAGTTTTTAATTCTCATTGCAGTATAGTATTCCGTTGTGTTACTATAGCATTATTTATGCATTCTACAGTTGATGTTTCCAGTTTGGGGCTTTAGTGAGTAATGCTACTATACACATTTTTTCTATATATCTGTTGGTGAACATATGAAAGTACTTCTATTGAATTGCTGGGTCATATGAGATACATAGTTCATCTTTAATAGGTATTGCCAAACAATGTTCCAAAGTGGTTGTACCAATTCATACTCCCAACAGTGCTGTATGAGAATTCGAGTTGCTACACAGCCTTACCACATGCATTATTGTCAGTTTAAAGAATTTTAGCCATTCTAGTAGGTGAGTAGTGGTATATCACTGCAATTTTAATTTCTTTTTTCCTGATGACTAATGAAGTTGAATACCTTTTCATATGTCTTTTGGCCATTTTGACATGTTTTTTAGTAAAGTTCCTATTCAAGTCTTGTGTCCATTTTTCCATTGGATTGTCTGCCTTTTTTTGTATTGATTTGTAAGAGTTCTTTATATATGACTCATTTGTTGAATATATGTCTCAAAAATATTTTCTACCACTCTGTGGCTTGTTTTGACACTCTTTTAATGATTTCTGTTGTAGAACAGAAGTCTGTAACCATAACAAAGTCCAAGTTATTAAATTTTTTCTTTAACATTAGTGTTGTCTGTGTCCTGTTTAAAAAATTTTTTTACGTATCCCAAGAACTTCTGTGTTTTCTTTTGGAAGCTTGATTGTTTTACCTTCTACTGTTAAAGCTACAATCTGTCTGGAATTGATTTTTGTATATGGTATGAGGTAGGGATCAACATTAGTTTTTCTCTGCATGGATATCTAGTTGATGCTGTACCATTTCTTGAAAATTTCATATCCTTTCCCTTTGTTTTAAAGTAGATGTTTATCTGTGTGTAAATCTGTTTCTATCATCTCTATTCTGTTCTGTTGTTCTGTTATCTATCTTTGTGCCACACTGTCTTAATTATTTTAGCTTTATCATAAGTCTTGATACCAAGTAGCATTAAATCTTTCAGCTTATTTTGTTCTTCTTTAAGATTGTCTTCTCTATTCCAGGCCCTTTTTATTTCATATACATGTTGAAATCATCTCCCAGTTTCCACAGAAACACTTGCTGGGATTTTGATTGGGATTAAATTGAATCTATAGACCAATCTTTAAAATATTGAGTCAAATAGTGCATAAGCATGGTATGTCCTGCCATTTACTTAAGTTTTTCTTAATTTTTCTCAGTTATGTTTTACATATATTCTGTATTGCCTGTCTCTTACTAGACTTATTCTTAGGTATTATAGCTTTTTGGTGCTATTATAAATTCTATTGTTTTAAATTTTAACTTTCTAATTATTTGTTGCTGGCATATTAGAAATTCAGTTGATTTTTGTGACAGTTTTTCTTCTTTAATTCTTACAGCCCTTTTCCTTACTGTTTTGTACATCCAGTAAAAAATTGAATAGTAGTAGAGACATCTTTATCTCATTCTTGATTGTAGGGGAAAATCCTTCAGTATTTCACCATTAAAAATGATGTTTGGGGGCTGGCCTGGTGGCATAGTGGTTAAGTTCTTGCACTCCTCTTTGGCAGCCTGGGGTTTGTGAGTTTGGATCCAGGCACCGACCTATATACTGCTCATCAAGCCATGCTGTGGTGGTGTCCCATATACAAAAAAATAGAGGATGATTGGCACAGATGTTAGCTCAGGGCGAATCTTCTCAAACAAAAAGAGGGAGATTGGCAATGGATGTTAGCTCAGGGCCAATCTTCCTCACCAAAAAAAGAAAAGAAAAAACAAAGAATGATGTTTGTTCTGTTTTTGTACATTTTATCAGATCTAGGAGGTTCTATTTATTGGGGAAGTTTCCTTTCTTGTTTGCAAAGATTTTTTTAAATTGGAATGAATTTTGAATCATATTAAATGCCTTTTCTGTATCTTTTGAAGTGATTTTTATGATTTTTTCCCTTTATTATTATAATGTGGTGAATTACATTGATTTTTGGATATCAAACTAACTTTGCATTTCTGGAATAAATCCAAATTGGCTATGATGTTTTATCCTTTCGATATCTCACTGCTGCAGTCACTTAGACCTGGAGTTTTCTTTATGGGAGGTTTTTAATTTCAGGTTTGATTTCTTTAATAGCTATAGGGATATTTATGTTTTTTATCTTTTGCAGTGTCAGTTTTGGTAGGTTATGTATTAAAAGTTCATTTCACTTTAATTTAAAAATTTATTGGGGTAAAATTATTCCTTACATGCTCTTTAAAAAAATGTCTATAGGATCTATACTAATGCACTATTTTTCATTTCCCCATATTGGTAATTTTTGTTTTATCTCTTTTTTCATAATCAGTTTTGCATCAATTTTATGTCTTTTACAATAACTAATTTTGACTTTGACTTTTCTCTATTATATATTTGTTTCACTTTTCATTTAATTTCTGCCCTTGTATTTATTTCTTTTCTTCAACTTTCTTTGAGTTTAACTTATTCTTTTTCTAACTTCTTGGGATGGATATTTAGATCAATTTTCAGTCTTTCTTTTTTTCTACCATATACATGTAAACCTATAAATTTCCCTCTAAGTACAGCTTTAGCTGTCTTTAGCTGAGATGATACTGTGCATAGCAAGGTGGTAATGGATTAATAATATTTTGGTGTGTCTTATTTTCATTATTTATGTAAAATATTTTAAAATTTCCATTGTCATTTTGTCTTTGACCCAGGGTTATTTAAAATGGTATTACTTAAATTCAAAACAGTAAACTTTTGGATTTTCTAGTTATCGTTTTTTGATTTCTAGCTTAATTCCACTGTGGTCAAAGAACATGCTTAAACAATTTCCGTCTCTAGATTGTTGAGACTTCCTTTATGGCTCAGTATAGGGCCAAATCTTGTAACAATTCTAGAGGCACTTGAAAAATGTTTGTGTGCCTGCACTGCTGAGAGCTCTGTCCTGTATTTGTCAATTAGGTCAAGTTTCTTAATTTTGCACTTTGGCTTTGGAATGGCTCCAGCTTCATCCTCCCCTTGCCGTCTGCTTCCCACTTTCTTGCTCATTTTTTTCATTGAGCTATAACTGACATTTAACATTATATTAGTTTAAGGTGTGTACCATAATGATTTCATATTTGTACACACTGTGAAATGGTTGCCACTTGACCACTTTTTTGCTCATTAAATCCCCTTGCTCTCTTGTTTGCTTTTACCATAGCTTCCTCTTTTGGTCTAGCTGTATCTGAATTCATATGTTTTCACTTGGCTCTGACCTATCCTCCACTTAAAATTCTGGTTTCTGTCACTACCTCTTATCCCTTTGGTTCTGTGGCTTTGCTCAGTAGCCGGCATGGCATTCTCCCTTTCTTTTATACTCTACTTGTTAAAGGAGCTGATCAGACAGCTCTGTCAGCAGTATTCACTGAGCACAGGTTATGGGGTTCTAGAAGTATTTGACATAGTCTGTGCCCTTAAAGTGCTTGTGATCTGGCTGGAATCAGAACCCCCACATACAACAAGTACAAAGATGTGTATAATACAAATTATATGAGTGCAGTGGAAAGAAGAAGGCAGTCATTATGGGCTGGAATGGCTTTGGAAAACCTGGAATTTGATCTGAAATCAAAAAATGGGAAAACGAGGATATGAGTCAGAGAATTTGCCTGAGTGAAAATCCAGAGGCAGGAAAGCTTAACTACCCTGTGTTTGTATTTTGTAGATCATACCAGGTAGAGGGGACGATATTAGTAAAATGAGAATGGCATGGTCCGCAGAGGTAGGCTGAGGTCATAAAGGGCCTTAAATGTCAAGCTAATGTGTTTAGACATTATCCTGAAGCTACAGAGGCAAAGCATTGAAGATTATAAGTATGGATGCAGTGGTCTGATGTGGTGAAAGTAGTGTTTCAGGGAGAATAATCTGATGGTTGTATCCAGAAGGAGTCCAGAAAGACTTTTGATTTGGGATGATACTGTGCAAGCAAGGTGATAATGGATTAATACGGTCTTAGGGGAGGGGATAAAGTGGACTCAATGATAACTCAAGAAATTCGGCCTAGGTTTTGAAGAGACCAGAGGTGCTATTGACAGAAATAGGGACATAAGCATGGGGAGCAGGATTTAGACACAAGGTGTCAGAATGTTGCCCAAGACGTGAGAGTTGGAAGCAGTGGTGTACAGGTGTGGATTAGCTTAGGCAGGCTCCGAGAACGAAAAGAGCATGGGTGTTGACACAGATGTTGGGAGGTGTGAAGACGGAGGATGGAAGGAACTCACCTAGAGTTTTTTTGAAGAGAGCAGAGTTTCATGGGATGTGCGATGACTTATGTTTAGCCACACCAGCTACGGAAGCCAGTGTAATGTAACGTTGCTGTTGTCCAAATTCCATAATCTCTAAAGTAACAGACTGAAATCAATTAACAGTAATAGTAGCACTAATAGTAATAAGGGAAAACCACAGCCCTGCTAACCTACAAGTGAAATTCATTTGTGACCATTTGGGGTTCAGTTTTAAAGAAATAATCCGTTCTGCTTGTATCCTCCTGTTCTGAAGGTTCTTCTGCAGCCATCCAGTTATGCCTTAACGAAGATAATTTGCTAAGGAAACAGGGCAAAATCCTAAACTCCAATTAGCCAGTACTATCAGAGATTAATAACACTTTAGACCTGCTGGAAGCGACATCACGTTTGAGCCTTTTCCTACTGTGTCATGGCAACAATTTACAAATTTTCATAATAGATGTCCTCTTTGAGAAATTGCTTTTCCTTATACTATGGGAGTTTTTATGATTAGAACTATACCTCTTTCCTTGCAGTTGTTTTTAAGGCATTTATGTTACCATTTTTGCTTATCAGTAATGGTTCAAAAATTTTCGAACAGAGCAATTAATATCTGTCAGTAGAAATAAATTACATTTTTCATTGCTTGTGACACACTCTCAAATGCTGTTTGAAAGTGCCATAATTATGCATCATCATGCTATGTAATTTTGGTGCCTGGTGTAGTAGTGTTTTAGGGGTATGATTTATGTTTTCTGGTTTTTTTAATATTGAATTAATAGGATAGCTATAAGAATTGGGACATAAGTTAGGAAGCGACATTTTGCAGAATAATTTGTATTATTTCCGTTCTTCTAAAGCAACCTTTTTTTTAGAGTTGTTCACATATTTTATATATATTTGTGTATGCAAATAGTGCATATTATGATTGTGCCAGCAATAACTTTTGCCTTATAGCACTAGAAGGCACAATGTGCTTCAAAAATTGAACGCATAGGATATACGTATGTTCAGGACATATTTTTTATTGTCCTGAGGAAGAAGTGTGTAATATTTGCAAAATTTTTACGTCTCTTGGGTCCCTTTAGTCCTTGCTCTTTAACCACAGAGGCACCCCCTGGTGCTGTACCTCAGTCAGACATAGTTACTGGCAACAGACAGGGGCCTGTGATTCGGGCCACCCTCTGCCATCCTTGGCTCTGTTCTCTTCTCCTTTCACCCTGTAACCTGGATGTGACAATTCGATTTTGGCCTCTTCACTTTTGGTTATCCGTCGGCACTCTGGCTTATTGGATTCCAACTTGGCCCGAACCAGGTTCTTTTTGCCAGTTGGTGTCTTCCACCACTTACTCTCCACCTCTTACTCGCAGGTGAGAGATTATCAGATGAGGTCAAGAGGATGGGGGAGGGAGGCTGCCAGGAATTGGGGTAAAAACCTAGCAAATCACAAAGGACCTGAGCCTACTAATAAAGGCCTTTCAAATTACAATTGTGCTTAAAGCACAGACCACTGTCATTAGTGGCTAATGAATGAGCCAACCACTATCTTCACTCTCTGCTACATAGCAGCCATTCTTAAAGTGAGTAAAGGGGATCAGAATATGCCACCCCCAAATATGCCCTTTGGCATAAGAATTATTTTGAGTTGAAGACCATTGAGAAACAGCAGATATCAGAGGAGCTCTCTGTCCTTTCCCTTTCTGCCTAAAAGCAGAGCTTAAATTTTCATTTGTAAAGTTGTCTCCCTCTCCCATATCAGGAAGAGGAGAACAAATCACTGGAGAAGGCTTTTGTCACTGGAGATGGCACTATTTTAAGACTGCATAAACAAACCTTACTAAAATAACTCTCATCTTCTATTAGTTTCCCCCATATATTTACCATCCCACACTTTATCACCCCTAGAAGCCCCAACTTCTTTTCTTTTGTCTAGTCACTTCTCCACAATTTATCACCCTTTGTTAAAATGGTATATAAGCCCCCATGCCTAAGCACTTTTTTGGGTCTTCACTTCTTTGCTGTGAAGCCCCCATGTGCCTGTGAAATAAACCTTTTCTCCTCTTAATGTTTTTGTCAGTTTAATTTACACACTCCAGTCACTAAACCTTAGAGGGTAGAAGAAAAGTTATTTTTCCTCCCCTACATAACATATTTCATCCAGTCAGACTGTAATCAGTGATGTCATCTGAAACAGAACAGCTTTAACTCTTAAATTTACAATTCAAAGAATATTGCAACGTAAATGTAGTTAATATAAAAGGAAATGAGATCAGGGAGGGACCAGAATCATTCACTCAACAGATCTCTGTGACATATCTACTATCTCCAAGCACTGAACTAAGGGTACAGTATTCCCGAGGAATGTGGTTCTCAAAACAATCAGCAGTCATTACAATGAAGTCTCTCCTTACTCTCCATCCCTTGACATTTTTGTTTTCTAATTTAACATTTTGGTTGGATTTATTCAGGTTTGGATAAAATACATACAGAGGTATAATGGAGATAGAAACCTAAAGTATAGGCATTTTGCAACTAACCATCCACATCTTATCTTGAAACTTGTGGAATTATTCTTTCAGGAAAGCCTACATTACTGTATGTCATAGCAGCACAGCTTATGAGCAAAGTTGGGACTTTACTAGTATTTGAAAATTTTAGAAGAGAAGCTGTATTGAATTTCTCAATTGAATTAGAAAAATAAGTATCTTAGCGAAGAGAGAATTGTCTTCCCACACGAAACTTCATCTATCAGATCCCTAAGTAGAATTTTAGCAATTTATAGTAGTTAAATAGGTTCCAGCAAGTCAAACCCATCTCCATGGAGCTGTGATTGTAGTATATTTTTAATTATGGAGGCATTGAAAACAATCAGCTCACATTAACTTCCTTTTAAATAGAATCATAAAGCAGAGCCTTCCACTCTGCTAATTCCTTTGTTTAGGGAGTCACCAAGTATTCTTAAGTGAGTCACTTCAGAATGAATGGCTTACTGTAGGATTGAGTTTTAATATATTGAAGAAGAATAACAGAAATCAAAGTAGAAGGAGCCTTTGAGATTACGGTCACCTCATTTTACACCTTTCTATTTCATTTCTGAAAACAAATACCTAAAATGATTAAATGCGAAGAAGAAACTAAAGCTTTTCACTGGATGGTGTGTTGGTAATTGGCAGTTACAGTTTTAAAGGAGTAAGGGCATTAGGTTAATTGGCATAATGTGAAGACAGATGCTTTATATTTTCAAACATCTTACTAGTTATTCCCTATTGAACTCCCATTTTAATTTAACATTTATGCTGAAGTTCATATTTTGAAAATGTTTATAGTTATTTTTATTTGATGTGTCTTTTATATGAGGTGGTTCAGCACATCTTTTTGTATGGGTTAGTCATCGGTCTGTGGAGTATCTGGTGTGTGGTAGACAAATGTTTCTGCCCTCGTGGGAATTACAAATTAAAACTCACCTCTTAGTGTCTTAATATTCCAAAGGTCATACAGTGACCTTTGCTTAATCACACATCCCCTGCCAGTTAAACTGGTTTCAGCAAATTGTGCCTAAAAATAATAATAATACCTACCATTGATTAAGGGTGTGTACCAGGCACTATACTGAGTTCTTTATATACGCTGAATAATTTAATTTTGTAACAATGCCATGAGGCAGCTACTATTGCAGTTTTATAGATAAGGAATCCGAGACTTGAAGAGGTTCAGACCACGTAACTTGTGTGTGAAGTCCTAGATCTGGAAAATGAAGGAGTTGCTCCTTGAATCCAAAGCCCTGCTCCCCAGAACTACACCATGCTGTGTCCTGCAGTAACAAGGATGGCTAGATTTTTTGAGCAGCTACTTTGTGCTGGTGTTCTACTAAGCACTTTACAACATATTTTCATTTAATACCCACAACGACTGAAGGTATTTTATTTCAACCTACCAATGCGGGAACTGAGCTGAAGAAAGGTTAAAGAACATAACTTAAGATCGCACAGCTATTAACGGACATGGCTGAGTTTCAAAACAGATTACCCTGGCTCCCAAGCCCATCGCTATACCTTTGTTCCAAATTGCCCTCCTTTAAATCAATTTCTTTTTGTGTGTGATAATGGTACATAACCAGTCCTAATTTGAATCGAAGAGAGCCCAGCATATATTTGTGAGTGACTGAATGGAGCTTTCTTTGGAGTTTGGAACATTCTCCTTCTTCTCTTTCAATATCTGTTTCTCTTCTTTGGCATACCCATCTTTAGTGTACCCCATCTTTAGAGGAGTAGAGTCCTCCAGCCATCTCTTGTTCCTTCCCCTCCCCAGTAAAATTACATGTTGAAAAGACTACAGTAAGCTCAGTTGCACCAACTTGCAAATAACAATGTCTTATTGTTTGGCTCTTTCCAGAGTTATGGGCATTGCTGGGATAATTTTAGTGCAATTCCGGGTAGTAGGGACTGGCTGTAAAAGACTTTTCATGTGGTTTTCTTGGGATTCTTCAAAATATAACAGTAGTTGACTCCCTTTACCTATATTAAGACCAGCCTGAGCCTCAATAAGCTATTTTACAAGATATTTTCATTTCTTTGGGAGTTACCTTTTCCTGTGGGTATACACTCTGATTTTATAGTGAAAATTACTGAGAAAATGAGACTCATTTCACAACAGTTCCTCTTCACTTCATTATATATGCTCCATGAAGCTAAGCAAGAGGATGCATGTATGGATGTAGAAAAGACAAGAGTTAATTAAAAAAACAAACAAAAACAGAAACTGGCTTTCTCCTATTTGCCAAGTTAAGACTTATCATTATCTAAGACAGATCTTATAATGAGATCATTAAGAGAATACCTATAAGATGCCATATAATTTAAATGGGTTAGGGAGTTTGTTTTCTCTAAAATTTCACCACTAAAAATCTAGTCATTTAGAATAATAAATTTTTAAAAAATATATAAGTAATTCTTGGAGAGTGAGCGTTACATCATTTCATAATTTATAACTATCTTATGGAAAAATATTCAACTTAGAATTTCTTAGAATTTGGCTAGGTGGAATTTGATCTCTCATGATTTTTCCTCTGTCTGGGTTGCATTCTGGTAATTTCCTTAGATCTATCTTCCATATCACTAATACTCTCTTCAATTGGGATAATCTGTTCACTCTATTTGATATTTAATCTGTACGTTGTTTTTAATTTGAATGACAATGTTTTTTATTTCTAGAAGTTCTATTGGACCCTGTTTCAAATCTGCCAGTTTTATACTATTCTTTTCTTTCAGCATTGTTTCTATTCTCTTTTATTTCTCTAATCATTTTAATGCACTTTTAAATAATCTCTTTTAAAATTGTTCTATTATCTCCTGCTCTTGGAGTACTCATTCTCTTTGTCATGCCTACTGACTCTCCCTCTTGGTGAATTTCTACACTTCATTTGTAAATTTTGATGGTGAACTATCTTCAACAGGAAGTTTGTTTGTTTTGCTACAACAGTCCTGTGTGCTGCAACAGTCCTAGGATTGAAGAAGCATCCCTTCAGAGTGTTTGTTTCTGCTGAGGCCATGGGAATTTTCCTCGTTTTGGACCAGTGTAATTGTATAAATTTTGCTCTTATAGCCTTTTGCATAGTGCATGGTTGGAATATTGATTTCTCAAGGACCCCAGGGAGATGCCAGGCTTTCTTGCTGCTTTCTGGTCTAGCGCACATTTTCTTTTGTGTGTGTGTGTGAGGAAGATTAGCCCTGAGCTAACATCTGTTGCCAATCCTCTTCTTTTTGCTGAGGAAGATTGGCCCTGGGCTAACATCTGTGCCCATCTTTCTCTACTTTATATGGGACGCCACCACAGCATGGCTTGATAAGCAGTGTGTCTGTCTGTGCCCGGGATCTGAACCTGCAAACCCCGGGGCCACCGAAGTGGAGCATGAACTTAACCAGTATACCACTGGGCCGGCCTGTGGTGCACAGTTTTAAAGTCCACTTTTCAGCGATTGGGAACTCCTGGAATGATCTCAGTTCTATGCTGTGGTCTTGGTTCCAGCCCTCCACCCTGTGGGCATTAAAATCCTAGCTCCCAATCCCTAGAGCCTAAATCTCTGTCCATCTCCCCTTGAAGCACAGAGGCACCCTTCTTCATTCACAGTAGCTGCGAACTGCCCCTTTTTTTGAACTCAGTAATGAATAAAACTTTTGAATTCACATTTTATCTGGAATTCTATGTGTTTGTAGCGGGAGAGAGCCTGTGTCACCTCATTCGGTCATGTTACTTTAAGCTTCTGCTACATTAGTTTGCTCCGAGAGATTTTGTCCGGGTTTGCAAGTGGAGGAAAGAATGATTTGGGACACAGAGCACTGCCAAGGAAGTTCAGGCTCTGGGCACCTGAGGGGCCTGACAGGAGCTGGAGGACGAGGACAAGCAGCATTGGTCTCCAGGGTGGGGAACAGAGAGGAAAAGTAGGAGAGGTCATAGAAAGGGAGCCAGGAAGGTGGGGGAGATCAGCTTCATACTCTTGTTTAAGGGTGAGTCTGCCCTCACCCTCCTGACACAGAATTTGTTGCTCTTATTGAACATGGTGACATTTACTCAGCCAGATCAAACGAAGGAGAGTCTAAGGCATCAGAGGTAGCTTGTGATGAAAGGTCAGGGTGATTTCTACTCATCTCATGTAATTTTACAGTGGATAAGTTTTCTGTTCTTTTTCCATCACCTCTGATTTATTTTTAAACCAATCTCACATACTTCTTTTTTGAGAACAGTCTTTTGATTAGGCTTCTTGGTTCCAAATCATTTTGTATTTACTTATATTTTCATCTAAACTGTTAGAAGCAAACACAGAACATCACCATTTCTGAATTTTCCTTTAGAGCTATTAGGAACAGAAGTAGATTTTAATTGTTAGCAGCAACACGATCTATTTTTTTTTAAGTCTTCTGGATTTTACTTCTTAGGTTGAAAATTTTCAGTTTACGGCAGCTATTTGCTCCTAAAGCAGAAACTTTGGTTGTCTGTTTAGAGCTCTTTTGGATGATACTGTATATGTTGATTAGAAGGTGAGTTCTTTTTAGCAGGAGGCTGCATAATAAGCTGTATTAATGTTCAATACAGGTGTAAGTTCTGAAATGAGAAGCAGGCATTGAGGTTGGAAGTAAATATTAACTCAGATTATAAAGCAGGTGGTGAGGACATATTGAGTTTTATCTCTAGACCTGTTTGCCTCTCTCTCTCCTGACCTTTCTTCACTGCCCACTCGACCTCATACTCCCATTCCTGTGGTTTTTGGGGTGCCTCTATCTGTTTATCTGATCCTGCAGGCCAGAACCAGACATACCTCAGAAGTCTGGGGTTCCTGCCCCATAGGATCTCCACCTCATGGCAGAATCAGTCATGGATCTAGTGACAACTTCGTTCAGCTTGTGGCCACAGGCCATGCCTGGGCCTTCCTTCCGGACTAGCCCTCAGCTCCATATAAGCTGCAGCCCCTGGCAGCAATAGGCAAGAGGGGTTTTGTCATACTCTCAACAATGATAATAATAAAAAATAATAGTAATAATAATGTCAGTACTTGTAAAGTGCCAGATATTGTTCTAAGAGGTTTAAATACATTAGCTCATTTAATCCTAACAACCCCATGAGGTAGGACTCTTATTAGCCTCATCTTACAAATGAGGAAACTGAGGCACAGGTAGGTTCAGTGACTTGCCCAGAATCACACAGCTAGCAGGTGGAAGAGCCTGGATTAAACATTGTCTGACTCTCCAGAGGTGTGTGGCCTTGTGCTAGGCCTCGCTTTGGTCCCCATCACATATGGGATAAGACTCAGCTGCCCTGCAGGTTCAGAGCTTCCTGAACTTCTCCCTTTTTCCAGACGAGGAATTCACAAGCCCGGCTTTCAGCCCTGCTCACCACTTTGATTCAGAGGATAGACTCCCAGGCTGTCTTGACTGGACGTCTCCAGTGCCTTCTCAGTGGATTATATTCATTCACTCATTCAGCATTTCTTGACTGCCTGCCTCTGTCAGGCTCCGTGCTCCGTGGACAAAGTTCAGCGTCCATCCTCAGGGAGCTTGGGGTCTCCTGTGAGGAATTTGATGTGGCTTCTGCGCTGTGGTCAGTGCTGTGACAGAGGCTTGACCCTGCCTGGGAGTTGGGGGGGAGGACAGAGAGAGGTCAGGGAAGACTCTACAGTTGAGGCTGAAACAAACGTTCTCCACGTAGACAAACAGAGGAAAGATAATTACAGGCAGAGAACCTGCATGTGCCCAGACTCTGAGGCGTGGATGGTTATCGTGAGCTGGGGGCGGGCCAGTAAAGTGCAGAGATGGGGTGGGATGACAGGAAGCTGAACAAGGAGGCTGAGTACAGAACTCAGCTGGGGACCCAGCAAAGGAGTTGGGATTTTATGTTGTGGATGATACAGGTGCCATTAAATAATAACAAACTATGAATTTGCTATTTGGGTCATTTAATTTTGAGAAAATTGTATTTTCCATTTGTAAAGCCAGTAAAATATGAAGTACACTCGTCTATGCTACTGTCCTTTAGGAATAATGCATTAAAATATAGAAAGACAGAAAGTAAACAATCACAGGTTTGAAGAACTTTGAGGAGGATGGCCTATTTAAATAAGCTCTTTTGAGACTGCTCTCAGAGTGCTTTGGAAGTCTTTAAAAACACTGCCAGAAGATATTTAAATATTCTCCCCAGTGAACTTTTCATGAATATGGAAAAATAGTTTTTTGGTTTTTTTCACTCTAAAGTGTTTGTAGTTAGGGAATATTTTAGAAATTAGTTTAAAATTCCACAGGCTATATGTATTTTAAAAATATGATTCACTGCATATTTTTTCTCCAAATCTTTTAATTTTCACTTCTTGAAACCTTCTTATAAAAATATAAAGAAAGCTGGTGATTGTACCGTTTATTGTGACCTATAAATGAGACCTGATCTTGAGACATAGTCAAGTTTTAGTGTACGATGACATGAAATATATTTACGTAAAATGTCCTGTCCTCTTGGAGGCTCCATATAGAAAATGCTAGCACCGTAAAAGTTTAGGATTCACAGTTCTTTCTATTCTTTTTGGTCATAGTCTTGGAAAGGCCTGTAAGACAACTGCAAAGTAAAATACAAGAGCCATTTTTTTTCCCCTTTAAATGCTTATCTTGGTCAATCGTACCCTATGCATAGCTATCATGGATCATCAGTCTGCTTCATTTCCTGCCCCATCTGGCTGAAGGTCACAGGTCTTATAAACTGATGGTAGAACTTCCGCCTGTACTCTATTACAGGGTTTAACAATTACTTGAATCGCACAACTGGTGAAAAATGATTTCACCTAAAGAAGCATTTACAAATTACTTTCATTGTTACTGGTTGTCTTGATGCCCACATCAAGCACTTTGTGAGCAGACATTCTGACTTTACACAAATAGTTGTGCACAAGCAGGAGTCCATTATCTTGTTATAATATTCAATTTCCTTCCCATTCTCTTAATTGAAATGAAGCTACTCCTGCTGCTTTTGGGTAGTGAAAGCTTTATGAATATCCTAAACTCTCAGCTGCACAAGGGATTGACTTTTTTGTCTTCCCAGCTTTATCTGATACTTCTCTGTGTGGGCTATCTCCTGTTTCGCACACAGCGTGATGCTATTAAATGTGTTCTATCACTCCAGCCTGTGTGTGACGGCAGAGCACTGATTAGCCTCTTTGGATTACTTTGATTTTGAAATTAGCTAGTCCCCTAGTCTGTAAGTCATTTATTCCAAAATGCCTACTAATCAAAATAATAACATTAATGATTTTTCACGACCTAGGCCCACTATGTAAATTAGCTCGTGGAAATAGCTTGAAAAGCAATATGAATCTATAGGCCTATTCTTACCTTGTTGACCAAGTAATTTTGTGAAAGTCCACCAATTTCAAATTTAGCCCAAAACTCCCGTGGAAAAAACTTTACAGTTCAATTAGCAGGAGATAAATTGCATGATGCTTGTAATCAGAAGAACTGGCATAAACTCAATGTTCAATTACTGCCTCTAACCTCTTCCTACTTTCTGATGTATCCCTTCAAGCCAGTGAGGATTCAAGGATGATAATTAATTTTTAGGGTGAATTAAAAGAAGTAATCTGACTATAATTAGGGCTGATTTTCAGCTGGTACTTATCACAATGGCCAGTAGCCACATTAGTTGTTTATGATTTTCTGACTGGTCAGTGCTACTGTTCATTGGTTCTAAAATATTTTGACTTTTTAACTTGCAAATAATGCCATGTATGATCTTTATGCATATTTTAACTACATGACATCTATATCCAAATCTATATGCTCTTATACTGTATACACCTGTACTTGCTGGTATGTATACTTGTTTTCTCTACTCTATCCCCAGCACCTCATGTTGCCTGCCACATCGTTGTGCTCAAAAATATTCTTAGTTGAAAAATGCAAACACATAATCTGTTTTGTTTCTGTCTTTTTGCATCTCACATCCACTTGGATTGGTGTGTTATTTTCTAAATTGTGTTTATAGAGTGATTTCATGATATATATTTTTTTGTTGAAAAGGGCTTAGAATATTGAAATAGGTAATTTACAGAATTGAAAAAAAGAATTTTAAAGACTAGGGCAAAGCCAGGGACTTCAGAAACTGGAACCAGGGACACAAACACATACAACATCCTCTTTGCATCTTTCAGCTCTAATTCTTCTAGCCCTTTGGCTTCATTCGCCCTCATTGCATACAAATTTCCCTCACGTGAGGAGAACAGGGCCGCAGGCAACTCTTGGATTGTATCCTTTTAGCCCAGGAACATGAGAGTAAAGAGAACTTTTCTCTTTTAACTTCAGATTAAAAAAAAAAAAATCACAGGGAAGGATTCTGATTGGCCCAGTTTAATATCCTGTGTCTACCCCTTGGACCTGTCAGGGCCAGGGAATAATGATTTATAATTAGCTGGGTCACTGCCCACCTCAGTGTTTAGAGGGGTAATGTTTGTTACAAGAAGAAAAGAGGATTGTCTGTGAACCAGGCACCCATCTTGATTATGCATCCCATCCGCAACAGTTAGAATGAATCAGACTTATAAAGTAAAATGAGAAGACTTTGATGTAGATGGTCCACCTCTGGTTGAAAATAAGATATTGGTGCCAGAGAGAAGTGTGTTTCTATTGGGGAACTTGAGTCTAGAAGGAGAAGGATGGTATCCTGTCCCACTTCCTTTGGCCCGAAGGGAATGCCATTCATGTCGGTGTTGTGACTTATCCTTCCCTCCATTGTACTTATCGCACGTACCGTGATAATTTGTTCACAAATCTGCGATTTACTGTGAGCTACTTGAGGTCTAGGACCATGCTCTATTCATGTTTGAAAATATTCGTGTTCTGACAGGAATGCGCGATACTTGCTAAATGAGTGAATTTGGGAAATATAGCAGTCTCACACAGAATTGGGGCCCTGAATGAGAATAGAGTTGGATTATGCATATCTTTTATTCTAGAATTGCAAAACAAAGCTTTTAAGGGTAGTAAACTTTTCTCTAGCAGATAGAATTGCCTGCACACTTTCAGGGAGCTCACGCCCTCCCAGGGCAAGCATCTCTATAACTCTGAGTGTGATCAATCCTTTCTTGTCATCTCCACCCTTTGCTCCTGATGGAATCATCAGAAGGACTGCATGGAGAATATGACTCTTCCACTCGGTAGCCCTTTAGATATTTGGTGATGGGTGTTGATGTTCATCTTGGTCCGTCTCCAGCTAAAACATCCTGATTCGTTCAGCCATTCCTCAGTGAGAAGGATTTCTGTCTCTTCCCATCCTAGTTACATTCTACCTGTAAACTTTTGGATGTGCCAGTGGCCGCCATAATATGAGATGCCTGGAACCACACACAAACATCCAAACTGTGGTTTGACTTCAGCAGATTTTCCTATGGGATGATTACACCCCAGGATCACAATCAGTGATTCTGGAAGTGGAACCCTTTCATTAAAGGACATTTTACATGATCCACTTTGTATAATAAATAAAGAGAGATCTTTTCTGGTTGAAAGGAGTTTTCTGGACAGATGGGGAGACCCACTTGCCCATACTTTCCCTCCTTGTATACTGTGGTGGCCAATGAAACATTCTGATGGAACTCTGAGAGTTTTGTGGCCCACTTCAATCTGAAAAGTGTATCATTAAAAAATGTATTACATAATTTTATGAATGGAGTCCAAGTTCTCCTACTCAATATAGGTTATATTAAGTTTAAGTGCAACTAAAATTTTCATTTATTTTCACATGAACAGCTGTCAAGTCACATCTCCTCATCCCACAGTGCAGGATTTTTCATGTTTTCCTATTAAATTTAATTTTGTTGATCTGTATTTCAGCCTGTCAGGATCATTTTGGGTCTTGACTTTGTTATTTATTTATCTTTTCTGTCTTAGTGTAATCTGCGTATTTGGTAGTGTGCTGTGTGGATCCAATTATTTTGATAAGTTTATTGAAACAAATAGGGGTCAATGACAGAGACTCTTCTTCCAGTTGACACCGGGACACTGATGAGCATTTTGAGGGGTTCAAAGACTTTGTACCCAACATTCCTTAAACTAAACTAACCATCTTCCATCCCCAAATTTCCTGTCTTGATCAGTGTCCCAAAACTTTCTATCCACCTATCCCTGAACTCTAGGCACAATCCTGACTTCTTCCTGCCCCTCACCACATATTCCCAATTGTTCACCACGTCCTGCTGATTTTACTTACTAAGTTTTAGGAAAGTTCCCTGATTTTCATCTTTCTACCACAGTCCTTATTGAGGTTCTCCTTTGCTCTCAACAGGCAACAGTAACCTCCTAACAGGTGTCCTTGCTTCTGGTCTTTTAGCCCCCTGAGTTCTGTGCTGCACTCATTTCCAGTGTCATCTCTCTGAGGCAGAATTTGACTATGTGTGGTTCACGTGCTTAAAATCCTGCAATGGTTCCCTGACACCTACAGGACAAAGCCCAGGGTCTTCAATATAGCACTCAAGTGCGTGATCTGAGTCTTTTGCATCATCATCTTCCAACACTTCCCAAACTGGGCTTGCTCTTGCAACATTAAAAGACTTGTAATTTCCTCCAGGCCCCATACTATCTGATAGTTTTTATGGTCTTCTTTGTCTGAAATTCTCCCCACTCATACTACTAGCCAAACTTCTTTTTGTCAAAACTTACTTGTTTTTTAAGATTCAGTTTAGGTGTGTTCCTTCCCTAAGATACTCCCCGAACCTTCTCCTGTGGTCTGCTTCCTGCTCCCATCTGAGTCTGACTTATTAATCTTTATCTATATACTTTTTTGTAAATACCTCTACCTTTATATACCTATATACCTTTTATTAGTCTTTATCTATATACCTTTTTGCAGAACTCTATTCAAATTTTATTTCATCCCTCACTAGATAGTGAGTTAGTTAAAGGCAGGTTCCATTGCTCACTCATTTTGGTATAATTTGCATTTAATCTGGTCTTTAGTAAATACTCAGTAAATATTTGTTGAGTAAAATAATGGATGAATGAACCTACTTAAATCCACAACTCATATGCATCATATATATCATTTAACTATCATATACACTTAGGTATGTGGTCTAGTGAATCCATAAACTGTTATGTTGAAATGCAAATATTTTATGTTTGATGTTTTCTTTATCTTTCAAACTAGCAACCTGTGGAAAAAAAAAGAAGGAAATTTTCCCATTAATGACATGCTAGGTGAACTTATTTTGGACTTCATTCCATTACAGCATCTTTTCCTAAATGCACACAAACAATTCTGGAAGGAGTGCATTTCTAATTAAGCTGCGTGACTGGAGAGCACTTTTTACCTGCTTCTTTCTTTCCAATAGCTTCAAACAATTAAACCCAAGGTAAAATAACATGGATTTATTGCCTCCTCCCCATGCCTTCTGTGAGATGTGCCTCCTGGCACTAAGCAGCTTATAATCTCTTTGGGGGAGGGAGACTATCCATGAAATAGATGACAATAAATTCAGCAAGTGGTCAAGTATCAAAAAAGAATGGTGCAGATAAGTGCTTGCATTTTTATGAAGCAGTGGTGATTTAAACACACAAAAAGCAACAATCAACCACACCACATGTGAATGTGCAGAGGCTTATTTATAAAAAGTATAAATTATTTATGAAGGGAATCAGGCAAAGGTCCAGGAAACAGAACCTCCCTTGATTTTATGTTGAGCTCATTGTGAGGCTAACAGGGTTATTTTAGAAATGAACGTAACAGTAGACCTAAATTTAAAAGTTACATAATGTTTGGAATAGGGGCAGATTGCTTTATCAGAACTTTCTCATGAAGTCTGACGGCCATTGTAATCAGATAGGACATCTTACCTATTGAGTTTGTATCCACTTGAAAACATATTAGAAATAGAAAAAAAAAAAAAAGAATTCAACATAGGGAAAACCATCAAATCCTGCCCAGGATTGTCATTCTGTAATATGCTTCAGACCAGGAGAGCTATTTCCCAGGTTGCTCCTGGCAGATACAGAAAGGAAAGTTTGCTGGGTTTTCCCATGGCCAGAAGGATGTATAATTTGAAGCAAATATACTTTTTCCAAGAATTCCATTCATTCATTCACATTTAGCAACTATTTGTTGAGCACTGACTCTCTGGAAGGCACTGTGTTAAGCTGTAGAGACAATTTCATGATTGCTAAAGCAACATTATGAGTTGATTTGCCATGTTCAACCCCCCAAAATAATATTTTGTCTATCAACCAGATACAGTCTACTATAAATTAAAGAGCATTGCCTAAGTAAGTGACAAATACGGGTCTTGTCATGCCTTGGGCAAATTATTCAACAATTCTGTTCTTTATTGGAAAATGAAAGGATTGAACCATTTGCTTTCTAGAGTCCTTGGAGGCTCCAAAATATAATGATCTAATTAATTTTTATGGCCTTCTGGCTTACACTTTAGTAGTTGCAAGTTTGTTTAGTGCCGAACATGCTGATTGAGTTGACTTCATGAACTTGCACAGAAGACAAAGTTCTGAAACGCAGTGACAACAATGTGCTCATTCAAACGAGAAAACATTCTTCTGTTTGTAGGGGAGGTATAAACTTTCATTGTTTAGGTGTTTGAAAACTTAATGAGTTAGTATTTATTATGCTGTATCCTGGTTAATTGAGATGTGGTGCTTTGATTTTATGGCATTTTATATAAATAAAATTTTAAATGCGCTGCTTGACTACATGATATTACTGATGTTTTAGAGGTGGCGCAGACATATATCTTTTTATATCTGTTACAGTGGATAAAATTGCTGTATAAAGTTTAAACTGCTCCATCAACAAAATTGAGCATTTTAGTAAAAGAAATTTATATGTGTGTGTGTGTGTATATACATATACATATACATATACACACACACGCAAAATTACCAAAGTCACATAACAAATATTATCTTGAAGTCAGTTTTGAAAGGGAGTATTTTAATGTTCTCAGTGAATAATTTCTCTCTGCCTGAGAGCCACTGTTGTATCCTGGGAAATATTTAGAGGAGAAGATAAAATTATTTAGATTTGCGGCTTCTTGTCATGGGAGGTGAAGGCCTTTTTATTATTATTATTAATGTGATGGGAATAGTTTCATCACATCATGTCTCTGCACAGCATCCTGAGAACAACCTTTTCATCACATAAATAATTACAGTTCTGCTTTTTTAATGTCTCCTGCCATTACCTCCCTCCCCCTCTCAACTGCTTTCCATTTGAGTGAGGAAGATAGCACCCTCCTCAGATAGAAGTTTCCCCAGTACTGACAAAAGGGCAGGCACTTGATGGTAGGAGTGGGGGGTGGGGAGAGGGTTGTTTCTTTGCCCCAACAAGACCCAAGTCTGAGCTGGCTGGAAAGGAGCGTGTCAAGAAACAGGTGCATGTTCTTTTAAAAGTAAACTTTTTTTGCATGTAGAAATTGCAGTATTTTTCCAGAGGCGTCTAGCCTGATATCTTTTCCTTCCTCATAGGCCTGCTTCTGTAGCCGAGGCCCCTGGCCTGGTCTCGGAAAGAACATCCCACATATAACAGTACTGAGGGCTAGACTGGGCCAGAGTCTGCTTGGTGATACGGGAGTGGGCAAGTCAGGCAAGACCCTGCTCTTAAGGAGGGAACGTTCTCATGAAGGAGATACACAACAAACCAGGAAACAGATACAGAAATAAGGCCAGGTTAGATAGCTGCGATGGCTGTGGAGGGAACTTAGGAAGAGAGAGAGCTGTGCCCTGAGTGCAGATGGTCTCACTCTTCCCATTTCTGCATTTGGAATTCTGCCCGAATGGAGGGCAAGTCATGGGTCAGGCAAAGTGTGTCTTCCATAAACCGCTTTTTCTGTGTCATTTTTGCCCCTCGGTGATGACTTCTTCCAGTTTCTCTTAGGTCCCTGGTGCTGGACTCTACCCTTATTGAATGGCGCCTGGCCTATACAGAATATTTGGTGATAAGAATAGACTAGACAGAGTCTTAAGATAAAAAATGAAGATGGTTACAGAGGAGAATTTTTTAAAAGATCAGATCTAGTCTTTTTGCATTCAGATGAATTTTAGGGGGAGCTTTTGTCGTGAAAAAGCTATAACCTCTTAATATTTAGTAACTTTTTCTGTGTTTGCTCCCTCCTCGGGACCTTTGTACCAGGCATTCCCTCTGCCTAGAACATTCTCTCCTCAGATATCCATTCCTCATGCCTTTCATGTTTTTATTTAAATGTTATTTTTTTCAATGAGACCTATCCTTACAACTCTATTTAAAATTGTACCTTCTTTCTAGCACTTCATAGCACTTATATGATAAATATTCTTGCTTTTTGTGTTTATTCTCTCTCTCTCCATTGTCCTTCCTGCCCCCAAGCTCCATGAGGCCCAAGGTTTCTGCTTATGTTCACTTCTGCATTCCTAATGCTCAGAATAAGGCCTGACACATAGTTAGTGCTTAATAAATATTGTTGAATTAATAAAAGATTTTTTTAACAGCTGATAATGAATTTATTAAAAAGGTTGATTTAAGCATCTGCAGTGGTGACTTCAGCCTTGACTCCTGGCTCAGTACGGATGGAAGTAATCTGCTTAACAATCTCAGAAGGACTGTGTAAGTCAATGAGTCCCTTGTGGATCCTCGTCTGAAAGCAGTCCCAAGTCTTAGAACCCTCACCACGAGGAGTTTTCTTGTAGTGATTCTGAGTCATGGTCAGCATTTGAACTGATCCTTTCGCTTTGAGATTCTTTTCTTTGCGCCTCTGATCAAGTCAGCACACACCTTCTCCTAAGATTTTACTTTGCGGCTGGTTAGAGTAATTCTAATTTGGTGGATCTCCACCTCTGGTTCCACAGTGTCTTTCCGGTGTCTTTAAAGCCGTGGCTGTGATGCCCCTTCCTGACCAACTTGTTCCTGGGGAGAGTGAGGAGCAGAGTCAGGAGCAGGAGCCGGCGACGGAGCTGCTGCAGCTGTGGCAGCGTCTTCCTCAAAGAGACGAAAGATTAAAAAAAATCCAACTATTTCTCATGTTCCTAACAGTAAATTCCCTTAGGAAAATCCCCCAAGGGCTGTTTGTTTTGGGCACTCAGGGGTTGGGAGAGAAGTGCTAAACCTGTTCTGGTCCAGGGAAGGAAAGGGATTGTCGTCCAAGCAGCAGGCTCAGTGTAGAGGGAAGCTGGCCTCTCAAAAAGGAACTGGGAGCTGGCTGTCCATCGGGTTTGGGACCAGCACCCTCTGACTTCTCCTATAATCCTGAGATTCATCAGGTGTGAGCATGGACATGGGGACTTATCTCTCTGGTTGTTTGGTTCTGAAGGTCATGAGTATAAAATAGTGTAAACAAAAAATATTTACGATTCATCTTCACTTACAGGTTGTATAAAGACGTGGTCATAAGTGTTTGGGATTTTTTTTTAAATCATATTAGAATGTGAGTGTTCTGAAGGGGCTGCTCTTGCAGACTAAACTGACTTTTTTATTTGACTAGCTGCTTTATCTTGAAAGTGTCTTGAAAACCTTTTGCACTGTTTTTCTGAAAGATTTAATGGGAATGTGGTAGGCAGAGTAATGGCTCCCAAAGATCCAAGTCCTAATCCCCAGGATCTGTGAATACATTGTTACAAGGCAAAGGAGAATTAAGGTTGCTAATCAGCTGACCTTAAAACAGGGGGATGGTCTTGAATTACCTTGGTGGGTCCAGGGTAATCATAAGGGTCCTTTACATGTGGGAGAGGGAGGCAGAAGAATCAGAACCAGAGAGATGACATTGTAGGAAAGACTCAGTGATGGGCCATTGCTGGCTTTGAAGATAGAAAGGGGCCATGAGCCAAGGAATGCAGATGGCTTCTAGAAGCTGGAAAAGGTGAGAAGATGGATTCTCCCCTAGAGCCTGCAAAAAGATGCACAGCCCTGCCGATATGCCTTGATTACAGCACTGTAAGATAATGAATGTGTGGTTTTAAGGCACCAAATCTGTGGTAATTTATAACAGCAGCAATTGGAAACCAGTACAGAAAGAGCAAGGGAAAACCTGTCTACGTGTTTTTGCCACTTGTCTGCTTCACAATGCTGTGATTTCCAGTATTCTCCCAGGGAAGATTAAAAGCCAAAAACAGAACCACAAAGCACTTTAGAAGTCTGTGACGGCCATACCTGGCGGTGGCCACTATGGAACTGTTAGAGAAGCAGACCTCCCTCAAGGGATTGTGACCCATGACCCCGTCCCTCCTCCACTGCAGCTTCCACTGCCACCATCTGCCCTCTGAGTCATACCCTCACTTTCGGACAGTGACCGGAAGCTCACAAAATGAGACCCACGCTGGGAAGGCCTCAAGCCATGATTACTCCACCAGGGCCTGGGTTAGGGAAAAAGATGTATAAGGGAAATGTGAAAAGTTAGTGCACAGTGCTGCTCTTGGAATTCTTCATTAGCAGATGTTTAAAAGTCAGTGCTCTAAAATTACTTGCAGAAGCTTATAAATATGAATTTCCTATAATTCACATTTTATAAGAACTCCTATCAGCTGTATCACAGCTTGAAAAATACCAAAAACGCATTAGAAAAATCTTTCTGTTTAAAACTAGACTGATCCCACATTTACATGGCAAAAGAAGGCCATTACGCGGCAGGCAGTAAAAGCTTCATTCCAGAGAGCCTGAGAAAAAACTCAAAATAATTCACTTCTACCCAGGCCCTTTGACAACTGTTAGACTTCTCCTTACAAAATAAAATGAAATCCCACCACCTCCTGCTTAAAATCTCCAATTAATGCTATAAAAAGTGCCTTCATTTAAAAAGCCAATGTGTAAATTTCTTCAAGCCGAGTGCAGACATTTTTTCAAATTTGCTGTAACCTTTTGCTCCTGTCTGCAGTAGGAAGAGGCTTCCAGATTCCAAAAAGGAGCCAGAACTGATTTTCACCTAGTTATTTCAGAGCGAAACCCCTTTCTGTTCACTGGGTTCGATTATTTAGGACACGGATGATGCACATATAATCTGCTGCTATGTGTGTTTAGTAGAAATTGTGAAAGAAGATTATCGAAGCTTGCCAACATTCTGCCTATGAATTAAAGCAAAGGTGTTTTTCCACGAACCACAAAAGACAAGGAAGGAGGCGGGAGAAAAAGAGAACAGTGTTCTTTCTTGCCTTCCAAGGCTCTTTTAAGATCGAATCGGCAGGTATGAGAATCACCATCTTCGAGCAGTTTTAAAGCAGTGAGAAAGTCCAGGTCTTTCATCTCTTCCTTCCCACCCTGATAGTCAGCTTAATGAGAATTTCAGAGGGGTAAGCCCCTGGACCTCTTTGACGTGCCCGCTTCTGTTTATCAGATTAATTGAGGGACAGTCGGCTGTGAACATTGGGCCAGCAGGGTCAGCTGAAGAATGGGCAGATGTGGTCATTCGCAGTATGCGCCATTAGCAAAACCAGCGGGCCGATTCTGTCATTCTGTCTTCCTCCCCAGCCAGTTATCAGAGAGGAAGCTAGTATGGAAAGAGTTGCCAAGGGTAATTTGAGGTTGTTGTGGTTGGTTGTTGGTACAGAGCAGGGAGCTCGTGGCAGACGTGTCCTGTGGGCGTAGCTCTGGCCTGACCTAGGATGGTCCCAGGGTCTCTGCTTGACTCTCAAGACACCACAGCAGCCCCTTTGACTGGTGCCGCTTCATCTCACACCACCCTTCCACATTCATCCAGGAAAATTAATCTCTTTAATTAGGTCCCTTGATGATCCCTGCTCCTCCAGTGCTCTGTTCTTATTTTTAATTCTTGCCTAGAATGCTCCTCCATTTCTCTTTTCCATAGTCTACATACTCTGAAAGTCCAGAGGAAGTACAGTTCCCCCTGGGAGGACTTTATAATCCTCGTTCTCACTGATCTCAACCCTTCACATTTATTTACTGAATCACAAAACTGGCATCTTATATAAGGTTGGTTTTCAAAAAGGTATCCACGTTGTTTATTGCTTAATTAAATGAATACATCTTGCTGATGTTATGTGGGTACAAATCTTCCAAAATCCTCTTCCTGTGGTTTTTGTTATATTCCTGTATATTCTGTCTCCTCCTCCTTTCCTTCTACCTCTATGTTCCCTCTCAGTCTGAGGAGAAAGATCAACCCCCTTCTCTATCTATCTTTAAGTGCAGTATCCCTCAGTTACGTCACAAACTCTCTCTTTTGTATCTCTAACCTCCATACGTCCCTGGAACACTGGCCCTGCATCCCAGCTACCCCCCGCCTACCTTCACTGATGTCGCAGGATTTTCAAACTTAAAAGATTCTAAGTCAAACTCATTCTTTGTGGACCCCCTCCAATTACGTCTTATGGTATATTCTACTTAGATGCCTAAGTGAGAAACCTGAGTCATCTTTCAGCTGTGTTTCCCTTCCATCTGTTCTTGACAATCCACAAATCATCATCTGGAACACAGATTAGATCATGACTCTATTTTAGAAACTTTGGTAGCTTCTTGCTCACCAGAGTGGGGTCTGTCTCTTTCACATAGCTTGTAAGTCTTGTCAGGTCTGCTCTACTCTTCATTTCTTATGCCCATACAGGGATGGTCCCACCCTGTGAATGCCTTGCAAGAGCTTGCTCAGATTTCAGTTTTTCTGTGAAATCTTCATGGAGCCCTCAGTCGGAAATAATCACTTTTTTAAGGGTACCATTAGCTTTTTGTCCTTAACTTTATTGTGGTATCTATTCTATAAAATGTTGTTTCTTGTGAACATGGTCTATTTGAAGCCAAGGACTATGTCTTTTCCTCATCTTTGGATCCTGAATGCTAGCACAATACCTGGGTCATGGAGGGTGGGGGGTGGGTATCAATGAAAGTTTGTCCATCAGTAGATGTTCATTTCCAATTAGAATACAAATCTGCTGTTGGGCAAATGTTACATATTAAACCCTTTTTATCCTTATACAATGCTGAACACACATGTGATGAAGAATAAATACTTGTTCACTAATTTGTGATTAAGGTCGTAAGCAAGAGAAAGTGGAACAGTAGGAGACAGGTATGTGGCTGAAATATTAGATGTAAACTTTTCACGTTGAATTTCAGTGAATTTGCCATTTCAGATGGTATTGTATAGAGACTTGCTGCATTATGATTTGGTGTAATATACTCTTCTTACTGCTCTGGTATTAATGGGATCACATGATTTTAAAGCAAGAAATCGATTGCCAGGATTTTTTGGGAATGTTTATTTAGGTTGAATTAAGCAGTCAAATTAAAAAAGAAAAAGGAGTTTCAGACCTACTAAAGAGGTGTAGTCTCAGAACATGTGTATTCATATGTATGTGTGTGATTACATAGGCAAAGCTTGTATCTCAGGCTCTCGTTAGGAATGTGTAGACTATACGTGAATCATGGGCTTGCCAACATTGGAAGTTCCATACCATTTAAATGAAGAGTTAAATAATCTGACTGACTGGTGTTGGGGACTAGTTGTGAGGAGGAGCCAGTTAGTATATTCAGTGTGGTTGACTGACTTAGTAGTCATGTTGATACTCAGTTTTTAGTGCTCCTTTGTGAACTTTCTATCCATCTTTATGTGGATCTATCGATCTATCTATCTATCTATCTATCTAGATATGCACACATATTTATGTGTGTGTATGTTTATCCAGTCAACCTGCATGCTTTTCCAGATCAGAGACAGACTTGTTCATTTGAGTCTACTGCCTGTTCCAGATTGATCACACCTAATAAGTTGTTCAATATGTAGCAGATGCTCAAGAATTACTTACTGACAACCTAATTATCTTTGTTTATCTAATTGAAATGGTACATTTAGCTCCATTTTTAAAATTAAATAAAGCACCCAGCGTCCTACAGCAGCTATGCATTTCCAAGTATTTGCTGTCGCACAGACTCAGCAACCACTTATAAAAAATGTGAGTAAGGAAGGGACCCCCAAATTGGAGGAGGAGACCTGAAAGCATAAAATGTTTATGAATTAAAAGAAATGTCTTCATTCCCATTGCTCTCTATGTCATCTTCTACCTGACTGCAAGAAGAATATTTCTAAGCACATATCAGAAACACTGACCCACACATTTATTATTTTATTGATTGGTTTCATAACTCTGTTAGATACTAAGGATACAAAGATGAACAAGGCATTCACAGTTAGTTGAGTTAATGAGTGTTTATAGTGTGAGCGGTAAGTGCTACCTACAATAGAGGCAGGTCTAGCGTGCTGTGGGATCACAGAGGAGGGATAGCCGAAACCAGACTGAGAGGCCAGGCCAAGCTTCCTGGAGGAGGGAAGTCTTGAGGGAAGTGTATGGCAAGTCAGGCCATTGTGAATGGCTTCCTGTCATCCTCAGGATAACACTCTTGACAGGGGTTTATAAGCTCTTCAGCTAAAGAGAACTGAGCAGATCACGTTAGTAAAGACTCACATCTCATTGGCTTCTGTAAAAGAATACTTTACCCTTGATAACTCTAATCGTTCACCTATAGTTCATGCTTCAACATATGGGAATCATTTTTCAGTTTTCAACTTTCCAATGAAAATGCACTGGCAAAGATTGCCCTTGACTTCCGAAAGGTTAAATCCAATAGTCTTTTAACAGTTTCATCTTACTTGACCTCTTTGCCATGTAGGTGGCTCTGTCACTTAACACTTGTGTAGTCTTGGACAAATTACTTAAATGATCTCTGGCTCGATTTCCTCAATTATAAAATGAGCTCATAACAGTATTATTATTATCATCACAGCCCTATGAGTATTGAGTTAATACATGCAAAGTGCCTGGTACAAAAAAGTCATAATAAAGTGTTATTGTTATTTAACTCTTTTGGTCACTGTTTTTTTTTTTTTTTTGGTGAGGAAGATCGGCCCTGAGCTAACATGCGTGCCCATCTTCCTCTATTTTGTATATGGGATGCCGCCGCAGCATGGCTTGATGAGCGGTGCATAGGTCTGCGCCCAAGATCTGAACCTGTGAACCTCGGGCCACTGAAGCAGAGTGTGTGAACTTAACCACTACACCACTGGACGGGCCCCTATCACTTTTTTTTTTTTTTTTTTGTGGGGAAGACCAGCCCTGAGCTAACATCTGTTGCCAATCCTCCCCTTTTTGCTGAGGAAGACTGGCCCTGGGCTAACATCCGTGCCCATCTTCCTCCATTTTTTTTTTTTATATGGGATGCCACCACGGCATGGCTGACAGGCAGTGCATCAGCGGGCGCTCGGGATCCGAACTCGCGAACCCTGGGCTGCCAAGTGCGGACTAAACCGCTGCGCCACCGGGCGGCCCCTCACTTTTTTGTTTTTTAAAAAAAATCTATACGTTGGTAACTTTGACAGCTCTCTTTGGTGCTTCTCCTACCCCTCTGTGTCTTTCAGCCTTCTTCATAGGCCCCTCTTGTTTATTCTGCCTCTCCTTAAATCTTAAGACCTCAAGGTTTGTCCCCTGACATCCCAGGCCAACACACTGATCCACCCCCAGGGCTTTTCTGCCTCCCACTTTTTCCCAGTACAGCTCAAATCTAAACTCTTTCTAGAATGGTCTTTATAAAACTCAAATCTCAGCATGTTCTTGTTTGCTTAAAACCCTGCCAGAGGCTCCCCTTTACACGACCAAACCCCTTTACTTGGCTTACAAAGCTTCTTCCACTGACTGGCCCCAGCTCACCCTGCCATCATTATCTCTGACCACCCTTCACTTCCAACGCTTCACCCATTAGGCGCCCTTTGCAGTTCCTCAAGCGAACCTGACCAAGTGGGCTCTGTAACTTGCATGGCCTTGCTCATGCTGCTCTCTTTCACACCAGCTTAAACATCATCTCCTCCATGCCCTTCTCCTTGGGTATTCAACCACTATCCTCTGTGCACCTTTGTACCCCAAGCAGATGTCCGTCAGACCTCTAGAACACCTGGTGTGCTGATTTGCATATGTTGCCATTTGCCTGACGGGCAAGGACTGTCTTATTCTTTGTATCCTCATCACCTAATGAGCAGCTGCAGTGGTTGGTACAGAGTTGGTGCTCAGACAATGAACAAATGAATGAATGGACAAGCCAATGGAAGTGCTTATAAACTGTAAAGCTGAATCCAGAGCCCATTCCCAGTGAACTCCAGTGATGCCATTCCATGCTGCTTCTGCCTGTCGGGTAGAAACCTTCCTGCACTCTTTCTTTTTCTCTTTCCTGAGAGGGTTGGTGGGAATCAAGTACTGAGTGGGTAGCTGCAGATTATCCATATTCTCCCAATCCTCTACCTTAAGAGGAAGGTCAAGGGTGAGGTCAGGGTCATTTAATGCATTACAAAAAGCAACTTCTCACTTTTATTTCCCACTGGTGGGAAAGCACAGTAGAGTGAAGTTTAAGAACAGTTTTTACTCATAAACCCTGTCAAATGAATAGTAGTTTTAACCATTCTCTCTCTGTCAATTTTGCTTTTATCTGTAAATGCCAGTTAGGTCGTTACATAGGCAAGTGTGGTAACTATTGGCCAGCTGCAAATCCTCAGACACAGGATAATTTATAAAAAGCCTGGTTCACATGATTCCTGTGCAGTGCAGTTTATGGCTTCTTCCTGTAGGCTAATGAATTCAAGAAAGTTAGTCAAATGTGCAAAACATTCACATGGATTGTTTACTTGACATAGAAATTTCTTTTTGGAGTTGTTCATCAAGTATGCATTTATTTATTCAGTTATTAATTTGCCAGTGTGTGCTACCTCTGACAATTCAAAGGCCTTTCCAAAGTTAAGGTAAAATTCTTGCAATCTGCATGAATCTTGTAAAATAAATAAATTGGGAAGGTGAGAGGGGATAGGTTTGTGGTTGCTGATTGAAGCAGGACAATGAAGCGCTCTTCGTGTTGGCATAGAGTTAGCCCACCCTGCTCACCCATGTGCAGAAATGCCAGCCTTTTCGTCTGCTTCCTTTGTGACCACGCAAGATCATTGCATATGATTTCATCATCTAATTTTAAAATGTGCAGCTTAAAATGTATTTAAGAACAACCCATGGTACATTTAAATGTAAAATTGGACGGTATGAATATTCTTAGAATAGCATTCATAATGAAATCCATTCAGTTAGACACAGTTTCAGTGATATTTTGAGCTCCTTCTAAAGGCTTTTCCCCAAAGTCTTCTGATAGTGGTTTGCCAGATTCCATTTAAACCCAGCTGTGGAATTCATTAATGGGTGCTAAATGCATTTGGCCACTGACTTTTAGAAGAGGAGTACATTTATTTTTTTATACGCACATACCCATGTGAAAATATATACTTTAATCAGTCTATTTTTTCAATAAAGTTCAGCTTTTGCCCAAAAAAGGGAAAATATATTCAAATAAGCAAATACGATTGGAAATAAAAATAGCTTTATGATAAAACTTTGTGACCTCACTATTTAAAGTTATTCAATTTTTTGATTATTTTAATTTTGTGTTCTAGTTTATTCTGCTTCCTTATAGATATACTATTATTATATCTGTAGCTTGATTCATTATTCTCTCCTTATTTTTACCTCTTCTTTCAATGAAAAATAGCATCCATAAGCTTTAGAAACGTCTAAGGAAAACAGATGTTTTTTTCAGAATTTCTTGACCCTGAAATTAAATCTCTTTCTTTTCACTTTTGAGCTAAGAATAAAATTGTTATGGATGTTTTCATACTGCGTATTAGTGCGTGTTACACTCATATCTCACATTAACATTTTTATTTCCACTGGGATTTTTTGATATAATCAGGTATTAAACCTGTGGGTTTTTTTTCTCAATTATGCCTTTTATGGAAGGATTCCAACAGTTAAACCCTAAGTTAAGAAAAAATATAGTTTTACTTCATCTGGAAGAAGAATTATCTTAAAAGATGGTTAGAAGTTCCAATAATAGGTTAAAATTTTTAAAGAAAAGCTCACAGATGGAGTCTGCAACTTTCCTAAGCAAAAAATAGATTAAACTTTTCTTTCTCCAGCTCCTCCAAGGCACACACCAGACTCTAACTCATACCTTATGTTTTATGCCTGAGTTGCCCCCAGCTTTTTAATTGATAGCCCTCTGTTCTCTGTTGTTTCTGCAAAATTGAATTTCTTACACTGTCCTGCAATTTTGATTTATTTTTAAGAATATTCTCTCTCTTTTTCTCATTTGTTTTCCCAAAATGATCTCAAAACTACTTACCCTTCCCCATATGCCCCTCCACTTCCCCACGCAGGCCTGCTATTTCCATTTTTAACTTCTGAATTTGCTTCTTCTCATCCATAACTTAGAAGGGAGCCTGAAAATTCAAAAGTAAAATAGCTCTCCCCTGTGATTCTTAAAACATTTGTTCACGTTTGGTCTAATTGGTGTAAATTGCAGTTGATTATCTTAATAGTATGTTGCTTCCTCCAATGTTCTTCTGGGGTGAGTATCATTTAAAAGGCGTCATGGTGGGAGAAGCTTGGGCCTTGGTCCTGGCTCTGTGCAACCTTGGGCAAGTTATTTAAACCTCAGGTTCTTTATCCATAAAGTAGGATAAAAGTACCGACTTGGCAGGGAAATTGTGAGGAACATGCTTAGTGTAGTGCTTAGCACATAGCGGGTATTCAAAAACACTAGGTCCCTTCGCCGTCTCCTAGCTCCAGATTGAGTGCTATGTGTAGCCCAACCATGTTGTATGTCATGGGCTTTGGGAGAAGTGAGTATGAAACAATCTCATACCCTCTCTGTGTCAATATCTAAATTGTCTACAATGTGGTACTGTTAGGGTACAGAGAGTAAATACAAAAATTTCAGAGAAGTGCAAGACCTCTGGGGAGGTGGCCCTTGACTTGCATCTTGAAGGGAAGAATGGGCAGGCATGAGGGGATTGCTTGAGCAGAGGCCCCAAGGTGAGGAGGAGTTGGGCAGCTTCAAGGGGGACAGAGGAGGGGAGGACAGGGAAGCAAGATTACGTTTCCCTTGGGTTGAGGGGTCTAGTTGCAGAGCTGTGGGACAAGTTGTTGGAAAGTCAAAGTTAGGCCCAATTAGGATGGTCTTTAGAAATTAAGCAGAGGAGTTTAGATTAGCATAGACTATGACAGCGAGCAGGAATTCGGGTAACTGTGCTGCCCCCGTTAAGTGGATTGTCTTTCAGGGTGGCAAGGAGAGAGGGCTTTTATGTGTTTTATTTTCTCCAGGATAGTGAAGTGGTTACAAACTTTCTGTGACCCATTGTATGAAAAAAACTTACATCATGCTCCAGTACACCCACATATGCTTGTGTATGTTTGTTTCATGAAATAACAGTTCTGTGAAACACTAGTTACTTTTACTTTGTATATTGTGCAGGGCTGACTATATAGTTTGCAGGGTCCAGTGCAAAATGAAGATGTGGGGTCTTTTGTTCAAAAAGCAGGAAAAAAGTGCTGTTAAAGGTACTTAAGTATATACTTTTTCCTTTCTTCCATAGTCTCTCTCTTTCTTGATTTGTCATGGTGTTTTTTTATTTGCTATTATTGTCATTCTAAGTAAAGAAAAATTAAATTAGAAATTTAAATTATGAAGATGAATTTTACCATATGTTTTTATAACGTGCAATGCCAGTTTTAAATGCAAAATATAAGAGCATTTAACTCATATGTGGAATCACCAAAATTACACAATTTGTATTTCTTAGCTCCTACCTGCATTTACATTTTATTCGTATCCAAAGAATGGAAATACTGTCTAAAACTAACTCAACTGTTTGTTTCACTTCTCAATATGCACACGTCCTACTGACACTCCCTACCTTAGGTGTACTGATGAATAAGGAGGACTGAAAAGGGAAGGAACCATGGTTGCCTTGTTTCCCTTTCCTTCTGTCATCATCATTTTCGGTAGAAGTGATTTTCTACTACAGGGAAGTAACACGAGTGAGAAAGGGTAGGAGAGGATTACCTTTGGTCTTTCTTATTTCTTAGAATGCCGTTCCCTTCTTTCTTCCTTGGAAGCAAGTTCTGGTTTTAGTGGAAAGTGTGGCCTCTAGGGCAGTCAGCCACCCCACTACCCCTTGTTCTGATGCAGACATAACATGCTTATCTTTGTACTCACTTTGAGTCTGGACAAACTCCCATACATTGTAGGTCTGCTGAATTCTGTGCTCATGGGGCATCACAAACACTATGTGAATGGGAGCAGCGAGGAACCGTGGGCACTCATTGTGCGTATACTCTTTCCTCATGAACATGCTCCGTTGTCTCATTGAATTTCACTTACAGAACACAAGTTCAGCAATAAAAGTCTTAAGAATTTCAAGATGATGACAGCAGAGCATTAAGCCAAATGGAGGGCCCTCCATAGAGTGGGGCCTTGTGCAACTGCACAGGTCACATGCCCATGAAGCTGACTCTGGCACTGTAATCTATTTTCTGTTTTCTTCTATTTTATTTAAAGAACACTAGTTCTAGGGGCTGGCCCGATGGTGTAGTGGTTAAGTTTGGTGTGCTCCACTTCAGTGGCCTGGGTTTGCGGGTTCAGATCCCAGGTGTGGACGTATATCACTCATCAAGCCATGCTGTGGAGGAGACCCACATACAAAATAGAGGAGGATTGACCCAGATTTTACCTCAGGGCCAATCTCCCTCACTCCCTCCGCCAAAAAAAACCCACTAGTTGTAACCCATTAAATTGATATCATGATCCACTAATGGGTCACGACTGGCAGATTAGGAAACCTGCCATTTAAACATAGACTCTAGTGTCAGATTGCTAGATCTGAATCATGCTTCCACCACTTGCTATGTATGAACTTTAGAGTACCTCTGTTTTTCATATATAAAATGCGGGTAATATTAGTAATTAATTTATAAAATTGTTATGGGCATTAAATGAGTTAATGCATGTAATATGCTTAGAATGATATTTGTCATATAATAAGCATCCAATAAGTATTGGCTAATCGTTATTAGTATTGTAATGATTATTATTATTATTGGTGTGTATGTGTGAGGAAGACTAGCCCTGAGCTAACATCCGTTGCCAATCCTCCTCTTTTTTGCTGAGGAAGACTGGCCCTGGGCTAACATCTGTGCCCATCTTCATCTACTTTATATGGGATGCCGCCACAGCGTGGCTTGACAAGCGGTGTGTCTGTCAGCACCAGGATCCGAACCTACAAACCCCGGGCCACCGAAGCGGAGCACATGAACTTAACCGCTACGCTACCGGGCCAGCCCCCTAATTATTATTATTAATTTACATCTTACTCTAGGTAAATGCTGGGGAAAAAATGTTTCTTGATGAACAATAAGCATTTCCACTTATTCTAAAATAGATATTTTCTTAGGTTTACTATTGTTTGTGTTCTATCTTGATTGGAAGTATGTTAAATGTTTTAATAACCAATGAAAATTAATTCATATCACACAATGCAATGGAAATACTTAAAAATTATAGTAATGAAAAATCTAATGAAAGATTACGTTATTTCTGTCCCCCCTTCCCAAGATTAAAACAAGTAGATTATTGGTGTTTTTCATTTATCAGTTTAGAAAGAAACAAGGATATCTGAAAGATACCATTAGTCAGAATTATTCCTTTTGGAATGAAATTTTTAGATGATGAACTTCAATCATAGGTTAAAATGCTAGAGGAGAATGTCTTCTATCTTTACAAAAATACAGCATACATAGATTTGTGTTGTAGATACAGACTAAATCACTAAGTCATAACACTAGATGGAAGAGCACAGACTCGGGGATGCTCAGTCAATATCTGTTCTTGGAGCAACATTAGATCAAAGTGAGCAAAAGGCTGACTGATTTGTTTTGTTCCGTTTTGATAATTTCATAATAAATAGTACTATTTTGTAGCTAATTTGCACATTTCCCCTCATTAATTGAGGCTACTGAGATCTCTTTTCACATTGATGGTTTGACATTTTATGTTTACTTGATTCTTTCAAATTTGGTATTAAATTGATATATAGTCACTTTATATCTGAATGTCTATATCAATTGCTGATATATGGCAATGTATGTGGTTAAACATCTTACAATGGAGTTCAGTAGATTCATTTTACTGGATTTATTTCAGGCTATTTTAAATAAAATTTGAAACACGGTAGATAGTGCAGAGAAAAATATCTTAGGCAAAAATTTGTTTTTATCTACCATGTATTGACAGCAGTTCCTTGAATTGTAGACTTTGTGCATAGTCAAAGATATGCTAAATTGAGTACACTGTAACTTCCCATTGTGTGTTAAGATGGAAGATTAACCACCAATGAAAGCTAAGTTATATCTTTAGTAAGGTGTCAACTCCGATAAAAATTTATCTTCCTCTTCAAAAATTACTATGGAGAAGATATAAACACTTGAAATGCTAAGCATTCAAGAGATCTCACTTTGATTGTCTAAAGCCAATAGAAGCATTTGTAAAACGCTGAAATAGTTACATTGAAAATGCCCTCACACAGATTTAATGGACAATTCAGGCACATTACCTGCACCAATTAGATTGGATGATAAACTATCCCATCTGGTTATTCAGGATAACTGATTTACACATTTGCACTGCATGTCACTTTACCCTGCATGAGGGCCACAGTTCACAGGAGCTCTAAGCACCTGTCTCGTGGTGATACTTGCTTTATACTTATAGTAGTATGGCATTGCTAAACATATTATTTTGACATCCCTGAGAGACTTAATTGCTGCCTTGTGGTTCCGCTGGGGCTTGAACCCAGGACCTTCTGTGTGTAAAGCAGACGTGCTAACCACTACACTATGGAACCACAGCATGTTAGTTTAAAGCATATTACTGCTAATAGTTGAAAGTGAATGTTGGAGCCTTAGATTATCAAAGCTGTAATTTAGTAATAATTGGGATTAATAACCGGCTTTTGAAAATGCACATTCAGTCCACTTTTATTTTCATATTTGAGCTAGGTATTTAATCCCTTAAGTATAGGTACTTAATCCCTTAAGTATATATCATTTGGAAACAAATATTTAGAGAAATATTTCAGTCTTTTACCTCAAGTTTATCAACTGCAGATAGATTTTGAAAATTTACAACCCTGGTTTCTCTTTAGCCTTTGGTTTTTTAGATTCTTTGCATGAATTCTTAGTAGTCTTCTGAAATCAAGGAGTCTTTTTTTTCTTTCTCTGAAATGATTGTTAATGACCATACTAATAGAATGCTTTAACTCAGGTGAGCGAGTTGAAGGTGCCTGTATGTTTCTTTCTTTCTTGCCCTATCTCCTCCTGGCCCCCTACTCCCTGCAGCCAGATTATTATGTTGTAATTCATTCAGGTATTATAGCTAAGGTTCAAACTCCAGTAAATGTCTGTATAGCAAGAATGATTGGTATTTTCGTGAAATACAGTTCTAGTTACATTTATATTATCCAGGTGAAGATGATCTGTTTTGGTTCAACTTGGCCATGAGTCAATGGGAATTGTTTGAGTTTCTGCAAGAATGCTTGGATTTCATTAGACATGCTTGTGCTTTAGGAACATAGGTTTAGTTACAGCTTTATGGTGCTGACATCTGTGACAAATTCATTGGAAAGCAGGAGTCAGAAGAGATGGGATTTAACCCCCTTTTAACCCTAGCTACCTCCATGGCCTCAGGCCTCTGGGTTAGGTTTTACAGGGCTATGGTCTGTCTTCTCCACGTCATAGCTGGTCATCTTGAAAGAGAGGTCTATATTGCCTGTCTTCACTTCCTCCTCACTCTTTTATACCACACCCCAATTATAACCTAATTTTCATGCTCCACTGAAATTACTCTTGTGTAGGTGACCAGATCATTGGGATGCCAAAGCTGGAGGACACTTTTTAATATTGATTACTCCTTTGTTTTTGACTTTCACTTTCCCCATGGCTTCGTTGACAGCCCACTCTTTTATTTTTTTCTTTACCTTTTATTTCTTTCAAATCTTTGTGAGTTTCGCTTCTGCCCCTCTCTTAAATATCGTTTCCTAGATTTCTGTCCCCCACTATCTTCTCTTCTCATTCCAAGTTCTCATCCAGACTCATGACTTTATTTACCAACCCTATTCTGACAGTTCCCAAATCTGTATCCTTATCCTAGAACTTTATTCTAGTAACAGACTTAATTTCCGACCACCTACTGGACATTTCTATCAAGATGCTTAATAGGAGACTCAAACAAATATATTGGAATCAGAACTCATCATCTCCCTTCTTACCACCCCATTCACTTACTTCCCGTGTCTTGATTGATAGCACTGCTAACCGCTTAGACACCCAAGCCATAAACCTTATTGTCTCCCTTCGACTCTTTCATCTCTCTCACTCCCACATCCAGGCAGTCATGGAGTCCTGTCAGTACAACCTTTAAGTGTCTCTTGTGTCCCCTCCTATTCATCCCCTGCCATTGCCTTCATTGAGAACCTGCAATGTCTAGTGTAGTGCCACAATCCCAGAGAGCAGTGCCTGTCCCACTACCACAATGGATGCTGCGCGCAGACCATTGTTCCATGCTTTATTTCCCATTCCATTTCTTTAAAGTCCCCAGGCTACCAGCCATTTGTTGCTTCAGCCTGACCCACATTCCAGGGTTTCCTTTCTACAATCTCAGCTAGTCTTCTCACTCTGACCCGGTATCTCCAGCTCAGCAATATCATCCTAGAGGGCCTTGAGTAATACCTTCCATATCTCCCTGTCCATACACAGCCTGCTGTGAATCCCCACCCCCTTCCATCTAGACAGCCCTCTTCCAGGACACTCCCCCAGCTCTGTTCTCCTTGCTGCCTGCTTAAAGCCCTTCAGTTGCTCTTCATCAGTTGGTCTTCATCATGTTCAGGATCAAGTTCAAATTCTTGGTTCTCTCAGACGAGGTTTTCTGAATCTTTCCCCTCCCCACCTGTCACTACCCAGCCCCGTAGCCTTGCTGCGGCCATGCTCACCTGACTGCAGTTCCTGGAACATACCGTGCATTGCGGTGCTTCCAAGTCTTTGCATGTGCTGATCTTTCTGTCTAGAATGCCCTTGCTCTGCTCGTCAGTGACTAATTCTGTTTGTGTTTTTAAATTGTTTTTTTGCTGAGGAAGACTCGCCCTGAGCTAACATCTTTTGCCAATCTTCCTCTTTTTTGGCTTGAGGAGGATTAGCCCTGAGCTAACATCTGTGCCAGTCTTCCTCTATTTTATATGTGGGTCACTGCCACAGCATGGCTGATGAGTGGCATAGGTCCATGCCCAGGATCCTAACCCACACACCCAGGCTGTTGAAGCAGAGTGCGCTGAACTTAACCACTAGGCCATGGGGCTGGCGCCTAATTCTGTTTGCCTTTTGATTTGCAGCTTCTGTCTCTCTCAGAAGCCTTCTTTGACTGACCCCCTCCCCCATTACCCTTTCCTACTTCTATGCACAGTCTGTGTAGCACTTGTCGCTTATTTATTTTGTGCTGTTGATTTTACCATTTAAATTCCCCAGTAGACAGTAAGCATCTTGAGGTCAGTGCCTTGCTCAATCTTTTTATGATTAGTATCTAGCACATGCCTGAGCGTGAGGAGGCTCTTATATGGTCATAATAAGTGAATAAATGAATAAAAAGTTGAGGAATTTAAGAGTACTATGTATTTCTATTATATGCAAGTACTTCGTTTGTTACATTTTCTAGAGTAGAGAAGTAGTTTACATATGACTAGCTCTTTTCTGGATGGGAATACATAAGGTCATTTGGAGGTTGTTGGACTAGCCAGAATTAAGAATAGGAATCATGAATTTTAGGCTACTTAATAAGTAACTCTAAGTCACTAGAGGAACAATTCAATTATTCTGGTAAACTAAAACTTATTTGCAGTATAATTTTTATAAGATTACAAAAGTAGAATGAAAAAATAAAGCTATATATACTTCTTGGCTTAGGTAAACCTACTCAGAAGTACTTTATTATACTCAGTCCCATGTACCTGATATAGACTTCAAAAAAATTATATCAAAATGTATATAGATTATAAAATAATTGAGCCATGAATTCTACATATTATAAATATGTGCTTTACTCTTTGTACTCTGAATATTTCTGATTTTGATGAAAATCTAAAACATCTGTGTCTAAAAAGAATAAAATAGAAATGTAGGGATAAGAACAAAATTACCTGTGATCTGGGAAAATCAATGATAATAATCCTACTTTTGCTTTCTGTCTACACTTAGAAAATTTTGTGACACCCATTTAAAGTCAAGATAAAATAACCATGATGGTTAAGATCAAGTCTATGCAAAGAGTTAACAGTCAAATGTAAACATCAATTGCTTAACAGATGATATTTAATACCCTGGAGTGGGAGTCAGGGAATAGAAAGAAGCCAAATATTTCAAACTACAGTTAAGAAAACTCAGCCTTTTAAGTGAATGGATAGTTATTTTCATGTAATATTCTAAATTGCCAAAGAAAAATATCACTTATGATATTCTTATTTCTGTAAAGAGTTTCCATTTGAGTTTATGGGACATAATAAAACATATGGAGAAGATTAGCGATTAGAAAACATTTAGGTTATATGGCTGTACTAAATTAGATACACTCAGAACATTAGCTGTTGTTTCGTTAGTTTTCCGTTCTTCCTAATGATTATATACTTTAATTCAGAGGAGTGGTGTGAGGAGGGATATTATGCAAGTTGTAACATGGATCAGAGGAGGGTTGGCCAATATCCTCTCAAAAGGAAGTGTTCTTACGTGTGAATTGCTTTTCTTCTCTACCTCACTACTTGCTAAACTTCGTAAAGACTGCTTCATACTGGGTCAGCCTTCTGGAAGTGCTTTCTGTAAATTTCAATTAGATGTTGTGATGACAACAATCTGTATCTATGAAGAGTTTTATTAGAAATTCAACGTATTTCACTTATGAATGTAGTTCACTAACATTAGCTAATGAAAATCATTTGTATGTCACCTTCTTACCAATTTTACTTTTAATTTTGCCTCTGGTAACTGATGTGACACATATAAAGATTGCATGATTTTCCTTGTAAATAGATCTATATATTTTTTTCTTCTTAGCATATTATCTTATATACCGAAAGCCATAAATAGCTTGTTTCCCACATTTTTCTCAGTAACCTACTGGGTTTAATGAGCTACATTTTAAAATTAACATTTTGTTTTTAATTTAACTTTTTTATGAGGTAGTCTCAGTGGTAAATCAAATTAAAATGTTTATAGTCATATTAAACTTTCTTGCTTACATATAGAGCTTCCACTTAATAGATATCTAATATTTTCATGAAGTATTCAGAACTGAGCATTATTCTGTTATTTTTCTTCTTATTTATCCCAATGAATTTCAATCTATTTCAAGCACTGAACGTATTAAAATATGGTTTATAATACTATTTAAAAATAATTTTTAATAATTCTGGTAAGAAAATATCCTTTAAACAAGATTGTTGGGCTTAAATACTGATTATCATCAATTGCATGAATATATCATTCACTAATTATCTGGTAACTTTTCCTACTTGAGAACGTTAAAGTATTATAATGTTACTCAACCAAAATAGTGATGCACTGGAACTCGGAAATGCTTTCATTTCAGCTGTTCGTGTTGCAGAAAGGCTAAAAAAGCACAGCATTTGTTTCCCATTTCTGTAGGGGAAACAGATTCATATTTATTATGAACTACACAGTAATGATATGACTGTCCTACCTCAGCAGCTCTGCTTTCATTTTTAAGGCAATAAAATTCATAAAGGATAAGTGAAAAATAATTGAGGAGCATTTTTATTTTTACTAGAGTGTTTGTTATTGCTTTACTGCACAATATACACTAAAATGTCTATTCATGAGTCAAAGAAAAAAGATTAGAGCTGAATTTGGGTGTAGTGTGCATCCAGGCATTGAATTTGATCCTTAGTGTAGTAATTGAGTGAGAGCAGTATTGTATATCAAATTTATCCTTGCTCTTTAGTTTGTTAGCAAATGGCTTTTATTACAAAGGTTTTAGGGTAGGAGAAGACTTAAGAAAATCTAATCCCTTTTCTTTTGGCAGATGTGTGGGTGTCTGGGGGGGTGGTTTTTGCAGCTTGTAGAGAAGTGAGAAAGAGAAGTAATAACAGAGAAGGAAAACAAAAGGCAGTGGACTTGCGGGAGGTTTTCTGACCACTGCCTTAATTCTAGGAGGAGCAGAGGGGGTGTGAACGGGCTGTCCTTGCCCAGCAGGTATCTGAGGAGTCAGAAGGGGGATTTGCTGTGTCTACTGCCTGGATCGTCTTTCTAGACCATAATTTTTGGACACGTTGTGTATTAGTTTCCTATTACTGCTGCAATAAATTACCACAAATTCGGTGGCTTAAAACAACATACAAATTCGTTATCCTACAGTTCTGGAGGTCACAATTCCAAAATGGTCCTCACTGGGGTAAAATCGAGGTGTTGGGGGGAGAACTTGGTTCCTTCTAAAGGCTCTAAAGAGAGAATTTGTATCCTTCCCCTTTCCAGTTTTTAGAGGTTGTCTACAATTCCCTGGTATATAGCCCCCTTCCATCTTCAAAGCCAGTAGTGGCCAGTCAAGTCTTTCTCACCCTGCATCCCTCTGACACTGATTTCCTGCCTCTCTCTTCCTCCTCTGTAATCACAAAGAACCTTTGTGATTACATTGGGTCCATGAGAATAATCCAGAATAATCTCCCCGTCTCAAGGTTAGTTGATTAGCAACTTGAATTCCATCTGCAACCTTAATTCACCTTTGCCACGTAATGTAACATAGTCACAGTTTCTGAGCATTAGGATGTGGACATCTTTGGGGGGGCTATTATTTTACCCACCACGCAGAGCATAATTTGTTGATACTTGTGTAGGTTGTGCTCCAGTCCTTTTTCTCTTCAACCTGCTTTGACCCCTCCTCTCCATTCAAAGGCTATACTGCCAAATGTGGACAGGTTGGGGCAAAACCCCTGTAACAACACAAAGAATTAATGGACTGGGCTAGTGGCTTTTAAATGGTATGCTCCTTACATTCTATCTCAATGCAGCAAATATTTTTGAGTGCCTGCTCTTCATTCTTTCAACAAATACCGTTTGAACACCTATATGCTGAGCTCTGTTAAGTGCTGGGGATAGAGCAGTGCACGATATGGGCATGCTACCTGATTTCATGGAGCTTACACTTTGGTGGAGACTGACAAACACTATATCACCAAGTAAACAAGAAAAATATCAGCTAGTAACAAATGCTAGGCAGAGAATTAAGATAGAGCAATATGAGTGACTAGGTGGACACTGGAATTGGAACGAGGAGGATTTCCTGAGATCTGAATGATAAGGAGCAGCTAATCATGTGAAAAAAGGGGAAAGAGCATTTTAGGCAGAGGGTGTAAGAAGTACAAAGTCATAAGGTAGGAATGAGTTTCCTTCTGGAGAAACAGAATGTAGCTGGAGTTTAATGGGCAAAGGGAAAGTGGTATGAAATGTGTTCCAAGAGGGAGTTAAGTGCCAGGTCACATCTCTGTAAGCAATGGTAAGGACCTTGGATTCTATGTATGATGGAAAGATGTTGGAAAGTTTCTGAATAATTTTTATAATCTATTAAGATCACTTCACTATCGTGTGGAAGATGGATTACAGGATAGCAAGAGTAGAAGAAGAGATACACTAATTTGTAAGCTATTGCAACAGCCAATTCAAAAAATAGTGGTGATTAGACCAAGTTGGTAGTGGAGATGGAAACAATATTCACAGATTTGGTATATATTTAAAAGGAGATTGAATTGACAAGACAACAATGGAATAGATATAGTAGGGAGTGAGAGCAAGATGGAAATAAGGATAATTCCCAGATTTTGGAAATGAGTGGTGGTGCCATTTCCTGGGATGGGGAATATAGAGGATGAACAGTTTAGGATAGGGAACCAGAGTTCTGTTTTGACCATGTTAAGGTTGAGATGCCTATTAGACACCCAAAGTGAGATATCAAGTTAGGCAATTGAATATGTAAGTTTGGGGGGTCTGTGATGAGGTTGAGGCTGAAGATACAGATTAGAGTCATTGGGATATTGATGGTATTCAAACCATGATCTTGATGATATTACCTAGGAAGAGTGTGTAGATAGAGATTAGACCCAGGACGCTACTCTGGGGTGGTCCAACACTTAGAAATTGAACAAAGGAGGATGAGTTGGCCAAGGAGACTGGAAAGAAGCAGCTGGTGATGTTACTGAAATCAGGAGAGTGAAAGGGAGATATATAGATAGATAGAGGTAGAAAAAGAGAGAGCGAGTTAAAAAGAGATATTGCCTGTATTAAAAGGTGCTGGGGGGCTGGCCTGGTGGCATAGTGGTTAAGTTCGTGGTCTCCACTCCAGCGGCCCGGGGTTCACAGATACGGATCCCGGGTGTGGACCTATGCATTGCTTATCAAGCCGTGCTCTGGCAGGCATCTCACATGTAAAAGTAGAGGAAGATGGGCATGGATGTTAGCCCAGGGCTAATCTTCCTCACCAAAAAAAAAAAAAAAAAGAGGTGCTAGGAGATCAAGTAAGATGAGAACATTGACTATTATGGTCATCGATAATTTTGACAAGAGCAGTCCTTACGGGCTAATCTGCAGAGGCTAGATTATGACGTGTGGGAGAAAGTATGTGGGTGAGGGACGGAAACAGTGAGTTCAGACAGCTAAGCACCAGGTGCATCATCTCATTTTCACTTTTTCCAAAAACCTATTTTTCCTACCTATAGAAAAGTTTATTTTTATATGATGTACAGACATTCTATTATTACATTTACCATGTACAATTAATCTTAGAGGAAGCAAAATTGCTAAGACTCAAACAAGAAGTAATTTCATGAGCAGTTGAAAATTATACCAGTGCTTATTAAAAGGGAGATTGGAAGAAATTTTGAATGTTTGCAAGACTATTATTGGCACATCAAAAGTTCACAGATGGGCAGTCTATGGCAAAAAGTGTCACTTACCTGTTGACATTGGGATTGAGTCAGACTAAATTCCTGTTTTTATGAAACTCCTGAGTGACACTAAAACTACTTCTGTGTCCCATTGGAGACTAAACTTCCTATCCTAGATGGCGCCTAGCCATAGTAAGTCACAGTTAGGATGTCTGAGGTTTCCACAGCAATAACTACACAACCATTACACATGACAATTGCCATTATAATCTAGATTCACCAATTTACTCTGCAAGTCTAAATTAGCAGTAATAATAAAGAGAAAGTGATAAAGCTTTGAAGTGTTTGTGTAATATTGCTCTTGATAAAAAACTTAATATTTTTGCAAATTTCTTGTAGAATCTATCCTTGAAAGCAGGTGTTTTAAATTTTTAATGTTTTATCTTTGCCTTCTTCCATGGAGTGTGTCTGCAGATGCTTTTTACTATGGCACTGACAGAAGGGGGACATATTCTTATTATATCGTGTAAGTCCTTTTCCATCGTAGTTTGACCTTGTTGGCAATTCCTTGGTATTAAATAATTTTAATTCTCTGGTTTTAAGGCCTGCTTTTGAACATTAATATTGAACATTCACATACTTTTGAACAGTCACATTGGTTCACTGATCTTGGCCCTGTATGAAATATATACCCATACAAATTCTATTGCAAATAATACTTCTAGAAAATGCCAAAAATTTGGTGTTTATATAATGCCTTGTATATTAGTTCATTTTAACAAACATCTTCTCAGAACCTGTTATGTGGCTGACACTGTGCTGGGCACAGGGCTTACAAAGACAAAAGTTATGGTCTATGCCTGAAGGAGCTGTAGTCTTATAGTTAGGGGGCCAGAATTGGTACAGGAAATCATTAAAAGTAAGTATGATTCATGAATAAATGAAGTATGAGAGATAGAGAAGTAGTGTATAGGGGGAGCTGTTGGTTCTGTTTGGTTGTGGGGTTAGGGAATGAGATCAGAGGTGATTTTTATAGAGCTGAATAGAATTTGAACCATGAGTAAGACTCCAACAGGCAGCCAGACAGAGACAAGGGTGAAAGCAGTAAACTGGGCATTGAGGGGGTAGGCATAAGACATGAACTAGCACAGCGGTACTGTGACCTACACCTTCTTTGTCATGACTGCACGTGGGCTGCGATTGAAGTCACTCCACATGATGAAAAGGATGTGTGGTAAGGTGGAGTTGAGGGGATTGTCAATGGAGTCGAAAAGTCAAAGTATTCAGGCCAGGGCGTGGAATGGCTCGTCACCTGGGTATTGAAACTACTCAGATGGTAGGACACAAGTTGGGGAGAAACATGCATTGGTGAGGTTTCCTTTAAAATCAGGTAGAAGGAGCACTCAGTGAAGAGGTGGAGGATTTATAGGAGTTACTTATATCAAAACTGGGATGTCAGTATGCCCAGGGGGACGGTTTGGAGGGAGAATTAAATACTAGTAGAGTGTGTGATGGGGTAGGGTTGTAGGGGGCATAGAGCACGAAGGGAATCAACATGTGAGGAAGAGATTAAACCAGGCACTTGTCTTTTGTCTTACATTTCAATAAACATTTATTGAGGATTTATTGCGTGCAGTGACCTTGCTTACTCTTGGGAAACAAGGACTCATAAGAGAGGAAAGGAGCCACAGGGTATGTACGTGGAAAGATAAATAGCCCATGTCTCTGTGATCTTTCCACAAGATGCTAAGCCTATAAAGAGCAACCCTTTCATATTTCTAGAGTGACTTTTATATGGTAGATCTTTACGAAACAATCAAATAATGAAATCTACCCTATTCATTTAAAAACTCCCATTTTTCATTATTCAATATTGTCCACTAATTACATATGGTGCCACTACGTGCAGCAATTTATTATGTGTTCAGATAACATGGAAAATGTTCATGATATGATTTTAAAGTAAAAAAAAGTTAAAATTTATATATACAATAAGATCCTAGTTTTATGAATTTGTGTGTGAGAGAGAAAGTCAGTTGTCAGAATATTAATGATGGTTATCTCTGGGTCATGAGATTAGAAGGATGCTTATTTTCTTCGTCTTCTAAGTTTTCTAAAAAGCATACATATTATATAAATAATCTATAATCAGAAAGTGCTATTTAAAATGTTTTTTTTCTCTAGGAACTCATGTTACTCTATTTTTAATATAAAATATAATTATAAAACACCTTTTATAGTAAAAGTTAAAAATTCTAGTAGGCTTTCTCCTATCACAAAGTAACTTTCCAGCCATTCTTCCCTTTTTTGGCTCTGTTTATTTCTGTGAACTCCTTTCTGACCTTCATTTCTTGCTCTGTGCTGGTGAAGGAGATGACTTACACATCTCAGTTCACTGATGAACAAAACTCTCCCCCTACACCTCAGACAAGCACTTTCATCTTTGTATTTTCTGTTTGCGTCACTGTACACAGTGTTGAGTTTTGTTGATTTTTCTCTTTCCCTTTTATATCCTCGTGGCTGCCATTTTCCATTCTAGTGCCCTTTCAATTTTATTTTATTTGTTATTTTTGATCTTATTCTTCTTTTCTGGTGAAATGTTTATCCTAAAACACATCTGCAAGCCATTCATAGCTCCGCTTAGATATGGTTAAACATTTCATTGAATCTATTTAAGAACACATTCCTTTAGAATCTGGAGATTTCTCTTTGTAGTCTCTTTGAAAGCAAGTGCAACACTTGGATGCAAAAACATTGTGTGAAAAAGTCATATACATAGGTCATAACTATAGTCTACTGAGTCCAGCATCTGTCTCTGAAGGTTGATTCAAGGGACACTTTGTGGACGAGTATGATTGTTGTCTTCTAAGGTAACTCAGAAGGTAGAAATGAATGTTCAACGTACCTAATTTTCCTTTTTAAACATTTTGGAGATAACATTTGATAAATTGTGTAACCCTTTTTGAAATTCGCCCTGTACATTCTCAGGGTTATAAACTCCACATGTGAATAACACAGAATTTATTTTTATTGTCTCTACCATTGAGTTCCAAGTTCCAGAATTTTAATGGAGAGACAAATATCGGCTTACCCTATCTCTGTTGACTCCAATTTTATAGACTTGGATTACTCCCTTTCACTTTTCCTCTTTTCGGACAGAATAGTTGTAAGCTATTTTCATAGCTCTTTGAAGTATCCTTCCCTGCGCTTTTCTTAGCTCAAGGATTACTTTGTTGAATACATGACCAGAACTCTGCATTTATTCCAGGCCTATATATATGAGAATATCACCGTGTTCTCTGTCTCATTTTCTATATTCTCTCCTCTGATATCACTGGGCTTTTGGCTGCAATTTCATTTTGGATCCATGTCCTTAGTTGTGAGATGCTCAAGTCAGGACATAATCCTTAGATGTGCTTTGTGGGCCATGTCCTTGGGGAAGATTAGTTGTAGAGATAATCCAAAATAGCTGCCAAACATGAAATCATCATTTGATAATGATTTTGTAGTGATTCCTGCATATATGTATATTTTCAATTTACATATATATAGAGAGAGGATGATTTAACTGAGAAAACTCTACTGAGTGAAAAATTACTTTGGATTTCTTAAGCATACAAAAGCTGATGAAAAGAAAGGATCATGGGCTGAAATGACTTTTTTGGATGACAGCAAAAACCAGTCTGCGATTAAATGATTGCTGTAGATAATCCTCAAAGTGAATTAATCCATGTGAATTAATCTAACATGTATAATCAGCTTTGAGGGTAGCTCTGTTGTCCCTGGTTTTTAAAAAAGAGAGTAGAGAAGCCAACATCCAGTCAAGTTACTAAAAAAAGTAATTAAAAAGGAAAATGGTTTCTCCAGGAGGAACCAAAAGGGCTTGAGTTTGGTTCTATTTCCTCCCTCCATCCTTCCCTTCATTTGTTACCTGGCTGTATCTTCTAAGCTTCCATAGCGCTCTGCTATAGCCCTTACCTATTAGAGGCCTACCTCAGGGCACCTCATTGGTGGTGTACATATATCTCTGTCTACTCACTGGTCTGTAAGCAACTTGAAGAAACAGTCTACATCTCATTCGTATCTTAGATGGTCACATTGGCTCACATTGTGCCTTACATACAATTGATCCTCAACAAATGTAAAAATATATTGTACATTTAATTGAGTGATTTCATAACTTTAACAATGTGAAGTATTAATATGTGAAATGTGTTAAATAATTGTGCTCTGGGAAACAAGCTTCCATTAGAGAAATGGAGTTTTAAGACAAAAGATGAAAACATATTTTTTATGCTGCAGAGGTAATCAAATACTGTACTAGATTATCAGAGAAGGAGGTGAAATCTCCATCCCTGGAGATCCTTAAAAATTGGACAGAGAAAACATCTGTGGGAATGACTGAAGCATTAAACCTGTCTTGAGGCAAGTAGATAGACAGAATGACAAATGGTTCTGTGATTCTTTGATTACTTGGCCTGGACAAAGAAGACTGAGGGGAGACATTAAAACTACTTCAAATATGGAAAGCAGCTATTATTGCTTTCCATAGGAAACCAAATCGAAGGAGCTTAACCTAAAGTCTTAGAGATTTAGGTTACATTTTATAGTTAAGGATTTTAAGACATAGGTCATGAAAATTCTGTGGAAATCCACAAAATAAAAGATTTATTTGTGTGAGATGCAGAGTCAGCTCTATGATTGTGTTGCAGTAAAAATATTTTTTATATTACTCTGAATAGAGGGAATTATTCCAATATGTTATATTCAGTGTATAGCATTCTCTTGGAAAAGGAAAACTTCTAAAAGTATTTTTTAAAGCACCAAGTATTATCACCTTTTCATGGATAGGAGAGGAGAATAGAGATAATAGCTGTGAAGTCTTTCCATCTAAATACCTGTACAGGGTTGTGTTATTAAATCAGTAGCCACTTACCTCTTAATCAGAGTAAATATGTCACAGGGATGTAATGTACAGCATAAGTAACGTAGTCAACAATATTGTCATGGCTTTGTATGATGACAGATGGTTATTAATCTTATCAGGGTGATCATTGCATAATGTATATAAATGTCAAATCACTATGTTGTACCCCAAACTAATACAATATTGTATGTCAACTCTACTTCAATAAAAAAAAATCAGTAGCCAAAGGGTGGGGAGGAGTCTGGGACACAGCTATGCTCCCTGGGTCAGCCTGGTTTGGGCCACTGAACCTTTTCCCAATGCAAATGTGGAAGAATTGCAGGGAGGAGGCTACAAAAATCCTATCAATACAAAGGGAACCAAAATACCTATTAAAAAATAATATTCATTAGGTATTTGATTGTAATTTCAACATTCAGCCACACGATGTCACAGTTGGATTTTGATTTTCGCTGTGTGTTTCTCTCAAATAATAGATGAAGGCATTTTCAAAGCTGGAGAAGAAAGATCTGAAACACGGGGGGCAGCAGAAGTCCAAGAAGATGAAGATACTCAAGTTGAGATTCCAGTTGACCAGGTAATCTCCATGCCTCTAACAATATGTATAAACCAATAACCACTATTTTTCTTTCAAGTTTTGTGTTATCTGCTCCATGTTGTTCCTAAGCATATGTTAGTTAAACCCTCTCAGGTGCTATGTGGCTGAACAACCTTAAAAACAAAACAGAACAAAACACCCTCAGTTTTTCCTAGTATTCCTACAAAGAATAGCCATTTGGATGAAGTCTTTTTTTATTATTAGTTTGGAAAATGGTGTATCTTTAATAAACAGCATTGAATGGAGTTAGGTATGAGATACAAAGAGGGAGAAAGTTTGATACAAAAAAAGAGTATTGCCTTGGGGTTTTTAATCTAGAAAAAAAGTCCTTCATTTACAAAAGCACGTTTTTAAAAATGCCATAATATTGTCTCCTTTAGGATCCTTGAAATTGTTGTGGTTGGATTTTTTTTTTCATAAAGGAATTGCTTATATAAATGCAATTCACATATTTGCTGTGTGTGTATTAATTTTCTTTCTTAGGCCAGTGGAACATGTACTTTTAGGAATGTGTGTGTGTGTGCACTTGTACACACATGTGCTTACAGAAGGGAGTAAGTAGTGTTAATTCTGGCTAAGTGATGCAAGGAATAAGTCAGTTAGGCTTTTTAATACTGAATTCAACCAAGTTTTTACAATTCTAAGTGGAGGACTAGAATTTAGGCGAGAAGGGGAAACTCATAATCCCAGGCTCAAGGGAATAGAAGTCACTAGGAATTGCCACTTGCCCTCTGACTGTTATGTGATATTTCCCTTTCAAAAGGCAAATTTCACAATCCAGCAAATTCCATAGATGATCTTCTCAATTGTATTTGTCTTAGTGCAGCAGTGCAAACTCTGGTTGATTATTCCACAGGCATTTCCTGTAAGCATCGCCTTCCTGATGACGAACCTAATGTGTTAAAAATCACACGGATTTCAAAAATCCAATTTATTATCCAGGATTAGCTACAACTAATAATTTTTCATAAACTCTAGTTATAGGTACTTTTTCCCTGAAGGAAAATGGAATTTTAAGTCTTTTCTGAAGCTCTAATTAAATATTATATTTTAAGACAAAAAGAATAATCATCATGTATATACAATACCTGATAGCCACTGAAATGAAGACTAATGTATATTCCAAAGTCAAAATGCCAAATATCAAGAGAAAATCATAGCTTTATTACCAAAAGAGAAATCTCTTTGTTAATCACTGAACAAGTTAGAAAATCTGTGATCGGTGTGTCTTATAAGCCTGGTGATCACAGGGGAGAGGAGCTGGCAGGCGGCACTCACCTCTGATGATACATGAACGGCCTTGGATAAGCGTCCACAAAGCTTGATGTCTCATTTGACTGGAGAGTGATAGCTTATTAAAAGACAAGTATGCAAGAGAGACTGATTAAACAGGTTGGTAAAAGCTGGGCAATATCAACAAATTGATGTCAGTTTGAAGGAAGTAACGCAAGGTAACAGAAGGTCAGAATTACCTTGTTCTTTGACTCTGTGATTAATAGAGTGCGGATTGTTTAGCTCATGTAGTTGGCTTGAGATGCTTATGAGCTCTGGTCTTAGAGTCATTCTCTCTGTGGTCTGGTGACCTTTTGCTCCATATCCTAAGCAGTTATGGTATTAATATTGTGACAAACCAAGTGACAGTGTGGAGAAATGAGTGTAGAGCTCCATTATGGTAAGCTTCGTTGTAGTAAGAACAGCCTAGCTCCTTAAGAACGACTCAGAGGGAGTGCCCTAATGGTGATCTTCACGAAACAATACCCACTGTTTATTTTGTACCTACTGAGTGCCAGACACTGTACTAGGCATTTATATCCCATATAATTGTGATGACAATCCTGTAAGATATACATAGAAAGAAAGTGAGCTCATGTAGGTGGAATTACTTGCCCAAGGTTGTACTGTTAAGTAGAGGAGGTGGGATTTGAATGCATCTCCGTCTAACTTTAAAACATAGGAGTGATCTTGAGGAAGAGTATTAAATGAAAAAAAAAGCCAGTTATTAACCCAGAGAAGGAAAAATTTCCTGCATAAGAAAGGAAATGTAGTCATTGTATAGTACTTGGCTCAGCTATAAATGGTACTTACATACACTCCCTTTCAGTCCATAGCTATTTAACTTCTTTGGGATGGTTTCTCATCATCTAAATGATTCATGTTGTAATTTTAGTCAAAGGGCCATGAAGAAGGGTGTGTGTGTGTGCGCGTGCACGCGCACACGTGTATGTGTGTATAAGTATCATGTGCAAATTGGCCATATAGTTTATCTATGCCTGAAAAGCAGATCAAGTTTTAGAAGTAAATATCGAGGCGTTTGTGGGAGACAGTTCTCCATGGATCTCTATGTTTCTGCATATCTGGTGAGCAGAAGTACCAATTGCCTTAGTTCTGTACTGTGTTTTCAAGGATGTTAGTGTAGTGAACAGCTTTGAAAGACAGAGCTAGTGACTTCCTTGGGAACAGTCATTCTCAACTGGAGGTGATTTTGCCTCCAAAGGGATATTTGGCAATTTCTGGGGACATTTTTGATTGTTATAACTGAGGGCATGCTACTAGCATCTAGTGGGTAGTAGCCAGGGATGCTGCTAAAGATCTTGTAATGCGCATGACAGCTCTCACAATGAAAAATTATCCAGTCTGATGTGTCAGTACTGCTGAGATTGAGAAACCCTGCTGAGGATGTCGGGTTTGTTTATTGTCCACTGTAGTAAAGATAATGTTTCCCTATGGTGCAAAGGTCAGTGGATTTACTATCCATTATAAAAGATGTGGCACCATTGAGTTGTATATTTAAAACTAGTTAAAATGGTAAATTTTATATTATGTATATTTTACCACAATAAAAATATTTGGAAGAAAAAGATTTGGGTTCCCTAAGCTTGGTGTCCTTCCCCTGTAATGCAAGCCACTGTGTGTATCACCCAGCTTCCTTCACATTGCCCTGTGGGAATGGGACCTCAGGGAGTGGGTGCAAATGCTGATATTCCGGCTACTGCTATAGCTGTGAGCAGTAAAGTCCTCTCTCTCTGACCCAGTCGTCTCATGTCTTCGGCCAGCATCCGTGAAACTGTGGCAGGCTGATGTGGTAGCTTGCAAGTAGGGTAAAATTTCAGACCTTTCATAGTCCTTCCTAGCCTCTACTGGTATCATTTACATGGTGTTTGTGTGTAAGTGTGTGTAATGGGGCGTTACGGACTAATTTGAGCTGAGTCTGAGCTCTGTCCCGAGATCCAGACTCTTCGTTTTTTAGAGACAAGTTAATGATCCTGGAGTTCTTACTACTTCCAAACCATTGGAAAACTGAAGAATGTCACAGTCTTTTATGTATTTGAAGAGGCCAGGACCAATATCTTTTCTCAGGGGAGAGTTTAGGTCTAATGAGAATAAAATACTCTTAAAAATTACTATTTTTTTGGCATGCACATCCAAGTCAGTCTGGTTGTCCATTAGCAGTGGAGCAAGTGCCTGATTAACCAACACCTGTGGTTATACCCTGGCACCGATGACTCTGTGTCCATATGCTGCATTTAGAAAATGATGCTTTTCCAAGCTAAGGAGGCAAGAAATGAGCCTGCTCCATTATAGTTAAGTGAACTGCCCCCTAGTAAGTAAAGATCAGGCAGGAGAATCCATTATCTCAGAAACACAGGCAAGTAAATACCTATAAAATAGGCAAATAAGCAATTATATTTTGGATTTTGTTCCATTTGACAGAAGAATGCAGAAGATGTGGATAGGAACTTTAGAGTGGTCTCGGATTGTTTTATAGCTTTTCCCATCAGCTGGTAGTTGATTTTGAGTAGTTAGATAATGGATTTGCAAAATGTTTTTGTGCTAAGTAACTTCGTTAAATAGGATTTAAGCCAGCATCGTGAACACTGGAGCAGTGAAAGCTTTTTTCTTATTGGAAGCTGTACTTTATACTATTTTCTATTTATTTATTTAGAATTTACTTCTTAATCAAAGTTATACATATAATATTTTGAAAAGTCAACTAGTTCAACAAAGATTATAACAAAAATAGCAACCACCTACCCTGCCCTTCCCTACCTGGATTCCTGCTCCACACAGGTAACCAATCCGAACTAGTTTAGTTATTTCTCGTGGAATACACTGCTATATTTCTAAACCATACATCACTCACTCCTCTTTATTTCAAAACCTCTGAGACCTTTGGATCTTACAAGTAATGGCATGTTGTAGTTTAATTGGCATTTTTTTTTATTTTTAGAGGTACATAAAATGATGGAGATCCCTTTAATTGGTGACATCTCAAATTTGATAAAATAAATTTCTTGATTTTATTTTTCAAATTTAGATATTTATTAACTTCATCTCTAATGACTATGAAAGATGATTATTTAGCTCTCTTAACAACCCCTTCCTCCCTCCCCCCATATAAGGCCACATGCACACAAACACACATACACACACTCTCTTCTTTCTTTCCACTATAACTTTATAATGATTTTTGGCTGAGTCAATATTTAATCTGTACATTATTTTTTACTGTGTAAGTATTATTCTTAGCTGAGCCATACAGTGTACTGTGGTTACATTTCCTTTCTTGTGTAACCCATTTTTCCTCCTCCCTATTTTAGGAATTGCCTGTATTTTTTTTTTTCATTTGCTTAGTTTTTTTATGTAGTTATTACCAAGTCATCTTCAAACTCTGCTAGAACTATTGATCTCTTCTTGGTATACTCAAACATATCCAGTGACGATGAAATCTCTATTCATTTTTCTCTCTCAAGTCCTTCAATCATCTGCCTCAAGCTCATTGGTTATTCTCTAGACCAGCTTTTCAGAGTTATCCTGGTATTTTTCTTCAGTATTATTTTGGGAATTTCATTTGCTTCTCCAGTGGATGGATCCCCTATCTCTTGGATTCTACATCTTCCTCTTGGTTACATCTTCATTTTTTCTGGAACTCGCCTCTCATTGCCTCCTGAGAAAAACTTCACGGGAGGCACATATTTTTTTTGGAGGCTTTGCATGTCTAAAAATGTCTTTTTTTCTCTACTCAAACTTGACTGTAAGTATGGCTATATAAAATTTTACGTTAGATATAATTTATCTCAGAATTTTGAAGGTGTTACTCAATTGTCCTTCTCACCCGGAATGACAGTTGGGATGTTTGAAAGCATTCTGTTTCCTGAACCTTTGTAAATAACCATTTTTGCCTTTCTGGAAGGTTTTAGGCTCTTTTCTTTGTTCCTGATGTTCTGAAAATTTCCAGTTATGTGCCTTGTGTAGGTCTTTTTGCTTATTGGCCTGGATAGTTAATGGATTTTTTTATTCTGAAAATGTTTGTTTTTCAGTTTTGGAAAAAAAATATTGTATCTCTTTAATAATTTAATAATTCTCTCCATTTCTCTACTCTCTTCTGGAACTCCAAGTATATTTGGATATAGGACCTCCTAGACTGACCACCTATTTTCTCTCTTACTTTCCATCTCTATGGATTTTTTTCTATTTTCTCAACTTGTTTAAAATCAAAAATCCTCAACTTTTATCTCACATCAATTGATTTTTTTCCTAGCCATCATATTTTTAATTTCTAAGGGCTCTTTCATATTTTCTGAATGTTTCTTTTTAGAGAATCCTATTCTTGTTTTATGGGTGTGATAGCTTCCCTTATCTCTCCAAGAATTAATCTATTATTTTAAACTTTCTTTTCCTGCACTATCTTTATTTCTTCTGATTTTCTTTTCTTCTTTCTTTGTTTCTTTCAAAGTTTTGATCTCTGCCTCCATGTTAGAGCTTTTCCTTGGCTATCTGGTTAGATTTTAGAGTAAAGCATTTAGGAAACTGTGCATTGGCAGAGCTGGTTAGGTTGGGTGAGTTTCATTGTAGGGTGATTGGTTTCGGCCATTTTATTGGCAAACTTCCAATTTTCAGTAGGTATGTTGTTCTTTTGGGTTGGTTTATTTCTTTTAAGTGGAATCTTTTCATCACTTGCTTTGTTGGTTTAAGCCTGGCTGGTAGCATTTTGGGATCTGACTGTGGGAAGGGAGCTTGGGGACTTTGCCATTAAGTAAAGAGATTTATTCTTCTTGGTTTCAGTACAGTGCCCTTGTTCCCAGCTGTGCTGGAGTCCAGCTTCCCTGTAGTTCACCACCGTCAGAGAATAAACCTATTGTATTTTTCAATGGTGGCGAGGGGATCCTGGGAGTCTATCTGCTTCTTCTTCTTCTTTTTTTTTGGTGAGGAAGATTAGCCCTGAACTAACATCTGTTCCCAATCCTCCTGTTTTTGCTGAGGAAGATTGACCCTGGTCTAGCATCCGTGCCTATCTTCCTCTACTTTTATATATGGGATGCCTGCCACAGTGTGGCTTGATAAGCAGTGTGTCGGTCCTTGCCTAGGATCCGAACCTGTGAACCCTGGGCCGCTGAAGCAGAGTGCATGAACTTAACCACTATGCCACCAGGCCGGCCCCTCTATCTGCTTCTTTTAAAGACTTCAAGCCGATTCACCTATTTTCAGTCATGTCTTTACCCCCTTTTCCAGAGACAGATGGTTCCTCCAATCCCCAAGGCTTCTATAGGCTTTTCAGCATGCAAAGGCTTGCTTCTTGGTTTCCCCTCCCTTCAGGTTCAAATTTTTTGCTTCCTTAAGTCTGCTGTTAATTGGCTCCACATCCATTGGCTTTACTGTTTCCCAAATTTTGTGGTCATTATTTCCTTTTGAGGCTTCTGTGCCCTTATAGGTTCATCCTTTCTTAAATGGCCTTTACTGACAATTCAGAGGTGTATCAGAAGGGAGCTAAGGAAAAAACACATTTGTTCAATCAGCTATATTTAACCAGATATCACTTTCACACTAATTCATCACAGGGAATATAAACTGTCTTCATAGAATCTACACTAGGGATGGCAAACTGGCAGCCTGTGACCAAATCTTCTATGAGAGAACCTTATTTGGCTGGCACAGGACTTAACCGGAATCTCTTTAGTAAGCCATGTGCGCTTTGGCTCACCACAGGCCTCAGCACTCCCGTTATTAACACAGGATATATATTCCTGAATTACACGTTTATGCTATTTGCTCGGCTCCTGGGGCTCGAGTTTGTGGTATTGGTCTACACATGGAGACTATAATGTCATTTTAAAGAATCTGCAGCCTAGACACAGGAGGTTTGAAATTCAAATACGGCCATTGACATAGTTTTGTTCTCCATGCCCTAACTTGTTCTCATCACTGACTCTACTTGCTAACTTGTGGAGAATCAGCTTACAGATTCACTCACAGATTCTCTCATGAAAGGCAAGCTAAATGGAGAGGTTATTTGTATTATTTTTTCATATATAATAAAATATTCAAAAAGGTAAAGGAAGCTGCTTCCTCTGACCCTAAATCTACTTCAATGAAATGTATTTATTAAAATAAGAATAACAAAAGGCTTAGAACCAAAAGGGATGCTGTTCTAAACTCTTTATTTTGCCATGAAGAAATGAAAACCCCACAGTGGGAAGGGCCATTTTCTCACAAGAACACAGCCTGGCTTCCAGTTTGGTACTCTCTCTGAACACCTCAAGGGAAGTGGGGTGCCCACAAACGGCAACATGTTCTGTCTGTGTAGAGGACCATTCAGCCTTCACTGCCCTCCTTGAACTAAGAGGAATTATGCGCAAATAGTATATTCACCATTCTTTATTTTCAAGTTGTATCCTCTTAGTGAATCATATTCATGTTTGGTGCTGTAAGCATCACACACATCTGGAAGAATTAAGATGAAGATGATCTGGCTTCTTAATCTCCCTGTGCATCATCAGTAAGGCTTTTTGTGACATCACATTTGCAGATTTGTATTTGATCAATAGAAATGGGGTTAAACATGAGAATGTAGCTTTCAGAGATTTCTGATGTAAGTGAAATAAAATCAACATTTACTTCTAAAGTGAGAAAACTTAATGGGGAATTTTTTTTCTAATGAAGACTCAATATTCTTACACTATCTAAATATAAGTTCCAATTAATTATATCTTCTCAAATGGGTGTCACAGGATCTTGTGGAGCTTGACTGGGCCTGGGTGAGCCAGCTCTCAGCAGGTGGCTGGCCAAAGCTTCACTCTGCTTGTGTCCTTTGAGGGTCACATCTGTGAATACAACCACCCTTTATGAGAGCCTTGTACTTTAAACCACATCTAAACCTTTTCTTCTTCTGTGAAAGTAAGCCTCTGAAAGCTAAAAACAGGAAATGGTACTTTGCTATCATGAAAAATTGAAACTGATTATTTCAAGACATCTCATTCAACTTGAGTAGGAGATGATTTTAGTTTCCATGGGAACAGAAATAAAAACAAATGTGGTAACTTCTGTACTTTCAACATCGATGCCTGAATTGTGCCATAAAATCTGCAGTCATACCTTCCCCCCAAAGCCTGTAACAAATCTTCATTCATTCCCTGTTTCAAATTTTGCAAACATTACATGGAGAAGTGGACATCTAAGGTTGTCTTTTCATTTTTTTTTGGTTCTGATCTCCAGTTTCTAAATCTAGTATATTTCAGGGAGGGAGACCTGCTAGATGAGGATGGGGAGGAGGGCTGGGTGGTTAGGTAGGGTATCTTGACTAGAAAGTTCTAACTTGTGCTGTTATCTCAGATAGAATTAAAATATATTCCTCGGGGAATTCTGATGTAAATATAAGAAAAATCAACGTTTACTTCTAAAGTGGGTGGGACATTAGCTGTAGTCTCTGTTTAGATGCCTTTCCCATTTCTAATTTTTGGTGCCACTGTTACTGTCACAGGTGTGATGTGACTTTAAAGTGTAAGTCTTTTGAGCAGCCCCATCTGTTTGTGAACATACCTTCCAAGTAATTGATGCTTTCGATATTTTGTGGCTTATTTCCATATTCCATCTTCTTTCCACTTACCACTCAGGAATCTTGAGTTAACCTTCGTAACTGCATGCACGTTCTCTAGAAAACCTGAATACCTATGGTTTCCCCAGAACCGTCCCCACTAGGATATAGCCAGCAATAATAACTACCAGACCTTTTCTGTCTTGCCGTACAAATCAACCATTTTCTCAGAAAGTCCATTACAAAATAAATAGTAAGATAGGCATGTAGGCAAACTCAGGCAAAAGGCACTGGAAATGCCAATGCTGGTGTCATGTTAAGGAGAAAATCTGGTGTAACTTTTTAATAATAATATTGAGAGCATCTGCCTATGATAAATGATATGCTTTTTAAAAGGTAAAAGTCTTGACTTTTTTTTTTTTGCTGAGGAAGATTTGCCCTGAGCTAACATCTGTTGCCAATGTTCCTTTTTTTTTTTTTTCGCTTGGGTAGGATTAGCCCTGAGCTAACATCTGGGCCAATCTTCCTCTACTTTGTGTGTGGGTCACCACCACAACATGGCTGGTGAGTGATGTAGGTCCGTGCCCAGGATCCGGGCCCATGAACCTGGGCTGCTGAAGTGGAGGGTGTGAACACTATGCCACGGGGCCGGCCCCCTTGACTTTCTTATAAAAACCTCTATGTCTGAGGGTACATATTATCTGTAATTGTACATATATGTGTAATATGTCTGTTAATCTTGCTGTGCTCTGTTCTTGATGTCAGAGAAGCTGTGAGGCTGGAATCATTGAAATGATTTCTGAGATCATTGTTGTACCATTATGTACATCAGTGTAGTGAGTATATAGGATAGAGTAGAATGAATACTCTTTCTTGACTCCAGTGAAACATAAGAATTATCCTTTATACAGAATATAGTATTGCACAATTACTCACAGGCCTGAGCTACTTCTGAAATTTCAGGATGGATGCACTCTTTGGGGAAACAATTTCTTCCTGAAAACTGGTTCTCTTTAAATTTTAGTCACAAATTGACTAAAATTTGATGTAAATATCAGGGGGGAAGACTAAGCATAGGGAAAAATATCTGCCTGATTTATTGCCTTTGCGGTGATGTGTTTCCTTTTTATAACATGACTCAATAACCAGGGGCATGGTGATGTAATTAGAATAAATCTTGTAGAATTGTCTTTATGGCCAGACATCATTCTGTCAACAGTCAATCTTCTTTCCTCCTCGCTTTCAGTAAAATTGCTGTTTTTTAAGATAAAAATACCATCTTCATTTAAAGAGGCATTATTTCAAGGCATTATTACAATTAGAAATTTTAACCAAAAATGCTTTTTGGAAGTCATGTGTTTATGACCATATTGTATTATATGTGGTTTAGAGCCTTACCATGCAAACTGTCATCTGGGGGCCAGCAGCATCAGTAGCACCCAAAAGCTATTAGAAATTCAGGGGCTCAGAACAGCTGACTCAGACTCTGCATTTAATCTGCAGATGATGGAGAAGCACTGGCTTAGAAGACCCTAGGCTAGGAGTAACTATTTAACATCATATTGAGTTTGGGATATTGCTCTATACATTATCTTGGGGAAATAGTTATTACAATCCAGTGGTCAAAAACGAGGTCATAACCCTCTGTCACTATCTGTGGGATTTTTGGACAAGTTTACCTAACTTTTTATGCTTCAGTTTCTTTATTTGCAAATTGGGATAATAATACTATTTTCTTCAAATAATTGTTGTGAGGTTAGTTTAAATACCATTATGCGCATGAGGTGCATAGAGCATAGTACCAGGTACCTGGAGAGAGCCCAATAAATGTGAGCCTTGTCATCATCATGTGTCCTTTCCTAAAGGCACATATTTTGCTGGCACATTTGTGTTTAATTCAAAGACAAATACAATACTGTGGTAAACATGGTGATGGACACAAAGATGAATAAGAAAGAGCCCTTGCTTCTAGAAACTTCCAGAGGGCTGCCATAGAGCCAAGGCTATTTCCCCATTACTCCATAATCATTCCAAACATCATTTGAGGTATCTACTTGGTACCAATTCATGTTCACTATTTTCATACCACATGTAAATAGAGAATAACTGCTCAGTATGATTAGAGTGTACTAAAGGAATTTGACAGGTACTATGAGGGCACAGATAAGGAGTGATAACTGCCTGAGGGAGCCAGGAAAGCTTGGAGAGAAGGTGGGTCTAACAAAGGGGAAGGAAGAGAATTCTGGGTAAAGGTAGAAGGAACAGAATGAATTATAGTATGGTGCAGGGGGAGCAGGCTGGGGCGTTTTTCCAGCTTCTTCCATAGAGGACACTCCCTCTCCCTGCCCTCCTCCCCTAATTCTTCTGTCTGGGAAGGACTGGGTTTGGCCTTCCTACTCTGCCACATCCAGCCAGCCCTCTTCCTTTTATGAGGGACCTGACTTCCCTAGTTTGTGCTGAAGGACTTTTTAAGGAAATGGGGAGGAGGGGAGAAAGAGGGAGAGAGAGGAAGGAATATGAATATGAGTATGACTGTGTGTGGGGGTGGGGAGGGAAAGGGAGGTAAGGTAGTACTTGGTGAGTGTATTAGTCTGCTCAGCTGCCATAGCAAAGTACCACAGACTGGGTGGCTTAAACAATAGAAACTTGTTTTCTCACCGTTCTGGAGGCTAGAAGTCTGAGATCAATGTGTTGGCAGTTGGTTTCTTCTGAGCTCTCTCTCTTTAGCTTGTAGGTGACTGACTTCTCCCTGTGTCATCATAGTCTTTACTTTGTACATGTCTGTGTCCTCATCTCTTCTTATAAGGCCATCAGTCACACTGGATTAGTGCCCACCCTAAGGACCTCATTTTAACTTAATTTTCTCTTTAAAGACCTTGTCTCCAAATACAGTCACATTTTGAGGTATTGGGAGTTAGGACTTCAACATATAAATTTTGAGGAGACACAGTTCAGCCCAAAACAGTGAGAAAATGGGGTTTGTCTCTGATTTGATGCTGCCTGATAGATCAAAAAGATAATATTCAGAGAACAGAGTTACTTTATAAAGTCTATAAGAAAGATGATCAACAGTGAATAGAGAGGGGAGAAGCAGAGACATGGAACCAAGCTCAGCCCAGCCAGTCCCTCTGCCTCATCAGTCCATTAGTCATATATTAGGAGTGGGGCTTATCCAGGTCTCTGGTTACCATGGTGACCAGTTGATAAACTACCAGGACTTCTGTCCTTCCATTGGGACCTTTGTTTGTTAATGTTTTTTAGGATGCAGATGAAAGATATTGTCACCACTGGTCATGTAACCCTTCACAAGTTGCTTGAATTTTCCTCAGGCTCAGTTTCCCACCCTATACAATGGGGATAATCACACCTGCCCTACTGCTTGGGAAGATGAAATGAGAAAATATGTGTGCAAGTGCTTTGAGAAACATGTCTGGCATTAATATACCCCTAACTGGCTACTGCCAACCTGTCATCCCTACTAAACAGAAAGTCATGTGTTGTAACCTAAGTTCATATTCTAATTTATGAAGTCATCCTTGTTTGGTATCTCTTGCTGGCACATTTGTATTACTTTTGAGAGTGGATGGCAGTTCAGAAACAAAAAAAAGGCATTGAATGGTAAATTAGTTGTGAAAATTGCATGCTAGGGAACTCAGAAGCAAAGAATAAACATAACTAAAAGCAAGGATTTTAATTTATGTAAATCACACCTGACAGTCTCAGTGGACCGGAAGTTGAACATCAGCCTGCATTTTAGCTATATTAACTGGTAAAGGCAAGACAATCATTAAGTGTCTTGATATCTTTTGATTGTTTGTTTTTGTGAGATTTAAAAGACATACTGCTCCTAGTGGCCCACTGGAATACAATTTCAGTTGTGCAAATCCTGTACTAAAGATTTCATCAGACAACCTCTCAACTCCTCCCATTCAAGGGCAAGAAAAATGGAGTGATAACAATAATAAACATATATAGCCTGTTCAGTTGACAGTGGTCTTTTATGTGTATGATCTCATTTGGCCCTTACTACAATCCTGTGAGGTTGTTATCCTCAAATTCCAAAGGGGGCTCTGAGGCCAGGTGAGGTGATTTCACTGGCCTGAAGCTGTCGTGTGACCTCTGCCTTTCCACCAGGCCACAGGTGCTCATCCTGCACAGTATATATTTTACGTTGCCAGTTGATGTCACCATTGTAGAGAACACCAGCAGACATAAATTTTGTCCAGGGATCCCACATTGATATTCCTCTGGTATGAACACAGTCTCGTGGGATCACGTGAGAACTGGCTTCTTCCGGGAGAAGAGGCAAAGTCATGTGTGGAAGCTTTGCTTCCCTTTCTTTACTCTAAAAGGGACAGTGTGTTTGGACTGGGGAAAAGGGTTTCCTTCTTGTTTCTCTCCCTCCTTCCTCAGTCACTCAAGTTGAATTTGCAATTTCTTATTCTTACCTTTTCCTTTGGCAAGGTAAAGGAAAGAGTTCCTTTCTCCCCACACTCCTCAACTCCTCCCTTTTGGCTGTTGTGTCTACTTTTCTGTATCTAAGTTATTAACATTATCAGGATATTTGTCAGGTTCTTTGAAGTGGGGATGGAACATGGGCTGCTGTGCATGTGACATCCCTTGCTCCATTAGCTAACACTGGTGTCTGGCCAGCTGTGACTGTTACCACTTAACTGGGCAATCAGGCAGGTCCAGCTAAATGGGCAGAGGCTGAGAACTACTTGAGGATTTTGAGGAAATTAAATAGTTGCAACTTTTTTTTGAGGGGGGAGTGGAAATATTATTAAAATAAAATGTAGCTATCTAATAAGTACTTTTCTAGCGCTTTCTATATTTTAATTCTAAGTAAGCTGCTATTCTCAGATCTGTTTGTTAGTTCACTCATTCAATTTTCTCATTCATTTAGCACCACCATTGACCTCCTACGAAGAATCACTAGATATTTTGTGAAGGGAAGCTTTTTACAGCTGACACTAGGGAGGGGGTAGAATAAAGCAGGGGAATAACTGGGGTTAGTCCCCCAGTTAAGTGGTGCATTCTGTGGGTCTCTTAGCAGACACAGAGAGGTGGCCACATGGCTCTACCTGGTGGTCAAGAGTTCTAGAATACAGCTTTTTAAAAAGAATTGAAGTAATATTCTCATAACATAAAATTAACCATTCACCATTTTAAAATGAACAATTCTGTGACTTTTAGTATATTCACTATGTTATGCAACTATCACGTCTATCTAGTTCTAAGACATTGTCATCTCCCCAGAAGGAAACTTCTTCATACCTATTAAGCAGTCATTCCCCATTCTCCCTCCTTCCCAACCCTGGCAACCACTAATCTGCTTTCTGCTTTATAGATCTGCCTATTCTGAATGTTTCATGTAAAGGGAATCATATGACATGTGACCTTCTGTGTCTGGCTTTGCGTATAGCTCTTTAACTCATGACCTAACTCCCAGGGCAGGCTGTTCTAGCTATGAAATGATAGAAGCCGTGGTCGTGCCTGTGGTCTCCTAAGAATCCCATCCACCTGAGTAAATTCTCCTTTGTGAGAGCCCCACTGCCAGGGCTGGATGTCAGGACATTAACTCATGTTCTGAATTGTGTCAGGGGCACCAGATTCCTCTTCCACAGTTTTTCTATAGCAAGAGAAGGAGGGCAGGGGATTGAGGAAGTGTGCAACTTGCTTACTTTGCCCCTTGCATTTCCTTTTATCCTAAAGCATAGCTCCTTCCCACCATGGACACCCATTTCTTGTAGAGGGACTACTCTTTTCCTTCTCAGCAGGCCCTCACCGTTGTATAGATTTTACCTCTGTGTGTGTGTATGGGTGTAAAACCCAGTGTTCCTTCCGGGGATGATTTGATTGATGTATACACTGGAAACATCTTTAATAATTTAATGCCTGCTTCAAAGGAGATTACACGAAAAAGCACATCGCTTTTCATTTATTCATTACAGATCTGTCATGGCAGCATTTTTTTTTTGCCCTGAATTGTAGTATTGTAGTAATAATAAATTTTGTTTTACACTCAGGATATTTTAAAGGATTATAAGCCTTTTAACTAATGTTACCATCTTATTTAAATTGATCAAATTGGTATTTCAGCACCATAATCTTGCATTTCTTAAAGTTGAGCTAAGCAGATGTGGCTTCATTTGATGACTATGAAAATAGCTGTGTTCGGAAAGTCTAATAGAAATAATGGGATGAAAGCATAATCCTGCTTGTTAGTAGTGGTGGTAATAATAGCGAGGAGAATAGAGCCTGAATTTAGGGCTGGGTGTCTCCTTCCTGAAAAAGAGATTAGGGTATATGCCAGCCTAATCCATTAAGAGGAGGAAAAAAGTGTGTATGTGTTTGGGAATTGAGAGTGAAGAAAGGGGTCAGATGAGAACTACAAAACTAAAAACCAACACAGAGTCATTTTGAAACTTTTAGATATAAATCCAGATGTCAGGAAAGAAAAAAAGACTTTTCCCCACTTAGACAGAAGTGGTTGCCTTAACAGACTTTAGCAAGATCTGTAGTATATTCTAGGAGGCAAGGAATATATCTATATTCCTAAATGATTACACTTAATTATGAGTTTTGTCTGTTTTAATTATTTTTATTAAGAAATGCTGTAGAACTTCTCTTTAAAACCAAACACAAAAGTTGCTCTGAATAGGGCAAGTTTAGGCACAGTAAGGAGTACAGCAATTTCTAGGAGAGCGCTATACAATTGTCTAATTCTCACAGATAATTTAAAAAGAAATCTGCTCCTATTGGCCATTAGTGCTGTAGTATTTCTGGGTTTTGTTATGTCTTGCTTAGGTACTCTGCCTAACAATCATTATCATGTTCCCTCCCTAGATCACACCAAAAGTCTTTAATAGAAATCCAGAAATGTTTTATTCTCAGGTCAGTAATTCTTGAAACAGTAAAAGTGGTGTTGCCTACTGCAGATGTCATGTCTTCTGGCCATTGAAAGTACACTTGAGTGTGCTCGCAGTAGCAAATAGGTGAAGCAGAAACTTCTTGTGTTATTTCTTTGAGGAAGAATACCAGGACTTTGGGACAAGATCCCCTTGGGTTCAAATCCCAGCCCTGCTTATTCACCTGTCGTGTGATGTTGGAAGTGTTGAGTGATTCCTCAGTTTCCTTATATGTAAAATGGACATAAGAAGCTGCCTTCATAGGGTTTTTTGGGGGTTTCATGAAGTGATGAAGGGATAAGCACTGAGCGTGATGTTTGGCACAGATGGGTCACAGGTGCTCAGTGTATTTGCTTCTCGTCTGTTGCTCTCCACCCTCAAACACTGTTCACAGGGTGTGTTAGAAGTCTCAGTGACAAGAACATGTGAGATCTGGCAGCAGGCTGCCACACCCCACCTTGAAGTGTCCATTTCCTGACACATGCTCTTACAGATGGTCGCGTTTGTCTCTGGATGCCCAGCATCTAGGGTACTGCTCAGCACGGACAGGTGCTCTAGGCCCATCTGCTCAAGTCATGACGACTGAGAGCCCTCCAGGTGTCCATTAGGGTCCCACAGTGAGTATCCCCCCAAATCCCTTAGAGTCATCAGGAAGGGAACTTGCTGTCTCTGGGCCTGAGACCTCTGGGCCTTTTCTTGACCTCTTTTGACCTGTTAGTGGGGAGCCACCCATAGTGTTTCTCTGAGTTGGCTCCTTAGTCTAACTCTCTCCCATCTGGAGTCCCCTCTGTCTTAGTGTCTTAGTGAGGAAGCCCCCGGACTTCCTGATGCTGGCTCCTTTACTGTGCCCTCTATAGGCCCTTGCTCCTCAGTGATGCATAAACATCATCATTGGCCCAGGATATTTCCTTTCTTCTGTTTTCATGATGACAATGCCCACTCTCTCCCTCTCCAAACTCTCCTCTGCTCATCACTTTAAGTGCATCTGCCTCAATACTTTGCCATGTTTCTTTTCTATGGAGAGAGGGTGGGACAGGGGTGTGGAGATGGAAACATACTGTTTTCTCTTTTGGAAATTGGAGGTTTTTCTCACCGTCATTCATTTAGGTCTTATACATAAAAACTGGAAATCCTTACCAAGCACTGGGGTTATATTTCATAAATCTCTTGCCTTTTCATTTAGCACCTGGCAAACCTACCCCCTCCCACCCTTCATTTCTGTCCTGCATTTGGCCGTCTAAGGGCCTCACCCTGGGCAGCAGGCTTAGGGATTGCTAGGGCCCTACACTGTTTGACATTAAGTATCTGAATGGAAATTTGAAAGATGAATTTGAAACCCTCACTGTGCTGTTATTTAATCTGCATGATGACAAACAATGTTTTTTGAAATATCTTAAGAACAACTAATTTTTCCCTTCATTTTTTAAAGTGCGTCTTTGATATCATGTAATCAAAGTTGAGACTATTTTTGGCAGAATAGAGGAATTCACGGTTCCAACTCTTTCCTCTTCAAAATAATGTTGTATGGCATTTTATCCTGAACTTTTAATCTACTCCCCTTCCTTTCCTTCCTTCTTTACTTCTGAAACTGAGGGCATTATGTTAACTTTTATAAGAAGACCATTAACAGTCCCATAACCAGTATTTGGGCAGTTAGAGGAGAATGGACTTCCAGGGCTGGAAGGGAGGTCAGGGTTAATTGTGTCTCAAACCCTCATTTTACAGATGTTGGAGGATTAAGTGACCTGTCCAATGTCAGACTGCTAGAAAGAGGCAAGTCTGTAGTCCTAACACAGAACATAGAACACTAGTACTTTACTGGGGGGCAATGACGAAATATGATAGCTCCAGGAAAGAATGTATCATAACAAATGGGAAGGGATTTTGATGTTGTTTTAGGATCTGTGTTGGGCCAGGTACTGTGCTAGGCACTGTATATAATTTATCTTATTTAATTTCCTTGGAGGTTTTATTGTATTCCCATTTTACAAGTGGGGAATCTGACACTCACAGAAATTGGGGAATGGCCAGTGAGTGCCTGGCCAGGACTTGAACTGAGTCTTCCTCTCCCCAAAGTCTTGGCTGTGGAACTCGGCCTCTTGCTCTCTTTTAGAGCAGATTTATGTGTATCCAAATAAGAGTAAAAATGCCTAATTAGAGTTTATAAAATACTTGGGCATTTATTATTTTTATAGAAAGGATATATAGTTTCTTTGCCTTGGATCTGCATGACAATCTTTATATTTAGAGATATGTGTTGACTCTCTTAGTTGTGTGGAAAGCTGTCCACATTTGGTGTAGAAAACCTGGTTCACATCCTGGTGCCATCGCCATTGCCCTTTTTGTATTTAGAGATGTAAATACACGCCAGGCACTAGTGATGAGGATGATAATCTCTCCACAAAGATTTGTTTTACCTCCTCCTCTGGGCCAGATGCTTCAGTAGGTATTGGCCAAGGACCCTGCAGTTTAGTTTCCTATCTGCCATGTGATTAAGAGCATTGGTTCTGGAGTCACATGATTTGTTCTAATTCTGGATTTTCCACTTATAAACAGTGGGATCTTGGGCTAGATATTTGGTTTCTCTGTACCTTAGTTTTCTCACCTCTAAAATGGGAATAATACCAACCTCACAGGATTATTGTAAGGATTAAATGAGAACATACATGTGAAGAGTGACATTCAGCAGATACCTGGTAAAGGTTAACATATTATGTACTGTAAAGTACCATGTAAATGACTGTAGTATAATAATTATTGCATTATTATGATGTGCAATGGAGAAATCTCTGTTACAATTCTTCCTTTTATTCCTTATTCCTTTTGATCCATTAGAGGCCAGCAGAAATAGTAGATGAGGAAGAAGATGGAGAGAAGGAAAACAAGGATGCAGAACAGAAAGAAGACTTTTCAGGAATGAATGGTGAAGTTGAAGAGGAAGAAGGTAGGGAGGCTTCAGATGTCCCTGAGCAAGCCGAGGAGATCCCGGATCACAGGGAGGAGCAGGCAGGTCCCTCTCATGTTAATGGAGGCACTGATGAAGAAAACGGTGAAGAACCAGGTCCTTCTCATGTAAATGGAGGTACCGATGAAGAAAATGGTGAAGAACTGGATCAGGTTAATAATAATGAGATTCAAGAGGCCGTGGATGAGGAAATAAAGTCTCAAGGAGCTGGTGATGGACAAGATGAGGTATTTCTATTGCTTTTGCTCACTCGTGTGCATGAATGCATGTGTGTGTGTGTGCGTGTGGCGTGCACTTAGGGAATTATTCAAGCACTTAGGACTTGCCTTGAAACCACTTACAGTTGAGTAGGGAAGGATCCAATAATTTACTTGACTATATTATTTCAGTCAGTTAACAAGTACTGTCAACCACCTATCTGACAGACCATATGTCTGTCTTTCTATCTATCCATCCATCCATCCATGCATCCATCCATCCATCCATCCATGCATCCATCCATCCATCCATCCATCCATCCATCCATCCATCTCCTACCTCATTCTACAGAAAATTTACAGAGGCTCCTGAGAACATACATAACAAAAGAGAGAAATACAAATAACAGATACAAATAAGTTAAGACCAGGGAAGATAGAAACCAGAAAAGTATATCCAAACCCGTGAGACTTAGACATGACATAAAGAACATCATCTCTGTTATGAGTGACTTCTTTGCTCTCTAGAAATGTTAAAGTTTAGTTTGTTTAGTTCTCTTCAAATGGATTAATTGAATTAAGCACTCAATACACCAGGCACTTAATAATATATTATTTTATTTATTATACAGAGAAGGTAAAGAAATATGTGGTGAAGCCTCCTTCCTGCCTTGTTTTGCCACCCCTGGCCCTGGAGCAGGATATTCTCAAGTCCTGGCATTCTTCCATAGGGTGGATTAAGTTCCAGAGGATAAATTGTTACACGTTCTGGAATAGGCTCAAGTTGAGTCTCAGTACAAAAGGCAGGATGTACTCCACAGCATTCTCATCATCTGCTTATGCCCTTCCTCCCTGTCTGTCCATCAGGTTAGGGCCCACCTCCCTCAAGGCTGTAACCTCTGAAGTGGGCCTTGGTCTATGCATTCCCGATACCAGTATAATGAATGGGGTCTTCTTGATGATTTATTATTGATTCGTCTGTTTTATCTTGCTTAGGGAGACTAAGTTTAGTACTGGTAAAATGCAAAATATGCAAAGTGTTCTCGTGGCCAGGTTTCAACAACCAGTGCAAAGTTACCTGTAATCCACCGTATGGCTTATACAAAAACATTCTTAACATCTAAATGAAAACACTCAATGTGTCTCTCATTTTATCTTTTCTCAAGATGAGGTAATCATAGCCCTATTATGTAAGAAATTCCCCATATGCAGTTCTACATGGTTATTAAAATTTAGCTAAAATTTGTATCCTGAAGTTGTTTGTAGCCAAAATAAAAAAGAATTTCAGTCAATTACATGATTCCCTTGCCCTCAATAAGGAAACAAAATGAATTTCTCAAGGAATGCAAAAAAAAGTGGTTTCTCAAAGGGAGCAAAATCTCTTGTCCGGGGGAATCATATAGGAAGCACAATAATATAGAGGACCATGTCCTCAGTGTCATTTATATGGCAACTGTAATAGTAGGTTTCATGAAGCAGCTCTTTGTTATAGTGGCCTCTGATGAAAGTTTACTGCACGAAATCAAAGTGTAAATTCTGTGTGGGACCCAGAGAGTAAGATCAAGTATGCCTTTTTCCAGTGCTCTAGCTTAATTCAGTGTTATAACCTAAATAGATTTTACAGAAATGAATAGATGACCTGTCCTTCCATTCCATAGATTTAACTTCTAAAAATAGGCCTTTCATAGGAATTGGGCAGCAGTCAAGATCAAGGTTATATAATTTGAAGTACAGGTGTTCATGGTATGTATTAAAAATGAATCTAAATTCTTGGGCGCTCAAATGAACAAGTGCCTGACACATGACTAGTTAGGGATTTTAAGGACTATACACATGCCAAAGCGGAGAAGTTACCCACAAAGAGATTTAATGTTTTTTTTTGTGTGTGTTTGAGGAAGACCAGCCCTGAGCTAACATCCGTTGCCAATCCTCCTCTTTTTGCTGAGGAAGACTGGCCCTGGGCTAACGTCCGTGCCCATCTTCCTCTACTTTTTATGGGACACCGCCACGGCATGGCTGACAAGCAGTGTGTCGGCAGGCGACCGGGATCTGAACCTGCAAACCCCGGGCTGCCAAAGTGCTACCTAAACTGTTGCACTACCGGGCCGGCCTGAGATTTAATCTTATTTGACTCGTCTGTCTTATAATGATAACATATTTTGTTTTCATTCTCCGTAAAGTATTATTAGTATAGGTATACTTTAAGCATACCAAATATGTGAAAAACCAAGTTTATATGAATTATAAATTACACATTAATAATTAACTTTTTCAAAAGGATTGTTTACTTATAAAATGATTGAAAATTCAGTTTCTCATATAACATTTTGTTCCAGGTAACAGTTCTTAGGCAAAGTGTGATATGATTGTAGGAAAACAGCAGTAAATACATGACAAATACACAGCAATCAATTGACATTTATTGAGCTTCTACTATATTCGAGATACTGTTTGAGACACATCACGAGATAACAGTGTGAAATAAGAGATAGTCCCAGTAATCTTTTTTCTTTTTTAGAGCATAAATTATGGCCTGTAGGAGAGGGGCACCTGGGGCTAGTCCTGTCGTCCCCACACTGGTGGCCTTTGTGGGGGCTGTGGAGCCTCCAGGATTCCATGGAGCTGAGTTTGAAAATCTGATAATTCTCATCTTACCCCCTTAGTTTTCAGTCTAGTCGGGGAAGGACAAATTATAAATGAGACAATGTTGTTAATAACATATGAGAAGTCCAAGTGACAGGGACAATGGTTGTTGGAGAAATGCTGCCTCTGTGTTTTGATTTTCTGTCCTGCTCTTATCTACTTGATACTTGATGGTACTTGGAATCATATTCACAAAGAATTTGTGAATTTTAGTAGAAAACTAACAGAAGAACATCTGGTATGTGGCTGGATTAATGTGACCTGAGGGTAGAAATGCTGCATTTTTCTCTTCCCTTGTCTCTGAAAATGCTAAAACGAAAAGTATAAATATGCTGTTGAAAAGACAAGCTCAAGGTGAAATGAAAAAATTGAGAAAAATAAAACCTGTAGCACAAGAAATGAGTCTGTGCCCTTAAAACACACAGTGGATTATAGTCCCAGAAAGGGCTTCTGTACAAGTCAGGGGTTGAGAATGGCGTGTCCACTGGTGATGGTACACTAAAATATAAAGCCAACCCAAGGAACTGTTTTTAGTTGAATATTTATATGATGAAAGGGAATATTGAGTAATTCTTTTCCTTGTGAATTTTACTACCTTTGTAACTGAAGAGCCAATATCTTTGTTTTGATTTGTTTTCCTCCAGGCTGACTTAGACCCTCAAAGACCACCAAGACCAGAAGTAAAAATCACTAGTCCACAAGAAAATGATAACAACGAACAAAACAAGGACTATACTGTCACAGCATAGAGGATTTTTAAACAGAGTGTATTGATTATAAGAAAAATGAAGAGTTATAATACTTGAATAATAAGCATATAGTTATTGCTAAACATAATGTGACAATATGGTGGAAGACTATCTACTGAATTTTAAAATTAGAGGCTTGATGGAAAGACTAGATAATTTTGAATAGCTACTAAAGGAGAGTGACTTCTTTAAATGGAATGTGTTTTTAAAAGTCATTTAGAAAAATTAAGTAAAAGTGATAGAGGGGAATTTGCACAGGAAGACAATGGCTGTTTGTCTTTGCAAAGAATGAAAAATAGGACCCACTCCTATTGTACACTTTCTTATAAATTTAGAAGCAAGATTATTAGATGGCAGCTTATTCTAAAGCACTTATATAAGAAGGCATAAAATTTTAAAGAAATGATACTAGGAAAGCTTGTACTATTTTTTTAAAGCAATGAACTCTTGAATAAACAAATTGCGATTTAGTTTCAGAGATAATTTGAAAATGGCAAAACATTGAAATGTTTCCATGACTTGTTGACATTCCTTTCTTTCTTCCCCCTTAGCCAAAACCACCTTAAACGAATTAAAAAGACAATGCAAGGTATTCATTTTGGAAGGAGGGAATATTCGTTCAGTGTATTGGTGATTAATATTGTCATGCCCCTCCCTTAAGTGCTTCAGATTTTAATCCTTATGGCTTTAATGACACATACCCAGGAAGGAATTATAAAGGAACACCCAATTATATTACTGAGCCTGGCTGGATGGTTTGCAAATTCTGGTATCCTATGGATTTTCACTGATCCAATCTACATTTACCAATAATCTCCCTCTCTTCTCCTTCATGTTATTATATTCCAAAACTCAATATTGGCTATTTCAAAGATTCAATTCCCTCCAAACAGTTTTTCATTAAAAAAAACAAGACAGTGTAATAGAAAAAAGTAGGCTATATGAAGAGTTTGTCACTGCTCAATTTCACTTGCTTTTTGCCTTATTTCTGTTAGGACTGCCTTGTCATATTTTTGCCCCTAGAGATATCAGCAAATATTTATTTTCATGGTCAGTTATATTTAGACTTTTAAGCAAATTCCTTTCTATATAATTAGAAGCCATCTGATAGAAATTGTTGAAAAAAGTTTAAAAATTGTCATAATGAAACCAGTTCCTGATCACAATTTTGGGAGCTGATTAACTCACAATTGCCTTTTTAGGTATATATGGGGAAAAATAAGTGTATTCAATTTTTGAATTCTTAAGAGATGATGCAGTTCTTCCTTAAATATAGAAATAATATATTTTTTCTCATATTAAGGAATATTTTTGCTAATTATATAGAAATTATAAATTTGAAATTTTAACTTCTAGTGCTTTCATAGAATTCATTATATCATAAATTTAAAAGATTTTTTTTTTCCCCTCCAGGTTTCCTAGCCAACTGTTTGGAATCAAAGTAGTTATGTACAGTAGTTATGTACAGTACAATACTATAGAAAACAGGAATATTTTCCCTAGCAGCTATTTTAATATTTTCCACAAATAGGAAGTGTAAGCAGAGACTATAATTTAATAGTATTGGAAAGAGAGAATGATATAAGGGTATCTTAATCTGGGAGGATGAATTGTAAATGGGGTACTATATTTCTAGTGTAAAATCTAGATTGTGCTTTCTACAAATAGGCTTATTTTTTCAAATGGGACAATTAGGGAAATAGCCTATCTGGTTTTTTAATGTTAAATTCCCACACTATCACTGGGCCTGGAGTTAATGATTTTAAATAGTTTATGAAGATAAGGGATTTATAAAGAATTATAACTGATTATCAGGGTGATTCTCTTTTCTTTCTTCAATGAGTTTTTCTCACTCTTTTCCTTTTTTAATAAAAATATTCTGTCTCTTTTCTCTTGTTCTTTTCTTCATTATATTATAAAGTTAAGTTTTGGGGAACTTTTTAAGAGTCATCCTAACGCAGCACAATGTTATTTTACACGAAAAGCAAAGTTTGGTATTTTAAGTATACTTTAAGGAGGTGATAGGCCACAATAACTTTACCAAAAAATTGAAAAATGGGGATACAATTCTCCTCTTGTATGTGCATTTTTACCATCAGTTGACAAGATATAATTGTGACCTAACTTGGGGGGATGAACAACTAATCACTTTAAAACACTTTGCAAACATACGTTACTAAATAAAAAGGAATGAAATATGTCGTCTAACCAAGGAAGAAATCTTTCACAGAGAATGAAAATTGTGGACGTGATTTGGAGGTGACTTTAACAAAAATGATGACAGTTAATTCACCTCCCAAATGCAGACATTTTCTCCATGGGAATGGTGGCCTCTGTGGCAGGCTACCTCCACAAATGAAGTGAGACTCGCTGATGGATTTGGAGACCACTTATGTGAGTGAGCAGATGAGATCTTGGTTAGGCTTCAGGTGTCATTTCATAGAGAGAGGGCGCTGTGAAAAACTCACGTACCTTTCGTGTGATAACCAATAAAATGCTTTCAGGTGTTAGTTTTTTGTGATGCTTTGTGCGTTGATTTCAGTCCTAATTTTATGGAACTTTTTTTCTTGTATTTAATTGAGTTTTAAGATGTTTATAAACAACTGGTTTGTTAGTTGAATTGGAACATTAGGGATTTTGCAGAGCAGATAAGATTTTAACTGAAGTCATTTTCATCCTAAGGACATTTCACCTGGCTTAGCTTCCCTTAAAATAGCTATTGAGCGTCCATGGACTTCTAGTTATAAAACATGATATGATGGCCATTATTTTTTCCTGTTTATTTTTCTCTATGGCTATAGGATGATTATTTATTAAGACACCTTTTTCTTATGTTTTTTGGGGAATATTAGAATGCCAGACTCATAGAAAGGGCATGATACTCTCCTGCCTCCTGTTTTATTCTGAGAGTGTTAGTTCCTGCTACGGTCTGTAAAGACCGAACCACCCCATATGCATGTGGCTCGGAGTCAGTCAGATAACTCCGTAAGGTCGTGATGGCGAAGCCATGCTAATATGGAGTTATTCATGCTCACTCTTCCAGCTGATAGCTCATAAGCCAACATCCTTGAAAATTTCACTAAATGACCTACCTTATGCACAAAGGGTAAAGTTCATTCACCTAAGAAACATCTGTGTATTTAAAATTGTGGCTGCAGGACAGGAAGGCTTCTTTGTCTTGTTAACTGACTCTCCTAAAGGATTAGATCTATACTTTCAGTTTTTGCTCAATATGTAGCAAAACCAAAAATTTTAAAAGTACATTAATTGCTCAACAGAAAGCATCAGGTCTGAACCTTGCCAATCTGAACAGAAAGAATGTATAGATCTACATATATGCATATCAAATATGTATGCAGATGCACTCACACACTTTAAAATACTGAAAAGGCCTCCTAGGCACAGTGTTATTAATAGAATAAGGCTCTTTTGAGAGAAGCAATGCATAAGAACACGTAGAGAGGAAGTGCTGAGAAATGATATGCTAGTTCATGGTGCTTGAAAACTTGGTTCTCGAAGACTTTAAGAGATTTAAAATTCTTCTCAAAATAAGAAAGTTACCAGCATTTTGATGAAAAATTTACTCTAGGAAGAGATGATTATCTACCTATCTATCTATCTATCTATCTATCTATCTATCTATCTATCTATCTATCATCTATCTACCTATCATCTATCTTGTTTTCCTGAAGTAACGACGGAGTGTAGTTCTTTAGTTCTTTGTCATCAGCCTTAAGTACCATATACTTTAGGTGCAGAGTATCTTATAGCAACATAAGCTCTGTCAAAAGATTATTACTGTTTGTGAATGTGTGTGTGATTTACATGAATGTAGAGAGGATTCTTTTTGGTATCAAGTAGCCAGGTTCACTATGAATAGGATAAAAGACTGACTTATTAGTCCACTAGTTTATCTAATGTTCAAGTTCAGCATGGAAGCTTTTTAGCTTCCTTGTATGAATGTAATGTCCTGGAATGGAACCATTTTTTTTTTAAATACTAGTCTGTTTTTCTAGGGTGATGAGCACATAAAGTTCTCTGTTGTTGAATGTCATTTTTGTAAATACTATAAGGTTTTTTGCTTTTCAGAAAATATCCTGTATGTAGATGGGTCTGATTTTTGTTCTGACCACATGAAACTTGTGTATTTCCTACCATGAAGTCTAAGTGACTCAGATGGAGGATGAACGTGTGTCCCCACATGTTGATGAGGAAGAAAAATATTGTTTTTGAAGAGGTATAACATCCTGTAGGATATGGAGAATTAGAAAAGAATTAAAAAATGTCTTAAGAACCATAAAGCATTTGTAAACTTAAGAGGTAACTAATGGAGCTACATTGACTTAAGCCAACAACAGATTTAGCTTTAATCTAAGAATGGGACCAAATGGATTCTCTCTAGTTTCATCAGCTTAAACCACATAGTTTAATTGAGTGTTTGAGTTATTGTCACACGTGTAATGGCATGTGGGAAGAGGGAATGACTATAGTCAATTTTAGAAGTTTGGAGAAAACTTATCTGTTTTTTTGCTTCAGTGTTTTTCTTGTGCCTTAAATCTTTAATATGTACAATGATAATGGGTGACTATTGTAAGTAATACATAATGGGTGATGTTGTAAGTAAAGATTAAGTTGAGCTTGTCATTTTTATAGGATTTATGTTTAGAACCTCTTTGTAAGGAAAATTATTTGTGCTTTGATCAAAGTATGAGCATTTAGGTTTTTACTTCTATATCAGCGCTCACTCTAAAATATAAAAGTTTACTGTATCTTTTGAGTAAATAGATCTGTTTTTTATATAATTAAAATGTGTCTGGATGGTTTATTGTTTATGATGTTGTTGCTAATTTTTCATGTGTTAATTCTTTGCATGACATTTTTCACAAACACAATAGGAACTTTTTGATTTAAACCATGTAGAAATGCAGCATTTTAAAAAATACTTCTGTTTCTATTTGGCATGGATAATAAACTTCATTATATAAAGAAAAAAATTTTACATCTTCTAATACATGTTGTTTAGTTGATTAAAATTTCAGATATATTTTAAAAAATCATTGTTTTTTATTTTAAGAAATGGCATTAGAGAAAAACAGGTCCAGAATTTTTGTTATGATAAATAAACATATCTTTAAAAAGACAGAATACTACATTACCTTTTGTGTAGATATAGCTATGGGAATAAATTTACAATTTTACAAAGAGATTGGCTAAAATTCTGCTTCAGTTTGTGGGATATTCACTGCTTTCATTCTATTGAATTAAAGTAGTTTTGTTTTTTTTCCTTCATGTTTGAGAAACAAAAGCAGTTAAACACAAGCATTTTGCCTTCTTGCTATGTAATAACAAAATATGTTATTCTGTGTGATTTGGGTACCATAACTGAGAAGAATACATTAATGTACCTCTTGGGCAGTTGACTCATGTATCTTTGTTATTCCCTAAGAGTGAAAAAAGCAAACCTCAGTGACAAAGGAGGCATCTAGGTTGCCAAAATCAAGTCTCTTTATACTGTCTGGCTAATTGACATTAGAAGCTTCCCACAACCAACCATGACTGTAGTTTCTACCAGGTATGGTGAAATGGCTGGCATGCATTGGTTATAAAATTCTTGTTTATAAAAATAAACATATAGCTTTCCTGCAGGTTTCCAAATATTTTTTTCTCCCCCTAATGGGACTTTAATCTATTAAATCATTGTACAGGTCTCTTAAATGCCCTCACAAATTCAGTTTTCCATTAAAGAGACAAATGATGAAGGGATGTCCTGCATTTCTCTTTCCGTTGATTTAACAAATTCATTGATTTAGTAATAACAAAAATGATTTAAAAATTAAAAAAAAATACACATTAAGTTTAAAACTCATGATGAGGCAACTCCCCTTGGTCTCATGGCATTTCTTTTTGGCTGGAAAGGACTGTGAGGATTGTCGTGGTTCTCTGCTGACTTGAGCTGCTACTTTATTGACTTCTTTTTCTTCTCTTTCGATCCTCACAGTCTCCACAATCATGATCTTGACAACGGTCTATGAGCTTATAACTCCCAAATCTGTATCTCCAGGCCTGCTTTCTTCTCCCTGGGAGCTCCAGATCTGGGTGTACAACTCTCAGTTGGATGTCCTGTAGTTACCTCAAACTCAAATGTTCTATTTTACTGAAAATATATTCCTATTCCTATATTGCCTATCCTGGTTAATGATGCCCATTACTACCCAACTAGACACCAGCGAGTCTTCTTAAATTATTGCCATTCTCTCACTCTCTGTCAAATCAGTCATTAAATTTCTTTTTTGTTGTTGTTTGTTTATCTGATGCTTAGAAATGTTAGTTTACTGTGTATTAATAGGCATTTCCCTGACCTTGTTTATTGGCCATAAGGGTTCCTCTTCATTGACTCATGTGCTTATCTCATTTTTCCTACTAGGTTTTAGACATTTTGTTATTGCTTTCAAGGGCTTCTTTATTTATTCTGTATAACCTTAGCTGATTATATGCTTTATAAATATCTCTGCCAGCTTATGGTTTACCTTTTTTGCTTTTCTAAAAATGCTATCAGCCTAGAGAAGCTTTTAATATTAATGTTGTCAAATGTATTAATCTTTATAGTTTTTTTTTGCTTTATTTAAGAAATTTGTCTGTACTCTGGTGTCAATTATATTCTATAATACTTTCTAATTTTTTTAATGTTATGTTTTTCACATTTAGGACTTTATCTAGCAGGAATATATTTTTGTGTATGTTGGAATGAGGGATCTAATTTAATTTAATTTTTTTTGTATGGGTAACAAACTGTCTTTGCACCATTTATTGAACATGCTGACTTTTCCCCATTGACTTGTAGTGGGAACTATACCAAGTTCCCATGTGTTTTAGGGAAATCTTGGCCCAAGATTGGAGGAGAATCCTATTATGGACTGAATTATGTCCCCCCAAATCCGTATGTTGAAACCCCCAACCCCCAATATGACTGTATTTGGAGATAGGGTCTTTATGGAGACAGTTAAGGTTACATGAGGTCATAAGGGTGGAGCCATAATTCTATCGGACTGGTGTCCTTATAAGAAGAGGAAGAGATAGCAGAGCTCTCTCTCCATGTGCATACAGAGGAAAGTCCATGTGAGGACACAGCGAGAAGGTAGCCATCTACAAGCCAGGAAGAGAGTCTTCAGCAGAAACTGAATCAGCCAGTACCTTGATTATGGACTTTACAGCAGGACTGTGACAAAATAAAAGTCTGTTGTTTAAGCCACTGAGTCTATGGTATTTTGTTATGGCAGCTGAGCAAACTAATACAAATCCCTTCTGTTTGCTGAGTCCTAAATTATTTAGGATTTTTCTCTTTCTGTCAATAAATATACAAGAGAAGATATTCTTGTATATCAAGAGATTGTATATTCAAGAGAAGATTGTATATCAAGTTCAGAAGTGTTTTTTCAACAAAATCTCTATTTTATGCTCAAGATAACATTTTTTATCACTTGTTAGCCACATTTGTTCCTTAGTCTTCTGCTAATAAGCTCCCTTCCTGAGAAGAGTAGTAGAGGCTATCTCAGTGGAGAAGTGGATCCAAGGAGGACTGCCTGGGGTCAAGCACATCAGATACAGTCTGGACACAGCTTCTCCACCTATGTGGTGACTACCACTTTCTTTCATATCCTGGATGGTTGACAATGGTGAGATACAATGAGAAGCATGTCTTAGCTAAGGTATTGAAAGGCAGGGTTCCTCTCTAATAAAAAAAATTAGAAAATATTAAGCATGCAAAAAATGTTCATGACAATGTGCAATATAAAAGGGCATGTGATACTGCATGCTTTGTTTCTTCTTTTATTTCTAACTTTTAGATGTGATCTCATGGGGGTGGAAATGACCCAAGCCTAGAGGTACCCAGCTCTCTTTGTGATAGCATATTAGGTCCTTGTATTCGTAGATGTAGGAAACATTGTTCATGAAAATGGCCTATAGAGGAGGGTTTGTCCATAGACTCTCTGGCCTGATGGTCTGCTTCCATTCTGTTTTATTAGGTTCCTTATGGCAGAACTTCACTTTTACTGTAACTTTATACAAAGAAGTGGTGTCTGGTTGAGTGAATCTCCCTACTCAGTTCAAAAATATCTTGGCTATTTACTGTTCCAAATAAATTTTATTTTGTTTTGTTTTGGAGAGGAAGATTCACCCTGAGCTAACGTCTGTTGCCAATCCTCCTCTTTTTTTTTTTTTTGGCTTGAGGAAGATTAGCCCTGAGCTAACATCCATGCCAATCTTTCTCGATTTTGTATGTGGGATGCCTCCACAGCATGGCTGCTGAGTGGAGCGGGTCCATTCTCAGGATCCAAACCCACTAACCCAGGCTGCCAAAGTGGAGCACACAGAACTTGGCCAAACACCCCGACTTGGCCATGGGGCCAGCCCCCACATATAAATTTATAGGATCAACTTGTCAGGTTCTGTGAACAACTGTTGAGATTTTGATTAGAACTGAATAGGCCTTTATAATATTGAGATATCTATAAATTTGAAATGTCCATTTATTCAGGTCTTTAAAAGAATCCTTCCAAAAATTTGTATAATTTTTATTGTAAAGGTCTTGAACATCTTTTAATATATTTACTCCCAGATATCTGATAGTTCTGTGGCTATTGTTAATAGAATAATTTAAAAAATTATGTTTTCTAATTGTTTATTCATGATATCTAGGGATGTCACTGATTTCTGTAAATTGATTTTGTATTCAGCACCTTACTGAACCCCTTATTAAAAGTGGTTTCTAAGTTTCTGTTGGTTTTTATAAAGACTATAACATTAGCTCCAAAAATAACATTTGTTTTTTTCTGTTCCAATCCTTAAAATCATTTTTTTTCTTATCTTATTGAACTAGCTAGAATCTCCAGGACATATTGAATGGAAGCAGCAATAGCAGATATTTTTGTCTTCGCCTGACATTAAGCAAATGCTTCCAGTATTAACACTGAATGTGAAATTTGCTTATATATTTGATAGATAACATATCAAGTTAAATTTCTCTTTTACTCCTAGTTTTCTAGAGATGTTTTATTTGAAAACTCTGAAATGATGAACTGTGAATGAATTTTACAAAACTCTGTATCCATTAAGATTTTCGTTATTTTCTACTTGAGTTTTTTAAATGCTGTGAATTGCATCACTTTTTTCCTAATGTTAAACCATTCTTACATTCTTAGGACAAACATTAATTACCATGTATATATGTGTATTTTAATATGTTGGATTTGATTTGTCAATATTTAGAATTTTTATATCTATGTTTGTAAATGGAATTGATCTATTTTTGTTATTTCTTGTATGACCTTTTTCTGGTTTTCATATCAAGGTTATATTTGCTTCATAAAATGAGAAAGAAAGCTTTCCTTCCTTTTCTATTCACTAAAAACTTTGTAAATATGGGTCAGCTCTTTCCCAAGGCTTTGATTACTTATAAAACTGTCTTGGTCTGGTGTTGTGTGTATGTATGTTTAAAGTAGTTTTAAAAAAAATTCAATTTCTTTAAAGGTTACATGTCTATTCAGGTTTTCTGTGTATTGAGTCAAATTGGCAATTCCTATTTCTCTATAAAATTGTCTGTTTTTTCATGTTTTCAAATTTACTGGGAGTTATTTATAATATTCTTTTAGAACTTCAAAAAAACTCTTGTCAAAATGTAGTCATTTTCTCTAATTTGTAATGTTGGTAATATCTGCTTATCTCTTTTTTGTTCAGTTTGCCATATATTTGTTTTTGTTAATGTTTTCCAAAATAAACCCCAACTTTTTTTGCCCTCTGTGTTGTTTTTTTCTTCTATTTCATTATTGCTCTCTGTTCTTGTCACTATTTCCTTCCTACTATTTTCTGTGTGTTCTCTATACTACTTAAGTTGAATGCCTTGCTAGTTACATTTTGACTTTATTAATTTCTAACATATGCTTTTGAGGCTATAAATTTACCACTATGTATCACATTAGCTATAACCACAAGTTGTGATATAAATTATTGGCTGTAAATAATTTTTGTAAGTTTCCCTGTTTCTTCATTGACTCATGGGTCAACGAGTGTGTGCAGGGGATGCTGTTGGTGTCCCATCCAGATCCCATGTTACTTGACTGGGGCACCCATCCACCAAATGCTCTGAGGATTGACTTTCTTCAGAGAATTTCCCTCAGCCAAACAGAAGCTGCCTTTCCCAGGAGGTTCCGTTCTCACATTGGTAGCTTGCAGCCCATGACTGACTGACATGGGGGGAAAAATGTCAGCCCCTTGTCTCAAGGTGGGACTAACTCTGTGGTGCAATTTGTGCTCCAGAACTCCATGTGGGATCAGGCTACTTTTCAGCTAGGCCACATCTTTGCTTCACTTTCCCCTCTGCCCTCTCCTGTTTCTCCCACTCCTCTTCTCTTAAGAACTCTCCCTCAATAAGTCATACAAGAATTCTCATCTCAGATTCTGCATCTAGGGGACACAATTTAAGACAGGGGTACCAGAATAACATGGACTTTGGAAATAGATTTTTAGGATGGAATTCTGGAGCTTGATAACTCACTAGCCAGACAGCAGTGGGTATCCCATCACTGGGGGTTGGTAGTTTTGATAGTCTCTGGCGTACTGTGTCACTTGTGGTAAACTGGGACAGTATTTTGGCGGAAGGGGATACACTAGGTGGTGCAGTGTCTCTGGGATTTGAGAGGTATGTGGGGAAACAGTTACTCCAAAGGAGACTATGGAATTAGTTTGCTCTGCCTAAGTGCCCCTTAAACACTGAAGAAAGATAATGACAGGTTCAGATCTATTAATCAGCAATTTAAAGTAGAGTGTGAAATTCAGAAGGCTTCATGGGCAGCATTTAAAAAGAACTCTTTTCTCCTACATTCAAAGGCAGATAGAGCTGAAGACCAAACCTAGGACTTAATAAGAGAGGAAGAACTCAAAGAAGGCTGAATTCTCAGCCTAGGCCAGTCCCCTATGGCAATGTCAGGTCCTTAATGGGAAGGACTGGGACGACAATGAGTGGTGTGGGACTTTCTCGGTAGATGCATGGGAGAATTTTGAACCTCTTCTAGTTTTCCCTAAACTCTCTGGATCTTAAGAAATGACCCACTCCCTCTTGTTGGACATTAGAGTCCCCCTTTGCTTGAAGACTATGGAGAGAACTTAGATGAGGGCAGATCACTTATAATACATTGCTTACCATCTTGCTAGATCCAGGATGGCGTGGCTGGAGTGGATCCTGAGGGTGTTGGATCAAGTCAGGAAGAATACATAGCTGGGGGGAGAGTTTGTCAATTTGGGGGCATGCTCTAGTGACACAAGAGTTAATCCTCCAGCAAGGGCCCTGGGAAACAGTTCTAATATGATACTGGGATGGCTCTTGGAAGATTGGAAACAGCGTTGTCCCTAATTAAATGAAGTAGAGATGCCAGATAATCACAGCAGACTATGGAGGAAGGAATCAAAAGACACCTTGATACGGGAATGCTAGGATGAGTCTCCTAAAAAGACAGGAAAAAGTTAGGAGAGCTTGGAAGACATGCCATTTTTCAAGGTGATGAGTGTGCTGGTAAGCACCAGCATGTTCTAGAAGCTCAGTAATGGCTATACTTTGTAGGCTGGAGTGGATGGTAGGAGACGCTTTTGTAGAACTGGCTCTCTAACAACAATAAAGATGATTGGATCCAGAATAGCACTTAACCAAAGCAAAGTGGGAGTAATTACAATTATGGACAGCAATATTGGATTGGCATTCAGAGCCCCCTCACTTGCAGATGGCCCTGGTCCATAAGGATGGTCAATAGAATATGGTGTTCCTAAAGGCAAAATAGATGGTCAGCTAACAAAGGTTTTTCTTAATATATATTATCAAATGGAGCAGAGAATGATTGAGCAGAAGGCTGAGGTCAGGTGTCCCAATAGATAGTCACAATCCTTTGCCTGATTTTCAGCCTGAGCTATTCTTTTAGTCCCCAGATTGATCAACTAAAGACGCCCCATAGAGAAGAGCCCTGAAACACCATGACATGGGCAGAGTTTAATAATTCCCTCAGTCCTTCCCCAAAGGAACCTACAGGCATTTACTTGGATAACTGTATACTGAGGAAAGGGATATGCATAGTTTTTTGAGCACTGTTGGATACAAGTTCCAAGTTGACACTGATTCTTGGGGAACTAAACTGATATCATGGCCTCCTCTATTAGAGTGGAGACATATGGGAATCAGATACTGAATGGAATCTCAGCCAAGGTCTATATCACAGGGGGTTCACTGGGTCCACAGACCCACCCAGTGTCATGTCCTCAGTCCCAAATAAATAATTAGAATGGCTATTCTTAGCCCACACATTGGCTCCTATGAACTGTAGAATAACAGCTATTATAGTAGGAAAGGCCATGTGAAAGTCCCTGAAACTTCCCCTCTAGGCCAAGAAAATAAATATCACATATTGAGGGAATGGCAGAGATTAGTGCTATTCTTAAAACTTTAAGGGACGTAAGGGTGGTAGTCCACATCATATCCCCATTTAATTTACTAGTCTGGCTACCGTAAATGGTGACAATAATATACTACCACCACTTAGCAAAGTAATAGCCCCAATTAAAAAAGCTTGTGTCAGATGCAGTATCTTTATTAGAAAAGATTAACACGGCCACTGGTACATGGTATGTAGCTATTGATCTGGCATGTGTGTTCTTTTCAATATCTATTAAGAAGGAGAACCAGAAGCAGTTTGCATTTCTATAGGCTGGACAATAGTATACATTCATGGTCTTATTAAAGGGCTACGTCACTTCTCCGGATATCTCTATTACTATTACAGCTTTTTATGGTTAGTATTCAGTTGGCCGTATTTTATTCCATTTTTTTACCATCAACCTTTCTGTGCCATTATCTCCTATAATGGCATATAACTAGATTTTTAAAAAGCTAATTTATGAATCTTTGTTTTTTGAAAAGGGAATTTACTTAATTTACATATATTTTGACTTTGTATGATTTTATTTTGACGTCTTGATTTTTCATATTTCTCTTTTATAATTCTGGAAAATGCTCAAAGAATTTCTGGAAAATTCTCAGGTTTACCATTTCAAATATTACCTTAATGCCATTCTACTTTTTTCTCTCCTTCTCTAACTCTCCTTAGATAGGTATTAGACATTTGATTCTTTTTCCAACTCACAATCTTTCTTTCATATTTTTACTCATTTTTATCTTTATGCTGGTTTATGGGTGATTACTTCAGATCTTTCTTCAGTTCCCCAAATCTCTCTTTAGCAGCATCTAATTTACTGTTTGTTTCTTTCACTTTTTTTTTCAAGATTAATGACTATGGTTAGAGCAGTTATTCATGTGTCCAACAATGGAGCAACTAAATATATAAAGCAAATATTAACAGACTGAAGGGAGAAATAGACAGCAATAAAATAATATTAGGGGACTTCAGTACCCTACTTTCAACAATGATTAGATCATCCAGACAGAAAATCAAAAAGGAAACAGCAGACTTGAAACATACTTTAGACCAAATGGACTTAACAGACATACAGAATATTCCATCCAACAGCAGCAGAAATCACATTCTTCTCAAGGTAGATCATATGTTAAGCCACTACACAATTCTTGACATATTTACAAAGATTGAAATCAAATCAAGTATCTTTTCCATCCACAGTGGCATGAAATTAGAAGTTAACAACAAGGGGAAAGTTGGAAAATGCAAAAATATGCAGAAATTAAACAACAGACCGCTGAACAACAAGTGGGTCAAAGAATAAATCAAAAGGCAAGTCAAAAAGTATCTGGAGACAAATGAAAATGGAAACACAACACACCAAAACTGATTTTTGCAGCAAAAGCAGTACCCAGGGGGAAAGTTTATAGTAATAAATGCCTATACTAAGATAAAAGAAAGATCTCAAATAAACAACCTAACCTGTACATCAATGAACTAGAAAAATAAGAACAAAATAAGCCAAAAGTTAGCATAAGGGAAGTAATAATAAAAATTAGGGCAGAAATAACTGTAATAGACTAAGAAGACAATAGAAAGTTCAATGAAACCAAGAGTTGGTTTTTGGAACTACAAACAAAATTGACAAAACTTTAGCTAGATTAACCAAGAGAAAAAGAGAAGACTCAAATAAGATTATGAAAGAGGAGACAATACAACTGGTACCAATTCAGATAGTACAAAGTATGATTCAGAAGTGCAAAGGCTCATAAGAGATGACTATGAACAATTATATGCCAACAAGTTGAATTACCTAGAAGAAATAGATAAAATCCTAGAAATGTATAATCTACCAAGACTGAATCACAAAGAAAGAAAAAAGCTGAGTAGATCAATAATAAGTAAGGAGATTGAAGCAGAAATGAAAAATTTCCCAATAAAGAAAACCCAGGACCAGATGGCTTCACTGGTGAATTCTATCAAATAGTTAAAGAAGAATTAATGCCAATCCTTCTCAAACTATTCCAGAAAGGTGAAGAGAAGGGAACACTCCCAAACTCATATTACCCTCATACAAAAACAAGATAAGGACATCATAAGAAAAGAAAATTACAGGCCGGTATCCCTGATGAACATGGATGCAAAAGTTCTCAACAAAATACTAGCAAACTGAATTCAACAAACATTAAAAGGATCGTATGCCAAGATCAACTGGGATTCACCTTTGTATTGCAAAGAGAGTTCAACATCTACAAATCAATAAACATGACACACCACATTAACAGAATGAAGGACAAAAACCATATGATCATGTCACTAGATGCAGGAAAATCATTTGACAAAATTCAACATCATTTCATGATAAAAACTTCAATAAATTAGATATAGAAGAAATGTACCTCAACATAATAAAGGCCATGCATGACAAGCCCAAAGCTAACATTATACTCAAAGGTGAAAAGCTGAAAGCTTTTCCTCTAAGATCAGGTACAAGACAAGTGTGCTCACACACCACTTCTATTCAACACAGTACTGGAAGTCATAGCCAGAGAAATAAGGCAAGAAAAAGGACATTCACATAGAAAAGAAAAAAGTAAAATTATCAGTTTGTAGATGAGACGATATTATATATAAACAAATCCAGTAAAGTTGCAGGATACAAAATCAACATATAAAAATTAGTTGCATTTATATATACTAATAACAAACACCCAAAAAAGAAATTAAGAAAGCAACCCCACTTACTATATCATCAAAAAAATAAACTACTTAGGAATCAATTTAACCAAGGAGGTAAAAGAGCTCTACACTGAAAACTATAAGACATAAAGGGAATTGAAGAAGACAAATAATTGGAAAGATCCCACGTTCATAGGTAGTGTGAATTAAGATTATTTAAATATCCATACTACCCAAGGCAATCTACAGATTCAATGCAATCCCTATCAAAATTCCAATGGCATTTTTCATAGAAATAGAAAAAACAATCCTAAAATTTGTATGGAACCACAAAAGACCTTGAATAGCTAAAGCAATCTTGAGAAAGAAGAACAAAGCTAGAGGCATCACATTTCCTGATTTTAAACCATATTACAAAGCCATAGTGATCAAAATAGTATGGTACTTGCATAAAAATAGACACATAGACAAATGGAACAGAATAAAGAGCCCAGAAATAGACCCATGCATATACAATCAACTAATCTTTGACAAAGGCACCAAGAATCCTCAAAAGGGAAAGGATAGGTTAATATCCAAAATATATAAGGAACTCATAAAACTCAACAGCAAAAAAACCCTTTTAAAAAATGTGCGAAGGAATGAAAAGGTGCTCAATATCATCAATAATCAGGGAAATGCAAATCAAAACCACAATAAGATATCCCCTCAAATCTGTTAGGATGGCTATTTTCAGATACACAAGAGATGACAAGTGTTGGCAAGGCTGTGGAGAAAGGGAACCCCCGTGCACTTTTTGTGGGAATGTAGATTGGTACAGCCATTGTGGAAAACATGGCGGTTCCTCAAAAAATTAAAAATAGAACTACCATACGATCCAGCTGGATTGTATGGTAGTTCTATTGTATGGTATATATATATATATATATATATATATATATATATATATATATATACACACACACACACCACTTCTGGGTATACATCCATAGGAAATGAAATCAGTATCTCAAAGAGATATCTGCACCTTCATGTTCATTGCAGCATTATTCACAATAGTTGAGACATGGAAAAAACCTAAGCGTCCATTGATGGATAACGAAAAAAAAAAGTGGTATATATATACAATGGAATATTATTCAGCCATGAGAAAGAAGGAAATCTTGCCATTTGTGACAACATGGATGTACCTGCAGGACATTATGCTAAGTGAAATAAGGCAGACAAAGAAAGACAAGTACTGTATGATCTCACTTGAATGTGGAATCTAAAAAAGTCAAACACAGAAGCAGAGCGTAGAATGGTGGATATTAGAGGCTAGGGGTGGGAGAAATGGGAAGATGTTGGTCAAAAGGCACAAACTTTTAGTTATAAGGTGAATAAGTTCTGGAGATCTAATACACAGCATGGTGACTATAGTTAGCAATACTGTATTGTATACTTCAAAGTTCGTAAGAGAGTAGATCTTAAGTGTTCTTACCACACACACACACACACACACACACACACACAAAGATGACTATGTGAGGTGATGGACGTGTTAATTAACTTGAGCATGGTAATCATTTCACAACGTATATGTATATTAAATCATCACGTCGTACCCCTTAAATATATACAATTTTCATTGGTCCGTTATACCTCAATAAAGCTGGAAAAAAATGGCTGGTGTTCATTTCTAGAAGCTCTACTTATTTTTTCAAACGTGTTCTTTTGTCTGTTTGGAGATCTTTTATTGTTTCCTGTCTCTTTTATAATTTTAATAATTTTGAACATATTTAAATTTAAATATTTAGTTATTGACCCATAAGACTTTCAAAGTTGTTATTTCCTCTTCCTTGGGTGTCGATTTCCCTATTTGTTGTGTCTGCTGACTTTACCTCCAGAGGGTCCTTTCCTTGTATGGCTTGTGTGGTAACTACCAAGGCCACAGGCCTCAGGCTTTCTATATAGATCTGAGACCTCCTGAATTTATCATAGTAGTAACTGAATCTTACTTTTCTGGTTTATTTTAACAGGTAACTCTAAAAGCTCGAGGTTTAACATAATAGAAAATTATTTCCAGTTCATATAAAATCAAGGTGTTGGGGGTGGGGTGGGGAACTGTGTATCACACAATTATTCAGGGAACCAGGCTGACACTGGCAATGATATTCATGGTTCCTCAGGTTGCCCAGAGTGTTGACACCCAGACAGCAAATAGCAAAAGAGGGAGAGGAGAATTATGGGAGAGCTTCTTAAAGGCCAGCCCTGGGTGAGGCATACAATTCCTTTTGCTCACGTACTATTGGCCAGACTCAGTCACACGGCTCAAGCTAGATGAAAAAGAGGCTGGGAGAGGTCGCCTTAGTTTGGCAGATACTTCTCAAATCTACTTAATGAAAGAAGAGCTCACGTCTTTGGAGGGTAGTGAGGCTTCTGCCTCTACAAGTTCATATCAGTGGAATATTAACAAGTCCAACATTTTCCTATCTGGTGATGGTTGACTGATATTTGTTTAAATAAGTGACATGTATTTTAAATAACTATCCTAGAAGATAGAAAGTGCCAAGGGGCATAAGAGAAACAATAATGAAGACATTCAGAGGAAGGAGGGACCATTTCCACTTGAGAAATCAGGAAGGACTTCATGGAGGAGACAGCATTTGAACTGAGCCTGGATGCGTGAGTAGGATTTGGACACGCCAGCTCTGCTTGTGTTAGGCAGCTCCTTTCTAAGGCCACTCAAGTAGCACAGAGGCCATAAGCAGACAAATGTGAGCCTGGCTTTTTCCAAGCTATCCTGAGCCAGAATCCCTCATCTGTAGAGGTGCCGTACCACCCAGGACTTGCTCAGCTCCTGCTACCTCCTCCACTCTCTTCCTCTTGCATCTTGGGTCACTTCCATTGTCTCCAGTGCTTAAGTAGACAGGCTTCAGCACCAGGCGGACCTGGTTTGAGTTTTGGCTTTCAACAATTACTGTGTGACTTAGGCAACTTTTTCAACCTCTCTGAACCCAGTTTTCTCACTTATGCAAAAGAGAAAATAATAGTAGTTACTTGGTGGACCTGTGGGGATTTACAGAGAGAATGCACGTACAGCACTCAGCTCAGAGTAAGCACTCCGCAGCTGTTAGATATTACGATTATTAGCTTTCTGACTTGGTTTTTGGCATCTTCTTTTGAAACTCCTGCCAACTTTCCCTGGCGTCTTACTGCTTCTTTGTTATCCACCCTTTGAGGTAGAATTGATTCTTCATTGGTGCTTTTCTATTATTGACAAAACTATTTTTGGTCTTGCTGTATCTGTGTTACCTTGAACCTGCTGGGTTCATGACTTTGTCTATTACTAAAGCTGCTGATTAATTTTCAGGATGTCCTGTATAAAGAGGGTGACATGGTGTTGATGGTGATGATGGTGTGTGAGTATATGTATGTGTGAGAGTGAGATGGGCAAACCCATAATGCTTGACATCTTATCATCTTGGCATTAGCTCTGGTAAGCTTTCCAACACTGAACACATAAACTGTTTACATGTAAAACTCAGGGGGTTTCATCTTTGTATCTACCTTAGAGCCTTAATTAACGTTGATCCCAACCCATGCAGCCCAGGTGGACTAGCCACAGATGATTTAAATGGTATATTGGAAAGTTTCTACTATGTAAATACGGTTGCTGTGAAGTGGTCAGGCTGAGGCTGCCTTTGAAATACTAGTGAGTAACCAGATGCCTGTTTAGACATCACGTTAGTTGAAGTTTTAAAAATTGTCATCTTCACCATTAATGAAATGTTTATTGAGCATCCTGCATGTACAGCACTGCGCTTCCAGGCTCTGCCACCCAGCTTCTCTGCTCCTGCACACATAAGTGACCCCAACACAACGAGGGAGTCACCAGAGGGCCACCTGCTTTCCAGCTGCAGTGGCAGGTCCTCTTTGCATTTTTGAAAGGCAATCTCCAGTTAGAAAATAAAGCAAAATCATGATGATGATTTGGGCTATTCAGATGGGAAAGTACAACCTTGCCCTTCAATTCTAGGAGTGAAACTTTTCAGTCCACTGAGATTATTTCAAGGTCTATGTTCATTTTATCCATTTTCTGACGAAGATTTCCCAGGAAGAGTATCTGGTTACTCGCCATGGAAATTGCTTTCCTCTCTTTGGCTGAAGACTGTCATCGTCAAACTAATTTCCTGTTTGGTGTTCAATATTTGAAAGCAGGAAATTGTCATAATAAATAGGAAGCTTGAGATGATAGAGGAAATGCACTCAGAAATTTGGTTGCTAGGAAATTATTTTTCCCTGCCTTAACATATTAAAAATCTAGACCTTATTTGGCATTTTCTCCCCTCATTCTTATTCTCATCAATAGCCATTATCAAAAGAACTTTATTAAATATCGATTTCTGCTTGGCATTACGAGGGAGTGATTGGGCCCTTGCCCACTAGCAGCTTATAACAACGACACAACGATAACAACAACAACAAATCACTGTAAGAACAAAACAACAGGGGCTGCCTGGTGGTGCAGCGGTTTAGTCCGCGCTTGGCAGCCCGGGGTTCGCAGGTTCGGATCCCGGGCGCCCGCCGATGGGCTGCTCATCACCCATGCCGTGGCGGCGTCCCATATAAAGTGGAGGAAGATGGGCACGGATGTTAGCCCAGGGCCAGTCTTCCTCAGCAAAAACAGGAGGATTGGCGACGGATGTTAGCTGAAGGCTGGTCCGCCTCACCAAAGAAAGAAAAAGAACAGAGGTGACATTAATTTGATACTTAACTATTGAGACACTCTTCTAAGTATCTTAGATGATTTTTTTAAAATGTAGTGCTCACCACAGCCATGAGAAAAGTAATACTATTACTTTCATTTTATTGATGAAGTGCATGAAATATAAAGTCAGTAATTTGCCCAAAGTCACACAACTAGTAAATAGTAAATAGATTCACCTCTTCCCAGCTCACATTATTAACCACTATGTTCTACTATTTCTAATCTATCTAGAAAAAACTAGAAGGAATAGGGAGTATACACATATATGGACCAAAAATATAAATATGGGTTTATTCTTGCATGCTGGAGTCAAGCACATTTTGCAGAATGAGGGGGAGAAGAGAATTTCCAGAATTGTATATTGAGGAGCATTTCTGCTGTCTTCAAAAAAGCGAGCAACCACAGAGGAGGCGATACATTTGCAACTTGATTAAAGGGGTGGGGTGAGGCAGATGGGGGAGCAGCCGAGGTTGTGTTTTAGAAACGGAAAGAATTTGATGGGCCAAATGGAAAGTAGGGTGGATAAGCCTGAGGTTGGTGGGCTCCAGCAGTTGGTCTGCAGGAAGCCAGGTCAGCACATCACGGAGACCCAGCTCCTTGGAACCAGATTGCTCAGCCTGCTTGACCACCTCCACTCTGCAGTGAGCGGAAGCAGGATATGGTGCCAGCCTGACTTGGCCTCATCATGACGCATCCATAGCCTTTTGCATGTCACCAGAGGCAGGTGAACTTTAATCAACTACTGCACTTGTTTAATCTTTTTATCCTAATTTGGAGCGACATGATCTAGTGACCCAAAAGACAGTCGAGGGAGTCAATAAAGTCAGATTCTATTCTGGGTCTTATCTGGGATAAGTAGCTGGCTGGAAGTAGCAGTCATTCTAAGTAGCTGAAAATAACTAACAAGACATTTTGAGGAGTTAATAAGTCTTTCTCACCGAACTACATGAAAAGACATGAAACATTACACTTTAGCTACTCACTAGCCTTAATTAAACTTGATGTTGAAAAGGTCAGTGCCCTGTCTGGTGGGGTCCAAATCACTTCAGACCTGACAGTAAGGATGACTGTAGGGGTGTACATGGGCAAATGGGGGCCTTATGCCTTCCATTGGAGCATTTTAAATGAGCCATGCCCCAGCTAATAGCAACTAGCATTTATTAAATGCTAGCTATGTGTAAGTTACTGCTCCAAGTGCTTTAGATGCATTAACTCATTTAATCCTCAACAGCAACCCTAGTAGCTACACGTTGTTATAATTCTTGATAGATGAGGAAACTACAGAGAGATCTAATGATGTGTCCAGGGTTCTGCAGTCTACGAAGTGATAGAGCCAAGATTTGAACGCACCGAGTCTGACTCCAGAGCCTGTGTGCTTAAGCATCAGGCTTTGCTACCTCCCTCAATCAGGGATCGGGCTGTGCTCCCATCATCAAAAATGCACAAGCCTCTCCTGGGTTTCCAGGCACTAATACCTTCCAGGAATTCCAGCAAATGCCTTTTAGGATAGGTCAAAGATGCAGGCCTTCAGGTGCTGCCTGGAAAACACGAGTCTTCCCAATATCACGTGGATTGGTGAGGGTCACCAGGAGGTTGAGTTGGTAAGAACAATTACTGCAGTTTTTTGAACCAAAACACCTGATTCAGCAAATGTTTATTGAGCTTCAACTGTGAACTAGATGCTGTGTTAGGTGTTGGGAAGAAATATGAGTGAGACATGGTATCGACCTTCAAGGAGCTCTCAGATGAGCAGATTTGGCCTTTATAAAATTTCTAGGAAAACAAAAATAGCAGTCTGGACTGATCTTTTGTAAATTCTGCACTTGAGTTCAGAGGTATTACTTGCCCTGGTTTAGACTGAATTCCCGTGTAGTGGTAACATATGTATATAATATTTCCTGCCTCCTTTACTTCCTGCCACCTTTTTTATGTTCTGTAAAAGTACAGAGCTCTGTGGTAAAGAACATGTTTAATCTGGGACATTTTGAACAGAGGTGAGACACAGTCACTTTCTCATCCTTTCCTGCAGAATCCATTCACAGGGAGGGAAGTCGCGGAGTCAGGCTACTGGGTGTAAATGCTAGTTTGATCACTGTCTGGCTACATGTTCTTGGGCGAATTACTTCATCTCTCTGAGCCTAGACTTCCTTCCCTGTGAAGTGGAGGAATAACAGTAGTCAGCCTTAAAATTCTTTCAAGGATAAATTAAATTAGATGCAAAACTCCATAAAAATGTTTACGACATTGCATGCAGCAGAGAAATCTCTCAACAAGTGTAAGCTATTTTGATTATTTTCCCGGCATTGTTCCATTTCTGAGTTCCATTTCATTGGGCAGTACTCTGAAAGAGACTTTCTAGCAAAACAAAGATTATAGATCCTCTCCTTTTTTTCCCCCAGAGTAGATAGTAAATTGGCCCAGGAGCAAGATATGGGAGTAACAAACTTAGCATTTCTTGCTGATGTTTTCCATTTCTCAGAAGGCAAAGGAAGTAACAAGAAGAGATTCCTCTGGGCTAGACTCTGAAGTTGGTGATGTGCTCGAGACAGGGACCTTGAGAGAAAGTCAAGACCACCTTAAGCGTTGGGGCACAGAGCATCCATTCTCCTTCGTCAGCTCTGTATTTACTTCTGATCGACTTCCTGCTGCTCTCCCAACAGTGGCTGCTCTGAGCTGTCCTCTACTATCCTCAAGCTTCCCTTTCTCCTCTGGCCTGATCTTGGCCTTCTGTAGAAAACCTTACCCTCTGCATTACTCAGCCTCGTCCTCCAGTCTGACCTGTTCACAACTCTAGAGGATGTTGTTCACGTTGGAGGTGCGCAGCTTGGTGGCCTTTTCATCCCACATGCTCTCCCCAGGGGTCTTGGGCTGCTTCAGCTAGAACACACTTACTACGGTTCTTTGAGTGTGCTGCACTCACTCTTAGCTCTGGAGTTTGTATGTGCTGTTGCCTCTGCCTTGAAAGCTCTTCTCTCTCTCTTCCCATGGTCCACTGTTCTTCCCCCAACACACAAAAAGAACAAATTCCTCCTTAGTCCAGGATCACTCTGGTTAACTTCTACTCATATCTCAAGACACAGATTAAATATTACTTCCTCAGGGAGGCTTTCCCAGAACCTTCATCTAAGATAAATCCCTTTGTTGAAACAGTATTCCTTGATGCTCTTTTTTTGAAACATGTAACACATGAGGATTTGCTTAAAGTCTATGCACAGGAACTGTGTCTATCCTGGTCTTCACTCTGTGAATAAAAACAGTCCTACCCTACACCTGGCCTCCCCCAACCTCTCTCAGAGGCAACCTCTTCTAATATTTCCTATTTGAAATTCTTCTAGCGGCTTCCTCTGTAACTCTACATAATATGCTTATTTATTGTTTCTTGATTTATTAATGGAGACAATAATGATTGATTTCCTGCAATGAAGGATGAGGACTTAATTTACTTTCTCTATGTCTCATTTTATTCCCTCTCTTCTTTCTAATGTTTGTCAAGTTTCATTTTTAGTTCTTTCATTGGGTTACCTTTATTACTGCAAATTATAAACTGAAGCCATTACTTCTTTCCATGAACTTTAGACAGTTACTCTTAACTCCTCACTAAATTTGAGGGTGATATTAGTATCCCTACCATTATCCCCCTTATCTTTTTTCTTCTGCTTTCCAAATTTTGCTAGCTCTACCTTTACTTTTATATCATCGGGTTTATCACATATACACTGTTTCACAATCGTAATTTAGACTTTTCTTTTGTCTATAGCTTGATTCTGAAAGTTGAAAACAAGTAAAGAGTTTGCATTATTTTGGCTTTGTAACTGCTTGTCACTGCAAAACTACTGGGGAGGCAGGGTTCGGGTCTTTCTCTGTGGATTCAACATCCCAGCTTCTGTTCTATCAGAAGCAGCCCTTGCCTGGAGAGAAGGTCAAATTTCAAATGGCGTCTCTTTCCTTATACTTGATCAATTCTTTGCCACGGTTCCACAATCGTGCTTAATATGTGGATGATGATTTCCTTGTGTAGTTTATTTTTCAATTTTCTTCTTGGAGTTTCCATTGCCTTTCTTTTTTTCTTCTTGATAGTATGTATTTTCCGTAGACTAAGTTACCTCACCATCTATTGCGTGAAATCGCAGCCCTTCTCTTTCCTCAGTCTGATTTTTATTATTTTGTAGATGTCTGGTTGTTCTGCCTGGAAGCCTCTTGCATCTTCTTCATCTTTTTTGTCTTAAAATTCCACAAAAAGGTGTCTGATTTTTTTTTAACCATTCTCAGTGCTGAGTGTTCAGCAGGTGCTTCCAATCTGAAGGTTTCTGTGTTCTATAGCTATGAGAAATTTTCTTCTATCATTTTATTGACAAATTTTTTCTCCTCTATTTTTCTTTCTGTCTTTTTCTCTTTGCTTGAATCTCTATGTCTTTTACTTTTTGTCTCTTACTTGTCTTTATTTTTATGAGAGGGGATTTTACTTTTTTGGAAATGCCTTTAAATTATTCTTTTAGTAATTTGTTATTTTTAAACTAGTTGGTGTTCCTTTTCACTGCATCCTATTTTTATCTTATTGGATGTAATTTCTTCTTGAAGACTAATTAGATTTTTTTTAGAGTTCTCCTATGATTTCTAAAATGCTTATGTTTCCCATGGAGTCTATTATTCTTTATGCTTATCCTCTTCCAAGGTGCTGATTTCCCTCAGGTGTTTGATGATTCTGGTTGTACTTTCTTATTGAAGGATGAAGGACCAGGTTGTTTATTTAGGACAGTTGGAGACAATTTACTCTGCTCTTGACTAGGCAGGTCTAGGTCTTCTATCAATCTCTGTCAGGAATGAGAAGTATGACTGGTACCTCTATGTCAGTGAGCAGGGCTCGTGGGCTGGAGGATTTTGCTTTTAGTTGTAGTGTTTAGCCTGGGTTTCCCCCAACCCAAGTGTTGGACTGAGGACAGCTTTGCTTTAGGGCATCCATATCCTTACTCTCAGTCTTAGCCTCTCCAGAAAATCCATTTTTTCCCCCTGTACACATACACATTAGGTATGCAAAACTTTAGTGCCCCTATTAATCATCTCTTTTTTTCCTGTTGTGCCAGCACAATGCCTGGCTCTAAGTAAAAATGCAATAATTGTTTTAAATGACCATATAATAGTAGTACATAGCTTTTATGCATTCGCTAATGAGGGGTCACCACATTAAGATGTGCTCCCTGTACCCAAGCAGCTAATAGTCTAGCTTCTAATTGAAGGAACAGATGTGTAAACAAATCACTACAGTAAAGAGACAGAAGTGTGCTAGAATGTGTTTGTGCAAAATGCTGGCACTTGAGGAAGAGATATTAAGTCTGAGAGGGAGAGCAAGGAAAAGTGGCAGAGAGAAGGTGACGTTTCTAGAGGAGAGCGCGGTGGACGAGAGAGCAGCCTCTGCAGCCAGGCTGCTCAGATTTGCATCCTGCCTCTGTCACTCACTGGTTTTCTGTGGACATGTTATCCCCTCTTTGCCTGTTTCCTCCCCTGTAAAATGGGCATATGATAATAGCCCTGGCCCTATAGGGTTTTTGTGAAGATTAAATAAATTGCTACACATAACGTGCGTCAATGGTGCCACCCATTCAATACACATTAGCTCTTATTTTTGTTGCTATTATTTCTTGATATGGCCTTGAATGATGAGTTCAATAGCCAGAGAATGGACAGATGGTTATTTGTGGGAAAATAAGCTTCGTGACTGAAGGCACAGTGGCAGGAAAGTACAGGCACATTTAGACAGGGGAGTGGCTGAGTGTGACCAGAATGCAGGATTCTGGGGTGTGTGCCAGGATAAAACTGGGAAGGAGCTGGACCTGATCACAGGAGGCCTTGGAAACACACAAAGGAGTAGCTTACACAATCTCGTCATCAGTTTTCTGGCTTGAGGTACTGTGTACATAGTAATTAAGGCAATTGATGAAGTTAGGGAATCTATAACCTATACAAATGTTGAAACTTCTAGGGACTCCATTTAATAGGTGGCTTGGATAAATTAGGGTCATTAAGAACACATAGAAATGTCTCTTTGAAGAAGACAATCAGGGAAGTGACAGGATTGAAAATAATCGAATGAAAAAATTCATAGCCTGGGGTCAGGGTGGGAGGGTTAGGCGGTCCCTTGTAAGAGCGGTTAGACTTGTAGGTAACGTTGAATTATAGAATTTGGTCCAATGTGCAGAAGGGTTAGAAAGGTAGCTTTTGGAAAAACAGGAGGATAAGCTTTCTAACTATATAGAATCATCATAAGATGCAGAGGCTGGCCGTGCAGTAGGGGTCCAGTCACTGGAAGTGCCCAAGCAAATGGAGGTTGCTGGGGAGATTGTGGGGGAGTCTTCCACCCGCTTGGGTCCATATCTTCTAAGGTTTCTACTGACTCCGCATGCCTATGTTTACATGCTCTCCAGGCCAGAATTCATTTCCAACTTTCTCCAGGTGCAGTCTCAGCACCTTCTCGCCCACTTCCCTCCCCAGCTATAGATGTGTGGTTTCACTTGGCTTTAGAAGTTTCAGTGCTAAAGGGAAGGATTGGTTCATTGTGAGCAGGCGGGCTAAGACCAAGGCTCTAAGGCCACTCTGGTTTGCCACACCACTGATGTCTGCCCAATCAGGCCTGACAGTTGCTTTAAAACGTCTGTAGTCTGCTGTTCCCTGCCCTCTAATTACACATAGCCTGCACTCTTTCCAAAGATTAAACTGTATTTCCTAACACCATTCAGCCTCCTTCCTCTGCTTTCATACAATATCCCACAATCCTTCCCTTGGGGGCTGGGAGGGTCCTTACAAGTACCCACTTCCACAAAGCCTGGGCCGGACAGGAGAGAGAGGTCATGCTGAATCGCTCTTTCAGACCCAGCTCCTGCTTAATCCATCTTCTTTTAGGTCTTTATATCTAAGGAGTAGAGCTGCTGCTTTTGTTGTTGGTGGTGAGGAAGAGTGGCTGTGAGCTAACATCTGTGCCCATCTTCCTCTATTTTTTATGTGGGTTGCCACCACAGCACAGCTTGATGAGTGGTATAGGTCCATGCCCAGGACCCGAACCTGCAAACCCGGGCAACCAAAATGGAGTGCGCTGAACTTAACCGCTACGCTGCTGGGCTGGCCCCAGTAGACTCCTTTTTTATGGCTGCTATCATGCCTGTGCCTAACAGTTCCCAAGCCCTATAGCCATTATTTTTCATTCTGGAGGCTTTTAAAAATCAAGTTGCATCCTCAAAATTCACTGGTGCACAACACAGAAGCAAACATGGAAAGCCTCAAATGATGTGGCCTTGAACAGATGCTTAGGGCTTGAATAAGTCTTCAAAGAATGAAATTAAAATGGTATTTCCACAGGAAGGTAAGAACCTGAGGAAACTGGAACAATTTCTCCCAAATCTGGCCGACGATCCTTGTTGAGGATGCTGATTTGCCCTGTTTTATGCTGGACTGTGCAAAATAAACAGTGTGCACAAAGAGCACTAATTGCTTCATTTATTCTTCCATTTAGCCAGGGGAACATCAGAGCTTATTCAGCCTCAGAATGGAAAATTACATGTTGGAGAGAAAATAGCCACACTGAAGGGATGACAATGCAATTCAGGTTCTGCTCGTTCACATACTTTATTTATCCAGTGAAGAAAGAGAAAAAAGAACTTGAAGGTGGCACAAATTCTGAGAGAAGACCAAGGTCACATGTTCCTTCCTCAGTCTGATTTAAATCCACAGATTAAATAAAAGTGCAAAGGGATGAGATGAACATTTTGCTGGAGAATAAAATGTCTTGTTTGAGAAAGAAAACCCTTTTTAAGGTTAATATCTACCCAGGGGTTTCTTATTTGACGATGGCTTACTTTTGTCTTTATAAAAATATGACAGCATTGTATAACCTGCTGGGGTTGGATATTTAAGAGAAGGTAGCAGGAGGCTGCTGACTTGGCAACCTTCCGGGAGTCCAGGTCTGAGGGAATTCCACCATGGTGAGAGCCACAAGGACATCATAAACATCCTCGGTGGGGGAGACACGATGACACATGGCGAAAAAGGAATCTCAGACATTACAGTCTAGGACCACCATTATACAGATGGGGAAACCGAGGCCCGGGAGGTTAAATGATTTCCCCATGATCACACAGCTAGTCAGTAGCAGGAACTCAAATTTCCTGGTTTCTAATTCAGTGCTTTTGAACACTGCATGAATAGATACTCCTAATAGTAATTTCTTTCCCAAGATTCTAAAGTTGGCAATTTTAGCCTTTTAAGTAAAAAAATTGGAGATAACAAAAACGATTAGTGGCAAACTCTGATAAATTTATATCCAATCTCAGGAACTTCATGTTAAGATATAGTTAAAAGACTAATGTTTGCGTCAGAATCAGGGAACTCGATTTTTTCATGAACGCACACAACAATATCTTACACGCAGTGGGACCGGAATGGAAGGCAGCACCACACAGGAAAGATTAGAAAAACCAACATTAGAAAATGAAATGGACCATGTTGGCCATTGGTAGGCTGGTCTAAACTGTTCAGCGCTTTCCAATAACACAGAAAATGACACAAAGTCACAATACATGAGAGGGGAGTTCCAAAGGGCTCTAGGTGGGCACTCAGAAGCACCCCTTTAAGCATCTGGGTGCATGTGCACAGGCTGACACTTGGCATCAACCTTCACCAGACCCACCTGAACGGAGCGAGGGTGAGCCCACGCACTACACTGCCCACAGCCGAGCACAGCTCTGGGGCAAGTCAACGCCAAATCCCTGTCATCTCAAAAACTGGCCTGCTCCATTTTAACACTGTGTGTAAATCAGAGAGGAGAAGAATGGGGTGGGAAACCTTTCAGGTTGCTGCTATAGGCTGGACGTTTTGAACCCTGGACAAAGTGACCGGAATCTTTGTTTCCCCTGGGCCTGGAGCTTTTGTAATGGGCTGGGTGTGGGCCTTGATGTCTGCGATTCGCTCTTTAAACTTTTGCTGAAGGAATTTTTCTTCTTTGGAGTAGCTTTTTGCAAACACCGACATCAGCAGGCACCCTGCCATGGATATGCCCCCGATGCAGAAAAGAACAGCTCCTGTCAGCTTGCACATGTCAAGGGCTCCGTTAAATTGCACAGCATGGGTGTCGACCACCACAAAATCGGCTTCGCCAAAGGCTTCGATTTTGGGGGGCACAAGAAAGCCCACTGCCAGAACAGTCAATCCAAGAATCACGAAGACTGTGCCAGAGATGAGTCCGACCTAGAGAAAGACACAATGAAGCAAGACAGAATAAGCACAGTGCTTCAGCTCTCCCTGAGCCCTCCAGGGAGACTTGTCTTATTTTTTGGGAAAAGTGAAATTTCCTAGTCACTCCAAATTTGTATGAGAAGCTTACATAATTTTCCGGTTAAAAGAAAAGGTGAAAGGAGGACCTTTCTGATTTCAATGCCAACCAGAAACTGTAGTGCTGCCTTGATTTTTCCCTTGGAGCTTTCTGTTTGTACAATGCTTTGCAATTGACAAAGCCCCCTTTTGCTTACATTGTCCCATTTGGTCTTGAGGAAGAGAAAAGTGGCCCTGATATCCAGCAGCTGGCCTGACTCTATCCACTAGGCCTTGATGCTGTTAGAAGCTAGCCTGGAGCTCACGGCGACGCCATGTCATTCTCCTGGTGGGACAATGGGTCTCACAGAACATCAACGCCAGACAAGCTCATTCTGTGCCCGTGATGAAGTGAGACAAAACAAGACCACTTCATAATTTTGTCTAAGCACAGACAAAAACAAGGTCATTGTGGAAACCAAAATATACCTAACACCCCCTCCCCATTCTCCTCTGCACCCCTACCCCTGGCTAACATGATTGACTGCTGCTTCTCTACCAATTACAGCTTTAGTCTAACTCTAGTCTGCACCCCATAGACAAGATTTATTAAGATATCCGATCACAGAATTGTCCCTGACAATCCAGAGTGAACTCCTGCTCCCTTAGATCCTCCCCCAAATCACCCAACCAATGTCCACATCCTATAATACATCCTTTCTCACACTCTTTTACTGAAATGCCCCAGGAACCCCTATGGCGTCATTCTCTCTCACTGTGATGAGTTAATAAACTCAACTCGTTCAACATATAGGTATGTTCCTGGTGATTTTGGCTGGAGGACATTGACAGTCTGTATAACTACCCATGTTTTCCCCTAAATAAGTGGGGAAGGAAACGTAACTGCCAGAGGAAATGTAGCCTCCCAGAGGGTAGGTTACTGGCAAGTTTCAGAGGCAGAGCTAAAAGCCACTGATCTCCAGGGCAGTGTTCCTTCTCCTCTAATACGTAGCTATTTAGGCTTTACTTGTGCAGATGGTGAGAAGTGTTAAGAGGTTAAACTGCATTAGCTCAAATTCTAATAAAATGTAACACGCTGAAGATGGAAAATAATATACCATTTGGTGGTTTAAGCTCAGAGGTTTGGAATTTACAGACTTACTGCCAACTAGTACTTGAATCATATAAGGAAAGTCACTTAAACGCTCTTTCGTTAATTTCCCCATCTAAAAAATGATAAATGATAATAGTACCTACCTCATAGAGTTGTCCTGAGGACTAAATGAGATCATGCATGAAACCACTTAGCCCTGTGCCTGGCTAAGTAATGCACTGTAATAAGTAGCTATCATTATTATTATTTGGACATGCTCCTCTTGTAAAATTATGCTACATTGGCAACAACATTACAATTGCTCAGAACTTGGAATAAAGAACAGCTAATATAGTTATTTATTTTTAACCACACTTTTCATTTCCTCCTCTTCCTGATCGCTTTTAGTTAGAATAACAAGGTTGGAAGAATAGCCAAGTGCATAACACTATTTAATCTTGAACATTTAAAGTGTATTTATTTAACTTATTTATTTGTTAAATTTCAGGGTAATGCAGTAATAAAGAATGTTTAGATAATATAAGGAAAACATATTCACAAATCCTTCACCCTAACAAAGGGGGGGAAAGGCGAACTAGTATCATTGAGCATCTATTGTGACCTAGGCATAGAGCTAGATATGTTTTCACTTAATCCTCACCAGCATCTTATGAGAGGAAGGTAATTTTATTTCCATTTCACCTATAAGAAAGTGAGGCTTCTAGAGTCAGAGAAGCATAGTTCAAGGTCCCAGAGTTAGCAGGTGGAGTGGCTGGGCTCTAACCCATGTCTGTGTAACTGCTAAGCCCCATTTCCCACTTTTATTCTCCCAGAATACTTCACCAATTACTATTTTGTATATTACCTGCTATTGCTTTTAAAAAATTACAACAGAGTTTTAGTTACCCTATATGGACAAATTTCCGTTATGTAATGTAGTAAAGAAACTGAAAAACAGAGCCAATATAATGTATTCTGAAAAAAATAGAAAATATTCTATACAGGATTTAAGTACTACAGGAAAAATTGGGTTGTAAAATATAACATTTTGGATGGCTTTCTACATTTTTCTAAAAATGGTGGCAAATCAATTCACCTTCAAAGACTAACCATTATTTATAACTTTTAAAAAATGACTCACATTGGAAAGTTCTGAATGCACAAACTAAATTAACTTAAATATACATGGTGACATGCTTCCTATGTCACTAAATTACCTTCTTCCTCAAGAACTGGCACTAATTCTCAAAAATTGAGAGCAGCAAAAACATATCCATCTTAGTTTCTGAGATTCTTAAGAGCAACTGAGGCCAATGCTCTCTGTCTTCTATTTCTATCTTGTCTCACCACAGCTCTCATTCCAGCCTTGTGCTCAATAAATATTCCTAACTAACTTAAACCACGAGACTGCTGAATATGGAGCCAGGTGATTGATTCTCAGAGCAATCTGCTCCTCAACTGAGCAGCGCTTTATAGATTAAAATCCACTCTTGGAATATCACTCAGAAGCTAAAAGGCAAACCATGTCTTGCAGATGGCAGAACTCCTGCTCGCTTCAAGAACTGGAAAGTGGCTGACCTCCCTGAGCCTTCTCCCTTTTCCTTGTTATGTTAGAGTATCAGAGAGAGAGTTTAAAAATTGAGAGAGTTTAAAAAATGCAACACAGAGGTCTTTTAAGGGTCTAAGAGAGCAAAGCAGCCCTGTTTGGGGCCCTGCAGAAGAGTTGGAATGCTGCTGGGCGACAGGCTCCCCCAGGCATCCCAGAACAGCCTGGGGCTGTGAGGTTTTTACATCAACACCAACAGCGAGAGAGAAGGACGTCTCCAGGCCAAGACAAACCCTCGACACAGCAGTAAGGACAATTTTTGTGCTGTGACTTCTGATGACTCTCTCTGCTTTGGGAAGGATGTGTGAAAATCCAGTCCCTGATTTTTGGAAAGGAGGATTGGACAGGGAGGAGAACTTGGGTTCCAGAAATTCTGCTGCTGGGGGCGACAAGCCAGAGACTGCTGTTATTTTGACCAACATCCCCTTCGTTGTATCTCTGTGAGCTGATGAGGTCTGAAAATGCAGTTTACTCCAATAAGCAGAGCTGGCAGCAGTAACAGCACAGCTGTTCTGGCAAAGAGGAGGCAGTAATGACTGTTGGAAGCAAGAACTAGCGTGTCAGGGAAGAACAGAGTGGGGGTAGGGGGAATACTGGATGGAGCTAAATGTGAAAGGGGCCATCTGGGTTAGAGGTAATTCAGGGGAAGCGCATCAAGAGTGGGTACTGGCTTTTCTTCTTCATCAGCTCTGAGGGCTGCTGCTGACCTTTCCTTAGCAGGACCTGAGTTTCTGAGTGGTGTCACCTGCCAGCAGCAATGGCAGATTCTAGCTCATCTGTCTCGACCCTCTTGCCTGACCTGCTTGTAGGGACACTGAGCTTTACAAAGCAACAACCAATGCCAGGCTATGATCGAGGTCCTTCCACGTCCCTTATCTCATACAGTCTTCATGGCGCTCCTTCTCCTGGGTAGTGGTATCCTGCAATAACTCTTCTACCTCACAGAAACTTTGTCACTTCAGCACGTGAACATATTCAATTGCTTCCATCTTCAAAATTCTATTCTAGACCCCGGTGTCCCTCTCTACCTACTGCCTGAATTCATTCCTACTCTTGATGGCCAAGCTTTGTCCTCCCTGACTTCACTGAAACTATTCTCTCAGAGGTCAGTAATGGCCTCCTAATTGTCAAGTCTTATCTCATTTGAATATTCTGCTGTCATTGATGTTAAACACTTATGCTTTCTTAAAACCCTCACCTACTGTTATCCCAGACACAGCTCTCTCCTGTTTCTACATTTCCTTCTTCAATATTTCACTCTTAACCTGCTTTGCCAGACATTCTCTTTAAATTATCGGTGTCCCCAAGTGTGCACCTTTGACTCACGTCTCTTGTTCAGTTTGTTCTCTCTATGGTTTAATCTGTGGCTACAGTTTCAAATCCTACCTTCATATCAATGACTTCCAAATCTCCAACTCTAGCTCACATCTCTCTCCTGGACTCTAGCCTCATATTTCTGACAGCCAATAGGAGGACCTACACAAAAATGTCCCAAATGTTCCTAAAATCCAAAATATTCAAGATGGTGCTCCTTCCTTCCATCCCGGTTTTCTTTCTGTGTTCCTGTCATCCACCCATTCACTGTCCTGCCTCACATTCATAATCAATAGATAATTACATCTTATTGATTCTGTCTCAAAGAACTCTCTTGAATCTTGTGTCTCCTCTCCATCATCACAGCAACTCTAAGGGTGCAGACTATTATTATGTCTTGCCCAGATTATTGCAACAGCATTTGGATGGTCTCCACTGCTAGCCTCATCCTTCTTTGTCCATCCTTCAAGTGCCATCTGAGAAAATGTTTAAAAACAGAAAGAACACCACCTGAGTTCTCTTTTTAAGAGGCTTCCATAGCTCCTCTCATCTCTAGTCTAAAACCAACTCTTTAATATCTAGCAAAACTTTAGGAGAAATCTAAGACAAAAGTTTGAACTCTGAATTAGCTCAGGGGGGAAACTGGAGCAATCAGGACAGATAGGAGATTAATGGGGGTCTTGAGAGAAAACAGAAGGACCAGAGTCATTTTCATTTTTAGTAAGGCTGCAGAGGATACAGTCTTGCCTTGTATCTGCACATCACTGTTGAAACTTCTCTGAGAAATTTCTGGTATGAGTTGAGAAGGTAGGAAGGAGGATAACCCTGAGGTGAGGAAAAAACGATTGGGGGGTGAGAATACTGATCCCATTAGTTTATACCTGCCATATGTTCCGTCTGTTGCACAATCAAGTGACAACAGCCTTAGTCAAGGTCAAGTATAAGAATAAGAAAGAAAAATTCCACCACAGCATTTGTGATTCTTGGGCAGCAGCAGCGGGTGGCAGGGGGGAGGTGGGACAACGTCACATAGATTTTTGCAGATGGAAGAAGTTGTAGGCACTGGGATAAATGAATAGTGACTGGGGTAACCATGCAGTAATCCAGAACCTGTGAGGCATGGAGAATGTGTGTAATACTGTGAGCATGTGTATGTGTGTGCATGTGTGTTTATATCTGATTGTGAGACAATCTCCCCAAGAAAGCCTAGATTTATTGTCTTGCCTCCTCACTGCACTCAAGCTGGAAGGTTCTGGAGAAATTTCCATTTCACAGCCTTTCAGAGTCTTCTGTGATCTGGCTTTTGTATGTATTCCCATGTTCATCACTTGACCTCTTTCCTCTAACTTTCACCCCAGCCATACTGACCTGTTTGCATGCCTGAACATGCCATCTTCTCTCATGACTCAGCTTTTGAAAGCTGACCGGATGCCCTGTTCTGCTTATTCTCAGATGATTTCTTCTGAGGAGCCATTTCTTCCCCGAGTTGCATTAGGCCCTCCCTGCTCCCAAACCCCGTGCTCCCAGTAAGTACCGTGACTATTTTCAGGGGAGTATTTATCACGTTGGGTGGTAACAATTGGTATGCATGTCTACCTTCCCTATTCGACTGTGAACTCCTTCAGGTCAAAGCTATACCTTATTCACAGGGGAAGAACAGTGTCTTATTCACAACTGAATCCCAGAGCCTACCACCTAGGCTTGTACATAGTGGACATGTAAATGTTTGTAGAAACAAAGAATAGCATTGTGAGATAGGTGTTATGTTGACCCATGTGATAGAGCAAAGAATCTAACTCAGGCCCATTTGATTCCAACCTCTGTTCTCATTAAGCCCCTCCATGCTGCCCACTGCTAAGGAGCTGGCTCAAGGGCAGAGTCCTACAGAGGCACTGTGAGCATAGCCCCCAGTGAGAGACCAACATGCCCTTAGCAACACTAGAGTGGAAGAGGAGAAAGGGGAAGCCCACAACTTGAACCACCTACAGATGCAGGTTGAAACGACAGAAAAAAACATAAAGAAGAATCATAATAGAAACATATGTATAACCAGTGCCTGTCTCTATATTGGGAGAAAGCACTTCATAAACCCATTGGGATGAATTCACTTACTTCCTTAGGAGGAAACACTAGAACAGTTGGTTTATTCCATTGGTAGAGGTGAGGTCTCTAAGACAGTGAATTCTTAGGTTATTCAGGTTGACTGTAGGCTTCTGAAAGCCCAGTATAGTGTTTTATGATTAGGATATGAGTCTAGAATTTGGATTTTGCTGGAATATAATCTCTATGAGGCCATGGGCTTTTGCTGTTTTTATTCTCTGAAGTAGGTCCAGCACAACAGGGAACAAATACTTTTGGATCTTGTTTGTTTAAAATCAAAGGGAGAAAATATTGAAATGTGAATTCCAGGATTGGTAATTTGCTGTGAGTTCTTCATTTTAAATCCATACCTATACATTATTTGATGGATTTACAGCTTCACAAATCACACAACCACTAGTGCTTTGGATCCAAATGAATTCTTGCAATATTTTGTATGTCAGTGGCATTTTAGGCTCTTGGCACAACAGATCTGTCAGGCAAATATTTGTTTTTTTGACACATAGAGAAGCAACCACCCACTTATCTGGGTAAATACAAGATGTGCCAAGCATGGTTATGTATTTCATTGGTACAGGCCAGTAAGGATTCATCAGAGGCGACATTTCTACAAGGCAAGGATGCTGGCTTGACCAATTCTAATACAGAATATGTGACATTAGTAAAATTTTGAATTAACACAGGTCTTGGGTAATCCATGTTAACAAAACTATGTTACCCAATACTTTATTTATTAACTAGATTTCCAGTTTTATTTCCATTTCAGAACTCAGTGTTCCATATGGCATCTGGTAACAGTAGCTAATACATCGGATGTTTATTGAGTGCATACCAGACATTATTTTAAGCTCTTTGTAAATATTATCCTACTTAATTCTCACAACTTTATGTGGTAGGTACTATAAAGATCACTGTTAGAGGCTCATTAAGGTCAATTGACTTGCCCAAAGTTACAGAGCTATTAAAAAGAAGAGCTGGGATTTGAACCCATGTATGTAATCTGAGGACAGAATCCACACTCATAATCATTATGCTACACTGCCTCTTGTTAAACTATATTGCCAATAAATTATAAGTTTATGTCAATATCAATGTCAAAAAATCTGAGATCTTTTGGGAGAAAGTCGGAAATGATTGGAAATCCTAGAGGCACAGAATGTTAGAGCTGGAGGGGACCTGAGACATCATCCAAGTTTGCATCTTCTCAGCATCCCTTCCTGAATCTTCATCCTTTTCTTGATTTCTACGTGTTGAAATAATCCAATGCCCTCTTCTCTTCTATGTCCCTACTCTCTTCCTAGGTGATCACATCTAATCTGGTGCCTGGTATACATTCTATATGTCAGTGACTCCATCTACGAGCTGCAGATTCGTATATTTAAATTACCACCACAGATCTCCACTTGCAAGTCTAATAGGCATCTCCAATACAACATGGCTGAAAACAAACTCTTGGTTCCCCACCCATCCCATCGATCTCCTAGTGTTCTCCATCCCAGTAAATTATAATGTCATTCACTAAATAGCCCAGGCTGCAAGCCTTGGGAGTTCACGCTTGACTCCTCTTTCTCTCATATCTAATTCATCAGTATGTCCTGAAAGCTTGGCCTTCAAACTTTATGCTAAATCTGACTACTTCTTCCCATCTCCACTAACACCACCTTAATCTAAGCCACCATCATCTCTTGCTGGGGTACTTTAATAGCCTCCTAAGTAATCTAGCTGCTTCTACCCTTGTCCTTCTATAATCTATTTTCCATACAGTAGCTAGAAGGACCCTGTTAAAATATTAGTTAGATCATGTAACTCTTCTGCTTAAAATGGTCACGTGGCTTCCCACGTCTCTCAAGGTAAAAGCCAAAGTCCTCACTGTCATCGACGAGGCTCTACAGAAATCACCCGTGCCTTGTTATTTTTCTGAATTCATCACCTGTCCTTTTCCCCTCTCATTCCACTCCAACCAGACTGGACCTCTTGCCATTTTTCAAACGCACCAAACTTGTTCCCATTTCAGAGCTTTTCGACTTGCTATTTTCCCAGCCTAGAATTGACCTTCAGCCAGATAATTTTATGGTCTGTTCCCTTAGTTTATCCTGGTATTTGCTCAAATGTCATCTCCTCTGAAAGTCTTTCTACAATCAGCGTATCTAAATACCAGTCCTCCATCACTCCCATCCTCTTATCCCGACTTATTTCTCTTCATAGCACTTGTCGCTGTCTGACATTCTATTATGTGGTTCATTTGTTTATGGGCTGTTTCCCATGATAGACTGTAAGTTCCATGAGGGCAGGGGCTTTTTCTTCTCCCATTTATCACTTTAATCTCCAGCAATGTGCAACTTCTTGGCACGGAATAGGTGCTCACTACTTATATGTTGAACGACTGCATACTGAGTTGTCTAATGAGGCTCCTTTGTTTAAGGAAGCTGAAGCTCAGAAAGCCTCATGATTACATATCTGGTAGAGGCAGAGCTGGTACACTGACCACCGTATTATGTCTCAGCGTTAACTCTCTCTACTCAATTAATTTTTTTTAATAATTCATGTAACTTGTCAAATGGTGCCTACCAAGCCTGTGTGGGAGGCTGAAAGCATACAATGTTTTGCTTATAGATGGCTTCACAGTTGGTGAGTTTAGTGGCACATTAAAAACAGTAGCAAAAATAATAATAATTAACGATGGCAATTATACCTATTTATGTTCAACCTGCAAATCAACAATTGTGTTGTGTTTCGAGGTCTCTTTCAGCCCAAGGTTTATATTCTCCTTTCCTAAGGGAAGAAAACTGCATTTAGAGAAACCAGTCGTGATGTACACATAGAGTACCAAACCTCTCAGTTCCCTAGAGCTACAGTATTTACCATATCCAATAACTCTTCCGTTTCCTGAGTTAAACAGATGCTCTTTACTTACCTTCCAGAATACTGAGCTCCACCTGTTAGGTGATCTCTGGATCTGGAAATCATCCTCATACTCCCAGATCGAGGTGGTACAGTCCTCATAAAACTGGTGCAGGTAGGACCGGACTCCGTAGCGCTGGTACCCACCCTCAGCAGCAGCCTGTGCCTGCTTGGACCCACAGATGTGGCTGCAAGAACTCATCCTTCCCAGCTGGAATGACAACACCCACATGTGTCAGCCCTATGGGCTCTGGCCTCAGGATCAAATGGCATATTAAAGGTGAGAACCAGGCTGAGCAATGTCAGCCTGTTTGAACAATGTTCTTTTCTTAAGAGAAAAGACACTTTTAAAGACTTGTCTTTCTTATAAGCTGCTCTTTTCTACTTAATGCAAAATTACTCCAAATACTCAATGACTAGAACTGGTTCTCCAAAATGAAACAAGACATAACAGCAGAGCTCATTTAAATTATGCAAAAATTTAAGCATGAAGCACATGAGAAATGGCAACAGAGAAGCTGAGATTTTCCTTGTCTTGACAAGAAATCTTTAATCTCTGAAAAATCCAGTAGTCTTTACCTTACATCTTAAGGAATTAGGCAGGCACTCTCCCTTGCTACAGATGGAATCTGTCTTAGACTGTCCTCTCAGATGCTTAGCCATGTTCCCTTGAGGAAGCTACTTAGTATTACTCTTAGCAGTTTGAAATTTTGCCTTTGGAGCTCATGAATCTTGCTCTAACGTTTTAACTAATTGTCAAATTGTACGAAAGCTTTATTAAAAAGCTGCTAAGCAACCTACGCTTCATGCTTTATTAATCACAAATGGCTTGGCCAATAATTTACACCTCACTGACTCTAACACCAGATATTTCAGTCATTATTTGTGGATACATCTGTCCATGTGGGATGCTGGAGCATAATGAAGAGGGTAGATCCAGTCTTTTATTATTTTCCGTGAAGTATCTAGTATACATAAGAATTCAGAGAATTATTAAATGAAACTATGCTCTGGGTGGGTTGTTTGGGACTCTGCCTTCTTAAGATGGAAATTTCTACTTGATTTGACCTAATCAATACCTGTAGAGAGATGCTTTTGGTTATTAACTTATGATTTAAAAAAAAAGGAATTACTGAGGGATAGCAATTTTGGTGAGTAAGGGAATCCTCAGTAATTCTGTTTGTTCTTTGGTTTTTTGATCTCCCTACAAGCAGATAAATATGTAGCTGGAGAAGTGAAATACTTTGGATTTTTTCAGTTACCCTCTAGATGGTTTTCCTTTTGAGGACATAGTAAGTCTCAACATGAAAAAGTGAAAAACAATATAGAAGGGTATTTTCCCATTGAACCAGTTTCTCTCAGGGCTTGTGCTATAATCCAGGCTAACAGAAGACACAGCAAATGTTTCCAATTACTCATTAAGAAACCAACTAGTAATGTTTATCCAAAAGGAAAAAGTTAAAGTTCTAGCAAGCGCCCCTGTGTGGCCACTAGATTTGGTTGGATAGAATCATGGGGCTAAAATCAAAGTTGAAGCCAGAGATAGTTAGCATTGCTCTGTCCCATGACCACAAAGTGAACCCATAAGAATATCTTGTAAATGTTAGCCACGAATAAGTTTTGATTAGAAAATGTAGTCAAATTCAGGAAAATATGGCCCTGATCTTAGAAAAATGATACAGACAGGTGCTACTGATTATGACCAGTAACCTCATCTTTTTAAGTGTTGGTCAGTATTACATTTAGTGCCTACTTCCCTGTGCCTTCTTCGTGTTTCAGGTAGAGCTACCATCTGAAGAAATCACCCAGGAGGAGAGAGCAGGGGAGGCATTTTTTTTTTCTTTCTTTTTTTTACTTTTAAACATTTCAGAAGGACATTATTTCATTTTAGAATGGACATTGCCTGATTAGAGCAGCAAAGTCTGATGGTTCAAATTGTTTTGTTAATCTCGTTTTCAGATTTTAAATGCTGGGATGAACTCTTTAGTACCTTTTATTTGAAGCTTAGACAATGTAGATGATTAATAAGGGTCTATTACTAGGGAATATAAGTAGAATAATTTAAAAAGCACTTTCTTTTAAGACATTCTAATAAAATTTTGGTCAAGGGGAGGTGGGATTAGTATTACTAATTCTGCCTTGTCAATGAAGAAATTTAGGCATAGAAAAATCATCTGCTAAAGGTTACACTGTGAGTCAGGGAGCAGATGAAAGATGACAATACAGCAAGCATGAGTATGAACTGAATCTCACACTTGCATAATCAGAAGCAACTCATGCAAATATATATTTTCAGATTTTCTATAAAGCATCAGAGGCCTTAACGTGAAAAAGGACAAAAATAGACATGACAGGGGTAAAAAAAAATCCCTCATAGCAACAGTTAAGAGTTAGTTTCCTTAGACGCTGAAGTCATTCTTCTCAGGATTGAGCTTTGATGCAGAGCAGGACCGTGTGACATATTGTAGTGACTCCCTGCACAGCTTGTTTCCGGCACACTAGGTTAAATGTTTCTGCTTTATCAGATGAGACTCAGTAGTTCAACTTTGTTAAACACAATATGGGTAAAATCATAAAAGACATAGACAGTGTCATAAAACAAATGTTTTTGAGCCCGAGTGATGGAAGGCTCCACTCTAAGTCAGAATGGAATTTTAGTGATGTTAGATTCATTCCAGAAAAGGAACCCTGAGTCTTATTTTCTCCTCCAGGAGCACAGAGCACAAGAACATGGTCTGCATGGTGGTAACCACACAGTGCAGAGTGGGCTCTGATGTTAGTTCTCGATCTGCAACTTACTGGTCATGACATCTCAGGCAAGCTCATTAACCTCTCTAGGCTCTGGCATCATCCTTAAAATAAGACGGTTGGACCAGATAATCTCTAATTCCTTCCAGATGTAGTTTTCCAGGAGTCTTTGGCCATGCATCTACAGAATGAGCCAATTATTTTTGTTGGATTAACAGCTGGTTTACTGATTTCCCACCTCCTCCCATATCCTCATTGATTGGCTGTCAGATTGTCCCAAATTCTGCTTTCTTATAGTATGTACGAAGCTTCAGTTTAAAAGAGCATATGAGCTACTAGTTAGGTTAGTCACTTGGCATTAAGTAGACTGGGTGGTTGTGTCTTGTTTTTTGTTTAACAAGTTACTTCAGTATCATGTATGTTGCCTAAAATAGTAGTCCCTGTATAGACCACATCATGTTCACCACCAAAAGTCTAGTTTCCATCCTTTACCCCTTTTGACCTCCACCCTTGCCCCTTCCACTATGCTAATCACCAATCTGTTCTCTCTATCTCTGTGTTTGCTTTTTGTCTTCCACATATAAGTGAAATCATATGGTATTTGTCTTCTCCATCTGACTTATTTCACTTAGTATTTTACCCTCAGGGTCCATCCATGATGCCGCAAATGGCAAGATTTCATCTTTCTTTATGGTTGAGTATTATTCTATTGTATATATATACACCACATTTTCTTTATCCATTCATCTGTCGTGGCTATTGTAAATAATGCTGCAATGAACATAGCAGTGCATATATCTTTATGAATTCGTGTTTTTGTGTTCTTCGGGTAAATACCCAGAAGTGGAATAGGTGGATCATATGGTAGTTCTATATTTTTAATTTTTTGAGGAATCTCCATACTGTTTTCTATAGTGGCTGCACCAATTTACATTCCCACCAGGGGTATACAAAGGACTTTTGGTGTTGAACAGATGTAGTCTACACAGAAGTCAAAATACAATGATGTACACATGAAATTTATATAATGTTATAAACCAGTGCTACCTTAATAAAAAAAATAGCAGTCCCTTGGGGTTTTAGAGGTTTCATACATCTTTCCAAACATTTAATGTGTTGGAATTCACTCCGAGAGGAGAATGATCACTTGGGAGAATATGAATTTTAAAATATAACATATTAAAGTGAGAATTTTTCACCTACAAAATCTCAACAGTTACATTTCTCATAGGGAAGCCAGTAACTTTTTGCCTCGGTATAAAAAATGTTACTGTTATTTGTAATCTACTTGGTTGATTGACACCTCCAGTGTCATAAAGAAGATACATGAGGTCACTTGACAAAGTCACTTTAAAAGCTGGACAATTATTATACAATATACTAGGGTTGAGAAGAAATGGAATATATGTCAAAGGCTTTTTTAGCTTAAATCAGCATTTACTTAATGAGCAAGGTTTCATGAGAATTCTGGTGTTTCTATTTCAATAGCTATAGTAGCAGAAGCAAAAATAGTACGTTAAATCTGTGACTGCTGTTAAATGATGAATCCTGTAGGGCTCCTTTCTTTAGAGAAAGCCTTACCATGCCAGGAAGTACATGAATGGAGGGTGGAGAGTGCAAATATTTTCCAGTATTGTATTTAAATGAGTCCATGTGAGTATTCATTTAATAAACACTCTAGTGGAGCCTGTTGCATCCTTGCTGCCTGCATGGTCATCACGATGGAACAGAAGCAACATTAGTGACTGGTTGTTTGGTCATCCATGAAAAGGGAGTTGTTTTCATTCTCCCTGAAGGACATTCTAGGTGCTGCTAAGTGAGGATCCATCCATGGTTTTCTTCCTATAGTATCTATCCCAATTGCATGCACAGCTATACATTAAATGGATATTCAATTCTCAGCAACACAGCACACCTGTCATATCCCAGAGACCCAAGGAGGTGAAAATCATACCTTATCTCCTCTCCCAAACTCTTCTGGGAGGCTTCCTACAATCAGTATATTAAATATCAGCCCTCTATCACTCTCTACTCCTTTGTCTAGATTTGTTTCTCTTCATAGCACTTGTTACTACCTGATACTCTATTATGTGGTTTATTTGTTTATGGCCTAATAGACCGTGTACATGATAGACTGTAAGCCTCGTGAGGGCAGGGCCTTTTTCTGTCCTGTTTACCACTTTAATCTCAAACACTTTGAAACTTCTTGACACAGAGTTCTACATGGGTTGGTGTGGGTGATGGCCTGAGTGGTCCTTTACTTTTTATTCCTCCCTTCCTTCAATGTTTTTAAAGCACTAACTATGTGCCAGATTATGTGAGATAATGGTTTCAAAGATGAGTGGAGCACATTCTGCTCTCAGTGGACTCTTGGATTGGAAGGAGAAACATTCCTGAAGCAATAAGTGCAGCAAAACAGGAACCAAAAGACATATTTGCAACAGGAGGGAGTACAAATGCTGAGAATCCCTGACTAATTCCTATATTAGGCAAACAAATCCACACATATGTTATTACGATCTCTATATGTACCAATACACTATGGTATTAATTTCTTGGAAATTTGAATTTCAGTTTAATATATGCAGTTACTTTTTATTTTACTTGAAAAATTTTCATAGCCATAAAAACAGAAATAAGTCTTTATGCCTCATGGTACTCTAAGAACACCCCAGACTTTACATTATTTGTCTTCATGGTCTCTTTGAGAGAAGAGAGGCAGAAAATCGAGGCACAAAAAGGATGAGTGTTTTCCCATGGCTCTATGTGTGAGTCACTTGTGGGGCCAGGCACAGGCCCTGTTCTATTTATTCTGTTTGAAATATCATTCAATTTTTCATACGGCTTTTTTCTGCCATGAAATCATTCTGAGATAATGAGAGTGAAGATCCCATTAGAGCTGCTTTTCCACAGGGCCAGTGCTGCAAGGTATAGATGCGTAGCTGATTTAGACCATTTATTCAACACCAAACCAAAAGGTCAATTCACTTGAAAGACTCAGTTAGACTCAGAGTGGATGCAGGAAGGCATGAAAGCCTGCTAACAGCCTTTTTACTTTTAAACCAGGCATTCTGGAATTATATAAGCATGACCTTAAAACTTGAAAATGTGTTTCTACCAGTGGATCATTTCAGAGAAATTTAATTTTCCTGGAACAGTGGTAGAGGTTGTGGCTCTATATTATGAGCTTTTTTTGTACCCTCTAAGTCAATGGATATGCAGCCACTTTTATAATTTTCATAAGACGGGTAATGATATGCAATTCTCTTATTACTTTAATCCTTCAAGATGTATTTTTAAGTAAAATATATAAAGTCCAAAACCAAAATAAGAAGAGGAAAAAGAACCCATATTCTCTTTAAATCTCTTCTTTGTCTACATGCAGATCACAAGGTGCAAATGAATTTCCATGGGACAAGGTTTGAATCTTACCTTCGAAATCCTTCTCTTCCTCTTCTAGTTGTTTACTCTTTGAACTTTCTAACAGTGCATTCTTCAAACCTATTTAAGAAAAAAAATCTCTGCAGAATGTGATCCAGATAAAAGTCTAAGTTTCATAAGCTGTTCTTATAACTTGTAAAAAATCATTTTAATGGTGAAAAAAGATTGACATAGGACTTCTTGTTCAAGAGCAGAGATAGCTTTTTTTCTTACAAAAGTATAACATATTTTATAACTTTTTAATGGTCTCTAATGAGAGTTTATAGAGTAAATAAGACAACATAAATGAAAAGGGCTTTGTAAACTATAACACACTGTACAAATACTGTTCTTATTTTGATATAATTATATTCCATGTAGTCAGTAATCCCAACTAGACTGATCCATATGTATTTACAATCTAACTAAAAAGATTACTTGTTTCCTAAATACTCCAGAATTGATCTATTTGGGTACCTGTTCCATTATATTGTAAAATACATTAATCTTACAGCCACTGTATTTTCTGAACTGTTTACATGCATTTTTAGATTTAGAAAGATTCTTTGGATGATTCTCTCATTAGGTTGATTTTTACTCCTATATCCATTTCTTCCTATCATGATCATTTTACTTTCCATCTGCCTAAGAAAAGCAGGTGCCCATGCAAGATTTAATTAAAAAGTCATTGCCAGCTACAGAGCTATTGGCTTCCTACATTACTCTAGTCATGTGAAATAAAATATTGGGACCATTTTTTTCAAGAGGTCATTAAGAATTCTTTCTGATGAACAGTTCCTCATCCATTTGCAGGAGAATCTCAAAGACTTGAGGTGATTAAGCCTAGTTGAGGCCTGACAAACTGCTTTCAGTATTTTCCAGGTTCAGTCTATATGAACTATGTAGCCCAATCTTCTTCAAAACTCGTTTTTTGCCCCCAAATCTTATTTGTGGGTGATATATGAGCAGATCCGGGGAAAGAAGCAAATTTTATTAGGATCCTGGACCTGGATAAGCAAAAGAAAACAAGTCTCTCTCTCTCTCATCTGTGCCTGTCTCTCTCAGTTGAATGTCTCTTATTTTTATCTGTTGCCTTCCCCATTTTCTTTGAAGGAAGTGACTCCACACGTGCCCTTCAGCAAAGGTTGGCCTGGTCTGGAGCCCAAGGAGTTCTCCATGGTGCTGAAAACATTTCTGCTACAGAGCCAGGAACCAATTAAGCAAACACCAGCTGTTTAGCTATTTTCCTTGAGGTCATCAGCTTGGGTTGACCTCCACCCAATGCTCCTTTCTAACAATACAAATAAGTAGGTCCTGAGATCATATCACAACACTCAAACACCTTTAGACATGGCAAAGGAGTGGGGAGCGCAAGTGGGGGTTAAATTCAGCCTGGAAAATAAGTCAAACCAGCTTTGCAAACTCCAAATACATGCATTTACTCTTACCTAATATACAACTTTTCTTGTCTCACAGGAAAGAAACTCAAGTTTTCCCTGTACACCTCCCAAATTCTTACATAACACAAACCACAAACCGCCAAAGCATGGAGTTGGCTACCCCTAATTTGTGTTCACAGATTTTAATACGCATGGTTTTTGTAGACACTTGTGTACGTATAACAAACATGAATGAGTTAGGGGTCTGTGGGGGGGGGGGCGGGACAGAGACAGAGAGCGAGAAAGAAAGAAAATATGAATATATGTGCGTGAGGAGAGAGGAAGGAAAGAGAAAGGGAGGAGAGGGAGAACTAGAGAAAGAAATTGAGCATAGAAAGCCGCACCCCTGGGCTCCGCGTGGCTTTACCTGCCCCCTCCGATCCCCTGACCCGTGGAGCAAGTGCAGCCAGCTAGCCGCAGATCTCTCGCTGGGGTCCCATCGCCGCCGCCGCCGCCGCCGCCGCCGCTCCCGCCTCGCCAAGCTCAGCCTGCGCGTGATTGACAGCTGGGCGTCCCGCGTGCCCGCGCATCCGAGGCCCGCGCAGCTGCGGCCGCCGAAGGGGCCGGGTCCGCGCTGCGCGGGCGAGCGGCGAGTGGGCGGGGCCCGGGTCGGGGCGGTGCGCCGGGCCCGGTTCCTGCTTACACCGTCCCTCTAGTGCTTCCCCACGGGAGGGTGGCTGGCCATCTGGAAGGCTAGTCGCTGTGCCACGCTGAAGCTCCACCAGGTCGGGCGCCGTCTCTGCCTTTCTGCCTTGTCCACTGTTTTCCTCCTCTGCCTAGGACAATGTCTGGCCATAGCAGGCTCAATACACATATGTTTTAAATGAATGGAGAAGGCAGACAGACCTGATGTGTGTTTCTTCCATCACTACCCCAGTTGGGCTGTGTAGAAGCTTCTCCGCACCTTGTTTATTTTATCCTTGATGAGACACGAGCTGAGGAGCCTCTCTGGCTGGCAGAGCACTGCCCAACTGAAAGAACCTTCTCAATTCTGTCAGCATCGGGCACTTCCAATTCCTCACCTGCCCCCGACCTCAGCATCGGGAAGTCCAAATGGACGAGGTGGAAGAATGATGAAGAAAATGAATTAAATGATAATATTCAAGAAAAAACACATGAATGAAGGCAAGAAAACACTAGAAAATTACCTAAATACCTCAGAAAATTTGTGTAAGTGTGGGCAGGTTAGCATATAAATACAATGACCCCTGCTTTGTGATTTTTTTCTGCAGACCACTGGTAAGTGGCATTTAATGAAAATGCTTACTAAAATAGTTAATATTTGCACAGCCATTCTACACATAAAATAATAGTAACACCTAACATTTACATAGTGCTTACTCTGTGCCAGGCATTCCTTTAAGTATATTACAAATATATTAATTATATGCCTATTAAGTCCTCACATTAGCCCTAGGTCGTGGGTAACCTTTATTATCCCAGTTTTACAGGTGAAGAGGCTGAGGTATCAAGAGAAGTGACTTGTACCCATGATGAGACAGGCTAACAATTACCCGTCACAGGTCATGCAACTACTAAATGTGGGAGGCAGACTGGAATCTACAAAGTTATCTGCTGGAGAGAATTTAGGGTATTTCGCCTAAAAAAGGCTAGGAGACAACTCTGTTTTTATTAAACAGTGGAAACCAAAGCAAATATTGAGCAAATGCTTCAAGGGGAACCAAGGAGAAGGATGGTTGTATCTTCTTTTCTTCCTCTACTTCACAACTCTTGCCCGTTTCAACACCACTTTTCAACACTACGTAAGCCTGTAGGTGCCACTTATTTCTTTGTCCCTTCCCAGTCTTCATGAAAGTGCATCTTTCAGCTGTTTTGACATGTTGCTTGTTAGCTTGCTTTTTTCATATTCGGTGTGTGGATCTGGTGAACATTTATTTATTCTTAGATTGTGACGTGGTCGGTGTGTTTTCCCATCCTGGAAAGTCCATAAGAATTAGCATACATGCAAAACTCCAGGGGCTCTGAGTGGCACTCCTGTCAGAGGTTAGGCTTTGGGAAGGGCACGGCTGATTTCCTCGGTTTATAGTAATTGTCCTGGTTTCTTTTGACAATGCACGAAGAAGCTATCATCCATTTATTCAGAGAGGTAGTCTAAGCATGGCTTGAAATAGGACAGACCTGGGTTTTAATCCTGGCCCCACCACCTCCTGCTATTTAACCTGATTAAGTTGTTTTACCACTGTGTACCCTATTTTCCTCATCTATAAAATGACTATAATAATATGTACCTAATATGGTAGTTGTGAGAATTAAATAAAATTATATTTATAAAGTGTTTATTACAATGCCTGGTGTATAGTAAATACTCAATAATTATAGCCATTATTATATTTAGTTAAATGTTTTGGGACCCTATGATATTTTCAGCTTGGAGTCTCAAGTCTTCTAAGTTTCCCAGGCATTCTTTATTTGCTTCATCTCCTCTTTTACCATATCTATTTCCAACCTGGACCATCTCTGGCCTCTCTGCAGAAGTTTCTGATGAGGTGGCACAGAGGTGGACATGCTGATCCAGAAGGCTGGGGGCAACACAGGTCTTCCAAATTCCACTAGCACATCTGCCTTTCATTCTCTCCCAATCTGAAGTAACTTGAATTAGTGAGATGAAGTAAGATATGATTTACTCCCCTCAAGATGCCCTTAAAATGTGAATTATCACCATTATCTTGCCTTTCACAAACCATAGCTTTTATTTATTAGTTTTGCAAACATTAGGAAACAAAGATGATCACTTTGAAGCAACCAAGTTTTCACTTAGAACATACTGCACAATTTCCCTGGGTTATAGTCATAGAAATGTTTACCAGTGAATGTCTTCTTAATTCATTATTCAGCACACATTTATTGAATGTCTGCCATTCAGAGCACAAAGGGGGAGGTACAAACAGAAGCATTGTGGAAAGTCACAGAGAAGAGGGGTCAGGAGAGGTTGTACATTCCTGAGTTGTTTTCCAGAAGGGATGCTGTGATCAGGCCTCAACCTGCTTTTGTAATCTTATATTTCATGATTCCCTTTCTCAGTTCATTTCTCATCACACTGAACCTATTCAGTGTTTTTTCAAAGTGCAGCTTGCACTTTCTTCCTTCCCTTTATTTACTTCAGTGATTCTCTATGCTTCTTCCTTATTATCTGTATTTCCAAGCGCTGCCCATTCTTCAAGTCCTAGCATGACCACTACCTTTTCAATAAAGCCTTCGATATGCTTGAATACAATTCATTCTTCTTTATTTTGCACCCATATAGCATCTAGTCTTGCCTGTCTTATGGTACTGCCACTTTTTTTTGCCTTGTATTGGTGTTATTTATGTATCTATTTACTCTCCCTTGTTACATGCCTCCTCCCATACGAACATCGTGAGGGAAGGATTTGCCCACAATCCACTTTGTTTTCTACACAATGACTAGTACATCACTTTGTATAAATTAAATATTCATTTTTGGTAGGTGAATAAATTAGTGAAGGAATGATATGGGTCTGAAGATGAGCCTTGACAGGTGGATAAGATTTGGATAAAAGGAGGAGAGGAGAGAGTATTATGACAGGCTTAGGGAATGAAAAGCACAAGCTTCAGCTTGCAGGCTCAGTTCTCAGAATAATTTCTGGAATTCAGGGTTCGTAAGAGGAGGATGGGACAGTGATGGAGAAGGGGCTCTGTATAATTTGTTCACTTGAGGACGAGAGGCAGAGCCTCGAGCCACTGGACACTTTTGTGGTGGCCTACATTGCTCCTAGGATGACAGCAGCCTGGTCAGCCTCTGCCCGCCCGGCTGTGCAGCCTGTCCAAGGTGAGGCCACACTGTTCTGGACCAGGCAGTAGCTTGTGATTCATATGCTCTCTGTGTTCCTGGACAGAACAGATGTCTGTCTGCTTTTTTCTGGCAGGTTCCCAATGATAAAGATCCAATTTTACATTTTCTGAACACCGTGGCTGAGAAATTCTGTTTGGCCAGTTCTGAGGCCCATCTTCTCCCTTTGCAGGGAATCTTTGATGTTGCAGATTAATATGGACAGAGAGTTCAGTGGCCAGGAGTGGCGGCAGCACGTAGGCTTGCTCAGGTGGAGCAGGTGATTGGAGGGAGTGCTGGGCATGGTCTCCACCCAAATATCTTTCCTTCCTGCATTCCTTTCTCCCCTGCTAACAATACGGCCTTTGCTGATCTTGTAAATCTGTTGCCACAAGAGAATATTTGGCATTTGAAATAGTTTATTTTTACAAGTTTCTCTTTGGAAGGGGGAATATATTAGCTGCTGCTTAGTTATTACTGAGGAGTCAATCAGATCCCTTCTTGTAACAGAATGATTTGGGGGGTGGAGAAGGAATAGGATAGGGCTAGAGTGGAAATACAGGTTCAGAGCCTGAAAAGCTGCTCGAGGATCTCAGAGTGGTACATCTCCACAATGGTTTGTTTTTTTTTTCTGAGAAAGATTCACCCTGAGCTAACATCCGTGCCAATCTTCCTCTATTTTGTATGTGGGTCACTGCACAGCATGGCCGCTGACGAGTGGTGTAAGTCCATGCCCAGGAACCAAAACTGGGCCATGGATGTGGAACATGCTGAACTTAACCACTAGGCCATGGGGCTGGCCCCTCCATAATGGTTTTCTTTTTTCTGTGTTTTTCTTCCCCCAGTTTTATTGAGATATAATTGACATATAACATGGTGTAAGTTTAGGTGTTCAGTTTGTTGATTTCATACACTTACACGTTGCAAAATGATCACCACCATAGCATTAGCTGACACCTCCATCATGTCACCTAATTACTACTTCTTTTTCTGGTGAGAACATTTAAGATTTACTCTCTTAGCAACTTTCAAGTATATAATACAGTATTATTAACTATAATCACCACGCTGTACATTAGATCCCCAGAACTTATTCACCTTATCACTGGGAGTTTGTAACTTTTGACCCACATCTCTCCATTTCCTCCACTCCCTGTCCCCTGGGAGTTCTACTCCCTGTTTCTGTGAGTCCAGGTTTTTAGATTCCACAGATAAAGGAGATGACACAGTATTTGTCTTTCTCTGTCTGACTTAGTTTACTTAGTGTAATGCCCTCAAGTTTCATCCAGGTTGTCACAAATGGCAGGATTTCCTTCTTTTTTATGGCTGAATAATATTCCGTGTGTGTGTGTGTGTGTGTGTGTATACCACATCTTCTTTATCCGTTCATTCATTGATGTGCACTTATGTTGTTTCCATGTCTTGCCTTGTAAATAATGCTACAATGAATATGGGGGTGCAGATATCTCTTCGAGATCCTGTTTTCATTTCCTTTTGATATCCCCCAGAAGTGGGATTGCTGGATTATATGGCAGTTCTGTTTTTAAGTTTTTGAGGCACCTCCATACTGTTTTGTATGGTGGCTACACCAATTTACATTCCCACCAGCAGTGCACAAGGGTTCCCTTTTCTCATGTATACCAACACTTGTTGTTACTTGTCTTTTTGATGACAGCCATTCTAACAGGTCTGAGGTGATATCTCATTGTGGTTTTGATTTGAATTTTCCTGTTGATCTGAATTTTCCTATGAAAACATACACTTTTTCAGATATCTGTTAGACATTTGTGTGTCTTTGGAAAAATGTCTACTTAGGTCCTTTGTTCATTTTTTAATCAGTTTTTTTTTTTTTTTTTTTGCTATTTATTTGTAAGAGTTCTTTATATGTTTTGGGTATTTACCCCTTATCAGATATATGATTTGCAAATATTTTCTCTCATTTCATAGGTTGCATTTCATTTTGTTGATTATTTCTTTTGCTGTGCAGAAGCTTTTTAGTTTGATATATTCGCACGTGTTTATTTTTGCTGTTGTTGTTTGCGCTTTTGATGTCATATCCAAAACACCATTGCCAAACCAACATCAAGGAGCTTTTGCCCTATGTTTTCTTCTAGGAGATTTATGATTTCAGATCTTATGTCTAAATCTTTAATCCATTTTGAGCTAGTTTTTGTAAGTGGTCTAAGATAGAGGTCCAGTTTCATTCTTTTGCATATGATCCAGTTTTACCAGCACCATTTATTGAAGAGACTATCTCTTCTCTATATAGTATTTTTGGCTCCCTCGTCAAATATTAGTTGACTGTATTTGCAAGGGTTTATTTCTGGGCTCTCAATTCTGTTCGGTTGGTCTATGTGTCTCTTTTAATGCCAGTACCATACTGTTTTGATTCCTACAGCTTTGTAGTGTAGTTTGAAATCAGGAAGTGTGATGTCTCTAGGTTTGTTCTTCTTTCTCAGGATTGGTTAGGCTATTTGAGGTCTTTTGTGGTTCCAGATGAGTTTTAGGATTTTTCTATTTCTGTGAAAAATGATGTTGGAATCTTGATAGGGATTGCATCTTTAGATTACTGTGGCTAGCATGAATATTTTAACAATATTAATTCTTCCAATCCATGAACATGGGGTATCTTTCAATTTGTGTCTTCTTCAGTTTCTTTCATTACAGTCTTATTGTTTTCAGTGTATAGATCTTTTACCTCATTGGTTAAATTTATTCCAAAGTATCTCATTGTTTTTGATGCTATTGTGAATGGGATTTTTTTTTTATCTTTCTGATATTTCACTATTAGTGTATAGAAACACAACTAATTTTTGTATGTTGATTTTGTATCCTATAACTTTACTGAATTCATTATTTTAACAGTTTTTTGGTGGAGTCTTTAGGATTTTCTATATATGAGATCATATCATCTGCAAACAAAGATAGTTTTACGTCTTTCTTTCCAATGTGGATGCCCCTTATTTCTTTTTCTTGCCTGATTGCTCTGGCAAGGACTTTCAGTGCTTTGTTGAATAGAAGTGGTGAGTGGGCACCTTGTCTTGTTCTGGATCATATAGGAAAAGTTTTCAACCTTTCAGTGATGAATGTGATGCTAGTTGTGGGCTTATCCTGTATGACCTTCATTATGTTGAGGTAGGTTGAGCATTTTTATCATGAAAGGATATTACATTTTGTCAAATGCTTTCTCTGCATTTATTGAGATGATCATACGATTTTTATCTTTCATTCTATTAATGGGGTGTATCACATTTATTGATTCGCATATGTTGAACCATTCTTGCATCCCAGCAATAAATCCCACTTGTTCATTTTGTATGATTTTTCAAATGTGCTACTGAATTCAATTTGGTAGTATTTTGTTGAGAATTTTTGCAGTCTGTCTTCATCAGAGATATGGGTCTGTAATTTTTTTTCTTGTCTTGCTTTGGTATCAGGGTAATGCTGGCCTCATAAAATGAATTTGGGAGTGTCCTCTCCCCTTCAACTTTTTGGATGAGTTTGAGAAGGATTGGTGTTAATTCTTTAAATGTTTGGTAGACTTTACCAGTGAAACCATATGGTCCTGGGTTTTTCTTGATTGGGAGGTTTTGACTGCTGATTCAGTCTCCTTACTCAAATTGGTCTGCTCAAATTTTCTATTTCTATAATTCAGTCCTGGTTGGTTGTATGTTTCTAGGAATTTATCCATTTCTTCTAGGCTGTCCAATTTGTTGGCTTGTTCAGAGAAGTCTCTTAAGATCCTTTGTATTTCTGTGGTATTAGTTATAACGTCTCTTCTTTCATTTCTGATTTTATTTGAGTCTTCTCTCTTTTTTTCTTATCTCGCTAAATGTTTGTCAATTTTTTTTATCTTTTCAAAAATCAGCTCTTAGTTTTATTGATCTTTTTTATTGTTTTTCTGGTCTCTATTTCATTTATCTCTGCTCTGATCTTTGTTATTTCCTTCCTTCATTTTCTTTTTCTGGTTCCTTGAGGTGTAAAATTAGGTTGTTTATTTGAGATCTTTCTCAAATACACAAAAATTGTGTATTTTCCAGCTTTCCTCCTGTTATTGATTTCTCCTTTTAAACCATGGTATTATTTCAATGTTCTTAAATTTCTAATACTTGTTTTGTAAACTGACATATGATCTATCTTGGAGAATGTTCCATGTGCAGTTGAGAAGAATATGTAATCTGCTACTGTTGGATGGAATGTTCTACATACGCCTGTTAGGTCCATTTGATCTAAAGTATAGCTCAAGTCTGCTGTTTTCTTATTGATTTTCTGTCTGGATGATCTATCCATTATTGAAAGTGAGGTACTGAAGTCTCCTATTATTATTGTATTGTTGCCTATACTCCCTTCAGATCTGTTAGTACTTGCTTAATATATTTAGATGCTCTGATGTTGGGTGCATATATATTTATGATTGTTCTATCTTCTTCATGAATTGACCTTTTGACATTATGACCTCTTGACCTTTGTTGTTTCTTGTTACAGTTTTTGACTTAAAGTCTATTTAGTCTGATTGCCAAGTATTGCTAATCCTGCTTTCTTTTGGTTTCCACTTGCATGGAATACAGACAGTCCCCAATTTATGATGGTTCAACTTATGATTTTTCAAGGTGTGAAAGCAATATGCATTCAGTAGAACCTGTACTTCGAATTTTCACTTTTGATCTTTTGATCATCATTCTTTCATGATGCTGGGCAGTGGCAGCAAGCTGCTGCTCCCAGTCAGCCATGTGATCATGAGGGTAGACAACCAATACACTTACAAGCATTCTGTACCCATACAACCATTCTGTTTTTCACTTTCAGTACAGTATTCAATACATTACATGAGAAATTCAATACTTTATTATAAAATAGGCTTTTCATTAGATGGTTTTACCCAACTGTAGGCTAACATTAGTGTTCTGAGCATGTTTAAGGTAGGCTAGGCTAAGCTATGATGTTCAGTAGAGTAGGTATATTAAGTGCATTTTTGACTTATGATATTTTCAACTTATGATGGATTTATCAAGATGTAACCCCATTGTAAGTCTACAAAGATCCGTATCTCTTTCTGTCCCTCCATCTGATCTTAAAGCTGAAGTGAGTCTCTTGTGGGCAGCATATAGTTGGGTCCTGTCTTTTTATCCATCCAGCTACTCTGTGTCTTTTGATTGAACAATTCAATCCATTTACATTTAGAGCAATTATTGATAGGTAAGGACTTACTAATACCATCTTATTAAGTGTTTTCTGGCTGTTTTGTAGTTCTCTTCTTCCTTTCTTCCTCTTGTGCTGTGTTTCTTTTCGAATTGGCGGTTTTCTTAATGACTTGCTTTGATTCCCTTCTCTTTATTTTTGTGAAATCTACTGTAGGTTTTTGTTTTGTGATTACCATGAGGCTTATGTAAAACATAGATGCAACAGTCTATTATACACTGATAACTTAATTTCAATCATATACAAAAAATGTACCCTTTTCCTACCTTTTATATTTTCCCTGTCACTATTTACCTCTTTTTATATTGTGTGTTCATTAACAAATTATTGTAGCTATAGCTATTTTTAACACTCTTGTCCTTCAACCTGTATACTAGATTAAGTGGTTAACACTCCACCATACTACATTATTATAGTATTCTGAATTTGACTATATACTTACCTTTACCCAATATGTGTTATATTTTCATATGTTTTCATGTTACTAATTAGCATCCTTTCATTTCATCTTGAAGAACTCCTTTCAGCATTTCTTGTAAGGTAAGTCTAGTGGTGATGAATTCCTTCAGCTTTTGTTTGTCTGGGAATCTCTTTATCTCTCCCTCTTTCTGATGGACAGCTTTGCTGGGTAAAGTATTCTGAGTTGGCAGTTTCTTTCTTTCAGCCCTTTGAATATATCATCTCAATCTCTCCTGCTCTGTAAGATTCTGCTGAGAAATTTGCTGATAGCCTTATGGGTGTTCCTTTGTAAGTTAAAAGCTTTTCTCTCTTGCTGCTTTTAAGATTCTCTCTTTGTCTTTGATTTTTGATAGTTTTATTATAACCTGTCTTGGAGGATAGCTTTAAGTTGATTTTGTTTTGTGACCTATGAACTTAACGAGCTTGGATATCCAAATGTCTCCCCAGATTTTGGAAGTTCTCAGCTATTATTTCTTTAGATAAGCTTTATGCCCCCCTCCCTCCCTTCTCCTCTAGAACTCCAATAACTCACAAATTGTTTCTTTTGATGGTTCCTATAGATCATGTAGGCTTTTTTCACCCTTTTTTAAAATTATTTTTCTTTGTTCTCCTCTGACTGGATAATTTTAAAGTTCCTGTCTTTTATCTCACAGATTCTTTCTTCTGCTTGATCAAATCTGCTCTCTAATGCATTTTTTATTTCATTAATTTTATTCTTCAGCTCCAGAATTTCTGTTTTTTTTTTTTTATGATTTCTAGCTCTTTGTTAAACTTCTCATTTTGTTTCTGTGTTGTTTTCCTGATTTTGTTTTAATTCTGTTTCTGTGTTTTCTTGTAACTCATTGAGTTTCCTTAACACAGCTATTTTGAAATCTTTATTGGACAAATCTCAGATCTTCATGTTTTGGGGTTTGATTAACAGAAGATTATTTTGATCCTTTACTAGTGTCATGTTACCTTGACTTTTTCTGTTCCTTGAAATTTTGTTTTATTGTCTTCACATTTGAAGTAGCGAATAGTAGTGAAGACCTACCCAGTCTTTACTAACCACACACTCCAGTGCATCCAAGCTTATGTGTCTTTTTGTTTCAGTGGTGTGCTAGAACTTCTCCTCTAGAAACCTGGACTTCCACGAAGGCTCTCTTGTCTGTGTGTGATTATCTAAGACAGTGTTTTCCAAGGGCTCCTGGACCAGGGATGAGAATAACTGCAGCCAGTTCATGGGTCACTGCAGGATCCTCATCTGTGATCAAAGTCTGTCTGCCTACTAGCTGATGCATGGGTGGGTGAGGCTCCTCCCAAGTCCCTTGTCATTTGGTGCTGGATCCCATATCTCCCTCAAAGACACTTTTGTCTGTGGATGGATGCCAAATTTTTGTTGTTGGGGGTACAAAACCAAGGGATGTCTTATGCCACCATGATGCTTATGTCCTTCCAGCAGCAGCAGAGGGGCCACTGGACCATGAGTGGCAGTGGTGGTGGTGGTGGTAGTGGCGGTGGTGGGACTCCTTCTGTAGTGTTTTTTTAGAAGTAAGATGAGGAGATGATTCTGCAGGGGCATAAACAAGTTTTATATATTGCTTAATTTTGTTTGGATCGTCAAAGTAACTGATTTGTAGGACATAGAAATTATCCTGGGTGCTGCATGGCATGGTTTGTGGCTGTCTCCGCAGATTACATCTATCCTCCCCTGCCCCATCCTATTCCTCCCCTACATTAACCCCACACTCCCACATAACTCTGTTCCCTATCTTCTGGATACATCCAGCTCCAGTTTCATGGGCATGCGACCAGTGCAGTTGCATAGGGCTCTGTGCTTGGAAGCTGGCTCCACACTTGGGGTTTAATGCTCTATGGCTGCCATCTTAAAACTCTTAATAATTTTATCTTTGAATTTGTGTTTTGTAAATGAAATCTGATGGGAAAATGGAGCATGTGCTGGGCTCTCACAAAGGCTCTCTCATCCATGAGTAATTGTTTAACATAGTGTTTTCTAGGGGCTTCTGGACCATGGCTGAGAGGGGCTGGAGCCAGTTTATAGAGCACTGCAGGGTCCACAGCCATGACTGAGGTCTTTCTGCCTGTTACTGAAGCACGAGTGGGCCTCGGTTTACATGTGGTCTCACCTCCTTCTGCCTCCCCATCTTCCCTGGATAGAGTCCTGGCCACTTGCTCCCCTGTCCCTGCTTTGGGCTTGGTGTGAACACTGGGAGAACTGGGGCCAGGTGCGTGTATGCTGTGTACTGAGCAGGGCCCTGGACACTTGTGAAGGCCTGCAACCCACCCTGTAAGTATCCTGTGCTCAAAGTGGCATGTCATTAAATAGCAAATAAAAACCACCATGACAGGTTGGGAGAGAGATCAGAGAAGAAAGGGAAAAGGCTTTTTGGACAAGAGGCTCTTCATTTTTCTTTTACACAAGGCTCTGCAAATTAAGTAGCTAGCACTGAACATATCGAGTGAAGATCTGCTTCCAAACTATTGTGTGATTTCATTTTCATGCTGGGAGCACCCTCCCATAACTCTGCTTATTCAACTCTTCCTTATTCTTCAACATCGAGTTCTGGTTCCACTTCTTTTAAAAAGTCTGATCGCTGATAGCTCATTACTGTGAATTCTTTTCTATAGAACTCAGTTTATCATATGCTAAATTAGCATCAATATATTAGGAACAATAGTAAAACATTTGTTTCTTATCAGAGCCCTGTAAGTAACTATTGTATGCCAGAGTGATATTCAAAATATTAATTACTGGTTTGGCAGGAGAATGGAATAATCAAATGGATGTCAGCTACAGAACTGATGCAGTGTCTTGGAAGTCCCCTGCTCTGCTCGTTACCACTTTTTTAGCTGCTGGGCGATGGACCCAGGGGATTCCAAGGGAGGATCCAGCACAGCTGCCACAGCAGGGGTCAGCTGGGATCAGTAGCTACTTATGAACTGACAGAGTTGTGTTTCAATGTTCTGGCATTATGTAAGGTCATACTGGAGCTTCCCAGCTGAACATCAGCCTTGATGGGGTGACCCTGGACAAGATATTTAATAGCTTCTCTAGTTCTTAGTTCCTTTAACTGTCAAATAAGCAGGTTGTAATACATGACTAAATCCTCGAATATTTATTATCTATTATGGTCAATGCTCTATGCTAGGTTATGTTAGGATTCACGGATACATAAATTCTCTCCCCCAGAGGTTTCTAATCTAATCTGGCCCTGGAAATAAAACATGTGCGTAAATAATTATGTTACAAGGTAGGAGGTATCACAGGAGAGAAACAGATAAGCTGCTGTGGCAGTTGAAAGAACTGAAAAATTACTTCTGATTTGGGGATAAATGAGATGGATCTGGGAACGCTTTGAGAAAAGTGTTGTCAGTGACTTGGATCTTGCAATATAGGTGAGATTTTTAAACTTGTAACTGTAGGTAGGAAATTCAGGGATGAAACTGGAGAAATGCCCACTATGGACTCCTATTGCTGTAGAAATCGACAAGTCTTTACTTCTGGGTTCTTTTGTTCTTTCTGTTTATGTCCTACCTTCTTCAATTACATTTGAAGCTTCTCAAGTATGTGTAATTCTTGTTCCTAGAACATGCTCAATAAATGCTTGGTGATCATGATGATAGCTAACTTGTGAAGTTTTATACTCTTTATGAAAACATGAAAACAAGACGTGATGTGTTAAGATTTAGTCTTGAGTTGTGACTAAAGTTTGGGGGGAGAATCTTTTATAGCCAGTTGGTGTCACGTGAAAATGGGCTAGGATATATGTGTGTGTGTGATACAGTTATTGAAAACTAGGATTGAGGGTTTTAAATACTGGACTTGGTTTCAGGTATGCTTTGTGGTCACTACAGAGAGGTCATCATACTCTGGCTTCAATGTCAAGGATAAGGTTATTATTTGAGACAGAAGTTAGTAAATATATACATATGTTGGTTAAGCATAGCAATATATGGATATAATTCAATGTAAAATATGCTTTGTAAGTATATCTCTCAGACCAGAATATCTCTCAAATGTAGTCAAGAGATTTTTGTTGTTTCTCAAGAAGCTAAAACCCATTCAATTGCCTTCTGGGGTAGGTCATGGCTAGACCTGTTGTACTGAGGCCTTGATGGTACAGTAAGAAATAAAAAGTTGAAGGGTGCAGTCATGGCGAGGCAAGAAATTCCTTTTATAGTGGTAATGAAGAGTGCAGACATGGTCTTTCTACTCCTGTCAAAATATGTGGTATAGATGGCAATATGCCTACAGGTCTCAGCTCCTCTAACTTGGTGAATTCCTCACTTCACACTGGCTGCTGAGGCTACCAAACTTTGGGTAGGCCTCTGGAGGAATAAGGTATGCACTGGAAATCAGCATATACATTACCACCATGAATATTTAATCTCATACATATCTACTGCATGGCCGGCCTATTTACTGGTTCAGTGGTTAAATGGAGTGACACAGCAACTCACCTGATTCTGACTTGCTGTTCTTTACCCATCTTTGAACTTGGGCTAACCTTTGAGCATTGGCCTAACTCACCTCCACCATTACTCAGGTCATAGCTCTGGAGTTGTATGATTAGGGATGAGTAGGGGAAATGTCGACACCGAGTCAAAGAGTTAGAATTCATTAGAGTATCTCCAGATCCCCAATGGAAGATGTGCTCTAGTGATTTCATTCAACCACAATTGCCTGATGGATGGAAGCAAAATTTATTTTCCTTCTAAACCTTTGCTAACCAGGCAACCTTCTGATTTATTATGAAGGATAACCTGGTCCAGGTACACATTTCTCAGGCTCATTCTCATAGCCTTAGGCAGCTTCTAAAATCATTTCAGACTTTGGTGTTCAGTTTTGAACCATAAGAAAAGCTGGCAGGGCTTGAGCTTACTTCTAGGTAATTGGTTCATGGTAAAAGTTGCTGGTTATCCATAAAATGATGTCTGGTTGGCATCATGCCTGCTGGAGGGGATTCTATGTGACAGGACACAAAATTGGCTGATGTGGGAATACTGTGATTTTAGGGTCTCTAGGGAAGTCTGTTGCTCAAAAAAGTCCTTCCCCAACTTCTTTATAATTTCTGAAATATTCCAAAGTATCCTCCTAGTGTGTGGCTTTATCCATGTTAAATTCTCCATAAGAAGCTGGCAATTCTTTATAACTATTGGTCAATAAGACGCCTGAGAACATTGAAGGGAATGACCACAAACACAATGGGACCAGAGAACTTCTGGGTTAAAGGTGGGCAACTTCCCTCTTTTTATTTTTTTGTGGCAAATACAAATTCCATCAGTATCAATATTACCATATTTATACTACTTTACAAGATTAGTGGGGTGGCTCAAAAAGCTTGATGATACCCCTACCTTTTGGGGAGCAAGTGACTAAGGATTTCTTCTATTCTGAGTTCTGTCTTATAGCATAATCTGATAATCTAATGAATGGATTCTTTGAATTCTTGGAGAAGAAGTGAAAGCATAGTTTTATAATTTAAAAGAACTAAGTGTGTGCTATAGCTTCTTTTTCTCAGTTTATCTTGGCTCCAGATTTTCCAGTTCATGAACAAGCCCTAAGAAAGTCCATCTAACAAAATGGCAGACCTTGTATAAAATAGCTTCTCTAAATTCTAGAGGAATCAGTGCCCAAAGGCATCCTCTGTTTAAATTGCTGCCATGGAGGCAAATCTTATGCATAAGCTGGGTGTTTTTTTCAGCTGGTGTCCAAACACCTGAGTAGAGTATTTTGTCCTCCAAAGTATGAAATGACAATGAAAATATAAAGTTTCTTTCATATAAATAGCAATTCAGTTAGATTTTGGAGGAAGAATCAAGAATGTTACAACTTAATGGGACACATTTTAAAGAGGATGTAATCATTGATGACTAGAGAGACTTGTGAAAGATTTTATCACTAGTTAGAGGCAAAACTTTAACTAAGACCCACATCTCCTGATTCATAGTCTAGTTCTATTTTCACTGCTTCTTGTTGTGGTGTCTGATTCATTTGTGCCACACTGAAGAAGGAGGGGGTGTCATTAGTCATCTTTTGCCCAAGGTCCACTCAAACCTGATGTAATAAAAACAGTACAGGAGAGTTATCTGTCATTATTATGATGCCCAAATGACCATGAAAACCATAATGGAGAAATGAAACTTTGGAGGAACATTTCTTCTCTCAGGAAGCAGCAAATTTGAAGAGCACTTTGATTTGCACAAGTTAGAAACAGTGCTGTTAACTTGGCTTGTGAGACATAATGAATGTGGATACCCAATTCAATCCAGGCAGGGTCCTCTGGTTTCACAGGCCCAGTGCTTGGACACTGCATTTTGGAAAAAGATAAAAAGAAGTACTGTGATTTTTTTCTATGCTTTGAAATTCTGTCAACCTAATTCACCTAGTACTGAGGAGTTAGTTCAGCTGTTGTAACTACCATCCCATCTTTTGCCAGATGGCTCAGAACATGGGCATAAAGGCCACAACTTTGGGGGTATTTAAATAGTCCTACTATGAGTCAAAGTAATATTGCTGTATGCTTCCTAGAATCTTAGCATTAGAGAGAATATTCGAGTCCTGTCCATTTTCTTCCTAATTTAGGTGTCCTTAAGTGATGGCCTCTAGAAATTCATCTAAACCTAAATTTCATCTCTTCTTGACCTAAGATTCCATGCTCTTTAACATCTTCTAATTAATCCTCCTTTATTCTCAGTTCTAATTATTTCTTTCTTTGCACCAATATTTTCCTTTCCAAGTCCCCTTCTTTTGCATTTACTCTTTCTGTCCGTTAGCCCTCTTCTTTCTACTGTCCTTCCACATAGGTTAGCTTAATTCAAAAGCATTTATTAAACAGTGTCTCTAAAGCATTTATACAGATTTTGTGGGAAGATATTAAGGAATTAAAGATGCAATCTCTAGCTTGTCCTATAAGATCAGAGCTAAGGCAAATTACATAAAACTTCTAAGTAACATTTCCAAAGCATGGATGACCCACTGTAGGGATGGGACTGAGGCAGATACTGCATCCTAACAAAGTGCCCAAATTCTATAGATGCTCAATATGTTTGCTGAATGAAAGAAAGACTGGTTGGATTTAATGTAAGGAACAGACCACAATAAAATGACTATGGTCATTCTTGGTGAAGGGTTAATCTGGAAAAATCTTCTGCAACTTTTTGCAAGTTTTATTGGGTCCTCTCCCCAACTTATGTCACAGTCACACCAAGCCAATTAGTTTTCCAAAAACTTGCTTGCACACCATCTTGTGCTGGGCCCTCTATCATTCCCCCTTTCAACTGGGTGAAATTCTAGTTGTTTTTCAAAGCCCAATTCAAAAGTCAACTCATCTGGGATACATTCCCTAAAGTGCTCCAACTACCACACCATAAACATATATTGATTATTCCTGCACTTCTCTCCACATGTCCCTCCATCCTGTACCACTCTTGGGCTGAAAAGGTCCAAATTAAGCTTTCAGTATTCTACTTCAAGAAAACATTGACTATATTTGGCATGTACCATGTAAGACACAAGCTGGGAAGATACAAAAATAAATAAATAAATCATGATCCTAGATTTATGAGCTCATAGTCTAGTATGGAAATCTATACATGCACATAAAGCAACACAAAGTGATAAGGGCTAGGATAGAATCAGTGTTTATATTTAATAACTAATTTGAGCATTCCCAACTTGAGAATAGTTAGTTTGAGATTAAGACAGATAATAGCTTACTTGTGAAAAATTATGACTACAGATTATATTTAGAAATCTCTACATATGAAAAAGGTCTATAATATCTGACTCAATTAGGAAAAGCAACATAAGGATTATAGATATTCCAGAGGGAGAAGGGAGGAAGAAAGGAGCAGAGAGCTATTCAAAGAAATAATAGCTGAGAACTTCCCAAACTTGAGGAAGGCACTGGGCTTTCACATACATGAAGCCAATTGAGGTCCTAATTACATCAGTGCTAAAAGACTTTCTCCAAGGCAAATAGTGGTAAAACTGGCAAAAGTCAATGACAAAGAAAAAATATTAAGGGCAGCAAGGCAGAAGAAAATAACCTACAAAAGAACCGCTATCAGGCTTCCAGCCGATCTCTGAGCAGAAACCTTACAGGCTAGGAAAGAATGGAATGATATATTCAAAATACTGAAAGACAAAAACTTTCAGCCAAGAATACTCTATCCAGTGAAGCTATCCTTCAGATACAATGGAGAAATAAAAGCTTTTCAGATAAATAAAAGTTGGAGGAGTTAATCACCACTAGACCTCCCCTACAAGGAATGACTAAGGATGCCCTCATACCTGAAACAAAAAGGCAGAGTTCTACAAAGCTTTGAGCAAAGAGATAAATAGACAAAATCAGAAAACTTCAGCTCTCTTTCAGAACAGGGTAGCAAATACTTAATTATAATTTAAAAGATAAAGGGAAGGAAAGCATCAAAAGTAACTAAAATTCTGCAATGTAGTCACAAACTCACAACACAAAACAATAATTTGTGACAACAATAACTCAGAAGGGGAAGAGGAAAAGGATAGAACCTGGTTAGGCTAATGGAGATAAGAGGCTATCAGAAAATGGACTATCTCATCTATGAGATCTTTTATACAAACCTCATGGTAACCACTAAATAAAAAATCAGAGTAGAGCCACAAATCATAAATAAAGAGAACACTGAGAAAATCATCACAGAAAACACCAAACTGAATGGCATTCAGAAATACAAGGGAAGAGAAACAATGGAAATATAGAACAACTGGAAAACAAGAGATAAAATGGCAGTATTAAGCCCTCATATATCAATAATCACTCTAAATATAAATGGATTGAATTCTCCAATCAAAAGACACAGAGTAGCTGGATGGATTAGAAAACAAGACCCATCTGGGCCAGCCCCACTGGCCTAGTGGTTATGTTTGGTGTGCTCTAATTTGGCAGCCTGGGTTTGGTTCCCCGGCATGGACCTAGACCACTCCTCTGTCAGTGGCCATGCTGTGGTGGTGGCTCACATACAAAAACAGCAAAAAGAGGAAGCTTGGCAGTGGATGTTAGCTCAGGGCTAATCTTCATCAGCAAAAAAAAAGAAAAGAAAGAAAGAAAGAAAAAGAAAACAAGACCCAGCAATATGCTGTCTCCAAGAAACACATCTCAGCTCTAAAGACAAACATAGGCTCAGAGTGAAGGGATGGAAGACAATACTCCAAGCAAATGGCAAACAAAAGAAAGCAGGTATTGCCATACTTGTGTCAGACAAAGCAGACTTCAAGTTAAAAAAGGCAATGAGAGACAAAGAGGGGAAGTATATAATGATAAAGGGGACTTTCCACCAAGAGGACTTAATACTTATAAATACATATGCACCTAACACAGGAGCACCAAAGAATATAGAGCAACTAATAACAGACCTAAAGGGAGTAATTAACAGCAACATGATATAGTATGGGACCTCAACACCCCACTTAAATCAATGGATAGATCATCCAGACAGAAAGTCAACAAGGAAATAGTGGATTTAAATGAAACATTTGATCAGATGGACTTAATAGATATATAGAGAGAGCATTCCATCCCAAAACAGCAGAGCACACATTCTTTTCAAGTGCACATGGAACATTCTCAAAGATAGACCGTATGTTGGGAAACAAGGCAAGCCTCAATAAATTTAAGAAGACTGAAATCATATCAAGCATCTTTTCTGACAACAATGCTATGAAACTAGAAATCAACTACAAGAAAAAAGCTGGGAAAGTCACAAATATGTGGAGACTAAACAACATGCTATGAACAACCATGGGACCAATGAAGAAATCAAAGGAGAAATTAAAAATATCTGGAGACAAATGAAAATGAAAATGCAACATACCCACTCTTGTAGGATGCAGAAAAAGCAGTTATAAGAGGGAAATTCATAGCAATACATGCCCACCTCAACAAGAAAAATATCAAATAAGTAATCTTAAGCTACACCTAACAGAACTAGAAAAAGAAAAACAAATGAGGCTCAAAGTCAGCAGAAGGAGGGAAATAATGAAAATTAGAGCAGAAATAAATGAAATAGAGACTAAAAAAACAGTAAGAAGAATCAATGCAACTAAAAGCTGGTTCTTTGAGAAGATAAAAAAATGGACAAACCCTTAGCCAGACTCACTAAGAAAAAAAGAGAGAAGGCTCAAATAAATTACAATGGATACCACAGAAATACCAAGGATTATAAGAGAATACTATGAAAGACTATATGCCTACAAATTGGATAATCAGAAGAAATGGATAAATTCTTAGACTCATACAGCCTCCCAAAACTGAATCAAGAAGAAATAGAGAATCTGAATAGACCAATCACAAATAAAGAGATCAAAACAGTAATCAAAAATCTCCCCAAAACCAAAAGTCCAGGACCAGATGGCTTCTCTGGAGAATTCTACAAAATATTCAAAGATTTAACACCTATCCTTCTCAAACTATTCCAGAAAATTGAAGAAAACAGAATGCTTCCTAACTCATTCTATGAGGCAAACATTACTTTGATACCAAAACCAGGTAAGGACGGCACAAAGAAGGAAAATTTCAGGCCGATATCACTGATGAACATAAATGCAAAAATCCTCAACAAAATATTGGCAAACCGAATACAGCAATATGTTAAAAGGATCATCCACCATGATCAACTGGGATTTATACCAGGGATGCAGAGATGGTACAATATCTGCAAATCAATTGATGTGATACACCACATTAACAAAATGAGGAATAAAAATCACATGATCATCTCAATAGATGCAGAGAAAGCACTCGACAAGATCCAACATCCATTTATGATAAAAACTCTCAATAAAATGAGTATAGAAGGAAAGTACCTCAACATAATAAAGGCCATACATGACAAACCCACAGCCAACATCATACTTAACAGTGAAAAACTAAAAGTCATCCATTTGAGAACAGGAACAAGACATGGGTGCCCACTCTTGCCTCTAAAATTCAACATAGTACTGGAGGTTTTGGCCAGAGCAATTAGGCAAGAAAAAGAAATAAAAGGAATCCAAATTGGAGAGGAAGAAACGAAACTCTTGTTCCTTGCAGACAATATGATTCTATATGTAGAAAACCCTAAACAATGTCAGAAAACTATTAGAAATAATCAACAACTACAGCAAAGTTGCAGGGTACAAAAACAACTTACAAAAATCAGTTGCATTTCTATACACTAGCCAAAAGAGAAGTCAAGAATACAGTCCCATTTACAATCTCAACAAAAAGAATAAAATATCTAGGAATAAATTTAACCAAAGAGGTGAGAGACCTATACCCTGAAACTATAAGACATTATTGAAAGAAATCAAAGAAGATTTAAAGAAATGGAAAGATATTCCATGCTCATGGGTTGGAAGAATAAACATAGTTAAAATGTCTATATTACCTAAAGCAATCTACAGATTCAATGCAATCCCAATCAGAATCCCAGTGACATTATCCATGGAAATAGAGCAAAGAATCCTGAAATTTATGTGGAACAACAAACAACCTTGAATAGCCAAAGCAATCCTGAGAAAAAAGAACAAAGCTGGAGGCATCACAACCCCTGACTTCAAAATATACTACCAAGTTATAGTACTCAAAACAGCATGACACTGGCACAAAAAAACAGACACACAGATCAATGGAACAGAATTGAAAGCCCAGAAATAAAACCACACATCTGTGGTCAGTTGATCTTTGACGAAGGAGCCGGGAACATACAATAGAGAAAGGAAAGTCTTCTTCAATAAATGGTGTTGGGAAAACTGGACAGCCACATGCAAAAGAATAAAAGTAGACCATTATCTTAAACCATACACAAAAATTAACTCAAAATGGATTAAAGACTTGAATGTAAGACGTGAAACCATAAAACTCCTAGAAGAAAACACAGGCAGTACACTCTTTGATATCAGTCTTAGCAGCATCTTTTCGAACACCATGTCTACTCAGGCTAGGGAAACAAAAGAAAAAATTAACCAATGGGATTACATTAGATTAAAAAGCTTCTGCAATGCAAAGGAAACCTGAACAAAATGAAAAAACAACCCATCAACTGGGAGAAAATATTTGCAAATCATATATCCAACAAAGGGTTAATTTCCAAAAATAAAGAACTCATACAACTCAACAACAAAAAGCAAACAACCCGATCAAAAACTGGGCAGAGGATATGAACAGACATTTCTCCAAAGAAGATATACAGATGGCCAATAGGCACATTAAAAGATGTTCAACATCACTAATTATTAGGGAAATGCAAATCAAAACTACAATGAGATATCACCTTATACGTGTCAGAATGGCTATAATTACCAACACAAAATAACAAATGTTGGAGAGGATGTGGAGAAAAGGGAATCCTCATGCACTGCTGGTGGGAATGCAAACTGGTGCAGCCACTATGGAAAACAGTATGGAGATTTCTCAAAAAATTAAAAATAGAAATACCATATGATCCAGCTATCCCACTGCTGGGTATTTATCCAAAGAACTTGAAATCAACAATCCAAACAGATTTATGCACCCCTATGTTCATTGCAGCATTATTCACAATAGCCAACATGTAGAAGCAACCTAGTGCCCTGTTAAGGATGAATGAATAAAGAAGATGAGGTGTATATATACAATGGAATACTATTCAGCCATAACAAGACAAAATTGCCTCATTTGCAACAACATGGATGGACCTTGAGAGTATGATGTTAAGTGAAATAAGCCAGACAGAGAGAGACAAATACTGCATCATTTCACTCATATGTGGAAGATAAACAAACACATGGATAAAGAGAACAGATTAGTGGTTACCAGAGAGGAAGGGCGCTGAGGGTGGGTGAAAGGGGTAAAGGGGCACATATGTATGGTGACAGATAAAAATTAGACTACTGGTGGTGAGCACAATGCAGGCTATATAGAAATTGATAAATAATAATGTACTCCTGGAACAGGAAATGTGTTCAACACATTGGAAGTAATTTAAGCTAAATGATTTTGCATTAAACCTATTCTATGCCAAAGAGGAAGCTCAGGTCAGTGGCCAGCCCAACCTTTAGAAGGGACCTAAGGGACAATGGAGGGGATTAGATTTTAACCCTCAGAACGCTGGCTTCCTACTCTGAGTAGAGCATAGGAGACTCAGGGGGCTGGCCAACTGGTCCTCTCTGGAGTACTCAGAGCCCTGGGCTGGAGTGCTGACTAATTCTCAACCTTAAGAATTACCTTTCCTGTAAGTGAAACAGATAATTCACATAAGAAGAAATTAAAAGGGTCAGTAAACATATGGTGAAAAATAACTCACTAGTTACCAGACAAGAGTTTTGTCTCCTCTTTCTTTAAAAAATATATGGTGAGTGTATTAGTTTCCTAGGGCTGCTGTAACAAATTACCACACACTGGGTTGCTTAAAACAACAGCAATTTCTCTTACAGTTCTGTAGGCTAAAGTTCAAAATCCAGTTGTCGGGTGGGCTATGCTCCCTCTGAGACTCTGGATGGGATCCTTCCTTGCCTCTTTCTAGCTTCTGGTGCTGGCTGGCAGTCATTGGCATTCCTTGGCTTGCAGCTTCATCACTCCAATCTCTGCCTCTGTCATCACGTGATGTTCTCCCTGTGTGTCTCTGTCGTCACTGATGTTTTCCTCTTATTAAGACACCAGTCATATTGGACTAGGGCCCACCCTAATTAACCTGATCTTAACTTGGTTACATCTGCAATGACCTTATTTTCAAATAAGGTCACATTCCCAGATACTGGGGGTTAGGATGTCAACATATCTTTTTCAGGAAGACAATTCAAGCCATAATAGTAAGTATAGTATTTTGTCATTGTTTTTTTGAAAATCTCAGTTTTAATGGCTACATACTATTCCATTTTATGGATACAGCATAATTAAAATATCCATCAAAATGAAAAATTAAATTATTACACTCAATTTTGGTAAAGGTTTGGAGAAATGCGCATATTTTTGCTTTTATACTGCTAGCGTGTATGTTACTCGGTACACTTCTCCTTGGCTGAATAATCTTACTTCCAATCAGAGATGTGGCTTAAGAACTGGGCTGGGAGCTGATATCCACTCCATAGGGGTGAGTGAAGGCTCATTTTGCAAACCAGCCAGACCCTGAGCCTCTGACATCTGTATAGGAGTTTTAGCATCTTTGAGCAGAAAACAGAGTTAAAGACATCCAAGTAGTAAGCAGGGAAAGGTCTGCTTCCCTGTCCGTTTAAATTCCAAACTCAGAGAACCTAGGCCTGAAGAAGATGAGTCCTCTGTAGGCACTGCCAGCCCTGGGCTGCTCCTCTGTGTGCTCCTGGACCCCCCATTCCATGTGCCCTGAGAGCCCAGACCAGCAACTGCTTTGTCTCTGGCTGTTGCACACAGCTTGGCTTTTGGAAACCAGCCTCAACCAGGTGAGCATCAGGTGTGCAGACGGACCTTCTAACATTAGCTCATGAGCGCCTCAAGGGTCAGACCTGTGCTGTGCTCATTTTTATATACTCAGCATTAGGACAATGATCTACATATGTTGATGGAACCAAACAGAAAGCTCTGTGTTGGCCTTTCAAGAATATTCCTGGGAGACTCTCGGTTAGCAGACAGTTCATCTAGAGACCACTGGAAGGGGCCACCCAGGTTTCTTTTTACCTCAAAGCCAACCCTCCCTCTCCTCACTGCCCCACACAACCCTATGGCTTTCTGTGTTTCTGCTGTGTGTTCTCACCCCCAGGGTCTCGGGTGCCCTTAAAACAGGCAAATGGCACCTCATCCCATATCCAAGCATTGCCATCCCTGGGAAGGGATGGACGGCCTCCACCAATCAGCGCAGGCTGTCCCCAGGTGAGCTCACCAGAATTTTGGCAGGCTGGTGGGGAGTGTGCCACAACTGCTCTTTTCTCTCTTCTGGAAAGAAACAGAAGGCACAGGCAATTTTGCTGGGGAAATGCTCCATTTTTTTACAGGGGCTGATGTGGAGTTGGGGAAACGCCAGACTGTTCTGGAAAGTCTTTCCTTCCTCTTTGTTTCCTGTGCCACTCAGTGACATTTCTTAAGATCTTGTGTTAGATGTTTTTAGTGAGAAAGACGGCCCAGCCCAGGCTCTGCCCCTCTGGTGTAGTCTGCTTAGAGTATCCTGGCAACATTGCCAGTGGGAACAGTGCGGCTGAATTCCTGTGATTGGTGTTGCCCTATTAACAACAGGAATGCGAACCATCTCAGGTGGGAGGTGAGAGTGACAACAGAAAAGCTATTTCTTTTCATTTCCCCAGTGTTTATAGACTGAGCAAAATTGCTAAAGGAGGCATCTCCAATTTGAAGGAATAACACTTTGGTACCATGTTGGAATAGAGACTCTTGATTAATATACGTGATTGAGACACAAAAGCACAGCAAATTTTGGCATCACTTTCATTCTTTACAGTAATCAGGCAGCAAAACAGCACTACCTGGGGGGCTGAATGATGAAACAGCAAGCTTCCAATTAGAATGCAGTCTTCTTACCCAGGCGTGTGAAGGGATATTAGAAAGGCTGCTCAGGCAGGGGAGAGATGCCTGGGGTGACTCTGACCTTTGGTCTCGGCCTGGGAATTGTCTTAATGGTTTTCCAAAAGGGCAGTAACACAGTTTGAGAAGCCCACTCTTCACAGAGCTTCTTTGAAATAATCTCTTCTCTGTCATCAAAACACCAAACTGCCTCTGCTCAGTATCCAGGATCCTCACTCTCCTTACACACACACACAAGTGAATGCACACATTTGTGCATATACACCTTTGTTTAACATATTCTCTACAGATTTTCTGTGGTCATACTTTTGATGTTTATCCTATCATGTCATAATTAGAAACTAACAGCAAACTATTGAATGTTCACCAGCTATCAGATGCTATACTTTACCTACAGGATCCCATTAGACCTTCAGATCCTTGCTAGTAGCAACTATTAGCGTCCCTACTTTATGGATGAGGAAACAGAGGCTCAGAGAAGTTACATGATTTGTCTCCGTCTACAGAGGTGGCAAGGGGCAGAGCAGAGATGCGAAGTCAGGTCTCCGCACCACTTCACCATGTTTTGATGCAAGAGACGTCGGGAGTATGAAGGAGCTAAAACTTATGGAAATTGCAGCATCCCAGGGACTCTCCTGGGCTGCACTGCTGGGACCTGCTAGCTTTGGTAAGTCTGCACCGCAGAGGCGCTCATTAGAACTAGATGCCACTGCTTCTGGCCTACAGAGTTTGGCTTTCACTATTATGAGGAATGGGGATGAGGCTGCTGCATGTTTTGGTTTCTGTTCTTGAGATCTTCTGGTCTCATATTGATCACCTCCTGCTTGCCTATCTCCTGGCAGCGGTGGAGTTGAGTGGAAAGAGATTCTGTGCACAAACGTAAGACCTGGGGGCAAATTCGCTCCCGTTCACTTACTCATTCACCCACCCACTCACTGATTGACATACTCACTAAATACATTTTTGAGCCCCCTTTTTTTCCTGCGTGTGATGTACTGTGACAGAAGCCTGGAATACTGCAGGGGAATTGCTCAGACTTAGTCTCTGTCCTTCTAGAGTTGACATGGTTATTCACTTAACCTATCTGAAGATTTCCTCATTACAATATGATGATGACAATGCCAACCTCAAGGAATAGATGAGAGTATTAAATTAAATGAGAAAATACATGTGAAAGCACTTCATAAACTGTGAAGTGCTAAAGAAATAAAAAACATTGTTGTCATTTATATCTTAACGGGTTACTGAGATGGGACCTGTCTCAGCTCCCAGGATTCCTGCCTAGAATCAGCATCTGTCCTTGCTAGTTGCTTACATTAGCACTCCTGAAATTCAAACAGTATTTGAGTTCCTGCTATGCTCAAATACGTAATCTTCTTCAATCCCTGACAATCCAGTGAATGAGGAATCATTGCCCAGGGTGCAGTTTACCTCCTACCTACTTTGCTCTAAAATAAAAATGGCAACATTTTATGTATAGTCTGTGCCCCTTGCTTTTTCCAGTTAGTTATTTATCATGGACAACTTTCCAACTATACCCCTTTCTTTGCAACTTTAAGACCACGTTATTCTTTTTAACACTTGCATAGTATTTTATAACATGGTTTAGCATCATAATCAGTCTCCTATTCATAGGTATTTATACTGCTTCTAATCGTTCCATTGCAAACAATGCTTTATTGAAAATCCTTGATACATATCTGTGGATTTGTGTTAGTACTTCTGTATGAAGAAAGTGGGAACACGGGTTGAAGGAAATTTATGTTTTATATTTTGATAGATAAACTGTCAAATTGTCTCCTAAAAAGGTGGTACCAATTTATACTATTTTACACTGTGTTTATGAGTACCCTGTGTTCCTGCCAACATAGGATATTATCAGTCTTTAAAAATATTTGACAAACTTACAGACAAAATTCATATTTCATTATTTATTTTGTGTCTCTTTAATTGTTAATAAGATTGAGCATGTTTTTTTATTTCTTCTGTAAATTGCCATTTCATATCTTTTAGCCATTTTTCTATGGATTATTAATATTTTTCTTCACTGAATTGTAGGAGGTCTTTATATATTTTGGATGTTAAGATTCATTTGTTAAATACATTGCAAGGGTTTGCTTTTCCTTATTATTGATTAAATCTCCCCTTATTCCCTGTAAATGGGCATTAATCTCCCCTTCTCTGAGAAACTCTGTGGGTCATAAAATAGTCTCCTTCTTTTGGCACACCAGATACACAATCTTGGCACTGCATTTTTGAAAGGTATCTACCTTATAGAATGACACCATAGAAGTACTGGAAAGAGCTTAAACTTTAGAGACAGGTAGTCTGATGTTGAGTGTTGATTCTATCATTTACCAGCTGAGTGACATCGGGAGAGTTGCTTAACCTCTCTGAGCTTCTGTTTCCTTATTGTAAGATCGGATAGTAATACCTGCCTTCTCTGAGCAACATATCTATCCCCAAAGCCTGGAGATGTTTAGAAGTCCTCTCCTGGCAGGTCTAGGGCATATAGAGGGTTTAAGAAGAAAGGACCTCTTGGTAGTAAAGTTATACAGACCAGGAAGATATGGGAACTGTGAACAAAGCTCCTTTTGCCAAATTGGCAAATCAGGCATTTTTCTTGAGAAATAATTAACATAAAATAAAACAGGGATTTAAGAGTTAAATTTGATGAATTTGGGCAATTACATACACTTATGTAGTTATCACCAAAAATAAGACATGTAAAATTTCCATCCCTCCCAAAAATTCTCTGCACCTTTTTGCTAATTTGTACTCTCAACGACTTTCTGACTTCTATCACAATATATTAGTTTTTCCTGTATTTGGATTTCATATAAATGGAATCATACAGTGTATACTCATTTGTGTCTGGCTTCTTTCACTCTACATAATATTTTGAGATTCATTCATGCTCTTTCATATATCAGTATTTCATTCTTTTTAATCACTGAGTAGCATCCCATTGTACAGATATACCACAGTTTATTTATCCTTTCTCCCATTGATGGACATTTGGGTTGTTTCCGTCTTTGGCTATTATGAGCAAGGATGCTATAAACATTCTCATAGAAGTCTTTTTGTGGACATATATTTCCCTATCTTTTGGGTACCACAGTGGACTCGTTGGGTCAAGTGCACGTTTTGTTTTATCAGAAACTGCTAAACAGTTTTCCAAAGTGGTTGCACCATTTTATAATGCCACCAGTAATGTAAGAGCATTCCGCTCGGTGTTTTGAGACTTGGATTTTAGCTCTTCTACTGGGTGTGAAGTGATATTTCATTGTGGTCTGGCAAGTTGGAATTTAATGTCTTTATTTTCAACTGTGAGCTCTCTGCCCTTATCTGTGTACCTTTCTCTTTTTCCATGTGCGTTGGCTCTCCAGCAAGATTTGAAATTCTGTAAGGGCAGCGACTCTGCCTAATATACTTCCCTTAAATCCTGGACTGCACCAAATACAGAGCCAGGAACACAGTGGGTGCTTAATTTCTTGTTGGTTGATATCTTGCTGCTAAGAAACATTTGCAGACTTTTGTAAGGAGAACAGATGAGAAAGGGTGACTACCAAACGCTTTTCAAACCCTTACACCTGTGTTGGTTCCCTTAGAGGCAGTTCTCAAATATCTTAGGATAAAACAGGCTCTGATTCTCTCTCTCTGACAATTAGGTAATTAGGTTTAATCAGTAGTCAGGGCTTCTAGGCAGCTACTGCGTGTAGGTGGCACTTTTTTGTGTCAAGGTCTGTTCAGCAATAACAAGCTCAAGAAGGGAGAGAAACAGGTGAGTTGGGCTGTCTTATTGGTCAGCTTCCCTCTTTTACCTCAGTTGATCTCCTCCCTATGTTCTTCCTTTGCTTGATGCTATATGTCATGTAAATTGCTCTTTTTCAGATTTTTAGAATTTTTCTCCTCTCACCTTAATACAGTCCCATTAAAAAAATGAAATGGACAAGTGAAATTGTCTACAATGTGAATTTTTTTCTTCCATGAATTTGAAGAAAGTGGAAAACTATTGACAATCTGAAAATTCTCTGAAGAAAATCATAGATCACACGACTACTTCTTTTGCTCTCCAAATGTCGTATAAAAGAATCCCTGAGGCTCTTTTCTTTGTTAGAAATCAGTACTTTTTGTCCCATGTGAAATAGTGGGTGGTCTGGTACAGTGGAGAGCATCTCCAAGCTCTAGCATGACCTTGCATGAGGACTTTAGGCAAGGGGCAAATCTCCCAGCTCTCATGGCTTGCTGTTGGAGGAGGTCATCAAGAGGACGTGACTGCTGGTGGACCCATGAGATGCACTCAGGAAATCAGAGGCTCTGTACCCCTCCCCTACTTGGAATGTACATTTCACTCACTGTTCTCACAGTGGGAGCTGTTTCAAGGATGCAGCCTTCAGAGAGCAATGTGTCTTGAGACCATCTGGATGGTGTATGTGACTGAACCCTGTTAAGGCCTCCATATAAACTTTTAAGATTCTGGCAGGCAATTGCAGAGATCTACTCTTCTTGCAACTGCTTAAGACAAGCCTCATATATAAGTTCCCTTGCTTATTAAAACTGCCACCTACCAATCTGTAGTGGTCTGCCTCTTTCTTCAGTTTCTCCTTGCCCTCTGTGTACGGAAATTTTCAAGGTTGCAAACCAATACTTGCCTGTCAAACCCCTAATCTAACAGTTGTGAGGGACTCAGAGATTTGGGGAAAAAAATCAGGGACTGAGAAAAAGCATTAAGGTTTGATGCAAGTGTTACTCTCTTTCATTACTTTACTTGAGAAAACACATATGAAGTATATTAATACTTGCTCAGTGCTTCTTGTTTTCTTTTCTATATTCAGTAGACATAGATTGTATACCTACTGTGTGCAGGCTTTCTGCTAGATGCTGGAGATATATCTGTGAACCAGAGAAGCCCTGTGCCTGGCTTTGCAGAACTCGATGTGGCCATGACCAACAGACAAGCAATCATAGTGGTACACATGAGTGTGTGGTAGGGATTGTGGCAGATGCTGGCCAGAGCTGTGAGTCCCTGACTCAGACCCTGGGGTCAAGACAGGCTTCCCAGAGTAAACTGCATCCAACCTGGGATGAGTGAATCTGACTTAATTAGGCAAAGGGTCAAGGGGATCATTGTTTCAGCCAGAGGGAGCAGCAGATATGGAGGTCCACAGATGGGAGAGGGGAGGTTGCTCCAAGACCTGAAGTTCAGTGTCACTGGAGCATAGGGATGGGGGTGGTTGTGGTGAGGACAGTGGTGTGGGATGAAGCTAGGGATGAAGGGAGAGGCCAAATGATGCTGGGCCTTCTAAGTCAAGTCAAGGAGTTTGTCCTTCATCTCAAGAGCAATAGGAAACTATTGTACGGTTTTAAACAGAGCAATAAATATAATCAGATGTATTTTTTCAGAAAGATCACTCTGGGTTTCTATGTGGAAGTTAGGAAGGTGTGAGACTGGATGCAGGAAGACCTGGAGAGGATGGGGTTCAGAGTTAGGAGGCACCAGTGGGCTGGGGAGAAGTGATGGCTTTGAGACGTGGTTAGGTACTTTAGATTCTTGCTTAATTTCCTCAGCAGTGATCTGTTGTCCAGACGACTCAGGAGGACGTGGAAACACTGGGAATCCAAATGACCTCTTTCAGCCCCCTGTGGTGCCATTTCTGAGTTCTGAATCAGTAATTTAATGCTGAGTGAGACTTAATAAAATCACCAAGATGAATTCCAGGGTGTATCTGACTGTGTGAGATTTTCTGAGTGTGCAGGCAGCATCCTAATTGCTGGGCTCCTTCTTTTCTGAGCTGCATGATGCTAAAGACCAAAAGAATTTATTCTTATGAAAAAAATGTGCAAGTGTTTCAAAGCAATCAGTTCTCTCATAAGTCTATTGCCCCTTAGTTCATTCTTTGTGCAAAGGGGACAAGCAGACTCCAAACAGCCAGAGGTGATGTTCCTGGTCTACTATATGGCTGCTGTTACTAGGCTTCTTGGGTATTTGGCGTTCACTAATGCTTCCTGGTTTTTATTTCACTGATCGTCAAATTATCCACTAAAATATTCCTCTCCTCTCACCGAAGCTGTTATATATATATGTTTTCTTTTATGGTGTCCAAAGGTGAAAGATAGTCACCCAGTTAGAGTCAGCAGGCTCATTACACAGGGATGAACTGAACAGATCAACTGGCAGAAACTTTCCCTTGAGAACTGGCTTCCCTCAGAAAGGAAAAAATGACAAAAGATGACAACCTGTTGTCCACCCGTAGTTTAATCAAGGAAGTTGACATGTACCCTGGGAGCAGAGAGGAGAGACCATTAAAATCACCAGAGGAGGCTGTCAGCTGCAGCCACAGGCTGTCATCTCCGCCTCTTTCCAGCAGCCGGCTGCCGCAGGCTGGCATTTGCTCACTCACGCGGAGGAGCGAGCACTGTGCCTGGGCAGAGAGCCTCCGCCGCTGCGTCAGTAATCAGCAATCCAAGTCCAGAAGTGCCACCTGGGGAAAGCTCCTTTAGCTCCTGAGCCTTCTGGTGGGAAGCTGGCCTCTCCCTCTTGCTTCTGCTGCATTCCTGGTCCTTAAAGTGCAGCTCATCTATTTTCGGCTCACTAGGTTTTTGTCCTCCTCGACTGTATTGAACAGAACTTTACTCACCCATTTGGAAAACATTTCTCTCCTATTCCTCCTTCCTGTACTTGCCTCCTGGACTGTGGTTCAGATCTGTTGTACCTATGGCTGCTGACCTCTCGGCCACACGCTTTGCTCATAACCGGTTTTATTCTCTGCTAGGCTTATGTCAGCCAACACTGAGACTTTGACTCTTCCAGTCTGCGCCCTCCCTTTTTTTTTGGTATCTAAGTCATGATACACAAAGGCAAAACACGAAAGGAAACAATTTACCTTGACTCTGTAATACAGATGTCTACTGGGGTCACCACGGCTTTGAAGGTCAAATGAAACTCACTTGAACCTTTATTCCTCTGGCAGTGGGATGCTTCCAGTCCTCTGGGAAACTTTCGGATGAATGCACTGAGATGGGCTATTTTTCTTCATTAACTCTGTTTACCTGCTTCTACTGAATTTAACCAGTTTATTGAGACTGTCTCGGCTTCAGCACCCTGGGTGTGCTGTTTTCTTTATATTATATTATTCTATGCTAGAAACCCTCTGCTATGCTCTTGCTACCAAGTATACTATCTCCACAGGGTTGAGAGGGAGCTTGACTTTACCTGAAGCTTCAGAGTTAGAGAGGGAATTCATATTACAACATTGCAAATCACTTATATTAAATGAACGTATCCTGCCTGACATTAAAAGTCCTCAGAGGAGACCATCACAGGAGTTTCTCATTGGCCCTCTTTCCTCCCCAAACTCTTGTATTTTCTGCTTTATTGGCTTGAGTCAACTGCCAGTTTCAGAAAGCAGATAGATAATTCAGTTGCTATTTGTTTTTCTGCCTTTGGGGCTTACCCTCCCTCTTCAAAGAATTCAATCAGAGTCTTCTATAAGCAGGAGTCTGCTAGGGCGAGCTCAGAAAGAGCTGATTGTTAAATATTCAGGAATTTGGGACCCATTGATAGCATGAAATTGGCCATGGTAGGAGTATTTTATACCACAGATATTGGCAAATGCTACAAATTACTTGCCATTGTTATTGTTTTTTGGTTTGTTTTTGTGTTCTTTGGGGGAGCCATTTTAGTGGCAGATTACTGCTTCAGAGAGCTTATCTTCTGGAAAACATCCTTTCACTCCCCTTGCAGGCAGAAACGGCTGCTTTAAGTTGTGATGTTTTTCTCTTCATCACACAGGCAGAAGTAAAACCTGTTTATGGTTGAATCTGCTGCCAAGCTTAGCTGAACTCTGTAGAGAATGTGTTTGGATTTTAGAACTGGACTCGTCTGGGCTGTTTTTGGTGTGAGGGCAAACCAGGTCTAGTGTCCCTAGTTAAGTCTCCTTCTGTGCAGAGCTAATGGGATGCTTAGGACCAGTGGGGATAGGCTCTTTCAGAAGGCATTTGTGAGTTGAATGCCAGACTAAGGGACTTTATCCTTATTGCCTGGGTTGATGAAAAACAGGGACAAGACTGATCAAAATGGAATTTACCAAGATTTATCTTGTGAATTGGTGCAGAATAGATTGGGATGGGAGGTTCAATGTAAAGAGGGAGACTACGTAGAAAGCTGTTTTAATAGGTTACTCTCCACTCTTCTACTGCCTATAGTCTTATTAGTCTGTTACTGCAAGATTTTCTTCTTTTACCTCAGATGAAACTAACGGAGGTCATCTTTTCTTTTTGCTTGGCCCATGCTAAATAATTCATTAGTGTTTCCAAATAAGACTTAATTGTTTCATTTCTTTATGATAAATCACTGAGGAGAAAATTGCTTTAATAGAAAACCCAATTAAAACCCACTGCCAGTACCTGCAGGGCCCCTTCAATGGAAGATTAACACTGTTTGGCCTTTGACTCTCTCAGTGAATGTTAACTGTTGCCCACCAACTCCAACATTTGTGAAACGTTAGTTTGGGACTGGAATGAAGTTCTGTGATAGGATGTGGTGTAGTGGATAAGACGGTGACCTGGGATGCTGAAACTAGTCTTCTGGTCCCTGGACCAATCTCCTCCTCTGAAAAATGAAAGAGTTAGCCTGGTGTAAACTGGCACAGTAACCCTGATGAATCAATCTGATTGAATCTGTTGAAGCTGAATCTGTGCATACTTTCTGACCCAGAAGTTCAAATTCCTGATATCTGTTCTAGAGAAAGACTCGTATGTAGGCAAGGAGACATGCCATCTTTAAGCACCCTTCAAACTCACTCCAAGAGAAGGCAGTAAAGTGTGGTGAGGCCAGGCAGATGCAAAACTTACTATCTCTTGGGCTCGCCTTTCTCAGCTGTAAAATGGGACTAATCATATATGGATGGCTGTTTTGAGTTTCAGATGTAATAATGCCCAAAAAGCACTTTGCACACTGTCTGACACATATATTTTCAATAAATACTAAGGAACTGTTTCATTTTAAATTGAAATTTAATTACGTAAAAATATATCATCTTTGTAAAAAAATTGAAATATTACAGATAAGGACAAAGTGGCCTTCAAGCCACTCATCCTCCCCAATTTCATTCTTAACCCCCTTACCTCCCTATTGAGAGGTAGTTGTCCTTGCCATTTTTTAGTGTATCTTTCTGGTCTTTTGTTATGAATTGATATATAAATTTTTTTCCTCCCCAGAAAAAATATATAGTATTATTCTACAGCTTTTTTTCTATTCACTATGTTTTTGAGATCTATCCAAGTCAACAGACATAGAATAATTTTATTATTTTTCAATATTGCAGACTCCTTTATTATGTGTGCTTCGTATGTTTTCAGACCATTTCCCTATTGATGAATATTTAAGCTAATTCTAGTTTTTCACTTGCACAAGCAATGTTGCAACAAACGTCTTTATAGCTCACTTGTGCAAGTGTTTCTCTAGGGTAGCTATCAGGAATGAGACATCTAGGATCATAAAGTGCACCTATTTTTAGCTTCAACCAATTCTGCACAAGGACCAGCAAAATGGCTACACCAGTTTACATTTCAACCTGCAGAACATAAGAGTAATCCTTTCCTTATGCTCTTGTCAAACTTGTCAACACTGTTTAAATGTTCGATAATCTTATGGATGGATAAAGGAAAGGTGTGTCATTTGTGGTTTTGATGTGTTAATTTCCAGTGGGGTTGAGTATCCTGTCATATCACTCAGGAGTTGGGTGATGCTTATAGTATGTACCGCAATATACAACACCTGCCCTGCTCTTACATTTCCTGAGGGTCATCTGGGGTTCAGAACCCAGGGTCCACTTCAAGATCCTACACTGGTGCTTGGGCAGTGAGACCACCTACCGTATAAGGACCCCTTTCAAATGTGATGGCTCTCACGTGAAAGCAGTTATTCTTTTAGTAATTGCTTGAGAATACATATAATGAAAAAAGGCTGTGAAGTAATTCTTAAATGTGATTTAATCATTTGTATTTCCTTTTCTGTGAATTGCCTGGTAATATATGTTGCCCATTTTTACTGGCTTGATTGGCTTTTCCTTATTGCAAATATTCACTTCCAATTTTTCTTATGTTTCAACCCTGTTTATGATATCTTTTGATGAATAGGAGTTTTAAATTTTGATGCAGCTGAATTTATCATTCTTTTTTGTGATTTTTGCTTTTTTGCATCTTGTTTAGGGAGAACTTTCCCTACCCTCAAAGTCACAGAGATAATTCTCTAAAAATTTCTTTTGGCACTTTTATCGATATAATTTTTATGTTTATATCTTTAATCCACATAGAATCTCCATATGAACAAATTTCTTTTTGTTTCAAAAAGAAGCATATTGTTCCTACTATCAGTTATTGACTAATCTGCTCTTTCTTCATAGATTTTAAATGTTACCTCTATCAAAAATGAAATTCCTACATATATATGGATCTGTTTTAGTTTTTGATTCTCTTCAAATAGTCTTTTCCGACACTGATACCATATCATTGCTATAGTTTTTAATATGTCTTGACACCTGGGAGGGTTGGTCCCAATTCTGCTCTTTCATCAAATTATCTAGGCTATTCTTGCCCCGTTTGCTCTTCCAAATGAATTCTAGAATCAGTTTGAATGTTACATTAAGAAACTCACTGGGCCTTGATTGAAATTATATTGAATACATAGATTTGTTTTGGGAGAAGAGATGATGATAATGATGCTGTTGATGAGGATGACAAGGATTGATTTCTGATTTCTGCCAGAGCATTTTCTGGCGTTCCAAACAGGATCAGTTAGGACAAGTGAAGATGATAGGGACGGTGATAAGCCATCTTCTCTGTTTACTATTTCTCTCCTTAGACGAGCTCTTTTCCCTGAATTAAGTCTCCTTAGAACACAGCACAGATGAGACCTGAAGAGACCGTTGATTAAGGAGGTCAAACATCACTCAGGAGTTGGGTGATGCTTATAGTATGTACCACAATGTACAACATGTGCCCTGCCCTTACATTTCCTGAGGGTCATCTGGGACTCAGAACCAGGGTCCACTCCAAGATCTTACACTGGCGCTTGGGCAGTGAGACCACCTACCGTATAAGGACCCCTTTCAAATGTGATGGCTCTCACTTGAAAGCAGTTATTCTTCTAGTAATTGGTTGAGAATACATATAATGAAAAAAGGCTGTGAAGTAATTCTTAAATGTGATTTAATCATTCACTAAATGGGTGTATATGTATGAGATATATTACTTATTCAGCTACAGATGGTGCTTGGTGTCCACAAGCATTGGAGAACCCCTTGTGCTGACAGATAAGGAGCTCCTCTTCCAGGACATTCTGCAAGCCTCTCAACTGAATTTACTTGAAGACCAAGGCCTATCCCTATCTGATGTAATCTTATTTTTTGTCACATCCTTTTATACTCCTGGGAGGTTTTCTAAACTAAAATCTATATTCAGAATTCTCTAAGCCTTTAACTTGTATACAGTCCACTTTTCCTCTCCTACACATGTGTTATACGTCCCTAGGATATTAAAAAACCATATTAGCCTTTTAACAAAATGGATTAATCATCCACAGATAAAGCAGCATTCATGTGCACACTGAACTTGACCGTGTAAAATAAGGATAATAATGGTCCCCACCTCTCAAGGTTATGGTGAAGAACAAATGGGCTGATGCACAATAAGTCATCTGTAAACTCTGCAGTATTATACAGATGTTGTTTTGCTCCTCAGCACTGTAGAAAGCTACAAATGAAACAATCATCTTGGTTCCTGCCCTTGAGACATTTAAAACCAGCTGGAGGCTCAGATCTTGGTGGAACAATTAAGGAGAAATTGCGAGGTAACTGGGAAGCCAGCTCCTGCAACTACAGTGAAAATTGTAACCCTAAGTGCTAATATAACACAGGGAGCTGCTGTACCCAGAACAGGCTCTGCCCCCTGCGCAGGTGCAACAGCCCATTGTTCTGTCCCCAGCGAAGGTAGGGAGCTTCTCCACGGCAGCAGAGTCCCACTGCTTCACCTTCCTCTCTTCCTCCTCCACCTTTAAAAAGCTCTTCCTCTCTCAGAGAACTTTCCAGACTGGGCCTCCCAGTTACTCCGGGCGTCTCTCTTTCTAATAGCTCCTTTGCCCCTGTGGCTTTTTCCTCCTCCCACATGGCAATATTAAATCCATTCCACTGGCAGTCCTGGGACTTGTGCTCTGTGGTACTTGACGCTGATGAAAACAATGACGAAAAGAACCCACAGCAGGCTCTCTGTCCTTGGCTCTAGGTCAGAGCCTTCTGTTTTGATCATTTCATTTATTATGCTCACATTTTGAAATGGTAAGCGCTGGTACCCACTGTTCTTTCATCTAAGAAAATCCGGGGCTGCGGGGAGATATTCATAGGTAATTAATTTGTCAGAGTAGGAGAAACAGTCTTGCCAAATACAAGCAAAAAACCCCCAAATTCACACTTCATCTAGCAGTTGATTAGTTCTACAAATGACCATGAATAACATAAAAAGGGGGGTGGGTAGGGCAAATAGACCTGCAAATGGATGAGGCTTTACTGCTAAGCTTGATGTAGTCATATTTTTTACCTCTTTAAGGGCTGTAGTTTCCCCTTGTAAACGAATCTCTTGTGGCTACCACATCAATCTCCTGTATAAATGAGTGTTGCCTGCCTCATGTGGTTCATAGTGGGCAGAGGGAAAGGCTTGCCTGTCTGCTTGCCTTCCTTCCTTTTCTCTCTCTTTCTTTCTTTCTCTTTCTCTTTCTTCCTTCCTTCCTCCCTTCCTTTCTCTCTTCTCTCTCTCTTTTTCTCTTCCTTCCTTCCTCTCTCTCTCATTCTCTCTCCTTCCTTCCTTCCCTCTCTCCTTCCTTCCTTCCCTCTCTCCTTCCTTCACTCCCTCCCTCCTTCCTTCCTTCCTTCCTACTTTCCTTCCTTCCTTCTTCCAGAGACATCCATGCCTTAAATTGGCTCTAAATTAAAGATATCATGAACAAAATTTCCAAACTCAAAACTGGGAGACACGGTTTGATGACAAGAGAGAATATTTAAAATCAACTGGAAAGCCCAGGATATATGTCCACCATAATTACAGATGAGAGAAATCTCTGCAGATAGATTGATTGTTCCTCCAGGAGTTTGGATGACAGACAAGATCCCAGTGTCTGGAATTATCAAGAGTGTAGTGTTTGTGAACCTTTGAGTACAGCTGCCTGGTGAAATGTACATAACAAACCCAGCACAAGATAGCCATTCTAGTTTCCTTCACCATTTGTAAGCCACCATTGATTTGAATAGTAAATAATAGAGTGATTAAATTTGATGAAGTTTCTAATGATTTGTTTTGAAAGCAGTTTTTAGAATGTGGATATGCAAGAGGAGTGTAGTGTCTCAATTACTAGACTTCTTGTGCACCTCAGGTAATGCAATAAATGTACCTGGGAAGCTGTATAAAGTGAATGTCTATAAATCAAATTATATTTTATACACATGTGGAATATTCTCCAGCTAATGATATCCTGGAGGAATCCTTTTCCTTGGAAATGGAAATATAAGTTTAGTAAATTCTGATTTGGGCATGTTGTTTTTGCTTTCCTTGGTTGATCAGTTCAACTAGCTTTAAATGAGAATCTGTCATGTGCTAGACATTGCTTTGGCTCTCTCACAACATGTGATCTTATATAATTCTCTCAAGAATCACCTTAATTTTGTACATAGGGCCATGTGTTTAGTAACTTGCTCAAGACTCACAGAGTTGGCAAGTGGCACAATCAAGATTTGAATTCACGTCTGTTGCATTGTTATCCTGTCCAGCCACCAATTATAAAGGCTGAGATTGCATCTTTTCTCTTACTCTGGGCAATCTAAGCCTTTTAGGAGGAAGCATTACAGTGTGGGCTTTGGGGTTAATCTGGGTTTGAGTTCCAACTCTGCTACTTACTAGCTGTGTCATCTGGGGAATGTTTCTAAACTTCTTTGAGTCTTGGTCAACTTACCTGTAAAATGGGGATAATAATATCTGCCTCAAGAATGTGTGTAAGAATTGAGAAAATAAAGATAAAGTATTGGCCACATAAAAGGCAGTCCTTAAATGTTAGCTATGATTATTATTGTAAGTAGTACTTATTTAGATCAACCTTGACTACGGAACCCACAGGAGAGGGGACACATCTTGCTTACCCAGTGAACTTTGCCTGGGGCAAGCAGAGTGTGCTGCAAATGGTTTAATTAATTGTGTCATATAATCATAGAAAATGTAGTAGGTTTTCAAATTCATTAAAAACACCTTAGATTTCCCAATCACTTTTCTTTCCATCCACAGAACCAAAGAGAAGCCTTTTATCATGTTTTCCAGGCTCAAATGAGAAGGCTTATTAACACTAGGTCTATACTTGGATTCAGGTTCTGACTCTGCTGCCCTGCATGTGCCATGGGCTCACCTCTTCACATTTCCAGCTTGGAATTTCCTCATCATGAGTGTTATCCATGGAAATGTCATACTCTCTCTCAACTCACTTTTAGATCACATTTCATATTCATAGTATAGATTAAGCTAGAGTCCTAATTATTTTTCAGATTTGTGATGTTAGACACTAATGAATTTTTGCTACTTCTGAAAATAAAATCATTCTTTGTAACCTGTATTCCAGTATTCCAGATAGGGAATCTTGGAGTAACAGGAATTATGCTCTAATCAGAAATATTTTACACCTGCTTTCCAAGCCAGGGTTGAAGAACTACACAAGGATTGTGAGAACTGAGGAAGAGGAGGGGCTCCTCGGCTCCTTATCCATGGAAGATTCTTGGAGGTGGAGTGTGTTTTGGAATCTTCTTTGTATCCATGACATTTGCCTACTATGGTTCCTTACCCAGAGTAGTTGCTCCATAAATACTCTTTGGGTGAACAGATCAACTGTCCCAAACAAGGAAACAGAAGTTATTGGACTTACATAGCTATCCGAGTTCATTTAACCTCATAGTCCAAGCCCCAGTAGGGAATTTCTCCTTGGGCTGAAATGCCGTCTTCCTCCCTACCCTCTCTTCTTTTTGAAATCCTCTCTGCCCAAGTGTCACCTCCTCTCTGAAGATTTCATTGGTTTTCCTAGGTAGAATTAGTTCTATCTTGTTCTCTCTTTTCCAAACCATTGAACCAGAAGGTATGACAACCATGCATCCAGCGTTCTGAGCTATAGCTCTGATTTGGGCTTGGACAGACCTGGTTTCAAGTCTGAACTTCAGCTGTGGATTCACAAGTCACTTTTCTGAATCCCAAATTCTTTATGAGTATAGTGGGAATAATAACACTTAAATCATAAGGTTGACAGAAGCGTTTGAGCACCACCCCTGTTTTCATCAAACCAAAATCTTAAAAATTGGGAATCATATTTCTCTTTATTTCTACAGCACCTACTTCAGTTCTAGGCATTTAAGAGATTCTCAATCCCTTTTTTGTGGAAAAAAAAGAAATAAATGGATGGACAAAGTGGTAGTAATTGATAACATTTACATAGTACTTGCCATATATCTCGCACGCTTCTAAATGCTTTGCATATATTAACTCATTAACCACATAGCAATAATAATAATGGTCATCATGAAGTAGAATATTATCTCTTCCCTGAATATGGAGCTAAAATTATAGGAATGGTGTGTGTGTGAGAGAGAGAAAGAGAGAGAGAGAGAGAGAAGGATGAGGACTCATTATTTCAGAGATCAGGTCTCAACCCACATTGCTAAGTAAGGAAAATTTCATCCTTAAACCCTTTTATTACTGTTTTTCTTTTTGCCTCTAGTATTTTCCTGACACTGCTCCCCAAGCTTGCTGAGCCATGCTTGCCTTCTCTGAGAGCACCCATGATGTAGACTTTTATTAGCAAAATTTATCCTTCCTTTGTCCCTCCCTTGGTGCCTTCTTAGGTGACTGGTGGCTCAACTTGATAAACAAATTAAAGATAGAGTAGTAATGGCCAATAATGGCACAATTCATAAATTTCCCTTTCTGTATTACATGTGCATTAATATAGGTCCTCAGTGCTTAAGTCTAAAACAAGGAATAATTTTGGAATATTTTTCAGAGAGACTGCCGGTACCTCTTATAGTGGAGGGAATTATAAACCTTAAAGTGGGAATTGAATTGGAAAAGTATGTATTTGATTGGTATTCTTCTTGAAATCTTAATGAAATAAGTCCAAGAAATAAGACCAAAAACAATAATGGAAGAAAGGAATACCTCAGGTTTGAGACCCTGAAGTAGAAGTTAGTGATATTTCCATTGCCGAGCACTGGATTGCTGTTGGCCATAGTAATTGGAGAAGAGCTTCTTAATGCTTTATAAGAGTGGTTGAAGATCTGTGAATATTGCTTCTAGTACAGTTATATTTGAAGGAGTTCTATTCCATTTTTATTTGAGTTTACTATATATTGAACAGGCATAGTATGCAATGCGTCTGAAGTGAGTGTTCTGATAGTCAGCACTTTTTTTGCAATGACAACACAGCATACATTGTACAAACTATGATCGAATTAGATCAGAAGTCTGGATATGATTTGAAAGGTTCAGTGTAACTTTCAGATGTTAATTACCAAAAGAAACATCCATAACCCCTGAAAGATTATGATAAGACAGTATAGCAGCTTTTTGGCATAGGTGGTGAGTTTATGTTCATCTTTCCAAAGGACTCACTAAAACCTAGGAACAGGCAACATGGCACAATAGAAAAAGCTACATGCTACCTAGAATACTGAGTTCTCAATGCTCCTTAAATGCAATCTTGTGCAGATCACCTAATTTCTTTGTCTTTCAATTTTACAGGTCTATAAAATCAAGAATTTAACATTTAAAGACCCATTATTTTTCAAATTTAGTATTCTAAGTCATTTCTTTATACTCTGCCAAACTGTAAAATTTCCAAGGAGCTTATTAAAAAAAAAAAAGATCTTGCAATGGTTGACAATAAAGTGCATTTTCTGGAATATAAAAGACAGAGTCTACATTAAATGGGGTGACTAGAACAAAGCTCACTATCCCCCAAACCCCAGGGAAGTCTACCGTGTGAAAAGAGTAATTCATCTTCTACAAAAGTACTTGTCTAAAGCATGTAGAACTGCCCCAAAGTGTCTCCCTCATTTCTTGTTACTCACATTTTACCAATTCTGGTGTGCTCGGATGCTGTTGCTTTTTTGATCTTTCCAGAAATTGTCAGGAAGATTTTCACACAACTATAGCATGTCATTTACCTCATGATTATAAAACCTCATCAATTGTACTATGCATCTCAATTTCAGAGAATGGTTTATGGAAGAATGCGTGTCTTAGGAATGATGAAATAGGGTGTTTCTTTATTCCCCTCTTTTTCTCCTTGTCATTTTCTCATTTATTACCCCAGTTTTTCCTCTCTCTTCAGGGATCCCAATAGGAACTGAAAATTTTTATAATGTGGAGTTCAAATTCCTTGCCCTTATTTTAAAAGCACTAAGGTTGAATGTCCTTTATTTTTTCTAAAATACCTACAAAATAAATTTGTGTGTGTGTGTGTAATGTATTATCTGTGAGTCCTTCTTTAACTTTCCTGAAGGTTAGTGTAACTCAATAGCAAAAATAGTCATCTCAGTTTTACAGGATGAAAATTGATGTTTCTTGAAGGATGTATATGCAATGTTGGGTCACAGGTTGGTGGAGTGTTTTGGAAAATTTGTAGTAGCTAGCAGGTTGGATATATGGACTTTGAGGTCTAGTTTGGCAGTTTCAACAGAGGAATCAGGTACTCAAACCCCCTGGCCAAGGAATTGTCAGTGAGAACAATGTCTGTATTAGATTTCTAGGGCTGCCATTACAAGGTATAACAAACTGGTGGCTCAAAACAACAGAAATTTATTCTCTCATGGTTCTGGAGACCAGAAGTCTGAAATCAAGGTGTTGGTGGGGTTGGTTTCTCCAGAGGCTGAGAGGGAGAAGCCATCCCATGCCTCTCTCCTGGCTTCTAGTGGTTGCAGGCAATTGTTGGTGTTTCTTGGCCTGTAGATGCATCACTGCAATCTCCACCTCCATTTTCAGATTGACTTCTTCTCTGCTGTGTGTCCTGAATCTCCTCCTTTTTCTTATGAGGACACCAGTCATTGGACTTAGGGCCCACTCTACTCTAGTGTGGCCTCATCACAACCAGGTGCATCGGCAAAGATCCTATTTACAAATAAGATTGCATTCTGAGGTTCTGAATGGACACGAATTTTGAGGAGACACTGTTCAACCTAGTTTGGTGTAAAAGTATAAGAGGTATATTAGGAGGAAGGGACAACCGCTTACAGCTAGACCAGCTTTCTTCAACCTGGAGAATAAGACATGCTTCAACGTGTGATGATCTGATTACACACAACAACAAATATTTTTATAGTACTCTGCATATTACAAATGTGTTTTGCATACCTTTAATTACTCAACTATTGAAGCTCAGAAGGAATAATGATGAGGGGGAGAATGAGAGAGGCAAGAAAGCCCTTAATCAGTGTGGCATCAGGCCAATGCTTGGATGATTGAGCAACCAGGTGCCTGTAGCAGTGGCTGACACATCTTTGTGTTTCCTGTCCCTCTTCCCTGCTTTACTCTCCTGCTCCTGGAATCCCACTGTATCAATGTCTTCATACATATGTCTTTATCTCAGGTGCTGCTTTCTGGCAAACCCAGACTAAGGCAGGGCTATTTGAAGCAGTTGCTTTCCGGCTTTGCTTGACGATAGTGTGCACTTGGCAAATGTGTTTGATTTCAAAATTTTTGGCTGGTTGACTAAGGTGGTTCAAATGAGGCCAAGCTAATGAATGCAGACCTTAAGTGACCCACTTAGCTTCATTTTATTCCATGACTAGATTTCCACACAGTAATCCTGAGGCTATGCAGTTTCTCCTTAAGGGAGGAAAGAACTTTCATTCACTACCAAACTGCTTGAGAGAGACATCTCTTTCCATCCTTTCCCTGCTTGATCATATGGCTTTTACCTCACTATTTATGGCAAATATATTCTTAATTCCACTCTCTCCCTCATCCCAAACACCCGAATATCACTATTTCTTTTGTTTATATTTCATAAATGTCTTTTAAAATTGGCCTCTCTACTCTCTCCACTGCCCACAATCTCAGCCTTTTCTTCCTAGACCATCGCAACATCATGTATAATTTTATCATCTCTACTCTCTACACCTACTACGTTCTCTACAACTATTATTATTTTTCAAAATGAAAATTTGTTTGTATCACTCCTTTATCTCAAAAAACAAACACTAAAATCAAAATTTGAGAAACAAACAAAAACCTCACTATTGGTTTCCACGACCTATAGGATTAAATCCAAACACTTAGGTTTGTTTCATAGTATTTCTGCTGCCATGTTTCATTCAATATTCCCTGCCTCTCTCTCCAACGCCATGTCCCCAACTCTGTATCACAGAAAACAAACCTCCCACTTTCGCTCCAACATACTGAGTCTTTTGAGTCTTATTCTACTCGCCCTTCTCTCTGCCCAGAATGCCTTTCCTCTTTTTTCCTCCTACTTATTCTTGAGATGTAACATAAATATTACTGCTTCTGGGGAAAGCCTTCCAAGCCTTTCCTAGGCAGATTTAATTGCTCTGCCTTGTGTGTTCCCACAACCTTTTTTTTCTTACACTTTTTATTGTATTGAAAGTCTTCACCATCTCTCCTAGTCTTCTACCTTAGACTTCCATATTAGAACTTCTCAGAGTAGGACCTCTGTTTCAGTCATTAATCTATCCTCAGTACCCCATCGAGATACTGAGAAAATGTTTTTTGGAAGACTGGTAGGATGAGGAAATTTATCATCCTGCCCCAAAAAACAATGGTGGTGAATCACTAGCATTGCTTTGTACCCCGCATGAAGGAAAATCTAGGATTGGAATCTTGGATTGTATTTTCTGCAGTGTCCATGACTGCTGGTATACAAGGCAATTTAGAAGGAAATATTAGATTAAATAATTCTCATTTTGTTTTGCTAGAATCTATTGAACTGCAGGCTAGATCCAGAAAAGGGATGACATTTCACTGGATAACTAGAGTAATACTCTGCATCTCTTGCTACTTGCTTCTAGAGAGCCAGTGCCTGTAAATGATTGAATCCATGGCTTAGTAGCATCAAACATTTCCTATGCAGCTCAAAGGTTGCAGTTCACAATTATCTAGTCTGGATTCCATTGAGAAGTGATAATTAGGTGCTAAATGTTAACTGGATTACAGCAGGGATCGCTCCCACCAGTCATTTAACACCTCGTCAGGGGTTGGACCTTGAATGTTGTTTTCTACTTAGTCTTCCTGGGCAACTGCCTCTTCCTGACCTTTCTTCCACAGTCTCTTGTTTTATCTTTCTGTCCAATTTTGGGACAGCCACATCCGTTCACATACTTGATAGAGTCAGCGTCTGTAGCACACAAGTAGAAATCCGTGACTCTTCTAAGAGGGTGGAGGAAGCCAAAAGCCTTGAGGTGTCTCTAAATTTTTCCCAGAAAGAGAATTTACTGTAATCATGATGGCAACCGTATATTGCTGACTTTCTATGTGCATGATAACCTGTAAGATCTGTACGAGGGTTATTTAGTTTATGATGTGTTATGTATTATCACCATCTCCATGCTACAGATGTGGGAGGTGTGATAGGCAGTTTGCACTTAGGCTGGATGAACTCAGAGCCCTTGTTCTTAACCATTGTACTGTGCTGGGGCGTCTTTCTATCTCTCAGGCACTTCCTTGTATTCATTTGGCAGCAAGCATGAAAAGGAATCACCATTCCACTGTTCCCATTCAGTGCTTCAGGAGTAAGGGATGTATGTCCTTACCTGCAGGAGGACAGACTCAGAGTGTCTGATGGGTCTGGGAAGTTATGTTTTCATGAAGCCAACTGGGGAAATTTCCCAGGCAGAAGGCCACTACCGGGAATTTCTAAGGATGCCAGTCTGTTGTTGCCATTTTGTTCCCTTTGAAAATCCCCAAATGCCAGTTGTAGCAAAGACCTGCAGATCAACAGGGCTAAGTTCCATGGAATGTGAGCTGATTTAGAGAAGATTAGAAAGCCATAGACGAGGAGGTTTGATGGTATCAATTCAAATGTCATATTTATTCATCAGTATCTCAGATCACTTTAAATGTCATTGGCAAAGAGCTATGCGATTTTATTTCTATGTTCATTATACAATGACATTTCAAGACATTACTCATAGAGTGGTTACAGATTTTTTTCTAATGGTGTTTTCTTTTTTATTTCACCTATTATAATAATATTTGGTAAATAATAAATTTCCATTCATTTTGGCTTTCAATTGAGGATTTTTTTCAGAGAAAATCTCTACACAACTCAAAGCATTTTTATTCTTTTGCAGTAGTAAATCTAACAGTTCTTACAATAATTTTTGGTTTCCAACGTATATTTTGTTCTGAAATTTGTTTATCAACATTTAATGTGTCAATAAAATGGACTTTATTATTGTACCTTCTTTTTGAACCAAATCAACTGTGAATATACATGTTGATTAAGTTGTTTGCTTGGCCATGTGTATATTTTTTTCTAAATACTACTGAGCAATTGTACTTTCCAAAAGGTAATTTCAGCCCCCACTGACTTACTTGCCATTCAACACACTTTCTCTGGTACAATTTGTTATTCTGAATTTTTCTCTTGTTAGTTGTTTCTACACTTCCTCTTCAGCATGTATTTTCTTAGTGTTAACTATATATCTGGGTTGGTCTTGGTACAAACTCACTTAGCATTTTAATCTGAATCTCACTTAATCCTTGTCACTCAGCTGATATAGACTGCATATTTACAACACTAGTTTAATCATTCTGGAAACATTTGGTCATGAATAAAAGAACACTGCAGCTATTCCAACTTGAAGGCAGGACCAGACCCTTCTTTACAGAGCTGTTTCAGGGGCTACTGTAAATTCACATTGACCTTGATTTCTTGCTTGTGAGAAAGACAAATGTCAAGTAGGTTGGGTTTTTATTTAAAGCTGCTGCATCTTTCAAGCTCATCAAACATTTTATTAAAATCCTGTTTATTTGCTAAACCTCACCAGGAAATTTTTGGGATGTTTTAGGGTCATTTTATCATTTCTTCTTTTCCTCATCCCTCAAAAAGAAGCAATTTGTACTTGCTGAGTATTTGAGAAACAAAATGGCAGGATGGAAGGACATACAAATTGGATCAGATTTTTTTCTCTGATTCAAGTTTATTTGCTGTTGAGACCTTTATAAATGATCCTAATACTGTGTCTTCTGAGGTTCAGTGGTGAAGGGTTGGACTAAATAAATTTAACAATAGCCTGTGGGCTTCCCCTAACCCTTCATATCTTTGTGTGGGAGTCTTCTTCCCCATTATCAGAAACATTGTTGCCATGCATCCTGCTTCTCCCCAGCTCAGTCTCTAAGTATTGCAGAGGATGCTTTGAAAATCTTTTTCTGATCCTCTGTATTCATCAGGGTAGGCTAAATTATGGGAAAGAAATAACCCTACAATCTCAGCGGTTTAAAACTGCAAAAGTTTATGTTGCTCACAGGACATGTTTATTGCGGGTTGTCTCAGGGATCTGTCTCTCTTAGAGACTTGCTGAGGGAAGCTCCATGTCAACTACGGGCGGGGGTGGGGTGGGGTGGGAGGAGAAAGGCAATGTGGCAAATGGAGCACTGGCCTGCAAACCTTTTGCCCAGATGTGACATCATCACTTCCTGCATGCATTTCATCAACAGCAAATTTCAGTTCAATCCTGCCTGTGTCTGGAAGGACAATCCAAAATATTTGGTTGGCAGTACTAATGACTACCACATCCCTGGGGGGTGCAATCTCTGTGGAGGCTGCAGGGTACAGTCAGCTTGCTGTGATGCTTCCTCACTGACATCCCAGGTTCAGCTCAGTATATACATCCAGAGATGGCCCCATGATTTGTGGGTCCAATGTGAGATAAAAATGTGTGGCCCTTTGTTTAAAAATTATTGAGTTCCAAGGATGTGACATCAGGGCATTAAACCAAACACAGAGCCCTTTTAAGTGTGGGGCCCTGTGCAACTGTACAGATCTCATGTCCACAAAGCTGGACCTGTGTACATCCCAGGAAGGGATGCACGAAGACGGGTCCTCTAGGGGAAGCATTGGAAGATGCTAAATTAAATGTGTGTGCTTGCCCAGAGAGGCTGCAGAGAGTAAAGCAGGTTGTCTGCCTGTCTCACAGGAGGTGCTGTCAGGATGAGTAAGACAATGTAAGGGTGAGGATTTTTCCTTTACAAATCCCTACAGGGAGGTGACCTCTAAATTCAAGGCATAATCATTCCCTGACAGTGATTTAATAGCATTAATTACACTCCTGTAACTGAACTGTTTCACCCTTGCTATTTCCTTAGAGAAGGAGGTTGGGAACACCCTTCCCCAGCCTGACTTTCTTTGGGGAAGGAAATATGGTAGCCTGCCAATAATCATTAGGAATGATTTCCATTTGCCTGTGTCTGTCTCAGCAAAGCTAAGTCTGAAGAACAGGTTTATTCAGGGGAATGGTAAGGGGACTGTTAAGTGGAACTTCTTGTTGAGATGAACCCCAGCCTATTGTGTCCCCTCCTAAAATAAAGAACCCTGGGAAGTCTGCCTAGCTTGGGTAGATCTTTAGGATTCAGAGATTTTATTTGGATTGTTTTAAAATGTAAGAAGGCAAACTGGCTATTTAATGTTTTGGATTAACTCTTTATGGAGTCATATGCGTGTGTAAAGGGCATAAGGGCAATAGCTTTGTTTTTATAGTTCTACTGCCTGCACTGCGTAGTTATACTGATGGGACTATAGTAGATGCTGTTGGTGCCCTGTCCAAATACTCCAGCTTCTGGGGGATTGGCTACTTGGGGCTCACCACCCGCAACCCTCTGCCCCTCCTAAAGAATTGCCCTTGGATGACTAGCTGCTTCACCCTGGAAGCAGCTCATGACCAATGACTCACTGATAGGAGGGTACAAAGGACCAGACCCCTTGCCTCAAGATGGGGACAACTTTGTGGTGTGTTATGTTCTAGGGTCCTCCATGGATCAGGCTAAGGCTACAGTTTACCCGAAACCACATCCTCGCTCAATTCTTTTCCTTTCTCTACCCTGATTGTCTCTCTCCCTTTCAGATTTTTCCTGAGGAAAACCTCCTCAATAAATCATTGAGACGAAATCCTTGTCTCAGGCTCTGCACCTGGGAAACCCCACATAAGACAAGAAATATACCCATTTTATTTCAAGGGAGATTCATCTTGAATAGACAATTAGCACTGGGTCAGAATTTATACTTAAGGACTAGAACTGTGGGTACATTCTTTGCCTAGAAACAAGGATCTGGTTTTAGTGATATCAGAGAAATAGCCTCCTCTTGCCTTTTCGTGATATGTAAATGGCTAGACAAGCAGCAGATGAAAGGATGAAGATGTATGTTGACATCTCTGATGAGGGCTGCTTCTAAAAGGCAACCATTCTTACTAGCAGTGCTCCTTTAGAGCTGGGTCTCGGGGAGCCATTGTATCATACTCCACTTTCTCTGTCCCTACTCTGTGGCTCCCAGTTAACCACTGGTGGTGTGACAATAATCGTAGCTAGCCTGCGCATTGAGCGAGTACCTTCCATGTGTCAACTCCTTGAATTATCAAAACCACTACATTGGATTAAGTCCAAAGTGATAGAGCTAGTAAGTGGCAGAGCTAGATTTGAACCTAAGCAATTTGGCTCTAGATTCCATCTCCTTATGACTTTCCTCTACTGCCTCATAGATAAGAATAGAGGGTGATTCTCACCTACTTCATAAGGTTGCAAGCATTAAATAAGATAACATGAATAAAACATTTAGCATAATGCCTAGCACATAGTAAGGGCTCCATAAATAATAATAATAGTTATTATTATTTTGTGGAATAGTTTACAGAGATGCTAAAATTTTGAGCTGGAATCAGTGTCATCTTAGTCAATTCCTCTTAAAATACAAATATTCCTTGTCCAAAGTCCCATTCCTTGCCTCACTGACGTCTTCCTATACTTGTGGACAGCCTAGAAACGGTTGTAGTTCTTTCAGCTTCACATTTCAGCAAGGTGGTGGTGTGACAAGCAGAGTGTCATCATGCTCCTGGTGTGTTAGGAGTTCTAGCACTACTTTCTCATAGTCTTTGCCCTTTATGGTCTTGAAGTAACATAAAGAAAGACACAAGTCATTCTGGCTGGAAGTAACTTGGATATTTTTATTGTTTTCAGGCAGAAAAAAGAACCACACCAGAAGTGGGCAATACAACCTCCTAATCTTGTAACTCAGTTGGCAGATTGAAAAAACATCACTAGTTGGAGTCATTTGCATTGGTGGTATCTTTGGATTTCACGATGAGTCATCCGCACCCTTTACCAAGTGAGTCAGCTGTGCCCTGACTAGCACCGAGCATCTATATTTTGGTTGAGTGTGGAGACTGCATGACATCTGTCCTAGTAGAGTGCAAATTTGCCGTTTATATCACTTATAGTGACAATTCATTGAATTTCGGGTGAATGGATTATGAACTAGTTAGGGCTTTTTTTAACTGACCCTGCAAGGCATAGAGACTCTGTGGGAGAAATTTACTTTCTGGGAAGTGGTTAACAATGAAGTAATACTGACTAATGAGAGTCAGGGTGTTCATGAGGACACAGAAATACAGCTTGTTGGTTTAATTGTTCATGGATGCAGATTAACTCAAGTGAGAAATAGCTGGGCAGTGGGCTAATTTTAAGGTGTTATGCTGCCTCAAGTTTACATTCTCTTCTTGAACATATGCACTTTATAGTAGGCTGAGCATAAAAATGGGGGTTGTAAAGAGAGTGGGGTGGAGATGGGAGCAGAAGGGCTGAAGTCATGGGTTGTACATTACTGGATTTTAATTGTAACTGTGAATTAATTAAAACATAGGTAAACAAAAACCTTAAGATAAAATGTTCAAATCCCACACAGGTGAGTTTAACATCTTTCTATTTTATTGTCACAATCAGAAGACCTAGTTCTTGATCACAGGACAAGTGAGAGAGTGTGGGTGGAGCAATTCAAAGCAATTATGAGAGTCGGGGGAAAAAGTCAGATCGGATATTTCTGCAGTTTGTTGATGACACTTATGGTCATTGTTCACTCCAGAAGAGAAGACTGTTAGATGGAAAGGTTAAAAAGAGATCAAGAAAGAATTGGGGCAATGACTGGTTGAAAATTTTGTTAGACCCTTAGATTTTCTTTTTATTTGTTTGTTTGCTTTTCTTTAATTGCGTATGTCTGAGCAAGTCATGGCTAGTTTGCTTTGAATATCTGGAAATATTCCTTTATTGGTAGTTTGAAATAATTAGTTTGTCTGTTATTAAGGCACTCGATATAAGTGATAAGTAATAGAACAGACATTATTTCACTCTATGCAAGTTGGAGCATTAGTGGAGGGCGCATTATTGAGTGGGAGTTAAAAGCATGGGCTTTGTAATAAAACTGGTTAAAATATAGTTGGAATTCATTATCTGCTGTGTGACCTTGGGCATGTTATTCAATCCCTTCAAGTTACAGTTTCTTAATCTGTAAAACGAGGATTGTACTTCAGGGTTTCATTAAAGGATTAATTTTTAAAACATCTGAAAGTTCCCTGTCTGGTGTGTGTTTACAATATAGGTAGTTAGTGGGTCTGATGGCAACCATGACATAGGGAGAACTCTCATCTCTGTTCATCATCAGGGACTCCATACGAGGCACTTTTCTTTTTCTTATTTTTTTGCAAAAGATTGGCCCTGTGCTAACATCTGTTGCCAATCTTCCTCTTTTTTTTTTTCTTTTTTCTCCCCAAAGCCCCAGTACATAGTTGTGTATCATAGTTGTAGAGTTGTAGCTCTTCTATATGGGACACTGCTTCAGCATGGCTTGATGAGCAGTGAGCAGGTCTGTGCCCAGGATCTAAACTGGTGAGTCCCGGACTGCTGAAGCTGAATGCACAAATTTAACCACTACACCACCAGGCCAGCACAAGGCACTTTTCTTAGTTGAAATCTTGCTCATAACTTCAACATATAAAACAGAGAGACACAGAGCTACTCTGATTAAAACTAGTAGGTATGTTTCAGGAAGGGAATTGCTGGGAGGGCTCTTGTTACCCAACCTCTCTGTCTTCCTTCATGACATCCTCAAGGCTCCTCCATGGAACTCTTGGACCTGTTAGAGAGCTGCCAGGTGTTATGGTGGTCAATCTGTACAGCAAGTCAAATGGAAAGTAACAATTAAGCCTTTATTCATTTACTGTGAGAGTGTAAGCAAGAGGCCAAAAAAGAGGAAGACAGTTCTAGTTCCCCCAATGTCACATTTTTCCCCATGGAATGGCACCGGACAAGGGTCAGATGGGGACGTGGGGGTGGTCTTACTGCTAAGGGACCCTCAAATAGAAGGCCCCTGATATTTCATGGACCTGGGGCCTAGGGGAATGGAAAGCAGGCCCCCCCCCACGCCAATACACACAAGGAGGCTTCTGAATGGAGGCACTTAGGCTAGGAGTGCAAATACGTGTATGAGCATGGTTGGTAGGAGAGTGGGGCTGGCATAGTCCTTGAAGGCAACTCCCTCTAGAGACTGCAGTGCACTGGCCATGCAACATGTCTAATGTGGGGAAGGCTGCTTTCTCAACATGAGGTTGCCAGGACAATCTTGTGTTTGGGCTCAAAAGATCACAGGTAGGATTCTGGTCTAGAGCAAGACTCCTCAGGACCCTTTGAACGTAGTTTAAAAATGACTGTAATAATTGATAGAATATAGGATTTTTTATGCAGGAAAGATGTGGTCATTTAGCTTTTAGGGAGAATGGAGTTTAATATATTCTGTGCTAATAAATAGTTTCTATTTATACCTAATTGGCTTAGTAAACTCGCTTTAATATACTGGTTGATCATGCTTTTGAAGACTTGCTCTTTATCTTGCTGATGGAAACCAAGGTTTTCTGGTTCCTAGAAAATATTTTTGCTTTTCACTGTATGTGTCTAAACTTTTGTGACTCTTCCATGAGATGGACTAAATAAGAACTGTAAATACTAGCATAAAATGTTATAGCCTGAAAATATGAAAGCCTCTGTAAATAAGGTGTCAGACATTGTTTATAGTCAATGTCATGGTTGCTCAGTTATTAGGAGCAGAGAAACAAGTCTTGCCAAATATAGATGCTTTGCCTCTCAAATCAGATTTGAAATAATGACTTATAATTATTCTGCATTTACATGGCATTTTTATATGAATAAAATGCATCCCAATCATTTTTATTAGTGATGATCATGTACCTTTGGGGATTTCAGTGCATTTGTGTTGGTTGATGAGTGAATTGATCTGTCCCTATAAAAGAAAACAGAAACAACCTTAGGGTGTAACATTCTATTTTCCAATTTTTAGATGCAAGCTTAGATTTAAGTTGAAGATCCTAACTTTAGAATTCACTTCCATATTATTATCAATGAGCTCAAATAAACGTTTGTTGATCTGTTTGCATGTTTTAGAAATAAAATTGGTTTTTGCGAATTTTGTTCCAGGACAATTGAACTCCAGACTGCATATACAGATAGGTTAGACAAGGTTTTTGGAGTCAATAGAAGCAAGTCTAAGTAGTTGTGGATATAGTTTTTATTTTTGGTAGTGGACCCATTAGTCCCCACTCCTGTGTATTTTTGGTGCATATGATTCCCAGTTCTGTTATGTGAGTTTGTTTCCCCACACCAAGCAATTCTCTGACACCAGCTGAATATCCTGCAATTCAACTCAATTCTGACACCATCTACCTAAAGATAATTTCAGATCCCACAGGTTAAGGGCTCAGTCCTACAAGACTACCCCTACCTGCTCCCCACTTCAGATGCCAATCAGAAATCCAGGTTATCCTCTGTGCTTCTGATCCAGTGGCTATAGGTTGGAGGGTTCAACTATCCTCTCCTTGGATTCCATTAATTTGGTACAGTGGCTCACAGAAATTGGAGAAACATTTTTACTTATCAGGTTACTGATTTATTATAAAAGGATGTAACTCAGGAACAGCCAGGTAGAAGAGATGCATAGGGCATGGTATGGGGAAAGGGTTCAGAACTTCCATGCCCTCTCTGAGTGCACCACTCTCCTGAAATCTCCATGTGTTCACCAACCCAGAAGCTCTCTGAACCCTGTCCTTTGGGGGTTTTATGGAGGGTTCTTTATATAGTCACAGTTGATTAAATCATTGGCCACTGGCAATTGATTCAATCTCCAGCTCCTCTTCCAACCCCAGAGGTTGGGGTAGGGTGGGGAGACTGAAAGTTCCAACCCTCTAATTACATGGTTGTTTCCCCTGGCAACCAGCCCCCATCCTTAGGTTACTTAGGGGATTTCAAATGTCACCTCATTAACACAACAGAAGACACCTTTATTGCTCTCATCACTTAGGAAATTCCAAGGATTTTAGAAGTTCTGTGCCAGGAATGGGGAAGAAGGCCAAACATATATTTCTTATTATAAATCACAATATCACAGTGGGGAAATTGTAAATGGTAATGCATATGAATGGTACCTTTCAAGGATCTCTTTCCAAAAAAGGGGAACCCATATTAGAGTTGTGGGCTCCTGTGGAATTCTTGAAAACCACTGACAAAGATTTGATTTCTCTTAGATAATTATATCACAGACTGGAGCCGTGGACATAATAGGTCATGTCCAGAAAATGGTAATTGATGAAGCACTTTCAGCTTGGGAGGAAATAATAACTACTATGCTAGTCCAGAAGCAGTTAAAGTATTAGAAAAACCAGTAGTTTGATATTATATTTGTCAAATAACTGGTTCTTTGATTTCCACATTGCTTTTCTCTTTTACAGGCATAGCCAAAGAGGAGGGTCAGAGTTCTTCCCTGGGTTCTGGCTTATTTATCCAGTTGGTTAGACAACATGATAAAGGGAAGAGAAAGTACACTATAAGTTGGCTGTGGACACCAGCCCTCTGGAGGATAAGATTAGCATTTATTTAGAGGTTAGAAACAAATAGACCTAAGTTCAATTCCTGCCAAGTTCATCTCATTCATATGGAGAGGATCAGAAAGCTTTATGAAATGAAGTTCAAAAATATTCAGGAAAGATGGGAAGGTTGAACAGTTCACCATTTTAGAAAAGCAAATGTGAGTTTGTTTTGGTAGGTACCTTAGCAGAAACATAGAATATAGGCTGCTATTATCTAATTCTGCTTATAATTGGTCATGCCTATGGAGGGGAGGAAGAAATTTTCCTCTCCCTTCTAGGTTCTTCTGGCTGAACTAAGAATTAAATTGACATGAGACAGAATGACAGGAAAATAATCAAAGTTTAATAACATGTATACATGGAAGAAAACCAGGAAAACTGAGTAATGCACCAAAATGGCTGAAGCCACCACCTTAAATACTGTCTTCAGCTAAAGACAAAGGAGGATGTTGAGGGTAGTGGTTTGGGACTTCAGAGCAGAGGAAGGCAAATCACATGGAGATGGAAAAGAAATGCTTGGTAAACAAATGTTTACCATGCCTTGCAGAGACAATGAGACATGGAGAGCACTTGGGCCTTGCTAGGTTCCTCCCTGTCTACCATACTAGTTCATATTATATTATAGTTATCTATGGTGATAGCTCCTTCCTGAAATAGGCCCTTTATTTTAAATTCTTTTCGGTTAAGGGGAATGCCAAAGTTTCTTCCTGAGTCTTTTTTTCTTAAAAATAATCAAGCCAAAGAGACACATTTTGGGGTGGCAAATTCTGCCCCCCTTCAGTCCTGCCTTTGATACCTCTCCAAGAAGTTTTATAGTCCAGAAGCTGAGTTGATAGATTGTCCCATCTCACTTAACCAGTCTCTTAGTCCTGACAATGGATCAGTCCAGTTAAATTCATTTCAGGAAGTGGTGAGTCAGGTGGGCTCCCAAAGTTAGGCCTATATTGTAAGCAAGCAATCAGGTATTTAATAAGAGGCATTTCTATAGAAACAAAAGGAAAAAACAAGGAAGGTTAAAGGTTGGAGCAAATTATAAACCAGTTTCTGAGCCCAGGAGACAGCCAGTCAAGATGATTTCCACATGTGAGGTCAGAGCATCTTTTGCAGTTTGAAAAGTCTCTGATGATGTCATTGGGTGTTCAGGGATCTTTCTGAGTGGGTTACATAGCAACAGCCGTGAAGATTGTCTAAACGTGGGCTATTGTGATCTCTCTTATGTTTATATCAGGTTGTTCAGGTTCAGTTTGCAGGGTTTCAAGAAAAAGAGTGGTTTCAATTCTCAATGATTCCAAATCAAAAGAATGGGAGAAAATTGAAGATGTTGGTTTGGAGATTTGTAGTCAGATATTTGAAGAAACTAGAAGAATTTAGGATCCAGTTTACAGGTAGAAAACAAAAACCTCAAAGACAATTAACAGAACTAGAATCTAATATCCACAAAGGTATGCTACTGAACCATAGTTTTTCTCTCTAAAATCACCCTCATTTCTACCCAAGATAGCCAAATTAAGACTAATTTGTTTGCAAAATAAGTCAAGTTTCAATAAACTTGGCCTGTTTATTTACATAAATACAGCAAGAATAGCGATCAATCATATAGGCTCTTTTAAATCTGCTCTGCTGGAACTTTTCATAATGAATCTCAGATTGAATTTTAAAGGCCTCTTGAGGCCAGGAAAGCCAAATCAAGCACTTTTCATCAGACCCCACCTACAATACTTATAGATTTGGGTGAATTCCTCTCTTCTTGAGGTGCCCCAAATGTCCTGAGGTTCTTGCACCTGCCAAGAAGTGACCTTATTTACTCACCTGTTAAAGTTGCTGGGAATCCTGTAAGCAAGGTACAAGGCTGATATTTCCTTGCTCCACAAATTCAACCCTTTTCCTTAAAGTTATCCAGTCATATCTGAGTCTATGCATGTCTCTTTCAATATGACATTCCAGTCAAAGCCTTGGTAATATAAACAATGTTTCCAATTGTGTTATGTTATAAGGAGAACAGATTCTTACTGAACTTATGCAAATACCTATATTGCCATGAAAATAAAAATACTCACTGAGAGTTTCCAAATTCTGGAGGGATTAGGGAGAAAAAGATAAATGTTTCAATTATTACAAAGGTATAATTTGTCAAATTTCTGTAAGTCATAATTAGCTTAAGAGAAAAGAGAAAGTTTCCTTAAATCTAGAAAAACAAAACATTAAAAAATCAATATTTCTAGCAAAAATTCATAAAAATTATAATCATCCTCATCAGTTCATTCAGTCCCATGTAATCAATTCTGGATCTTGGTCTTTTGTTAGCAGTTTTATGAAACTATCAGTTTATCTGTTAGAGTTCTATAATTTCTTACCCAGTTTATCAGAAAGTTTATCTGAAAGTTTATCAGAAACACATATTCTAGAGTGTCAGAGTCATTTCCATGAATCTCTCTGAAGATGAAACATATTTGCAAAGAAATCAGAGTAAAACAATAACTGTCTGTAAGTGATGAAAGACAAAAAAATAGTTCATTATAACACAAGTGACAAAGAAATTTGATTATTTTTGTGACGTAGAATGATTTAAGATAATAACTAGAATTATGACTGATAGCATTATATCAGGACATATCAGATTTTTAAAAGTTTCATACAATTTGTAGAGTATTTAAATTAACAACATATGCATACAAGGATATCCATTAATGAGGTTTAGCATCACTTATATGACAATTCTTCCTATGTAACTTAACATACAAAACAAGCCTAATTACTTTAACAAAACTTTAGAATGTTCCAGGGGCCCTCTGGAGAAATCCTGGAGTTTCTTCTAGGTCAAAAAGACTTTATTTTTAGAGTTTGATTTTGAGAAGTTTGTTAAAGACATCAAAGGTTTGAACACTTAACTAAATAGGATTACGGATCAATATGAAACTATACGTAATTATCTATTTTAACCAAAAAGTGACAATAAAAGATTAAAAGCAAATACAGATGGTTAGGTAGCTATTAGCAAAACTTGGTTCTTTTAATATTAAGAAAACTCAATTTACATAAGTAATCAGGGACCTGATAAAGACAGAAAACACAGGAAATTAATTTTGATAAAACATAGAATCTTCATCATCTAGGCACATCACTTAAAAAGGTAAGGAAACATTCCTTTTAGCAAATGAAAGAAAATTAAGTTAAAGTTTTACATAAGTACACTATTGATATAACAGTAAAGCTTTATTTTAGAATGCTTACAATAACAATTCAATTTTTAGCCAACTTGATTACACAAAATAAGTTTCTCTTTCTCTCTCTCTCTCTAACCTTTTGTATACATTTAGTTTTGTTCTATTTTAAGTACACATGCTATAAAATGTAATTATTGCTAAAATGTTTATAAGCTTTTATCTCACTTATGTCTATCTAAATTATTTGCTCCCAACAATTATGTTTATATTACCCATGAAAACTTCATGAGACATTAGGCAAAATTGACTATCATTTTAAGTTATTATTTTTGCTGACAAATTTTATAATAGAGATAACATGAGCTTATTTGACTAATAAACCCAGGTAGAATAAAGGCTACAAGTCTGCATCATATCCAACCAATGCTGATAACTCTAGACACACGCCTATTTCAATCAAACCGACAAATTTAAGTAAGCTTTTATTTACCAAAGATTATTCTATATCACGTGAACTTGAAAAACATTTGGGTTAGTTTCTGTTATATTTATTTTTTGTTCTTTTTAATTTTTATTTATTTATTTTTTTGTGAGGAAGACTAGCTCTGAGCTAACATCCATTGCCAATCCTCCTCTTTTTGCTGAGGAAGACTGGCCCAGGGCTAACATCCATGCACATCTTCCTCTACTTTATATGGGACGCCACAGCATGGTTTGACAAGCCATGTGTCTGTCTGCACCGGGGATCCGAACCTGCGAAGCCCCGGGCCACCAAAGCAGAGTGCATGAACTTAACTGCTGTGCCATTGGGCCGGTCCCTGTTATATTTCTGAGAACTTTAAAATGCCCAATCCATATTAGTGCTTGACATTTATCCCAATTAAATAGAGCTCTTAAGTTGGAAAAATGTCTCACATTTACAACATATATATATATATATATACACACACACATACATACATATATACATATATATACATACACACATATATATATAACATACATGAACACAGAGACCCTATACTTCATTAAATTTTTGCTATGAATCAGGTCCAATAAAAACTCACTAGTTTATAAAAGAATAGTTGGATCCAAATTTTGTTTTAGCAGTTGGAAAGAGTTACGTTCACCTGCTAAATCTTACTATTAATATTTGTGGAGAGGACATTTAAAATTTTTTTAATTTGCCAAATTTCCAAAACTTCCTCCCTTTCAACTTTTTTTTTTTTTAGGTTCTACTAATTGTGCTAACCAGGATCAGTCTCAGGTGATTGTGAGATGTGTTTACTTTTCTGATTTTGTGCAGATTTGCAAGACAAAGATAGTTGCTTTTAATTTCTCAGATGTTTGGGTTGTAGCCTGAATGATATCAAAAGGTTGATCCACTCATCCAAGTTCATTTTCCTTAATTTGTTTCTTTATATCAGAGAGATTTCTAACTAGGAGGTAAATTAAAAGATTTTTCCTTCTAAAACTTCATGACAACGTACCACCCCTTTAGAAAGTCTGCAGAAAATGTTTAACAAAGGCCCTCTTTCCAAGTGCATAATTCAACCTTAGACCAATTCACTTTGGCTTCCATTATTCTTCCTATTATCCCCTGAATATCAGCCTGCAGGTTCCATCTCATACTGTGTGTGGTCAGGCAACATTATTGACTCCCTTTAGCGTGTTTAATTAACATTGCCTTAAGAGTGGATTTATATGCTTTCTGTTTTACAATATCAGGCAGGGGAAATATTCCCCAGTAAGACACAGTGTCCATCCCCAGAATACAATCAGGCAACAGATGCAATCACCTCACATAAAGCCTGCTCAAATATACCAATTCTCCTAGAAACTTTCATCTTAATTCCATCAACTCTTATACTTCTAGCCACAGCTTCCATTAGGACCCCATCAACAAGACTCAGTCTTATAATACTAGGTAGAGGAAGCATTTCTGGCCAGACATAACATTTATTTTCAAAAAACACTCAGGCAAAGGTGACATAATGTCTTCATATAATACTAGCTCAAACATTCAAAACTTTATAATCCTATCAACACTTTCACTTTTATGTTTTCTCAATCTAATTGTAGTCTGAGTCAGAGTCCCACCAATTGCTTTTGGTACCACAGCTCGTGGGGTTCCTGTATCAAGGAGTCTCTGAAATTTCTCCTCTCCATCTCCAAGTCATTCTACCCATTCCTGTGCAAAAGGTTTTGAGTCCCCAGTGAGAAGTCAAGTCAAGGTACCCTGGCCCTTTTGTCAATCTTTATTTTGATTAATCAGCCTAACCTGTTGCCCCAAGTGATTGTTGGTCAGGTTTCTCACTGTGATCTCTGCCCTCCAGCTTTTTAAATTTCTCCAAAGTGGGGTAAATAGAGCGGACTTGTTTGGGGCCCTTTAACATTGGGGGACAGTAGGGAGTACCTTTGGCCCACCCAACCCCTTTGTTTTAACCCCATCAATGTCCATTTTGTTTATCCTGTTTTTAAATAACCATCTGAAGATTTCCATCCTGCTGGGAGGACTCCTGTGACTCTTCTGTTTTTGATTCCTCTTTGTTTCCCTTCTTTCAATATTTGCTTTATTTACCATATTTCCTAATAACCTTTAAAAAATTTTGCACCTTGTTGAGAAGAGTCCCTTGACTCTCCTCTTGGCTTCTTCCCATTCCCCTGTTAACTTAATGCTTTCACTAGCATCTGTGTAAGACTATGAAGGGAAGCTGAGACCCCAAATTCAATTAAGTTCTTAAGGCTAGTCTTTATTTCTTTTTATTTTGGTCTTTCCATAGGTATCAATAAAACAGCTGTTTATGATGAGAGATCTTTAAAATTTTTTCCAATTTACAAGTTTTTCCAATTTAAAGGATCCATCATCTGGCTATTGATGAGTAGGATCTTAACAGTGACTCAAACCAATAAGGCTTTTATGGCTTAACCATGGATGTAAGAGGCATTCCTAAAAGAGTGTGCAAAAGAAGCAGCCCTCACAAGATCCAGAAAGTTCACTCCCAAAAATAGTCTAAGAAAGCAAAGACCTTCATTGCACCAGTGGTAAGGATGGTGTAGTGAAAACACTGTCTCCAGTCTCCCACAGGAACATTGGATGCCTCCAGTCACAAATCTGCTAATCTGTGACACTGGGCAGGTGCTGCTGGAATGGGATTTTTCCAGCACTAGCAAACAACAAAGTTTGAGACGACAAAGGCCCCTTATGGACTGAGACCCCTTATGACAAACTCCCCTGAAAGCTGACACAGCTGGACTAAGTGTGTCTTGGAACCCCAGACTATTTGACTAGCCACCAAAGTGATCTCTGGTAAATGCTCCTTCTGAATGGTGGAGACCAAGGAGAATATTCTCCCTGGTCAAAAAGCCAAGCCCTAAAGACATAGAACAAGATAAAAGGAAAAACCTGATCTGTTGTTTTTCCTTATATGCACATTAACAGCTTTAGCTAGGCCTTGGATCTTTCAGAACCTAACTAACACCTAAGAGGGATGTGCCTCGGGATTGAGGATTTTGAGTGTTTACAGAGTACCTCATTGCACAGAAATTTTCCTGAGGTTGGTAGATGACCCAGTGTTGATATAACCCATTCTGTAACCAACTTATCCTATCACAGGAGCCTTCTGGAGGTGGTGAGCACCCTAATGGCTCTTAAATGCTCAACCTGTGCCCACCAATTTTGTGTCTTTGAATTCCAGGATGTCCCTTAGCAATAGCTTTTACCTCATGTGCATATTAACCCACAGCAAAGTATGTCACCAGACTTTGGGGCTGGCCCAAGCAAGAGGCTTATAGGACCTATACCTGTGTGCTGCCCTATGGTTTTTCCTTTTTATGACAAATGACACAAAAGAGAGAGATGAGGAAAAACAGTGACCACATCTTGGAGGAGATGGATCAATAAAAGCCAAAGAGTACTCTACCAAATGTCCTTCACCAAGTCCAAGAAACTAGCTTCACAAATATTTTGTCCTGCTAATTTTTATTTATTTATTTTTGGTGAGGAAAATTGGCCCTGAGCTAACATGTGTTGCCAATCTTCCTCTTTTTGCTTGAGGAAGATTGTTGCTGAGCTAATATCTGTGCCAATATTCCTTTATTTTGTATGTGGGACACTGCCACAGCATGGCATGATGAGTAGTGTGTAGGTCCATGCCTGGGATCTGAACCTGTGAACCCCAGGCTGCCACAGCAGAGCATGTGAACTTAACCTCTACACCACCAGGCTAGCCTCTCTCCTGCTAATTTAAAGTTATAAAAAGAAAAAAAATCACCACTCTCAAGTCCATTGGAGCCTGCAGGCAGAGATCCAGGAGGCTGACTTGGTAACAACTCTTACCTCCTGCCAGCTCTTATCAGAGGTCCAGGATCTCTTGGCTGCAGTAGTCCCAGAGTGAGCAGTGTCCAGCCAGGTAAGTTTTCTCTCATCCTCATTGCCAACTGTAGGGGAGGAAGAAATTTTCCTCTACTCTTCTAGGTTCTTCTGACTGGTCTAAGAATTAAATTATATAGGACAGAATAACAGGAGAAAATCAAACAAAGTTTAATAACATGTCTACATGGGAGAAACTTCAGAAAACTCAGTAACTAACCAAAATGGCTGAAGCCACCACCTTAAATACCATCTTCAGCTAAACACAAAAGAGGATGCTGGGGGTAGTGGTTTGGGTCTTCGAAGGGGAGGAAGGCAATTCACATGGAGATGCAAAAGCAGGTGTTTGGTAAATAAATGTTTGCCATCCCTTGCAAAGACAATGGAGAGGACTTCAATCAAATGGGACTTGCTAGGTTCCTCCTTGTCTACTACACCTGGCTCTTATTATACTATGGTTATCTATGGTGATAGCTCCTTCCTGGAGCTGGCATTCTATCCTAAATTCTTTTAGGCAGTTAGGGGGAGGGTCAAAGTTTCTTCCTGAGTCTTTTGTTCTTAAAAATAATCAAGCCAAAGAAATACATTTTGGGGTGGAAAATTATACTCCCCTACACCCAGATTCAGGGCTGATGTCTATACTAGACTGTACAACTGTAGAAGTTAAAAAGAATTTGAAGTGTTCAGAGGAAGTCAAGAATGCTTTAATGTTGGATGATAACATTATCAGTAAGGGTAAAAGAAGCCATAATTTTTTGGGCTGGAAAAGAGGAGGCTAAGCAATAAATGAACGAATCTTCAGATGTTATAGGATAGAAACTTGACTTAGTCCACTCCTACTAATCACAGTAAAATTACAGAATCATAATTGAGTAGACCCTTGGGGCATCTTCTCTAATCTATTGCTTTATGCAGGAATCCCCCAAATAACATCCTCCAATAGGTAACCAGTTCATTCTGTGAACCCCTAATGTGCCAGAGAATCTGGCACTACTAAGGTAGTTCTATCAAAATTTGAGGCTTTTACTTTATGGAACCTGAATCTGCCTCCATGTAACATCTCCTTCAATCCAGATCCTGATCTTTAGAGCCAAAGAGAATGGGATTGTCTCTTCCCTCCTTCACAAGTCAGACTTCTCTGTAGTTTGAGGACAGCTTCCATATTCCTTGCAATGTTTTTTCAAGATAAGTGCTTAACACCACTACTTAGTTTCTGCAACTTTTTGTCATATGCTTGATTTCTTTCTCCTCTTGGTCTTTTTTCTTTTAACAAATTTCAATATGTGAATGTCTTTTTAAAGTTGTAAAACAGAGAGAGAAGTCAAGATGACGGTATAGGCCAACTCTGAACTCACCTCCTTCCATGGACACAGCAGACTTACAACGACTCTTGGAACAATTACCCCTGAGAGAGAACTGAAAACTGGATAAGAGGAACCCCTGCAACAAACAACAGTCCTGACTGAGGTGGAAGAGGCAGAAATTCCCTTCTGGAGAGAAAAAATGCCACCTTTGCAAGCTGTAGCACTTCACAACTACCCAGGAGCAATCCAAAGGTACACAGCCTTCCCTGGAGGATTGGGGGACCTAAGCCAGGGAGCATTGCCACTATAAGCATTTTTTGGACCCAGCACAACTGAGACAAGAATTGTAATACCTGGCTTTACTGGTACTAACAACAACAGGGAGTACCCCCAGAAAAACTGGGACATAAGGAAATTAAAGCTGGCTCTTATGAAGGGCCCATGCACAAATACACCTGTTTTGGGAGAGCAACCTAAAATCACCAGCAAGAAAGGTGCACAGTCCTTGGGTGAAAAAAGACACACCTGATAGGCTCTGGGTGCAGCTCGGTGAGAGGTGAGACCTCTCCAGGAACTGAGACACTGGTGGTGGCCATTGTAGTGACCTGGTGTGGGTGTGCTAACACAGACACTGGCAGACACTGTTGGAGTTCTCTCCCTGGCCTGCTAGCCCAGGGCCTGCCCCACCCACTAGACCATTGATTTAATCCAGCTCAGCCAGGGCAAGCAGCCCACCCTAGGGACTGACCCCACCTAACAACAAGCCCTCAGGCAACTTGTGGGCCTGCATAGGTGGGGTACCTGGATTCTCTGCAGCCTGGTGAGTGGGTCCACTTCTGTGGGGCAGGGCATGCACAAGGAGGGGGTGGAGTTTCTGGGGCATTGGTGGAGTGTGTGGAGCCTGTGCCAAGGGGTGACTGGGTCTTCTTCAGGGGGTCAGGGCATGTGCACAGGGCAGAACTGAGTTGATGGTGTGTGTGGCCCTGTGGGTGGTGGGGCTTGTCAGCTGCAGAAGACTTGTGCTTCTCAAACAGCCAGTAGGGGATCAGTCCCACCTTCCAAAGCATGAAATAATTGGGTGCTCCCATGCCTGGGGCCAGCCCCACCCAGCTGCAATCCTCAGAGAGCTGACAAGAGCCTTATAGGCTGGAGGCCTATGTAAGCCCCTGAGCCTAAAAACCAGCCATGCTGGGGGCCTACTCACTTAATAGAAGAACTGCAACAGGTAGGTGCTATTAGACCTTGGAGCCAACTGTGTTGGGGCTTCCCACACCTGAGAAAGAGACTGAAGCATCCACAAAAGGACACTCAGCTGAGCATTACAACTAGTGGCCAGGGGGACAGCTCAGCCTCCCTAGGCACCTACAGCAAGAGCACAACAGAAGGACACACGTAGCCCACATGGGGGTCATTCCTGGAACATTTAGTACTGGTGACAAGAGGGAAGCACACTGCTGGGCCTCATAAGGCATCACTTACATAAGGTCACCTCTCCAAGATCAGGAGATGTAGCTGACCTACCTAATACACAGACATAAGCACAGAGAAAGAGGTAAAACGATGAGAGAAAGGAACATGTTCCAATTAAGGAAACATGACAAAACCCCAGAAAAAGAACTAAATGAAACAGAAATGAGCAACCTACCTGACAAAGAGTTCAAAGATTCACAAGGATGCTCACTGATCTTGGGAGAAGAATGAGTGACCTCAGTGAGAATGTCAAGAAAGAAATGATAGATATAAAAAAGAGCCAATCAGAAATGAAGAATACAATACTAGAAATGAAAAATTCACTAGAGGGACTTAAAAGCAGAGTAGAAAATACAGAAGAATGGATCAGTGAGCTGGACGAAAGACTAGAGAAATCACCCAAGCTGAACAGATAAAAGAAAAAAGAATTTAAAAAGAGTGAGGACAGTCTAAGGGACCTCTGGGATAACATCAAGCACACTAACATCCATGTTATACGTGTCCCAGAAGGAGAAGAGAGAGACAAAGGGGCAGAGAATCTATTTGAAGAAATAATAGCTGGAAACTTCTCTAACCTAAGGAAGGAAACAGACATTCAGATACAGGAAGTACAGAGAGCACCAAAAGTATAAACCCAAAGAGGCCCACACCAAGATAGATCATAATTAAAAGGTTCACAATTAAAGATAAAGAGAGAATCCTAAAAGCTGCAAGAGAAAGACAACAAGGTACATACCAAGGAAACCCCATATATGGTTATCAGCTGACTTCTCAGCAGAAACCTCACAGGCTAGAAGAGACTGGCATGATACATTTAAAGTACTAAAAGGAAAAAATCCTACAGCCAGGAATATTCTACCCAGGAAGGTTATCATTCAAAATGGAAATAGAGATAAAGAGTTTCCCAGATGAGCAAAAATTAAAGGAGTTTGTCACTAAGAAACCAGTCCTCAGGGAATACTAAAGGGATCTATTTAAGAGGGAAAGAGAAGACTACGAATTGGAAAAAATTATCTATTTCTGTGATAAGAGGGAAAAAGATACAAATGCACAAAAAAGAGGTTAGATATGATATCAAAAACATAAAATGTGGGATGAGGGGAGTAAAAGAGTAGAGCTTTTAGAAAGAGGTCAAACTAAAGAGATCATCAACTTAATATAGATTGCTATATAAGTAGGTTATTACACATGAATCTCATGGTAATCACAAACCAGAAACCTATAATAAATATACACAAAACTAAGAGAAAGGAACCCAAACATAATACTAAAGAAAGCCATCAAACCACGAGGGAAGAGAGCAAGAGGAGAAGAAGAAAGGAACAGAGAAGAACTATTAAAACACCCAGAAAAAAAGTAAAAAAAAAAGCACTAAGTACACACTTATCAATAGCTATTTTAAATGTCAATGGACTAAATGCTCCAAACAAAAGGCATAGGGTGGCTGACTGGATAAAAAAAGAAGACCCATATATATGCTGCATATAAGAGACACACTTCAGACCTAAAGACACTCAAAAACTGAAAGTGAAGGGATGGAAAAAGATACTCCCTGAAAATGGCAATGAAAAGAAATCTTGGGTAGCAATACTTATATCAGATAAAGTAGACTTTAAAACAAAAACTGTAACAAGAGACAAAGAAGGACAAGACATAATGATCAAGGGAACAATCCAACAAGAGGATATAACATTTGTAAATATCTATGTACCCAACATAGGGGCACCTAAATATACAAAGCAATTATTAACAGACATAAAAGGAGAATTAGAGAGTAACACAATATTAGTAGGGGACTTTAACACTCTACTTACACAAATGGATATATCATCCAAACAGAAGATCAATAAGGAAACATTGGCCTTAAATGACACACTAGACCAGATGGACTTAGTAGATATATACAGAACATTCCATCCAAAAATCGAAGAATACACATTCTTTTCAAATGCACAAGGAAATTCTCCAGGATTGATCACATACTAGGCCACAAAACAAGTCTCCACAAATTTAAGAAGATTGAAATAATACCAAGTATCTCTTCTGACCACAATGGTATGAAACTAGAAATCAACCACAGGCAGAAAATCAGAAAAGCCACAAATATGTGGAAATTAAACAAAATGCTACTGAACAATGATTGGGTTAATGAAGAAATCAAAGGAGAAATAAAAAAATAGCTGGAGACAAATGAAAATGAAAATACAACATGTCAGAATTTATGGGACACAGCAAAAGTCATTCTAAGATGAAAGTTTATAGCAATACAGGCCTACATCAACAAATAAGAAAAATCTCAAATAAGCAATCTAACAGTGCACTTAAAGCAACTGGAAAAAGAAGAACAAACAAAGCCCCAAATTAGTAGAAGGAAGGAAATAAAAATCTCAGAGCAGAAATAAATGAAATAGGTGCTAAAAAAAGAAAAAAACAATGAAACCAAGAGCTGGTTCTTTGAGAAGATAAACAAAATTGACTAACCTTTAGCTAGAGTCATCAAGAAAAAATGAGAGAAGGCTTAAATTAATAAAATCAGAAATGAAAGAGGAGAAATTACAACAGACACTTCAGAAATACAAAAAATTATAAGAGAATACTATGAAAAGCTATGCCAACAAATCAGATATTCTAGAAGAAATGGATAAATTCTTAGAATCATACAACCTCCCCAAACTGAATCAAGAAGAAATAGAGAACTTGAATAGACCAATCACAAGTAAGGAGATCAAAACAGTAATCAAAAGCCTCCCAAAAAATAAAAGTCGAGGACCAGATGTCTTCCCTGGTAAATTCTACTAAACATTCAAAGAAGACTTAACACCTATCCTTCTCAAACTCTCCCAAAAAATTGAAGAGGAGGAGAAGCTTCCTAACTCATTCTACGAAGCCAACATTACCCTGATACCAAAACCAGACAAAGACAACACAAAAAAAGAAAATTATAGGCCAATATCACTGATGAATATCAATGCAAAAATCCTCAACAAAATACTAGCAAAGTGAATACAACAATATGTTAAAAAGATCATACACTTGGGGGCTGGCCCGGTGGCATAATGGTTAAGTTTGTGTGCTCTGCTTTGGTGGCCTGGGGTTCATAGGTTCAGATCCTGGGTGTGGACCAACACACTGTTTGTCAAGCCATGCTGTGGTGGCATCCTATATAAAGTGGAGGAAGATGGGCACAGGTGTTAGCCTAGGGCCAATCTTCCTCAGCAAAAAGAGGAGGATTGGCAATGGATGTTATCTCAGGGTTAGTCTTCCTGACACACACACACACAAAAGATCATACACATGATCAAGTAGGATTTATTCCAGGGATGCAGGGAAGGTTCAACATCTGCAAATCAATCAATGTAATACACCACATTAACAAAATGAAGAATAAAAATCACACGATCATCTCAATAGATGCAGAGAAAGCATTTGACAAGATACAGCATCCATTTATGATAAAAACTTTGAATAAGATAGGTATAGAAGGAAAGTGCATCAACATAATAAAGGCCATATATGACAAACCGACAGCTAACATCATCCTCAGTTGTGAAAAACTGAAAGCTATCCCCCAAGAACAGGAACCCGACAAGGATGCCCACTTTCACTACTCCTCTTTAACATAGTGTTGAAAGTCCTAGACAGAGCAATCAGGCAATAAAAAGAAATAAAAGGGATCCAAATTGGAAAGGAAGAAGGGAAACTGTCACTCTTTGCAGATGACATGATTTTATATATAGAAAACCCTAAAGAATCCACCAAAAAACTTTTAGAAGTGATAAACTAATATGGTAAACTTGCAAGATACAAAATCAACATACAAAAGTCAGTTGTGTTTCTATACACTAACAACAAAGTAGTAGAAAGAGAAATTAAGACTACAATCCCATTTACAATTGCACAAAAAAGAATAAAATACCTAAGAATAAACTTAACCAAAGAGGTGAAATATCTGTACACTGAAAACTATAAAACATTATTGAAAGAAATTGGAGAAGACAAAAAGAAATGGAAAGATAGTCCATGCTCTTGGATTGGAAGAATTAACATAGTTAAAATGTCCATACTTCCTAAAGCAATCTGTAGATTCAATGCAATCCCTATCAAAGTTTCAACAACATTTTTCACAGAAATAGAGCAAAGAATCCTAAAATTTATAGGGAACAACAAAAGACCCCAAATAGCCAAAGGAATCATGAGAAAAAAGAACAAAGCTGGAAGTATCACACTCCCTGATTTCAAAATATATTATAAACCTATGGTAACCAAAACAGCATGGTACTTGCACAAAAACAGACACACAGATCAATGAAACAGTATTGAGAGCCCAGAAATAAACCCACACATCAATGGACAGATAATTATTAACAAGGGAGCCACGAACATATAATGGAGAAAGGAAAGTCTCTTCAATAAATGATGTTGGGAAAACTGGACAGCCACATGCAAAAAAGTGAAAGTAGACCATTATCTTACACCACACACAAAAATTAACTCAAAATGGATTAAAGACTTGAAAGTAAGACATGAAACTTCTAGAAGAAAACATAGGCAGTACGCTTTTCAGCATTGGTCTTAGCAACATATTTTAAAGTACCTTGTCTGACCGGGCAAGGGAAACAATAGAAAAAATAAACTAATGGGACTACGTCAAACTAAAATCTTCTTCACAGCAAAGGAAACTATCAACAAAACAAAAAGACAACCTAACAATTGGTAGAAGATATTTGCAAACCATATATCTGATAAGGGGTTAATATCCAAAATATGTAGAGAACTCATATATCTCAACAACAAAAACACTAACAACCCAATTAAAAAATGGGCAAAAGACCTGAACAGACATTTCTCCAAAGAAGATATACAGATGGCCAACAGGCATGTGAAAAGATGTTCGACATCATAAACTATCAAGGAAATGCAAATCAAAACTACAATGAGATATCACCTCATGTCCTTCAGAATGGCAATAAGTAACAAGACAGGAAACAAGTGTTGGAGAAGGGAACTCTCAAACACTGCTGGTGGGAGTGCAAACTGGTGCAGCCACTATGGAAAACAGTATGGAGTTTCCTCAAAAAGTAAAAAATAGAACTACCAGTTTTTCCACTGTTGGGTGTTTATCCAAAGGACATGAAAACATGCATCCCAAAGATACATGCACCCCTGTGTTCATTGTAGCATTATTCACAATAGCCAAGACTTGGAAGCACCCCAAGTGTCCAGCAAGGGATGAGTGGATAAAGAAGCTATGGTATATATACACAATGGAACGCTACTCAGCCATAACAAATGATGAAATCCAGCCATTTGTGACAACATGGATGGACATTGAGGGTATTATGCTGAGTGAAATAGGTCAGAGGGAGAAAGTCAAATACTGTACAATCTCACTCATAAGTAGAAGATAACAACAACAAACAAACACATAGAGACAGAGATTGGATTGGTGGTTACCAGAGGGGAAGTGGGGAGGGAGGAGAGCGAAAGGGATGATTAGGCACATGTGTGTGGTGATGGATTGTAATTAGTTTTTGGGTGGTGAGCATGATGTAATCTATGTAGAAATAGAAGTATAAGGACATACACCTGAAATTTACATAATGTTATAAACCAATGTTACTGCAATAAAAATATAAATAAATAAAAATAACAAAAAAATAAAAATGAAAAAATAAAACTCTATGCTACATCTAGAGTGTTAGGTAGTAAAGCATCTTTGTGTAAAAAAAAGAAATAAATAAGTTGTAAAACATTGAATTAGCCATAATACTGTTGAATGAACACTGTAGGGGAAAACAAGACCCTGGCTTCCTTATTCTGTATATTCTGCCAAGGAAATCTAGGGTGACTGCATTTATGACAGACACATAACTCTGAATGTTCAGTCACATGTACATTGTTATATCACAACTCCCCATTTTATTTTTAGAATTGTAGATATTATGTTAGTTTTCTATAGATGCTGTAACAAATTAACACAAACTTGGTAGCTTAAAAGAATAGAAATATATTCTCTCACAGCTCTGGAGATCAGAAGCCTCAGGGCTGTACTCCCTCCAGAAGCTCTAGGGGAAAATCTATTCCTTGCCTCTTCTGATGGCTATTCGCATTCCTTGGCTTGTGACTGCATCCCTCTGTGCTGCTTCTTCACGTTGCTTTCACCTCTGTGTATGCGTGTCTGTCCCAAAACTCCCTCTGCATCTCTTTTATAAGGGTAAATATGATTGCATTTAGAGACCACCCAGATAATCCAGGATAAGTTCCTCCTCTCAAGATCCATCCTGAACAAATTTCTTCTCCATCTATGGACCTGTGAAACTAGAAAACAAGTTGTCTGCTTCCAAAATACAAAGGTGGGACAGGCATAGGATAACAGTTACAGGTATTCTCATTCCAAAGGGGGAAAAAAATGTAAGGAATAAAAGTAGCACTCGTTCCAAGAAAATTCCAGATCCAGCAAGGCAAATTCCATTAGGTTTCAAGGCATGAGAATAATTCTCTGTCACTTGAGGATGTGCCTTCACGGACCACAATTCCACCCTCTGCCTCTGTGCCTGTGGCTTGGGCCTCTGCTTCTGCACTCACAGTTCCAGCTCTGCCCTTCCTTTTTCTTGAAGCACATATTTGCAGCTGAGTAGTTTCACCAGCCTGTTTCCTGACTGTAGAATTTTGGGGGTCTGACAACCTTCTTTCATTCTATCCTATCTCTGTTTCCTTCAGTCCTCACTAGCAGTGCTTCTACTGGAATAACATTTTTGAAAACCTTGTTGTCTCCCATGTATGTCATGAGGATTCTCACCATTAGACAAGAAGGCCCTCCAAAGATCTTTCTTGGATAATCCCATGTCTGTTCTTGGCTTCTGTTGATATGGTTTAGTAGATCCATGAGTCACACACCCAGTCTCTGCAATACTAGCCAGAGGTCCTCAATTCACACCCTTGGCCTTATCTCCAGAGCATGCTTTCCTAAAAGTGAATCTCCTAATTTTAGCATCCTTTGCAACTGAAATAAACTGAAAAATTTCCAAATCATTGAGTCCTTTTTGCTTAACAGTTCCTCAATTTATCTCTTTTGTCTTAAATTTTACTATAAGCAGAGAAAACCCCCCACAAAAAACAGGCTGCACCATTAATACTTTGCTTAGGATCTTCTCTGCTAAATATTTAAGTTCATCACTTATAAGTTCTGCTTTGCACACAACTGTAGGACACAATACAGCCAAGTTTCTGCCCCTATATAACAAGGATAATCTTCCTTCCAGTTTCCAATAACGTGTTCCTCATTCTTATTTATTTATTTTTTGCTGAGGAAGATTTGCCCTGAGCTAAAATCTATGCCAGTCTTCCTCTATGTTTAGTATGTGGGCTGCCAGCACAGCATGGCCACTAACAGAGAGGTGTAGGTCTGTGCCCAGGCACCGAACCCGGGCTGCTGAAGCAGAGCACACTGAACTTAACCACTAGGCCACCAGGGCTGGCCCTCCTCATTCTTATTTCCTTTTGAGCTCTCACCAGAAATATCTTTAACATCCATATTTTTACCAACAGTTTGTTCAAGGCAATTTAGACTTTTTCTATTATGTGATTCAAAATTTTTCTAGTCTCTACACATTTACCCAGTTCAAAGCCATTTGTACATTTCTAGGTTTTTGTTATAGCAGCATCCCACTCTTCAGATCAAAATCTGTATTACTTTCCTATGGCAGCTGTAACAAGTTACAGCTACATGCTTGTTGGCTTAAAACAATAGAAATTTATTCTGTCACAGTTCTAGAAGCCAGAAGTCCAAAAGTCAAAGTGGAAACAGAGTCACACTCCCTCCAGGGGCTCTGGAGGAAAATTCATTTCTTGCTTCTTCCAACTTCTGCTGGCTGTGGATATTACTTGGCGTGTGCTATATCCCTCTCTGCTTCATCTTCACATGGCCTTTTTGGCATGTGTTTGTCCCAAAACTGTGCCTCTCTCTCATGAGGATGCATGTGATTGCATTTAGGCCCACCCAGATAATCCAGGATAATGCCTCCTTGATCCTGGGGATTAGAAAGTGAATATACACTTGGGGGGCTATTTTTTTCAGTCTATCACATGCGTCAAAAGTCTTCTGATCTCTACACATTATCCAATGCCAAAGCCACTTCCTTATTTTTAGGTATTTGTTACAGCAACATTCCATTCTGATACCAAACTCTGTATTAGTTTCTCATGGCTGTTGTAACAAACTACTGTAAACTTGATGGCTTAAAACAATAGAAATTTATTCTCTTGCAGTTTTAAAGGTCAGAATTTGAAATTAGTATTTCTAGACCAAAACCAAGGCATTCACATGTCTGTACTCCCTCCAGAGGCTCTAGGGGAGAATCCATTCCTGGCCTCTACCAGCTTCTGGTGGCTGCTAGCATTCCTTGATCTGTGATAGCATCACTCCAATCTCTGTCTCCGTGGTCACAATGCCTCTTTCTCCTCTGTGTGTGTCATTTCCCTCTGCCTTTCTCTTATTAGGACACTTGTCATGGCACTTAGGACCCACCCAGATAACCTAGGATAAATCTCCACACCAATATCCTTAACTTAATCACACCTGCATGACCTTTTATCTAAATATGGTTCCAGGGATTAGGATGTGGATATATTTTGGGGGGCCATTTTCCAACCTACAATAAATACCATCATGTTAATCTCATTTTTCTACAAAGAAACAGAAGCCCTGAGAAGGTAAGTCAGTCTCTAAGAATGGGTTTATATTCTTAGAATGAATAGAAGGAACAAGAAGACTCCTTCCAACCCCTACTGTAGTGGAAGGAAGTGACCCTAATTCCTTGCCCAAGACTTATACAGTTGATATTGAGGGGAAGTAAATGTAGGGTGTTATAATGATCTTTATTAAATTTTGCTATATTTGACCTTTTGTTCTAATCTGTTCACTTATATCAGATTTTCTCCACAGTGGCACTATTGACATTTGGATTATTCTTTCTTGGTTGATGGGGTCAGGGATGGGGCTGTCCTCTGCATTGTAGGATGTTTATCAACATCTCCTGCCTCTACTCACTAAATGTCAGTAACACTCCTTCATCCCTTCCCCTCCTTCCTCCTAGTTATGCAAACAAAAATTATCTCCAGACATTACCGAATGTCTTTGGGGGAAGGTGAAAAATCACCACCAGTTGAGAAACTACTGACTTGTATGGAAACCTATATAGGAAAAAGATAGGACTGTCATCAGAGCACTACAGATCACCATTACCTTTTTCCTGATAGACCATAAATCTACTTTTTGGAGCCAGCTGTCAACCCACCTAACAATATCATCATTCAGCTTATGTTGTTCACAAGAGTATTTTGAGAGTGTTTATCAAGTGCTTTGCTGAAATCCAGATCCTAAGTCTAACACATTTTAATGATAATTCTTTAAATGAAGGGAATAGAATGAATTTGAGTAATCTTTGGCCTGTTCTGGCACCTAGCAATTGTGGTTTTCTTTTTGAAGGGCTTACAAATCATTGTATTTCTCATCTGTTCTAGAGTCCTATGGTGCTTAAGTCTGAACTTACCAGTTTATGTTTGTGGACTCAGTCTTCTCCCTTCAAAATATTTGTCCATTCCCATTCTTTTGGTACTTAATCCTTTAATGCATGATTCCTAAAAGATTAGGAACCATAGATACAAGGTTATATTTGTAATTTCTCTTAACACCTGAATATTTCTATCTATACCTGAATCTATATCTATATCTATATCTATATCTATATCTATATCTATATCTATATCTATATCTATCTATATCTATATCATCTATATCTATGCAGGAGATTTTAACATCTTAGAATCAGCAAAAAGCTTTCTCAGAATCTCCTCTCTGATTGAAACCTTGCCTCTGGATGCCTGAAATACATATCCAAATGCCAATTTGATATCTCTACTTGGATGTCTCAAACATAATTCAAACTATCTTGAACTCATGATTTCCAGCCTCAACTGTGGTCTTGTCTGTTTCTTAGCTTGGTGAAGGGCACCACCATCTGGTCAGTTCTGCAAACCGGGACACTGGAAAATAGTCACAGAGACAACCTCCTTCTTACTCCGTATTCAACTCATCAAAAATTTCAATGGGTTATACCTTCAAAAAATATTTCTCACATTTTCCCCTTCTTGTTAGCTCTAGTTCTCCCACACTAGTTCAAAGTATATTATTTCTCACCCAGGCTAATGCAATAGTTTCCTAATTGGGTACCCCAAGTCTACTTCTGATAGGAATGATGGTCTTTTTGAGATATAAATCTGATTATATTGTCTTATCAATGAATCCCCTTTGTTCTGGAATAAAAGTTAAAATCTTGACCATGGCTTAGAAAGGGCAGTCTAGGCTGGCCCTGCCGACCTCCACAGCTCCATTGCACCCTGCCTTCATCTCTATGGCTAGCCACATTGGCCTTCTTTCAGTACTTGGGCACTCACACCTTGTTCCCCCATCACGAGGCTCTTGCACATGTAATTCCCCCTGCCAGGTAGGCTCTTCTCTGCCATGCTTTTATCCTAACTTAGCTCCCATTCACCTTCAGGTCTCAGCTCCATCATCCCTCCCCAAGGAGGCCTCCCCAACCACTTCCTCACACATTCCTTTGTTCCTCTAAATCACATCTTCCTAATATATGCTGTCATAGCACTGTATACTTCTCCTTCATAGCATTTTGGAAATGTAATTTTACATTCGCTTGGGTAACAATTGAATTAATATGTCTCCTACACTATATCAGTGAACTTTTTGAGAAAACAGAAGTCACCTGTTTTTTCCCACCTTTAGATCCTTGTCACACTTTATCTTCCATGCCATCTTTATGTCACTTCAATGCCTCTTGCAAAGTATCTAGCATGTTGTAGGAGCCTAATAGTTTTTGGATAAATGGGTGAAGGAATGGATGAATATTGGGCCCTGTTCCCTTGTAAGTGTTTGTTCTGCCCTTTTAAGACTAAAAATGCATTTGTTCAATGGAAAATATGGAATGAAACTCAACTTGATTTTGCTTCCTTTAGTCCAAATAATATAAAACCATCTGCCTTTAGAAATGGATAAAACTTTCATTGTTTTTTCTCATAAAGTAATTTAAAAAGTCATTTTATGTTGTTAGCTATTCATACTTATTTTTCATTATTGTTATTGCTGATTTTTTTTTTTTTTTGCAGCCATAGTTGTTTCTGGGGTTTACTTCTGACATTATTCAAATTATAGTTCTGTGCAATTCATTTGGCATCTGATGACATCTTTCTCATTCCATCTGTTGTATGTAGTCTTTAAAATATATCCCTCCAGAGATATATGTACCCCCCACCCCCACACACAATATGGGCCTTCGTTTGCTTTCCTTTTAGACAGTGTATCTGATGTCTTTGCCAACTTTTCTAAAATCTCAATTCCACCTCTAATGTGACTCAGAATACCCTTCTCTGGACATCAAGGACTCTAACACATGGTTGATTCCTCCCAAAATTATAATTACTTCCATTTCACCAACCAGTTAGTCATATCTGACCTGCTCTCAGTTCCTCTGTCTAGTTGTGTGGCCTTGGGTAAGCCCTATTACCTGTTAAAGTTCAAGTTCCTTATCTTTTGGAAGAGGAGGTTGGACTAGATAAAGTCCCATCATATTCAAAACCTTCAAAGCAATGAAAGTATATCATAGTGGAAGAATCCATTTTCTTTTATTTCTGTTGAGGTTGGAATATGATGAAAAAGGGGTTATATTATAAGATAAGGAATTTAAAATGAGCCATAAGGAAGGAGTCCTAAAAAGTGAAGTTTCCAAAGTACAAGAACAGATTGATTCCTAGAAGAATAATTCACAGGAGAAACGAGAACATATATATATATATTTTTTGGAGTGTATTACAAAACTATAGCTTACTTTTCAAAGATGGTTTAACTGTTCTCATGCTTGAAGGTGGTAGTATATCTTATTCTCGAGGGTAGCAATGATGATTAGAACATGGTTAATGCTGGGGGGATAATAGAAAAATTGACTCTTTTCTAAGTACCTAAGTGTTTGGTACTCCTATATAGGGACAGTGGCCTGAAATAGAGAACCAGAAAGAGGTTCTAGCCCTTCTGATTTCCTTACTGTTCTCCCTCACCTCTGCTCCAATACATACTGCTATTTCTTTTCTAAGCATCTACTTAGACTGGATTCTCTTTGGGTTCCACCCTACAACCCGTGTCTTCATGGTGTGGGGGATGAGAATTGGCCACCCCAAAATGAGTCTCTTTGCCTTGCTTATTTTTAAGGACAAAAAGACTCTGAAAGAAACTTTGACCTTCTCCCCTAACTGCCTAGAAGAATTTAAGATAGAAGGCCTGTTCCAGGAAGGAGCTAATACCATAAGATAACTGTAGTTGTAATGTAAAATGTGTTTCTCAGGTCACATTGTCTATAGTTGGTCCATTTGCATTTCCATCTTCATGTAAATTACCTTCCTCCCCTTTGAGGACCCAAACTACCACCCCCCACATCCTCTTTTGTCTTTAGCTGAAGATGGCCTCTAAGGTGGTGGCTTTGGCCATTCTAGCGAGTTACTCAGCTTTCCTGGGTTTCTCCCATGTATACATGTTATTAAACTTTGCTTCATTTTCTCCTGTTATTCTGTCTCATGTCAATTTAACTCAGCCAATAGGATCTAGAGGGTAGAGGAATTGTCTACCTTTCCTACAATGGCATGTCCTGTTGAACAGGAATTGAGAGTTTGGCTATGACGTGGAAGGTTGTTAATATTCCATACTGCGAGAAACAGCTTCACCATCCCCTCTCCCACTCCAAGATGTTCTGGAAGGAGCTAAGCTATGCTATCTGGAGAATTGGGAAGCTCTAACTCCATGCTTTCCAGCTGGGTTGTTTAGAGGACATGAATGGTATCTGACCTGGCATGGCAGTCATTAGAAATGCTCACAGAGCCCTACACTCCATTGCCTGCCTATCATGTTATTGAAATTTGGCTTACCTCATCTTTCTATCAGAAACTGGAGTTTTGCTTCCTTATTTTTACTATACAAGTGGAACGGTCACTTCTCTCCTTTATGCCTAAACAAATCCTACCATCCTTCGTGAACTCACTAGAGAAGTTCTATCTTTTCCTTATAGCTCCCGCCCACACTTATCTCTACTGCTGTGAATTCCTATGGTAGGTATTTCTATGTTATTAAGTGACAATGACTTTTTAAAAAATATAAACTTCTTATTTTGAAAAAAATTGTAGATTTTTTTCTTACAACATGTTCAGTTGTAAGAAATAATAGAGAGAGATCCCTTGTAACCTTCACCTAGTTTTCCCCAATGGTAACATCTTGCATTACTATAGTGCAACAGCACGACCAGGAAATTGACATTGATACAACTCATCCATCTTACCCAGATTTCACCAGTTATACATGCTTTTTTGTGTGTGTATATTTAATTCTATTCAATTTTGTCACATTTGTAAATTCATATGATCACCACCATAGTCCAGATACAGACCAAGTCTATCACCTCAAGAATCTCTCCTCTTGCCTTCTTAGAACTACATTCATCTCCCCCTATACCTGTCCCTAACCCCTGACAACCACTAATCTGTTCTCCATCTCTATAATTTTGTCATTTGAAGAATGACACACAAATGGAATCATAATCTTTTGAGTTTGGTTCTTTTTTCACTCAGCATAATTCCTTTGAGATTCATTCAAGCTTTTCTGACTATCAATAGTTTGTTCCTAATTATTGCTGAGCAGTATTCCATGGTAAGGATGTACCACAGTTTTCGGTTTATTTTGGCTTTATTGAGATATAATTGACAAAACTGTGGTATTTTTAAAGTGTACAACATGATGATTTGATATATGTTATGGGGGATCAGAATTGGCTACCTCAAGATGTGTCTCTTTACCTTGCTCTGAAGGAGGCTTTGACCTTTACCCCCCAATCCCCAATGTCTAAAGGGATTTGGGATGAAGGCCTGTCCCTTGGATGGACCATCACCTTAGATAACTCTGGGTATCAATAGACTGGGAGGGTCTTTGCTCCGCCCATTCTTATCAAAGTTCTGTTTACCAAACATTTACTTTGGTAAGGAAAAATCTCCATTTGTAAAGGTATCTCCTACTCTGTACTGGGAAGAGGGCTGGATGACCTCATCTCTAGAAACTTGTCAGTGTGGAAGGTGAGGCCTTAAATCTGCATAATAACCTTACTGTGCCTTTCTGGTAATCTCCCATAACTGACCCACCCTCAATATCCTCCTTTGTCTATTTAAGAGGAGAACATCCACCATTTTCTTGAGAGATACTCAGTTTCCCTGGGTCTCTCCCATGTATACATGTTATAAAGCTTTGTTTGATTTTCTCCTGCTATTCGGCCTCATGCAATTTAATTTGTAGCCCAGCCAGAAAGGACCCAGAGTGGGTAGAGAATGCTCTTTCTCCCCTTCAGTGTGTACATTGTGAAAATTCCCACAATCAAGTTAATTAACACAGTCATCACCTCACATATTTACCTTTTGTCTTTTTTTACAATTTGCTTAATCATTCACCTGTTGAAGGACATTTGGGTTGTTTCCAATTTTTGACTATAATAAATTAAGCTGCTATCAACATTAATGTGTAGCTTTCAGTATAAACATAAGTTTTCATTGCGCTGGGGCAGATGCCCAAAAATGAAATTGCTTGGTCATATGGTAATTGCATGTTTAGTTTTTATAAGAAATTGCCAAACTGTAATCCAGAATGGCTGCACAATTTTATATTCCCATCAGTAATGTATGAAAGATTGATTTTCTCTCCATCCTTGCCAGCATTTGGTGTTATCGTGATTTTTTATTTTAGCTGTTCTAGTAGGTATGTAATGACATCCCATGGTGGTCTTAATTTGCATTTCTTTAATGGCTGGTGATGTTGAATATTTTTTCATGTGCTTATTTACCATCTGTATATTCTCTTCAACTAAATGCCCCTTTATATCTTTTGTCCTTTTTCTAATTTGATTGTTTGTTTTGTTGTTGTTGAGTTTTGAGAGGTCTTTATATATCCTAAGTACTAGTCCTTTGCCAGATATGTGGTTTGCAAATATTTTCTCTGTGTCTATTGCTCATCTTCTCATCCTTTTAACAGGATCTATCACAGCACAAATATTTTAAAATTTTGAAGAAGTCCAGTTAATTCACTTTTTCTTTTATGAATTTTGTTTGTGGTGTCAAGTCTAAGAGTCTTTGCTTAACCCTAGGTCTTGAAGATTTTCTCCTTTGTTTTTCCTAAAAATTTCATAGTTTTTTGTTTCATATTTAAGTCCATGATTGATTTTGAGTTAATATTAGCATAAAGTTTGAGGTTTAGGTTGAGATTCATTTTTTGTCTATGGATATCCAATTACTTCAGCATCATTTATTGAAAAGGCTATCCTTTTTCCATTGAATTTCTTTTGCACCTTTGTCAAAAATCAGTTGAGCATAATTGTGTGGGTCTATTTCTGGGTTCTCTATTCTATTCCATTGATCCATGTGTTTATTATCCCTTTGATTACTGTAGCTATATAGTAAGCCTTAACGTCAGATAAAGTGATTCTCCCTACTTTATTCTTCTTTCTCAAGATTGTTTCAGCTATTCTAGGACCTGTGTCTTTTCATATAAATTTTAAAAGAAGCTAGTCTACGTCTACAAAGTATCTTGCTGAGATTTAGATGGAAGTTGCATAAATTTATAGACCAATTTAGGGAGGATTGACATCATTCCTATATTGAGTTAACCAATCCATGAACAATGTCTCTCTCCATTTATGTAGGCTTTCTTTGATTTCTTTCATCAGTATTTTATAATTTTCTCTGTATAGATCTGGTCCTTGTTTTGCTAGGTTTATACCTAAGCATTTCATTGTCTTTGAAGAGATTTTAAACGATACTGTGTTTTTAAATTTTGGTTTCTGCACAGTCTTTATAAGTGTATAGAAATGTGATTGATTTTTGTGTGTTGACTTTGTCTCCTGTGACTTGCCAAACTCACATATTAGTCCTAGGGTTCTTTTTTTTGGTAAATCCTTGTGATTTTCTATGTCAACAATTGTGACAATGCCTTTTTCTGAATTTGTGTGTTCTTTCATGAACTAGATTATGATGGCCTTTGGGCTTTGTATGTTTTTATGCTACACAAATAGTAGGGCCTTAATATATATTTATGTATGAGAGGTCCACCACCATTACCACTGTGATCTGTGAGTCTCAGTGATGTTTAATAATACCTCACTTTTGTTTTTCTATTTTTTCCTGAAAGAGCTAATTCACAAGGCATTTATCTACATGCTGAAACTCTTGTTTTTCCTTGGAGTGCAGTGCACTTAATCTATTTAGAATAGTTCTCATTTATTTACAGCTTGAAGAGAACAGTGTCTCAGTACAGATTGAAATTGGGATTTAATTAATGTCTTTACACAGTACTTGGATACTAACTTCTTTTAGCTACCAGAGAAATACCTATATATTGGATTCCATTTAGAGTCTTTAGCAGGTACACAAAGTGCTGGAAACAGGTGTTGTTTTTTTTTTCTTGTGTAACCCAGGCAATAATTAAAGTTCTAAAAGCTATGTATTGGCTCTTTTTCATAGTTCACTTTACGTTAATTGTCTTTTTATGCTTATGGTTTGGTTGAGGACTTTCATGTGGTAATTTTTATTACTTGTGCCACATGTTTGTATGTATCTCATGTTTTTCAAGCATGGGTCATCGTTCTGTATAAGAAAACACCCTCTTTTTCCAATCTTTAGAAAGATAATTTACACTTGGCAGACTATACAAATGAAAAAGGAGAAGAGATGTGAGTGAAGAAACTCCGTGATTTGAAGTTAATAAGCAAAGGAAGAAGTCGTAACAATCTCTTCAGAATACCTGGGACACCAGCTTGGAAACAATTAGTAAAACCTAATAATGTTATCTCCAACTTTATGGAAGCTTAATATTCTGCAAATATGTGTGATCAAAAGTTAATATCTAACTTTGTCAAAAGCAAGACTGATGGCACCAGATGATAAAATCTGAAATGATCTTGTGGTTTGCTAAGACCCCCATTAACATAATAACATATGTGAAGAAATATAGAGAAGTCGGGAAGTCATAACCCAGAGATCATGTTCCCTAAAGTAAGCCCCTTCCCCTCCAAAAAAAGCCAAATAACATTGACAATTATTTTATATCAGCCCTTCGAGATGAAGTGTAGGTCAATTCAATAAATGTATACTGAATCATCAGGATCCATAGTGTACACCGAGGGTACAAAGAAGCATAAGACACACTTCTTCCTCTAGGTGTGTTGAAACTCATGGCTTTCCCTGCAGATCACCTGGGAGAATATCTTGAAGTATGGTACTCAAGTTCCAAGCATTTGGAATCCGTAATTTCAAGAATAATCAAATTGGAAACAACTAGGCTAAACGAAATCAGACATTCCTGAGATCAACTGACATTAATAATAAATGAAGGGAAGTTAAAAAACGATAGTCACTGTAAATCTTATCATTCTGAATATGAATGAAGTGAGAGACCCCCCACGTCTGCGCTGAACCTCCTGACCTCAACCCCGGCACCATTCCATGAGGGAAAAGGAAACACCAGGAGTCAGTGCTTCCTCCGGCTTTAGACTCTGACTTATACCAGTGCAGTTAGTGATTCAAGGCCCCACTCTTTCATTTTTGGTTCATTGCTTTAATGGGCTGCTCCCACACCGGACAGCTCGGTTGTCTCTCGGCTCAACTGTGCTCCCTACAAATTGGATACAAATAATCACGACAGAGTGAGAGAAGGGTATGTGAAAGAGTTCTGAGAGTCCGAAGGATGGAGAAGATGGAGAGGCCCAAGAGATTATAATTCAGCATGGGCTCAAAGGTGTACACTGGAAACAAAGACACCCCAGGCCAAGAAATCAGCCTGCGCAGACGCCTAGAGACATAAACTACACGACCCACTGGGAAACTGCGAATAGAAAGTGTAGAATACATCAGGAAGTGGTGGAAAGGATGAAGCTGGACATGTAGGCAGGGGCGCCTGAATCTGAATTTTATCCTCACGGGGAGCTACTGCAAATAAAAGAAAAATGGATTCATCAGAGGAAAATGATGATTGATCTATTTACGTTTGAAATGATGAGGTTTACAAAAATAGCATCTCTAGAGGCTGCATATTCATTACCTAAAATATTTCACCTGTCCCATTATCTCTAAATGAAATTATTTTTATGGCTTTAGGAAACGTCAGAGAATAAATTGCTTGCCCATTCACTAGCTGTTTTGTCTATTTAGTTTTTTAGCTTGTCATGTTTGTATCATTTTGCTGACTAATTTATTAAAAATCAAGCGTCCTTTATAGCGATTTTCTTGATCATAATGAATATTAGATGGCCCCAGGTCACTCTTCTGGGCAAGCAGAACATCGTGACAGAACCTCAAAGTCCCATATGTACTTATCTCCTTGTGGCGTTGTACACCACACACGCCGCCTTGTGGAGCAGAAGTCCTATGCCAGCCTCTAATGAGAGGCATCTGGCATGACAGTTAAGGGCATGGGCCAAAGGTCAGATTGCCTAGGCTCCCGCCCTGCCAGTTACTAGCTGTGTGACCATGGACAAGTTATTCAACCTTCCTCAGCCTCAATTCCTCCTTTGGTAAAATGGGGATAATAATAGTGCCTACCTCATAAGACTGTTGGGATGATTATGTGAGTTAATAAATGTAAATAAAGCATTTAGTAGGTCGAGAAGATGGGTGACTGCAGAAAGAGAGAATTCAGAGAAACAGACCTCTGTTTATGTTGGGGTTAGTGGTATATAGCATCTTAGTTTTTAGAACTGGCGAAGTGGTGATGAGAGCAGAAGTCCAAGTGCCAGGGGTGAGAGGAGATGGGGGGATAAGGAGTGAATGTAATTCGGGGAAAGGCAGAAGTGATATGGACTCCTTTTTTGAAATTTCAGGGTTTCAGGAAAGACAGGAAGATAATTATAGCTTCCAGAAACAGTGCTATTTAGAGAAGATTAGGACAGAAGACGCCAGCTTGTTTGAAGGCGGAGGAAGGGGGAACAACCAAATAGAGGGAGATTTAAGATGTTAGAGAAAGAGAATGCTTTTTAAATAATGATTTTTAAGTGATTTTCAGTTGCTTTGTATTTTCAAATTTTTTAGTATGTATATTTTCAAACATACACAAGAGTAGCGACAAACTATAATTTCCCAGGTACCCATCACCCAGCTTTGACAATTATCAATATTTTCCAAAATTTGTTTCATTTATTCCCCACACTGGAAAAAAAGTTGCCACAGTATTTTGAAACACGTTTCAGATACCATGTGCATTTCATAATTTAGAATGTATCCCTAAACTAATAAGGACCTTTGTTTTCATAAGCATACTACTATTATCAGACCTAAAAAATTGCCATCAATTTCTCACTATCATCTAATACCCAGCCCATATTCAATTGTCCTCAGTTTTCTCCAGATATCTTTTTACATATAGCTTGGTCAAATCGGGATCTGTATAAGGTCTATATATTGCATTTACTATTAAAGTCTATTTAAGTTACTAGTTAAGTTTTACTATTTACTATTAAAGTTACTATTTAAGTCTCTTTCAATCTCTAACAATCCTTCCCCTGCAACCCATTTCTCCCATGCCATTTATTTGTTGAAAAAACTAAGCCATTTGTATTGTAGAATGTCTCACATTCTAGATTTGACTTATTATTTCCTTCTTGTGTCATTAAATTTGTTGAAAGGCAATACACAATGGTACAGATTCTGAGATGAAACATTTTCCTCCCCCTAAGATGGAAGAAAGAGAAAAAATGATTGAGATGAAGAGGAGAAAGCTGTGCATTTCATGTTAGAGGGCCTCAATCACTGGTAAAATGGAGTACAAGCTTATTGTTGACATACAGATATGGGGGACTGTGGCTAGGAGTTTGAGGGCAAAAGGTTTGCAATAGAATTTAAGGAATGTGAGTGGGAAATGAAATGAGAAACATTAAAGGCTCACCAAGGAATAATGAGAACTGAACTGAGCTTGATTAGCATTGCTTGGTGTGCAAGCAATTCACTTGTTTTGTTGGCTTTCTTCATCTCGAGTTAGTGGCCTCCAGGTATAGGGTTTATTCAGGGTTGATGAATGCCAAGTGGGTACAGTTGAAGAATTGGAAGATTTATAAGAATTGAGGGTGCAGCTGAGCAAAAGGCTGAAATGGCTGAGATACGAGGGGTTTAGTGCTAAAGATACTGATGGACTATGAGAAAGAGGAGATAAAGGGGCCAGGGGATTCAATAGAAGAAATATGGTGGTCAAAAGGAGGGCTCATGGTCAGCAGAATATCTTCAAATGCTAAACAAGGCGATGGGTGACTGAGGCTATGGGTAACTGACACAAACTTAAAAGGAAAGAGAGTGGGGCAGTAGCAGGCCTGGGTCCCACACCCACTTTGCTACTGCTTTGCTGTGTGACCTCGGCTAAGTTATTCGTTCTCTCTGAGCCTCAATTACCTCTATCATAAAATGGGACTAAAACATTCATACTACATAAGGTTGTGAAAATAATGAATGAGGTATTGTATGTGAAGCATTGATGGCTGTGACTTAATAGGCTTTCACAAAATATCTATTGCTAGAATTGAGGATGTCAAGGACTCATGAGGTCAGTGTGTCTTGCATCCTAAAGAGGTAACCCGTGTGTTTAAGGATTGTTGTCCATTAGAAAGTCATTAGTACTTTTGGAGAGAAAGCCAATAAATAAAAAAGAATAATTAATAATTCCAAATAATAATCATCAGTGCCAAATCAGGCAACTGGAAATATAATAAAGCTAAGAAAAAAGGACTGTTGTTTTTACACGTAACCTCAAACATACATACATGGGCCCATCCACACTGTATTCATGCCTACAAACCCTCCACGTTTTAATGTGTTCTGGACAGATGATCATTGTTTTGTAATCTCCTCTGATTTATAACCATGCAATCAATAATTAGGTATCCTGGCTGGGTGAATCAGACATTCATGAATCTAATCAAGGCTGTTTTTAAGTAAAACACATTGAACCAAGCCTGTTCATGTGAAAGATTCCACTCTCATAACTTTCGGTATTCACAGTCTAGCAGAGAAATTCAGAAGAGCTTCATTGTGGTAAAATTTCATTGAATATTCAGTATATGTGGGAAGCCAGAAGGAGTGCTATGATTTAAACAGTCACCTCTGATTAAGGTAAACAAGGAACAGAGCATCTCACAGAAAAGCTCATTTCTGCCTAATGCTTGGTTCTCAGGAAAGGGTTAATAGGGAATGGTGAGATGAATCCAACAGTTTCCAGCTCAAGCATTTTTTGAAACATTGAAAGACTGATCTGCGAGTTTATGAATACAAATGTACCAGACAGTCATCTCATAAGCTTCCCAAATGGCCTTGGCTGACACTGAGTGGGTGGGAAACGAGTGTCAAAAAATGAGAAGGGTGCTGCTTTGTTTGTGCGGTACACGGCATTATACTGATGAGAAATGCTGGCACGATTCCATATTTTGAGATACTTGCAAGAATCTCCAGCTTGTGTTTTATCTTTGGGTGTTACCATGGCTACTGATGGAAAGAAATGAAAATCAAAAGGTGGAAGGAGGTAGACAGATTAGGGGATGGAAGAAATGGGGAAAACAATCTCAGCAGCCAAGCATCTGGGAAGATTTATTGCTGAAGGTCTCGATTGCCTATCTCGCTGCATATATTGTATATTCAAATACCCACTCTGAAGCCAATTACCTTTTTGAATAAAGCTTCATGAAGGACTATACTGGAGATCAGTCGATCTGTTCTTGTGCAACTTTCCTTGTATTTCTTATCAGGGAGGGTAAGAAAGGAATGTTACCTTCAAATCTTGGCTCTGCACTTCTCAGCTATTTGGCTTTGGCCAAGTATTTTAACTTCTTGGAGTTATAGTTTATCCCCCCATAAAATGGGGGTAATACACTTCCCTCTTTGGGTTCTGAGAGGATCACACGTGTGAAAGTACTTAGCACAGTGCTATGCATAGTAATGCCCACTTAGTCAGGTTTTATTCTATTTTGAAGGAGAGCAGAATTTGCCACCCCAAAATACGTCTTTTTGGTGTTAAGATTATTTTGAGCTGGTTAGTTTTAAGAAAGAGCAGACACAGGAGAAGTTCTCAAAACTGAGTAGAAGTTACTCTTACATAAGAGACATTAATGTTTATGAGGGAAATCTCCATTTGTAGGGGTGTCTCCCTCTCTGTACCAGGATGACTAAATCTCTAGAAACTCTTATCAATGGAGAAGGCAATGACCTAAATGTGCATAAGAACCTCACCCTCATTTACCATGCTCTTCCTGGTAGCCTCCCAGAAGTGTCTCCCCCACCCCCCAATATCTTCTTTTGTCTTCAGCTGGAGATGGTATTTAAGGTGATGGGTTGGGTCATTTCGGTGGGGGGAGTTACTCAGTTTTCCTTGGTCTCTCCCATGTATATAGAAGGTATGCATGTTATTAAACTTCTGTTTGGTTTTCTCCTGTTAATCTGTCTTTTATTACAGGTGGTCTCAGCCAAGCACCTAGAAGAGTAGAGGTAAAATTATTTTCCCTCCCCTACAATTACTTATAAAGTAGTATATGGGTTGGTTCTGACAAGACAATCCACTTGTCTGTTTTTCCCATTCTTCCTTCAGAGAGGTGCAAATGTGGGATCTGTTTCATTAAAGGGATGTATAATGGCTAATAAAAGCTGGTGAGCAAATGAACTAACCCCTGGCATATCCATGGGCAACTCTTGCCCCTCTGGTCAGGCCTAATTGAGTAACAAGGCATACTCTCACTGCTGGCTGCAGCATCCCTACTTTAGCCTAGTACTTTTAAAACACTGGGTATAAATAATAGTTTTATAAATGGAGACGTCTTTCCTTGAAACATCTTTCCTGTTACAATGCTCTATCTTCATTGCTGATTGAAAGGAAATTGACAGTGGTATTTAATCTAGTTTCACTTTAGGTGGTTCTATCAAGTGGTTAATTTCATTATGACTTAAATGCTTTAGAAGAATTATTTCTATTTAAACTTATTGGAAAAATCCTTGTAGTTACTTTTATCTGAGGTTTTTTTTTTTTTTTTTTGTGGGGAAGACCAGCCCTGAGCTAACATCCGTTCCCAATCCTCCCCTTTTTGCTGAGGAAGACCGGCCCTGGGCTAACATCCGTGCTCATCTTCCTCTACTTTATATGGGACGCCGTCACGGCATGGCTGACAAGCAGTGTGTCCGCGGGCGCTAAGGATCCGAACTCACGAACGCAGAGCTGCCAAGCGCGGACTAAACTGCTGCGCCACCGGGCGGCCCCTATCTGAGGTTCTTAAAAGAGGGAGAAGATGTGAAGGAACTGGCGGCTGAGGTAGAGGGTGCATTGCCTCAGGGCCTTTGCACCTGTTGTTCCCTCTGCTGGGAACATTCTCCCTTAAGTCTCTGCTTGGTTACGTCCTATGTCATCATTTTAGACCCAGCTTAGAAGTTGCCCCTTTAGAAAGGTCTTCTCTAACTACTTTATCTCAATTAGCTCTCACTTCTAGTTTTATTTTCTTCATAACATTGATCTCTATCAAAATAATTGTGTTTGTTTACTTGATCATTGTCTTTCTACTATACTATAATGGAAGCTTTATGAGCACAATAACCTTGTCTGTCTCATTTTCTGCAGCTTTTCCAGTGCTTAGAATATGCCAAACTCACTGTAGATGATCAATAACTATTTTTTAATTAATGGAATAAAGAGTTGAGAAGAAATAGGAGACTGTATCCCAAAGGGGCACTTCCTGATCTCTCAGGATTTAGGAAGGTGGTTCCATCACAGAGAAGTGACTTGGAGAACTGGCTTGAATTCTGCCTTGATGTGGCTTTGAAGTTTTGAACCACAGTTTCCTTATCTGAGGATGATGACAGCCACTTTGCAAGGTTGTTTCCAGGCTAGAGATAGCATATAGAAGATGTTTAGCACAGTGCTGATTTCAGCTATTACTACTAAATGTTTATTCCTTATTTCTTCTAGGACACAAACTAGTTGGACAAAGATGGCATTGTCTGTGAAATTTTTATCTCCAGGGTTGTAAATGATTGATATGTTTATCATTCTGACACCATTTTTTAAGAAACTTATTTGAGGGGCAGCCTGGTGGTGTCGTGGTTAAGTTCGCACACTCTGCTGTGGCGGCCCGGGGTTTCGCAGGTTTGGGTGCTGGACTCAGACCTACACACGGCTTATCAAGCCATGCTGTGGCAGGTGTAAAGTAGAGGAAGATGAGCACAGATGTTAGCTCAGGGCAGGTCTTCCTCATTAAAAAAGAGGAGGATTGTCAGTGGATGTTAGCTAAGGGCTAATCTTCCTCACAAAAAAAAAAGGAAAATTTATTTGAAAATATCCCTTGACATGGGGGCTAAAAATTAGTGCTAGAATGTTAGAGTAATGTAGTCAAGACATTTCTTACCCTATTCCCTTTATTCTATCCAAACCAGGTTGAAGTGTTCTAGAAGACTTGCAAAAGTTTTGTTTTTTTCATACAAAAGCTCTAATTGAGTCAGACAGGAGACATCTGCTCTGAATGCATAGACTATATATGGACAATAGAAATGTTCCCTCATAGAATTGGTAGTAGTCATGACTCTAGAATTTCATGTTTAAGAGGAGTTTGGAACAATAATATGGTTGAAATTGAGGGCTAAGGAATTTGTCTAAAGTTCCGTTTACGTAAGAAGCACATCGTTTTTGTACTAAGATCTTCTTTACATAGGATGACTGAGGGTGACAAGTGGAGAGTTGACAGATATTACAAGGGTAAACTAAAGCAACCTGCTAAGCAACTCTTTGTCTCTATTTCTGGGAATAGTCAGATCAACTTACTGGTTCCCTGTAAGAGAACACATGTTCTAATTATACAAACAGAGTAAGATATACAAGGTATTAAGTTCTCCATAATGCAGCATAAATGGTAAAGACAACACGCATATAAAATGCTCCTAACAAAAGGATAAATGAAACATTGGCATGCAGAACCACTGAGTGTTATTTTCTTACTTAGTGGTAAATAAGTGAAAAGCAATAAGATATATTGGGGTATATGAGGAAGCCATTTGGTTTAAAACTAACTTGGCCTGACCTTGTTTTTCCAAAAGGGCCTGATGTGACCTGTTGAGCATGCATTGTACATCTGCTTTAAATATTTACTGTGTCTCAAAGACAAGAATGATGCCCTTAAATATAGATATGCAACTTTGCCTCATATAGGCATTTCTTTAATGATAAGCATCTCTTCCTGGAAACTAAGGATCAATTACTGACCTGATGTGCTCACCTTATGACCACTGACCTATTGACCAACAATCTGCTTTGCCAACTAAGCATCTCATGACAGTAGTAAAAGGGACATTCCTATCAAATGTGATGTATGCTCTTTGTTCTGAGGCAGTATACAGCCACTCTGTACATCCACTCCTTTGGTGCCCTTCCTTCCTTGGGGACATTATTTGCATTGACATTAGACAATTTTTACAATCTAGCCTGAGGAACAAATGCCTAATCTTTCCTTATATTGATTTTGAAGATATCATTCAAATGATCATATGATTGAGCTTAGTATATTGTTAAGTTGGGAAAAAAATGGAACTTGTTTAAGAGTCTAAAATATATGCATATGTAAGTAACTTCTTAATTTTAACTTTACTTTCTAAAATCAGTGAAGGTAAATAATTTTAGCTGGAGCAGACCATGTAAAGCAGAACAATGCTTCCATTGACAATAATTAGAAAAACTGGGTACAATGTTAAAAAATATCTCTAAAAAGACACTGGAGAATTAACAGAGAGATAAAGAGATGTCAAGGCAATATCTCGGAGAAGACAGAAATTCAGAGCAGTGAGTCTAACATTTGGAACTCTTTTTCCTTTTGGGATATTTGTTAATCCAGAAGAGTCAACTGAAAGTCTGAGAAACACTTTTTAATAGTTTCATGGGGCTAAGAGAACATAAGTTGTAGTTAACGGCTTTCAAAGATCACTCTGGTAAACTCCCTATTGTTTGGAATGGAAGCCTGATGAATATGTCCCTAGGATTTAGAGAAAATCAGAGGTCAAACAGCCTTTGCATATGCTGCAGCCCAACTTGGAGTCACCCAGGTGCTCTAAAAAAACCCCACAATCTCTAAAATTAGATAAAGGTGATCCCAACTTGCTAACATCCTTAGGAATCTGGTGAGAGGAAATAAAAAATGTCTTCAGGAGAAACTTTGTATCATCTTAATTGTTCAAGGCAAAATTATTTCTACAGGTAAATTTAAAATCACAATGACCAGCACTCAGGAACAAATAAATAGCTACACAAGGAGGTAAGACAACTTAATTCAATAGAACAATGGACTATAGAAACATACACAGAGGTGTTGCAGATGTCTGCATTACTAAATTTAAATTTCAGAAAACTACATATCAAACTTGTGGGATGAAATTAAAGCAGTTCTTAGGTAGATATATTTAGCTTAAATACACATATTAAAGAAGATAAAGTGCTTAAAATTAGTGAGCTAAGCATCTCTTTCAAAAAGTTAGAAAATATAGAAAAATAAATCCAATGAAAGTTGAGGGAAGGAAATAAAATTGTAACAGTAGAAATTAATAAAATAAGAGACATACAATAGAGAAGATCAACAAAGCCAAAAGCTGGTTCTTTGATGGGACTAATAAAATTGATAAACTCCTGGTGACACTGAGTTAAAAAAAAAAAGGAGATAAGGCACAAAGTAAAAATAACAAAGGGAACATTACTACAAATCTTGCAGAGATGATAATGTAAGGATATGACAAATACCACATTATTTGTGTCAATAAGTTCAAAGATTTAGATGAGACAGCAAGATACCTAGCGATTTTCAACTTTATAAAATGGATACAAGAAGATATAGAAAATTTGAATAGTCTTCTAGCTATTAAAGATTTTGAGTCTGTAATTAAATATGTTCCCACAAGGAATATTCTAGGTACCATGGCTTTAAACGCGAATTCTATCAAACATTAACAGAAAATCTTCCAGAAAAAAACAAAAAGAGAAGCACTGTCCAACTCAGTTAATGAAACTAACATAACTTTAATATTAAAACCTAAGAAGGGCATTATGAGAAAGGGAAAATTACTGGCAAATCTTCACAAATTTGGATGGAAATATCCTGAAAAACACAGAGAACATGTGTTCAGAGCAAATCTGAAATAAAAATATAGAAATGATAATATATTATATAAAATAATAAAAAAATGATAGGTTAAGCTTGTTTTATTTCAAGAATGCAAGTTTCATTTAGTATTATTAACTCAATGTCACTCATCACATTAATAAAATAAAACACACACCATCCATTAAATAGATGCAGAAAAGCTATTCATGAGGAGTCTCTTAGAAACATATGAATAAAGGGAAACCTCTTCATCTGATGAAGCATGCCTAAAAAGGCCTACAGCAAACAGCGTAATGGCAAGCTGTCAAAAACGCTCCTTTGGATATTGAGCCTAAAGAAGATACCAGCTATCACTACCTCCATTCAACATTTTACTGGAAAACATAGCCAGTGCAATAAATCAAGGAAAAAAAAAGTCACAAGGATTAGAAAGGAAGAAATAAAACTGCCATTATTTGTGAATGATTTGATTGTGAATAGAAAATACTAAACACTGTCCAGATAAGTTATTTGAATTAATAATTAATTTAGCAAGATTTTTGGTTACAAGAACAATAAAAATCAATTGCATTCCTTTTGCAAGGACATCAAATAGTACATGAAATTTTAAAAATAGCATAGTTCAGTGTGGGTTGGCAGTGACAGGGGTTGGGGATCTCTTCTCTACAAATTACTCTGGGTTGCAGGCATCTTCCATTATAGGGTTCTACCACCTTCTAGGGCTTGTCTTCCTCTTCATGCGGCTGAAAGATGGGTAAAGAGAGAGTGTAAGGTTATGAGTGGGAGGTCTTTATAGGCCAGGCCTAGAATTGACCACATTCCATTGACTAGAGAACACAGTGACGTCTAACTATACGGGAGGCTGGTAAATTTCACATAGTTTTTTGGCCAGGAGCAAAAGAAATTGGGTTTTGATCTGTTTAAAATTTCATTACTCGATAGATTACTTGTGGATATCACGGAGAAAAAAATATTGTCCCTGTAAGCTTGGAAGAAATAGAAACTTTACCCTAGCTGACTGCCCTCTATCAATTCTTCCACAAGAGTCTGGTTCCAATTCTAACAGCTAAGTTTTTATGAGGAGGTGAGTGAATTTTTGGGCTAAGTTGTCTATTTCAGAAAGAAATAAAAGCTACTTCTGTATGACAGTTACCATGTATAGATTTCGTTTGTTGGACGTTAATTCCACAGTGGCAAAAACATAGATGAATGTGTTGCTGTGTTTGTTTCGTTTTTAATGGATTGAAACCACATTTGCAGAGTGAAGCCATATGCTGTCTATTCTTGCCTCTACTAGTGAATGAGTTAACTTGTGGTAGTGTTTCCTCAACTAATGAGGCAAACATTTTCTTGGATTCAGCTGGAGAAGAAATCCTTATTATTGTCTCTTCAAGGATAGGGAAAGTGGTAAGGATAATATCAAAATTTGCTGAAGCAACCATTATACTTATGGAGATAAATTTTTCAAGAATAACCATGCTGAACAGTGAGAATGTAGAATTGTCACTTTGTGGTAGGAACTAGAAAAATTCATGAGCAATTTAAGAAGCCTTGCTAGAATGGGAGAGAGAAGAAAATGGTAAGATGTAGCACAGTGAAGGAGAGTCCAAATAAAGATTTGGGAGTAAAAGGTTATTTGTTTAATAAGATATTAGAGATTTTGGACCTATTGTTTACTCTCTGGGTGTAGTTTTTTTCTCCATATTTGAAATGAAGGTGTTGAAACGGAAAATCTACGTGATCCTTTTTAGTTTTAACATTGAATGATTCTAGGTGAATGTTCCAGTTAATAAAGTGATTGGAAGAACAAAAATGACATGGGATGTCAGTGTTACTTATGAATAAACTGGTTTATTAAGGCTATATGATTGAGGGATGGCAACTTACTACACCTGCAAACCCTCTATTTGGAAATGAATTAGAATGTGGCAGTTTTACTGTGCTGGCATAGAGGTCAGAGTTCAGGGCCACAAAACAGCTGGACAATATCCTAGAAAGGGGAAAAAATCTCACTGAGGAGAGAACTATGTAGAAGGAGCCCAAAAATCTGTGTACCATTTCCCCTTAAGTTGTTGACCAACTTCTAAGCTGCATATGTACAGGGTGAGTCTCAAAGAAACCCAACAGAAAACAGCAGCTGGAAAAGAAAAGAGCTGAGTAGAGATTTCAGCAATAATTAGGTACCAGGAGGAAATAGATTTAAGTTTATGTCCCCCAAGATAAACACCTCGGTAAATCCTCTGGGCTTAATATTGGGACCACAGATGCTCTAGGAGTAATGGCCACACTCCAAAGGTAAACTATATGTTTCAGGAGTTAGTGTTACACTCCAATAGTAAAGGGAAACTAAAGTAGCCCAGCCTTAATAAAACCTAAAACAAAGGCTTGGCTGGATTAAGTGATCTGCTGGTCTGCTACCTGCCTGTAAAACAAAATAAAACTATGGCAACTAAAACAAAACGACAATAAACAAGTGAGTGAACAAAAATTCAACACACAAACACAAAAGCTTAACCTTTTTTGGGGAAATATATAATATTATTCAGGTCCTGCGCAATATTTTATCCCCAATGCCAAGGAGCTGATACAAATTTATGAGGCATGTTAGAGCAACAGGAGAAAAAAAAAACAAGAAGTAAAAAGCAGATAACAGAAAAGACCCATGGGTGGTAAAGTTATTGGAGGTATCAGATACAGTTAAAATAACTATGAATAATATGTTTAAGAATGTAGAGAATAAGATGGAAAAAATAGATAAAAATATGGAGAATTTCAACAGAGAATTGGAATCCATAAAAAGAATCAAATGAATATTCTAGAAATGAAAAATACAACATTTGTAACTAAGAATGCATCTGGTGGGTATAACAACAGGCTGGAAACAGCAGAAGATAAGATTAGTGAACCTAACCTAAATGTACTTATCTGTCCCCTTGTCCCCACACCATCCTGTTTTCATAATAAACTTTATTGTGATAAAAAAGTCAATGTAAACCCCAGTAGATGTTTCTTTGTAGAAATTCACAAGCTAGTTCTAAAATATTTATGGAACTGGCAAAGGCCACGGATAGCCAAGACAATATTGGAAGACTCCTCCACTAGACAGCAAAACTTATCAGAAGGCTACAGTAATTGTTATTGTATGGTATTGGTACGAAGAGACACACATACGTAATGAACACTTCATTTATTATAGAAACAACACTTCAGAGGAGCGGGTAGAGGATGATCTCTCCAAAGGGTGGTGCTGGGTCAATTTGAAATTCACACAGAGAAAAATGAAACTTGATCCTCACTGACATCATAGCAAAATTTAATGCTACATGGAAGGCATATCTTAAAAGAAAGCACTTAGAAGAAAAATGTAGGAGATTATCACTTTGAGACAAAGATTTCTTAAATAGGACAAAAAGTCATCAAAGAGAAAGATACATTAAAATTAAGAGCTTCTGTTCACCAAAAGACACCATTAAGGGAGTAAAAGGCAAGTCACAGACTGGGAGAAGATATTTATGATACGAACAACTGCAAAGGGCTTATATCAGAATACATAAGAACTCCTACAAAGCCGTAAGAAAATGTAACCTAAGGAAGAAAATTGTTTCGAGAATTGAACCAACACTTTGCAAAGAGGCTATCCAAAGGGGGAGCAAATGTCTGTGCTCAAACACATTTTTTTCCCTCAGGTGAACAAAACTTAAAGCCATGATGAAATACCATATGTATTCACCAGAAGGATTAAAATTTAAGACCGAAACTTCCAAATATTGACAAGAATGTGGAGCAATTGGAAGGCTCATAACCAAAAGTGGGAAACTAAATTGGTAAAATCACTTTGGATGAGTCTTTGGTATTAGACATGTCGAATATAGACATGTTCTATGACCCAGAAATTTCACTCCTAGGCTGGCTTAGGATAATGGCAGTGTAGTAATATATAAACACCGAGATATAAGACTGGGAAGAAGACCACAAGTATGAGGATAATTCCAGTCCTCACAAGCAACATTTGAAACCCACTGTCCATGCAGATCATGAGTTGGTGTACACCTAACCAGAACAAGCCTCACGGTTCAGTTTGGTCCACCAAAGACCTGCTCAATTGATTAGTTGGTTATTCTATTCTTCCTGACATGTTTCCCCCGTTGTCAGTTATTTTCCAAACTCCATTTTGCTTGGTGACTACATAAAGGTGATGTTACTCTCTAGAAATATTATATCTCATGAGTTTATGTTGATTTTTTGGCCTCTAAAATTTGAACTGTTTTACTTGTTATTTGAGGGCATAGTCAGAGATTAAGTGTAGATCATATATTTTAGTGTAGAGTAGAAATCCTTACAGGAATAGACAAAATTTGGTGTCTCGGATCCCTTGTGGTGCAAAACTACTTTAGACTTTTAATAATTCCTTTTGAGTACTTGAAAAGGCTGGATAACCATGTCAAAGTCTAGGCCACATTTTTTTCTTCTTTTTTTTGTGAGGAAGATTAGCCCTGAGCTAACATCCATTGCCAATTCTCCTCTTTTGGCTGGAAGACTGGCCCTGGGCTAACATCCATGCCCATCTTCCTCTACTTTATATGGGACACCGCCGCAGCATGGCTTGACAAGTGGTGTGTCGGTCAGCACCTGGGATCCAAACCCACGAACACCTGCGAACCCCAGGCCACCAGAAATGGAGCTCATGAACTTAACTGCTACACCACCAGGCCAGCCCCACAGTCTAGGCCACATTTTGATGTGGGTAAGCATGGGAAGGCCCTCTGATCACACAAGAAGAATAATGGTAAGGATGCACATTGAGCAGACACAGAGGTTGTTAGGAATTGCTACTAAAATTTAATTGGTTTCACTCTGGGTGTAATTAAATAAATAATGTAAAGGTTTCTGTATATATAGATTTATGAGGAAATAATTGGAACATAGTTTGTGTTATTCATCCTGTGTCCCTTTCTATCCCCGACATTCTCTGAGTTTCTTTGAGGCTCTATGACAAATAAATAGGAACAGCTAATTGTTGAGACCTAGGTCTAATTAAGGCATGTTGATGTATTGAGGTTAGTTCTAACCATCTGGTCTAGTGCCAGATGACACTCAAGAGTTGGAAAGATTGTCAGCCATTGCAATTGTTTGATAATTGCAAATAAGGAGTTTCAAAAATTTAGAGAAGGGAAGTCTGTCTAGAGAAGGACAAAAAAGATTAGCCATTTTAATAGTCTAGAACCTCAAACAAACACGGTGGAAAGAACATGGCAGTCAGTGACAGAAAAGGAGTAAATAATAAAATGTAAGCCTGAGTGTAAGTTCGTTGTCCTATCATGGATCTTAATCCAAAAGTCTGAGAAAGAAGTGATCTATACCTGATGTCATCTTTATGATCTCTAAATTCTTGGGTTAGATGTTTACCTCCAGAGATCATTTGCTATGGTTGGCCTTTTAGAGAGCTGCAGTGTTAGACCTTAAGTACACTTATATTTCTGGTTGCAGAATTTTTAGCACATTTAAGCAGGAAAACGTGATCCCACGGGTGTCTACCCTGGAATTCAAGAACAGTATTTGTATTTACAAATACTCAATATTGTCCTTTCCTAAAGGACGCTAAGTCTGCCCTTTACTGGTGTCTTTTCCAATAAATTCAGTCTCCTGGATAGATATCACGTAGGCGTTTATCTAGTATGTCTTTTTTGGAAATGTAACTTGTACTCGCCAAGTGTATGTATGTGTATGTGACATTAATTTTAACAATATCTGATATAATCATAATGTGACAGTGTAGAGTCTGTCAGTGAGGGAGTATATCCAAGACTCATAGGTCTTCTTGCAACAAACTTATGATAACTCATATGAGAGTTTATGAGATTTTTTGATGTAAATTGTATACCATTAGGACTATGGGTAGAAATTAGGTTAAATAGATTAAACATCTGAAAATTTGGATTGCTTTCATTTAAAATATCATTAGTTTATTCTTTCCTTCTTAAGCTTTGGGGATGTTATTCTCTTTTAGTATTCTGTTCATAACTACTTAAGCATTTTAATTATAAGGTGGATTTCTCTATCACCATTGAGTATGGAAGGTTGTCCCAGGTGATAAAAACATAATTCATAATCATTTTGTAACAATTAGAATGTTAGCCAATCTTACCAGACTTTTTAAAACTATTACTATAATGTATTTAAAGGTTTGTGATTTGGGAAAATGAATGAAATCCATTTACAAATGTTCAAATAGTCCTAGAGGTCGGGGTTCTGATCCTTGTCATATCTTTATAGTTTTCCTTGTGTTATGATACTAATACATAAGGAAAAATTTGGTCACCAACTGAGCCTCTCTAGTAAAATTTTGCCAGTACTGTTTTTAGTGAGTACAGGTCTCTTCTTTTGGCTTCTTGCTGGCACCCAAGCTGTTTGAGAAGGATGGAAGGATCATCTGCAAATGGAGATAGTTGTATTTCTTTATTTTCAATTTTATATGCCTCTAATTGATATCTCTTTTTCTAATCGCATTGACTAGTAGCTCTAGTACATTGTTAAATAGTAGTGGAGATAGTAGAAAAACTTGCTCTGTTCCTGATCTTAGTAGAAATATCTTTTGTGTTTTCCCTATTATGTAAGATGCTGGCTTTAGGACTGAGGTATCTATATTTACATCTACATCATCTATATCTATCATCTTGATATAGATGAAAACTAAATATCTACAAATATAGACCTACCAATATATTTATATCTTAATATGTATCTATCAATTCCTATTTTATTATTTTGTTTTTGTTTTTGGTGTTTGGTTTTTTGAGGAAGATTAACCCTGAGCTAACATCTGTTGCAAATTTTCTTCTTTTTTTTTTTCCTCTCCCCAAAGCCCCAGTACATAGTTGTATATTTTAGTTGTAAATCCTTCTAGTTCTATGTGAGATGCTGCCTCAGCATGGCTTGATGAGCAGTGAGTACCCAGCGGGGTACCCCGGGCCACCAAAGTGGAATGTGCAAACTTAACTGTTACACCAGCAGGCCGGCCCCTGAGTATTTTTTTTTTTAATCAGGAATTGGTATTGAATTTCATCAAAGGCTTTTTCAGCATCTATGGAGATAATTGTGATTTTTCTTCTTAAATCTATCAATATTGGTAATGTATATTAGATTTCCTAAAAATAAGCCAACTTTTCATTTCTGAAAAATTCCTATTTAGTCATGGTGTGTTACTCTTTTAAGGTGGTATTGGGAGTTCTGTCCAAGATGGTGGCATAGGAGGCTCCTGAACTCCCCTCCTCCTACAGACACACTGAAAGTACAACTATGCATGGAGCGATTCCCTACGAAAGAAATCTGGAAACTAGTTGAGTTACTCCTACACATCAGGTGAATGAGAAAATATTCACATTGAAAAGGGTAGGGAAAGGAAAAGGAAAGGTTGAGACATGCTCTTACCATAACCCTCAGCCCTGGCATAGTGCCATACACTGGTTGGGAGGGAACTTCCAACTCCCAGCTTCCTCCTGAGAAGCATAGTGTTTGGACCCTACATCTAGTGCCCCAACTTTTAAGACTCTCACCTGAGGGACGAGCCCACAAAACATCTAGCTCTGAAAGTCAATGGACTTGCATCCATGTGACCCACAAGACTATGGCAAATAAAGAAACAGTTCTTAATGGGCTCTAGAGAACTCACAGAGGCCATCCCCCCAGGACTCAGCAGGAGTGGACACAAAAGGCCATCTCCCAGTCTTTCCCTAAAAAAGGTCTATTTGCATGCATTAAAAGCTGCTGCCTAAGGATCAGGCTTCTAATTTAGCATACCTAGGGGCTGACTGCTATCCTACCCAGAGACTGAGAAAGCCAGTGGGTGCATCTTCTACCTGCTCCCTCTAGTCCACTCCAAATTGCCTGTATCTCTGAGGAAGAAGCTTGTGCATATGCCTGTGCCCCAGATTTAGTGGCTGCCACCCAAGGGATGGGTCTGTGGATCACCTGGCTCTGATAGCTAATGGGGCGTGCATTCACAGGTTCCACAGACTGTAGCAAACAAAGAAACTGTTCTCAGCTGGCTATCTACTACCCCCTCCCCAGGGCTCAGCACAGAGTGAGCAGACAAAATATGCCCATCATTCAGTCTTACCCTAAAAATGGTCAATTTGCATACTTTAAAAGTCACCGCTTGAGGATCAATCTTCTCATTTAGCACACATCTAGGGGCTGACTGAGGTTCTCTCTGAAGACCAGGGAAGCCTGTAGATATCTCTCTTCCTTCTCCCTCTATCCTGCTCCAAGTTGCCAGCATCTCCCTGGAAGAAGATAGCACACAAGTCTAGCACCCCAACTTTTGTGGCTACCACCCAAAGATGGGTCCCTGGATCCTCTGGCTGTGACAACCAAAGCGCCTTATATTATTGAGTCCCACAGGAATGTAGCAAACAAAAAAGTAGTTCCTAAAGGGTTCAGGAGCACCCCTCTGTGGCTATACACCCGGGACAAATGAAGAGGAAGTAGGCAAAAACACCCATATCCCAGGTTTTCCCTGGAAGGAACCTAATGACATACTTTCTCAGCTGATGTCTGAGGGTCTGGCTTGCAATCAACCTGCATCTAGGTACTGACTGCAATCCTCTCCTTTGGGACATTGGCACACCATGAACTACTGGGAGGCACCAAGAACAAAGAAAATAGCTGGCACAATCACAAAGGTTTGAGAGACAATCAGGAGCATGGGCTGGGCTGATTGATGGGTTCATCTCATACATGAGACCACTCTGACAAGACTGGGAGAAGTGGCTATTTATCTAATATGCAGAAATCAACATAGAATCAAGGAAAATGAAGAAACAAAGAAATATGTTCCAAACAAAAGAACAAGATAAAACTTTAGTTTTATTATGTGTGCTTCTGAAATGAGCACCAGATAAAACTCCAGAAACATACGTTAATGAACTGAAGATAAGTGACTCAACTGACAGAGATTTCAAAATAAGGGTATAAGGATGCTCACTGAGGCGAGGAGAACAATGCATGAACAAATTGAGAATTTCAACAAAGAGGTGGAAAATATAAAAAAGTACCAAACAGAAGTCACAGAGCTGAAGAATACAGTAACTGAACTGAAAAATTCAATCGAGTAATTCAACAACAGACTAGATCATGTAGAAGAAAGGATCAGCAAACTTGAAGACAAGGTACTAGAATTCATCCAATCAGAGGAACAAAAAGAAAAAAGAATGAAAAAGAGTGAAGATAGGTTAAGGAACTTATGGGACACAGTGCAGCAAACCAATATACACATTATAGAGGTCCCAGAAGGAGAAGAGACAGAGAAAGGGATAGAAAACTTATTCAAAGAAATAATGGCTGAAAACTTTCCTAACCTGGGGAAAGAAACAGACATTCAGATCCAGGAAGCCCAGACAGTTCCAAACTGGATGAATCCAAAGAGAGACCCACACTGAGACACATTGTAATTAAATTGTCAAAAGTTAAAGATAAGGAGAGAATCTTAAAAGCTGCAAGAGAAGAGCAATTTGTTGCATACAAGGAAACCCCCAGAAGACCATCAGCAGATTTTTCAGCAGAAACTTTACAGATCAGAAGACAGTGGCACAATGTATTCAAAGTGCTGAAAGAAAAAAACCTGCAAATCAAGAGTACTCTACTTGACAAAGTTATTGTTCACAATTGAAGGAGAGATAAAGAGTTTTCCAGACAACTGAAAACTAAAAGAGTTTATCACCACTAGACTGGCTTTACAAGAAATGTTACAAGGAGTTCTTTAAGCTGAAATGAAAAGATACTAATTAGTAACAGGAAAATATTAAAAAAGTATAAAATTCACTGGTAAAAGTAAATATATAGCTAAAAAACAGGCAGAGGATCTGAAAAGGCATTTTTCCAAAGAAGATGTACAGATGGCCAACAAATACATGAAAAGGTGCTCAACACCACTAATCATCAGGGAAATACAAATCAAAACCTCAAAGAGATATCACCTCACACCTATTAGAATGGTTATTATCAAAAAGAAGAAATAACAACTATTGGTGAGGATGTGGAGAAAAGGGAACTCCTGTGCACTGTTGGTGGGAATGTAAATTGGGCAGCCACTATGGAAAGCAGTATGGAGGATCCTCAAAAAATAAAAAGTAGAACTACAACATGACCCAGCAATTCTACTGCTGGAATCCAAAGGAAATGAAAACACTAACTTGAAAAGCTATCTGCACCTGCATATTCATAGCAGCATTATTTACAGTAGCCAAGACATAGAAATGACCTAAGTGTCCATTGATGGATGAATGGATAAAGAAGTTGTGGTATATATATGTCTGGTGTATACACATACACACACACAGTGGAATGTTATTCAGCCATAAAAAATTGGGAAATCCTATCATTTGCAACAATGTGAATGGACTTTGAAGGCATTATGCTAAGTGAAATAAGTCAGACAAAGACAAATACTGTATGATCTCACTCATATGTGGAATCTAAAAAACAAAACAAAACACCAAACTTGTAGTAAAAAGATTTGTCGTTACCAGAGGCAGGGGGTGGGGGGAGGGGGAATTGGAGGAAGGTGATCAAAAAGGACAAACTTCCAGTTATAAGATAAATGAGTACTAGGAACATAATGTACAACGTGATGACTAGTCAACACTGCTGTATGACATATGAGAAAGTTGTTAATAGAGTAGATACTCTGTTACTGTTCTCTTACAGTTCCTGTATTAGAGAATTAGAGAGTTCTCTTCACAAGAATTTTCTATTCTTTTGCTTTTGTTGTATGTATTATGAGATGATGGATGTTAACTAAATGTATTTTGGTAATCATTTCACAACATATGTAAATCAAATCATCATGCTATATGCCTTAAACTTATACAGTGACTTTTGTCAATTATTTCTTAATAAAACTGGAATTGTTTTTTAAAAGACAAGAGATAAGTGAGGATGTGGAGAAAAGAGAACCCTTGTGCACTGTTGGTGGGAATGTAAATTGGTGCAGCCAGTATGGAAAATGGAGGTTCCTCAAAAAATTTAAAATAGAACTATCATATGATCCAGTAAACCCACTTCAGGATGTACATCCAAAGGAAATGAAAAGAGAATCTTGAAGAGGTATTTGCAGTTTCATGTTCATTGCAGTGTTATTCCCAATAGCCATGATATAGAAACAACCTAGGTATCTGTCAATGGATGAATGGATAAAGAAGGTGTGGTAGACATATGCAATGGAATATTATTCAGCCATGAGAAAGAAGAACATCCTACCATTTGCAACAACATGGATGGACCTTGAGGGCAGTATGCTAAGTGAAATAAGTCAGGCAGAGAAAGACAGTTACTGTGTGGTATCACTTTTATGTGGAATCTGAAAAAGCTGACATAAAAAGAGACTAGAATGGTGGTTACCAGGCGCTAGGGGGTGGAGAAAAAGAGACATATTGGACAAAGTGTATAAACTTCTAGTTATAAAATGAATAAGTTCTGAGTATCAATGTACAGCATAGCTTATAGTTAATAATACCGTATTAATACTTAAAAGTTGCTAAGAGAATAAATCTTAAATAGTCTCACTGGGCAGAGAAATAGTAATTAGGTGACATGATCCAGGTGTTAGCTAACACCATGGCAGTAATCATTTTACAGTATATGAGTATATCAAATCAGCACATTAAACTTACATAATGTTAGATGTCAATAAAGCTGGAAAAAATGGTGGTATTGGTTTTTGTTTGGTTTTAATTTTATTTAATATTTTTATCAATATTCATAAGTGATATTTGTAATTTCTCCTTTATACCATCTTTATTAGGTTGAGATATCAATGTTGTAGTTTTTCATAACAGAATTTAGAAGTTTCTCTCAATTTTGTATTCTATGGAAAAATATGTAGCATTGAGTTTTGAAAATTTGATAGAATTCCTTATGAAGCAATCTATAACTGATGTTTTATTATGGGATAGTTCTTTGATCATTTTCTGTGTTTCTATTGTGGATACTGGAATGGTTAATACTTTCTATACTTAATGGGTTCCATTTTGGTAGACTGTATTTTCCTAGACTATTTACTTCATTGAGTTTTGTGGATTTATTTGTGTAAAAGTCTACAAAATAGTACTTTATGATTTTTAAATTTTCTTTTGTTTCAATGCTTATTTTTTCCTGTAATTTGTTAGTTTGCATATTTGTGTTTTCTCCCTGTTTTTATTTTTAATTAAGTTAGCTAGTGGTTGTTTATTTTGTTAAATTAAAGAAAATTAATATTATATTCAGTATGTTATTATTCTTCGACTCTAATTTCTGTTCCGATGTTCATTTTTTCCTTTAATTTGATTAGTTTTGGTTTACTTTGTTCTTTTTTTCAGCTTTTTGAGTTGGGAATTTAATTCATTTATTTTCATCCTTTTATTTGTTACAAAAGTATTCTTTAGGAATTCTCTAATTTTAGTTTTTCTCTTTTAACCAAGTGTTATTTAATAGAAAATTAAAAAAAAATTCCAGGTGACAGGCCTTTAAAATTTTTCTTGTTATTAATTTCTAATGTTATTTGTGGTCTGACTACAGCCTTTTCATAATATTTATACTTTATGGACTTACTGGTGCTTTTTAAATGTAATATATGACAGTTTTTATGAAGGTTCTATGTACACTTGAGATAAAGTTTTATTTTCTATCAGAGTTTAAAGTTCAACATATATCTATAAGATCTATGTTATTGGTTATATTGTTTAGATTTTCTATATCCTTATTTATTTTTGTCTTCTTGATTTGTCTTGTACTGAGAATAATGTGATAAAGTCTACTTTTCATGTTTCTTTACACGTCTATTGACAGCTCTTGTAGCTTCTGTTTTATAAAAGTTGTTGCTTTATAAAGGCATTGATATATGAATATATCAATATTCTCAAATGTTTTCTCTCCAAGATGAATTGTGGCTTTTAGTGTTAAAAAGTGTCCTTTTGGATCATGTTAATGCTTTTGATAGAATTCTACTTTATCTGATATTAAGACTCCAGCCTTTGGTTTCTTATTGTTTCCGCTGGCCTGGTGTACCATTGTCTATCCCTGTAAGTTTAGCCTCATTGAATTTGCTTTGGGTGTGTCTTTTGTAATCAATATATAGTTGAGGTTTTCTTTGTAAGCCAAGTGGAAAATTCTTTTTCTTTTAAAAGATGAGTTCAGACCATTCAAGTTTATTGACTGTCATATTATTTGGTATGTGTATTATCTTATATTCTCTATATGATTTTTTTCTGTGTTCATTTTCTAAAGTTTCTTTTGAAATTTGTAAAATTTTGTATTTCTGGTTATCGTTGTATTTATACTTTTTTTAAAATTAAAAAAACGTTCCTGGTTTCTTGTTTTATTTAACCGTTAATTTGTGCTTTGTCAGTTTTTAATGGTATCCTTTGACTCCCACTAATTGATGGGATAAACGACCTTATTCTGCTTTTCTCTTTTTATCTCCCTCTACTTTTACTTTATAAAAATAATTGCAAAATTTTACTTTGTCAGAATGTATTTGTTTCTTCATTATTATTAGATCTACTATCAAATCTACATGGTCATTTCACCAATTTATATCGGTTATTGTACTTTTATTTGTAGAAATATTTTAGGCTATGAATTTTCCTCTGATCATTGCTTTAAATGTAAAAAGAATCTGATATGTAGTGTATTCATTATTCTTACTCTTCAGAAATTTGGAGACTTTGGGCTAGGTTTCTTCAGTCATTTCTTGGTTGGAGGAAACCCATCTATAAAAAGGGCTCATGGGTGTAGCATTCCCTGAGTTCTTGCAAGTTGAAACTCTAATTCTGCAGCCTTCATACTTAAAAGATAGTATGGTTGAATATAAAGTGATTGGTTCGCACTTTCTTTTCTTGATCATATAAATGCCACTTCATTCTTGCCTTACATTGCATGTTGCTTTTGAGAAATATGATGCCAGTCAAATTCTCTTGCCCTTGCAAATTATTTTTTTCTGGAGTCTCTGAGGATTTTTTAATTTCTAAATTTATATAGTTTTACTAAGCTAAGTTTCAGAATTGATCTTTCTGGATCAATTTTCCCAGTACTTAGTTGGCTCTCATAATATGTAGATTCAGGTCTTCTTTTATTTTTGGAAAGTTTTCTTGAATTATAGTTTAAAATAATAGTACTCTTCCATGGCATTGTTTTTCTTCTTTAGGGTCTCCACTTATACCTATGTTGACTTTTCATTGCCTATTTTTCATTTCAACCAATTTCTCTCTGACTCCTTCTACTTGCTTTTTAATTTTTTTATTCCCTTTGTTGTTTTCCTCCTTTTCTTCAATGCTCATCATTAAATTTTCATTCAAATCTATTTTGACTATTATATAGGCACCATATAATTGAGCTTACTTTATGATATAGTATTATTTTCTATTTCTTTCCTGAAATCAACCAACTCTTCTTTCATTTCTTCTTGTTTTATTCTCCATTTTGGTTCTTAAATTTTGAATTTTTAATTTTATGTGTCTTTTTGTATCTCCATTAGTTTGAGGATAAATAATTCAGTTTTGCTTGTTGTGTTAGAGTTTTCTTCAAATTCATGATTATTTATTTGACAGAATTTTATGAGCTGAAATTTTAAGTTTTCTGTTTTCTTTCTATAGTAGCTGTGTACAGAAGAAAACTGCACATATCTATATATTTGTTTGATTGGCTTGGCCAATTAGGGTGGTTTCCCAGATTTCTTGTCCAAGGTTGCCATCTTCTGTTGGAGTAGACAATTGCAGTTTCTTTAATAGCTGGCATAGTGGGCGTGGCAAGGAGGGGCAGCAGGGTGAAGGGTTGTGTCTTTCAATTTTTTTCTTTTAAAATATTGACTAGAAGGATCCTAAAGTAACCTTCTTCATTTTTTCCTTTCACCAGTCTCCAGTGGGTGCCTCTTTTCTTTTCTTTTATCCTCTTTTCCTTCAGAATGTTTCTTTTTAAGACTGTCTCCTTAAGCACTGCATCCAATTTTAAGTTCCTTCCCTGTGGTCTGTGCTCTGATCTTCCACTACCCTTTGTCAGTATTGTGTCACTTATGGTGATTTTAGCTTAATTAATCCCATTTTCTATCTTCTGTACACTTTCTGGATACTCTTCCCTTTTCCCCTCTGCTCCTCCCTGCCAGCTTTCTGAATAAGCTGTGGTGGGAGTTTTAGAGAAAGCTTTGCTGGAGATTGGAATTTATTTTTCTAAATACAGATAATTGAAAATTATAGTTATTTTTATCTTCTATATCTGCTGAAAGTATGATATTTGTATGGATTTATTTGTATTTGTTGATCTGCATAGTTTTTTGGAGGATGTGTGATGAGATTCATATTTAGGTAGGTGTGATTACCTTGGCTTTCCAGAACTAGCACTTTTAATCACTACATCCCTCATTAATATTGTTCCTTTAGATTTTACCTGCTGTTTCTATTTTGAGAGGCTCTGATATGATTTTCTTCAGCTCTGTTTGCGAAACTGGAGAAACTACTCAGATGCCAAGTTGTATTTGCTTTCCCCATCATCTCCTTTCAGGGATATGTGCAAGCTTGCTTCTTTTATAAGCTTCGGACAAAACACTACACTAAAATATACAATCAAAACACAACAAAGCAGACAACAACAATTAAAGAAACCCCTCCAGTTCAAAACCCATATGCAAATCTTGCCCATCAGTTCAGAAATACTGAGATACCTCTGAATGCCAATTACATTGCGTCCATCTGTATGGAATCATGTATCTCGCCGGACTGTGTGATGGACTCTGCTAGGATGTGGGCGGATCAGTGAAAGTCTCAGAGAGATTGTGACATTTGACTTCAGACTTAAAGGGTAAGCTGGATTTTTTCAAAGTGAACAGGAAAGGGACAGGTAAAGCTATTTAAAGCAAAAGTTTTACTTGATCAAAATCATGAAGGTATTAAATGCTTGAGTCGTTGGCACAGGTAATCTTAAGTGGCTTTAACACGTGTGATTGAGAGTGGGGTGGCCAGGTGTGGAGGCCTGGGGAAAAGAAGTGATGAGAGCTGAGGCTGGAGCAGTGGCGGGAGTCAAATCTGAAAGGCTTTGCTGGCCACCTCACTCACTCACAAAGAATGATACGATCCAGGATTGGCTTTTATTACAAGAAAAATGAAGAAAATTAAACACCTGCTGGGAAAGCTGATATATTGTTAGGATGATAAATTTGTAAGCTGTAACACAAACTGTTCTTCAGGGGAAAATAAAAAAATGTATCATATAAGTTTATTTTCAGAAACTAACTAATTTTTATAGCAAGTGGATATGAATTCATTGTTTGCAAAAGCTGGTTGATAAAAGTTCAATCGTTTATTTATTTATTTTTTTTCGGTGGGGAAGATTCGCCCTGAGCTAACATCTGTTGCCAATCTTCCTCTTCTTTTTTTGCTTGAGGAAGATTAGTCCTGAGCTAACATCTGTACCAATCTGCCTCTATTTTGTGTGTGGGTCACCCCCTCAGCATGACTGCTGACAGTGGTGTTGGTCCACGCCCAGGATCCGAACCTGCAAACCTGGGCCACCAAAGTGGAGCATGCCAAACTTAACCACTACTCCACGGGGCCGTCCGTGGAGTAGTTTATTTTTAAATATTGGTTTGAAGATATCAGAGTGACCAGACATTTGAGTAGAGGAGCTTTCTCACTTAAAGAAAAATCCTCCACTGAGTGGTTCCACAAGTTCTTTGGTGTTGACCTCTTCGCCTTTGTATCTTCAATGTCCAGCATGATGTAGACACTAAACGAATAATAAATATGTGTTGAAAAAGAGAGAGAGAGAGAAAGAAAGAAGGAAAAGAAGGAAGATTTTTGCTTAAGATCTTTTCTGTGTTCATACTTTAGAACATAAAGTGGTTTATTTGGGTGAGACAACATTCATCCAACCTCCACCTAAAATGTAAACACTCTGAGAGCTGTTATACCTTAGTTTAGAGATAATTAATAGATAGATAACAAGAAAATGGGGCAGGGGTAGATTTCAACAGCTACCTTCAAATCCTATTCCCTACCTCAAGATGGGGTGTTTGATTCCATAAGCGCACTGATGAGGGAGGCCAAAAGAAGCCAAGGACAGACATCCCCTCTCTGTTTTTCTTAGCATTTGTCCATGCTGGGCACAGTTGAAATAATGTCCCATTGTTCAAGCTCTGAAATAATCTGAAAAACCATTTAAAAAAAATATAAAAGTCATGTGCTCAATTCTTTCTAGGAAACACTCTAGGAAGAATGTTAGAAATACAGGAAAGCTTGCTAATTTTTTCAGGATACCCAGAGTTAAATGACGATCTTATTCAAAGAGGGTGAGAAATAATTTTTGATGCTTACTAAGTACCCATAAACATAAAACTTGGGGTTTATATTTGAAACAGAACAAGTCAGACTCTATCAAAAAGAAGGGAATAGTTAACTTTGTGTTTGAGATATTTTTCCAAATTTGGTCCATCTAAACATCACTTGTTTCAATGTTATTAGATGTTAAGAATATTCCTGGGAATGCAAAGTTCAATCTATCCAAAGTAGGATGATATCTGATTTTTAAATATTGGGCCATATGGAATTTTGTCTGGTGACCTGTGTGTGTCTGAGACCTTTCGGTGTAGTTCTGCTGTGAAGGGATTATACCCACAGCTGATAGACGTAGAATTCAGAACTGTGGCATGAACCTTGGAACATATGTGAGTAAATTGTGGCGGGGATTGGTAGGGTGGTTGTCCATTGCCAGCAACTTTTGTAGAAGTGTAAAAGCACTATTGCCAGGCTACAAGTTGAGAAAAAAATCCTCATTATATGTACTCACATTTAGTTGTTGATTGGAAGAGGCCTACAACCCCTCTCCATCTCCCTTCCCCACTGCCATTCCTGGTCCCCCTTCCTAAGGTAGAGAAGTATGATACGCCTGATGATCAGTGAAGATTCATTGTATTGTTTCCTACTTATGATAAGATAGTGAGGACAAGTGTCACTTCAATTATTGACTAAAGCAAATTGATTCAGGGGGTGAGGGAAACCCAGGGCACAAAAGGAATATAGAGATTGTGTTGTTACCTTCCAAATTCCCTTTTCAGTTAATCAAAGAATGGCAAAAGCAATATTCCAAATTGATTTTTCATAATTTTAAATATTGTGAATCAATCCACAAAATAGTAACCAATAACACTGGATGTTGGTGATGCAATATTCCATCTGGGTTTGTGTGTGTGCGAGGGAGAGGGAGAGAGACAGAGGGAGAGAGAGAGAGCTTTAAGGATAGAGTTTGCCACTCAGAAAATGAAGGATGGTCTGACGTCTGCATTGCAGGAGTTGGCCCTTTACACTACTCACACTGTTTGACACTCTTTGCTTGCTTGTGGCTGTGCATCCACTTCAGAGAGAAAGTCCATCAGTTTCAATACCTGTTTTCCCCTTTGACCACTATGGAGGAGGTTTTTAGCTTCTTCATAGGCTGTGTTATTGCTCTGTATAGTCTCTTTAATGGGATACAACACAGTTTTGTGACATTACTTTTGTTCAGTTTACTCAGAAAATCATGGTATGGTTTGTTTTTTTCTCTCCCTCTTTATCCTTTCCTTATCTACCCCACGTGCAGGGAAAAAAAGAAAAAAAAGATGAAATTATAGAATTAGTGGATGATGAAAAGAGAGACTGAGACCATGAGTTACTAAACGAATTTTCTTGCCTCGAGGGTGTAATTCAGTGATATTTTTATAAATGTGATTCAAACTGTGGCTTTTGTGAATAATCAGGAGTCACATTATAAAATAAGGAGGGGAAGATCATAACTACTCATCCACAAGATGACCTTACTTTCACTGGTGTAAGATTTATGTAATTTTAGTGACTAGTTCCTGAGAGAGATAAAATACTTAGCTGGAAAATGAAACACAAGATGAAACCGGGACAACTAAACAAATGAGATCATTTACCTACCTCTGTCTTTGAATGTCAAAAACAATAGGAAATCTTGGTAACATGGGAATGTGCCAGAAGAATGCTGGGTTTTGAGTTAGAAAACCTGATTTGATTGTGTGACCTTTAGACATGTGATTTAACATCTTTAAGTTTTAACTTGGCTCTATGTTAATTTGTTAAAAAATCAATTAACCATGTTGGGGTAAAAAAACACAACTTTTAAAGCGATGAATGACGTTTATGTTGTGTTTCTGAAGTAAAGCAAGGTAAGGGTTGGCTACTTTGAGCTCTCAAGGTAGTCTTATGCCTCTTGGAGTGGGGTGCAAGGGCTGCTAACATCCCAGAATATATCTATTTTACAAAAGACCTGAGTTTAAATACTGGCTGACTTTGTGGTTTTGAATGAATTACCCAATTTCTCTGAAACTTTGTATTGTTATCTGTAAAAAGGAAAATAATACTCCATGTAGTGACCATGAGATTAAAACTGTTATGAGTGGAAGCAGTCCCTAAAATTGTGACTCCCTCAATTAGTTGAGTTGCTTTGGGAAATCAGCTCAAATAAGCCTTTAATAAATGTGGCTTCTCCAATTAATGCATTTAACAAATAGGAATGTTGAATCAGCCCAAGATCAAAACTAGAGAAGGGAAGCATATTCTATATTCTGATATATCTTTCTTCAGACTTAACCCTGGAACATACAAATGTCCCTTGACTGATTCTTAGGCGACACTGGAGTATTTTTTACTGTCTGTAGCAATGTTGCATAATAGTTATGTGCTCAAAATCTGGAATTAGATTCACCTGAATTCTAATCCTGGTTCTACCACCTACTAACCGTAGAAGCTCGAAACCGTAAACGGTTTTCTAAGCCTCCATATTCTGATTTGTCAAATACTTGTAATAATAGTGTCTACCTCATAGAGTTTTTAAGAGGATGATGTGATAATGCATATAAACATTTAATGAAGAAATTAGAAACTTATAAGCATCCAATAGGTACCAGCTATTATTACCACTTCTATTATTATTTTTACCCCCCCTCTGTAGGCTGTTTGCTCTGTTTTGCATTAGCAGTCCATTGCAGATGGTTCTCCTACTTCTTTTTTCCCCAGCTTTATTGAGATATAATCGACAATTAAAAATTGTATATATTTAAGGTGTATGACTTGACAATTTGGTATACATATACATTGTGAAATAATCAACAAATCAAGGTAATTAACATATCCATCATCTCTCATAGTTACTTTTTTCTTTTTTTGTGATGAGAACACTTAAGATCTACCCTTTTAGCAAGATTAGTTATACAATACAATATTATTATTGTCACATTGTTGTACATTAGATCTCCAGAACTCTTTTCATCTTGCAAAACTGAAACTCTCTACCCATTAAACTTCTCCCTCCCCTCAGCACCTGGCAACCACCATTCTACTCTCTGCTTCTATGAGTTTGACTATTTTAGATTCCACATATTAGTGAGATTGTGCAGTGTTTGTCTTTCTGCGTCTTATTTCTTGGAATGTATTCTGTATCTGCTTCTTTGATGAAGTCTTGGTGCTTTCTCAGTTCCTGAGCTGCTTTGCACAGTTGTTAATGTTTTAGGGAAAAATTTCATGAACTTCATTTGAAAGCTGGGGATAACAATGCTATATGTGTCAATTCGCACAAAGTAAGCACTCATTAATATTAGTAAATAGAAGAAAATTATAAAATATAAGCCAATGCACATTGGCTCATATTTCTGATAAATATTGCCAAATTTCCTTCAAGAGGTATATCAAATTATGGTTGCATAAAATGTTATAAAACAGTTTAATTTCTGACAACATAATAGATGGAAAATCATAAACAAAATTTGGATTTCTATTAATGTAACTGATATTTAGCATCTTTCTGTATGATCAGAACATTTGTATTTTCTTTTCCATGAACATTTGTTCATATCCTATACATACTTCCTTATGAACTTTTAGGAGATCTTTATGTATTAAGGAAATTGTTCCTTTGTGTTGTATTCTTTAAAAATTTAGACTCTTTGACTTCCCCCTCTCCCCTAGTTTTTCATTTGTCTTTTGACTTTAATTATAGTACTTATGTTTTAGAAGAATAATGTATATTTTTATGAAATCAAATTTATTCTTCTTTTATGGCTTCTGGATTTTGTATCATACTCAGAAAAAACCTCTGTCAGTCTTCTCATGCTTGTGTAGTTTTACTTCTTACAATTAAATCTTTGAGCCATTGCAATTATATTTTGGTAAAATTAGTGAAGTAGAGAATCCAACGTATTTTTCCAGTTGTCTACTCATTTGTCAAAACACCATTTACAGAATAATTAATCTTTACCCCAATGATATATAATATCATATTATCTACTTCATTCCGATTTGGATCTACATATGGCCTCTCTATTCTGTTCTAGTCCTCTCTCTACACATGTAGCAGTACCTCAAAAAGAATGTGCACAAATTCAGGTAAAATACCATAGTTTTAATTTCTGTAGTTTGAAAATATATTTTAATATCCAATTATTCTTATCTCCTATATTTATCTCAGAAAATGTCCTTGCTAGTCTTATACTTTTCTTTTATAACTGAACTTAAGAATCAACTTAATAGTGATGACAGTGAAATCCTTCCTTTATTCCTGGGTGAGGGTGTGTGTGTATCCTTTTCAGCTTCTAAGGAGATAATTGTGTGATTTATCTCTTTAAATCCATTAATGTAAAGTTTTTATTAATAGGTTTTCTAATAATGAAGCATTCTCGCATTTCTCATATGAACCCCCCCTTATTATGGTGAGTTATCTTTTTAATATGCTGTTCCATTCTATTCTCTAATATTTTCTTTCTTTCTTTTTTTTTTTTTGTGAGAAAGACCAGCCCTGGGCTAACATCCATTGCCAATCCTTCTCTTTTTTTTTTTTCACTGAGGAAGACTGGCCCTGGGCTAACATCTGTGCCCATCTTCCTCTACTTTATATGGGACGCTGCCATAGCATGGCTGACAAGCAGTACGTCGGCCCACGCCAGGGACCCAAACTCACAAACCCTGGGCTGCCAAAGCGTGAACTAAACAGCTGTGCCACTGGGCCGGCCCCTCAAATATTTTCTTAAGTATTTTTGTATCAATATCCGTAAATGATAATGGTTTACGATTTTCATTATTTGTGATATCTTTGTCATATCAAATTTATGCTAGATTCATAAAAGCAATTTTGAAGATTTAATTTTTCTATTTTCTAGAAAAATTTAAAACATTGGAACTATTGTTTCTTGAAAGTTGGTAGATGTCCCCTGTGAAACTGGTTGTGCCTAATAGAGTTTGATGGGGGGCAGTTTCTTGATAATTTTCTTTATTTGTTTCCATGGTAATCGAGATGTTTGGATTTTCCAATTCACGGAAGTGGTATTATATCATTCATACTCTTTCAGGAAATCATCCATTCCATCTAAGATGTAAGATCATCTCTTTGATGTTTTGTGGTTTGCTACTTAGTTTCTAGGTGGAGATTTGTCTTGTTCATTCAATCTGAGGATTCATATTCTTCTTCAATTTTGGAAAATTATGTCATTTTCTCCTCAAATGTAGCCTCTTCCCCGTTCCGTCCCTTCTCCTATCAGACATTTGTTGGAGAGTATTCTTTCTACATTTATGTCTCTTCTCTTTTCTTTTTAACAATCTGTCCTGTATTCTGGGTAATTTTATTAGATTCATTTCCTAAACTACACATTCTCTCTTCTGCTGTCTCTCCGGTGAGTTTTTATTTCAATGACCATATTTTTTCATTACTATAGTTTATGTTTTGTTTTAATCAAATCATTGTGTCCTTTTAAAAACCTCTTCTATTTTTACCTTATGATTTCCATTCCTGATTTTATACCTTTGAATATTTTAAATATGTTTTAAAAGCATGTTTTATGCTTTAAAGCTCTTTAAAGCCTCTATAAGAATGTCCTATTATTTCTAGTTTTTGAGGAGTAGGTTGTTGTATTGGTTGAGCGTTCTCATGATTGTAACATTTACTCCAAATACATCTTCAGTGAGGATTGTTTGTGGGGAGAGTCCAAGTTCTCTGGAAGTATCCCTATAGGGCAGTTTCACATTTGCCTTCTATGGGAAGACCCTATGGACTTTATAGGAATCTGATTAGCTTTCCTGTTAAAATCTGAACTTGGAATCATTTCACCATGAAGATGGTACATATTTGAAACATACAAATACATGGTACAGGTAATTGTTGGAAAAACTTCTACAATTGACCCTTTTCTGCTCCTAGCCCTAAGCTGTAGCAAGTGTCCCTGCCTGATGTGGGCTGGCAGGGGGAGTTTCTCTGGACCCTGTTTCAGAGATTGTGATTACTATTGGTACTTCAGTTCCAGAATACTGGGCTTACAGGATTTGCAACCTAGACAGCCAGTCCCTCCTGGGGGGATATTAGAGCCCCAACTCTGGCTGTTATGGCCATTACCTCACTGGTGCCCCGGAGAGTCAGCTGTGCATTAGTTTCCCGTTTCTCCTTTGACTTTGTATTCTCTCCTTATTTCTGGCACTTGAGGATTTTATTTTCCTCATTTTGACTTTTAAAATACAAATTTTTTTCTTTTAAAATATTTTTTTTAGCATTTCAGTATTCTGGGAATGAGAATATGGTTCCTTTCACATCAACTCCAAAATGTGTATTGATCAGGATTGGGTTTGCAATTGGACAATTGAGCTCAGCGTAAAATTTCGTTCTGGTTTTGAACACGTCTCTCTGTATTGCTAGGTCTCAGTGTCATCAGCTACAAAATTAAGCCTCAGGTGTTTGGTGCTGAAGGCCAACTTGATATAAACATTTGTGTGCTATGACTTCCCATGCAGGTTTTCATGGCTTTTCTCACTGAGCCCTTTTGAGAGAACCTTTTCCTCCTGATGGATGCTTCCAGTGCTAGTTCACACATTTGTAAGAAAAAAAGCAGGCCAGACACTCTGTTATTATTCACCCTGCAGGAAACCCTGAAAAGAGCTCAGTGAAAGGAATGGCAGCCTAAAATTAAAGATCCATTTGGTGTGCGTGCTGTGTGTTTTTAACCTGTGCTTTTCCCCCCTGATATTAGTAAACTCGATGACTAATATTCTATCCAATGGTACAAATATAGAAAGAAAAGTTGGAATTAGTGTAAAATAAGATGGTAAAAAAACCATTCATAAATCCAGGGATTCAGTAAATAATGAAGATGCCATAACAGTCTGTAAAGGTGGTTACTCTGATGTTTCCAGGTACCATCTTTTATGCTATTATTGGGCATATTGATGCTCCATTTGAGACTGTCAATACCAGTGTTAGAAATAATCCCAAATAGCTCTTTAAACTCTGGTTTTAGCTTCTTGATTTATCTTCTTGGTCAGGGTTTGGGTTGGGTGAACAAACCATGAGAGAAGATCCTGAACAGCTAAATCTTTTAATATTAAAGCCTTTTGTGAGCTCAGCATTTCATAGTTTACTAACACTTGCATGCCAGTCTTTCCATATGACACACTCCTAGATTTATTTATTTTTTTTTATGGATGGCAAAATGAAAAATAGGAGAAGTTAGATGACTCATTTAAGATTATATTGCAAATAATGAGAATAAGAAATAATAATAACAGTAATAATAGTATATTAACTGGGTGATTCCCGTGCGTCAGACATTCTTCCAAGTGCAGTCCTCACAACAGCCCTGAAGAGTGTTTGTCAGAAGGTATAGGTGGGAATTTGGGCACTCCAAGCACAGGGAGAAGGGTGTACAAAGAGCTGTTAAAGAAGTTGGCAGGTGCTGGCAATAAGAACAGTGTTCAAAGTGGAGTTGTGGAGAGATGAGGCTGACACAGAAGCAGGCCCAGAACATGGGTGACCTCATACGTTTGCTGAGGAGTTTGGATTTTATCTTCTAAAACAGGAGTAGACAGACGAATAAATATTTTAGGCTTTGTAGGCTGTATGGCCTTGTTGCAACTACTCAGCTCTGCTGATGTAGCACAAAACCAGCCACAGACAATGTGTAAACAAATGGGCATGGCTGTGTTCCAATAAAATTTATTTACAAAAACGGGTGGCAAATGAACAGAATTTGGCCAGTGGGCAGTTATTTGCTGACCTCTATTCTAGGAAATGGTGAACCACTAAACTTTAAGGCAAATAAAGCATAAGGCATGAATTGCTTCTTCAAAAAGAAGGTGTTCCCCACCTGATGTCAAATACAACAATTAAATTGAGGTAGATATAAATTATGTTCCCCACTCTGTCCAGGAAGATTGATTCCATGGGAGTAATGGCTAGGGCCCTTTCCCTAGATAGAGTCACCATAGGTCCCTGGTTTACCCAGGATAGGCTGCTCTATACCTGTTGCTCAGCATTATGACTAATATACCCCCTTTCACCCTCAAAAGTTTCCCTATTTGGATAAGTTATATATGGTCACCTAATTTTAAGCCAAAAAGGGGGTTCATTTCAGAACTTCCACATAGGGACAGGCATTGTGCCTAATCTTTTGTGGATGGTGTGATGGGCTGAGAAGAGTAATGGATAAGAACCCCACCATCTGAAGTGGGGTCCCGGCTCTGCTTCTTATTAGCTGTGTGGTCTTGGCTAATTGCTTAGACTCTCCAAGTCAAGATTTCTTTCAATGAAAATTGCGAGTAATAGGTCCTTCCTGTATGATAGGGCTATGTGAATGTAACAGAATGATGTTTGTAAAAGTTCACAGAGGAAGTTATTTATAATATGCTACCCAAGTGGAAGAGAGGCAGAATTGCAAGGTGGGAAGGGCTTTGGACCCAGACAGGGAGGGCTTAACCCAGTCTCCACCCCTTACCGTCATGGGACCTTGCAGAAATCATAGCCTCTCTCTGAGTCTCACTGGGGCTAATAACACCATCTCTTCAGAATTGCGTAACTGTGAAAGATGATGTGTGTAAACTGTCAAGCACAGTGCCTGGCACATAGTTAGCACTTAGTAAAATGCAGTTATTATTTTTTGAACAATCCCATGCCATATCAAAGCTATTATTTATCTTGACTTTGACACATGCCTCAAATTGTTTACCCCCATTCACCTCCTGTACTGTCAATTTTGTTTTTACTGTTCTCTAAGACACATCCACTCAGCAGTGTTCCAAAATGGTGTTGATGATATTGATGATGATGATAAGTAACGTATTGAGCCATTTTCATGTTATAGGCTTATCTTGATGAAGACTATTTCTTCTGTGGTCTAATGTGGCTAGTGCTAACTTCATCTGATTTTTGAGGCTCTGACGTGCTTTTGAATCCTTGATTTCTGGGATCGTTCTTGGGTCATGGCAGATCTCCCTGTGGCTTTTCTTCAGAGCGCAGTCTGATGAAGCAGGGCCACGAACACCATGCTATTTCTCCCCTAATACTTTGCCAGCAGCCTTCTGTCAACGTTTGCTTGAAGACCTGAAAATAATTAGTTGCTAGTGCTACTCACTTTTAGCCTTTTATCCAAGTTTGACAAGTAAGTTTCTCCAGATAACATGCACTATAAATGACTTGAATCTAATAAGTAGTCTTTTTGGACATGTGATCTGTTGTCCTTCTTTCTTCCTTGAGAGGGAAATTACAATCTTCCAAGATTCTCCTTCGATCTCTATAGAATGTGGGTGCTAATTCGAAAGCAGTCTCATAAAATGGAAGCAAACAGGCTAATTAGAAATATTTATGGGCCTCTTAGTGAATATATGTCTAGTTGAAATAACAAGCCTCTCCCTGAAGGGAAAAGCATTACTTTGGTTGTAGGAATAATCAGCTTGTGCCGTTACATTGAAATAGGATAAAACCCTTTTTCTCCTGATTGGATCCATTTTTACTTGATCAGACCAAGGTGTCTCCAGAAGGACTCATTAGTATTTATATTTTTAAATTTTTATTATTTAATTTTTATTTTTTTAATTAAAGCTAGACTTGCACATTTCTTATTCCCCTGAGATGCTCACTTCCAATTTTTTTAGTTGGTTATTTTGGTACTTACCTCCATATCTCTAAGTAATAAGTTTATATTGCTCTGTTTTTTACTTTTTTTTTTGGTGAGGAAGATTAGCCCTGAGCTCACATCTGTTGCCAATCCTCCTCTTTTTGCTGAGGAAGATTGGTCCTGGGCTAACATCCGTGCCCATCCTCCTTTACTTTATATGTGGGATGCCAGCCACAGCATGCTAATAAGTGGTGCATAGGTCTATGCCCAGGACCCGAACCTGTAAACCCTGGGCCATGGAAGGGGAACATGTGAACTTAACCACTATGCCACCGGGCCAGCCCCTATGTTGCTCTTTTTAAATAAGTTAAGTTTTTATTTTTTATTAAAATTACATACATGCATATAGTTACAAGAGGCAAATATTTCTACATTACTTGTTAGTAAAACCAGCATATCCATGTCACACCTCCCCTTTCCCACCTTCCTAGAGGAAATCACTTTTTGTATTTACTTCCATAACTCTATTTAACATGATATTATTGCTACTTCTTGACTTTTTAGCTTTAAAAATTATCTATTGACTTTGCACTCTGGAAGGTGGGAATTTACTTTGCTTTTATACATATGCCAGTAGTCCAATCTTGCACATGCCTCCTTCCTATTTCCCCATCCTCCCAACATAGTTTATCATAATTTTGGATAGGTCAATATTCTGTGTTTACATTATAATGACTATATTAAAACTATTTATGGCTGAGCCATGTAAGGGATTTTGATTATTTTTGCTGTCCTGCATAACATTTAAAAAATAGTTTTAGATTATCTTTTAAAAATACATTTGCTTAATTTTCTTTGGATCTAGCACTGATTCCATCCCAAACTCTCCCACACCAGTATGTAAATCTGTGCCAGATATGTTCTTTCACATCTGGTATTCTTTCAATTTGTCTTCTGGAAGAAACATCTCTGAGCGCCCACTGGCATGTTCTCATCTGGATTAATTTCTCTCTTTCTAGTGTCATCTGGAGATTTTTACTTCATCTCTCTCATTTTCAACCTTGCCCTTCTCATGTATTGAATCCCCTGTTTCCTGGATCCAAGGTCTTCCTCTTTATTAATTTATTCCCTCATTTTGATTGAGTATATACTCCAGTAGCTTCCGAAGAAAAGTAGAAAACTATATGAAAGATGACATTTAATATCTTACATGTCTGAAAATGTCTTTATTTTATCGTTGCACGTAATAAAAATTTGGCAGATTGGACTTCTCAGTTGGAAATAATTTTCTTCAGAATTTTAGAAAATATTTTATGAAGATTTCTAAACATATAAAAAAGCAGAGTTCAGAGAAATTCCATGAACTCATCGAAAAACTACCAGCTTCAACAACTATCAACATTTTGCCTACTTGTTTCATCTATTCCTCCACCTACCTTTTTGTTTGTTTTGTGGGAGTATTTTAAAAGAAATCCCAGACAGCATCTCATTTCACCTCTAACTGATTCACAATGAATCTTCAAAATAAAATAAAGGGCATTTTCTTATGTAAGCACAATGCCATTGTCACATCTAACCAAATTAACAATAATTCCTTTATATCACCCTGAAAAAGTTCATATTCAATTTTCTCTGATTGTCTATAAGTATCTTTTATAGATGCTTTGTTTGAATCGAGATCCACAAACTTTCTACTCAATGTATTTGGTTGTTATATTTTTGAAGTCTCTTTTAATCCCCAAAGTCTCCTCTTTCCCCCACATCCCTCTCATTTCCTCTCCATATCATTGGCTTATTGAAGTAACAAGAAAGTCCCATGTTCTGGATTTGGCTTATTGCCTCTTCATTTTAGGTTTAATTTGTTTCTCTATTTCCAAGATTTCTTGTAGACCAGAAGGTAGATTTAAATTCTTGATTAAATTATGGTTCAATTGTTTTTCCAGCAATGTTCCAAAGGTGGTAAGAGTCTCTCACTTTTAGTTATCCTGAGATAGAGTGGTGGTTCAAGTACTGATAGCCTGCTCTCTTCTTTATAAAGTTCTCCATAATTTTTCACCTAATGGTTTTGATTTGCATCTATGATGATTGTCTAAATCGGCAATCTCATTACAGAGGCTGTAAGATGGTGATTTTTCTAATTCTATCATTCCTATTCCTATGTTAGTTGAAAATCTTCTGATTGAAGGACTCTTCCACATTCAGGAGGGCTATACAGTTCATACCGGAAGAATAAGATAATCTTTTCCATTTAATTACCAGCTTTCAGAGTGATGAGTGACGCCTTGGAAACCTCTTATGCCATCAAATGAATTTTGTTTATCTCTTTCCTTTTGAGTATCATTATGAACTAATGACCTATTTATAGTTAATTGTTTTAATCAATTGCTGTCATTATGTGTTTGGTGCTTAAGTTGGCTTACTGGCTAGTAGGAGCCCCTTTCCTCAGAAATTTAAAGGCATTGACCCATTGACTTCTTAAAACTGCTGATGTTTAAATGAAACCTACATTTTTTCTCTCTGAAAGTTTGTAAGTCTTTTCTTTGTCCTCGGTGTTCTGAAATTTCACAGTGAAGTAACTATTTTCATCCCTTTTCCTGGACTTGCTTATTTACTTAGTTGGCCCTTTCAGTCTGCAAATGTATGCCTTCCAGTTCTGGGAAATTGTCTTTAATTATGACTTTGATGATTATGTTCCCTCCATTTTCTCTGTCTCTCCTTCTAGTACTTTCATTATTTAGATGTGGGGTTCTTTACTTTTCTTACTTTTTCTCCCCTGTTTTTTCAGTCTCTCTTTTTTGCTTTCCTTTCTGGGAAATTTCCACAAATTAATCTATTTTATTGGGGTTTTCTGTTATTGAGATTTTCTATTTTGATGTCTTTAACTTTAATTTCAAAGAGCATATTTTATGTTCTTTGAATGCTCCTTTTTATAGCATCTTTTTTCTCTTTCATGGATACAATATCTTCTTTTATCTCTCTGAGGATTAGTAACAGGGTTTTTTTAAAACGTATTTTTCTTGTGTAAGGTTAGGGACTTACACAAGACCTCCCTCATTTCTGAGAGCAACTTCAAATTTGGGTGCTCACAAGATCAGCCTCAGTTTTGATACTTTGCTAGAATGACTCACAGAACCCACTGAAAGCTGTTATATTCACAGTCATAATTTATCACAGTGAAAGGATAGAGATTAAAGTCAGCCAAGGGAAGAGACACATGAGCCAGAGTCTAGGAAAGTTCCAAACTTGGAGCTTCCAGTTGTCCTCTCCCAGAGGAGTCATGACAGTATTAACTCCTCCTAGCTACAATACGTGACAATACACACAGAGTGTTGCCAACCAGAGAAGCTCACTCAAGCCTTAGTGTCCAGACTTTTTATTGGAGTTTAGTCATGTAGACAAGTCAACTGCCCACATGGCTGACTTCAGTCTCCAGCTTTTCTGGCGATCCAGCTGATAGTGCACGACTGAAACCCTTACTATAAATCACCTTGTTTGACTCATTGGTGTGACCCAACACTTCCAGGTAAACGAAGACACTTTTATCAGACAGGACATTCCAAAGGTTAGAGATTACTTTCCAGGGCATAATCTCTGTTTTCTTCAAATTGTGTCTTCATTTGTTGGCTTTTGCCTCTATATTTCATCTTAGATGCTTTCTTCAGACATCTGGGGATCATTGCTATTTGCTTATATTTAAAAGTAAGGAAACAAAAAGTTGATGGTAGCTCTATGCACATGGGTGGGGCTTGTGGGCCATCACAGTAGGGTCATCTGCCTGGGTAATCCCTTGTGCTACTACATTTATATTCTTTAAAAAATTTTCCTTTTGAGATAGTCAGATTTCACAGAGAATGCTCTTCCAATCTCTTGCCTGAAGGATATAGACCGGGCTGCCAGAATTCTGGGAGGTGAACTGGAGAAGACAGGAGTCCCAATATTTATCTACTCATTCACACAATCTTGTTAAGCATCGTATCCACATTTTTTGCTGTGCTTGGTGTCATCCAGCCCATAGACCCTCTGTTCTACCTTTCCCGTAGAATAAACCTCTGGCTTTCTAGTAGAAAAAGGAATGGGCTGTTAAATTGATTTTCAACCATCCTTCTATTTTCAGCCGTACCTTTGTCCCTACTTTCAGAGTTTCCTGGTGATACCAGCTCCTATTATTTTAGGATTCTGTGTTGAAATCAGGTTAATTTTCAGCTCTTCCCATTGTCAGCTTAGGATTGATCTTTAGGGCCTCACATGTGGTTATAAAGGCTATGCATTGCACCCCTTTGGGTGAACCGTCTGTGAATGGCACCATATGTAAATAATACCCTAGGATTGTGAAGCATGCAAAATGCACAATGATATATAGTGACCCAACTCAGATTTTCTTGGATCTAGTAAATAAGTTACAACTCATCTTTCTACTTGACATTGCCCAAAATTGTGTTCTTATTTTCTTCTCTCCACTTGTATTTGAACTTATGTTTAATCTCTTTACTGTTGTTTTAGTTATGATCTGGCACAAAGAAGAGTTAAATGTGTGTGTTCATCATCTTTAACCAGAATTCTCATAACAGGTTTTCTATATTATAAGGACACAGCTTGATCTATGTACATTTAAGATTTCAATCACATATATAATTTTGCATCCCAAAAGGTCACTTTTCCTAAGTTCTAAGCAATCTGAAAGCCATCAGAACCTGCAAAGTTTGTGATGGTGGCAGCAACCATAACATAAGATTAATAAAGTTATGGGGATGGGTGTGTTTATTTTTCACTCTGTTTGAAATCCTTAGGAGTTACATATTAAAGTTCAGAAAATGAGATAGAAGGAAGAACTATGATGATGGCTGTTTGCATCTGAGAGTGCCCATATAGGTACAAGAGATGGGAACAGGGAATGAATGAGGAATCTTGTCTTAGGACTTCTTACACATTAAAAGGCAGCTTAATGTATGCAAAAACTGAACTAGGCAGTAGCTAGCTGTGCCTACCTGCTGAACAATCTGAATATTACTTTTTTTTCTATGCTCCTGACCCTTTATGATGGAATATCTATTTTTTTTCTAGTTATTTTGTTGAGGTCATAACGATTTATGACATTGTGTAATTTCAGGTGTACGTTATTTATCAATTTCTGTATAGAGTACATCATGCTCACTACCAGTAGTCTAATTTTTATCCGTCACCATACATATGCATCACTTTATCCCGTTCCCCACCCCCAGCCCCTTTCCCCTCTAGTAACCACTAATCTGTTCTCTTTAGATAAAGCGTTGTGTTTGTCTATATCTATGTGTTTGTTTATATGGTAGAGTATCTTATATATGTCCCACTATAATAAAATCATTTATTTAGTGCCTACTACTTATTAAATAAGTCCCTACTAATGATTCATTCTTTGGAATGAGAATTTAAAATGCAAATACCCCATAGGAGAGGTAACACATTATGTTTTACTCTTGTCCACACCTGGCTCAATAAATAAATTTATCCGGCTCATCGTAACCATTAGTTAGGAGTAGGACAGCAAGGGAGTGAATATATATTGTGAACATATGCACTAATATGGCTTTCCAGCTATGTTTTGTATGCAAATGTTCAGTGAAATTACCTATCAATTCTTGTCTGGGAGGAAAACATAGCTATGTGGTTAAGATTGCTGGGAAAAAGTATGAGAAATATTCCTTTCATCCTAAAGCTGAAAACACTTGAAACAAACACACATCTAGGGAAATAAGAAAAAGTCCTTACACTATCTTGTGGGCGCCATATAAATGAATTTATCATTAATTTTTTTATTATTCATTTTATTTTATAAAATGGTCCTTTTCACATAAAAGATGAATTTTGCAGCATCAGATGCTTCTTCCTTTGGGAAAGATATTTGAAAGAATCAAGTATATTGCCTTAGGAAAGTTAATCTGGACACCAAAAGTAATGTAGAAGTGGTGCGTCTAAAAGAAAGAATGATATTGTCTTTGTTCTAATAAGCATTTCAAGAAAAAGCAGATTCGGAACTGAGTGCTGTACTTCTAAGTGGCACAAATAGTTTCAGAACCCTCCCTGGAATGTGTCACTGTGGAGAGTGGAGCACAACACAGCCAGTTGAGATCTTGAGGTGCTGTCACAGTCAAGGGTACAAGTAGGCGTGAGATAAGAGACCTCATGGACACTTTACTCCCACTATGTCCTCAAGTCCCCAGAACAAAAGCTGTGCAGTCCTGGGGACCTGTCCTTCAGCTTCTTCAATTGGTCCTGTCTGTGGAAAAGGGAAGCCTGTGGTATAACTGCTTTAGCTGAGTTCAATACTCAGTCTTGTTCTGTATTTACAGACAGGGAGGCCAGAGTTGCTGTGGTGATGGTCAGATGTGGCCACAGCCCTTGAGTGTGAGATGGGGGTGTAGAAAGGAGGAGGGGTTTGAGGATGCTGAGGAGGCCAAAAGCAGAAATGCCTTTTTTCTAAGCAACAATGGTTTCTTTTTTTATTATTTGCAACCATCATCACTATTTCCAGAACTTTTTCGTCATCCCAAAAAGACACTTTGTACTCCTTAAGCAATGACCCTCTCATACTGTCCTTCTCCTACTCCCTGCTAACCTCTATTCTACTTTCTGTATCTATGAATTTGTCTATTCTAGATACTTCATATAAGTGGAGTCATATAATATTTGTCCTTTTGTGTCTGGCTTTTTACACTCAGCATAATATTTTCAAGGTTTATCCATGTTGTAGCATGTAGGAGAACTTCATTCTTTTTCATGGCTGAATAATATTCTATCGTATGGATACACCACATTTTGTTTATCCATTTATCTGTTGATAGACACCTGGGTTGTTTCTACTTCTTGACTGTTGTTAATAATGCTGCAATGAACATTGGGTTACAAGTATCTATTTAAGTCTCTGTTTTCAATTTTTTTTGAGTATAGACCTGGGAATGGAATTGCTGGGTCATCTGGAAATTCTATGTCAAACATTTTGAGGAACAGAGAGGAGCTTTTAAGAGTGAAGTTTATCCTTTTCTTCTTGGGACACCAAAAGGATGAGATTTTGTGAAGTTGTTTTGGCAGGCTCTCCTCAGCCTTTGAGAGGTTTATTTTTGAACACATGACTGTTGTTGGGTTTTGGTGAAATGGCATTATTTGTATAGTATAGGATTGTTTCCCTACTTTTATTCCTAGGATCAAGAACGTCTCAGCTGAACAAGGTCTGTCATAATGATGTTCATTTGAGATTGTGAGAAAAGATGCCGGGACAGAGGCCAAGAGAGGCTGCAGTTGTGTTTCCTGGCCCCACCTGGCATTTGCCTTTGGTACCTGCTCATTTACCGCCATGTTGTTCAGGGGCAGAAGGGTGTGATGGCCATCTGGAAATCTTGTGGCATAAGTAGATCTTTCTTTTTCCCTGGACTCTTTGAGCATTATCTTAATTTCCTGATTCCATTTTCCCACACTGTTCCTGAGCCATGATCCTGTTGATCTGGTGTGGGAATTACTAGAATTACTATTCTCTTTGGAACAGAAGGCTGACCCTAGTGTGATGGCTGCATGATGGCCATGAAATGGAGACTTTCTTTATCCAGAGGCTGCCAACTATTGCTCATATAATTTACCCATTTCCCTAAGTTAATTGGTATTGCCTCAGAACAAGAGTTGCCAGATAAAATACAGGATACCCAGTTAAATTTATATTTAAATAAACAATGAATCAAGTATTGCATGAAACATCCTTATACTAAAAAAAAATTCATTATTTATCTGAAATTCAAATTTAACTGGGCATCCTGTATTTCTATTTGCTAAATCTGGTGACCTTTAGAGCACCAAATGCTTGTAGGACCCTTCCTTTTCTTCAGAGTGTTGTTCACTCCTGTGCTCCCTGTCTGTGTGGCTTTGTCCCTCCTGCACGATGTGGCTGGATCATGTCTCTCATGAGGCCAGTGCCCTGCAGGATACATGCAGCAAGTGTATCTAGTGAGGAACTCTGGCGGGTAACACTGGCAGGTCAAGGATGGGATTGTCTGTATACTCTCCATGGGGCTGGTGTGCATGCTAATTAGGGAGGCGATTTTCAAACCTGGGAAGAGCATGCCTGAATGGAATATATCAGTTGAAATCCTGAACCAATGGAGACAGCGTGTGTCTGGACCTTGGAAGGGTGGGGAATTAGGAGAGGGGGATGGAGTGCTGGGAAAGGGGAAGCGGGAGTCAGACAAACCACCTTTTTCACATTTGTATCCAGAAGGACTGTAATTCCAGACATTAGCTGATGATCAGCCATCACCTCAGTTCTACCACCAGCTGCAAGTCAGAATGGACTTTCACCCAAAACTGAGTCTTTCCACTGGCGACTTCTGCCCCCTAGTGACTCTTTCTCCTGCTGTTATTTCCAGCTCCAGGTTTTTATATACCTGAATCTTGTCCTGTTTTTATAGTTTAAGCTCAATAATTATAGCCACTGCAGCTGCTCGGTGAAGTTAGGCAAATTTCATCGTGTCTGGATTGGCTTTCAAATGAGGTTTGATAAATCAAATTATGGTCATCTGTAGAGGAGCGGATGAAAAATAATGATTTGGATGCATGTCACAATGTCACAGCAGCACAGAGCTCTCTGCATCTCTCTTTTTTCTTTCACTCCCCCCCTTTTTTTTCCTCCAGATGAAAGAATTCTTTATCTCTTCTCCCCAACCAAGCCACCACACGCCAATGTCCAGCGTATTACAGGAAAGGGTTACTTTTATAAACCAGGGGTGTACTGTAAAAGGCATCTAAGGGGCTCGTTTAGACTGTCTTTCAGCTTATTTTCCTTCTGACAGCTTTAAAGCGCCTTTTAAAATTGCCAGGAGAGTAGATTCATATTTTTATCATTCCACCTGCATAGCATTTTAGACACATTTATATTCCTGAAAGCATAATAATACATAACATTTAGCATTTAATTTATGACTCCTGCCACATCTGGTATAAAACTCCTTCTGAAGCAATAAATCAACCTCTTCATGTCAAATTGCCATTCATTCTTTGACCTCCTCTATAATTTATGGTTTGTGAGTGCAAAATGGGAGAAGCAGCTTAAATCAAGTGGATTTTAATTAACAATCTTAGAAAATTCAGAAGAATATTTGCAATTTATTCATGAGGGGAGAGGACTTTGTTGATAGAAAGAAGAAAAAAAAAAGCATCTCATTTCCATGGGTATAGATTGAAGTCTATTCTGGGTGCTTTGAAACCACAACATGAAGATTTTTCTCTGCTTTGAGTTGGAAAGACAAAGTGATTCTGATAGGAAAAGCCATCCAAGCTCCTAGGATGGAATCCATTTTCTAGGAGAAATTTTGAGGGAAAAGAGTAGGAGGAGACATGTAACCATCTTCTGCTTAGTGCAGCCTTTAACAGAGTTGCCTGGCTGCTGACACGGTGCCTTTCATGTCAAACAATTTTATTTCTAAGCTTTTCACAGTATGTCCTAAGTAGCTTCTATTAGCATTGTCCTCTCCGTTTCCTTGGCAACAGAGCTGGTCAATTTAGACACCATTTAAGAGCTGTGGAAAAAGCAACAGCCAGCAGTGTGATGGGCAAAATTACAGAGAACAAGCTGAATACAATCCTCGCTGGAGGAGATGAATTTTCTTCCAGAGCCCATTTTATTTTAATTAAAATCAAAAAGCTCTTTTAAACAAGGCCCTAGATTAAGCACAAGCCAGAGTAATCTATGTACAACGATTCCAGTTGTATTCCTTAATGTTATCTCTTTAACCTTAATGGATTGCTTGCACTTTTTCAAATAAACAAGGAGGGAAAACCTAGGGGCAATATGGTCACTTCTTGTTATCCATCTTTAGAGTAAATGTAGAATGGAGAGAGACAATTCTTTTCATGTCTGGAGTTGTGTTTAAATGGAGCACAAGAGAACCTCCAGCTGTACATACAATGATTATAGCTTATCTTGCATGAGAAAATAAAATTTTATTTCAAATATCGTAGATAGTCTCATTTGCCATTTACCTCTTTTCATTACTTGTAATGACTTTATGTAGCCATTTTTTCCCAATAACCTTACAAGGATCATTTTGGATTGATCCTTACATGGAACCAACTAGAACTTTGGAATTTTCAGGACTGAGTTTTAGGTTGGTTAACTTTGCACTTGCCATTGCATTCCTGGCTTTTTTGAGTGTAGGACAGGGTAGAGCATCTTTTGGAGCAGGGAAGATCTTTTCTCCCAATATGGAATACATTAAAAATTCCTTGTCTTCTGGGAAGAAAATAAGTTAATTCATGTACTGTGTATATTTGCAAGTAAACAAGAAGATTGATTACTTCTATAGGGACTTGAAGGTAGCTTTGATATCATTTTCACTTTAAGAAAGTTGGACAAGGAATTTTGTATTTATGAATATAGTGAATTTCTGATAATACTGTCTAAACTAAGGTAAGTGCACTGGGATAGTTCAGGGTTTGCATCTTTTATGCTTTTAAATTAGTCTCATCTAAATGGAATCCTGTAAGGCAGTGAATGCCTCTTCGTTGAAAGTACTAAAGCAGAGATATAAATCTTGTTATTGGAGATATCTTAAGAAGGACTCATGCCCCAGCAGAATGCTAAATTCGACGGCTTCTAAAGTCCATTCTTCCATTGACATTTCATGATCCTGTCCCTGAAGATGGATAAATGCATGTTCCCCAAAGTAGCCCAGGAATTAGTGGAAGAAAATGACCCCTGCACTTCATTTTGCAGTTATCTGGGAACACACTTCATCTTTTTCTAGAGGGCTCCTCTGTTTCTTGGGGGAAAATACAGAAATGCTAATCTCCAAGCTTTTTGGATTCCTTCCTTACCTTATCAACAAATATGATAAATGACTGTCTCCATGAAAGTTCTTGGTCAAATGTTACTAGGATCATAAAGTTTCTGAGATTTCTCTGCATTTTTTTTCATTCAGTGAGAATCAGCCTGTATCACGTTTCCCCGTTGAAAGGGTTACTGGAGGCTTAAAACCATTCCAATCAGGATACGAAGATTCCAATTAATGCTGGTTGTAAAGGGGAAAAGCAGGGCCCACCAGTCTTTTTCCCATATGGCACACAAGAACAATTAGATACATAGGCTGACATTTCATCTTTGGTATTTACATAATGCATACCATGGTGATTGATAGGAAGGAGGTACATAGATGTGACAGACTGACAGAGGATAAGGGCAGATGTCATCCATCTTTTTCATTATGATGACTATTTTAACGAACAGACCAACTCATTTCTGCAGTCTGTTAAATCATCTGACAGTATAAACATCTGGAGAATAGCCCTGGGAATTGTGTTTGTCAGGTGAGGGCTCTTTGGCTGGCAGGGAGGGGGCTGCTGAGTCTGGGGACAACCACAAGCTACCCATCACAGGAGCCCCTGCTTTTCTTGACACCAGGGGCTCAGGATGTGGAAAGATTTGTGACACCAAGATGGCATCCAGTTGAGAACACTTTTCTGTCCTTTTATATTCTTTCAAAGTTCTTCTTTCCGATGTCTGGCCTCTCTTGGTTTCTTGAGCTCTGAACCTGATTCATTGAATAACCTTGAGCAAATGACAACCTTTCCTAGCCTCCTGTTTTCTCATCTGTGAAATGAGGAGCCCTCCCACTCCCAGCTCCCTCTCCCAGTGGAATAACTCTTTCTGAAAAGCATTTTGATCTCCATAGGGAAAGGTGTTATATAGCGACACAAAATTATATCTGATTCTTTACCACCCACAAGTTCAATTTGTGTGGTCCCAGCCTGACTCCATAAACAATCTAAGTGTTTCTCAGTGTGTGTAGGTAGTAACACCTGAGAGGGAAAACTGTTTAAAAATTTCAACGTTAGCACATTTGGTATCATTTTTCTCATGCCCTTGTCCCTCTAAAACAGGGTTTCTCAGCTTTGGCACTATGGGCATTTTGGGATGGGTAATTCTTTGTTGTGAGGACCTGTCCTGTGCATTGTAGACTGTTTACTAGACACCAGTATCACCCTTTCTCCCTTCCCTGAGTTGTGACAAGCAAAAATGTCTCCAGACATTGCCAAATGTCTTCTGGGGTGCAAGATTGCTCCCGGTTGAGAAACCGTGCTCTAAAACGTGCTTGAGTAGTCATCCCAGCAGCTTGGAATGGGGGTTGTGCTTGAATCTGGGCGTAGGCCAGTGCTTATATAAACTAGCTAGTAGCCTCCAAGGTTTGAAGCAAATCCAAGAAAGCAAAAAAATCCCATCTTTATATTTGGGTGTAGGTAGTTACATGACAGTCTCCTGGCATTTTTTCCCACTAGATTTCTGCTGCCTCTCATAGTGTTGAGAACAAACAAGGGATACTGACCTCTGCACCCTGAGCTTTTCTTAGATGAAGACTAAGGGAACTGTTAGGTCTATTTGAAGTCTACGGATTGAAGAACAGATGCCTGGTCTTGCTGTATGAGACACAGTCTCCTCCATTAATGATGTTATATGTTTCCTTGGAAAAGCTTCCTGCCTCACAGTTGCAGCCCATTAGCTGGGTTTGTATCCAACAAGCGTACTCATTGATTCCCCTTGTATTCAGGGGGTGATAGAAAAGCTTGTACTATGCTGGGCCTGCATAGTCTGTAAACATGACATAATCATTATAATTAAGTCATAAAACAATCAGGAAGGACCCTGGCTGAAATAACTAAGAGATGAAATATTGCACCTACCACAGGAGGCTGAAGAACAGAACGGTGTTTGGAGATTTGGTTAATTATTCTGTCTGCTAACTGAAAATGCTGGGCATATTTTTTGAAATGCAAAATTAAATATTATTGGAAGAGAATCCCTTTTTTGAAAGGAACCAAGTGTTCAAGAATTTAAAATCGTTTTCTTTTCCTTAAAGAAAATGCCACGGTCACAAACCTGTGTTCACTGAATGCTATTTTCTGTAGTGTAATTTATCAGACACCTTACCTAACTGGAATTTAACTGATAGCTTCACCTTTCCAGGAAACCGATGTAAAATCAGAAGGTAAAAAAAAAATTCTCTTGGCAATCAGAAGAGATTCCAAAAAATCCCATGCACTAAGGTTTGTATGCTAATCGATCAATTAAATAATTTCTTCACATCCATTTCAACACATCCATTCAATGACTGTCAGCTTCCAGGGAAGAGGAAGCAGCCTCCATGCTGTCTAGGCAGAAAGTCTAAAGTTTCAGGACCAGGAATGTGTGGTCCAGATGGGAGGTGGGGGATTCACCTAGGCATATTCTCTTGGCTCTTTGGACTCGGTAGCCAATATGGGGAGGGTCATGCCTGGAAGAGGAACAGACTAAAGCCCCTTAAAGACGAAAGCCCAGAGTACAGACCCTTTTACCTACTTGTCTTGACAATCAACCCAGCACCAGAATCTGGCTGAAATAAGACAGATGTAGTTGGCTTGAGTTAAATGAGTAATATACACAAACCACTAGGAAGAGTATCTGGCACATGCAGGCACTCTGTAGGTGTTAGCTATGTATACTATTACCAGCCCAGGTTTTGGCTCATGATATATTCTGGGTCCACTTCAAAAAAACAGATATTGCTTGAAAAAAGGAAAAGTTTTTTAAAAAAATGTCTAGCACTATCTTCCACACCATAATATAGCATTTAAATAGTGCTATAAACTTTGAGGTTTAGGCTTAAGGTTTGCTGTCAGACTGATGAGTTGTTGAGGGCTTACGATCACACCTGTGGTCTGTCACACCATGTCTCTGAATTGTTCACAGTGGCCGACACCTTACACTGGGCCTTGTTTCACCACGTTACAAATATTTAGCTTGGTCAGGTGAAGACACCGATGACCGTGTAGACAAAATGGTCTAAATTCACCAACACTCCTGGAATAACTACTGAAAGTACATCCTTGAAGTGGTTGGTCAGTTGTTTATCTTTTAAAGATTGGCTATGACTTTGACCTTATAGCTCTTGTTTGGTCAGGTGTTTATTGACCTACTATTCAGACCTCACTTTCAGAGAAATGATTGGCTTCCTTATGAGTTTCTTTTTTTTTTAAATTAAAAAAATTTCTGGTCCTGGGGCCGGCTCAGCGGCGCAACGGTTTAGTTTGTGGTTGGCAGCCCGGGGTTCGCGGGTTCGGATCCCGGATGCTGCTGATGCACTGCTTGTCAACCATGCCGTGGCGGTGTCCCATATAAAGTGGAGGAAGATGGGCACCGATGTTAGCCCAGGGCCCGTCTTCCTCAGCAAAAAGAGGAGGATTGGCAACGGATGTCAGCTCAGGGCTGGTCTTCCTCACCAAAAAAAAAAAAAAAAAAAAAAAAAATTTCTGGTCCTATGATTTGCTGATTCCATTATTCTTAGTAATCTACTTTGGGAATCCTTTAAGAATATTAGCTGGGCTAACTATGTCAAAAACAGATGATAAATTGGCTTACAAAACTTAAAAAGTGATGTGGCAACTTTTTCCCTCTTAATCACCTTTGCGTCATTCAACTCCACATGAATCCAGCGTGGGACTGACTGTGCGTCTCTCTGAGTTAGCAAATCAAGGTGTCAAGTCGGGCTTGTTTATTACTTCTGAATGTCAGCAATTCTGTCCAAAAGTCCTAAAATAGCAAGGGGCTCTGGAATGAATCATCTCAATTTATTTCAGGCTTTCAGTTTCCACTGAGTAATTTTTACAGTTCAGTTCATCTGGTTGGGGAGAAGTCTAGCCAGTGGGGCTATGATGAATCAGGATTGGAAACTTGATAATGAAAAGGGAGACTTGGTAAAAGCAAACTTTTTAATTTTAGGAGCAAGGTCAGCTTTCATTGTTGGACTAAACTTGTTACCATTCACGCAGTACGACTAAGGTTGGATGCAAGTCCAGGAGAGAGTGGTCCATGGTTTAAAGCTGCAGGATTTGTTTTATGCCATGTTGATCCATGTAGTGTTATCAGAATTAGTTCTCTAGAAAGATAATTGTGCGGCAGCATAAAATGCACTCAAAACATGAACATATTTTTTCTTCTAAAATAACAAGGTCATTTGGTAGGGAAACACTTGTTTTTTTCTCCTGTCCTTGATTCGTTCCTCTTTAAACTGGTACTGCCTTTCTCCTCCCTCATTAATAAATCTTTTTGTTTCCTATGGAGGAGAATAAATAAGCCCTTCCTTTCTCCCCATAGAAGAGCCTATTGTTCCTGTGTATGTTTTCCAATCACTCTCATTTGCGATGAATTTGTGATTAGAAAGAGCCCCACACTGCCTTGTTCTGTCAATCAGCTGAAGGGGAGCTGAGAGTTCACTCCCGTGAGCTTATGGGAGAATGGCCACCTATTTTTAATATCTCCATTTTATAGGAATATTGATAGAATGATCACTCTCAGTAGTTCTCCTGGAAAATAAGTCACTTTAAAAAACCACATTTATTTTGATGGTCTCCTGACATTAGAAATTAAAAGGAAGCTCTTGATTCAGAATTAAGACCGACTCAGAAAAAAATTTATTAAGTGAATAGAATTTTTCTTTGGGGAGATGTCTGATTTGGGCGCACGTGGTAGTGTCTAGTGCTCTTGTGCTAACCAGGCTCCTCAGAAACATCCCAGGCTCCTGAATTTTTCCTTTTCCTTCAATATCCCCCTTGAATGCATATCCGTCTTATTATTTATTATTCCTTCAGCACTGTTCTTTGTTGTTCAACGTGGCAGCCACCTAAACTGAGAAAAGATGCTGACAGAGTTTAGATCTAGGAAAGCTCATAAGGAATTCTGAGTCCACCCCTTCATTTATAGAAGAAGGAATAGATTCCAAAAGAAGTTAAAATGGTGCCCAAGATTTCACTACTATGCAGAGAAAACTCTGGCTCTGGAGCCTGGCTCTAGGTCTGTGTTCTTTTCATGGCAACCTCAACCTTTCTGATTTGCCAGTGGCTGCTAGTCCCCTTCCCAAAGACATTTATATTTTAAGAGGAGGAATCCCAGAGAACACATTCCTAGAAGCTGAAGGAATGTCTCCAATGGCAAGAACACGAGGGACTGGAGTAGATTGGTGGGGGTGCTCTCTTAGGAAAGAACAAATAAAATTTTTGGGAACAGGCTTTTGGAGACTTTCAAATCCACACTGCTTGGTGACTGTGAGATTTGCCTAACACCAAGGCTGGCCATAGGTAGATGCTTCTTCGTTCTTGCCATTTGTCCCTAATAAGCTCAGTGGGTCCTGTCCATTCAGCTTTCTTCCAATTAAATAATTACACTTTGACCTTAATTTCCAGGTAATTAAAATTGAATAAGGCAACATTTTCTTTTGAAATTTCTTTTGTTCTTCAAAGTATTTCTTAATTAAAAATACTCTTTGTAGAAAATTTGAAAAATACAGGAGTTGAAAGAAAAAAACAGGCATCACTCACTTTTCTGTTGAAGCCAATCACTGTTCACACTTTGGTATTTTGCCTTTCTGTTTTATTTCCATTCCTTTTCCAAGTTAAAGACTAATGGTGGTATTTTTCTGTCTTTTTCTTTTCTTGACAACTTTTTTTCTGAATATAAAAGTAGCCCATGCCCATTAAAGAAAAATTGGAGAATGTAGACAAGTATAAAGAAGAAAATATATCATTAATAAGCTGGCGCCTAGAGCTAGCCTGAATGACACTTTTCTTTCTGGTCCCTTAACAAAAAAATCATATTTCCCCATTTCACTTCTTAATCACAAACTAACCAGCATAAAGATAAAAGGAGTTACTGATATTTTTCAATTAGTTGCTAAACTCTGTTTCAATGTAAGGCAAAGTTGGATACAGATGAGCTCTTGTTTCAAAAGAAGACTTCAGTCCAGACTTTCTACTATACTAGTTCACATTTTAAAGCCTATGATGGAACATTCTGAACACACATTTAGAGGTGCATTTTAAAATGTCAGGAATAATTGTAGCTTCTTTCAGTTGGGGTTTTTGCCGTTTTCCGAATGCCTAGAGATGTAGCAAGCAGTCTGTGATCATAGGTAGGACTCTCGGTAGTATAGGACATGAAGGGATCTCTAATAGAAATGAAGCTCCTACCTTGAGAGCACTCAAGGACTCTAGGCTATGACTGCCAGCTGTCTCTGAGTGAGCACACTATTGTTAATCCCGGAACACCAGTGTCTTACGTGTTCCCTCACTTTCCTCTGCCTGTGTCTCTTCTTTCCAACTAAGGAGACAAAGTACAGTCTGAGAACACAGCCCTCTCTGATGGGGCCAGACTGATCAGCTCACTCTTTTCCAAATATACCTTTTGCTCAGCTTGTACCCTCAAACTGGAATACACTTGTTTATCTTATGGAATCATTTACAACCTTCAAGACTATGTGAAATACTTTCTGCTCATGCATCCCACACGGGGCACTCTCCCTGAGCTCCAGTGGCAAATGCTATCTCTACTACTTGTTTGGCACTGATTTTTACAGGGGGAGATAAAGCTTAGAATATGAGGGCAGTGTCCCTATACATGTGCCTTCTCTATGGAAAATCCTGGATCCTCTCTGTGTTTTCCCCAACTTTCTAAATTCCCCAAGACTGCATTGCAGTGGAGAGGAATCTATGCTAGTCTATCCCCACTCAGTACCCTAGGGACATCTGCAAAATTTAACTCCACACAATGACACTCAAAACTCCCATTATTCTTCCTCTACAAACAGCTCCCTGGTTGCATCCTTCAGGCCACAGAAATGAAGGGATGCTCATCCAGCCATCAGCGAGACCCCTGGGTGAGCACAGCCAGAAATGTCTCCCCTGGATGGGATGTCATAGGCTTTCAACTTGTTTCCATGTTAGCAGGAGTGAGCCCTCTCTGAATCATGCTAGGATAATAACAACCTGTCCCAAGTGTTCTGAACAGGCAGTGTATGGACTCAGTGGGGGCAATCCATCATTTTCAAAATGTGTATCTTTTCCCATCATTCCCCTGACAGCCCCACCTTTTTCACTAAGCTGACTTTCTCTTTTCCCTGGTGAAGAAAGAAAAACACTGTGGTCAAGTGTCAGTGACAGATAAAGTGAGGGGCAACATTTTCTGACATTTGCTGCCAGGATCGCCAGACAAGTGACTTAGTTTGACTAAGTCAATGGTGAATAGTCCTTTATTGCTAGGAATGGGTTGATGGGTCCCAATACATTTGACATGTACTGTCTTTGACAGATATCTCTTCTCCCCAAGAGTCAGTGACATGAGCGGCCCTGGCTTTGGATGGTTGACTTTCAACTGATCTTGCGTTTCACTCTCAATAAGCTTTTTCAAGTCTTATTTATGCATTTGTGTATGTGTTTTTCTTGTCTGTCTCCCTATTTTTATTTTTATTTTTTTGTGAGGAAGACCAGACCTGAGCTAACATCCATCGCCAATCCTCCTCTTTTTGCTGAGGAAGACTGGCCCTGGGCTAACATCCGTGCCCATCTTCCTCTACTTTATATGGGATGCTGCCACGGCGTGGCTGACTAGCAGTGCGTCGGTGGGTGCCCGGGATCTGAACCCGCGAACCCCGGGCTGCCAAGCGCAGACTAAACCGCCGCGCCATCGGGCGGCCCCTATCTCCCTATTTTTAAATCCATTATTGGATTTATACAAATCCCCCCCACAAAATGAAAGTATGGTAAACATTTAGGCATTATCTAAGTGCTTTTAAAAATTGTCTTTTTGATAAATGAGGTTGAGATAGGAGCCTTAATTTCTAGTTTCAGAGAACTGTAAATTCATTACTCAGGCCCTGTGACCTGGCTCCTCTAACTCGTAAATGAAACAGATGATGCCTGCAGAATTTGTCAAGAGGAATGAAACTGACTTCTGTGAGTTGTTTCCTGTCACCTGTGGCCTGGGTTGGATTGGCGACCAGCTGGTAAAACCAGCTCCTGGCTCTGTTCATGGGTGCATTATTTAATTTTGTTTTGTACTTTCTAGACACAATTCTCTGCCGTAAGTGAAAGATCTGTCACTTTGAGTTCTTTAGATTTATTTCAGTTGTGTGTTGAATTATAAATCTCTTTTTTTATAAATACAATGAGATGGGTAGGCAGAGCATCTACACAACACATGCCAGGATGTGGTGCTAGTATGTTGCCAAGTGTCCGAGGACCTAGAAACAAATTGATATTTAGGATCACAGAGAGCTAGCCAGAGAGGTGAGCAACAGTTGAGTGGTTTTGATCAATCTGAAATGGACAATCTGATCAAGTGGATAATCTGTTTAATGCAGATGCTGAGTGGTTTTTCTTCCCTTGTGGCAGCAGATCCATAGCTCTCTCAATAGGATAGGGAGGTATTTTCCCTGATGATTTAGGTAATTGTTTCTACTGTTCAACTTCACCTTTCCTGGGACAATGCATAAGGTGTTCACCTCTTCTTTAAAAAATAAATTCTAAATGTCAGTAATTCTGGTCTGTGTGACTAATCTACAGATGTTTAAAAAGAAAATTCATTGACCATTGCTATCATGGGTCCTGATAAAAGGTGATTTTTATCCTTATTTATAGCAGAGACTAGCACTCTGAATTTTTTTGTGGCTTTTAATAGAACAGCTTTATTGATATATATTTCACATACCATACAATTCACTCATTTTAAGTGTTACAATTCAATGGCTTTTAGTATATTTGCAGAGTTGTGCAACCATCATCACAATCAATTTTAGAACACTGTCATCATCCTGTAAAGAAACTCTGTATCCATCAGCCGTTGCTCCCTGTATTCCCCATTCCACCTGCCCCAACCCCTGGCAACACTAATCTACTCTGGACATTCTCTAGAAAAGGAATCATGTAATGTGACTGACTTCTTTTACGTGGTGTAATGTTTTCAAGTTCACCTATTTTGTAGTGTGTATTTATACCTTTTATTTAATAGTCACTGGATCATCTTGAATATTCAGGTTCAGTTTTTAGTTTCATACAATCTCACATAAATAATCCTGTCCATGTTATCCTTCTCTAAGTCTTTTTAGCTCTTTTTTAAGTGTTTCAAAACATTATTTTTCTTGAAAGATTTGAAAACAAGATTTAAACAAATGTCAGAGTAATTCCAGACTTACTCTTATTTATTTAATACAAAAATAATACATTTTAAAAATGTTGTGGATTTATTCCCCCATTGTCATTCTTTTCTTTTATATATAATATATGTATTTCTATATGTTCTTTTTAAGATTGTAATTTGAATTAGAAACACTTAACTTCCCAGAGGAGTGTTTGTATGCTTTTGTTACTTTAGAAACTTCAATGATTTAGGTTAAATTGAATAGTTTTCCAACTTTGGAGAGGTTATCTGAATGGAACAGACTCCCTGAACCATTTAAAGCCTACTCATCTGGAAGCTTTTGGATTCTCTCTTTTCAAAGAAAGTAAAGGAAAAGAGATAGACCAAAATCTCGGTTTGAAGATGAGAATACTTCCTCTTCTAGTGGCATTTTTTTCTACTTGTGGCTTCTCTAATGTTCGCCCCTTGCCTGAAGGATGGCTATGATACACGAAGGAGATGATAATCTTGATGACCTCAGACCTCAAAGAAAGACCTAAGCTTTTTGGGTGTATTGCCTCTCTGGTCCACTTGCCCATTTTGGAAGATTATTATGTCATATTCAACAGTGCAATTAAATGACTATAAATAATAAGTAACCAACATACTAATGCTGATAGTTCTTGAGAACAAATGCAATATTTCATTCTTAGTTGCATCCACTTTTATTTGTGTCCTTCTGAGGTACCTGCTGAGACAAACAGTGAATAGGTAGAACTTTCTAGAAGAGAATAACGGCTCTCTAACCAGAGCCACACCTAACCACAGCTAAATCTAAAATTAGACCTGTGACGAGTAGGCCAATTAAAATGGAAATCATAGAAATAGAAAGGAAAATTCTGATCATGAAGTCAGGTAAGCTGAAAAGGGGCTTTCTTTGAGATTATTGCAGGATGTAGAACTGTAATTAAAATAAGGACCCAACATATTAGGGCCAGTTCTTTTTTTTTTTTTTTTTTTTTTTTTTTGTGGGGAAGACCAGCCCTGAGCTAACATCCATTGCCAATCCTCCCCTTTTTGCTGAGGAAGACTGGCCCTGGGCTAACATCCTGCCCATCTTCCTCCACTTTATATGGGACGCCGCCACGGCATGGCTGACAGGCAGTGCGTCGGCGGGCGCCCGGGATCCGAACTCGCGAACCCTGGGCTGCCAAGCGCGGACTAAACCGCTGCGCCACCAGGCGGCCCCAGGGCCAGTTCTTAATTGCATTAGCATCGAAGAAGTAATTAATAGGAATATATGCACACTGTGCAAGTTATCTTGTATGGAATGATTTGCAGGACCATTTAATTCATGGTGAGCTAGAGTTCATGGATCAACTGAAGGCTAAATTGTATTGCTTGGTATAAAATCTAATTGGGCAGTTTTAAAGTTTATGACCACTGGCACAATATGCTTCTAGGAAACGAAAGCAGAGTGTTCTGTTACTCAGAGATCATTTTATACAATACCCAGCATATCCTCCAAATATATATAATGACTTTCTTTTTTATGTTATCCTTCTTTTCCTTCAATACAGAATACAGACAGAATAAGTGAATCATTGCAATGGGTTTTTGAGTTCTACAATTAACTGTTAGGTTTAGCATAGAATGAGAGGTATAAAATGAACGAATAGCATTTTTGGTATGAAATCTTAGAAGTGTCAATTACATTTATTTTGGAACCAAAGGATTTGTACGACAGACAGTATATTTTTTCATATTGTTATTATACCAAAGGCTTTTGATATTAATTAAGAAATGCAGATTTTGTTTATTGTCTTCTTGGCTGATAGCCTACATTTAAGAAAAGTAATATAATTGGAATCTTGCACTAAAGAGGAATGCTCATTGAGGGTTTGGTTTTGGTGCATGTTTTATTTTGTTATACATCAGTAACCTTTGCAAAAATATTCTCCTGGCAGTAACAACATTAAATCTCAAGCAGCATACGATGCAATTTGTGTCAACTGCCTCACTCTAGATGCTGTGCTAAGGCAACATTGCCCTAAGTGCTTCGAGCAATCATCCTTAACTGGAAAGGTATGCTAACCACACTGTAAAATGAGCTGGTTCAAAATGAGCAGGCTGGAATAAGAGATGATTTAGTTCCATGATCCACTCAGAACCTGGGGTATATTCAGAATTGGCTACGGACTGCTGGATGGTATTAGAAGCATGCAGCTCACTGGGTTAACTTTAAAGTCATATTTTTACAAATACGCCTGCTGGGAGTGGGCTGCCATTAGTGGCTCAGTGATGTTACAAGTGGCTTTTCAACTGCGAGTCACTTCCCGTGCTGTTTCCAAAATACTGTAAAAAGGTATAAAGGGCAGGAAAAGAGGGACAACTTTTATTGCCTTTAAAAGGTATTGCCACGTAAGACAGAGTTTTGGGATTTTGCTTTGAAGTTTCTCCAGTCTGTAGGCCTCCTGAGAGGACAGGGGCGCCCTTTCTCCTCTCATCGTAACTGCAAGGACAGTCTTCTGGAATACACTAGTGATTGAACTGATATTTGCTTCCTGTACTTTTATTTTTTAGACGTTTAGTCTGACTCTGTCATCTATTTTTGAGTATCCTTTCTTTATCTACATTGTATTAGGCGTTAATGGGGTGGGGAGAGAAATTAAAAATAAAAGCCATAGTCATTGTCCTCAGGAAGTTTATGATGCAGTTCTCTTAGGAAACACTGAGGCCCAGTGTCTCCAGATTATACTGGATTTTTCTCTTACCTGGTGCATAGTCATTTACCCAGAGCTGTAGTGGGTGGAAGACAGAAAGCAGATTGGGAATCCAGAGTTTGCAATCAAGGTGAAATAAAGGACAGAACCTGTCTCCTCACTGTCTGTCAACTGCTAACATAAGTTCTGGTTGATTCTATGAAATTAATGATTGCTGCTGTAGTGCCTACAAAGTAATGTGTGGATGGATTCATCAGAAATACTGCTAAAGCAGTGGCAGATGGATGTTTCTTGGTGTTACACGGGAATTGTCAGAGTTTTCCTGTTTCTGCCAAATACTGGTGATGGGGGGGAGAATTAATTTCCAGCTTGGATGCCAGTTAGGGAGTTACTCTTTTTACTAAAATAGGTAAAATATATCTTCCCTTTAATTTGTTTATTTATACATGTTTATTGTGCACCTAGTAGCTGTTGGGCGGCCTGGTGAACTAGATGAAATTGTCCCTTCTCTTGGAGGTTATCATCTGAATACGCACATTGACGACAAAGAACAAGGATGTAGAATTAGAGGGAAACCACTCCCTGTTGATAAGTAAAATGGCATGTGGCCCACCTTGCAGAGCATGTGGGAAGGGATAAATCTCCACACACATGAATCAGTGCAGTCTTGGTCCAGAAGAGGAAAGCTGTCTTCACAGAACTGCATGTCACGTACTATAAAAGTTAAAATCTCAACCAACAAAGAGAACTTCAATATTTTACTTATGTGGACAAATATTATGGTTTTCTTATATATCTCCAATGTTTTATTCCCCGAGATAACACTGAGGCACCTTTATAGATCCATACCATTTATGAGACACATACTGTGGCCTCTCAAATGTATATTATCAGCAACCCTTTCAAGTAGCCTTTACAGAACTTGCTTACTTATGACCACACAATCTCATATCTCAGGCTGACCACAAAGCAATTCTTAGAGGGGGCTTGGGTTATACTTATGCACAAAGGAAAACTTGCAATTTTGATATGTCAAGGGACTAGGGTATAGTGCCCCCCAGCCTCTGGTTGGTAAGCCCTCTGCTCCTTCTTACGCATGATGCCATTCTTATACTTGGAAAAGTCTTATTTTAAAATCCTGAGTCTGTCGTCAGTCTGTGTTATCCCAAAGTGAGCTCTAAGCTACTGCACTAATGAATAGGACAGGTTGTCAAATAAGGAGGGCCCAAAACTGATGGAGGAAACATGAGGTAAGAGTGATGTAGGATACGGAAAAGAATGAGAAGGTCCTGGAAGAAAGGGAGTGAAAAGTGGATCAGATCAGAGGCCATTCCTTTAAGTAAATGGGTTATGGATCACTGAATCCAACTATAAGGAGTGTTCAGAGATGGTGGTCTGTACTCTTGCTTGAGGTATTTCTACAGTAAAATGAATATAAAAGATTCTGTTTTTCTTAATGAACACTTTTTATCTTATTCATGAAGTCTCTAGTGAAGGATGTCTCTAGGTATCATAGACAATCTGATTAGAGTCAATCTTACCTGGTTTGGTGCCTTAGTGGGTCCACCAGGTGAGTCACATCAATTACAGAACTTTGTTAGTCGGGGTTAGTCAGGGTTCTCCAGAGAAAGAGAACCAATAGGATATATATATATAAAGAAACCTATAATGAGGGATTGGCACATGAATTATGGAGGCTGAGAAGCCCCACAATCTTCCATCTGCAAGCTGGAGACTCAGGAAAGCCAGTAGGATGTTTCTAGTCCAAAACCGAAGTCCTGAGAACCAGGGGAACTAATGGTGTAAGTCCCAGTCTGAGTCTGACGGCCTGAGAATCAAGAGCCCTGATGTCTGAGGGCAGGATAAGATGGATGTCCCAGCTCAAGCAGAGCAAGTGAATTAGCCCTTCCTCCACCTTTTTTCTTCTGTTCAGGCCCTCAAAATGTGAGATGATGCTTCATCCACATTGGTGAGGGTGATCTTCTTTACTCACTTTGTGGATTCAAATATTAACCTCTTCTGGAAACAATCTCACAGACACACCCAGAAATAATGTTTTACCAGCTATCTGGGCATCACTTAGCCCCATCAAGTTGACATATAAAATTAACCACCACAAAAACTTTGTTGTAAAAAGTCATCCTGAATAAGCTGCAAAAATCATTTGTACCGCTGCATTGATGGGTGGTGACAATGCTCATTTGCAGTTCTCTGTGAAAGGATAGCCCCTTTCAGCTTTATTCTTTTCCCCAGGCAGTACCTATATACAAAACAGTGATACGTTCTGAGCCTTGTTCAAGTCCACTAGTATCGGTCTCCAACATGATGAAAAGCATAGCGGTGACTTGTTTCAATTATTTATGTTTGAAATGGCTAATGAAATTTTTGATTAAGACTCTTTAATAATGATCTTTCTGAATTTTTAAGAATTCTTTTTGCATTCTTATGAAAATTATGTTGCACAAATAGGTGATATAAAATTTAAAGCCTTTTTTTTTTTTTGGTGAGGAAGATTTGCCCTGAGCTAACATCTGTTGCCAATCATCCTCTTTTTGCTGAGGAAGATTGGCCCTGGGCTAACATCCATGCTCCTACTTTATATGGGATGCTGCCACAGCATGGCTTGATAAGTGGTGCGTAGGTCCGTGCCTGGGATCCGAACCTGTGAACCCCGGGCCACTGAAGCAGAGTGTGTGAACTTAACCACTATGCCACCAGGCCAGCCCCTTAAAGCCATTTTTATAACCATTCAAAAATATATAACATTCCATATTACATGTAAAGAGTCCAACTTTTCATTATTAAATGTAATGATGAAATTTCTTGTGATAATGTGAATGAATTTTGAATTTTATCATAGTATTTTTATACCAAGTTTTCCAAAATAAAGATGAAACAATCTGCAGATCACCCAGGTGATTGCTAAAGCAGTCACTTTACAGCTGGCTTGGATGTCACTGAAAGGTCACATCTACTGCAAAAGGATAGACATGTTTAATATATGTCAGCACAGAGATTTGGGGCTCCTTCCTGGACCTGTGTGGACATCCTGCCCCAAATGGACACCCACCTTATTTTGAGCCACATTGTCTGATTCTTGGGAACATAGAAAATTTAGTCCTTCAGTGCTTCGTGTCCACAATAGCAGCAGTGTGATCTCAGCTGGTCGCAGAACTAGATGTCCAGATGGTCATCTTGGCCAGAGCCAGAACATTGTGGGGTGAGCAGAATGTTCTGGATGGCCTTCATTGTATGTGCTGGCTACAAGGACTATGGTAGGACCATTAGTCCCTTTTGCATTCAGGATGTCTTCTGAGAACCCCAGACAAGGCTTCCTACAGCTGCAGAGAACTGGTCTGGGGGCTCCTGAAAACTCAGGCGCTCACTGGCTGTCCTGAGAGCAGATGGAATCAGTCTCCCACATTTAAATGTAATCCATTCTAAGCCCATCAAAACGACAGCACTTGGAAAGCTCTGCTCTGAGCAGGGACTTTTGAACGTTTAACATCATGACCCACAGACCTACTCAGGACCTACTTACCCACTAGCACTCACACCTGAAAGAGATGTTTTAGAAATTATATTTACTCTTACACCATGTAATTCACTCTAATATTTTCAATTCCATTCTATTTCAAATTTTAAAGTACCAGTTGTGATGCATTGAATGGATTTTACCATTTACTAAAGGGTCATGATACACAGTGTGAAAAAAACTGCACTAAATCAGTAATGAAAGATGGATTCTATCCTGTGTCATAGCTTGGATGGACCTCAGACATCTCCGACTGGAAGGGATGTTTACCACAATTATGGCTGCAAGAGTCATGGTTGATTTTTATTCATTTTCTTTGGGCTTTCCAGCATCTTCCACACTTTCTAACATAAATAGTTATTTGACAGTGAGTGCACTTCATTTAGTGTATCAATTGATTATCTCATCTCTGTTTAGTGAGTTTGAACTTTATTCCTGATTTTTTTTCTCTCCTGAAAATTCTTGAAATGTTGGCTAATTCCATGAAAATTTTTTTTCCATTAAATGGTTTAATATCTGTTTGTTATTTTTTTTATTCCAATGACATAAAACAGAATCTACTGGGAAAATTACCTTTTAGCAACAAAGCAGGACTTTCCTGAGCAAAGGCCAAATGTGAGCTGGTGGTCATTATGCCCATTCTACTGGGTGATATTCCAGTGAAAGGCAGTATGGAAGAAATTAAATTCACATGCCATTAAAAATAGAAAACTTTTGTCTTTATGGAGTAAATCAAAGGATCCATTTGGATTTAGTTATCTTAAGTCTGCAGTGGGTTTTGCCAAATAAGCTGTCCCCACAGAGAGTGTTGGCCAAGCAGGATATCACGGTTAATGAAGCATTTTGGTTATTCCTCGATATTAAAAAAAAATGATACTCCATGCCAAGTTGATCACTTTTTCTTTTTTGCTTTCTAACTTGGAAAAAGCTGAACTTAAATTTATAATAATCAATATTCATAATATATTGGGCAAAATAATTATGACATGAAACATCCATGTAATGAATGTAATTTTGAAAAAAATATACAAATGAATAGGAAAATGACCAGGAGGGACATTTACCAAAATAATGACTACAGTAAGAGTCATGAGTAATTTTTATTATTTTTCTTTGGGCTTTCCAGTATTTTCCACACCTTCTACCATAAACATTTAGTTATTTGGTAATCAAAAGACTAAAAATAATTCAGCTTTTTGACAAGCTTTTGACAATAATTTGCTTATTCTTTTGACAAGATGTAATAAAATCACTAAAAATATAGCATGAGATAAAACCTTACAAATGATCCTAGAAAAAGTTGAAAATACTTTATTTCTTTGCCTGTAAGCTGTAAGTCATAAATAGTTTGAGACCAAAAGAAAGATGTGCTCTTATTTCTAATAGTTTCCAACTGTCTAGCCTAATACCACAGACTCATCTCTTCATAGTAATTGGGCCAGTAATGTCTAACATAATTTGAAGTCAGGATTTTATTAACTTCTACTTTTTACAAGTCACTAATTCTTTAGTTGAACAATAAATAAGAATCTTGGACTGAAAGAAGTCAAGATTAATTTTTAAACACACTTACCAAAATGTGTGGATCGAAAAGAGCTTTATACTGTAAGTAATTATTTGTATTCTGTTGTTCAAATCTGTAAATTCTATCTTAGACACTCCCCGAGAACAAATTCATGACCCATACTTAAGCTCAAATGGTTTTACCAAGATTTTATCTACTATTTTATCTGTCAGACTTCACTTTGAAAGATCTTTGATAAGCTCTAACACAAATAAAGTCACATCTATGCATAAAGGAGGAAGATTAGTTCCAGCCCCTTTCCTCTTCTAAAGTGCACCATGTGCATCCCCTGCTTCCAAGATTTGTGCCTTTGGGTAGGCTGTCGTCTTCTCTGAAATGCCTCTCCACTTCTCTCTCTGTAAAAGTCTTACTTGCCTAGAACCTCCTGGTGAGAACTGGCTATGAGCTTCTTTGTGCTGCTACAGCAAGTGGTTCACACCTCAATTTTACTGCATATCTCTTTGTAGTACATTTTCACGTGGGGGTTCATTCTTCATGTAGTTTATTGGTTTCTTGACATTTGGTGCTTTATTCTACTTTGAGTCTTTAGTGTCTATCAAAATTCTTGGTTCGTGGTAATTTATGACAATTTTTTTTTAAAATAAGTGATACGCGGTAATGAAACAAGAAAGTTTTTAATGCATGTATTGAGTAATAGAAATATCTTTTTATCAAATTGAGGTAAAATTGATATATAACATTATATAAGTTTCAAGTGTACAAGTGTATATATATATATACACACACACCACATCTTTGTCCATTCATCCATTGATGGACACTTTGGCTGTTTCAATATCTTGGTTATTGTAAATAAGGCTACAGTGAACATAGGGGTGCATATATCTTTTCAAATTAGTATTTTTGTGTTCTTCAGATAAATACCCAGAAGGAGAATAGCTGGATCATATGGTAGTTCTATTTTTAATTTTTTTTGAGGAATCTCCATACTATTTTCTATAGTGGCTGCACCAATTTACATTCCTACCAACAATGTATGAGTTTGGAGAAAGAGTGTTTCTCCACATCCTCACCAACTCTTGTTATTTCCATTCTAACAGATGTGAGGTGATAGCTCATTGTGGTCTTTATTTGCATTTTCCCAGTGATTAGTGATGTTGAATATCTTTTCATGTGCCTGTTGGCCATCTGTATGTTTTCTTTGGAAAAATGTCTATTCAGATCCTCTGCCCATGTTTTAATTGGGTTTTTTTTGTTATCAAGTTGTATGAGTTCTTTATATATTTTGCATATAAACCCCCTGTCAAATATGTGATTTGCAAATATATTCTCCCATTCAGTAGGTGTCTATTCATTTTGTTGATGGTTTTCTTCACTCTGCAGAAGCTTTTTAGTTTGATGTAGTTCCATTAGTTTATTTTTGTTTTTGCTTCCCTTGCCTTCGGAGTCACATCCACAGAAACATAGCTAAGACTGATGTCAAGGAGCATACCACCTATGTTTTCCTCTTTTTATGTTTTCAGGTCTTATATCAAGTCTTTAATTACTTTTGAGTTTATTTTTGTGGATGGTGTAAGATAGTAGTCTAGTTTCATTCTTTTGCATGTGGCTGTCCAGTTTTCCCAACACCATTTATTGAAAAGACTATCTTTTCTCCATTGTGTGTTCTTGGCTCCTTTGTTATAACTTAATTGTCTGCATATGTGTGGGTTCTCCATTCTGTTCCATTGATCTGTGTGTCTGTTTTTAGGCCAATGCCATACTGTTTTGATTACTATAGCTTTGTAATATAGTTTGAAATCAGGGAGCATGATGACTCCAGGTTTGTTCTTTTTTTCTCAAGATTGCTTTGGCTGTTAGGGATCTTTTGTGGTTCCATACAGATTTTACAATTACTTGTTCTAGTTCTGTGAAAAATGCCATTGAAATTTTGATGAGGATTGCATCAAATCTCTAAATTTCTTTGGCTAGGATGGACATTTTAACAATATTAATTCTTTTAATCCATGAACATGGAATATCTTTCTATTTATTTATGTCTTCAATTTCTTTCATCAGTGTCTTATGGTTTTCACTTTCACTTCCATGGTTAAATATATTTCTAGGTATTTTATTCTTCTTGGTGCAGTTGTAAATGTGATTGTGTTCTTAATTTCTCTTTTTATAGTTTATTATTACTATATAGGAATGCCACAAATTTATGCATATTGATTTTGTATCCTGCAAATTTACTGAATTCATTCATTAGTTCTAACAGTTTTTTGATGGAGTCTTTAGGGTTTTCTATATATAGTATCATGTCATCTGCAAGTAGTGACAGTTTTACTTCCTCCTTTCTGATTTGGACGCCTATTATTTCTTTTTCTTGCCTAATTGCTGTGGCTAGGACTTCTAATACTATGTTGAATAAAAGTGGTGAGCGTGGACATCTTTGTCTTGTTCCTGATCTTAGAGGAAAAGCTTTCAGCTGTTTTTCATTGAGTATGATGTTAGCTGTGGGTTTGTCACATATGGCCTTAGTTATATTGAGGTATGTTCCCTCTATACCCACTTTGTTGGGAAGGTTTTATCATAATTGGATGTTGAATTTTATCAAATGCATTTTTCTGCATCTATTGAGATGGTCATATTATTTTTATCCTTCATTTAGTTAATGTGGTGCATCACATTGATTGATTTGCAGATGTTGAACCATCCTTGCATCCTTGGAATAAACTCCACTTGATCTGGTTTTGGTATCAGGGTAATGCTGGCCTCATAAAGTGAGTTTGGAAGCATTCCCTCCTCTTCAATTTTTTGGAAGGGTTTGAAAAGGATAGGTATTAAAGTTTTTGAATGTTTGGTAGAATTCACCAGTGAAGCCATCTGGTCCTGGACTTTTATTTTTTGGGAAGTTTTTGATTGCTGTTTTAATCTCCTTACTGGTAATCAGTCTATTCAGATTTCTTTCTTTTTTAATGATTCAGTCTTGGAAGATTGTATGTTTCTAGGAATTTATCCATTTCGTCTAGGTTGTCCAATTTGTTGGTGTATAACTGTTTGTAGTAGTCTTTTCTGATCCCTTGTATTTCTGTGGTATCAGTTGTAACTTCTCTTTCATTTCTGATTTTGTTTGAGTCCTCTCCATTCTTTTTTTGGTTAGTTTAGCTAAGATTTGTCAATTTTGTTTATCTTTTCAAAGAATCAGCTCTTAGTTTCATTGATCTTTTCTGTTTCTATTTCATTTATTTCTGCTCCAATCTTTATTTTTTCCTTCCTTCTACTAACTGTGGGCTTCATTTGTTCTTCTTTTTCTAGTTCCTTTAGGTGCAAAGTTACATTGCTTATTTAAGATGTTTCTTGTTTTTTGAGGTAGGCCTGTCTTGCTATGAACTTTTGTCTTAGAACTGTTTTTTTCTGCATTCCATAGATTTTGTAATGTCGTATTTCTGTTTTCATTTGTCTCTCTAGGTAATTTTTGATTTCCTCTTTAAGTTCTTTGATGACTCATTGGTTGTTCAGTAGCATGTTTAATCTCCAAATTTTTGTGGTTTTTCCAGTTTTGTTTTTGTAATAGATTTCCAGTTTCATACCATTGTGGTTGGAGAAGATGCTTTAGATGATTTCAATCTTCTTGAATTTATTGAGACTTGTTTTGTGGCTAGCATGTGATCTATCTTGGAGAATGTTGCATGCACTTGAAAAGAATGTGCACTCCGTAGTTTTTGGATGGAATGTTCTGTATATATCTATTAAGTCCATTTGGTCTCATGTGTCTTTTAAGGTTAATGTTTCTTTATTGATTTTCTGTCTGGATGATCTATCCATTGATGTAAGTGGAGTGTTAAAGTACCCTACTATTATTGTATTGCTGCCAGTTTCTCCCTTTAGGTCTATTAATATTTGGTTTATATATTTTGGTGTTCCTATGTTGGGTGCATACATATTTATAAATGTTATATTTTCTTGTTGGATTGACCCCTTTATCATTATGTAATGCCTTTATTTGTCTTTTATTATAGTCTTTCTTTTAAAGTCTATTTTGTCTGATATAACTACACCAGCTTTTTTTCATTTCCATTTGCATGGAATATCTTCTCCATCTCTTTACTTTCAGTCTGTGTATATCCTTACTTCTGAAGTGAGTCTCTTGTAGGCAGCATACAGAGGGGTCTTATTTTTTAATTCATTCAGCCACTCTATGTCTTTTGATTGGAGAATTTAGTCTATTTACATTTAAAGTAATTATTGATAGGTATGTACTTATTGCCATTTTGTTAATTTTCTGGCTGTTTTTGTAGTTCCTCTCTGTTCCTTTCTTCTTCTCTTCCTCTCTTCCCTTGTGGTTTGATGGCTTTCTTTAGTATTATGTTTAGATTCCTTTCTCATTTTCTTTTGTGTATTTATTATACGATTTTGCTTTGTGGTTATTGTGAGATTTGCATATAATTTCCTGTGTATATAATGGTCTGTTTTAAGTTGATAGCAACTTAAATTTAAACACATTCCAAAACTTTATATTTTTACTGTTCCCCTCACTGGTTTTATATTTTTGATGTTGCCTTTTACATCTTTTTATTGTACGCATCTCTTAACTAATTATTGTAGATTCAGCTAATTTTACTACTTTTACCTTTTAACCTTTATACTTGCTTTATAAGTGACTGATCCACTACCTTTACTATATATTTACCTTTTCCAGTGAGATTTCTACTTTTGTATGTTTTCTTATTATTAATTAGTGCCATTTCTTTTCAGCTTAAAGAAGTCTTTTTAACATTTCTTGTAAGGCCAGTTTAGTGGTGATGAACACCTTTAGCTTTTTCTTATCTGGAAAATTCTTCATCTCTCCTTCAATTCTGAATGATAACTCTGCCAGGTAGAGAATTCTCAGTGGGAAGTTTTTTCCTTTCAGTACTTTAAATATGTCATGCCGCTCTCTTCTGACCTGCAAAGTTAGTGCTGAAAAGTCTGTTGATAACCTTATGGAGTTTCCCTCATACATAATAAGTTGTTTTTCTCTTGCTGCTTTTAAGATTCTTTCTTTATCTTTTACTTTAACCATTTTAATTATAATGTGTCTTGGTGTGGGCCTTTTCGGGTTCATCTTATTTGTAACTCTCTGGGCTTCCTGGGCCTGTTTCCTTCCCCGATTAGGGAATTTTTCAGCCATTATGTCTTCAAATAAATTTTCTGGTCCTTTCTCTGTTTCTCTTCTCCTCCAGGGACCCCTATAATGTTAATGTTATTCTGGTTGATGTTGTCCTAGAGGTCCCTTAAGGTATCTTCCCTTTATAAAATTCTTTTACCTTTTTGCTGCTCTGACTGGGTAAATTCCATTGCTTGTCTTTCAGCTCCCTGATCTGTTCTGCTTCATCCAGTCTGCTGTTGAACTCCTCTAGTGCATTTTTCAGTTCAGTTAGTGCATTCTTCAGCTCTGAAACTTCTGTTTGGAACTTTTTTATATTTTCTATTTCTGTGTTGAAGATCTCACTCTGTTCATCCATTCTTCTCCCAAGTTCAGTGAGCATCTTTATGACCATTAGTTTGAACTCTATCAGGGAGCTTGCTTATCTCCATTACATTAATGTCTTCTTCTGAGGTTTTGTCTTGTTCTTTCATTTGGAACATATTCTTCTATCTCCTTATTTTTGCCTGACTCTCTGTGTTTATTTCTATGTACTAGGCAAATCAGCTACCTCTCCCAGTCTTGAAGGAGTGGCCTTGTGTAGGAGATGTTGCATAGGGCCCAGAAAGGCTATCCCCTCTGGCCACCAGAGCTAGGAGCTCAAGGGACATCTCCTGTGTGGGCTGCACATACTCACTTGCTGCAGTGGGGTCACAGCCATGGCGTGATGGTGGGTGGGACTCTCAGTGGGGCACTCCCACTGGCTCAGCAGGTTAGAGGGAGAGTTCCCAAATAGTGTCTGCCAGCATAGGTATTAGCAAAGTAGAATGAGAGTGTAAAAATGGTGCCCACTACTGTCTCTGTCCCAGAAGAGAGTCCCAACAGTTTCCTACCTTTCCAGCAGACACTTTAAGATTAGTAAGTGAGTCTCCTTTACGTATGATCAAACTGGGGTTTGAAACATATTTCAAACTGGGGTTTTTGTGCTGGGTCCCTGTGCAAGTGAGTCCATGTGTGAACCCTTTAAGAGTGGGTTCTCTGTTTCCTACTTTTCTGTGGTTTTCTTGGATGTAATCATTGTTTTCAGAGCTAGGTATTTTGTGGGCTCATCTCTCCTGTGCAGGATCTCAGAGTTGGGATGCCTGATGTGGGGCACAACTCCTTTCTTCTCAGGGAAAAGGTCTGTATTTTGAGATCCCTCCTGATTGTGGATTGCTGCACATGGGGTGGGGAATTTGTTATTGTGAGACTGTGTCTCTGTCTCTCTTATCCATCTTTTTTTTTAAATTAATTAATTTATTTTTTGTGAGGAAGACCAGCCCTGAGCTAACATCCATCGCCAATCCTCCTTTTTTTGCTGAGGAAGACTGGCCCTGGGCTAACATCCGTGCCCGTCTTCCTCTACTTTATATGGGACGCCGCCATGGCATGGCTGACAAGCAGTGTGTCTGCAGGCGCCTGGGATCCGAACCTGCGAACCCTGGGCTGCCAAGTGCGGACTAAACCGCTGTGCCACCGGCGGCCCCTCTCTTACCCATCTTGATGCTACTCTGTTATCCTTTATTGTGGAGGCTCTGTTCATCCAGTTTTCAGAGGAAATTATCCCATATATAGTTATACCTTTGTTGTGTCTGTGGAAGGAGATGTGTTCAAGATCTTCCTATGCCACCATCTTGAACCCTTTCTTCTAGAAATGTCTTTGAATAAATGTGTAACATTCAGGTTTACTATCTTGAGAGGATACAATATTCATGAGAATGTTTACATTTTAAAATGTTATTTAGAAAAATATTTTATGTTTAAACTTCTTCTTTATGCATGATTGCTCTGGGCAAAGCACTGTCCTGGATGTCATGGGAAAGAATCTAGTTCCTATTCGCAAGGAACTTATATAGTTTAAGAAGTTAATAATTGTTCATGTGAAAATAATATTGCATATGTTAAATGCCAACTAGCATAGATAATAAATGCTATTATTTGTTCAGAGGACAGAAAGTCCAACTTAGGGATAGATAAGTCAGAGAAGGTTCTCCAAAAATGGAGGATATAATTTGACTCCTAAAGCCTAAAGTATGGGTAAGATTTGGGGTGTGTGTGTGTGTGTGTGTAAGGATGAATCTTCCTTTTAGGCGAGCAGGAGCCATGTGTCTTAACAGATCCTGAGGGAGCTGAACTGCTCCACACCACAGTTCTGGTGGCTGACCTATTGTTGCTCATGCCTAAATAAGAGGGAGGAGGCCAAGCCCTTGTTGACACATGCACATTCTTCCTATCAGTTCTTGCTAAACCATTATCACCCATAGTGGTGAAAAAGGGGAATTTCTAATGAGTTCTGAGAGAAATGTGGAAAACTTATCCTCTTTCTTAGAGAAAGACTGATGTTCAGAAAGTGTATGTAAAAAGATAGGAAGGCAGATACCCAAGACATAAAAATTTGAAATGCTGTGCAGAGCAGTTCTACTTGATGTGGATATGTGACTAAGAAAAACGTCACATCAGGAGAAAAGAAATGCTCTGGGTAGTAGACTCTTTTCCCCTCTTGCGTCCCTAAAATAGTGATCCTCAAAGAAGATTCCATGATCCGGAGACATGCCTGCTTCAAAGGCGGTTGGCATTCAGAGGAGCTGAGCGAGTGAGGATGACAAAGGCAGCTGACTAGAAGATAGCTCTTCATTCTACCTCTAGAATGGAGAGTGGTGAATGTTTCAAGACACAAGGAGGAGGGTGATGGATGAGACACAGAGAATACTTACTCTTTGCCACGTGACTCTAAGTGAGCTGGGATGATGTTCAGTGGGGGAAGGTGAGAGATTGTTTGACCCACCAACACCCTTTGTAGACCTCAAGTATGTTTAATGCTACTTTGGTTTGTTGACCTTTTTTGTAAATAATTCATTGTAAGTACTTATAAGGAGACCTTTAGGACAAGGAGTCAGAATGACCTGTGTTTGCATCTGGCTCTACAAGGTAATTTTCATAGGTCAGTTAATCTTTCTGAGCCTCAGTTTCTCCTCATTGAAAAAGTAGAGATTACATATACCTGCTAGGGTCATTGTGATGGCTAGACAAAATGCCTACTGTTGTGGTTTGCACATAGAGGTACACAATAAAAGGTAGAGAATAATGACAATGGAGATGATAATAATAATGCCATCAAGTGGGTAATGTAAGGCTGTCAATGATGGTCTATTTTTAACAGGCTGTGGACTTTGAGTTAGTAAAATGTGCTCTCCTACAAAGACTCTCAGGTCCTAAGTGTCAGAGATTCCTCAGTATCAGAGTTACATCATGCGTTTTCTCTTCTGTGGCACATGGCGTGCCTGTGACCTCTGAATGGCAGAACCATGGTGGGCAGTCAGGAGTTGCTCAGTGGCACTCTCCTGTGTCCTTATGCATTTAGGCTCTGGTTCAGCTGTTTAGAGGGCGTGTGCCCACGTCTGAGAGGAAATATAAGTGTCCTCTCACTTGTCTAACTTCTGCATGACATCTCCCACATTAAGGAAGAAGTTAAATAGTCATGTGTGGCTGCTCCATGGGTGGTTGCCTCCCACACACAGAGTTCAGAGCTGAAGGAACAGATTCTGGCCCCCCTTCACTGAAGGTGAGTCATCCTCTTACATTTATCTGCATGTGGAAATTCGGAGCCTCTGCAGGCTTTGCAAATTACTTCCCTTCATTTCAAAAATAATTTGAATTTTAGATATATTAAAAGTTCACTTCTTAAGTAAGACAATGCTCTCCTGCTGACAGAAGAATACATTCCTTCACCAGTTCATGCTCTCTGCAAATGTTGAGGGCATCTGGGAAGGCAATGGATTAAATTTTTTCTTAAAAAAATACTAAAACTAAAATAAAAATGGAATAGGTTCTGTTGGTATAACATACATATGGATCAAAGTTCCAGTGAGATTTGCTGACACTTGCAGATTAATGAAATCATATTGTTGTTATATTTATGAGAAACTTAGCCATCAAGGATGTACCAGGCAAGGCTTGGGAAGAGGACTGAGCAGTTGGGAAGTGTGGATATGATACCACCAGTTACTTTTGAATCTAAACTGGCCAGAGTAGAGGTCTTTTTAAACAGTTAGTATCTTTTTGTGTTTTATTTGTTGATGTATTTTTAAGCTACATTTGTATTTTGAATAAGGGAAACATTCACATGGTTTAGTATTCAAAACTTATAAAAGTTATATAGTGAAAATATTTCCCTCACAACTCTTCTCCCCAGTCTCCCACGTTCCCTTTCTTGTGTACTTTTCCGGATATGTTTTATGTGTATATAAGAAAATGTGTGTGTTTGTGCATATAATTTTGTTAGACATTGCCAAAGCTCTCTTCATAGAGGTGGTACCAATTTACACCACCACCAGCAAAGTATGAAAATTCCTCTTTCTCCACATCCTTGCCAAATTTATCTTACTCTTTGGTCCAGCATAGAATTCGGCGTTTGTGTTTCCCTCACTATCAAGCTCCCACTTAATCCCACAAGCAAATCTTACCCAGGTCTTCATTCTAGAAGTTCTATGTCTTTCCTGATATTTTCACCCCTTTAGGATATTTTTATGTAGTAGAAAAAGAATGGTTTTTGAAATCAGAGTTATTTTAAAATTTTAAACAGTATAACTCACTTAAGAACCTGAATTCTGGATGGAGGCAGGTTGTTTGGATTTGTATCCAAGCTCCAGTACTTACCAGCTGTGTGGGCTTAGAATAGCTATTTCACCTCCTTGAACCTCAAGTCCCTCACATAAAGTGGGGAAAATAACTTGCCTTGCTGACATGGTGTTAGGAATAAATGAGATAATAAATAAATGGAATAAATAAATGAGTGCCTGGAACTTGGAAGATGCATAAAAGGCAGTTGGTATTGTTGTCAGTGCTATTAATAAATCTGTGCCATGTGCCATCCAGTGAAGTATATGCTATTTATAAATAGACTTAGGTTAAATGTTAATGGCAACAAGTAAGGCTCACATTTTAAAGGGAAACTTTTAGCCTTGAATACAGAAGACCATACTATGATGAATCAGGGTTATAGAGAAAACAAACAAACAAACACACACTGACTTTGGGGTCACTTTGTGTTTGTTGGCTGTGGACAAGTCAGAAAAACCTGTTGATCAAGTGAAGCTAAGTTTATTAGACTTATGCAATAAAGGGGGTCACTACATAAGACTGTTTCTTGGTAATGTGTCAGTAGGAGCAAGTCAGGGAAAGATATTTGCAGGGATTTGGGGGCCTGGGCTGGGTAGTTTTACCAGTTGGAATTGGACAGAATTTATGACATATGACTTTTGGATTGGTGGGCATAGTAAGTTAAGGATCTTGAAGTAAGCATTAATGTGTGGGCTGGTAGTTTTGATAAGTTAACTATTTTAGTTGGCTTACAGTCTTAACTCCCAGGAGTAAGTATTTCCTAGAGCAAATAGCTGTTACTTTTGCCTGGGCCCAATTATTGTTTAGGAAATTGTTTAAGAAATTAGAACATTTAGGAAATTGGAAGAATGTGTGTTCCCAGAATTGTTTCATGCGGAGACGGGAAAGTTGGCCTTGTCTCAGAACTGGTTAGCGCAGGAAACTATGTTGGCTTTAGTTCTCAATCCCAACTTTGCTGCAAATAAGACATGTAACTTTGGGCAGGACACTCAATATGCCACAGACTTGTTCCCTCTTCAACACCTGAAAAGCCTTGTGGGAGCTCTGTCTTCGGAGGAAGAGGAGGTTTAGGGCAGGGAGGCCAAATGCGGAGCATTCTGGGCTCTAGAGGAAATGAGAAGAGTAAACAAGCCCACATAATTTGAGTGGAGATCCACTCAAATCAAACAGTGCTGTACATTAAAATGGAGATTTTGAAGAGGATAAAAATGAAGAAATGAGGATCTTAGCAGCAGCCAAAGTGTCAGAAACAGAGTGGAATCAGGTGCAAGAAGCAGCTTGGGAGCAGATCAAAACCAAAGGCTGAATACAGAGTTAGTGCCCGGCCAACCTTTTTCATGCCGCCATGGTGATATTTTAGGTCAGTTTGGTGGTTTAAGGAGCCATTCAGTCTGGATACATCCTCAAGTCTCATTTCACTCATCCGAACAATGGATACAAAAGGACTTGACCTACTTAACTAGCAATGGTTGAAGAGATCAGATAAGATAAGAAGTGGACCATACTTTATAAATTGTAATGTTCTCTTAACCTAAGATGTGGATACTAACATTTTAATTTTGCCTCACCGTTATAAAGGAGAGGTTTCAGAACTAGGGAATTTGGTTTGTGTGCATCAGACAACAGGTTCCTTTTGTAATCATATGTAAGCCTGACCCAGATTGTAGGATAGAGTACAAAAATAGGGAAAGGTAAAAATTCTTTGCTGTTCATCAGGCAATGCATGGTTGAGAGAACAAGTGGGCAGATGGACAAAATATTTCCTGAAATGGATACTACTTAATTTGGTTAAGTTTTACCCTACTCCATCAGGGATAATAATTTATTTTAATAAATTCTGATTCAAATAATGTTGAGTGAAAATATATTGTACGTGTTACAGCAGTGCGTGCTTCCACATCTATTATCTCACTAAATTCTTACAATTGTTTGTGAGGTAGGCATGATTGTCATTTTTCTGAAACAGTATCTTGAAGTGTTTGCTTGGACAACGATATTTCAGTTGTTGAGATTCACTGCCAGGAACTGTACGTGATGTTTTATTCTGTTTGAAAACATTTTTCTCATGTTATGTAGTCACAGGCTTAATGTCATGCCCTGGACTTGGTTCATAGAGCAGCAAATGGCAGAACGGAACTGAGATCAACTGTGGAGCATTTGACAATTTACTTTAAAATAATGATCTCAAACTCTAAAGGGAAATGGACTCAGATACAAACAGTTTTGCTTGGTGAAGGCCAAGGACAAGATAATGTTTATTCAGTTACTTTTGGTCCTCCAGAGTGTAAAGATAGATGATCAAGAGAAAGGAAAGAGACATTCAGACAGGTCAGCATTCCCCAGATCCCGGCAAGAGTGTAGTTTTTTTCTTTTTTCTCATATCTCCAGCAGTACTTAAATAAATAAAAGACTACTTAGTTAGTACTCAAAGTAATTTCAATAAAAAAAGGAGAGTCACATTGACGGGGCCTAATACAGGATTTTGGTTGTATTAATGGTACCTAAATGTGGCCAATGTTGGGGATGGTTTAGCACTATTGCCTTTTTGTGTTCTAAAAGATTAATAATGTTACACCCGTTGGACTCTACCCCAAAGTGTCTGTGTGGAAGAAGAGAGAAAAAAGCTTTTATGATTGTTTTCTTACATGGATAGGGCATTAGCCACACTGTGTTTTTTGGAAAGCAGCATTTTGGAAATGCAAATGGGTAAGAATTTTAACTCCAGGTTTTCTGAAAGAGAGTCCTGCTAATTTGGCTACTTATTAAGGGCTAGTGCTTTGGTGTATTCTGTATTTGAATTGTATTTGGTATATTCTGTATATGAATTGTGATCCTAGCTAAGTTATCACATTGATTTGTATGTGTTTTCTATTTTCCCTTCTAAAATTTCACTCCTGTTAAATGCTAATACAGTAGTGTTTCCCGAAGCATATTCCGTGACTCAAAATAGACCCTGCATGGGAAAAGGGATTCATGATCAAATACTATTGAAAAATTGGGTTAAACGAAGTTGAACAGATTTCTTTACTGCAAAATTACTCAAAGTGTACTTTATGTTTATCTGTATTTTAAGTTTCCAAGAGTAGGGAATTATGTGTAGTCTTTTAAAACACTTTTTGACCTAAGAAATCTGTCCTCTGATCCCCAACAGAATTTCTTGATGAGTCATCATCTGTGAGACACATTTCAGGAAATATTGCTGTAAAACAAAAGTCAGCTGAATAATCCCCATTTTGGGTGCTGTTTAATTTTGTAGAAAAAGTAACTTGTTTTCTTAGCATTTAAAAAAATTATTAGCGACTTTTATATGGATGGTATTATAGGCTTAGGTTTTAAATATTGCTGTTCCAAAGGCTGTTGCTTCCTATCTTCTGGAATTATCATAAGCTTCCTCCAGATGGAGGTGGTGACTTGATTATTTCTTCATGACTGATGTTATTGGGAGAGAAGAGAAAGTATCATATATTTCTACCCAATGATTGTTTTTCCTATAAATAAGAATACTTTATTGAAATATGTTTGCTTGTATTAATGAAAATATTTTGCATAATACATAGATGATATAACTAAAGACCACAAACTACAAAAGATAAGTATTTTTCATTAAAAAATTTAAAATCTACTTCAACTAACTCTGATTTTGATTCCTGGCTTAGGTGGTTGTATTAGTTGTTTTCTCTAGACCCTTCCAGATCAATGCATATTTGATGAATCAATGATTGACTGGATGGAAAAGCCGACTTCATAAGAAATCTAGCCTGCGTCTGTCTCTCCTGGTTGAAAAGAGGCTCATTAGATAGAAAAGAGACTATACAAATCTTAAAAGAGTGCTATGAATACGTAACGTATGAACACATTTGAAAACTTGGATAGATGAGCATTTTTAAATGAACTATATACTTACCCAAACAAACTCAAGAAATAGAAAAATATGAATGAAACAATTCCTGGCAAAGAAATTAATTTACTAGTCAAAAATCTCCCTATAAAAAGAGGTATGGTCCAGAAAGTTTTATAAGTAAATTTTGCTAGAATTTTAAGAAATAGATATTTCCTGTTTGAAAAAGGAAAATAGATGAAGAGATAGCTGCTCATTTTATCAGGTTAGTATGAATTTGATAGCAGCATCGATTAAGGACAATACATGAAATAAAATTATAGTGAAATATTATTTATGAACATAGTTGCAGAAATCCTAAATAAAATATTAGCAAAAAACATAGGAGTTTAAAAGAAATGAAGATAAAGTAAAATAGGGTTTATACTATGAATGGAAGGCTACATCACATTCACAAAAGTTTATTAGTCTAATCCACCACATTTACAGATTAAAGGAAAAAAATCATACGCTAAGTTTCTTTTTTTTATTGAAGTATAATTGATATGTAACATTATATTAGTTTCAGGTGTACAACATAATGATTTGATACTTGTATATATTGTGAAATGATCACCATGGTAAGTCTAGTTAACATCCGTCACCATACATAGTTACAAATTTTTTTCTTCTGATGAGAGCTTTTAAGATCTACTCTCAGCAACTTTCAAATAAGCAATATGGTATTATTAACTACTATAGTCACCATGCTTTGCCTGACATCCCCATGACTTTTATTATAACTTGAACTTTTTACTTGTTGACCACCTTCACTCATTTTACGCCCCTCCCATCATGCCCCCCACCTCTAGTAACCACCAATCTGTTCTCTATATCTATGAGTGCAGTTGTTTTTCTCTTGATTCCAGGTATAAGTGAGGTCATATGGTATTTGTCTTTCTCTGTCTGACTTATTTTACTTAGCATAACACCCTCAGTGTCCATCCATGTTGCCACAAATGGCAAGATTTCATTCCTTTTTATGGCTGAATAATATTCCATTGGATATATGTATACTGCATCTTTATCCATTCATCCATTGATGGATACTGGTTGTTTCCATATCTTGGTTATGAACGTGGGGTGCATATATCTTTTCAAGTTACCATTTTTATTTTCTTCATATAAATACTCAGAAGTGAAATTGCTGGATAATATGATAGTTTTATTTTTAATTTTTTGAGGAACCTCCATACTGTTTTCTATAGTGGCTGCACTAATTTACATTCCTATCCACAGTGCACAAAGATTCCCTTACAAAATTTGATACATTTTATAAAGATTAAAACTTCTGCTCAAAAAATACATCACAAAGTTAAAAGATGAGCAATAGAAGATATTTACAGCATACACAACAGATCAATAATCTCAAGCCACAAAAATACAAATATGTGCTACAAATCTGAAAGAAAAAGATAAACAACTCAATAGAAAAATGGATAAAATATATGAACAGGTAACCATAGAAGATGAAATTGAAAGAGGCAACAAACATATGACAAGATGGTTGACTTCATGAATAATCTATGAAAGCAAAATGAAGCAATGAGATTTTATTTTAAACCCAAACATAACAAACATCACAAGGGTACAGAAAATCAACTGTTGGGGAAAATGTGGGAAACAGGAACTCTCATACACTGCTAGTGGTAGTGTAAATTGGAACAAGGCCTTTGCAGGGCATCATGGCAAGATCTGTTTTAGTTGGAAACACATATATGCTATGACTGAACAATTCCATTTCTGGATCTATGTCCTAGAAAATTCTAGGGTATGTAACTGTGTAAATGATGACATTATTTGTAAGAAGGAAAATAAAACCCTCAAATTCTCATCAGTAGGGAGGTGGATAAATAAATTGTTTATTCAGGATATAATATAGCAACGTGAAGGAAACATATGGACATATATGGATAGATTTCAAAACACCTAAGGTCGAGTCAAAATAAAAACAAATCGTGGAAAGTTGCATAGAATATGATAACATTTGTGTAAAATAAAAAATACAACACTATAGATACATATTTATATATTATTTTCAAATACATATTAGTTACAAACACATAAAAATAGAGATTGCATACTCAACAAATAGGATAGTGATTGATGCTGGGGATAGAGGGAGAGGTACTATAGGACTGGGGAGGGATTCAGAGAATAGGTCAATTTTATCTGTAGCAATTTTGATCTTTTACAAAAACAAAGATCCAAATCAAATATGATAGAATGTTAATGTTAACTCTGAGTGATAGGTGCACATATGTTCGTTGTATTAGCTTTGGTAATATTCTGGAAAAAAATTTCAAAAAAAATGACAGAGACATTTACATATCAGCACAATTACACAGCTGGTTGAGCCTGTTTTAAAAATATCATTTTCAGGGCCAGCACTGTAGCCTAGTGGTTAAGTTTGGTGCAGTCCACTTCAGCAGTATGGGTTCAGTTTCCTGCTGTGGACCTACACCACTTGTCAGTGGCCATGCTGTGGTGGTGACCCACATACAAAATAGAGGAAGATTCGCACAGATGTTAGCTCAGGGCAAATCATCCTCAAGCAAACAAACAAACAAAAAATATCATTTTCCACTACCTCACTTCCCATCACAGTTTTAGTGTATGTTAGCATCTAGGTCTTTGAAAGCCAGGACTGAAGTTACTACTAATTTAACAATGATTAGATTTACACATTCAGTGCTCCTCTACTGGTTCCCCCAAACCAGTATCCTGTTATCTTAACGTCAATATGGCTCCAGTTATCTTCCAAATGCCATCTCTTCTCAGGCCAGCATGTACCTCAACATACTTTTTCTTATAAACTAGGGTTACCAGAACATACGTTTAGAAATATGTTTCAAAAGGGCATTAGATTTTTTGAAACAGAAACACAAAAGTGTTTCTTTATAGAAATACATATCGAATAACCTGTAAAAAGCTTGCTTTGAGTGACTCAAAACAAAGTTAGGAAATATTGCTTGGGGGCTGTGAAAAGGAATAGGATTTTTATTCATTGCTCAGTGTGGTTGTTCAAATTTCCTGTGTGGCCAAAGAATGACATATCATAACACTGAGAAATTTAACATGTATGAGGTGGCTTGAAAGTGTGCAGCTTTGAAGTAAAATAGACCAGTCTTGGCTTCTCTCTCTTTTTTTTTTTCTGGGCTGTAATTTATAAAATTCCAGAGTCTGAACAATTCTTCCTTTCGCATCCAAAGGATACACCTGTGTGGCAATCAGAGTTTCAGAAGAGAAAGGGCTATTTTGGCATCAAGAGCTAGAACTCTCCCAATCCTGAATAAATGACGATACTTCTTTTTGTCAATTTTATTCCAATATCTGATCAGTGAATTTCTGAAGGGTGGTTTCAGTCTCTATCTCATTTTATTTCAATCAATTTTTATAGATTGTCTAGTATGTAGAAAGCACTGTGCATTGATATGGAGGTAAGAACTCTCATTTTCTGCATTTCAGAAATAAAAATGGTTACACGATTTTAAATTTTTTATTTTTTTTTAAATTTTACAAGATTTGTTTTGGGGATGTTGGTAATGAAGAGAAAGTAGTAAACCAATAGGACTTCAAAGTCCCGACGCTTCAATAGTGAATATACTCTTTAATCTGATTTAATGAAATGGTACCCCCAAAAAATGAGGCAAAAAAAGAGTAGTATTTGCTCCCTTAATACCTATTTTATTGGAGTCTTCCTCAAATTTTCTTGTGCTGAAAACCACAGAATTAGGCAGGAAGAAGGTTTACAGAGTTCCATCAAGTTTCGAGTGTAATCCAGGGACTTTTAGTATCACTCACCATTTCATTCTTTAATGCTTTTCTAACCGAAGCCCTCCATCCCGCTGTAAGGAACAAAGGGAATAATGGAGCATCAGAGATTGTTGCCTAAGAAAGAACTGCAGAGTTTGACCTTACTTTTTTTAAGCTAACACTTAGCCTTCTCTGATATTTTGTAACAGTAAAGCCCTAAGTTTTATATTAGGAAAGGACCTTCAGGTCTGTGCCGCCTGGGGCTCCATCTGTCCACTCTCTATTCTGATGAGAGACAGGGCTCTTCTTACTGTGCTCAGCTAAACAAAAGGTATTTCTCCCATCACCACCTATAGAAAAAAACGGAGCCACATAAAAAAACCCACCTGACTGAATGCAACAATAAGCGTTTGTGATTTTCACTATTATGAGCCAACAGTTATTTACATTCACACACATCCAAATCTAGGCCAGCGGTCCATTTGTGCCTGGCATCCTTTTTCAAAAGGCTGAAAAGCCTTATGAATGGAGAGGGCGCAAACCCCAGGCTTTATTCTTGCTTTGGAACCTTTGTGGATTTTGTTCGGATAGTGCTTTTTGGAAATTTCTTTAAGGTTTAATTTTCCCCAGGTTTTATTGATAAAGGTAACCTATATAAAGAGCTATATTAGGGCAGGAGATTTTCTTTCAAAGAAGCATTTCAAAAGCCATAATGCAGGAAACAGAGAGAAATGTCTGCATTTTCTCTGTTAACCTTATAGTAGAAAGTGTTCTGTTACCATTCCAGACCCAAGGACACCCTGCTCTGTTGCTGTTTGGAGCTGAGAGAAGTTCTGTGCTTGTAAGTCATAGAGCAAGAGTAGCACCTGGAGTGGGTTGAATAGTGTTCTCCCAAAATTCGTGTCTACACGGAAATTCAGAATGTGATTATATTTGGAAATAGGGTCTTTGGCAGATGTGGTTAGTGAAGGATCTTGAGATGAAATCATCCTGAATGATTAGAGAGTACTTATAAGACCCCTGGTGTCCTTATAAGAACAAGAGAGGACACAGTGAGACACAGAGAAGGCGATGTGAAGATGGAGACAGAGACGGGAGTGATGTGTCTACAAGCCAAGGAATGCCAAGGATCGCCGGCAACCATCGGAAGCTAAGAAAGAAAGGCATGGGACAGTTTCTCCCTCAGACCCTCCAGGAGTAACCAACCCCTTGATTTTGGACTTCTGGCCTTCTGAAATGTGAGAGAATAAATTTTTCTTGTTTAAAGCCACCCAGTTTGTGGTAATTTGTTATGGCAGCCCTAGGAAAAAATATAGCATCCCACATCCAGACCTGTTCTTTTGAGGAAACTTCTTGATTCTCCCCCTTACCTTTTTTTTGGCTATAATATTTAAGTGTTCTGGGATATATTAGGCTAGAACATCACAATATAGAAATCTTCACTTTAGCTTTAATTCTTTAAAGCTACAGTCACTAAATCTAAGAGGGTAGTGGAAAGATGCTGTTTGAGAACTTTTCTTCAATGGTTCATCAACCATCTGGTGCTGTTGGGTCCTGACACCTGAAAGGTGTACTGCCTGGGCTTTCCATTGAGAAAGCTCTTTCCAGTGTCGTAAAACTGGGTAATGGTTGTATTGTTGAGTCTCGTGTGCGCGCACACACACACTCTCACAAATATAGAAAGAGATTAAAAGAGAGCATGAGCTTCAAGAAGTACATGGAATATAGTAAGCACTCAATAAATAACTATTATTATTGGTGTTGGTGTTGCTATTGTCAATTGGCCATTCAATCAACAAATAAATATTGAGTATCTACCCCGTGCCAGGTGCTGCTTCAGCTGTTGGAAATACAATAGTGAACAAAGGCAAAGTTTCTGTTCTTAATGAACTTATTTTCTGGAAGGGGAATGTGGCAGGCAGAAGAGTGGTCCCTCAAAGATGTCCATGCCCTAATCCCTGGAACCTGTGATTATGTTAGGTTACATGGCAAAGGGGAATAAAGTTGCAGATAGAATTAAGATTGCAAATTAGCTGCCCTTAAAAAAAGGAGATTATCCTGGATTATCCACGTGGGCCTGATGTATTCCTTCAAAGTGGATGAGGGAGGCAGAAGAGAAGAGTCAAAGAAAGATGTGACTACAGAAGAAAGGCACAGAAAGATGTGTTGTTGATAGTTGTAAGGACGCAGGAAGGGGCCGTGAGCCAAGGAATGTGAGTGGCCCTAGAAGCTGGAAAAGGCAAAGAAACAGACCCAGGGTCTCCAGAAAGGAACACAGTCCTTCCAACATCTGGATTTTAGCCCACTGAACTCATTTTGCACTTTTGACTATCAGAATTGTAAGATGAACAATTTGTGTTGTTTAAGCTTCTAAGTTTGTTGTAATTTGTTACAACAGGAACAAAAAACTACTACAGGGAGGAAAGAAAAGAAAACATATAAATAAGTGGATCCATAGATAATAAATGAGATAGGATCGTTTCAGCTTTGATAAATTCTACAAAGAAGATGAAATAAATAACATAATATGGTAAGAGTTTCACTTACTCCCTGAAGTCTTCCTTCACTCCTTGCTTCTCCACGCCAGGGAGAGTACAACTCCTGTGCAAAGGTTTTCATTGCACTTTGTGGTCCTCTATTGTTACACGTACCATACTGTTTTGTGGTGTTGGTCTCAATAACCCATGAGTTTCTGGAGACAGGGACTCTGTTTTTTATAGCTGTGCATTCCTGGTGTTGCTCTGCCGTTGCTGATCCTCAGCACCCGGTCGCTGAATGAAGAAGGAATCCAAAGAGAGCTTCTCAAGGAATCCAAAGGTGTGATCAAGAAAGGAATATGTCAAACACTTTCGGAGCAATGTTTATTTTCTTCTTTCTGTGTCTTTGAAGGGAAGGAGGACTATGGATAATGAATGAATGGTTGAAGCATGTGAGACACATGATTCCAGCAATTCAAGGAATGGTGTCTCCAAAGACAGTCCTTGTGGGCTCAGGTAGAGAGTTGAGTACGAGTTGGCCTCCCATCAATTTGTTCAGTCAGTCACTTTTTGTTCCCACTACACATAGAACTACATGAGGTCAGGGATTGATATTCATTTTTGTTTCCCTGGTGCCTAGCAGAGCGCCACTTGTGCATTTGAATGATGGCTCAGTTCAGCTCCTGTAATATGTAGATGAGGAAACTGAGGCTTGCTGAGGCTAAGTGACTTGCATGAGGTCACACAAGAAATCAGTGGCGGGGCCAGTTTCAGAACTTAGATATCCTGAATCCAGATCACCATTTTTTTCCACCATTTTTTGGATGCTAAGTAATAATTTTAAAATGAAACAAATTCTTAAGCCTCTCAGGATAATTATTTATAGTTGTCCCTAGACTGTCCCCAAGTGATTAATAAGGTCTAATAATTTAAGCATGAGTGTCATCAAAGTGTGCTCTGAATTGCTCAGCTGTTGATATATCATAAAGCACCCTCCTCACACACTGGCCTAAGACAGTTGGTCATGAACTGATGCTTGTGTCAGCATCAGTGACCTCTGTGACTGTTTTTTTAATGGACTTTTTTTTTTTTTTTACAGCTAAATTAAATGTGGAAACCAGCTTCTTAATTCAGTGAAATGAAATGAAAGTCCTAATAACTTCACGAGGAAGGAGAGGGCAGGCTGCCACATATTTGCATTATATCTGGCTTATCGTCAGGGATAAAGTAACAAAATAGGTGTAACTCATAATTTATGGCATTCTTATTGTTGAAATGACTCATCCTCTTTCCTAGGCAGATACAGAAGCTTTGGTTTCCTCTCCTGGATGAACACTGAGGTACTTTCTCAATTCCAGGCTCACCAGGGAATCACAGAAGTAAACAAATAGGATCTTAAAGATGACTCAATCCAAACTCCTCATACAGAAGAGGAAATTGAGGCCCAAAGAATTTAAACAACTTTTCCAGTGGGAGGTAATTAGTAGAAGAGGAAGCTGGGCTTAGAACTCCACCTCTAAACTCACAGTCGTTTCCACTCTATCACGCTGTTCCTTTGTTCTGTGAATATTATTCTTTTCCTTTTCCTTTCACACTTTATCTCACTGCCCAACGCCTCCACCTCCTCCAACAGAAGAGCTATGAACTGGATTTTGTTTGATCTAGGAAGAAATTTTCTATTTGAGTGAGCAGAAAACTATGAGACCTGTCAAGGGGCCTTCAAGAACTCAAACACTTTTGAAGGCTGGGATGGGATATAAGTAAAACCATTTGAGTGCAGGCCATTTGATAAACAGGTTCTATCGATGTTCTTTGGAAAGACATCATTTATTTACCCAGCCTCTGTGGCTGTTGGGAGGGAGGTGACCGTAGACAATGAAGAGTGGGGTAATTTGCATTTTAATTTAGAATTTGCTAAGTTGACTGATGCACTTGGGCTCTCCTTGCTCTTTTCTCTTTATCAAAAGCACATCTAAGCTGTTCCTTAGTTTCTTCATCTGGAAAATTAGGATAATAATAGGCCTTACCTCACAGGCTTATTATAAGGATTAATGAACTAATGTATGAAAGGGCTTAGGATAGTGCCTGGTGTACGTCATCATCATGATCATCATGATCATCACGATCCTTCCATATCTAGCTCAAATCCCTTCTACTTTGGCTAGCTTTTCTGAACACCCTAGTGGGAAGTAATATTTCTCTGTCTCAACTACTATGGTATGTATTGTTGATGCTTATTTGGGATAGCATTGTCAGTTATTTTTATCATGTGCACAGTATTTCATTCATCAGATATGAATTGAGCACCTACTATGAGCTAAACATGATCCCTGCTTTCCAAGAGTTTACAGTTTGGTGGCCTAATTTACTTCTGGACAGATTGGTCTGTAAGCAATAACCTACTCAAAAGGGAATACAGATTTTTTGGTACAGTCTAGTGTAAGGAAGGGGACATGTCATAAAATGGCAGCTTTGTGTCTGTGGTCTCATCAGTTGGGTGGTCTTTTATATAGTTACATCACCTGAGGACAATTGTGGGTTTTTCCCAATGCCTACTGGGACACCCCACTTGTCTGCATGAACTTCCTGATGTTTCTTGCGTTGAGGACTCTAGAAGCAAGCAACCAGCGAGTTAGGTAGTTCATCTCCCTCTCCTGCCCCAGGGGATTCCCACTTTGTGATTTCACCCTTGGTCTGACTTTCTGTAGCCATGCATGTAGCAGTGCAATATCTTGAGCACTTGGCTGGCCATTCCCTGATCCAGACAACGGAACACGTGTTTGACTTAGCAGTAAATATTTATTTCACTCATAGCTGTCTTTGATATCAGAGTTACTTTTCTGGGGCATGGAGAGGATTTGTTTGTAAAAGGACCTTAGCTCCCTAATACAATTTTCTATGAACTCCCCGTTGCAAAGACCCTGTGTGTGGACTTAACGACCTTCTCATTTTCTCTTGGCAACTACCTTTAAGGCCTGGCTCAAGCATTACTTCTGATGCTCTTTGCACCTTACCACTCTTCTCTTTCAGCAGAACTTCCTTTCTTTTTGTGCTACTACTTCCCTGATTGTACTAAAATTTCACTCTCTCAGTTGGTTCAGAATAAAATAAAATTCTTTTCTTGCCCATGAGAACCTATAGGACCTATTGCCTAATTTTCCACTCCATACTTATCTCTCACTTCTCTCCCCATTGCTCACAAAGTCCCAGCCCTGATTGCCTTCTCTGATAGTTTTCACCAGAGGAAACTCTTCCAGCCTTAAGGCCTTTTGCACTGGCCTTTCCCTGTGTCTGAAATACATTTTCTGTTGGCACCATCTCATCCCTGAAACATCAGCTTCCCTGACTCCATTATATCATCCAGGCTTTTCTCAATTACAAAACCTTGTGTATTCCTTGCATAGTATTTATGATGATCTTTATTTGGTGAATGTGCCTCTCCAACACTAGCATACAGTTCCATGAAGACAGGGACTCTATCTTATTTCCTACTGTATTTCTAACAATACCTGGTACGTGGCAAGCAATCAAGAACATTTGATGTTGTTGACAAATAGAGAAGACAGATATGGATCAAACATTTCTACCAATACGTGGTTCTCAACTGTGCTACACGCTATAAAGGAAAAATCTCAGAGCTTTGAGGACATACAACAGGGAGTTAGGGATGGCTTCCCTGAGAAAGCAATGTTTATTGTGACACCTGAAGAACGAGTAATATGTATCATGGTAAATGCAGAGAGTATTTTCCAAGTGAGAGGGAAGATCATGTGCTCAGGCTCTGGGATAGGAGGTAGCGTGGTGCATGCAAGGACCTGAAAGAAGCCTGGTGTTCAGGGCACCAGCAGAAGGCAGACAATAAAGGAGAAAAAGGACAGATCATGCACATAACTTTTCTCTCCCAGGAGACTGCAAACCGTCTAGATAGGGGGTGAGTTGGTGGGGGTGTGAGGCTGGGGTGGGCAATGTCTTTTTTTTTGCTCTCTCTCGTACAATGGCTGACAGGTAGAAGGAGCTCAATGAATGATATTTAAGCAGAAGGGGTTTGGAGTTAGTGCTTCTTCCCAAAGTCAGCTCATATGTAGCATCTGCAGATCAATAATTACACAGCATGGAGAATAGCTATTTCTGTAGGGAGCCTGGCTCCCATAATTGTTGGTGAAGAGTCATTAGATGTGCCTAGAATTCCTTATTCTGTCAGCAAACCTTCATCATCACATTTCGCTCTTTATCATCTCAGCAGTCTCAACTTTTAGAAAAGGCTGACTGGGATAATCTGGCTAACCAATGAATGTCATGAAAATTAGACTTTGGTTTATAGTATACCAAATAGAAGGATACCTGTTGTCCATTTTTAAAGGCAAAAACAAGCTCTAGTTTGTGCTTTGGTTAATGAAAAATATTCAAAATACTACCAACAAATCCTTTCTCTCAAAATTTCACTTATTTCTCTTTTTTAAAAATATCTCAAATAGTCAAAGGAATTTGTTTTAAATGAAGCAAAATGGAGATGAAATGCTTTCCTCTTAAGTCATGCATTGCATTTTGTTTGTGAGATTACAGCTCTTCAAACATATTCTTGATGAGTTAAAGATTCAAGAAGAATGGGGAAACCCAATAGATTTTGGTACCAATAGTTAGTAGGAACATGTAATTGATTTATTATTTGAGTAGTAGTGAGACTAAAGCATTTTGTAAGAAGCTTTGCTCTAAAAGCTACTCACTAGTGATTTGAAAACAGAAGGTATTAAAATTTACCAAATAAAGGCTTGTTATATATTTATTTTAAAACTTGCTTCCCTTGGTCATTGCTTTGAAGGTCAAATTAACTCTAGTCAAGAAACGCATTCTAACAAGACAAAATGGAATCACACACTCCTATTGCCTTGTTTAATTGGTACTTTACACCTTAACATTCAATATGATGGAATGTCATGAAACTGTGAAGCTGACATTAATGAGGTTACCTGGTTCATTCCAGGCTTTTGTGTGGCATTTATTGATTTGACTGCCTTTGAAAATTATACTCTAAATAATATTTTAAATGAAAGGTAGAAGTGGATAGAAATGTCCTCATTCTTCATCTTGATCATAGCATTTCAAGTTTTTAAAAGAGTCCTTTATCCCATTTCCATTTTAAACAAACTTTTGTTTTTCTTTAATCACACTCCACCAAGTGCCCACAGACATTTTTAAGCACAGATTTAAGCTTTCAGTTTATTTTGTGGGGTTATTTTATTGCGCAATTTGTATTTTTTAAAAATGTGCTGACAATGGTCAGAAAGAGAGTAGTTAATGTAAATTATAAAATTCTTATTAAAATTTACTGATAACTAATGACTGTTAACTGATATCTAAATTTGGATTAATGCCAAAATAGAGAATGTTGAAAAATGATACTTTTATTATGAACTCAATTTCCTGACCTATCATTTACTTCCCTACCCTGTGTTCCCTTTTCATTTAGGTATGACAAATCCTTTGGCATAAATCTTGGAGGATAGGGAAGAGTATATTATTCAACCTCCAAACCATACTAACAGATTAAAAAATCTGTTTATTAAGTACAGTGATTGACCAGAATTGATTCAAATCATATGTATGTAAGCGCAAATAATTTTCTTGTCCAGGAGAATATCTCAATACTAGCCAACCTTTTAGGATTGAATGGCAATATTTATGACTGACTTAGAAATATGGCTTTTATATCTGGAGAGTAAGATCAATGCTTATTGGTGAACTAAATATTGTAGGTGGACAGAGTGGCTGACGCATGGTGACTGCCTAACAGTTAATCAGCTCCCTCTCCTTTTGCTATAGCAGGGGCTCTCAACCTGTAGTCCCCAGACAAGCAGCATCAGCATCATCTGGGAACTTGTCAGAAATGCTAATTCTTAGGCTCCACCCCAGACTTACTAAATCAGATTCTCTGGGGCTGGAGTCCAATAATCGGAGTTTTAACAAGCCCTCCCGATGATTCTGATGCATGCTAAAGTTTGAGAATCTCTGCTCTAGAAGTTTAAGTGTATTGAGCTTTCAGTGATTTTCTAGGATATCCCTTAAGAAAAATAAACCTTAATTCTGCTCATGTTTTGTTTAACACTTTCCTCACACAGCTAACTTTTGTTGAGTTCTTAACAATGTGTTTGCATTGTGCTAAACTCCTAAAAGAATATCTTACTTAATCATTTACTACAATGTACTATCATTATGATCATTTTAGAGATGGGAAACCTGGGACTTTAAGAAGTTAAATAAATTGCTGAAGGTCACATAGAGGGTTAAAGGGAGCTGAGATTTAAATCCAAGCAGCCTGATATTTGAGCTTCCTCATTGTGCTATAAAGCTCTTTGTTACTGAGTAATTATAAGCATAGATAGCCAAAGCTACTAATAAAACCTGTGCTGACAAATCTATTAGATTCTCCCTAACACTCTGATCTTTCCAACCATAATCTAAACTGAACAATTACATTCTGGTACTGCATTAGTTTTAGTTTCCATTTGTACTAGCAGTAGTAGTGCAAATTGACATGCCTCTAAAGGTTGGAGCTGGTAATAACCTTAAAAATGTACTAGCCAACAGAATTTCACTTTGACTCCATGTTCAGAACAAGTGTACAAGGAATGTAGATATTTTATTTCTTGGAAAACAGTAGCACATGTTGATCAGTAGGGGATAGAACAGAGAGGAGAAAACAGCAATTCAGGGAAAGCAGGAAGCTTGGAAATGGGGACTGATAATAGAATGAACAGTGCCAACACACACTGCAGGGAATCAGATACCAAGCACAGCATCCTCATTAGAAGAGTGGCAGTCATGACTGAAGTTTCCAGTTGTAAAGTCCCAGGTGAGCCATATTAGTAAGCATTCTGACCGCTAGACCCTGATTTTTATTTAATGGTTCCAGTGTGAGAAAATGATGGAACGAGAGGCTTCAGTTGATAAAGAAGAGTGCCCAAGGATAACAGAGGAGGTGACCACAAGGTTAATGCGTCAGAGAAGAAGTCTCTGCTGTTCATCTCTTTTTTTCTTTACCTTCCCTCACTCTTCGTATTTCAGAAGAGTGAAACTCTCCTCTCCCTACTTGTGTGTCCTTGGAATTTCTGTGTAATGCTGAGTTTGTCCTCTGTTTGTCACTTGTCAATGACCGGCAATGATGTTGGAAGTCAGATGGAAAACTATCCAATTATATCTGAGGGCACTTCAGGTCTGTAATAAGCAGCGGAGTTGAGCTGTTATCATACTATAATGAAGCTTTCCTCTGCCATCAGCGGCTTGGCTTGTAGAACCTCATCAGATATCTCTAGTAGGTCAACTCCTCAATTGCACATTTAAAGCACAGGACCCTACAGGGCACAAGAAAAGGCTTTGAACGATTGAGTGTAATCTTCTTTTTAATGTTGTTTTCCCCAGGATAACACCTAATTGCTTTGTAAACGGTCCTGGTTTTTGCCTTCAACAATCTTGCACGGAAGGCAATTATGGATTTTTTTTTGATGTGTAAAATACCTTCTTAGGTTTATTTCTTTCAACTTTTATTTACGCCGTCCAGTTATAAAACCTGTGTAGCTTGCAGTCATTATTCCTTGTCATCTTCCAAGTTACGTCCTTCATTCTTTAAGATTTTCATGTTCTCTGATGAAGAGGTAAATTACTGGATGAGCACAGCAACTGTACACACGTGGCTTACTATCAAGGTGGAAAAGAGACTTGCTCACTTTTAGTGTAATTGATGTGACTCTCAATGCTCAGATCTCTGTTTCTAAACTTGAACAGCAGCCTTGGGTAGAGAATTTGGAGGCTGTGAAGGCAGTTCTTCTTGGGAAGACAAGCAAGGTGCCAAGCAACTTTCCTAGAAGCTATTCTTAATTGCTGCTCAAATTTCAGAACTGGGATTGCTCCTTAAATGCAAAGTGCACCTTTCCTCTCAGCAGCACGGCATTCTGTAGTGGAGGAGTGAGCTCTGCTTATCAAATCTACAGGCACCTTGTTTTATTCTTTGAAGACAGAAACCATTAGGTCTCAATCCTTTTCCTCTTTTTATTCCAGGGCGCTGTTCCTATTTTTTCATAATTACTCTATTAGTACTCACTGCTAGAAGCCCAGCTTCCTTCCTAGCTCAAACAGTCATGAATTTTAATTATTCTGCCCACATTGGCTTGTCTATCTGCCTATGAGCCTATCTTTTATTATTGGAAGAATTCATGAAAAGGGGATTTGGAGTTCTTGCCTTTGTAATTAAAAAGAATCTCTGAGATTATGCAAGTGATATTCCTTTGCCCTTCAGAAAAATGTAATTGTTATGTGAAACAATATTTATCCTCTTTCAATACTATTTCTTGGTGACGGAATAGCACTACGGATATGTGTGACCTTCAAAGATAATAACGCCATTGTTACCTGTGCAGACACTGCATTTTAAGGGATTTGGCTTTTTGGATGATATTTTCTTGTTTTGAATATTGTTTTCATTTGGACAGAAAGGCAAAGCAACTTTGGTGGTTTCTTAAAAAACTATTCTGGATTTAAGTGCCTCATCTTTGGTACCTATGCTGACACCTATATTCTTTCCCCCATTAGTATAGGCAATTTTGGCTGGATGCATCAATGTACTTCCACTTGGACATCAGGATGCCAGGGGAAATTCAGGGGCTTGCAAGTTGCAGGCTTGGACTTGGACTCTTGACCAGGCTGTGCCCTTAGCCAGCTGCTGGACTTGGCCAGTCACATAACTGCTCTGGGCCTGTATTCTTTCAATCTCACATTGAAGAAGTCCTATAAAGTGCTTTTAATGCTATGTTTCAGTTCTCAAGTCCTGATTTTTTGTTTCTATATATCCAGTGATGATAGAAGCACTAAGACCTAAGCTAATGAAGAACCCCCTTGAGTGGGATGGTGCTCTTGTAGTGCTGAGCTCTTTGCAGAGCTCACTAACCAAGTACACACTTCCTTTCCCAATGCCCAGGCTAGGTCAGCTCATTCCTGTTCTCAAAGTGTGAGGCAAATGAACTTGAGGTAATTTACAGTATTTCCATTGGTTATATAAAAGAGATGATTTGCCAGAAAGCTCCTTTTTTTCTGGCAAGGCCACTGAGATAGGAAATCAATAGCTGTCAATAAATCATCAATGATTTCTTCAAAAAGGGAATGAATACTGCAAATACTTTGGAGTTATCTTTCCAGTCTTTTCATCAAACATCTATATTGTTAATAAACAAAATAAAATTGGATGTATAGTGATATATCTTGCTCTGTTCTCTCATCTTTGTAAAAATATTTCTTTTTTGAGCCTTACTTTACATATGTTAAAATATATATTTCAGGCCTGTTTTAGTTCACTTTTTAGATGTTGTTCTTCATACTCAACGGCTTGGATTCACTGAGTACCTTCTACATGGCAATTACTTTAAACGTGTGATCTCATTTCATATTCACAATAATGCTATGAAGTAGGTATTATGATTGCCATTTTATAGATCAGGCAACTAAACATTAGAAAACTTAAGTAACTTGCCTAAAGTCACCCAAGTAGCAAGTGGGAAGCCAGGATCCACATGCAGGGTATCTGAATCTAGTTCCTAGGTCCTTAGCAACTACTCTAAGGAATGAACCTGTACTATTCATGATGTTGTCTATGTAAGTTGTATTAGAGACTCCTCATTCTTACTGTTTTTATCTGAAATATTTGTGTAATTAAGAAAATGGCCATTTGACCTTATATATAAGTCATTTCACTTCTCTGAGTCTTGGTTTTTTTAATCTATAAAATGGGTAGCATGTTAACAGTTCTTAATTCAAAGGACTGTGTGAAAATTGAAATAATGAGTGTGAAAATGTCTTAGAAACTGAGAGCAAAGCACCTTGCCTTCCAAGCAGGGATTTTAAACATGTGGCTTTTAAGTGATTTTGAACTCAAATATCTTGGAAAGAAACATTTTGGCAATTAAAATCAATTTTCCCCCTTGAATGAATCAAATATTTCTTTGACTTCTAGATTTCATTTTGAAAATTTATATTTGAAACCTAAAGACTTTTTAAAAAGGAATTTCAACAAGGAATGAACTGAATCATTGACAGTCAATGTGTCATAAAGGATTCAAGTGTTCATTCAATATGTAACAAATGTTTCCTTAGTGTGCTAAGCACCCAAGACACCCAGGCACTGGCATGTGCTATGACCATCACTACAAAGAGGGGTCTTAGTCCTGACAAAGCTCTCTGTGACCATTTGTCATAAAGGTTGGCTAAGTGGTCCTCTAATAAATGTGAGGAACATCACTGAACTTATCATTTTACAGGTGAGAAAACTGAGGCCCAGAGATATGAAGAAACTTGACCAAGGTTGACCAGCTGGCCAGTGAAAGAGATAGACATAAGTAAAACCAGCCCCATAACCCCATGCTCCCTTTTAACGCCAGCTAAATATCTGCAGATCACAGATGAATTAGATGGATAAGCCAGTGCCTTTGTGCTTCGAAGGTATTAGGTGGATGTTTGTGTACAGGTGCTTAGATTTTCCCTTCCATCCTAATTTGTACAGAAATTTCTGGCTTTCCTGGAAACTTGTTTTGGGCGTGACAAGCCTGGTTGCTTCGCTTCCTGATCATTATGCTGTAGCACCGTTCCCCTGATCTTAAATTCACTTTCGATATTTCTTGGCCACTGGGCACATTATTTGACATTTATTTACACTTATCTGCATTTTCCATCTTCTAAGCCCACATATAACACATAGTAATGTAAATCCTTGGCTGCCACCTGGCATTTGGGTACCTTATTATTTACCGTGCTGTGCCTCTCCCCCTGTTTAATGTAATCTGCAAATCTTGTTCTCAGTACCAAGTTATTTGTATACATAATTAAAATATGTGGTCCCTTCCAACACTGATCCTTGTCATATGTCTTACTAGTGATTTCTTTCCCAGATGGTGTGAATATTTTGCTTTTATTTATTTTGCTCCTTGGGAGGCGATGGGGCAAAGCAGGCTCAACAATGTTCCAGAAGGCTAACCCTGTTCTTTAAAGTTCTAAAGAATCACAACATCCTTAGCATTTACTCATTTGCTGAGTGATTTCTGACATGTTCCTTTTTAATGAAAAGAACTTCTGACCAGTAATTGCAATAAACATATATTAATGGCACACTTATGATGGGGAATCATTTCTCCCGTTTGGAGGCTTTATAATTGGAGATAAGATCTGAGTTCATTATCACCATGTACCAGGGTGCTCATTGTTCTCCTCTCTAACATCATGTGGGGACCATTTCTGGATAAACGATATTGCACCAGACTACTAATACCGAGAATTAGCTAGGGGTCTGATTGTATAGGGGCCTAGAGGGAGTTAACTCTCATAGACATATGGCAAATTGCTTCCCAAACAGTCATTGCACGGATGGGAAATTCTCTGATGTTTGAAACTTTCTGCTAGTTGAATGAGGAGTATTTAACAGTATGAACCAACGAGGCTGTCCTCATTTTTAAGCAATGTGGAGTTGTTTATAAGCACCCCATCCCCACACACGCATGTATTCCTAAACTTCTTAAACTTCTCTCAACAGCTTAGATGTTTAACAGGTGTCATATATCTGCCATTTCTTAATTAGATGAGTTTTTAGCATGCATGTGCCTTTGGGATAGGTAACGGATTGATTTAAATGAACACTGATGTATACGAGAACTAATTTCCAAAGTGGAGGGCTGTCAGGGAGGGTTGCGAGGAGAAGGGTGCTGTGTATAGAGAAGAAAGTCAGTGGGGTGAGGTGGGGAGGAAGCAAGATAAACCTAGCATAGTATGTGATAGTTTTTCCTAAATGCGGGTTTTCTGATGAAGGAACTTGAAGGCTCTATAAACCACTGCATTGATTCACAGTGCTACTTCAGAATTAACCCTCTACATTTGCAAAATTTACCCTCATGTTCAAGTTTATTGCGTCAGCCTACTGACAGCAAATTTCTCTAGAGGTTCTGTGAGGAGCAAGTGTGAAAGGCAGGGACTGAAGATTAAAATACAGATGAGATTCCATTTCTCCTCAGCAGCTCCCATTTTCTCTCTGAAAAGTAAAAAGCTATGCAATCTGTCTCTGGGTGTCTGGCAACACGAGATGTTTATTTTTCAGTCAACACAGGCTCTGTGAATCCTTTAGAAATTTTAACCTTGGTTTTCTATCAATGCCGTTGGCGCTCCTTAGGGGGTTACTACCCCATGAGATGTTTTGTGGAGTAGTACTTTGTCTTGCTGTGGAGACAAACTCAGCTCAGTTCCAGAATTTCTCCCAGAAGCGCCACAGCCGGAAAGAGAAGAGACAAGCCAGATAAGAAATAAAGCACTTCCCCAAATAGATAAAAGCTTTAAAAACATGGTTTGTTTGACTATTACATTTTTTTTCTCATAGGTATTGGTCTTATTCAGAGTTGTTATTCAGCTGGTATGTATCCATATGGCTGCACCTGTAGTTAAAAATATTATCGACTTGCATCAGTTTTTCTTCTTTTATTTTTTAATTCACATGCACAAAAATTCACTCCTTTTGATGTACCATCCATGAGTTTTGACAAATACATACAGTCATAACCACCACCATAATCAGGATAAAGTATAGTTCCATTACCCTAAAATCTCCCTCATGTTGCCTTTTGTAGTTATATTTTCCTCTAACCCTTAAACTTGTGATATATTCCTTTATCAGATATGTAATTTGCAAATATTCCCTCCCAATCTGACTTAAAAATTCTGTGAACAATGTCTGCCCCAGGGCCAAAGTTTTGAATTTAGATGAAATCAATTTTTTTTCTTTTATAGATCATGTTTTTGGTGTCAAATATAAAATGTGACTTACCTGAGGTTACAAACATTTCCTCCCATGGTTTCTATTCAAAGCTCTATAATTTTAAGGCTTTACATTTGCGACTATAATCCCTTTTAAAACTAATTTTTGTAAATAAGTGAGGTATAGGTTGAGATTCCTGTTTTGAAAATGGATGTTCGATTGTTCTAGCAGCATTTGTTGAAACACTATCCCCTCTCCATTTAATTGCCTTTGCACCTGGGTCAAAAATTGATTGGCCATAATTTTGTGTCTCTTGGTCTAGAATCTATTCTGTCCAATTGATTCATTGGTCTCTTCTTTCACCAGAACCACACTGTTTTGATTACTGTAGCTTTATAGTAAGTCTTGAAATAGAATATTATATAGGTCTAATTTGTTCTTTTCAAAATTATTTTTGATATTTGAGTTCCTTTGACTTCAATATAAATTTTGGAGTCAGTTTGTCAATAGCTACAAAAAAGTTTGCTGATTTAGATTGAGATTGCATTGGATCTAGACACCAAACAGGGGCCATTGACATCTTAATAATATTGAGTTTTCCAATCTATGAACATCTTCTCTCCTTTTATTTAGATCATCTTGATTTCTTTCATCAATGTTTGGTTGTTTTTAGCATAAAGATTCTGCACATATTTTGTTAGATTTATACCTAAGCTACATTTCTTGGCCTGCTATTTAAAATTTTTTTCTTTTTATTTCAATTTCCAATTGTTCATTACTGATATATAGGAATATGATAAATTTTTCTATATTGACTTGGTATCCTGCAATCTTGCTAAACTCACTTCTTTGATCAAGGAGATATTTTGTAGAATATTCTGGATCTTTTCCATAGACAGTCATGTTCTCTATAAATAAACACTGTTTTATTTCCTTCTTTCCAATCTGTATGCCTGTTGTTTCTTTTCATTATCTTGTTGTAATGGCTAGGTCTTATGGTATGGTGTGTTGAATAGTAGGGTGAGACAGGACATCCTTGCCTTTTTCCAGAACTTAAGTGGAAAGTATTCAGTCTCTCATCATTAAGTATGATGTCAGCTATTTTTTTTGTTTTCTTTGTAAATGTCCTTTATTAGGTTAAGTTCTCTTCTATTGCTAGTTTTCTAAGAGTTTTTATCACAAAGGGATGTTGAATTTTATCAAATGTTTTTTCTGCCTCTATTAAGATAATAATACAGTTTTTCTTAGTCTGTTAATATGGTGAATTACATTGATTGATTTTTGAATATTGAACCATCCTTGCCTTCCTTAGATGAATCCCACTTGGTTGTGATGTGATCCTTTTTTTTTATAATGCTGGATTTTTTAATATTTTGTTGAGGATTATTTTGTCTATATTCATGAGGGATATTGCTCTAGAATTTTCCTGTAATGTACTGTGTGTCTTTGGTATTAGAGTAATGCAGGTCTCATAAAATGAGTTGAGAAATGTTGTTCCTCTTATATTTTCTGGAATAGATTGTAGAATTGATATAACTTCTTTATTAAATGTTCAGTAGTGTACTCCTTCAAGTAAAACATGGAACTTTTAAAACTATATATGTTCCAGCTTCAACTGTGCTTGCTTAAAAGGAAAAGGAAATTGTTGCCTTTGATTTTTTTCTCTTTCCAGTTCTTGTGAGCTAGAGTATGGACATGCCTACAATCCAGTTTTAAGCATGCAGAAATGGACATCGGTCTGGAATAGTGAAGCAATGAGAAGGAAGAAGTCTATATCTTTAAATGACCATCTGGAACAGAGTCACCCTGCCAACTAAGACTCCTCATTTTTGTTGAGTAAGAAAAAAAAAAATCTTTTTTAAGCCACTATATTTTTGGGTCTTGTTATTAGTGGCTTAAACTTCACCTTATTTATCCTGACTGAAAAGAAGGTCCTGTTGTCTAAACATTATTGAGATTCACCTGCAAGAAGTCTAATGGGATTAAACACTGGAGAAGGCTATGAATAGATTCAACTTCTTCCATGGGAAAGGTTATAAAATCGAGTGAGGGCACACCCTCAATTTTCCTGGGGCAGTGGACTATGTTTTGTACACACTGAAATTTCTTAAAGCATCTTCCTCTCTTGGGCCAATTTAGATATCTAGATTGCTTGGACTAAATTTTTCCAGCTACTGGCAATGAGCAGAAAGGAAAGTATTATTTGGGCATATTTGATAGGGAATGAGAAGACATCTAGAACTCTTTGGAAGGTCTCTTTCACAGTGTCTTAAAATTTCTACTTCATTACAATTAAAGAAATTAATGTATGAACAAACAGAGAGGGCAGTCTTCCCTGATTTTAGACAGATTCTAAAACACGATGCCTGGGGGCCGGCCCAGTGGCACAGCAGTTTAGTTCGCACTTGGCAGCCCGGGGTTCACGGGTCTGATCCCAAGCGCCTGCCAATGCACTGCTTGTCAGCCATGCCGTGGCAGCGTCCCATATAAAGTAGAGGAAGATGGGCACGGATGTTAGCCCAGGGCCAGTCTTCCTCAGCAAAAAGAGGAGGATTAGCAACGGATGTTAGCTCAGGGCTGGTCTTCCTCACAAAACAAAACAAAACAAAACAAAAAAAACCACAATGCCTGCATAAAGCTTAGTTAGAGTAGGTAGAAATATAAAAAGATTAAAGAATATATGCTATTGTGTCTTGGGTCTGAAGTGTTTGAATCTCAAGAGGCTATAATTTACAAATAAATTCAGTAAACTCCAATAGACTTGAATTCCTCAACACATGGGAGAGATCCAGTTATAGAAGGAATTGCTGTCATTTGGAGGCCTAATAATATAATAATATATAATAATAGTGGACAGTTAAAAGAATCTCCAAAACAAACCAAAAAAGAATTTTTAAAACCATACCGAGTTTTATTATTAGAAAATATAAATGAATAGCTTCCACCATGTTTCTTCTCCTCTTTCTCTCCTTGCTCCCTCTAAACTTACCGTGGCATTGGTGCTACCCCTTCAGAATGCAGAAAGCCTTATGGAATTTTGTAATACCGGGAAGATGAGTGCATTTTATAACCCAGCTAGTTCATAAATAACTAGATGTGTGCACAAGTACTTCAGAATACATATACACGCACATCAATCTTGATAGCATCTTTGTTGTAATAGCCCCAAATTGAAAACAATCCAAATGCCCATCAACAGTAGAATGGGTCATAAGTTATGTTTTATTCACAGGGAAGTATATTCTAGAGTGAGGAAATGAATAAATCTCAGGTATGCACAACTTGGATTTATAATGCAAATATACTGTGGACCAAAACAAACAAGACTTAAAAGAATAATACAGTACTATTTCATTCATATAAAGTTCCCAAACTGAGCCGAACCATGGTTTTTAGGGATGCAGTCATAAATGAGTAGTAAGACTATAAAGAAAAGCAAGGAAGTGATTATCTTATAAGTGAAAATAGTGATTATCTCTGGTGGGGATAGAGAAGTTTGTAACTGGAAAAGGATGAAAGTGTGGTTTCTGGGGGTGCTGTCAATGTTCTATCTCTTGACTTGCTTGTGGTTACTGGTGTATTAATTGTCTATTGCTGCATGACAAATTATTCCAAAACTTAGCGATTTAAAACAACACAAATTTATTATCTCATGTTTATGTGGGTTAGAAATCCAGGCACAGCTTAACTGCATCCTCACTTCAGGTTCTCTCACAGGCTGAAATCAAGGTGTTGGCTGGGGCTGCAGTCATCTCAAGGTTCAACTGGAGCAGGATCCTCTTCCAAGTTCATTTAGTGATTATTGAGAGGATTCAGTTCCTTGGTGGCTGTTAGCCAGATGCTACTCTCAGATGGCCCTGTCCATAAAGCAAGCATGCAAAATGAGCCAGAGAGAGAATACCAGCAAGATGGCAGTCATAATTATTTATTACCTAATTTCAGAATTGATATCCTATCACTTTTCCTATAATATATTCATTAGAAGCAAGTCACTAGGGCCAACCAACACTCAAGGTGAGGGGATTACACAGAGTACAAATACCAGGAGCTGGGGATCATTGAGAGCCATTTTAAAGATGTCCATCACACTGGTGTTGGCTTTATAATTATTTGTGAAAGGGTACTTTCAAGCTTATGTACTTTTCTGTTGATGTGTTCTATTTAACAATAATGATGTTAAAGGATATCTCAGGGACTAGTAGTTACAGAAACTGAAATGATCCCTTTCTTGTGAATATATCCTCCATCCTCCCCAACTAGCACAAATGGTGTCTGGCACATACGAGATACTAAATATTATTTGCTGAATAAATTAATGAGCTAAATCTTTGCACCCATGGGAAGAGATAACAATTTTCACTGAAACAGTCACAAAATAGTTCTAGTGAGTATAAAATTTAAAACATAAGGATAGAGAAAATATATTTAACTGCAGTAAAATTTCTCTACCCAAGCAGAAGAAACATGTGTTAAATATTCAGAGGAAAAAAGTTACATAGGAGAAAAGAGGAATATAGACTAAACATGGGAAAAGTTGGGATGATGAGAATTGGGATACCACTTTGGGGATGTATCTTGCAGTCTGATTTTAAGTAACTTCTGACAAGGTGTCTCCCATTATCCTTGGGTTATTAATTCATGATCTAGTTTACTTTATCCCTATAGGTTTAGTTCTGGGAGCATGTTCTTGATTAGATATTGGCAGGCCTCAGAAAGTTAGTTTCAAACTGTTTGATTCCATCATGATAGACTTAGAGTGTCCATCTGTACCCTTTTGAGAATGTATCTTTCAGTAGAACAGGAAATTCAACTGAACAATTCAAATTCACTATATTAAGGCCATGAAACAAGGGGCTTAATTGGGACAATTTGTGAGGGGCAGGTGCAAAAAGGCAGTTAGAGGTGTCCATGGGGACACCTACAAAATGGGGTATTGATATTGTTTGGGTCTCAAAGATAAGACCAAAAGGATGATTTTTAGGGGTTCTGTCCACTGCACTTTGCTTTTCAGAGACTTGAATCTTTGTGAAGGAGCAGCTAGAGAACAGGTAAAGTCATGTATGCAGGTTCGACATCAAAGACTTTAGGTCCTGGCATGGTCTTTAGAGATCACCGACTGTGCTCACTCCATTTACAGAGGTGGAGTCAGAGTCCCAGGAAAGTCCTGACTCAACTGAAGCAAATGGCCAATTAGTATTTTTCTTTATTAAGCTATGATGTTTCACATGAGTTTTAATACTTCATTTTACTTAAGCAATAAGTTATTTGATGCAGATATTAAGTTTGATATAGATATCGTTTAAATATATACCTTAAGTCCTGAAATGGACTATATTAGAGCAATTTGATGTAATAAGTTTGGAGAAAATGCTTAATCATTTGAATTATGAAGTTTTAGTGAAAGTCTGAAAGAGTATCATTCTAAACTGAGATTGAGATGGATAATGTCAATTTCTTCAGCAGCAGATTCCGGTCATTTTGGTCTCTTCTACATCTTGACATTTAGGAGCCTCCTTTCTTCTCTTGTGGGATCTGGTCTCAGTTAAAATTCCTTAGTTCTGAAAGCAAATTCAAGGTAGAGCAGAACATACTCACTCTGAACTACTTTTCCTTCCCTCATAAGTCTTGTGTTGAGAGTCCAAATTTTATATAAAAACATTAGCCTCCCAACAGCTTTTCATATTCTGTCCCCATATGCCCTGATTTCCAGCTCCTTCCTGAAATCCCTGTGTTTACCCTCCTCCTCCCAAAGCAGTGTATTTTACATTTTCACACTCAGATCAAAATACTGAGTAGAGAAATTGCTCCCAGATGCGTACCTGGGGGATCTTGGTTTCTAACAGGAAAGTTCAATCAAAGAGAGGGGCTTTTATCCACTGAGGTTTTAAGGAGCCTTAAGATTCCTGGCAAAACAATATAAAACCTCCAAAGAAAAACTAGCCAATGATATAATCCATATTTGACTTGCCAAGGTTAGTAATATTACTATTATGCTTTGAACTGCTATTCTTTTGTAGGATCTTACACTTATAGTAGGGGACCCAACCACATGCTGTCTACAAGAAACTCACTTCAGCTTCAAGGACACACATATGCCGAAAGTGAAAAGGTGGAAAAAGATATTCCACTCAAATGAAAACCAAAAGAGAGCAGGGTTAGCTATACTTGTAATAGACAAAATAGACTTTAAGTCAAAAACTAACAAGAGGCAAAGAAGTTATTATATAATGATAAAGGGGTCAATTCATAAAGAAAACATAAAAATCATAAATACATATGTCCTCAACATTGGAGCACCTAACTATATTAAACAAATACGAATAGATCTGAAGGGAGTAATAGACAACAATACAATAATAGTAGGGGACTTAAATATCCGACTTTCAACAATGTATAAATCATTCAGATAGAAAATCAATAAGGAAACAACAGACTTGAACTCTACTTTAGAGCAAATGGATCTTACAGATTATACTGAACATTCCATCCAACAGCAGCAGAATACACGTTCTTTTGAGGCACACATGGAACATTCTCTAGGATAGATCATATCTTAGGTCACAAAACAAGTCTCAGCAAATTTAAGAAGATTGAAATTATACCAAGTATCTTTTCCAACTACAGTGGTCTGAAACTAGAAATCAATAACACGAGGAAAGCTGGAAAATACACAAGTATGTGAAAATTAAACAGCACACTCCTGAAAACCAATGAACCAAGGATGAAATCAAAAGGGAAATAAAATAATATCTTGAAACAAACAAAAATGGAAATACAACATACCAAAACTTACAGGATGCAGCAAACCAGTTCTAAGAGGGTTGTTTATGGCAATAAATACCTACATTAAGAAAAAAGAAAGATCTCAGATAAACAACCTAAAGTAACAACTCAATGAAACAGAAAAAAGAATAATAAACTATGCACAAAGTTAGGAGAAAGTAGGAGATAAAGATCAAAGCAGATATCAATGAAATAGAAGTCAGAAAAACAACAGAAAAGATAATGAAACTAAGAGCTGGTTTTTTAAAAAATAAACAAAATTGACAATACATTAGCTAGACAAGAAAAAAAGAGAGAGGATTCAAATAAATAAATTTATAAACAAAAAGGGAGACATTACAACTGATACCACAGAAATACAAAGGATCATAAGAGACTACCATGAACAATTATACACCAACAAATTGGACAGCCTATGAGAAATAGATAAATTCCCAGAAACATATAACCTATCAAGTCTGAATCATGAAGAAATAGAAAATTTGAACAGACCAATAACCAGTAAAGAATCACTAACCAAAAACTTCCCAACAAAGAAAAGCCCAGTACCAGATGGCTTCATGGATGAATTCCACAAAATGTTTAAAGAAGAAATAATGCCAATTCTTATCAAATTCTTCCAAAAAAATTGAAGAGGAAGAAATACTCCCAAACTCATTTTATGAGGCCAGCATTACCCTGATACTAAAGCCAGGTGAGGATACTACAAGAACAGAAAACTACAGGCCAATATTCCTGATGAAAATGGATGCAAAAATCCTCAACAAAATTCAGCAAACTGAATTTAACAGAACATTAAAAGAATCATACACCAGGATCAATTGGGATTTATTCTTTGGATGCAAGGATAGATCAACATACACAAACCAATAAATGTGATACACGACATTAATAGAATGAAAGACAAAAATCCTTTGATCATCTCAATAGATGTAGAAAAAGCATTTGACAACATTCAACATCCTTTCATGATAAAAACTCTCAACAAATTGGTTGTAGAAGGAACATACCTCAACATAATAAAGGTCACGTATGACAAACCAACAGCTAACATCATACTCAGCAGTGAAAAGTTGAAAGCTTTTCCTCTAAAATCAAGAAGACAAGCATGCCCACTCTCCTTACTCCTATTCAACAGAGTACTGGAAGTCCTAGCCAGAGAAATTATGCAAGCAAAAGAAATAAAAGACATCCAAATCAGAAAGGAAGAAGTAAAACTGTCTCCGTTTGCTGATGACATGATTTTGTATATAGAAAATCCTAAAGACTCCACCAAACCACTGGTAGACCTAATAAATGAATTCAGGATTCGTAAACTTTCAGGATACAAAATCAACAACAACAACAAGAAATTAGCATAAAAAGAAGGAAATCCTGCCATTTGCAACAACATGGATGGAGTTTGATGGTATTATGCTAAGTGAACTAAATCAGACCGAAAAGACAAATACTGTATGATCTTACTTATATGTGGAATCTAAAAACATTGAATTTATGGAAACAGAGAATAGAATAGTGGTTTCCAGGGACTGATGGGTGGGGGAAATGGAGAGATGTTGGTGGAAGAGTATAAATGTCCAGTTATAAGATGAATAAGTTCCAGGAATCTAATGTACAGCATGGTGACTATAATTAACAATACTGTATTGTATATTTGAAAGTTGCTATGGGAGTAGAGTTTTACTGTTTTCACTATAACAACAGCAACAAAATAGCAATTATGTGAGGTGAAAGATGTGTTAATTAATCTTATTGCAGTAAACACTTCACAGTATTTATGTGTATCAAACCATCACATTGTACACCTTAAACTTACACAATATTACATATCAATTATATCTCAATAAAGCTGGAAAAAATTTTAAATGTGGCAAAGATGTAATCAAAAAACTGAATAAATATTACCAGGAATATTTACTATTTGGAAGAAAAATTAAAATCACATCTAATACCATATGCCAATATTAACTCTAAACAGATGGTTAAAAATAAAATTGAATCTATGTAAGAATAAAGAAACTTTAAGTGAATATTTACCTAAACTCTGAATATAAAGAGCTTTCTAAAAATAGCACCAGTGAAAGAATCATGAAGAAACAGAAAGAATGGATTAGACTATATTGAAATTTTAAAACTTATGTAAATAAAAAAATGAACACAATTAAGACAAGCTGATAAAATATTTGTCTCAAACCAAGGAAATAAAAGATTAATATTCTAAATATATTCAGAATTCATATAAATTGATAGTAAATGCACTAAGACCTCAATAGAAAAATGGACAAAAATATGAAGAATCTAAAACAGGGGAAATTAAGATGGTAAATAAGTACAGTCAATCCTCATTATTTATAGATTGCAAATTCACCTACTTGCTAAAATTTATTTGTATTCCCAAAATCAGTACTCACGGCTCTTTCACAGTAAAGTGGTAAAAAATTTGAGTCACCTAATGCTCACTTCATGCTTCAACTCTCATAGTGTAAACAAGTGTCCTTTTCCAAGGTCTATTCAGTGCCATATTTTTTACATTTTTGTGTTTTTTGTTGGTGATTTCGCTGTTAGAAATGGCCCCCATGCTTAGTGCTGAAGTGCTAACTAATATTCTTAAATGCAAGAAGTCTGTGATGTGTCTGCTGGAGAAAATACGTGTGAGATAAGCATCACTGAGGCCTGAGTTACAGTGCTGTCGGCTGTGAGTTCAACATAAATGAATCAACAACGTATATTAAATAATGTGTCTTTAAACAGAGACATACATAAGACAAGATTGTGTATTGACGGGTTGATGAAAATTTGTGACCAGAAGCATGCCAGGATCTAACCCTGGCTTTGCCCTGGGAGCAGTGGTCTAGTATTCACTAACCTGCGGCGGCTTTGCAGAACATAATTACCTTGAGTAAAGAGAATCAATTGTATAGTAAAATGCTCAGATTTGCTTGTTATAAAATACTCACACAACAGTATTGGGATTCTACTTTTAACCTTTACATTAAAGTGAATAATAATGATTATGCTCATAATACAGTGATATACACATTTTCATATAGTGTTGGTGTTCTTTTAAAATGTTTCAACCTTTCTGGAAAGCAATTTGACAGTATACATTAAAAGCATTTACAATGCTTCTACCCTTTGACATAGTAATTCTATTTCTAGGGATCTGTTCTGATGAAATAATGAGAATGATGCTATCAAAGATAGGGAACTGTTCATGATTTAATGTTAAGTATTTTAAAATGCCAGATATAAACTGTAAACTATCCAGTTACTTAAAATAAGTTATATATATGTAAAACAGAATGCAGAGTGAAAGTATATACACCAATATGTTAACAGTAGAATATTTTTTCTTTATAAAAACTGTTTTTGATTATCATTTTATATTATCCTTCTCCAATTTAATGCCCTCCCCAGAGATACACTCACACACATGCTATATATATATATAATATATGTATGTGTGTATAATTTTGTTTACATATGTTCTAGCAAAATATGTGTAGGGCATATATATATATAATTTATGCATTGTGCTATTAACTTGTTCTGTTTTTTACCTAATTTCCTCTAGTATCTTGGTTTTGATCCATCTTCAGTGCTAGAGTACATCTGATTATCTCTCTTGACTCCTGAGTAATACTTAATACTTGTGGTATGTAATTATCATCATATTTCTCTATGTACTTTCCCAAAATGGATAACCAGGTTGCCTCTAACTTTCTGTCCCATAAGTAATGCTGAAATGAGCATCCTCGTACATATCTTCCTATCCGTCAAATTGTGGGTCATAATATAGGTGTATACTTAATTTGAATTAGTAGCGACATATTGCCCTTCAGAATAACATTGGTTCATTCAAGATGTGGGATTATGGCTATTTTAGTTTTCCTCAATTTGCATGCATTATGTTTATAAAAATGAAATTAGTTTACTTTTTAAAGTATTAGAAAGGAGCAGCTGTCCTCCTGTATCCTTGACCTTGCTAGCTTAGTTTCTTTGACCTTGCATGTAACCCTCCTGTGAGAGAGAGAATAATGGCTCCCAAGTCCTACTCCCGAGAACCTATGAATATGTTACCTTACATGGCAAAGGGACTTTGCGGACATGATGAAGTTAAAGACCTAGAGTTGGAGGGATCATCCTGGATTATCTATGTGGGTCCAATCTGATCACAGGAGTCCTTAAAAGTGGAAGACCGTGGTGTGGAGGGGGGACTCCTTTGCTAGGTTTTGCTTTGTGGTTCATAATCTGCATTTGTAGAATCTTTCTGTGGTAGGTTGAATAACAACCTCCCAAAATGTCCAAGTCCTAACCTGCATAATTTGTAAATGTTACCTTACGTGGCAAAAGGGAGTTTGAAGATGTGATTCCGTAAAGGATTTTGAGATGGAGAGATTATCCTGGAATATTCAGGTAGTCATAGGGGTCCTTGTAAGAGGGACTCAGGAGGGTCGGAGTCAGAGGACAAGGCCATCTGCTGACAGAAGAGGAGATTGGAGTGATGCACTTTGGAGATAGAGGAAGAAACTACAAGCCAAGGATTATAGTGGCCTCTGGAAGCCAGCAGCGCCATATTGACTCCTCTTCAATAAAATACCCCTTGCCAGAGAGAGCGTGGACTTTTTGCATTATTTCTTTATTCCTGTGTTTTAAGACTCTGCTGCCTGCTAATTAACAAGTATCTAATTCACACTAAATATGATGCCTTAGAAATGTATAAGACTGATCATTTCTTTCCAGAGCTTTATAAGATATGATGAACATGCCAATAATGTAAATGATGAATAGTTGCATCCTCCATGCTGATGGCTATCAACTTCCGGGTCATAAGACAACAGGCGACATCACTTGTGAAGTGTGCTGTCAATCACTACTACTAATAATCATTAAGGTACTGGAGTTTGTAAATGATTTAATTTTTAAAAACAAAGGATTCAAGCTTATCTCCATAATAAATTGTCTTCTTATCTCTCATTTTTCTGCAGTCCACTATGCTTTCTTCAATAATAAGGTGAGGGATGGTCTTATAGTCAGTGCCCCTAGAGCTGTACATGACCTCGTTTGCCAGTTAGTGAGGCTGCAAAGGAAGATGAAGACATAACATAGATCTAACAAAAAAAAATCACCTGGATGGGTGAATATGGAGCCTAAGTAAAAGAACGAGTTGGTGGTAACGCCAAGATTTTGAAAGGTAGGGGAGTAGTTTAGGGGAAATTTTTTGGTAGTGCAGAAGTGTGTGTGTGTGTTTAATGAGTTATTTGTAATAAGTGTTTGAGGCAAATAAAAGTCCTCTAGACATCTGCTGATATGAAACAGAAGATTGCAAGAGCATAAAAGAACAAACAGGGAGATTTGGGGATTTGGGAGTCAGTAGAGCCAATACCACTGGGTATTGTATGAGAAAAAAAAGTGAGGTTGTTTTTCAGTAGTAGGAGGAAAAAAGTGCCGAGGACTGAGGCTTTGGGAATTTGGAATATACCAGCTGTCATTCAGTGGAAGAAGGTAGAGGGCCCGAAAAGTCATTTTTGGAAATTGTGGGAAAGGAATCACATGATTATGCAATATCCCAGAAGTCAAAGGAAGAGAGTATTTCTTGAGGAGTATTCAATAATGTAATCCCTGTTATAAGTATTCCTTGAGTATCAAGATCAAGACTTGGCTTGACTATGTTCAGGCTGTTGCAGAGCATAACTCCAAGGACGCCATTTGTATTTTTGTCTGTGTTGTGAATGTTTTCCTCTGGGGTTGGACAGTGCACAGCCTGTGCCACTACTGGTCAGGAAGCAGCAATCACACGATTGCATGGATATAGGTAGGAATGCATCTCTAGAGGGGACATGGAGGAGGAAAGGGAATTAACATTGATACCACACAGAAGGGGAGAGCCACAGAGCTGGGGAAAAGGACTCAGAATAATTTTTTTTTCTCTTTCTGATCCTTTTCTCTTTCCTTGATTTGAATCACCACTTCAATTAGCAAGCTCTCACCCATTTCTCTAGGCCAGGCAAAACTTCTGTGTCTCTCTGAAGGTTTCTCCCATCACCACAGACAGAGCTAATATCTTTTTTCTTGTAATTCTATCACATTTGCCATAAACCTTGTCAACAACATTGTGTTAAAATTGTTTGCATCTCTGCTTTCCCATAAACGCTGGCCTTCTCTTTGGAGAATGAGGCCTTAGCCCAAGTAGGAGGTAAAAAGATGGGCTGAGAAATGGTCTGGTTGACTCTTTGTAGGTGTATGTGCTGAGGCTGCGAACTGCCCCACAAGCTCTACTAGTTCATCATCAGTGAAATTTGGCATCTGAGGCTTGGCCTTGTAGTACAACTCCAGCAGTCCTTTTCCAATTACAGGGAGGATCTTGCTAAATGAAGATTCTGATTCCATAGGTCCGAGGCAGCATGCTGAGATTGTGTATTGTTAGCATGTGCTTAGGTGATATGAGCACTGTTTGTCTGAGAACTACACTGAGTACAAGGCTCCCGGCTAGACTGAGTAGCTCCCGTGCGGTGGCGCTGTCCTGATGCCAAGTATTTGAACGTGGCTTACATTTGTTGCAGAATAATAGGAGACCTGACCATATGATTTGGGAACTAGAAGACCCTCTTTTACTATTGGCTTGTTGATGAATTTTTGGCGTCTCATTATTTAAAAATCTTTTTTGGGTTAAGACATGTGACAAATCCAATAACTCCATATTAGGATATCAGTACCTCTAGAATGGTCAACATGTGTGGGTGTCATAGCCATTAGAAACTTATCATTGAGTTGTTTATGAAATTCAATAGTAGAGAACATGGCCATGAGAAAATAGTAGACAGGCGCCCCTAATTTTAATAGGAAAAAAAAAAAGAGAATTTCTGGAAGTCTCATATTGTGCTGGTGAAAGTGTAAATTGGAATAACCACTTTGGAAACTGTTCGACGGTATTTGCCAAGATGAACATAAATATACCCTATGACCAAAATTTTTAAAAATATATTAATATATTTTAATAAACATATATTTAATCTATATAAATATATGTATACATATAAAACAAAATATATACATATGCTCACTAAAAGACGTGAATCAGAGTGTCCAAATTGGAAGCTATCCAAATGTCCATCTGGGTGAGTAAATTGTGGCATATTCACGCAATGAGATGGGTGTTTACAACAATGAAAATAAATGATCTGCAATCATACAACAACGTGAGTGAATATCACTAACAAAATGTTGAGCTCAAGAAGCCAGATGCAAAAGAGTGCATGCTATATGATTCCATTTATACAAAGTACAAAAGAGGCAACCTATGCTGTTAGATGCCAGGATATTGTTTATCATTGGTGAGTAGTATTTTTCTGGAAGAAAGTACAATGGGAGCTTCTGGGTTTTGGTAATAGGATTCTGCTTCACAATCTAAGTGCTAGTTATATGAGAATGTTTGGTTTGGGAAAATTCATCGAGCCAACTTTGCAATTTTCTGTAAGTGTGTTACACTATCATAAAAGATTAAAGAACACAGACACACACAAAGAGTGTTCAGGGTGGGACCTTGGATTGCTGGGGGAGATGGGATTATGAAAGGAAGGAAGTAATTGTGGGAAATGCCCAAGATAAATTTTATTCTCTTTTGGGCCAATTATATATATAGCAAAGTCTATTTTCTGGGGGTGATTTTGTGGGCATAGACGTCTATGTTATAAGACCTTTCTTCCCTGGCATGATTCTAATATAATGTTTAAGATGCAAAATATTTATTTCTATCCTGGCTTCTGTTTTTACAAAGGCTTTGAGGCAACTTAAATGAAGTGTGGGTCAATTACATGGTGAGCAGGTCCTATAACAAAAAGTGAAATAATTTAGAGTAAAATACCAATGAAAATTACTTTTGACGATGTTTGACTAATTAGAAAGGCCATCTGCATTACCCGATATCCAAATAATTATCAACTGTACTTTTCTATGTACTACATTCTGTTCTTGATTCTTACTAACGAAATGTGCATAAAGTTGAGCAAGTCATAAGATCTCTCTGCACAACTCCAACCCCAAGAGTAACTCAATTACCGTGACTTTTTGTTATAGTTAGAGCACTTGTTACTGAGATTATCTTGATTTTTTTTCTTATTTATTTATTTTCTGATTACCTCTGTCTCTAATGCTTAAGTTTCATAACTCTCAGTTTTATTCATTGCTGTATTTCTAGTGCTAGAGCTGTGCACAGTACATGGTGGAAAAAGAATTTATTTAGTGAGTGAAAGAGCTGGACTAGATTACCAGGCTCTTTCTAGCTGTAACTTTCTGGAACTCTAACACTGCACAGTGATTTTGCAAGTCTAGAAGGGACTCAAGAGTTAAAAAAATCCTGATTCCAGAATCAGAATAAAGGTCAAGTATAGAAAGTGGTTCTCAAAGCATGGTCCAGGAACATCTGGGGGTCCCAACAACACTTTCAAGAGTCCACGAGGTCAAAAGTATTATAATAATACTAAGACACTATTTGTAGTTATAACTCTCATTGTCTTACGAAGTATACAGTGGAGTTTTCCAGACACTACATGATATATGATATTGCAACAGACTGAATGTGGAAGCAGATATTAGAATTCTGCTGTCTTCTATTATGCTAGATACTAAAGAGATTTGCAGAAATGTTAAACCAATGCCACTCTTCTTGCTATTTTTTGTTCAGGAAAATAGTTATTTTTTCATAAATATACATTTTATTAACATAAATATACATTTTATTAACATATAATGGGTTTAATATTGTTATTTTTAATGAATTAATAAATATATTAAAATGTTATCATTTCTAATGCTAACTAGAAATTGATATAACCCACATAAACCAAAGCTCTTTGAGGGTCTTCAATAATTTCTGAGTGTAAAGATAGCCTGAGACAAAAAGTTTGAGGATAGCTGATGTAGGGAGCCGGTCACAGGAAAGAACAAGAAAGGTTGGATGGCCAGGATACGCTGACAAGCTTGGAATAACTCCTTTTGACTTACCTTTCCTCCTCCAGGCCGTGACTCTCGGTAGTCTGCCCCATTAAAGATGCATCCTACCCAATTCTGTTTTCTAGTGATTTCCATAACTGTAGTTCCCTTCCTGTGTGTCACTTGCTGAGATAGCAACAGTGAACAGGAAATTATTCCATTCCTGTTTAGCAAAAGTCCACAGAACATATGTATCAAATGTCATTGTTTATTTGGCCAGGAGAGTTTCTCTTGCCTGGCTTTTATAATGCTCTCCATTTTCCAGGGCTGAAGTTGTATTTTCTCTGGAGAGTTGAGTCTAACAGTCTAGTTGCTTTTTACTAGTGCAATTTCAGCACATTTCAGAAGTGCCAGGGCAGCATTTTTTCATCTGTCCACACCATTTCTTACCCTGAGCAAAAAGCCCCAGGAAAGGATAAACACAGTTGGCTGACCAGCTGCTCCCAATGATCTTAGCTGGACATGGTGCCTGCCGTCCACTTCAGAGCCGTGGTCCCCGAGGAGGTACTGGCTCTGTTCAGATGTGTGCAAGGCTGGAGGAGGACCAGGGTTTTAAAAAAGAAAGCCATCCACAATTCCTCCTGCTTCTTTTCCCATTATTCTTATTCACTATGTATGTTTCACTATGAAGATGCACATATGTTTTAAAAATTTTTTAACGAGAATTGGATGCTACAACAAAATTGCTTTGTGATCTTGGATTTATGAGTAACACTGAAAAATGAAGGGATGCCCCCACAGGATCTCACTCTGTTGGTGTTCGTTGAAAGAGGCCAGATTTAGGCCAAGTTCATGTTGCATCTTTGATGACAAGTTTACCTTTGTACAACCTGTTCTCTCATGAAGTTTCATTTGATTTTTCAAGACAGCGCTATGAAGTCATGTAACAATCGTACTTACTTTTCCCCAGTGCTACAGCTTGATGCCATAGAAATAGTATAAGGTCTAGAGGTTAGGACCCTTGAGTTAAATTCCATGTTGGTTATGTGCTAACAGTGTGATATTGGGCAAGTCACTTAACCTTTTTAAGTCTCATTTATTTTTCTCAGGGGCAAACTTGGGACAATAATATATATTTCACAGAATGATTGTAAATTGCATTAAATATATTTGAAATAATTTCTCGACTGTAAAATACTCATGGGCTTAAAAATTTTTTAAAGTCATGCTATTGTCATTTGTGAGTTTTGATTTAACCATGGCTATTACTGTAACTCGACATGATAAATTTCATTTTTATTCTAAGGATAATAGCCTCGACTCTTCCAGATCTGCTCGCCCTTGGAGTGAAAATTAGCAAGCATCATTATTCCTCCCTGAAGCTTAAGTGGACTCAGACACTCTAAAATTAAGTTTCTAATTTCCAAAATTCCTTTCAGAAGTTGAACAGCAGAAAAATCTCACTCTTTTTGGTGTTTCACTACTTACTGAGAGAAGACACAAAAGAGAAAGGAGACAACACTCTTACACTGAGGAGTGGACTATGTCAGTTTGCATCCTTCCCATTTGGCTCCTCCTTTTCCAAACAGCTCTGCACACTGGCAAGTTGGCTTTTGTGTCTTAAATATAGCTTTAGTGATTCTGTTCACCTAGAAAGACAACAGCATAATAGTTAAAGACATGGATTTGGGGGTTTGAGGTACCTGAATCTGAGTTAGTTTGTCCTTTATCAGCTATCTGACCTTGGGCAGGTCATGTAACCTAAATGTATTAGGTTCTTCTTGCTGCAGTAACAAATACCACAAATTTAGTGGCTTAAAACAACAGAGATTTATTATCTCCCAGTTCCATAGGTAGGAACTGGTTTCTCTGACTCAGCTGGTTTCTCTGCTCCAGGTCTGAGAAGGCTGAAATCAAAGTGCTGCCTGGCTGGACTCTTATAGGCCGGTTCTGGGAAGAATCAGCTTCCACGCTTATTCAGGTTGTTGGCAGAATCCTTGTCCCTTGTGGTTGTAGGGTTGAGGTCCTGTGTCCTCGCTGGCTGTCATATGGGGGTGCCCTTCACTCCTGGAGGCCTCTCTCTGGTCCTTGCACATAAGCCCCTACACCTCAAAGCCAGCAACAGTGCATCAAATCCTTCTCATGCTTGGAGTCTCTTTGACTTCCTCTTCTGCCACAATTTTTCTCCTCTTAAACAGAGAAATTTGTCTCCTTTTAAGGACTCAGATGGTTAGATTGGGCCCACCTGGATAATCTAGGATAATCTTTCTATCTTAACGTCTACAACTTTAATTACATTTGCAAAGTGAATGTGATTACAAAGTACACTGCCGTGTAACATAACATAATTACAAGTTCCAGGGATTAGGATGTGGACATCTTTGGGGCCTGCTATCCTGTCTGCCACACTGAGTTTGCCTTCTTGTATGTAAAATCTTGATATTCATGCATTCCCCACAGGGCAATTGCGAGGATTAAGTAAAAGAAGATCTCTAAAGTGCCATGTGCTAGTAAACCTTGTTTGCTTTCTAAAAGCTACCGTATCACATTTAAATCTTGCTCATAATATCCTCTATAATCTAGCACTGTAGGGTGATCCTATCTCCTCTCTCCAGTATGCCACACTAGTCTCTTCCGACCTGGTGAGGCAGGTGTCCTCTTAGCATCTTGTGGTTATTCTCTTTTTTGTAACTTCACTCGTGTGTTGCCTGTGTGGAATGCCCTCTCCCTTTTTTCTACCTTTACATCCTAAAACCTTCAGCTCAAACCCCACCTGTTTTCTTGGAATCCACCATGATATCCCAAACCATGCTGCTCTGTCTCTGACAAATGCCTAGAGTGCTTCTGTTCTGGATCACACCATTCTATTTCAGATTGTGAAGAGTTTGAACCCCCCCTCCCTTAGTTCTCAGTGCGTCTGACTTGCTCCTGAGCACCCACCATGATGCCACGTTTCTGACCTATCACTGCTGTTTGGAGTGACGACTTCAGGTAGTGTGAGGATACAACATTAGACAACAAAAATTCACATAGGGAGAAAGCGATTCCCTTTTCTGTTCTCTTTCAATTCTTCTGAATGCATAACAGATTAAGTCTCAATTTGGTCTTTAACACCTGTCTAATTCTTGTTTTCTTCTTAAGAAAAAGAAAAAGAAGGGGCCGCCCGGTGGCGCAGCAGTTTAGTCCGCGCTTGGCAGCCCAGGGTTCGCGAGTTCGGATCCCAGGCGCCCGCGGACGCGCACTGCCTGTCAGCCATGCCGTGGCGGCGTCCCATATAAAGTGGAGGAAGATGGGCACGATGTTAGCCCAGGGCCAGTCTTCCTCAGCAAAAAGAGGAAGATTGGCAACAGATGTTAGCTCAGGGCTGCTCTTCCCCACCAAAAAAAAAAAATAAATAAAAAAAGAAAAAGAAAAAGAAGAGCTTTCTGAAGGCAATAATGGTTAGCTCATGCTCATGTAATAATTTTTTGTTTACATCATATATTTATATTAATATACTTAATTATATTAATTAATTACTGTATGTACAGATTAATTGTATGTATCATTAATTATATAATATGTAACACATATATAATATACTATGTAGCCACCCCTGGTGGTCTAGTGGTTAGATTTGGCGCTCTCACTGCCACTGCCCGGATTCATTTCCTAGCCAAGAAATCACTGCACCTGTCTGTCGGTGGTCATATTGTGGTGGATGAATGTCTCTGTGATGCTGAAAGCTATGCCACCAGTATTTCAAATACCAGCAGGGTCACCCATGATGGACAGGTTTCAGCAGAGATTCCAGACTAAGAAAGACTAGGAAGAAGGACCTGGCCACTCACTTCCAAAAAAATTGGCCATGAAAACCATATGAATAGAAATGAACGACTGATCAAAGTTAAGCACACTGACTATTGTAGAAAGTTAGATCTGAGTTCTGTCATTTACATGCTTGTGTCCTTAGGCCAGAGACTGAACTTCTCCAAGCTTTGGTTTTCTCATCTGTCAAATGAGACTATTACTACCTGTTTCATAGGGTACTTGTGAAGATGAATGAGGTAAATTATGTGACGCACATGGCACAGTGGCCAGTACACAGTGACTTCTCAACAACACTAGCTATTATACCTCATACTGTTTGGTGTTCTTCCTGAGGCCAATCTTTGCACATCATTCATTCTAGGTCAGATTGTCCTTGAGAGGAGGTTATCAAATATATCTCTAATTTCCTAAACACGCATTTTCATGTGTATTCTTTTTCTTCCCATCTAGTAATTAAAAATAAGGAAGATATTGCTGGAAATAGCCTGGTAACACCCCCCACCCTTTTTTAATGGATTCTTCTCCATGATCTTAGGACAGGATGTAGCACTTTTCATTGAGATTTTACAGTGTTGTATTAAAATGTTTGCATAATAAATATCTTCTTGGATCTGAAAATTCCTTCTCAGATGCTTTCTTGAAACAAATGAAACTCAACATGAAATCCCTCGCAGTGGAATATAGAGCCCTATCTGGTTATTAGAGGTCATAGCCCATACCAGGGTCTGTCTGACAACTCAGGTGCTTTAACTACGGAGAGCAGAGATGAATGTGAGACAGCCCCTGGAGAGGTGAAGCAAGTGTGCCTGTGCACAGTTTTGTGGTTCCCGCTTTTGATAACACAACTTATATAAATGTCTTGTTCACGAATGCCATCATTTAACTAATGTAAGTGACTTCTGGAGAAAATAATTTATCTTTCACAATTCAAAGAAGAGAAAGAAATTATTGTCTTCACATTTCATTCTGAAATCTGGTCTATTGGGTTCAGGAAGGACTGACCTCTCACCAGAGGTAGTGTCCCTGACTTTGGGTGGTGTACTTGCTAATCAAGGCCCTTCCCCTAAACCAAAAAAAAACCAACAAAAAACCCTCACAAACAAAAAGGTAAGAAAAAGTCTCTTTGAATTTCCAACATTAGAAATCCAAGAATATTTAGTGAAACTATTGTTCCCTGTTAAATGTAATGGAAAGAACTCACACTCTGGAGTCAGATTTACCTGCATTAGAACCCCAGCACTATCAATAGATCTTGAGTAGTCTCTTAATCTCTCCGAGGTTCAGCGTCTTCAACTATGAAAAGAAATAATAGTGCCTGCATTGCAGTACCTCCCCACGCTGTGCCAAAACACTAAATGAGATTCTATGAGTCGAGTACCTGGCTCAGTGTACCTAGTGCATATTAGGCCCTCAGTAATTAGTCCTGAAATTGGAGGGGGTTGGCTCAGTTACTATTACGTTTTGTATATTAGTGTGTCATATGTTTCCCTGGTGATGGCTAAAGAGAGTTCTCTAAAGCCATAAAAAATGAAGGTTTTGTTAGATAATGAAAGAAGAATCGCTAAGACAAGGGGTACTCCTTAAGGGAAAGTTTAAAGATGGACTGTAAGGGTCACTGGCAGAGAGCCTAAGATACACTTTGTCTCCCTCCAAATTTCATTTGATCTAGCCTGGGGCAGGGTCACAGAGAAAGTCCCAGGCCAGGGAACTTCCAGCCACTAGAGTTATCTGCATCTGAAGAAAAATGTGAAAAGGAGGAGGGAGAGATTAGGAGAGGAGGAGGACCAGGGATGCTCATTTTTCTTGCCAATGTGGCATCTTTGTAAATCAACTCAGTAGTTCTTTTTCTCCTAGATTTAAAATGTCAATATATTAATGCCGTTAGCAAAAGGCAGATTAAATCAATGTTGGCAGAGGTATCAGTCTAAGGGGAGGTAAGTCTTCGGTTGTAAATATTCTATCCAGGTAAAGAAGAAAGATGCATATTTGAACTGTCTCAATAGCTTCTGTAATTTTTACGATTATAATTCAACATCAGGCAAGGACTGTGTTTGTACCTACTTACAATTTTCTAATTAAATCATTCCTACTGAAAATTTCCTTGATTTTCCATTGAAGAATGGCTACTTATAAATTGATAATATATTTAGTATTATAATACTGAATAATATATAATATTATTATTATATAATATAATACAATAATATATAATAATGTAATATATATAAATAATATATATAAAATATACATATATAAATATAAAATTCAGGAGCAGATATGTAATTTATGCTCAAGTGAGGTCTTATATATAAATCTTATCTGAGAAGATATTATGGCAATTTAGGTGACAAACTATTTCTGGTTTTGATCAAAGTATATTTCCCAAAGGAATAGAAGTGGTCTTTGAAGATTAGAATAATGATGTAATTGAAAAACAGAAATCTCCAATATTCTTTACTTTTCTCCAAATGTATTCAGTGTCCTGGGCTTCCCAGAATGTGCCTAATTGGATCAAATCGAATATGATGCTGTCTCTTATCACAAAGTTGCTTCTAAAGGAGAAGACTCTGAAACACTGCTTCCAAATTTCAACTGACTAAACACATAACGGTTTTGATGTGCTACTTGATATGCCCACAAGTATTGATTTTAAACTGAGATATCTGTTCAAAGTATCATCCATTCTTATTTTGGAGGGTAACATCCACAGTCTGAGAGCACACCTGGGGCACGCCTCCATCAGAGCCCTCACCAGACTCTACAGAAATTTTGAAGGAGCCTGGAGGTGCAGGTTCCTTATCTTCTATCTCCTTAGTCCAAACATATAGTACAGAAAAGACATGTAATCTTAAACATTCGAGGCTCCGTGAGCGTTTGGGACTTGTTGAGTATGAAGTTCCTGTGGGACACCCAAGAGGAGCTATCCAGTAGGCAGTGGGATGTAAGGGTTGGAGCCCGAGAGAAGGATTAATTTTGAAATCATCAGCCAAAAGTTTGTATCTGAAGCCATGTGTGTGCCTGAAGTTATCAACTGAGAATTGTTGGCGTGGGAAAAGTCATAGGAAAAGATGGAATCCTGAGGGACATGAAAGTGGAAGAATTGGGCAAAATAAGTTAGTTCTGCAAAGCTGACCCAGTGGACAAGCCAAAGAGGAAGGGAAGAAATGCAGAGAATGCAGTGTCCTGAAAATCGTGGGAAGAGAGCTTTTAAGGAAGGAAGGAATGTTCAGATGTGTCAAGTGCTACACATAAGTAAACAAAGGACTGCAAATTGCCTACTAAATTCATCAACAAGAACAAGTTTTGTGTGTGTGTGTGTGTGTGTGTGTTTGTGTGTGATCTAGGCCAAAGCAGCTACAGTGGGATGATGTAGTAAAAGCCATATTGTAGTAGATTGAGGAGATAATGGTAAGTGAGGAATGGAGACAATTATTTCAAGAAGCTTAATTTTGAGAGAGGAGATGAGATTAGGATAGAAACTGGAGTGGGAAATGAGACAGAGGGAGATACCTGATCTCAACTAAATGCTATGGTAAGAAACCATTTAGAAATGGAGAGGTCAATGGTGTGGAGAAACAACAGAGTGGATAACTCTCTTAGGTCCAAGAGAATCTAAGAAGGAATGAGAAGCAGGGGATAGATGGAGACATTAGCCTAGTACAGATAGGACACTGGGTGGAGGCAGCACACCTCTCCCGTTGTCATAGGAGGAGGGGAGGAAAGGATGCGTTTATATGAAGGTTTGGTGTCAGAATTTGAGGGAATTCCTATCTGATTATTTTTAATTTTCTTGATGAAATAGGACGTCAGTTCATCTACTGGGAGTATGGAACAGGAGTTATGGAACAAGAGGTTTGGTGAAAACATGGTAGGTATAGGCATAGCTTCTGTGGAAAATAGTAGAGGGAGCTGGCCAAGGAAATCTAAGATTGCCAAGAAGCACTAATGCCCAGCTGGGGTTGGAAACTTTGAATTTCAGAAGCAATGAATGCCTTGGCTGTATGTTTTATTCTCTAGCAGCACTTAGCAGTTTGGTGCAGAAGTGGAAGGAATAAACATTTAGATTGATCCAGGTTTGGAATGTGCTAGAAAGGTGAGATAGAAAAATAACTGAACAATGAAGTTAAAGATAATGTCAGTAGAGTAATTAAAGTTATATCTATCTTGTATAGTGCTTCTACATCTGAGGCATCATTTGGTAGAACTGTAGAGTTTATAAAATGTTTTCCACATTTATTGTTTTACTTATGTGGACAAAAAGCCTATCCCAACATGAGCTTCATTTTTCATTTGAAGGAGTGGGCCTGGGAAAGTTAAGTATTTTTTTCAATATCACACTTATATCTGGTGACATTGGGACTGGAGCTCAGGTCTTCTGACATCAAATCCATCTTCTTTCCACCACATCTCACTATCTACATGAGATAAAGAAGAAATTAAAAATAAATCCTATCAGAAGTCAATTTAATTGCAGTTCATTTCACTTCCACCTCATCATGGATGATTGAGAGAATGGGCTCAGGGACCAGATTGCTTGGGTTCAAATTCTGGCTCTGCCTCTTGGTAGCTGTGAAACCTTTGTCAAGTTACTCTACCTCTCTGTTTCACATTTCTCATTGGTAATATGTGGATAATAATATTACATTTGTCGTATAATTGTTGTAAAGAGTGAATAAGTTAATATAGGCAAAACAGAACAATATAGGGCACTTTGCAAAATTCAATAAATGTTAGCTATTACTATTGCCGAATTCATGGCAACTTCCATGAATTCAGCCTCCCAATAAGCTAGCCTTCGATAGATGGCTATCTGTTTCTTGAACCTCAGGTAAATTTCTTTAATCTCCCACTTCCCTTATTTTATTGTGGCTGAGATAAGTGATCACCCAACATTCCATTTACTCATCCACATTTCTCAGCCATCTTATAGTTAGTTGGGGCTATATGGCAAGATTTGTTTAATGAGTGAGAGCTGGAAAGATATCTTTCACTCCTGGGCCAAACGATAGAACTGCTGCACCGTCCTGCAGTTCTCTTTTATCTGCCACAGCAACTGAAGAAGCCAGGTATTCCACATGGAAAAGCTAGAGAATGGGGTACCACCATTATCCAAGATGTCTGAGTTACTGCACGGAGGCCTGTTGCCCTGGAGACTCATCAAGCACTACCGTAGACCTGTGTGCATGAGAAATAAATCCTTGTTACATTTAAGCTACTGAGATTTGGAGGTTGTTGGTTTCTGCAACATAATTTAATCTAATAGGATTAATACACCTCTGTTCTTGCTTGAGTCAAATTGAAAAAAACAAAACAAAAGAAAACAAAACAAAACTTAGTTCATTGTTGATGCCAAGGAGTGAATGATACATTTATAACAATGTAGCAATATGTTGTCAAGGAATGGTTTATAAAACAAGTGATCCTTGATAATAAATAAATGCTAAGGTAACATACATGCAATCCTTTTCTAGAGGCAAAACTCAGTCCTCTACTCTTTTATATGAGATTTCTAAAATGTAAAAGGGAAGAGAAGTTTAATGTTTTCTTTGAAGAGCTTCAACCATCCACTCAGGTTATTGGCAAAAGTACTTAAAGCGGATAACATAGTAATAGGTATTCATAGACAGTGTCTGAACATGACCTTGACTTTCAATAAGAAAATCAAAGAACCATTGACTCTCAGAGCAGAAAGAGGCTTTACGGGTGTCTATCTAATCCACGTTTTTTCTCTTTATAAAGGGTCATTCACCCTTGGATGTCTCACCTTGTGGCTTCCTGCAGATGGCACTATTTTTAAGAAAGTTCTGATTTGAAGGGAGGAACTGTTAAACATGTTTCTATTTTGGTTTGTCTGACTTCATTAAATGATCTGGTAGATCTGGCTCCATGTTTCTTTAATTTAACCTATGCCATTCTTTTAGGTTTCTATTTTTATGCTCCCTTTTAACTGGACAGAATATCTGATCCTGGTAGGCCCGGCTTCATGTGGCTGCCTGTACTTTGCTCAATGTACTAAAAATTCCTATGAGAACGCTCTAGTCACGCACATTCATGCGTTTGAAGTGGTCATCCTTTCCATGTCAGGAAGCAGAGAGACCCCTGAGGTCTGGGTGATACAAAACCACACAGAATAAGAAAAAAAAAAAAAAGGATTGGGCTTCTAAGGAGAACTTCTATAAAGGGCCCATTTGCTCTACGTGCCTGGCTGGTTTCAGTAATTGCAGTCACAAAGCTAGGATGAGGCTGGTGTTTTGTCCATAGAGCATCACGGGGAGTGACACAGAATGCTTAGGGCACCAACCAGGGACAGAGGGCAAGGGCAAGAGAGGAATGATCTATGTATAGAGTGAGGAGGTAGGATTAAAATTTTTTATCATACTCCATAAAAAATGTGCTAGTTGTATTCATAGTTATGAGATGTTTCTGTGAAAAAAATGTTTTTAAGTGATACTTATTAATGTGTGCTGGCTAGCTTTTATTAGCTTGTGAAATGTGGTCTCATTAGTTATGGTATCCAGGATGATTTGGGGTACTTTGTTCATTAGTGAGCTTTTATTATTACTACATGACATGCTAGTAAAATTCTAGGTGCTTTCCTGAAATCGGAATAAAAATAAATTTTAAATTCCTAAATTCAGACCAACTTTTTTAGGCAAATCACAAATGAATAGATTGAAGTGAATCTTTATTCCTGTGCTTAATAATTGAAGTTGGGAAAGCTAGTTCCTTTAATGGTTTTCTCCTGCTAAATCTAAGAATGCTTATTAGTGACTCAAATGCGATTACTCCCTTTATTCTTCTCTATTGAGCTATCAAACTGTTTTGCTAAAGGCCTCTCTATTTCCCTTGCTACTATTTTTTTCCTCATGAATTATGGTGTAATTCAGCTGGGTCCAGTGCTTTGTCAGATTGAATAGTTTTAATTGCCTTATTTGCAATGGGAAAATCTGAATATCTCACTTTGCCCCTCAAGAAATTATATTTCCAGCCGTATGACATTTCTCTCTCCTTCATTTATGAATAACAAGATAAAGCCACATGCTTGGATCTTCAGTTATAGATCTTATCTTTCTTCCCTTCATGATCCCTCCCCACCATCTCTCCCTCTCGTGCTCTCTTTAGTTGTGACTGAAAAAAGGGATAGAGATTTAACTCATTAAATCCATTTTATGATCCCTCTTTTGGTAGATAAACTTCATTATATTTCTCTAACCGGCGTCTTTCTGCGTTGAGAAAAGAAGTGACTGGTTAAGTCACTACCTAGCAGTTCCTTTTTGTGACCTCAGAAACCTTTGGTAAACCAACCCCCTTTCACCTTTTTCTGCTCACTTACCAAAATCTACATCTCCCTCCTCACGTCTGGCTAGGGCCCATCCTTTGCTTGCTTTAGTATAAACCAGAAGGTGAGAAGAAGGTCTTTAAGACCTGCAATATTGTGAGGGCAAATGTGCCAGGCTCTGCTGACCATGGGAATAAGAGGATCAAGAATTTTCTCTTTCCGTTGTCCATGTTCTGTTTATTTCATTTGAATATTGCTTCTTGCCTTCTGATTTAACTAGCCTCGCAGTTATGTTTTACTTTTTGTCTCTGTAACTGGTTTCAAATAAAAACTTGCTTTTTGAAATATATTTTTAAATCTTCATGCTCAACTCTCATTTTGATTTGAATCGTTCATTTTCCCCGACAAAAATCTTGCTTGTGTTTAAATGACTAAATATTGTACAACTATGCCGAAAGCATTCTCTTTTATCCTTAAAATTGTGCATTTGTTAAAAAGAATCTCTTTAAACTTCTAAAAATGGGCTTATCCATATTCAAAACCTACCCTATTAACATTATCTATTAATAGCACATAAATCTCAGTGTCATGAAAGTGTATTCATCCCCTTTCTTCTCTTGATCAAAGTTTTATGACTTTATTTCTTATATTAAAGTTCTCTAAAAGTCTTAATTTTAATGTTTCTTCCTTTCAATATGCCCTTTCTCAAAATACCACTCATCCTAATTACATATCTTCAACTTCAGTCTTTCTTGTTTGGACCTAAATGAGGCAGAACTTTCGGTGATAAGAAAAACTTCATTGCCACACAGATAACATTCCTACCTATTTAAGTGCTTCTCTTACACTTTTTGATGTAGGTATTTCAAATTTAGTCTAATATTTAAACAACACAAAATAAAACCATACCATGTGTATTAGTTTCCTAGGGCTGCTGTAGCAAAGTACTACAAATTTCATGACTTAAAACAACAGAAATTTATTCTCCCACAGTTCTGGAGGTCAGAAGTCTGAAACCCAGAGGTCAACAGGGCCACACTCTCTCTGAAGGATCTAGGGGAGATTCCTTCCAGCTTCTGGTGACTCCAAGTATTGTCTTGTGGCAGTGGAACTTCAATCTCTGCCTCCATCTTTCTAAAGGGCCTTCTCCCCCTTTTCTCTGTGTCTCAAATCTCCCTCTCCTTTTTCTCTTCTGAGGACATCTGCCATTGGATTTAGGGCTCACCCCAAATCTTGAATGATCACTTCTCGAGATCTTTAATTTAATGATATCTGTAAAAACTCTTTTTTCCAAATAAGGTCACATACACAGGCTCAAGGGATTAGGATGTGGATATATCTTTTGGGGAACACAATTCAACTCACTGCACCACAACAACACAATACCCCTTTTACTTTCAATTTTTACCATTTGATTTTCAATTTATTAGTTGAAAGTCTTAAAATTTAGGATATCAGCATCCCGTAGAGCTAAATCTTATATATATGGAATGACATACATATACATATATATATATGATGACATAAGTTATATATTATCTCTTAAAGTTTCTAACAATGTTTTACAAATACTACTTATTGCTCAACTATTAGTGAGAAGGGGCAGATGGTGCTGTTGTAATGAAGATTAATAATTTCTTGTTATATATATAATGTCAAGAGGTCTAACAATTTCAATCAAGTATCAAGATTATTTGCTAATAACCATACATTTCACTCCTATAAACTTTTATAGTTTCATAAATTACTTTCATATCTATTATATCTTCTATTTTCTCATGATGTTCACAACAATGTTATAAAGCAGAATATTATCCTCATTTTACAGATGAGGGAACTGATACTCAGAGAAGTTAGGTGAGTTCCTTAAGAACTTAGGGCTGTTAGTGATGAAGCCAGAGTATAAACCCAGGTATCCGACACTGAGCCCTATATTTTTTTCACTATATTATGTTGCCTTCTTGTTTACTTATTATCAGATCAAATATCCAAATTATCTATAAAAAGGGAATATATAGGTTTACCTACTTGGGGGTCACTAATCCTTAGGCTTTTTAGTGAAATCACACTATTTCAGTATTTATACTATTGGGTATTGAATGAGTATCAAACTAAATTACTTAACATCGTTTCATCCAATTTAAAAAGATTATGGTCAATCTCATGCTTTTGAATCAGAGTTCTGATTTTTAGACAAGGGATCAGCAAACCAGAAAATAAATATTTTAGAGTTTGTAGGGTAGACAATCTTTGTTGCAATTACTCACTCTGCCATTGCGGTGCGAAAGCAGCCAGAGACAACAATAAAGGAAGGAGTGTGGCTGAGTTCCAATAAAACTTCATTTTCAAAAACAAGTGGGAGGCCAGATAGGGCCCCTGGACCATAGTTTGCCAACGCCTGCTTGAGATCAGTGGTCTCCAAGTGGGTGTTTGAACCCTGGCACTGGCCAAATGGTCTATTGGCATATAAGACAGAAAACATTAGAACTGCTATTGGCATTTGTCTTTATAAAAAATAAGGACATAAAATTTTGTTAATATAAATTTATAAATAAATGTAAAAAGTAGGGAGGGTATGCCCAATGTTTTACTGATCAGGTACTTAATTTAAAGAGTTTGGAGGAGACGAGATGACTGCCCTATAGAAGTAACTCAGAAAAGTAAATGATTGACAAGTTTATTCTACTAAAAACTAACCCAAATAATCTTTCACAGGTAAATTTGTATGGAACATTTACTGTTAATAATCTTGTTTATAATTAATTGATTACCCAGTTTAATTCATCACATTCTGATGCCTATTCTATGTTGAAATATTTATCAAGGCATATTCTGCCACAAACATGTAGCAGAGATGTAGATGTGGAGACAAGAGAACACTTGTGCACTGTTGGTAGGACTGTAAATTGGTGCAGCCACTATGGAAAACAGTATAGAGGTAGGTGCCTCAAAAAATTAACAATAGAACTACCATATGATCCAGCAATTCCACTTCTGGGAAAATATCCAAAGAAAATGAAAACACTAATTTGAAAGGATATCTGCACCCCCATGTTCACAGCAGTATTATTTACAAGAACCAAGACATGGAAACAACCTAAGTGTCCATTGGTGGATGAATGGATAAAGAAGATGCACTATATATGTGTATGTGTGTGTATATGCATATACACACAGTGGAATTTTATTCAGCTATAAAAAAAACAAGAAAATCCTACCATTTGCGACAACATGGATGGACACTGAAGGCTGGAGGAAGGTGGTCAAAAGGTACAAACTTCCAGTTATAAGATAAATGAGTACTAGGGATGCAGTGTACAGCATGATGACTAAAGCTAACAGTGCTGTACTATAAATAGGAACATTGTTAAGAGAGTATATCCTAAGAGTTCTCATCACAAGGAAAAAAATTCTTTTTCCTTTTTTCTTTCTTTTCTTTTTATTGTATCTATAGGAGAAGATGAATATTAGCTGAACCTGTTGTGGTAATCATTTCACAATATATGTAAATCAAACCGTGATGCTGTATGTCTTAAACTTATACATTGATGTATGTCAATTATCTTTCAATAAAACTGGAAAAAAATGTAGCAGAATGTGTAAATAAAATTCTTTGGCACAATTATAAAGTTGCTTTCTCTATTGCCTTATATTCCTGACACAAAATCTCTTCTGAAATGATAATTTTTACACCTGACTTTCAATGTCTCCACTAGACATTTGTCTTTGTAACTTCCATAGAGATAGGAGAATTTATTAAAACATTAATCTGTTTTTGTTTTTTCTATGTTTTCCCTTCTGCTCCTTCCTAATCAATTTAAAAAGTGGCAGTCAGACTTTGTAATTTCTTGTAATTCTTTGTAATTTCTTCTTTTTAAACATTAAAACATTAGAAGCTGCCTAGAATTAAGGAATCTGTGAATTTTTTTGTAAATGTCTATGGCCATGCCACCTGTACTAGTTTCCTGGGGCTACTGTAACAAGGTACTACAACAAACTGGGTAGCTGAAAACAACAGAAATTTATTGTCTCATAGTTCTAGAGGCTAGAAATCTAAAATTGGTGTCAGCAGAGTCATGCTTCCTCTGCTGCCTGCAGTAGAGAATCCATCTTTTCCTAGTCCCAGCTTCTGGTGATGGCTGTCAATCCGACGCCCCTTGGCTTGCAGCTGCATCACTTTAATCTCTGCTTCTGTTGTCACATGGCACTCTCCCACTGTATCTATTTCTTCATGTGATATTTTCCTCTTCTTATAAGGACTCCTGGTTACACTGGATTAGGACCCACCTTTAAAGACCTCATCTTAACTTAATTAGACTTTCAAAGACCTTATTTCCAAATAAAGTCACAATCATAGGTACTGGGAGTTAGAATTTTAATGTATCTTTTAGGGAACACCATTCAACACATAATACCACCAATGAGGGTGGGATGTCTGAGAGGTAAGGAGGCCAGGAGGGAAGATTCCTCAGCAATAAGAAAGGGATATAGGTCTGTTGGTCACTCAAAAGAGTGAAAAACTGGCTCATTGCACTAAGGAATGACTGTATGGTATGCTTGGGCAGCTGAGACCTCACTTAAGCATTGTTATGCACCACTGAGATGGAGAGACAGTGTGTGGAGTTTTGTGCAGTACTTTTGGTCATCCACGTTGTGTTAAGGAGATGTGATATCTATATAATATTTTATATTTATATGTTATATATATTTATATTGTTTATATTTTATATATATATAAAATCAGAAAAAAATATGTTTATATATATACACACACACACCTGGGAAGTAGTTAATGACCAGGATGGCTGGTTTGGACCAGGACGGCTTGAAAGGAAAATGATTAGAAGATTAGAGACCAGTTGGTCTGGGGGTAGAGGTAAATAATGGACGAATACAGTGGGCACAAAGTGTGAAGACTTTTACATCACACATCAATGTCCATCAGAAATCATCCACCATGAAAGAGGTACTAAAAACCAAATAGGAAAAATGACTCATCCAGTTGATACCAGCCAGCTTTTGTCATTGACCCACCCTCCCCCACGCCCAAGCCTGGCAAAAAAGTGGCCATGGTGGCAGTTAGAGGCTATATACATGGGCCACAGTATAAACTTCTGCCCACTAAGGTTGACCTAGCTTCTGTTGCCTCTGAATGTTGAACCTTCTAGCAATAGAGACTAACACTGAGCCCCTGGTATGACACTAGTTCTCGAAAAGAACAACTGACCACTTTATGGCAAGTTGACTACATTGGGCCTTTCCATCCTGGAGAGGTTGGCAGTTTGTTCTCACAACAATAGACATGTAATCCGAGTGTGGATTTTCCTTACCTGCCCACAGAGTCTCAGCCGATGTCACTTTCCTCAGTTTTGCAGAATGCCTCATTTTTAGGCATGGAATCTCACACTCCATAGCATCCAACTCAGGTATAACGTCACAGAGAAGGAGGTGAGGGATCCAATGGTTATATTAGATATAGCACCACTCAGAAGCTGCCAGGATGAGAGAACTATGGTATGGCTTGCTGAATGTGTTGTTGAAGTGCCAGCTTAGAATTGATATTCTGCAAGGGAGGGGAGCTATCCTCTACTACATGGTATAAACATTGAATTGGAGACTTTTACGTGCTATTTCTCTAATAGAAAGAATACATGGCTCTTGAAACCAAGGGGCAGAAGTAGGATAGACCACACTTACCATTATTCCCAATATCCCATCAGGAGCTTTGTGCTTCCCATCCCACAATTCTGGGCTTTGCAAGGTCAGAGGTCTTGCTCCCCAAAGGAAATGCACTCTCACTAACGGGACACAGCAAGTTTTTCACTAAAATATGAGCCACACCTGATGCCTAGGTATTTTGGGCTTTCTGTATCCAGGGACAGCAGCCAGGAAGAGACGTTAACATCTTGTCAGTGGTAATTGACCCCGATCACTGTTAAGCAGTGGAGTTAGGGGAGAATATGTGTGGGCCTCATGTCTTAGCTCCTTCGGGGTCTGCCTCAGCTTTTGAGCCAAACGCATGTTCTTCTTAGGGCAACCCCAGGCCAGTGACTGAGCAAAGCATCCTACAGGAGTCTAACTATTCTGTCTTAGAAGGAACTCTTCTTATGGACAATCTTTGCTCTGGAGCTCCTAGTTGGACTGATAAAAAATTTGTCAGGTCTGCATTACTGGCTGATGATTCCTTTTGCCCAATATGCTTCCACTCTCTTCCTTTTATAGGTGTTTCTTCCCAAAATAAATCTTTTTCATTCCTATCTCTGTCTCAGCATCTGTTGATGTCTCAACTTCCTGAGGAATCCAACCTGTGACAGTAGACTTGGAAGATACAGGGCTGTACATGGATGAGGCCATTGAAACTAGGACAGTTGGGTTTCTAATGGGGGACTAATGTGGACTGATGACAATAATGATCAAGAGGGCTGCTATAAGATCCAGAGAGTTTAGAGGAGGGGGCGGATTGGGTGAGTGAAGAATGATTTTGGTTGCATTCTCTTAGAGTGGAAAAAAATGGGGCTTAGAATTAGAATTTCCTTGATTTAGTGAAATAAAAAGATGTGATCTAGGTCCATAAGAGGATACACATATGAAGATGTTTATTATAACATTACTTGTGGTGGCAGGGAATTGGAGGCAACCTGAGTAAACTTTATTAGAACTCCTCTTTTTGCTTTCCATGACATGAATCGCAATATTTATTAATTTTCTTGCCTTTGCTGGAATTCATAGTGTTTTGACTTGGGGTGGGGATCTTGTAGCATGTGGTTAATTCACTATTTTGGACTAAAATCTCCCAAAATTATCATCTTTTTTTTTTTTTTTTGGTGAGGAAGATTAGCCCTTAGCTAACATCTGTCGCAATCCTCCTCTTTTTGCTGAGGAAGATTGGCCCTGGGCTAACATCCACACCCATCTTCCTCTACTTTATATGTGGGACACCTGCCACAGCATGGCTTGATAAGTGGCGAGTAGGTCTGTGCCTGGATCCGAACGTGCGAACCCCGGGCTGCTGAAGCAGAGCACACGAACTTCACCACCACACCACCGGGCGGGCCCCCAAAGTTCTCTCTCTAACATGCAAATGTAATGACATAACTTGGGGTTTAACTTCTTTCAATTGATCCTTAATGCTTCTAGGTTAAAGTTCAGATCACTTCCATAGTAGGCAAGTCTAGGTACCTAGTATCATCTCCGGCTCACCTTCCCTGCCGTTCAGCTATATTTAACTACCTACATCTCTGAAACCTGCCCTGGTCTCTCAAACCACATAAATCATACCACATCGTTTTCCAAGTACTAAGTTGGCTGTAAGTACCCTCTTTCCTTAATTCACAAATCAATATAAACACCACTTTGATTGACAGATCCATTTGCTTATAGTTCTAAAGCTAATCCACCATTGTAAAAACTATATAAATAATTTATAAACAGAAGGCACAAGAATAAATGGATACAGCAGTGGTTAACTGAGTAGTTATAAACGCTGTAAGCTGAAGCTAACTGGAGAAACCAATAGATATTATAATGAATTACGTTTAGAGATGCAGCATATTTGGAAAGTTTGTTACAATTATATATACCCATCGATCTAGCTCTCTATCGCTACGTAACAAACTGCCCAAATTTTAGTGGCGTCTCCAACGTGGCAGTCTCAGGATCGTGTGACATCTTAAACAGTGGCTCAGTTTCCAGAATGTGTTCCATGAGTCCAAGGCAGAAAGTGCAGGGGCTTTAATGATCTGACCTCAAAAGTGATGCAGCGTCACTTCTCCCATATTCTATTGGTCACACAGGCCAAGTCCCTGTTCAGCATGGGAGGGACTCACCAGTGCACGAATGCCAGAGGTGTCAATCTTTGGGGGACCCCATTAGTCCTACCCCATAGGCCTAGTAAAGATATCATTTATGTGAGGAATCCATCACATGAATGGCAAGACGAAAAGTATCTGATAGCCTCTATCATTTGTTGTTTGGTCTACCTTCCTTTCTTTTGGGCCCTAGTGACAGCCAACTTCCAAGTTTCCAGGAAAATATGGCCAGCGGCTATGACTTTTTCTTATAAAATGAAACTTTTCTTTTAGGAGTTTACAATTTATTTATAAACTTCTTTTCAGTATAGTAATATGAGAATCCTTACTTAGACTCCTATAAGGAAAATGAGAAATTCTAGTAACTGAATTTGTTTTCATTGCAGCAACCTAGACATGTTTGGCCCCTGTATGTGTGAATTTGAGGTTATGTATGAATGCTAAGGATAAATAGTAAAAGTAAGAGTTATGGATTTGGGATAGAAAGATTATTGTCGTTACAGAGCATTTGGAGAAGACCAAGGCAGAAATTTGTACAGAGAAGGCTTGGGGATAATAAAAGCAGTTGAGCAAATGGATCTGTGCCTTAAAAGACAATATTAAATTTAGGGGGTAAGGAGATGAGACATGATGGAAGTTGATGGGAGCTTTCTGTCTCTCCCTGTCTTATCACCGTATGCATCACAGTTATTATCTGCATTCAGGCCACTTTGGGATACCCTGTGTAAACATTTCCCAGTTACATAAACTTTCTTTGCTAACTGGAAATCTAATAAATACAAAATTTTTACATCTTATTACACAAGCTTGAGACAATGGAAAGTGGAGATTCTGAAGATTTTTTCATAAGCAACAAATTAAAATAAATGTTATTACTTATTACTAATTTAATATACCTAATATCTTTATTGATATTATTTTTATTTAGTAAGCTCTTATTTTTATTTCAATAAATTAATATATATATATATGTGTTTTTGCTGAGGAAGATTGGCTCTGAGCTAACATCTGTGCCAATCTTCCTCTATTTTGTATGTGGGATGGTGCTATGCTGCTATAGCGTGGCTTGATGAGTGGTGTGTTGGTCTGCACCCAGGATTTGACCCTGCGAACCCCAGGCTGCTGAAGTGGAGTGCACAAACTTAACCACTAAGCCACCAGGCCAGGCACAAATTAATAATTTTTATAATGAGTTTTTTAAATTGGACTATGATCCTAAAATCAAAGATTTTTTTTCAGATGTAATAAGTTTCTTAACTTTGAGTTCTGCTAAAATGAGGATTTTCATTAGTCTAATGTCCTAGGGTTGGTGAGGACCAACTCTAACACTGGGAACAAGAGAAAAAAACGGACACAAACAGGTAACTGAGTGGGAAAAGGTAACAAAGGATAAACATCAGAAAGAAAGAAAGGGGCAATGCAAAGGAAAAGAGAGTATGTAAGTCAATTTTCATAATTTCTACTACTATGCAAGTTTCTTACACACAGGTATTTGCTACCTTTTATTTTGCTGAGGAAGATTCACTCTGAGCTAACATCTGTTGCCAATCTTCTTCTTTTTGCTTGAGGAAGATTTTCCCTTAGCTAGCATCAGTGCCCATCTTCCTCTATTTCATATGTGGGTCGCCGTGGCAACATGGCTGCCGACAAGTAGCGTAGGTCCACATGGGAACCAAACCTGGGCCACCAAAGTGGAGCATGTGGAACTTAACCACTAGGCCACAGGGCTGGCCCCTGCTACTTTTTCTATAAAGGCTCAGAATGAAAAGTGAACCTCATTTACATTGGAAGGTCACAGGTAAAATAGGATATATCTAAAGTTTTTTTTATTGCATATAATTCTTGTCTTTCCAAAGATCACAATCTATTGAGACTGGGGGAAGACTAAATCCAGTTGAGAACAAAGATGATGCAGGGTTTTTTGTTTTTTTTCCACTTTTTCACCTTCCAAAATATGTGCTTAGAGTATATTAGAAGTAAAACAGTTTGGAAGCCAAGGTCTTCATGTGCATATCTTATAAGATCAGGCTTTTAGTGGAAAGAAAAAAATGTTTGGGTTCCAAGGAGTTGAAGCCGGAGGTTCAGAGCTGAGATTTTATAAAAGTTAACCCAAGAAAAGGGACGATGTAAGAGAAAATAGTTTTTTTGCCAAAAGGGAGGAGACAGAATCGCATTTTGGGCCAGGAAAGGAACTGGAGAGAAACAGGAGAGCAAGAATGCTGAGGTCTGTCCTTGTGGTTAAAACCTTGGTGCTGAAGAAATACCAAAGAAGTCCAAGGACAGAAGGTCCATATGCCCCTTCCACCTCTGATTCTTGGAGGACTCAGCTTCCAGTGTTATCTTGGAGTGTTTAGGCAGAGCAAAGTTCTGAACTAATACTACTGTTGACCTAGAGCTTAAGCTTAGAGGGGAGGAGATCCAGAAATTCTTGGATATCCTAGTAGGGTAAATGTAAACACTGATCAGACTGGGAAGCCACAAGAGTTCTGGGATCAGGACAAGGAGTGGACCTCAAATCTTTCATAGTAAGGTCCTTGAGATGCTGCCAAATCCTTTGGTAGGACCATTTACATCAGCAGTGAACTGAACCCAGTCTGTTGAGGTCTCAGAGGGTAGACTTCGACTAGAAATACCTTCCTTGCATCCATGGTATGAGACAAGTTTTTCCCTTCATCCCACACTGACCCAGGTAGGAGAGGAAAGAGAGGATGCTTGAGACTTGAGAAGGCCCTGTTGTGGTGATGGAATTTTGAGTTGACCAAGTTTAAATACTAAACAGACTGAATAATTTCTCAAAAGATTATTTTCAACTGAAAGACACTTAGTTAACTTGAAGTGGCAACATTAAGTGTTTTCAGCTACTGGGAGGAAATCAAGCCTCCTGAGCAAGTTGAGTTCAGTAAAAAATAACATTTCTGCACATCTGAGCGCCAACGTACATCTCAGAGCAGCTAGAGACACAGTTATGTATTTCTCTTTCACTACATTTTCAACTTTCTGTTGTCTGTTGTATTTTAATTCCCTATGCAACTATGGCTCATATAATGCTGATCTTTTATGTTGAATTGAGAAAGTTGTAGGGATAGAAGAGACCTTAAAGAAAAATGTCACTAACTGTTGAAGGGGAGAAAGAGCATTCTCTACCCACTCTGGGTCCTTTCTGGCTGGGCTACAAATTAAATCGACGTTAGGTTGAATAGCAGGAGAAAATCAAACAAAGCTTTATAACATGTATACATGGGAGAGACCCGGGGAAACTGAGTATCTCTCAACAAAATGGTGAACGTTCTCCTCTTAAATAGACAAAGGAGGATATTGAGGGTGGGTCAGTTTTGGGAGATTACCAGAAAGGCACAGTAAGGTTATTATGCAGATTTAAGGCCTCACCTTCTACACAGACAAGTTTCTAGAGATGAGGTCATTCACCCCTCTTCCCAGTACAGAGAAGGAGATACCTTTACAAATGGAGATTTTTCCTTACAAATGTAAATGTCTGGTGAAGAGAACTTTGATAAGAATGGGCATAGCAAGGACCCTCCCAGTCTATTGATACCCAGAGTTATCCAAGGTGATGGCCCATCCCAGGGACAGGCCTTCCATCCCAAATCCCTTTAGACATTTGGGGGAGGTGAATGTCAAAGCTTCCTTCAGAGCAAGGTAAAGAGACACATCTTGATGTGGCCAATTCTGATCCCTACACTGTCAAAATACAACTTTCAAAAAATTTAAATCCTGACTTTTATACAAATATAGAGTAAACATGTGGCAAAGTTTTATTTAATTAATTATTGAGGAAACCAGTATAATAAGTCTGGATCAAAGATAATTAGATGAAAAATAGTTAGTTAATCCTTCAGGAAAGTTATACTGAGATCAATCAATTTACTAAGACAGAGCCCAAACTGGTTAATGTCCTACAGGGCAAAAAAACCATAAACTTTGAGATTTTCTTTTCTACTGCAAATAAATAATTTGTGTTTCTACCAGACGAAAATATTTAACTTAATATGTAACTTCATAGAATCGTGGCTCTAATAAATAATAAATGGCAAGTCAAACACTGCCATGTCTCCTGACATAATTAAGGAATCCATGGGTGGATCTATTAGTTCATGCTTCAGTATGACATTAAAAGAACATGAAATCTTCCTTTTGCCTTATTTTCATGACTTGGACTTTTTTTTTAATAGACACTTTATTATGATCTTTAAATCTAGGGCCTTATTTGTCTCATTGCTGAGCTCAATTGGAATTCAGAGCAAAAACAAAAACGTGAAGTAGATTTTGTATTATTTAGGAGCAATAAGAGATAAAAACTTTAAGGGCAGCAGAATATGCCACCCCAAAATATGCCACTTTGGCACAAGGATTATTTTGAGCTGAAGGTAACTGAGAAGAAGCAGATACAAGAAAAGCTCTCTACTCTTCCCCTATTTGCCTAAGAGCAGGATACAAATTTGTAAAGGTGTCCCCCTCCCCTCTCTGTGGGGAAGGACAGAAGTTAATCACCAGAGACAGCTCTAGACTTATCAGCCCAGATACACCACCAGGGGAATCTACATATCAGACCTTGCTAAAACCAGCCCCTTATCTACCATTTCTTTCCCCATATATTTGTCTTCCTAAAATTTGCCACCTCTAGAAGCTCAAAGTCCTGTTCCTTTGTCTTGTCCCTTCTCCAAAAATTTATTGTTCTTTTGTGAAGATGCTATGTAAGCCCAAGTTCTAAACACCCCTTTGAGTTACTCATCACTGAGTGCTCCCATGTGAATGCGCGATGCACGTGTTAATCAACTTTTGTTTGTTCTGAACTTGCCTCTCACCTGTCTAATACACAGAGCCCTAGCTGGAAAACCTAGGAGGGTAAAGGCAAACATAATGTTTTCCTCCCTGATGAAATAAAAGGGAAAAATTTAGAGAAACTTAATCAAATTAGTAACTACCTTTTGGTATCTCAAGTAACCAATTTTAGGGCTGAACCTTTCTGAAACAGCAGTCCTCCATAACAGCTACTTCACTAAAAAGGTCCTGTTGAATTTTGCACTCCTCTGTTTTCTATGAGCTTAAGTTACAACTTCAGATTTAGAAGCATCAATTTGATCGCAGATCTCAAGGCAGGAAAGCATGTTAATTATTAAAGGTCAGTGACCTGGTCCTATTAATGCTGCTACTAACATTGGATCCAGTATCTCAGTGGTTCTCAAACTTTGCTGCAAATTAGCATCACTGTGGAGCTTCTAAATATCTGAATGCTCAAGTGTGACCCCAGACCAATTAAGTCAGGATCCCTGTTTTTGGAACCCAGGCCATCAGTATTTTTTTTTAAACTCGCCAGATGATTCTAGTGTTTTGCAAGTTTGAGAACTACTTTCACATCTTAATTTTTTCTTATGCTTACGTTTTTTTTTTTTTTTTCTTCTATAAACAGCCACGAGAAAGAGAGATGTATCTGGCCAATATTAGAAAGAACCCTTGTTTTAATAATGTCTCCAACCCTCCTCCCCCATTTTATTGTCTTAAACTTACTGAAAATAGTTAAGATTCTGGAGAATACCTGGAGGTACTTTACGCTTACAGCTGTTTATTGTGGCACCAGGGTGTTTCAAAGTGAATTTCTAGAGCTATGCATAGGAAAGACACACCTGCTCTTACTTGGAAAGTAGCAATCCCTTGAGAAATCAATCAGTTCAACATTATGGCAAAAATCTAGGCTAGTCGCTAAAAATCTTTTTTTGTCGTTGTTGGGTTATATGTGAAATGACATTCAAATGTGCAACACTTTTTTGAGTGTACCCACACCTGACACCGGCCCAACACAAGGTTGACATAAGTGAAGCCATACTGTAGAAAAGAAACCTATTGTAACTTTGAATGACCTATGACTAACTAACCCAGCTGGATTTGCACCCTCCAGGAGATCTAACTGCTCTGTAGATTTTACAACCCCTGCTTGTGCATGTACCTCCCAGCTGTGATAATAGATGAAAACTTTGTTCTTTTGAGTTCCTCAGGAATGTGATGACCCCAGAACAGCCATCATCAAGGACAACTGAAAGATCTGGTGTGGCGACTTCCAGTCTGTAGCACCCGAGAGTCAACATTCCCAACCCCCTCCTCTGTAACCCACCAGCCTATATAACTGCTGTAAGATTCTGTGCCCCCTTAAGATGGTTATTTTGGACATGAGTTGGTCATCTTCCCTTTTGCTAGCAAACTGTAATAAACCCTTTCTTTTTTTCCACCATCTTGCCTCTTGGTGATTGGCTTTTGTCTTGTGGTGAGCAGATTGTGCCCTTTGTAAGGTAACACACCTTTCTTTGCCATTCAAGCTGCATACTGAAATATAGTTTTTGAGGCATCACTATAGGACAGTCTTAAATCTGTTCTTATTTACTTTTAAAAAAAAGATTTCTCAAAATTTCAGACTTTAATATTAGTAATAGTTTAGATACAATGAAGCTTACAAATGATTTGAGCCACATCAATTCCATGAGAAAAGCTAAGCTACAGAAACACAGATAGAACACAAAATCGTGGCAGTTCTGAGGCCTCTCTGACTTGTTAGAATAAATTGTTCACTGAAGTTTGTCCCGACCTCCAAGAAAACCTGTTTCCCTGAACCCAATGTCCATGCTGAAAAACCTCTGAAACAAATCCAAATTTTCACTCTTTCCAGGAGTTGAATAACCATTCACAACTCAAAAGATTTCTTAAATGGTTGTATAAATTAGGATACAACAATATGACTGAATTTTGTAAAGCCGTTAAAAAATACTTATGGAAGCAATGCAAGAATGTGGAATTATGTCCAATAATATATATGGGGGAAAATCATAAATAAAAATATCCTGTACAATTATTTAATATTCATGTGCCTATGGATAAGAATTAGAAGAAAACATGCAATAGTGAGTTATTTCACTTTTTAATCTTGAAACAGAAAATAGCATTTAAAGTATATCTACCACTCCCATCCAAAGTATTTGTTTTAGAAATGTCTTCATTCCAGGGTCCTAGATTTTTGCCAACTGTCAATTTTACAGGGCTGGCTTAGTTTACAAAGAAATATTTTTTTCTTCTTGGGTTTTAAGATCTGAAAATTCACATTTTTGTCTTGTGTTTGTACACAATTTATGATTCTAGAAATTATTAGAAAAAACACAGGCATTTTTACCTTTGACTTGAACTATTTTGTGGTATTATATATCTCCCATCTCATACTTCTAATGACCACCCTTTCAGTGAAATGGTCCATTTACTATGCCAAGCTTTTAAGAGAAATACTGAAAATTTCCATGTTCTCTTTCTATTCCTTTGTTCCTTCATGGCCATTAATGCAGTAGGGCTCAAAATAGCTAGTTAATGGCAGTCAGGGTACAGCATTATCTTAGCAGTAAAGATATCAACATCACAAAATGTGTCAGCATTTCACCCTCCAGAGAGATTTAAAAAAAAAACAAACTCATTACCACTCACCTTAGTAACCGTGACATTAATGAAGACAGTCCCTTTTCCTTTGGATATATAATTACACTTTTCTTAAAAGTTCATTGGAGTGGGCTGCCCACTTCCTTGCATCTTCAGCCTTGGCTTTGAGCTTTCACCAGTGTCTACAAAGGCAAGGGATGACTCATTTTGCCTTGTTTGTGTGATCACCTTGGAACCACCTGACAGCTCATTTCTCTTCCATCATCTAGAGATTTGAGCTCTGTTTTTGTAGGTGGAGGTCAGCAAAGTGTCTTGAGCCCCGTCTTCCTAAGCCCCCTTTTCCAGTAGGTCATAATATTGGCATTCTCAGACCTAGTAACACTGGATCAAGGTATAAATTATATTTAAATAGGTCAGAAACCTACATGAGTAGGTAGCTAAGAGGTATATAAAAAATAACTCAGTCTGCATATTTCTGCGAGATCTCTCAGTCTGGATATTTGTGTTTAAGTCTCTAAAGCCAGCTCATTCTCTGTTCATGATCTCTTGGCTTCCTGGGAAATCTGCTCTCAGTTTCTCTTGATTTGAGTGGCCTTGTTTGTGTTTTTAATACCTCAAAATATTCTCACTCTAAATTCTTCACTTCTCTCTAACCTCTTTTTCCTTCCTCTTTTAGTCCAGAATCCAAGAGATTTTTTGTCTATTTTTGTGTTTCTCCCATATCAGAATCATCTAGTCATTTTTGGGTATATAGAGATTTATCAGGAAACCAACAATTACACCTTTTGTTTGGGGTTGGTTTATAGGAAAGAGATGGGTCATGTAAATAAGGGAAGAAACTCAATTTGCAAAACAAAAGAGATCTGGACTAATAAGATGAGAAAGAACCTATGATAACAACAAAAAAAACTATTCCTAAATGCTTAAATTAACTGCAGGAGTTATTTAGTGAGATGTACTATGGAAATATGTCCAAAGAGCATGATGACATTGAGAGACATATGACTAGGCTGCTGGTACCCTCTCATAGAGATACTATGACACAGTTGAGCACTTACAAAAATATTATGCTCTGTAAGCAAATATTATTGTTACAGTAATGAGAGTAGGACTGGGAAAGTTACTGTATGAGCACAGAAGTCAGCGTTGGGCATATATGGACCCATACAGTCCCTGAGAAAATAGGCATTCTGATGCTCCACTACATATAGACTATTCTTTTGGAAATCTCAGGTGAATTACAGTGGTAAATGTAGTTGATTTGATGCATTTAAAAAATGTCTTGAAGTTTTTATTATTAGGGGACCCAAAGGGGGCTATATAATCTGGAAAGTGATTAAAGACACTGTTATATCAGAAGACTTTCTGTACCTTATAAACAATTGGGAACAGATAGTGGGAGGTGGAGTACAAATTTGGTATTAGCATTATTTATATGCTGGGCCTTTCCCACCACCAGAAGTCCCCACATGACCCTTAATCACTTTGAATCCCTGTGTCCTGGACAGTTGAGGTATATGAGGGCGGAATATTTATACTGGTGGTGAACTAAGGTCCTTCCCTGTCCATGGGGTACCCCCAGATTGTCTGTAGGCAGGCATGAGGTCAAGATTGATTTCATTTCTAACCCAGAAGAGTCAGCATGCTGGTTCCTCAAATATGATTCATCATCAAATATGAAAATGTTTGGCCTATAAGTTAGGAGACTTAGATTCTAGCTTGGTTTGGCTTTATATCCTTGGGCAAATCACTTCTGCTCTCTATGCCTCAATTTTCTTGGAACATAAAATAAGTGACTTAGGTAAATTTGAAAAGCTTTTCCACTCTAGTGTTCTGAGATTATCATTCAATAACAAGATTGGGAAATGTTGTCTTTTTGTACCTATAGGTTTTTGGTCATTGTTGTTGTTTCAAATTCTAGGTCAATTCCTTGTCAGATATCTCCTAAAGAAATGTTCTTGTTAACAAGTGGAGAGCTCACTCCCTTTAAGTAATTTGAATGGCCACTTGAATGCCATAACGTCTGTCCCTGGGAGTGTGGCGGCTGGTGAAGCTAGGCTGGGGATGGTATATTTTTATTCTTCAACATAATGTTATCTTAATAGTCTTAATCTTAACGGACCTGAGTGGACTGCTTTGTAGGTTTGTTCACATCTCAGTGGAGGTCTCTGAGTCACTCAGGCTCATCTCACAAGTGACTTTATCTCAAGGGCCCCTACAGTGTCTCCCAGCTGCCAAGGAGGTGTTGCCTTACTCTTTGGTTTCCTTCCCTCTTCGGCTGATAGAGAATGTTACCTGTGGGTACAGCGCAATGTTTAGACTGAGCAAGCTCTGGTTGTAACTTGTTTTGCCATTGTGATGGACATTGCTTTAGCAATATGCATTCTTAAGCCCCTAAAAGGCAAAATCTTGATAAATGGTCCCCTGTTTTTCAATGTAACTATTGCTGCTGCTGGTTTTTGTCTGGATAAAATGCAAATGCCCAGGCATATGGAAGCAGGCCTTAAAAACTTTCATTTTAAACATCCTGCCTCTTCATAACATCCTTATTACACTTATAAAATCTTCATTAAGAAGGCTTCAAAGAATGAAAAAAGCAAGATATAAAAAGAAAGATTTGGAGAGAGAATAAAAGACAGGAGGTATTTCAACAGAGAGAGGAAGATTAGTGTGGCAATGCACTGCTAGCTGTTTGGAGGACTCATTGAACTGCTCTTATTGGGTACGCTTAAAAATGAAATGGTAAATCTTGTGTCCAAATTTGCATCTCATCGTGGGTCTTCAGCTGGCCATGTTTGTGTTAATTTAGCACAGAACCTCTTCTAAAGCTTAACTTGGCCACGTTTATCAACTCTGTCAGCTGTCAGGCTTTAAATGAAATAATGAGATCTGATGGCACCAATGGGGGAAGAAGACTCTGTGTGTGTGTGTGTGTGTATGTGTGTGTGTGTGTGTGTGTGTGTGTGTGTGTGTGTAGACAGAGAGAGAGGAAAGAAAAGAGAGAGAGGGAGAGAGAAAGAGTGAGCCAGCATGAGGGAGCTCAATAACACAGCAGTCTCAGTGTGATAAACTGCTGCTAACAAGCGTTGAATGTATCCTATCATTTCCACTTAAATGTGGAATTTGACATTTTCCAGGGGTCAGTGATGAAACCAATTCATTAAAATTCCAGGAGAATAGTAATTTTATCTCAGAATCTTTTGGTTGAAGACGTTCTCCTTTTATTCAGTTTTTATCTTTATTCTATCCCTTTGTCATTTATAAGCTGATTGTTTTGTACCTAGGGTCCTGAAAAGCCATATCCACTAGCCTTCCACTGTGATAAAAGAGGAACAGGGCTTAAATGGCAGTGTGTACTGTTCTCTGCAGAAGGGTACATTGTTTTGAAGAATGTGAAAGGCAAAAGGAACACCCACAACCTAAACTTTGGCTCCTGAATCATTCCTTGTCTTCTGAGTGAAAGAGGCTGCAAGGTCTGTTAGAAATGTTTCTTGCAAATCCCAGCCATAGAACAAATCTGCTGGGCTCACTTGTCTGCTTTGGCACAGTCCCTCCCCACCACCACCACCATATGCAACCCCTCTTTCTTAATTTTTGATTGTGCCTTTCAATTATTTCTTGCCTGCAATATCTTCCCCATCTGTGAGGTAGTATTAATCTTCATTGTTTTAGAGTTTCCACCTGCTCTATGTTGTGTCTTTGTCTCCTTAAGCGCCTTTTATTCAGTTTATTTGATTTTGTCTCCGTCTTCCATGTTAGAGGCTATCCTTAAATATATGCTAATTCTTGGTAGTCTCTAAATATGTCTCAGAGACTTACTTATTATCTCCCTTGTTAAACACCAGAAAATAAAATCCCTGTCCCTTTATACATCATAGTTTTCCATATAGATATATTATATATTACAAATTATAGTATACTATATAATATATTAAATATATATTACATATAATACATGTATAAATGTATATACATATATGCAAATATATAATATATATAAATATATACATATATAATATGTATATAATTTAATATATTTTTGTAGATTATATAAAATATAGTATGTAGTTAATATTACATAATATACTATTTATATACTTGTATATTATATAATATATACATTATATAACATATAATATTTAATATATTATTGTAGATTATATAAAATACAGTATATGTCAAATGTATTATATGTTTAGCATATATTACATATTATATAACATGTTACATATAAAACACATACAATAGACAATTGTGTATATGACATATGTTATATATCATACACCATATATTCCATCCATGATATTGATATAGTGTATATATGATATATTATATAATGTATAATATATTAATTATAATATGGATAATATAAATATATAATAATATAATAGAGGTATACTATATTTTATATAATCTATATGTTAAATATAATATATATTTTATGTATTATAATTATATTACACAGTATATAACATATATATAAATATAGATATATTAGTTGTCTATTGCTGCATAAAAAACGAACATAAACTTAATGGTTTAAAACAACATCCATTTATTAGTTCGTAGGTCTATAGGTCAGAAGCATTAGTGGGCTTGGCTGGGTTCTCTGCTTAGGGTCTTATAGGGCCAAAATTATGGAGTTGGCTACGCTGAGCTCTTATGTGGACACTCTAGGGAAGAGTCTGTTTCCAAGTTTATTTAGGTTGTTGGCAGAATTCAGTTCAATGAAATTGTAGGACTGAGGTTCCTAGTGCCTCCATTTCAATGGTAGCAGTGGCACATCAAATTCTCCTCCTGCTTCCTCTGACTTCCTTTTGTGCCACCAGCCAGAGAAAACTCTCTGCTTTTAAAGGTCTCATGTGATTTGTTTGGGTCAATCTGGATAATCTTTTTGCCACATAATGTATGTAACAGTCACGCAATTGATAGCATAATATTCACAGGTTCCATCAACACATTTCCATCCACACCCCTCTTCCGCCAGGGATAAGGGTAACTGAGAGTCAGTCTTGGAATTCTGCCTCCTACATTTGCCAAGATAAGTGCAGTGCAGTCAGCAGTGTGCTTACAATGGGAAGGGGATCTCAGGGGTAACAGTTCTCTAATCACACTCTCAACCAGCCCTTCTTATAACTCCACCTCTTACGACCACTTGTAGTGGTGACTGGTGCCATTAACTCCTGACTCCTTCCTGGGTTCTGCAGGCTGAAGCAGCAACTCCTCTGTAGCCACATGGGGTTCAGATTTCTCGGCTAGGCTAAATTAGTCATTTGCGTCCTTTCCATCTTCTAAAGATGTGTTGACATTTCTGGCCTACAGTTCATTTCCTCTATTATTGTTCTTGTATGTTTCTATTTTATTATTTTACTATCTTTGAACTTTACTACCAGCTATATGATACATTTTATTCTGGATTGTAAGTGCTTTGCATAAAAGTACAATTTTATGGCACTACCAAACGGGATTGAATTGGGTAAAAACTGACATTGAAATCAGAGATCCAAGGTTTCTGATTCTTTTTGTAACATTGCTACTCCTCTCCCTGGCTCAAGAGTTTTCTTTGGAGAAGAGATTTTTTTCTTAAAACATTAAAATGTGTTATCTAGAAAATGAAATATTTATTAAATCATTGAGATAATTTTTAACATACCAAGAAGTTGTATGTTTGATAACATCAGGGAGTTCTGACTTTTTTTATGTGGGTGGTATTCTGTCAATATTTTTAAAAGTCTTATTTAAAATTAATTTTTCTTAAATTTAAAACATTGTCTTTAGCTGGTAACATAAAATATTAAATAAATATGCAAGCCTCAAAGGCATTTTTAGCCTTATGCTGTATTGTTTTATTGATGTACTCTTTGATGTCCCTCAAGCTTTTTCAAATACTTCATGCATTTTCTAAAATAAATTCTTAAGACTGGAGCACTGGTTGGTACAGACCAGAAGGAGCAAAGGTGCACACTCTTTTCTTCCTCTTTAGCAAAATGAACTGATTTAAATCTGATCTGGTACTTTGAAGAACTTTGTCATTAAAATATAGTCCCATTAATTCTAATTTAGAGATAATCTAAGCCATTTCTTGGATAACACAACTGTTCAAACTGGGCATAGAGGGAATGTACCTCAACATAATAAATGTCATATATGACAAGCCCACAGCTAACATCATACTCAAAGGTAAAATGCTGAAATCTTTTCCTCTAAGATCAGGAACAAGACAAGGATGCCCACTCTCACTATTTTTATTCAACATAGTACTGGAAGTCCTAGCCAGAGCAATCAGGTAAAAATAAGAAATAAAAGGTATCCATTTTGGAAAGCAAGAAGTAAAATTGTTTCTATTTGCAGATGACATGGTATTATATGTAGAAAACCCTAAAGATTTCACTAAAAACTCTTAGAACTAATAAATTCAGTAAGTTGCAGGATACAAAATCAATATATAGCAAATGATCAGAAAGAGAAATTAAGATAATGATCTCACTTACATTTGCAATAAAAAGAATAAAATAGGATAAATTTAACCAAGGAGGTGAAAGATCTGTACACTGAACACTGTAAGATATTGATGAAAGAAATTGAAGACACAAATAGAAAGATATTTCATGCTCACGGACTGGAAGAATTAATATTGTTAAAATGTCCATACTACTTGAGCCAATCCACAGATTCAATGCAATCCCTATCAAAATTCTGGTGGCATTTTTCACAGAAATAGAAAAAGTAACCCTAAAATTTGTATGGAGCCACAAAAGACCCCTAATAGCCAAAGCAATCTTGACAAAGAATGAAGCTGGAGGGATCACACTTCTTGATTTCAAACTATACTAAAAATCTATAGTAATCAAAACGCAGTATGGTATTGGCATAAACACAGATACATAGATCAATGGAACAGAATAGAGAGCCCAAAAATAAACCCATGAATACGTGGTCAATTAATTTATGACAAAGGAGCCAAGAATATGCAATGGGAAAAGGACAGTCTCTTCAATAAATGATGATGGGAAAACTGGACAGCCATATGCAAAAGAATGAAACTGGACCCCTATCTTACTCCATATACATAAATCAACTTAAAATGGATTAAAGACTTGAATGTAAGACCTGAAATCATAAAACTAGAAGAAACAGAGAGAATAAGCTCCTTGCTATTGGTCTTGAGCAATGAGCTTTTGGCTCTGACTCCGAAAGCAAAGGCAACAAAAGCAAAAATAAACCAGTGGGACTATATCAAACTAAAAACCTTCTGCACAGCAAAGGAAACCATTAACAAAATAAAAAGGCAACCTACAAAATGGGAGAAAATATTGCAATTCACCATTTAATAAGGAGTTAATATTCAAAATATTTTAAAAACTCACACAACTCAATAGCAAAAGACAATCTGATTAAAAAAATGGGCAGAAGATCTGAATAGATATTCTTCCAAAGAAGACGTACAGATGGCCAACAGATACATGAAAAGGTGCTCAACATCACTAATTATCAGGGGAATGAAAATCAAAATCACAGTGAGATATCACCCCATGCCTGTTTCAATGACTATCTTCAAAAGGACAAGAGGTTACCTTGTTACCTTGATTATTTGTGGATTGTGCCCATTTCCTGACTATTTACCAGGATAAAAGGGATATTTCATGTTTCATTATGAATTGGTTGCAATCTATATTGAAAACTACGGCTATTGTAAAACTCTAGTGGGTTGTTTTCTTACTTTTTCCTTTTGGGAGTCCGCCAAATTCTTTTGTCAAGATGCTTAACTTCTAAAAGCTTTGGTTTTCTCATCTGTTAAATAGAGCCATAAGAATAAGGCAACATAAGGAAATACATATACAGCAGTTAAAATTTTTATTGATATTTATATGATACAAGCATTAAAAGTAATCTACAGTATTTTCTTCAGTTAATTTTGTTTCTACTATGAGTTTTTTTGTGGAAATTCCTTTGTTATGTATAGGCATAATGTAAAGATCTGGGGAATCACTCTTTACTTTTCTATGTCTATATAGTTAGTGCTATGCCCAAGAACTAAGGAAAAACTGAAATGGACACACTCTAGCAATGTATAAAAGCAAACCTTACAGGATCATAAAGATATGCAGGAAATTTATCTCCCTGCCAAAACATCCTTTCAAGTATGACAGCATAATCTAGAGGTCCTGTTATAAGTGTCCAGAATATAAGAAAATGTACTAGATTTGTGAAGAAGCAGAAAAATGTTATCCACAATAAAAGCAGTTAATAGAAACAAACCCAGATATTGGAATTAGCGGAAAAGGCTTTAAAATAGTCATTATAGATATGCTCGAGGACTTCAAGAAAAGGATGAACACAGAAATAAATGAGTATATGGGGGAAATCTTAGATGAAAAATTAACTATATAAAAAATGGAAATTTCAGGACTGAAAAGTATAATCTAAGATGAAAAATTTACTTGATGAACAAAGAACAAATGCAACAAATAGAAAAGAGTTATATATATAATAGATATTAATCCAAATATATCCGTAAGCAATTTATTTTATTTTTTTGGTGAGGAAGACTAGCCCTGAGCTAGCATCTGTTGCCAATCCTCCTCTTTTTTTTTTTTTTCTGAGGAAGACTGGCCCTGGGCTAACATCCGTGCCCATTTCCCTCTACTTTATATGGGACGCCACCACAGCATGGCTTGACAAACGGTGTGTCTGTCTGCGGCCCAGGATCCGAACCTGCGAAGCCCCTGGCCAAGACAGCGGAGCGTGTGAACTTAACTGCTATGCCACTGGGCTGGCCACTCCATAAGCGCTTTAAAGGTGAATGGTTTAAATATACCAATTAAAGGGGAGATTGCAGAGTAGACCAAAAACAATGTCAGCAACAGTAAGATCCAACTATATGTTGTCTACAAGAAACCCACTTTAAATATAAAGATTCAGACAGTTAAAAATAAAGGAAAGGAGAAAGATATATGATGCTAATACTAATCAAAAGAAAGCTGAAATAGCAATATTAATTTCAGGCAAAGCAGACTTCAGAATGAGGAAGATTATCAGGGATGAAGAGGTATATTACATAATAATAAAAGAATCAATTCTCCAAGAAGATATAACAATCCTTAATGTGTATGCACCTAACAACAGAATGTCAAAATACATGAGGCAAAAACTGAACAAGTTAAAAGAGAAATAGGCAAATCCAGCACTATAGCTGAATATTTTAACATCCTTCTGTGAGTAATTGATAGATCAAGCAGACATAAAATAAATAAGAATATAGATGATATGAAAAGTACTAGGATCACTAATATAGAGCATATTCTAGGCCATAAATATTTGGAAATTAAACAATATATTCTAAATAAGCCATGAGTCAAAGAAGAAATCTCAAGAAAAATGCAAACATATTGTGAACTAAATGAAAATGAAAATATTACTTATCAAAAACTGGGATGAAGTGAAATCAGTGCTTAGGTAGAGCTTTAAATGCATATATTTTAAAAGAAGAAAAATCTAAAATCAATAACCTGAGATTCCATTCTAGGAAACTAGAGAAATAAGAGTAATTTATGCCTAATTCAGGTAGAAGAAAAATAAATAGTAAATATTAGAGCAGAAATAAATGAAACTGAAAAAAGAAAAATAATTAAAAAAAAAATCAGCAAAACAAAATCTGGCTCTTGAAAAGATCAATAAAATTGATAATCCTCTAGGCACTATCCAAGAAAAAAGAGAAAAGACACTGGTAATATCAGAAATGAAAGAGGAATCATCACTACTGATCTCATAGACATTTAAAGGATAATAAAGAAATAATATGGGCAACTTTTTGCACAGAAATTTGACAACTTAGACAAAATGGACAAACTCCTTGAGAGTATCAAACTACCAATACTTATACAAGGAGAAAGACATAACCTAAGTAGCCCTGTATCAATTAAAGAAATTGAATCAATAATTACTAAATTTCAAAAAGGAAATCACAAGGTCCAGATGGTTTCACTGATGAATTCTACCAAACATTTAAGGAAGAAATAATATCAATTCTCCACAATCTCTTCCAGAAAATAGAAACAGAAGGAAAACTTCCCAATTCATTCCATGAGGCCAGCATTATCCTAATACCCAAACCAGAAAAAATATGAGAAAGAAAAACTAAAGACCAATAAATCTAATGACATGGACATAAAAATACTCAGCAAAATATTAGCAAATCATATCCAATAATGTATTAAATAATTATATGCCAGTACTAAGTGGGATTTATTCCAGGTATGCACAGCTGGACTTTTGAAGATGAATCAATGTAATCTACCAAATGAACAGGCCAGAAGAAAGGTCATATGATCATCTCAATTAACATGGAATAAGCATTTGAAAAATGAACACAACCATGATAAACAAATCTCAGCAAACTAGGAATAGCAGGGCACTTCCTCAAATGATAAAGTCTACAAGCTCAACATTTTCTGCCTAAAATTGGGAAGAAAGCAAGAACGTCCTATCTAACCACTCCTAATCAACATCATACTGGAAGTCGAAGACAGAGCAGGAAGAACAAAAGAAATGGAGAAAGAGAAGGAGGAAGAGGAAGAAGAGGAGGAGGAGGAAAAAGAGGAGGAGGACAAGAAGTAAAATATAGATTGGAAGGGAATTAACCAGACAAAGGAAGAAACTATCTTTGTTGCAGATGATGATTATCTAAGTAGAAAAATCCTAGAGAATCTATTTAAAAACTTCTAGAACTAATAAACAATAATAGCAGGGTCATAGGATAGAAGTTCTATAGTCAAGCGTCAACTGCTTTCGTATATACCAGCACTAAGAAATTGGAATTAAAAAAAATACCATTTACAATAATACCTAAAAGATGAAACACTTAGGTGTAAATCCGATATAATATGTATAGGATTTATTTGCAGAAAACTACAAAACACTAATGAAAGAAACCAAAGAGGATCTAAATAAATGGAGACATATACTATATTCATTGATTGGAAGACTCAATACTGTTAAGATGGCCATTATTACCAACTTGATTTAGATTCAGTGCAGTCCTAAACAAAATCCTGACAAGCTCTTTTGTAGATATCAACAAGTTGATTCTAAAGTGGATATGGAAAGGAAAAAGACCTAGAATAGTCAAGACAATGTTTGTCCACACAAAAATCTTCACAAGAATGTTTATAGCAACTTTATTTGTAATCATTAAAAACTGGAGCAACCAAGATACCCTTCAACAGGTAAATGGAAAAACAAACTGTGGTATATGCATATAATGGAATACAACTCAGCAATAAAAATGAATGAGGTATCAAGCCAAGCAAAGACACAGACAAATCTTAAAAGTATAATTATAAGAAGCCAGTATGAAAGGGCTATGATTCCATAGCCTTTCCATTGACTTCTATTGTTCTAATCTGTCGGTATGATTCCATTTATATGACATTCTGGAAAAGGCAAACTATGATGAAAGTAACAGTGGTTGCCAGGGGCTTGGGGACTTGGGAAGATTGAATAGATGAAGCACTGGGAATGTTTTAAGAGTGGTGAAGCTATTCTATTTAATATTATAATGGTGCATTCCATTTGTCACATGCATTTTCAAAACCCAAGGAACAGAACAAAGAGTGAATTTTAATATATGCAAATTTAAAAAATCATTTAGGAGATCAGAGTATCCCAGGATGAAATGCAAAATGTCATAAAAGTATTTAACTGCATTACAAATAAATGAAACAACCTCACGGAAAGGGCTGGGGGAAAAGGTGCTGATGTAAATAACTTTGGAAATGAGTGGCATCTGTTAAGGCTAAAGACGAAGTAAACTGTACATAAACATTGTACTCTAGTTCATAAAGTTCCTTCTGAAACCACTATACATGTATAATGGAATTAAGCAATTAAATAAATGAATGGTGGTGATGGAAGTGAGGTTTCTCACTGTTGGAGTGAGAAGTTACAGATAAGCTAAGGGGAGAAGACTAGACCGATCCATGTGGTAATGGAGTAGAGTTAGAGAAATAATTATGAACTCATATTTAGCTTAATATAGATATAGACTGTTACATGTAGAAATATTTAGAGATGTGTGAATATACTGGGTAGTATGCACCGACATATTTCCTTACTCTGTTAGTTGAGAGAGTCTAGAAGCAAAGATCACCCAGTAATAACAAGCACACCTAGTATGCTTGTAATGTGTGCTGGAGAATCTTGTAGTGCAGAAAGTAAGGAAGAGCTCAATCCCCCTTCCAAAACAAAACAAAACACAGAGAAAACATCACAATGATGGGCATACGTCAAAAGGACACAGGAGCCAACTGAAAGAGCTCCCAGTGACAAATACAGCATACTAACGTAAGATATTAATAATAGGGGAAACTGGGTTTGGGGTATACAAGAACTTTCTGTATTACATTCCGTTTTTCTAGAAATCTAAACTATTCTAAAGTATAATATTTACTAAAAAATGTCACTTGGTCATCGAAGATTGAAGTCAGTCAGCAAAAGACAGGGTTAGTTAACTTGAAGACAGACCAATAGAACAATAGAAATGATCTGAAATGAAGAACAGAGATTAAAAAAAAGCTCACAAAAAATAAAAAGAGCCTTACAGACCCTTGGAAGAGTATCAACAAGTCTAGTACATGTGTACGTGGAATCCCAGAAGTTGTAATTATTGCTATGGTTGTTTTTTGTTTTTTATTTGCCATACCTGATTTTTGTTCCTCTTTTACCCTTCTACCTTCTCTTGGGTCAATCAATTATTCTTAGAATTTCATTTTACCTCTTAATTTACTCAAAGATACTCTTAAGAAAATGAAAGGCAATCCATAGATTTGGAGAAAGTATTTACAACATATATTTGAAAAAAGACTTGTATCCGTATACTCTAAAGAACTCCTCTCTCTCTCAGTTTTAACAAGAACTTCATACACAAAAATATGAATGGCCTGTAAACACATGAAAAAGTGCTCAATATCATTAGTCATTAGGGAAATGCAAATTAAAACCAATTTTACCTCACACTTACTAAAATGACTAAAATTAAAGATTGAGTACAATAAATCTTGACAAGGATATGAAACATATATTACTGATAGGAGTGTAAAATGGTCCAATAACTTTGGAAAATTAAACACAATCCTACCTAGGTTCTGGAAGTTCCACTTAGTATACACACAAGAGAAATGAAAATATATGTCCACAAAATGACCTATACATAAAACTTTATAAGAGGTTTATAAATAGTGGCTAAAACCAGGAAATGTCCCAAATATTGGTCAACAGGGAAGGGATTACCAAATTATGTTATATTCATACAACGGAAGACACTTATTAATAAAATGATGGGTATATGGAAACTCTCTGTACTATCTTATTTTTTTCTCTAAGTCTAAAACTGTTCTGGAAAATAAAGTCTCTTTGAAATTTAAAAAATGAATGGATGAGTTTAGATAGTAATACAAGTTATAAACAATGTAATGCAGGGAAATGCAATAGGATGTCCTAGGATGGGAAGCTTGCCAGGAAAGGTGGTATTCAGTTTATGTAGAACCAGGGAAGTCTAAAACGGACAACAGATGCCAACACTGAAATGACACAGAGGTTAAAGTTATCTGATAAAAACTGTAAAGTAGATATTATATAAATGCTTCAACAAGCAAACACTCTGAAAACAAATGAAAAAAGTAGAAACCCTTAGCAAATAAATAGAAGATACAAAGAAGTGTCAAATGAAAAATTTAAAACTGAAAAGAATACAATAACTGAAATAAAATCTCATTAGATGTGCTCAATAGCAGAAGGAAGATGACAAAGCAGTGTCAATGACTTTGAAGATAGATCAATAGAAATGATTTAATCCGAACAACAGGGTCTTGTAGGTCAATAACAAAAGGTGTAATGTTCATGACACTGGAATCCCAGAAGGAGAGGAGAAAGATTTCATTGCTGAAAAAAAGTATATATGAAGAAATAATGGCTGGAAAACTTCCAAATTTGGCAAAAGATACACATCTACAGTTTCAAGAAGCTCAGTAACCCCAATCAGGATAATTCTAAAGAAATATACACCCAGACACATCATAACCAAACTGCTAAAAACTAAAGACAATGAAAAAATTTTAAAAGCAGCCAGAGAAAAATAATACATTCCCAATAGGGGAACAACAATTTGAATGACCACTGACTTCCCATTGGAAATCATAGCAGCCAGGAGGAAGTTTCATAGAATTTTTAAAACACTAAAAGATAAGAATAAGCAATCTAGAACTTTAGGGACTGAGGGGAAATGAAGACATTATCACATGAAGAGAAACTAAGAGAATTTGTTGTCTGCTGACCTACTTAAAAAAATTACTACGTGATTTATTCAGATAGAAGGGACATGATACCAGAAAGAAACATGAAACACCACGAATGAAGAAAGAAAAATATTTGTGTTAATATAATAGATTATTCTTCTCTTAAGTTCTTTAAAATGTATTTTGATGGTTAAAAGCAAAATTTAAAATATCGTTTGATTGGGTTTTCAATATATATTGAGGTAATATATAAGACAACTATAACAAAGAGTGGAGAATAAAAGGATATATATATATATATGGATATGGATATCCAAAGGATATGTGTATATATATATATATACACACACACACACACACACACAGTGGTAGTATTTCTACATTCCATGTGAAGTGTTAAAATACTGATCCTAAATTTGTTGTGAAAAATTAATCCCAAAGGAACCACTAAATAAAAGAACATACAGAGATACAGTTAAAAATACAAAAGATAAATTATAATGGATTATAATATGTTCCAATAACACAACAGGTGTAAGAGAAAACAGGAGAATGAAAAACAGGAAATAAATAGAAGACCAATGATAATAGCCTTAGTCCAAACATATCAATAATTATATGAAATGTGTATAGTGTAAATAGGTTAGGAATTGCTAGAATGGATTTCAAAAAAAACATAACTAAAGTATATGCTGTCTTCAAGAAACTCATTTCAAATGTAATGATACAGATAAATTAAAAATGAAAAGGATGTATCAAGGAGACATTGATCTTAAGAAAGATGACATGATTATATTAATATTATGCAGAGTAGACTCACAGGAAAGAAAATGACTAAAGCTAAAGAGGAACATTATAGGATGATATAGGAATCAGTTCACCCAAAAGACATAATCCTAAACATGTATGCATCTAACATAGAGTAAAAATACATGAAGCAATGTCTGACAGAATTGAAAGGAGAAATGGACAAATCCTGAATCATGCTTTGGGATGTTACTACTCTCCAAGTAACAGATAGACTTAATAGATAGAAAATCAGGAATGGTATGGGGGAATAGAAATGCACCATTAACCAATCTGATCTAATTGGCATGTACAGAACACTCCACTCAACAACAGCAGAATAAACATTCTTTCAAGCACAGGTAGAATTCACCAATATCCTGGGTCATGAAAGAGACCCCACAAATTTAAAAGAATTGAAATGAAAGTTTGCTTTCAGACTATAAAGGGATTAAATTAGAAATTAATAACAGAATAACATAAAAATCTCCAGACACTTAGAAATTAAACAACATATTTCAAGTAATCCAGAAGTCAAAGAGGAAGTCTCAAGGGAAATTAAGGAATATTTTGAACTTATCAATAATAAACAAGACAACCTATGAAAATACATGAGATGCAGCTAAAGGAGTACTTAGAGGGAAATGTATAGCAATCAACATTTATATTTAAAAAAAGAAAAGCCTGAGCCAGCCCTGATGGCCTAGTGTTTAAAGTTTGGCAAACTCCACTTCCACAGCTTGGATTCAGTTCCCTGGCGTGGAACCACACCACTCGTCTGTCAGTAGCCATGCTGTGGCAGCAGCTCACATAGAAGAACTAGAAAAATTTACAACTGTACACAACTATGTACTGGGGCTTGGTGGGGGGGGAGGAAGAAAAAGGAGGAAGATTGGCAACAGATGTTAGTGTAGGGTGCATCTTCCCCTAAAAAAAAGCCTAAAATCATTAATCTATGCCCCCATTAAAAACAAAATATAAAAGAACTGCAAAGTGAACCCAAAACAAGCAGAAGGAAGGAAATACTATAAATAAGAGCAGAAATAAATGAAACTGAAAACAGAAAATAGAGAAAATCAATGAAAGAAAAAGCTGTTTCTTCGAAAAGATGAATACCATTGATAAACCTCTAGCCAGACTGACAAAGAGAAAATGAGAGAAGACACAAATTACTAATATCAGGAATGAAAGAGAGGATATAATTATTAGACACCAAAGATATTAAAGGGATAAATATAGGAATACAATGAATAACTCTACACATATAAATTCAAAAACTTAATGTAATATGCTAAACTATCAAAACTCATACTAGATGAAGTAGATAAACTGTATAGTTTTATAACTATTACTCATAGTTCATAGTCAATTGTTTATAATTAAAAAACTTCTGAAAAAGAAATCTTCATGGGCATATGGTTTCATTGGTAAATCTACCATTTTAGGAAGAAATAGCACTGATTTTACATAATCTCTTTGACAAAGTAGAAGAGGAGGTCACTATCCTCAACTCGTTTTATTATGAGGCCAGTGTTATCCTAATGCCCAAACTAGACAAAGATAGTACAAGAAAAGAAAACTACAGACAAAGAGACCAATGTTCCTCGTGAACACAGACACAAGAATTCTCAAGAAAATATTAGTAAATCAAATCCAGCAATACATAAAAAACCAGCTATAGAAGGGAATATTCTTAATTTTTTAAATAGCACTAAAAACCCCATATCATACTAAAAACCACTAATATCATACATAATGGCGAAAGGCTGAATGCCCTTAAGACTGGGTACAAGACAAGGATTTTCACTTTCACCAGTCCTGTCCAAAATTGTACGGGAAGTTCTAGCTAATGCATATGATACTTTTAGGAGAAAAAAAGGACTTCTATATTGGAAATCAAGAAGTAAAACTGTCTTTATTTGCAGAAAACATGATCCTGTACATTGAATATCCTAAGTAATTCACCAAACAAAATCCAGGATTTAATAATAATAATAACAACACATACCAAATACTTCCACATCCTAAAGCAAGGAGCTAGATTACCTATGGAAGACATGCTAAGGAATTATAAAACCGACTCTGCCAACATTAGCTAGTCATCCACTTCCGTTACATATATTCTTCCAGGGCTTATATATAAAATCGAGCTAAGAGAGGCCAGGATAAAAGAATTCCATCAGACAGATTTACCTGAGTGCTGCATTTCCCTTCTCCTCTCCATAGCAGGAAGCTCTTTTCTCTTCTTTTCGATCCAAGTTGTAGTCAGGAGAATGGAAATATAGGGGTTGAGAGAGAGAATTTCTTTGAAGAGCAGTGCTGATGGTTCTCTGTCTTCACCATGGTTGGGGGGAAGTGATGTGCTCTCTTTTAATAAAGTTTGTTTTCCACCAACATAGAATTCAATGCAGATGTGCCTGATCGGATGCTGTCTCCCAAGCCAGGGATCCAGGATGACTCTATCCTAATAGTTCCATCATAATTAGCACGTGACCTCAAAGGTCTTTTTGAAAGAGGAATGGAGATTATAAATAATCATAAGTGACTCTTTAAGGGCCCAGACTAGAAGTAGCTTACATCTCTTTCACCCACATTTCTTTGGTCAGAACTAAATCACATGGCCCCCTCTAACTACAGTGGAGTCTGGGACAAGTTTGGCTATTTATTCAGAAGGAAAATGAAACAATTTGGTGAACATAATCCTTGAACTTGTCAAAATCTGCACATATGTTAACTAACTATTAGTTTCACTGTTCCTTCCACGACAGAACACACTTACTTACTTCCTGAGGAAAACAACCCCATATCCCATCCATTTCCTGCAACCAGAATAAAGTCCAGGATTCTTGGGTGACATGTAGCCTCCTTCTGATCGAGATGTGGGTCTTTATAGTGTGACCTCAGAACTAAAATTTTAGGTCATATTACCCTCAATCTCCACTACACAATGATGGAATAGGGACAGAATAACTCCAATAAACACTAATTTGCAGGGTGAAGAATGAGAGACACATAACAGTAGTCTTAGTAATACTGAAATGCTACTGGGCAGCTATGGTGAAGGTCTTTTAATTTGGGGTTGGGAAATTCCTTTAATTAGACCATAGGAGAAATTGTTTTGCTCACTGTGCTTTGTGGCCCCTAACTCTACCATCTGGTTGGTTCTTGTCCATCCATCATTCTCCTTAGGGGTTGGAGTGTTCGCCATTTCTAAGGACTGAACCACTCTTGCCGCCTGCTTGCTGGTAGAGAAACCTTGGGGGGCCGAAGTTGTTTACAGTTTAAAAAATCAAAAACTTTTAAAATCTAGGCATGTGGTTTCTTTGGCAATGTGATTTCCTCAAAAACACTGTTGGTCCTGATTTCTTTGTTTGCAACCAGTTACATGTGCTAATAACCACCCCAAAGTTCTTTTAAAGACATAGTTCTCAAATTTCCTTGTTGACTTTCCCTCATGTCTCTCGCTCAACTAAATGGCAGCTACTTTGAGGCTATCCAAAATAACGCGTGGGAAGATCATACTGTTAATCTGAGTTTTACCAGTAGGCTGAGTCACTCTGTTTTACTAAAAAAATCTCACTGAGATCTTTTCACTCAAAGCTTTTTAAAGTTCTATCTCATTGTTTGAGGCCTAGAAATAGCCAGATTTTTCAATCATGCCAGGATTTAAGTTTCTTCACTCTATTTCCTTTTTCCTTTCCAAGAACCCATTTCTTTTACAGGGCTTATTTTTTTCATAAAATATTGGCTGCACACAACCAATACCAACTAGTATACACTTATAATTTTCATTTGTTCATCCTCCTGACCTAGAGCCACAAGCTCAGTAGGCATATAGTATGCCTCTGAAGGTATGGTGAACGACATTTCTTACCAACTCTGTCACTGCGTAACTTAAATGATCACTTCTATATCTCCAATATCAGTTGTCTTGCCTCCCTGCTGCCTGACTAATAAGCCAAAGCCATATATTTAGGTTTTTCTTACAGCATCATTCCACTTCTGGGTATAGGTCTGTATTAGTTTGGGTAGAGTATCCATTCTAACAAACACTAAAAAAATTATTGTTCACTCATACACAGTGCAAAGTTCACAATGTCCAATGTTCAGTCACAGTGCATATTCATAATGGACTGGTTATCCTGGATGATTCTTCTCCAAGTGATGACTCAGGAATTCAGGCTTCTTCCATCATGTGGTTTTGTCTCCTATAATAAGTGGCCTGTGTATTCAGCCATGAAAGGAAAGACAGACTATAAAGGAATGTAGAGGATAGTTTAAGGTCCAGGACTGGAAAAGGCAAATATTTTGACCCACATTCCACTCTCCAGAACAAGTAGTATTTTCTTAACCAATGCAAGTGAGATGAGTTTCCAGGGGACCATTGGGAGGGCTTGATATGTTTCTCCTAGAGTTTGGGCTTGAGGCAAGGAAGCAAAGAAAAAGAGTAAGATGCACTTTCACTGATAATGCAGTAGGGCTATGTGACTTTTTCCACGGGTTTAAGATACTTCTGAGCGGGAACTGCCTGAGATCATTTTAAAAAGGATCCTTCAAGGGGACTACACGGAGAGGAGAAAGCTAGCCCAACGCAAAGAGTCTGGGGTTGACCACCAAAGCCTGGCAGCTAAGATAGTAAGTTTTAAGCAATCACTGGAGGGGAAGAATCATCAAATTAGTCAAGGGAGATCTTTTCAGGAGTCTCCAGCAAGGAGGAACTCTAGGGGAAAAAAATGTCCCACCAAAGAAAAAGCCAGAAATTGTGTATTTGACATGTGCAGAGGGAACTAATGCTAGATTGCAGTTGTGCTCACCACTTTGTAAGCTGCAAATGCTTTAGAAGTGTAAGTTATTTTATAATGCTAATTTCTGGATGTGTTTGGAAACTTAGCAGCGCTGCTATAAATCTTTCCCATTTGGGATTTTATACATCTTGTTCTTTGACTTGGAACAACCTAGATAGGCATTATATGGCACATGTATAGCAAAGGCATAATTGGAATTGTAGGCAAGTTCATAAAACTTACCTTCTGCCAATATTTTCTAAGGAAAAGTTACTTTACTCAATATCACTCCCGCCTTTGTCTATGTTTTTCTATATACCTAGACTAGAAAAATCATTAGCTCAGATCCAAGTATACCTGTAAGCTTATTTATTAACAAAAATTCATATGACAACCTAGTAAATGAATAACAGAACAGAGCCATGGAAAATTAGAACTAAAAGACAAGATAAGGATAGATCCTGTAATGTGGAATTGGAGGGGGAAAAAGGAGATTAAAAAAATAAAAGAGAGGGAAATATAAGCAACACATAAAATAAACTGGTTAATCACAAAATATGATCTAAAATTAACACATTAGCTGGAATTATAACTGACTAAACATTGGATAAACAGTGGTTTTTCTTTATCGTTGAATTCTGAAGTGTTTATTGAGGGGGAGGATTTGGTGATTCTGGGTTTTTTAAGTGGTGTGCATCCTGCCACTTTAAAAGGACTCATATTAATCCCTCTGCAGGAGTGAGGGAGATCAGGATCTGCCAGAGTGCCACATACTCTGGATTTTGAGAGGAAAACAACTCTAACAAAATATCTCAATATTGTGGAGAAAACTGGAGATGGTTTTAGTCCATGATCCTTCGAAAAGCCTAAATTCAAAATCTAAAAAATGTATTCTCCTCTCCATCCTGTCTCATCTTCCATCAGTCAATAGTCTGATTTTTGGTTGCCAGAGAGGAAGGTAGCTACCCTAAACTAAATGTCAATTAAAATAGAGGAGGTATTTGTCACAACATAATGTAGTTACGTTGCCTGTATAATGTTTTGAGACTTTGGCGATAGGGTGAATGCATTTTGCTTATGAATCTGGGAGACAAGAGGGTAAATTGCGGTAGACAGAATAATGATCCCCCCAAGATGTCCATGTCCTAATCCCTGGAAAGTGTGAATAGACCATGTTATGTGGACCGATGATCTCATGCTAGTGGTTGGACAATAGAGTTTTGCAATAAGAGAACTCTCATTTACTTCCTCAGGAGTCTGAATTTCATTTCAAATTCCCAAGTACTTTCCTCCCCAATTCTGTCCCTGTTCATAATTACAGTCTCTTGAAGCTTGTGGTCAGCTCTAGGATGGGGTCCTCTCAAATAGAGAGCTCTGAGGCTCTGGACTCTACTCTAGGTATTTCCCACTTGAAACCTGGCTCCTGGATCAGCAACATCAGCATCATATCACTGCTAGTTGCAAATGAAGACTCTCAGGCCTAACACAGACTAATGCATCAGAATCATGTTCATGCTAAAGTTTGAGAAACTGCTTTAGGCGATATTTCCTGGGTCACAGGAATCTTAGGAGATCATCCTTGGCTCACTGACTGATGCTATTGATGCTCACTGTAGTTGTGGTGGTGGTGGTGGACGTGGTAGTGGTTGTGATACTGGTGATGATGGTTGTAATGGTGGTGTTTGTGGTGGTGGTAGTGGTGGCTGTGATGGCGTGGTTAGTTTTGGTAGTGATTATGTAGAGCAGGTAGCTACAGTGCAAAAGCATTTTCTCCAATATGGCAGACATAACACTGGCCTTGCTTATCTTTTTAAACCCAGCACCTAGCACCACCCTTGGCCTCTAGAATGCATTTAGTAAGTATTTGTTGAATGAAAGGATGGTTAAGAAAAGGACTTATATATACAATCAGCCATAAAGTTCTGGAAACCACATCTCTCCTCTACTCCTTCTCCAAGAAGAAATGAAAAAACTATTTCTACAAATTCTACATGAATTCATCCAGCTATCTGTCCATCCATCCACCGATTTACCCATTCATCGGTGGACTTCATTCATTCAGGTATTCAACAAACAGTTATTGAGCATTTACTATTACATTGGATTCTGGGTAATTAATGATGCAAAGGACACATTTCTGCCTTGAAGAGTTCAAAGTCTAGTTAGAAAGAGATATGAACAATTATAATGGAATGCAAAGACTCAGTGACAGATATGTAAGGATATTACAATGTTACCGAGGAGAAGGTAATCAAAACCTGGATTTTAGGAGCTGGGAGTGAAGGAGTTGAAGAATAAGTAGGCTTCTACTAGGCAAAATAGGGGAGACAATGGATGCTAGGGGGATGGGAAATCCTGAGTTATTTTCATGTGTTCAGATAACTTCTGACATTCTAAGCCTGCTAATACCTGATTGTCATGTTTGAGGTAGGAAGTGTGGAGTGTGACAAACGGAGTTGGCTCAAGAGGAAGCAACTACAATTTGCTCTGTGTCCCTAGGTACCAGAAGTTTCTAAGAACTAAGAGAAGTTTGCCACCTCCCCCTTTCCACCCAAAACTACAGAAATGTGCCCATGGCATTTGTGACAACTGAGACCTCCTATGTCAAAATGACTTTAATATGTTCCAAGAAGTTCTTGCCCAGGAAGAAAAGGGTGAAACCAAGAAATGAGTTTACTGTGTGCTATGAAAACTTCCTGAAAACCAATGTATCTGAGCAAATACTTTCCTTATCTGGGTAAACACCCCTTGCATATAACAATAGATGGCCCACCTGGGCAAATGGCTCACTTAATAAACTGTTTATGTATCAAGGCTCATTTCAAGACCCTTACCTCACTGTGTCCAACAAACCTAAAATATCGCATCATGAATTTAGCCCAGTCCCAGTCAGAGCATCATATGGAAAGACTTGCCTTAAATCATGTGGATCCAGATCCAAAAATCCTAAAAATATCTGCTTCTGACCTGAGTTGTCTGAGACATTTTTGAGTAAAAGTGTTCCCCCTTACTGAAGCAGGCTTAATAAACTTATCTTTGCTTGATGAACAGGCAATCTGGTGAAGTTTGGGGAGCAGTTTTGGGACAGTTGACATTTAAAATGTCTAAGAATAAATGAATGGGATGAAAAGAAGTTCTAATCTTATCCTGTGGGTCACATGTAGTTATGGGTTGGAATAGAGTTGGGAGTGAGCAAATCATTTCTTGATTTATTAGATTAAAGCTACTTAAAGGAGGACGATATAATATAGATACTAATGTTGTTACAAGAAATTAAAGATGTTTCAAATAATTATGACAGAATGCATAATAGCTATAATTGAAAGTACGTCTTGAAAAATATGTTCACAATGTTTCTCAAAAAGTTGTGTAGCTGCCACCACTGTTTATTTTCCAATTTTATTTGCAAAATAGACAAGTGGTGTCATTATTTTTCTTTTCCATTATCTGTTTTAAGTTTGTGGTTTATACAATGTAATGTTTATTGTGAATATTGGTGAAAAAAATCTAAGGGGTTAAGAAGGGTTAATCAAATACTGTCAAGATGTTCATTCAAAAATATATATACAACTTGAGGTTGGGCTGTTAATATTGTTAAACTTTGAAACAAAGCCATTTCCACTTCTGGCTCTCCTCATTCCTTACTTTCATCATCGCCATTGACTCTTTACAGCTCTCTCTGTTCTAGTCTGCTGCCCCCAACCCAATAATTTATCTTCTACATTATCTTGAGTGATTTTTTTTTCCTAAAGTGTATATGTTATAGTATTATCCCTGCTTAAGTATCTTTTAGTGGTTCCCTATTATCTTTGGCAAAAAGTTCAAGTACTTTAACAATAACAGTATACATGATCCCTGCCTACTTCTTCAGCATTCTCTCTTGTAACTACTCCATGAGCACACTTTGCTCAAGACACTTGAACTAATTGGTACCTACACTTCTGATCAGCTAATTCTTCTTCATGTTTAAGGATGTAACTCAATCACCTTCTTCAAATTACCTTCCATGTCCTGCCCCAGATTGAGCTAGATGGTCCCAGCCGTGTCTGTAAAACTCTGTATGTACTCTATCACACCATGGTGTCACTTGGTATCATCAATCTTTGGTTACTTGTCTGTCTTCATCAATAGACTATGAGTCCTCAAGTTCAGGCGCCATGTCCTCCGTCTCTATGGTCTTGCACGTCACCAGACTCACAGTAGGTAATCAATAATGATCTACTGAATGCATTAAAAAGTTTAGATAGGGTATTATGACTGAATTGTGTCCCCACCCCCCCAGATTCATGTGTTGAAGTCCTAGACCTAGTGCCCCAAAATGCAAATGTATATGGAGATAGAGTATTTAAAAAGAGGTACAAGCATACCTTGGAGATATTGCAGGTTCAGTTCCAGACCACTGCAATAAAGTGAATATTACAATAAAGCAAGTCACACGAATTTCTTGGTTTCCCAGTGCATATAAAAGTTATCCTTACACCATACTGTAGTCTACTAAGTGTGCAATAGTATTATGTCTAAAAAACAATGCACATACCTTAATTAAAAATACTTTATTGCTAAGAAATGCTAACAATTATGTGAACCTTCAGTGACTCATAATCTTTTTGCTGGTGGAGGGTCTTGCCTTGATGTTGATCAGGGTGGTGGTTGCTGAAGGTTGGGGTTGCTGTGGCAATTTCTTAAAATAAGACAACAATGAAGTTTGCTGATTGATTGATTCTTCTTTTCACGAACAATTTCTCTGTAGCGTGCAGTGCTAGTTGATAACTTTTTACCCACAGTAGAGCTTCTTTCAAAATTGGAGTCAGTCCTCTCAAACCCTGCCACTGCTTCATCAGCTAAGTCGAAGTAAAATACTAAACCCTTTGTTGTTTCAGCAGTCTTCACAGCATCCTCACCAGGAGTAGATTCCATCTCAAGAAACCACTTTCTTTGCTCACCCATAAGAACCAACTCCTCATCTGTTCAAGTTTTAAAATGAGATTGCAGCAGTTCAGTCAGATCTTGAGGCTCCACTTCTAATTCTAGTTCTCTTGCTATTTCCACCACATCTGCAGTTACTTCCTCCACTGAAGTCTTGAACCCCTCAAAGTTGTCCATGAATGTTGTAATCAACTTCTGTGATACTCCTGTTAATGTTGATATTTTAACCTCTTCCCGTGAATCATGAATGTTCTTGATGGCATCTAAAATGGTAAATCCTTTCCAGAAGAGTTTCAATTTACTTTGCCCAGATCTATCAGAGGAATCACTATCTATGGCAGCTATAGCCTACAAAATGTATTTCTTAAATAATAAGACTTGAAAGTTGAAATTATTCCTTGATCCCTAGACTGCAGAATGGATGTTGTGTTAGCAGGCATGAAAACAACATTAATCTCATTGTACATCTCCATCAGAGCTCTCGGGTGACCAGGTGCACTGTCAATGAGCAATCATATTTTGAAAGGAATCTTTTTTTCTGAGCAGTAGGTCTCCACAGTGGGCTTAAAATATTCAATAAACCATGTTGTAAACAGATGTGCTGTCATCCAGGCTTTGTTGTTTCATTTATAGAGCACAGGCAGAGTAGATTTAGCATAATTCTTAAGAGCCCTATAATTTTGAGAATGGGAAATGAGCATTGGATTCAACTTATAGTCAACAGCTGCATTAGCCCCTAACAAAGAGTGAGCCTGTCCTTTGAAGTTTGAAGCCAGGCATTGACTTCTCTCTAGCTATGAAAGTCCTAGATGGCATCTTGTTCCAAGAGAAGGCTGTTTCATCTACATTGAAAGGCTGTTGTTTAGTGTAGCCACCTTCATTAATAATCTTAGCTAGATCTTCTGGATAATTTGCTGCAGCTTCTACACCAGGACTTGCTGCTTCACCTTGCACTTTTATGTTGTGGAGATGGCTTCTTTCCTTAAACCTCATGAGCCAACCTCTGCTAAATTCATATTTTTCTCATGCAGTTTCCTTACCTCTCTCAGCCTTTGTAGAATTGAAGAAAGTTAGGGCCTTGCTGTGGATTAGGCTCTGGCTTAAGGGAATGTTGTGACTGGTTTGATCTTCTATTGAGACCATTAAAATTTTCTCCATATCAGCAATAAGACTTTTTTGCGTTCTTATCATTCATGTATTTGCTGGAGTAGCACTTTTAACTTCCTTCAAGAACTATCCTTTGCATTCACAACTTGGCTAACTGTTTGGCACAAGAGACCTAATTTTCAGCCTACCTAGGCTTTCATTGTGCTTTCCTCACTAAGCTTAATAATTTCTAGCTTTTGACTTAAAGTGAGAGACATGCCACTCTTTCTTTCACTTGAACACTTGGAGGACATTGTAGGGTTATTAATTGGCTTAATTTCAATATTACTGTGTCTCAGGGAATAGAGGCCCAAGGAGAGGGAGATAGATGAGGGAATCGCTGACTGGTGGAGCAGTCGGAACTTATTAAGTTTGCCATCTTATATGGGTGCAGTTTGTGGCGCCCCAAAATAATGACAATAGTAACATCAATAATCACCATAAAAAATATAATAATAATGAAAAAGTTTGAAGTGTTGCAAGAATTACCAAAATGTGACACAGAGACAAAGTGAGCAAATACTGTTGGAAAAACGGTACTGGTAGACTTGCTCAATGCAAAGTTGCCATAAACCTTCAATTTGTAAAAAACGCAATATCTGCAAAGCGTAATAAAGCAAGGTCTAACTGTAATTAAGTTAAAATGAGGTCATTAGGCTAGACCCTAATCCAACATGACTGATATCCTTATAAGAAGAGAGAATTTGGACACACACAGAGTGAAACCATGTGAAGACACAGGAAGAAGATGTCCATCTACAAGCCCAGGAGAGAGGCCTCAGAAGAAACTAATCTTGCAAACACCTTGATCTCAAACTTCTAGCCTCCAGAATTGTGAGAAAATACATTTTTGTTGTTTAAGTCACCCAATCTGTACTTGTTTGTTATGGCAGCCCTAGCAAACTAATACACAGTATAACACCATTTAATTGTAAACATAGGTGAACAATCATCTAAATGGAACAAACCAATAGACAAGTTGGGCTAAAAGGACAGTTTGCACATTCAGATATGTGTCAATTCATTTTGCGTTAATTCAATTTAATAGCTATTACCGAGAATTATCTAGGAGAAAAGAGGACAGTCTGTTAGAGTTTAAGTCAGAAGTGTTGGATTTGAGTTCTATTGATGTGACTTACTAGCCACATGTGTCAGGCATATTATGGAATCTGTTTCTGAGCCTGTGACTTCATCTATAATACAGAGATATAGCATCCATTTTTCATTAAAACATTAATGTTTAAATAAAATATTAAAAATGTTTTATAAGAATCCATTCCATGGTTGGACATTACTTTTACATGCAATTTACTCTGCTAGGTACAAAGAAATGTTAGCTATTATCTCCATTTCCAAGGAGCTAAACTATTTTTAATGTTTGTGATAAATACTGCCAAAGTGCATCATAGAAATTTTATATCAAGTTATACAATTACTAGTAGCAGGTCAGAGTATATGTTGCTTCAAATTAGGTCATATGGCTATTGCAATTTCTATTTATATGTATTAAACTTGGCTGATTTTATAAGTAAAAATGGTATCTCATTATGTTAACTTGGATTTATTTGATTACTAGCAAGAATGAATTTTTTTATCTCTTCTTCTTTTGTGAATTCTTTGCTCTTATTATCTATTTTTAATTTTATGAAAGATCTGTGTAACATATAAAATATGTGTATACAATATGATATATACAAAAGGACATTGATACATGTTTGCATACATCTTTCTAGTTTATAATTTACCTTCTAATTCTGTTCATGGCTTTTTAGGTAAACATTTTTATTTTTATGTAGATAAATCTATCAGTCATTTTCTTTGGATTTGTAGTTAGGAAGTGATTTCTACACAGTTCCTTTTATGATTCTTTTTACACTTTAAGTAATCCATTTGGAATTTATTCAGTATAAGAAGTAATGTAGAGAAGTGAGGTGGAGATATTTGGTTTCAAATGTGTAGCCATTAATCTCAATGCCATTTATTACATAGCCATATACTTCCTTCTGATTAAAAGTGCCACTTTCACCCCCACCTCTTTTCTGAGTTCAATTAGCTCTCATTTCATTTTTTTCCTGTTTATTGTCTATTTTTATTCATAGTTTTTGTATTTCAGATTCAACGTTTTTCTTTAATCATAGAATACATGTTTGGGGATATGTAATTAAATTGGAGTGTTATGTTTCAGTTTTCTTTATGGTTGGTTCTTTGGGGGAAAATTTTTATGAGGTGCAATGTTTTGATTCTGAGTTTTTGTTACCCTCTTCTAGCAGGGTCACGTAGAAAGTGCTTACTTACATCTCTCAGTTTGTGGATGGACTTGGTAGTTCAAGACTGTCCTCTTCTCTCAGTTTAGCAGAGTTCTATGTTTTCAGTGAATTGTTCTTTTTGGAAGGAGAGGGAACATTGTTGATTCTATTTTATGTTTCCTTTTTTTATTGCCACTTCATAAATTTCTCCCTCTTGGTTTTTTCCCCTTCACCACCCAGATTCCTAAGGCACTTCTCCTTTTTTATCCTTTTAATTCCAGAAATAATCTTCTCTAAGGCTGCCCCCTTGAGTCCCACACACTTTTAAGTCCCTTCCTTAAAGTTAGTGCTCTGCTCTACTAGGACTTTTCTTCGGTATTTTCAGACTTAGGATGGACTTCCTCTTTCTGAGGGTGATTTTGGGTTCATCTTATGTCCTTTGTTCCCCTTGTCCCTCTTCAGAGTTTGTCCAGGCTCCTCCTGGCTCTCTGCAAGGTTTTTATGAGGTCTCAGAATATAGATATCCTGAAAACTCCTGTTTACTTTTCTACTCACAGGTATTTATGAGTTTATGATGCTCTCTATTTTCCAGTCATGCTGAAGATCTGGGATCCTTTTTTCCTCTAGTTGATCTGTAGAGTTTTTAGGAGCATGTGTGGTGAGGGTCAGATTTAGGTAGCCACAATTAAACCGGCTTGTTGGTACTTTATAATAAAAATTCATACCTCTACTTTTATAATATATTTTAATTATTCTTTTCTTTAAAAATATTAGCTAGTTTCTTTCACCTGTTTATCCTTCCGTATGAACTATGGAACTTATGTTGAAATTTTCCATTGAAAGATAATCACATTATCATTTAACATTTAAAAAATGACATTCTTACAATATAAAAATCTTTGTATCTAGGAATATGAATGCCTCATTATTTCTTTAATTTTCATTTACTCCACTGTAAAGAAGTATATATGTTATTAATAGTGACCATATATGTGAAATATCACATATGTGACATTTGATAGCGATTTACAATGTATATTGATATTACATATATTTGTTTGATTTTCAAAACGACTTAGTGAGATATTTATTTATTTATTTATTTTTTGTGAGGAAGATTAGCCCTGAGCTAACATCCCTTGCCAATCCTCCTCTTTTTTTGTGAGGAAGATTGGCCCTGGGCTAACATCCAGGCCCATCTTCCTCTACTTTATATGGGATGCTGCCACAGCATGGCTCAACAAGAGGTGTGTCAGTCTGCGCCTGGGATCCGAACCCACGAATCCCGGGCTGCTGAAGCGGAGCACGCGAACTTAACTGCTACACCACCCGGTCCGCCCCTTCATTTATTTATTTTTTTTACAACAAATGCATTGCACTATAGTTGGAAGAGGTATTATTCTCATCCTATTTTACAATGATAAATTAAATGCCAGAAAATTTGAATGTCCTGCCTAAATTCACGAAGTTTTTTGGCATCACATTTGTGCCCAGGTTCTATGTTAACTGACTTTCTAGCTCAATTCTTTCTGTCTACCATAGGATCATGATTTTAAATTTCTATATACTAAATAACCACAGTGAGACATTTGCCATTTTATGTTCTATGATTATTTTATTTCTAGATATTATTTGGTCTTTTCTCAATGGATAGCTTATCCATACATATATATTTGTCTCTGTGTATGTTTCCATAACCCAAATCTTTACCCTGATGCATTGCCTAACATTAGTTAAATGAACAAATGAAGTTAATATTTTTTTAGTTTCAGAGCTTGGTGACTAACATATAAAAAAGAATTTATGTACAATAATGTTGAATAATCTTGCCATTTTTGTCTAAAAGATCATATGAACATTTTTTTCTATGTAACAATCCATCTGTTATATTTCTCTGCTCTTTCCCTCCTATGAATCCCTCTCCCCTTCTCTTCTCTCTCCTCTTTTCCTCACCTCTCAACTCCCTTTCTCTTGGGGCCCTTCTTCTTTTTACTTTTAAACAGAAATAGCCTTAGGGATTAAAAATAAAACAATCTTGGGGCCGTCCCCATGGCCTAGTGGTAAAGTTTGGTGTGCTTCACTTTGGTGGCCCAGGTTTGATTCCCAGGTACAGACCTACACCACTCACTGGCAGCCATGCTGTGGCAGCGACCCACATACAAAATAGAGGAAGATTGGCAGAGACATTAGCTCAGTGCAACTGTTCCTTAGCAAAACAGATAAACAAATAAATAAAAAACAATCTTAAAGTTTTAGGTAAAGTCTGGGCTCAGGAGAAATTATTCCTCTCAGATCATTTCATGTTTATGTAGTAAAAAACTTGTAATTTGAAATTTTTAGTTGAGGACTGATTACAAAATATAATGGGTGTTGGAAAAATGTTGCAGTTTTACTCTTCTGAAATGCAAGAACAGGTTATACATATGCAGTAACAGCCAACACTCAAGTTTGGTTAACATTAATAACTAGAGAAAAGAACTTTTAAAAAACCCTTATATTTACTAAATGCCTACTCTGTTAGGTAAGGAATCAAGTCAATTTCACATTATCAAATTTAATCCTTGCAATAATTCCCTGTTTTGCATGTGACAAAGCTCAGGTTAGGAGAGATTAATCACCTTGCAGAGGGTCACTTGGGAGGTCAATGAAGGACCTAGGGATTGAGGGAAGGTGTCTCTTATACTGAACCTATTCTCTTTCCATCAAAATATGCAGAAAGGGGTAACTATTCTGATAAGATCTCTAATTATGGTGTTTGGGAAAAAAAAGAGGTCACCTGTCTATATGCATCTGTCTGTGCATATTAGAAGAATTTTCTAAGATAATTTTAGATGCTATTTCATATAATCCTTTCTCCCAGTGAAAGAGGAAACAGTCCTTTGAGTGCATCTTTATTGAAGTATTTCTTATCTTGTCTGCTGCAGGCTACAGCATCTAAACCCCTGAAAGTCCCCAATAGATTTTAGGTCCAAATGAATAATGTTTGTCTTCTGTGTTATTACTGTCACAAAACAAATTGTGGTGCAAATGTGATTGGGGACTGTGGGTAACAGGAAGTCCTACACTGAAGGAGCAGCATGGCCTGTTACCTGATTTGGTACCTTAAAGTCCAATTTCCAACACTGGAAGATTGCTTCTCTGCTTTCAATGCCTCTCTTTATAAATCTCTTTAAGAAATTAACTATTATTGGGTACATCATTGCTGATGAAATTTCCACGTTTAAAATATAGACACTATATATAGTTAAATGAGCAGTTACCATTTAGAGGGAAGAACACAATCTCATTAGCAAGAAGGCAGGCAAATCATAGAAATAATGAACATTAGTGAATCAACAGTTCACAGTTGGGGAGATTTATATTTAGGTCTATGCTCATCAACTTGTATGTAAGCCTCAATAAGATATATTGTCTGCTTATTTAACATAATTTCTTATAGCAAAATGGAAATAATTATGATGAACCATCATGGTGAATAATTAATATAAATTAGATTTAGTGGACAGACATATAAGCATACATATAAATGCAAATCAGTGAAGTAATGTGTTTGAAAGCAAACATTTTTGAACAAATACATTGTTTCTGGGAAGTCTGTAACTGTTGAAGTAATTATTAGGATTCATTAGTGCTAAAATAGGGTTAAAACTTAGTTGATCAGGAGAGTCACTTCTTTATAACCTTTATTAAATTTTTTTTTGGGGGTTAAACCTGATGTACTGATTCAGCAAATATAAGTGGCACAGGAAGAAAGTTTCCAAAGGTCCTTGTGATCCTGATGACTAACCAGATTAGGGAATAATAGTGACAACTTGAATTTGTTGATGTTTATTGAGTGTGTACTATGGGCTAGACACTGGACAACAATTTACAAATACTGACTGGATTAAGCTCCATAAAACCCTGTGAAACAAATACTACTTTACAATGCCCAATTTGCAGATGTGGAAACTGAGGCACAGAGAAGCTAAGAAACATATCTAAAGTTATAAAGCTACTTGGAGGTAGTGATGGAATTTAAGAGCAGGAAATTTGACTCCAGATCCTGGGCTGCTAAACAGTATATCCCACTACTCTAGTATAGAACACATCACTGTGTAAAAATCTTCCTTCACTTGGAGTCCCGCCATGTTGGCATTCTACGACCTTGGGCAAATTACCAGCTACCAATGGGATTTTACTTTGTCTTGTGGCAAAGCCTATAGGAATTGTGATAGAGTCTGGGGTTTTTCAAATGAACAACTGGTTGTTTTAGTCATACAAATAGATGAATCCAGTCTGATAATTAAGTTTAAATTCGTGATTTTTCACTTTTTTCCCTAGCCTTCACACATATGAAAGTTGCTGTTGATAATTCAGTATGTATACTCTATAAATTTCTACTATATCAGCTGTAATGCCAACCTTTTCCCTGTAGGGGAGACATCAGATATTTGATGAGTGACAGGGTCACTCTTAAAGAGAGAACTTTGAATCTGCTCTAATTAATGAAAAGAGCAAGTCGTGTACGCTCTTTCATATTTTAATTCTTGTCAGGAACAAATATCTTGCAACACTCCTCACAAATGATGATGACGCATCTCTATGTCTCTTCCCCAGGACTGAGAATTTCTGGTTTACCAACAGCAGTCACATAGATCTGCTTTGGCTGCTATGACTTCATTTAACTGCTTGCTTCCTTGAACTGATCAGGCTATGCCGTCAAAATGGTTAAATCAACCCCAAACAGCCCAGACTCTCCTTGTACTTTGATGTGAACTGGAATGGCAACAACCCCACCCATCCTTCCTAAAGGAATGTAGGGAGGATTTGAGGAAATATGCTCGGAAGCACTATGAATTTTTTGGAGGAAGTCCAAGATGAAATATTTTTATAATAGGTTCATCTTATCTGACATATTAAAAATAATTGTGACAGTAAGAGGGCAAGCCTGTCTCATTACTTGCATTTAATATAAGACTTTAATGGCCTATGGGTCAAAGAGCATATTAGCTCAATGTGACGCCAGTGGGGAATTGTTTAATTATAATAAGAGCGTAGCACAAAAGATATGATTATGGCCCAGGAAGAGTTTGAGATTCAATTCACTTCTATAATTTTCCAGAGATGCTTTTCGTTGCTCTACTCACAGAGGTCCTCACTGTGGAATGAATGGTGAGGGTTTTAGCTTATCTGACAACCCTGCTAAAGAGAAAATGCAGCCTGGGAGGATGCTTATTGCCAAGTTCCTGAAGTCTGTCATAGCGGTCTTCACGGACGCTCACTTGCTGTTCCGTACTTCATTGCACTTCATAGCCCCTTCTTTTCCCCTTAGAAAAAATGCTTCTTCTATGTAAGCTTCTTCATACGTAGGTGATTTGTAGCAGACCTTCTTTCTCTAATAAAAACAACTTTGAAGATCATAGCCTCTGAGCTTGGATGCAGTTTAGTAATGGCCACTGAGAGACACAATGTTCTCCAGAGTTCTTTGGGTTACTTGCATAACGACGATGATGTATCAATCTATTGTATTTGAGGTTAAAAGGAGAAAGTGGGCATGGGGTAAAATGTTCAGGGTTAAACCAGATAAGAAGTGGGTGCTACAGTTCAGGATTGCTGCATTATCTATATGGGTAGCTCTGTTACCAGCTTCTGTGGCATCTCCTCTGCCACCTTCATTGATGAATTATAGCTCCCAGTTTACCAAATAATGCTCTGCATTGGGTTTTGTCTATGATACACAAAGTACACCAGAAAGACTCTCTGCATTTTCTCAACACAATAAAATCAATTTTTAAAACAAAAGGAAAGAATAAATTCTTCTCAGGTCAGGTAATGATTTGGAGGGTCACCAGGAAATTGGCTATTTACTTTTAGTACTTCTTCAGAGGAGGTCAGTTCTTATTTTATAAACACGTATTGAAGTTCCTCCTCAAATTATGCAAATTTAGGGTGGACTTTATTTATTTGTGTTAAACATACCACTGGGTTTGCTGTCTCATTAAGAGAGAGTACTCATCACTTCCTAGCTGATAGATTATTTTCATTACATGGTTTCTTTTAAGGCTATTTGAAAACTAGGGGTCGTCTTCGACTAATGAGCTTCCAATGACCAGAACGGCACTCTTTGTTAAGGTGCTCTGGAATTTGATTAATTGGGAGCCCAGTCCTGGTCTTTTCTGCAGGCATCATTCATAAATCATTCCCTATGGTCTGCAGTAAAATCATCCACACTCTATTACTAACAAAGGCTCTGCAGCCCCTTCATAACCCATTGGAAATGAACTCTCTTCCTCACATACTAAATTGTTTCTTTACAGCTGTGTCCACCTAGAATTAGACAACACACAAGGCAGCCAAATGCTTTTACTTAATGTATAATGGAGATTGTTTCATCTGGTAAATAATTGGTTGGTGTGGAGAAGATAATAAGAAAAGATGATAATGACTAACCCACACAGTTAGTCAAGCTGAGTAGGAAGCACTGACTTGGGCAATTAGACTACATTTTGAAATCTTGCCTGCTGCTTTCTTTTTTTCTGAATGCTTTGCAGTTTTGTTTTTTGTTTTTGTTTTCAATAAAATCAGTAGGATCAGAAGCAACTTTGAATTTTTTCCATCATTTTTAGGTATTAACATTTCCAGAGTGAAGGCCATCATACTGATGACAGTCCTTGATATGCATTTTCCCATGCTATAAATAGTTGATGCTCTCTATCTTTCCGAGGAAGTCATTCTTGATCAATATCTCTACTACCCTGCTTAGATTTACTGGCATCTAACCTAGTCCTAATTTGTAATTGACATAGTATTTTCCTCTGCATTGATGGAATATAGCAATTTAATGAAACAATTTGCATACCACTCCTGAGAGATCACCCTTATTACAGTCATTTTGCAGCTACTTAAGCAGAGAGGTCAAGTTCATTTCTCAGGATAAGATAGCAAGTTAGTGGACCAAGTAGACATAAAACCTGAAGTCCTAATTTAGAGTCCACAATTAAAAACACTGGATTTAAAAGCAAAAGAATTAACTAGTAGCAGACTCCACGGCTTTCTGAGTTCCTGGGAAGTACAATCCCACAAAAGTTACTTATTATCTTGGCCTACGAGATCTAGGCGATCACCATGTAGGACTCTAGAAAGATAGAGTTTGACTACTTAGTGTCTCCATGATTTAAGGAGGCAGGGGTGATTGGAAACTTCTACTCCTCTAAATTGAGTGCCATTCTGCCAGGAAGTCATGTTGTGCAGTCAAGGAGCCAAGGGTTAGGTACCCCATGTTGTGTCTCCGATTCTTGCCAACACAACTTGTTGATCAAATGGACAAGTCATTAACCTAAGTCTCAGTTTCTCAACTGAAAAGCGGGCTCATACCACCCACCCTTTCTGTGTCTTAAGATTGCTGGAAGGATCCTGTGAGGCAAGGGATGTCACATTGCTTCACAAACTATTAAACACTTTCCATGCCTCACATACTATTTCTAGGCCTTTTAAAATAACATGAGATTGAAAATGTGCATTTTTAAAGGAAGATTTGGCCTCTCTTTTAAAATTGGCTAATACAAAGAAGATCTGAGGCTGTAACAATGGAATTAGGGAACATTTTCCTGGTGATTCTTAATCACACATGCTAGAACAACTGCAACTGGCAAATGATGCTACATTTCAAACTTAATTGTTACAAGGGAGCTAACAAATTCCTAAAAATTGTTTACCTTTAGCAATCTTGACTTGGGAATCTATATAGGGCTTTATATCAGGAGAAACAAGTCCCAAAGGAAAGACATTGTATTGCAAATGATAATTTGAAAATTAAAAATGTATACTTTATACTGAGAGAGTTTATAACAAATGAACATGGATATGTAATGTGGGAGCACTAAATTACATTGCTGTAGGTTTACTATAGGATCTCAGAGTAGAAAAGAGCATTGACACATCAGTCTTCAAATTTTCTCTCAAAGATCAGAAAAGATCTCACCATCTAAAGGCAGATCTAAATCTAGAGAAAAAGAAGAGCAGCAACAAATACATCCTTGGAAAAGCCATAATATAAGTCCTCCAAGTATATTTAATATTTTCTTTCTCAAAAGTTGCCACTTTATTTGTGTGCATTTCAGTCCACAGCAATTTCCCATTTACACGCCACATTTTAAATGTTTTAGTTAAAGGCATTATGGGGCTCTAAATTGTGTCAAATACATCCTTGACACCTGCATTAATGTTTCAGGAGAGAATTATGGAATGGCAACATAATTAATTTTCTATTGAAGAAAGCCTAATGGATCACAGAAAATGCCCAAGTTGGCACGTGTAATTTCAATGCATGGCTCTTAGTGTTTCCCTAAAGGTGTTAGACTAATGCAATAAGTAATATTACAAATAGCAATTTGTTTTGCTTTGTTTATTTACCCAATTTTGTTGCTTCATGCACTGGTTCTCAGTTTACCAATGAAAACTTACTTTGGGCCATTCTCAAGATTAAAAGAGAAAAGCCTGACATGATCAAATAAGGTGACATTATTTTTTCTTAATCTATCACTGTTGAGGATATTCTAGAAACACACTACTTAATTGAATACCTGTCCCAGGAACTGATTTATTGCTTCTTTTAACTAAAATGTTAGAACCGCTAAGCAAAAAAGCAAATACTGATGTGAACTAGTTTTATACCTCCTGAAAATGGGAGCACTATTTTAATATTAATTGACTTGCATCTTGGTAGAACAATTCCTAAAACGTTCTTTTGTCACTCTCCTTTGGTTTATCTTTGTCGCTAGCAGTATCAAGGGATCCGCACTGGATCATGTCACAATTGATAAATATCACTTTCTTTAGTCTGCTTATGACATAGTTCTTCCCCTTCAGCCTCTACCAACCCACCTCCTTATATTTCCACATAGACTTCACGTTTCTGCTATGATTGCATCGCTATATCTCACATTATTTTTGTAGAGCTAGATTTCTGAAACTTGAAAAATGGGTACGTTTATACTATGCATGTTGGAAATGTGGACTCAATGGAGAGCAGTGTCAGGAAGAACACAGCCTGATAAATAGGGTGACATTTTCAAGGTAGGAGGATTCCTTCTGCTGCAAGCAGATTTTTGGTCCTCCTAAAATAGTGGTAACCTGTGGCATTTGGTTAACATAAAGGCATAGCTAGGGGGACAAATATTGTGTAGGGCAGTAGGGCATGGTAATTTTTGAAGGCTACAAACTGTACAGTGATAATGGTTTTTGATTATCTATCAGGTTTCCGACTTTTAACCTTGACATTGATCTCAGCATAGAGGTAGGAGCATGGTCTCCAGATGCTTTATGTACAAGTGTGCTGGGGTGCCTCCCTGGATCCATTCTCCACTGTCTGTGCTGTGCTGTGTTCCTAAAAGAGCTTGGCTTCTAAAGACTGTATCATCTGGGCTCCCTTGCTGAATGGCTCTCTGTTGGGTCTGTCAATGGGAAGCACTGGCAAATACTGGAAAAAGGAAGGAGAGAGGGATCAGGGAATTTTGTCCCTACTCTTTCCTTGCTCTAGTGCCTCAACCTTATACAGCTACAACTCCTCTATGGTTTCCGTTTTCACTGGCTCCAGCAATACTGTTTTATTCCCATCTTCCTTTGGCTTTGGTTTCCCAAGGTCTTCCCAAGGCCTTGGTTGATAGTCTCTGCAAGCATCAGCCTCCTTTCTGTCATCCATTAACCCTGCCAACACCTCTGTAAACAAATGTTTCATTCAAGTCTCCTTGTCTGGGTCGAATACTATTTCCTGTTGCTAACTCTGATACAAGACTTGTGTGATATCAAGACTGCAGAATTTGCTCCATGCCACTTTTCTGTGACTCCAGAATAATCTGTTACTGAGTAGTCAGTCCCTGCCTAACAAATATAATTAAGCAGAGCATAGGGTTTAAGAGCAAATGAAAGGGAATAAGAGAGACTTGGGTTTGATTTTGTGCAAGTAACTTAACCACTGCACCCTCCACTTTCCTCCTCTGTAAAACAGAGATTGTAAGTGTATTAATATCACTACATTGTTCTGAAGACTAAATGGGATAACACATGTAGAACCCATAGTACTGTGTACACAGTATACAGTATTCTAGTGCATAGTGAGCACTCAATACATTTTAGCTATTATTGTGATTATGTATTTCCTAGCTACAAATACAGTGATATTTAGAGGGAATGCATAGGATCAGTGGATCTGTAGAACAGAGAGAATTTGCCCGTCATCATGTAACACATGGGTGGTATGACTTTGTTAGCAGAAAGAGTGGATGAAGAAGAACTAGATGTGAAGTGTTAGAAACGGATACTGCTCTCACCATACTTGTGTAACATCATAGCTTCTCTCTTTGTGGTAGCTAGTTCTGCTCCATTTAAGATGATCTGGGGGACATGTGGCATGCTGTTTTGTCTGTCTCTGTTAAGAGGCTACCATCTGCTGTATGATCAGGATTACTGATGTTACCAGTTGTTCTTTTATTTCTGTTTTAATCAACCTTCTTCAAGGCATGCTTCCCAAATGTGAAGAGCCAGTTTTCTGAGAAAGCCATATACTTGCACATAGCAAAGCTGAAAGAATTGGTTTACTTGATAACTCTCAAAAATTTTCTTATTAATGAAACAAAATCTACATTTTGGGTTTCATTTTCTAGGTTGACAGTTCTCTTAGGAATTCACAATGCTTATGCCAACAATATCTGGACTTCATGGGTTGCTTGCAGGACTAATAGCTCTTTGGAGAAAAACCTAGGTCCAAAGTCATTAGTCTTCTACTTACTGCTATTCTCAATGATAATACTAGGCAGCAGTCAATGGTTACTGTTATATCCAAGATTCCCAACCATTCTGGAAAGACTTAATTACATAGATGCGAGTGGTATGTCTGGACAGCTGGTGAATATATATTGCCCTTTATGTTGTCCAAAGTGTGAAGGTGAGTAATTTATTAGGCTAGGCTTGATATTCCGATGGCACCACTTATAAGCTTTATAGCCTTAGATGTGACTTACCTTTTTCTAAGCCTTAGTTTCCTAACGTATAATGGGGATAATAGCCCTACAGCATTTATGTAAAAGAGAAAATGAAATAATGTGATGAATAATGAAATGAAATAGAGGAAAGCATTTATTACAGTATCTGGCCCCTAGTAAGTTTTCGTGGAATATTAGGTATTTAGCTGTTATGTGGCAGAGCTGAAGATACACTGCCAGAACCTGAAGCTATGGTGCTAAATAGTCCCTTGTACTCACGGACCTTAAAGTTTGTTCTTGGCTAATTACTTCCAAGATGTTTGCTTGCAAAGAGTAAGTTTTCCCCAATCATGACTCTTAGCTCATTTTCCAGTTTTAATGTTTCAGAATGGGAACACTCTGAGTATAATTTAATTGAATCCACACTGTTGCAAGAGTTGCTATGAAAGTGGTTAAATTTCCATTATCTCCCAATTCCAGTACATTCTAGTCCCTCTTCTTTTTTGGCTACACTTGAAACTGTGACTGACTGGATAAGTACAAAACCATTTAATGGTGGTTAAAAACACAAACTTTGCAATCAGATTTGTGGTTGAATCCAACCTCCCCACTTATTACCTTTATGATCTCAGACTAGTGTCTCACTAATCTATCAGGATTTTGTTATTACAGCAGACTAAAATAAGAAGAGACACAGACTCGCACAGACACACACAGGGAGAATGCCATATGACAACAGGGACAGAGACTGGAGTTATGTTTCTGTTAATCAAGGAACATCAAGGATTGCCAACAGACAAAAGATGCTAGGAGAGCCTCGTGGGACAGACTCTCCCTCTGGGCCCTGAAGAAGTAAACAACTCTGCCGACACATTTATTTCAGACTTTTAGCCTCCACAACTGCGAGAGAATAAATTTCTGTTGCAACCACAAGGTTTGTGGTACTTTGTTATGGTAGCCCTGGGAAACTGATACAATCGTAATTTTTTACTATTTGTAAATAATAGAAGAACTAATCCATTCTTTCACTGAGGTAAAGGGGTTGAGTGTCTTAGAGTGTAAATATCTAAGCTTTAAAATCATCTACTTTCTCCACACAGAAATGAGTCAATTTCATTAACATATAATTATATATGATAATTATATAATATTAAATGCTACATATCTACATACTCTCTTATAGACCCTGGACTCTTATAGATTATGTGACAATATCTCTCATGTCATCATTTTGAAATGCACGCAGTAGGCTTCAGTGATGAAACAACCAGCCCAAGGTCATACTAAGAATATGATTTTCTGATTGCCAGTCTCATTCCCTACTGAAGGTGAGACTGAGAACCATGCCCACGATTTCATCTCCTTGATTAATTCATTTCTCTTTGAAGACTGACTTGGCAGTCATGAGTGCCCTTCTTTAATATTTTTCCTATACCACTATTCCTTTAGCATTTGAAATTGCCATCTCTCTTCAAAGCCCTGTATCTTATTATTTCTCTTATGCAATATAAAATCTGTTTTTTTCAGGTGATCCATGGAGATAAAGACCAATACTAAAAATGGAATACTCTACCATTGAAACATCACATCATCTAGGCGACTGGAATTGAGCTCTATTGTTCCTTTCCATGCCAATTATCATTACTCTCAGAGAGGTGGGAGTACATACTAAATTATGGGGAGAAAATAGTCATTAGAACATAAAGATTTCATAATTTTCTGAAGGAATTCTCCCCAATAACCAGGCCTGCTATAAATATACAGTAATTTCTGATTTTGTCACTAAAACAATTAATTGATCTAATTACTTTTTAATTAGTAAGAAAATAAGAGAGAGAATGCAAAGGATAAGTGTACAAGTGTCCTTCAATTAGAAAGAATCTGATTCAAATGGAGTCATAAATGACCAGTTAGTTTTGATGTGTTACTTATCTGAAAGGGCTTTTTAGGGGAGTGGGGGTGAGGAGTGTTGTATGGGACAAAAACCTGGAACTGTATTTGCAGAATATCATACATTAGTATGAATATGCATATTGTTGTGGTGATGGATTTTCTGGTAGTGTGACTCAAAATTTAATATCTGTATACATTGGATTCACAAATGACTGGAGTATGTTGTAGTCTTAGAGATTACACAGTTAAACTACCCTTTTCAAAGGAAATACCAAGGCACTGGAAATTATGTGGCTTGCCAAAGTATAATACAGAATCAGCATTACACATCAGGTCCTCTGACCCAAACCCAGTGCTTTTCATTACAGTATGAATGGAAAGTACGTTTCAACCTTGTACCAATCTACACCATTGACAGTAGTTGCCTCTCATACTTTCTCTGGTTGTTTATTATGTCTGTCATGGGCTCTGGAAGAGGAAGCGGTTGACACTTGTTATGCATGGTCATTTCTGATCTACACAGGACATGTTTTAATGTATTTTTATATTTATTTTATATTTTATAACATATTTATATATATTTTAACATATTTTATGAGCATATTTTTAATAGTCATATAATATCTCTAGAATAAAATATAAGGTGTATCATATGTCAGAGGAAAAAAAGCTAAGTTGGTGTGTGTGTGTTGGGATAGTAAGGAAAGCAAGCTTTGCCCATGGAGACATATTTTCTTCAATTAAAAACATTTTAAAGCTCAAAAACCTAGTAAAAGCCACTTGCAAAAAAAAAAAAAATTTATTAGAGCCTCCATTCCCATGTAAGAGATTTTGGAATTTTAAAGTGATTGATCCAATGTTTGCTTTCCTTTGCCCTTCTCTAATACTTGCAGCTCTGTTGATGCCTCATTTGTTATTTATAAAATTAAAATCCAAAATCACCTTTGATTTTTCTCACTACAAAGGCATACCCTTTGTCTCTGTTTAAAGCCTCAGTTCATAGAACATTCTCAGAAAAAGAAAACCACATACTTCTTCCTTGTGTACATTCCCAGCTGACTACGAAGGCTGTCACTCTGATTTTCATGATACCTTGCACTTGGAGATTTACTATTCTGAAAGCCCTCAAAGGGCTTCATGAAATAGAATTTGCTATTTGATATGATTCCCTGTGGAGTTTGGAAAGCATTAATAGACAGTGTCTCTTTTATTTTATACATGGGGAAATGCTAACAGAGAAGGTGAGCGAACAGCCACAAGTCACACAGCAAAAGCAAGTGTAACCTTGATTCTGACTATTACGTGCTATCGTTTCTCTCTTCATCCTTTTGCCCTATTCCTGGAAGACCAAGGACTCCAGCCATAGTGTGCATTTCAGCTTTACCAAAGCTTTGGTCTAGTATCTTCAGAGGAACCACACAGGCAGGAGGAAATGAGCCATGCTCTACCTCCATGGGTCTATGTTCTTTCACAGAAGCTGATTTGAGCCTTCATTTCTGGAGAACGAATCTTTGGGAAATAGATGACTTTAGTCTGAAAATCAGTTTGAAGACTTGTGAGGTTTGCTGGCTGCAGGCAAAAATTGTGGATTTTTTTTTCTCAGACACCATGGATCAGTGCTCTACCTACAAAAATGACAGCTAGCAAAAGAAAATAATGTCTAGAGCAATGAAAAAAACTTTCAACTGTCTTTAAGTGATAAAATGCTGAAAAATGCAATGATTTCAGTTTCTTTATGAGTGACACCAAGACTTGCAAAGTTATTATTTTGCCTCTTGGAAAGCTTGCTAAAGAATTCTGTTTAGAAGTTGCTCAGCCTGTAAAAAAAAAAAAAAAAAAAAAATCAGAGATTTTTCTTTCTCTTTCCTTTTGTCTCTCTTTTTCACAATCAATCAGTGTGATAACGGAGCTGTCATTGAAAAGTTGACTGCTCTGCTGCTTTTTAGCAACAAAATTCTCCTGTGCATATCTTCGGCAGCTTTTCTCCAAGATCTCTCTATTGTGGGTTTGGATTATAGGCAGTTGCCGACGGCCTCAAGGATAAGGAAAGAATAATTCCATTCAAAGTTGTGATAGTTCTCCAAACCTCTTTGCATCCAAGTGACTAAAAGTTCAGTACTTAAAAAATATGTTCTCAGATTAATAGCTTCTGGAAACTCCACAGGAAGGATGCTCCATAAGATGTGGACAGTGCTCATTGTTACCTTTTCTTCTCTTTCCAGCACAATGATTATAACATGGGTACCAGGAAAATTCAATGACAAATCTTACTCACCTCTTATTCATTTTTACAATTCAGGTATCTTTATGATTCTCCTATCAATAGAGTAGGGCCATGAGATATTATCCTCATGTTTACAGCTCAAGAGCTCCAGATATCAAATAAAAAACTTGCTGACCCCAAATCAGCACTCAAGGGACTTTGTAGCATCCTCTTCTGTGCTCTAAGCATACCAATCTCTATCCCCAAATGTCCCTTAGAATAATAAACAAGGTAAAAGAGAAAAAAATCAGTTGAGTTAGGGAGAACTGGTTTTACATAAAATTTAATAAAGTTTTTCTGTGACTTTTCAGTGGTTCTTTGAAAGTGACTTTTTTTCAGTAGTCAGTAAAATGTCACTATGACCTGGATATAATGAATATCTTGTTTTTTGAAGGTCATTAGCAGTCATAATGCCACTTGTATGGCAGGGCAAGCTTTCAAAGTCTATGCAATGTGCATTCATTTATGAGAGCACAAATTTTTCTATTACTGTGTCTCCAATTTCTAAAAGCATGCTATCTGGAGACAGCCTTTCTCTGCTTGATAATCCAGGACTGAAGACCCTGGCATCATTCATTTCGGTGATTTGGAGCAGAAACAAGGTATAACTAAGGTTATGTCTGTACATACCATTGGAATGACCTTTTTCAGTGATGGATGAGTGACTAGATGGATAGATGAATTAGATCAGCCTACCAATCTGCTAATTCAATAAATTTTAAAAAAAATATAGCATTTTTAAATTAAATCTAACACATAGTCATTGGAAAATATAGAAAGAGAAAAAATACAATTTATACACAAATCTGTTATCCAGCAATAACCACTATAGAATTTTGATATATTTATTTCAATCTTTTAAATATGCATATTTTTATTATTTAAAAATAAAATTGTTCATAAAATTTTATATTCTGAGTTATATCCTTAATATTATGTTAATGACATTTTCCCCACACAAGTAAGAATTCTTTGATTGGCTCTTTCTCATTTTATCATAATTTATTTAAGCATTCCTGTATAGTTGATTACTTGAGTTATTTCCAATTTTTAATATTATTAGTGAGACTGCAATAACACTTTTCTATATATATCTTTGTCTTCTCACTGGTCATAATTTTAGTTAGATAGGGAGAATTCAAGAGAAAGAAGAAATCAACAAGCATGTGTATTTTCATGAGGCATTGCCAAACTGTCTTCCAATGAAATCATACCAATTTATACTCCCACCAGCAGTGCATGAGAATACCTGTCTCCCCACAACTTTGCTAATTCTGAATTTTACTATGTATTTGAAAAGCGAGTTTTATATGTAAAACGTGAAAATACAGAAGGAGTAACCCAAGTTTCCTTTGCACGTGGTTAAGGGACAGGCAGTGATCAAGGAAGTCTTCACTGCAGAGGTGACATTTGAGCTGAATCTTGAAGGGGTAAAGAACTATCTAAGCATAAGGAGTGAGGAGCCGAGGCTGAGAAATCAACTGCATGTGCAAAGAAGTGGGGTCAGGAGCAAGTATGAAATTTGGGAGTTATGTATCAACGTGTGGATTCTCGGTTGAATGGAGGGCAGTGGAAAGCGATGAAATAGAGACCAATCCTCGAGGATAAAGGGCCATTTATTTCACTCTGTCTTGCAGATCAGAGTTTCTTCTAAGGTTTTCTCTAGATCACCAGGCACTGAAATTACCCACAGCTTTGGAAAGAAGTTCCTTTGGGCTGTTCTTCAATTTTCCTTTAAATTCCTATATTATTTAATTTATACCTCTTCTTGAAGCATTTGCTATCATGTATGTGTTTTCATCCCTTTCATTTCCATTTGACTACATATCTTTCTTTGAGTCAGTCATCAAAATCTTATTAATCATCTAACTCATTTTGGTTATGAAGGCTGGTTTCTGGGGGCCTACAGCAGCGCTGGAGGGTAGACTCATGCACAAGGGGCTGCAGCAAAGTGAGACCTGGCACAGAGGGAAGCTTTATGGAAACACAGAACTCTCTAAATGTGCCTGAGGGTGACAAGGATGGCACACTGGTATCATACTCATTGGGCATTCAACATCTATAAGTGTAGAGCCTGGTAGGCCTCAATAAGTATTATTTAAGAAATGCATTAATGAATGGAAGGTCTTAAGAAGGAAAGTAATATGATATGTATTTTTTTTAGTTTAGAAGGAGACTGAAGAGTAATATGGAGAATGAGTTTTCTGAGGGACAAATTTGGAGATGGGGAAAATAGTCAAGAGGATAGTTTATTTGAGAGAGAGAGAGAGAATAAACAGAACTAAGACAATGGAAACAGGAAGTAGAAAGTGACAGAAGAAAGCATTTAAGGCATTTTTGACCTATGGGCCATGCATGTTTGTGTGGGAGGGGGGAAGGAGGAGGGAGTGGTTAAATAGAAGAAATCATTTCTAGATTCTGGCTTTAATGGGTAAGTGCGGTTCCATAAATTAATAAAGGAATACCAAAAAGAGGAACAGGTTTAACAGGAAAGATAAGGGTGGTTGTATGGATTTTAGGGGCTTCTAAATCTTTCAGTGTGAGACATTCAGGTGAAGATTTCCACAAGTGTTCTTTTCTGGTAAATACTTCTTGTTTGTCTCAGTATTAACATGTGAAATTTATACTACTCAGAGATGGATGTGGAGTTTATTTTATAAGATGCATATTAAGTATTGAAAACAATTCATTTCTATTTTTTCTGATTTATATTATAGAAAAGTTAGAAAAGTGTATGATTATTTGGATACTTTACTAATCAAATTTAAATGAATAAGAAATGAGTAAAAAACTGTAAAATTAATTTTGTCCTCATAAGTAGGTTGTTGATATTTAGGACTTTTTATGTTAAAATGGTACAATTATCATAAAGCTAAGATATTTAAATTCTATTTTTATTTTTAACAACTCTTTTTATACTATAAATGCAAGCATTTAAAATGTTGACAGATATAAAATACAGAATTCAAAAACAAATTAATTTTATTATTTCAGATAAATTGATGTGAAAATTCAATATATTGGATGAAAATCAGAAAAAAAAGACAAGCTTTATTGATCCTTTCATAGTCTCGAATACCATATAATTAGAAACTATAAGTTGTCTTTGAGAAAAAAATGTACTACTGTAATGGTTTGTATATACTTTTTAAAACAGTTATAATAAAATAATTTAGAAAATATTTACATCTAAATCATCTTGTAACAGTAAAATGCATTGAAATATACTAGGAACATGACTTTGGATTCAGAAGAATACAGATTATGTTTATAAGGATAACAAACAATATGGCATATTTTAAAAACAAAAAAGAGGGAGAGAGAGACAACATTTTAGTTGTAGTTTAGATTGGGCTAGGCAAAGGTGAAAGTAGGGACTGCTAATTCTGAGGCTTAGATTCAAAAGTTTCAATGAACAGTTTAATGAGAGGTGAGTTAATTGTATTTGCAATAAGATTTAATGCATCTAGCATATTCTCTTAATTTATTTGGAACAAAAGCATTTTATGTAACATAAACAGTGTCTCTGCTACGGAGTCTAATGCATTCAGGACACAGGAGTTAATTAGTAACTATGGTAACTCTTAGGCCCACTAAGTCAAAATGTGGTGGAGATGCTTGACTGACAATAGATAGCTCCATAATGTGTTTTCAGCTTTCATGAAAAATAATAAGCTAATAAGCTTTCTAAAGAAGATGCTGTTCAGCGATTGAAGATATGATGCTGAATTCACTTAGATTGTTGGCTCTTTTTTTTAAGCCTTTCTCTTCCTAAAAGCTCCATAGGAGCAAGCAAATGGCCCAGATAAATGTTTCTCACTGAGGTGTTAAAAGGGGAAAAAACAACAGATAATGAAGAACAAAATGATAGATGTGTTTGGGAACAGTTACACAACAGCATGGTGTTCTGTTGCTTTGAGAAATCTGTTATCCTTGCAAAAGCATTATAAAATAGGACTATCTCTCTAAATAATAATTTAAATGTTAGATGTACAGGTGTTTTTAAAATTTCATTTCACAAGTTAGGAAAAAGGAGAAATCATCTTTTTTTTTTTTTTTTTTGGTGAGGAAGACCAGCCCTGAGCTAACATCCGTTGCCAATCCTTCTCTTTTTGCTGAGGACGACTGGCCCTGGGCTAACATCCGTGCCCATCTTCCTCCACTTTATATGGGACGCCGCCACAGCGTGGCTGACAGGCAGTGCGTCGGCGGGCACCCGGGATCCGAACCCGCGAACCCCGGGCTGCCAAGCGCGGACTAAACCGCTGCGCCACTGGGCGAGCCCGAAAGCATCTTTTTAACATCTTTTTAACTCACCTGCTGTTCTAGGTAAGACTACACACCTTTCTTAGGAGAAACAAGACAAACAAACCTATAGAATTGCTCAGTTTGGGCATCAGGAAAGAGCTCTTTGTTTTTGAATAGTATTCAAAGGTTTTAAAATCATACAGCTTGTGAATTTTTTCCCCCCTCGATCCGTTGAAACCTGTGAGAACCTGACTTTCTGCAGCAAATGAACATTTTCTCTAGGTTGGTATTTTTGTTATTAAGCATTTGAATTATTTGGAGAATGCTTATATGACCCGAACTCCTGTGTCTGTGGCAAAATGAGTTTGATATATTTATTTAGGGCATAAAAAAATTTATTCTTCTGAATAGAAACTATTTTTAGTTATGCAAACTTTAGTTTTTAGTTGAATTTTTGAGATAACTGCAGATTCACATGCAGTTTTAAGAAATAATACAAAGAGATCTCATGTAAACTTTACACAGTTTCCCCCAATAGGAAACATCCCAAAAAACTCTATTATCACAATTGGGATAATGACATTGATACAGTCAAGATACTGAACATTTTCATCCCCACAAGGATCCCTCATAGGGCCCTTTTATAGCGACACCTACTTCCTTCCCACCCCTAAACCCTCCTTAACCACTGGCAACCACTAATCTGTTCTCCCTTTCTGTAATTTTTTTAATTTCAAGAATGGTATCTAAATATTATATTTTGGTTCAAGAAGCACATAGTATGTAACATTTTGGGATTGGGTTTTTTTCACTCAACATAATTCTCTGGAGAGTAATCCAGGTTACTACATGTAATAATAGTTTGCTCTCTTTTATTGTTGAATATTATCCCATGGTATAGATGTATCATGGTTTTAACAGTTCATCCACTGAGGGACATCTGGGTTGTTCCCAGTTTTTCATTATTACGAATAATGCTGCTCAAAACATTCAAGCATAGGTTTTTGTGTGAACATAGGTCTTCATTTCTCTAGGATAAATGCCCAGGAGTGTAATTGCTGGGTTGTATGGTAGTTACAAGTTTTGTTTTTTATAAAACAGCCAAACTATTTCCAGAGTGATCTTACCATTTTACATTCCCGCCAACAGTGTATGAGTTTCTCCATATCTTTGCTAGCATTTGATGTTACTATTTTTTTTTTAAATTTTCGCCCTTCTCATAGTGTGTAGTGGTATCAAATTATAGTGTTAATTTGCATTTCCCTAATCACTAATGATGTTGAACATCTTTTCATGTGCTCATTTGCCATCTGTGTACGTTCTTCAGTGAAATGTCACTTCAGGGCTTTTGCCTATGTTTTAAGTGGCTTGCATGCTTTTTTGTTGTTGTTTTTTGCTATTGAGTTTTGAGACTTCTTTGTGTATTTTAGATACTAGTCCTTTGTCAAATGTGTGGTTTGCAAATATTTTCTCCCAGTCTGTAGCTTGTCTTTTCATCCTCTTAACAAGGTCTTTCACAGAGAAAAAGTTTTTCATTTTGATAAGGTTCAGTTTATTAATTTTTCCCTTTATGGATCATGCCTTTGCTATCAAAAGAGTCTAAGAACTCTTTGCTTGGCCTTGGATTTCAAGGATTTTACCCTGCATTTTTCCCTAAAAGTTTTACATTTTATACATAAGTTTGTGATCCATTTTGAGTTAATTTTTGCATGAGATGTAGGACTTAGGTTGAGCCTTGATTTTTTTTTTTTTTTGTCTATAGATATCCAATTGCTACAGCATCACTTGTTTTCTGGAGGGAGGTTATCCTTCCTCTCTTGAGTAGCTTTTGTGCCTTTGTCAAAAATAAGTTGTACACACAAATATTTGTGTGGATGTATTTCTGGGTCCTCTATTCTGTTCCACTGATCTAAGTGTCTATCCCCCTGCCAGTATATATAGTGTTTCAATTACTATAGCTATATAGTAAATCTTCAAATTGTGTAGACTGATTTCTTCCACTTTATTCTTTTTCAAAATTGTTTTAGCTAGTCTAGTTCTTCTACTGTTCCACATAATTTTAAAATAATTTTCTCTACATCTACAAAAACCTTACTGTATTTTGATAGGAATTGCACTAAAACTGTTTATCAATTTGGGGAGAATTGATACCTTTCCTATGTCGAGTCTTCTAATCCATGAACATGGCATGTTTCTCCATTTGTTTAGATCTTGATTTCTTTCTCCGATGCTGTGTAATTTTTAGCCTAGAAGTCCTGTACAGGTTTTGTTAGACTTATATGTAGGTATTTAATTTTTTGAATGACTGTAAATGGTACTGTATTTTTAATTTCTGTGTCCATGTGTTCATTGCTGGTATATGGAAATACAATTGATTTTTGTATGTGCATCTTGTATCATGTAATCTTGCTGAACTCACTTATTAATTCCAGGAGGTTTTTTGTATATTCTTTTGGATTTTCTATGTAAGCAATTATATCACCTGCAAATAGAGTTTGTTTTATTTTTTCCTTCCCAATTTGCATGCCTTTTATTTCTTTTTTTTTCCCCTTATTGCACTAGTTAGAGCTTCCAACACTGTTGAATAAGAGTGGTGAGAGAGGACAACCTTGCCTTATTTGCAATTTGGGGGGAAAACACTCTTTACCCATTAAGAATAATGTTGCCAGGGCCAGCCCAGGGGGCATACTGGTTAAGTTTGCGCACTCCGCTTCAGCAGCCCGAGGTTAGCAGGTTCAGATCCTGGGCACGGACCTACGCACTGCTTATGAAGCCATGCTGTGGCGGCGTCCCACATAAAGTAGAGGAAGACGGGCACGGATGTTAGCTCAGGGCCAATCTTCCTCAGCAAAAAGAGGAGGATTGGCAATAGATGTTAGCTCAGAGCTAATCTTCCTCACCAAAAAGTAAAAGAAAAAGAAAAAGAAGAATGTTGCCATTAGGTTCTTTATAAATGACCTTTATCAAGTTGAGCAAATTTCTATTTCACTTTTTTCTGAGAGTTTTTATCATGAATGGATGCTAAATACTGTCAGATACTTTTTCTGTATTGACTGATAATATGAGTTTTTCTTTATCATGTTAATATGGTGGATTAAATTGATTGATTTTCAAATATTAACCAACTTTGCATCCTTGGAATAAACCCCACCTAGCCACGGTGTATATTTTTCTATACAGATTGTGAGTTCTATTTGCTATTTTTTTTTGTTAAGAATTTTGTGTCTAAATTCATGAAGGATATTCGTCTATAGTTTTCTTTTTTGTATTATCTTTGTCTGATTTTGGTATGGAGTAATACTAGGTTCATAAAATGAATTGGGAAGTAAACCTTCCTCATATTATTTGAAAGAGATTTGTAGAATTGGTGTTAATTCTTCTTTACAAAGACTTCTCCAGTGAAACCATCTGGGCCTGGAGATTTTTGGGGGGGGGGGAGGAGTTTTAAAATTATGAATTCAATTTCTTTAATATTTATAGGAATATGAAATCAACTATTTCATATTGGGTAAGTTGTGGTAGTTTGCATTTTTTGAGGAATCGGTCCATTTTGTTTGAGTCAAATTTATGGGGTAGAGATGTTAGTGGTATTTCCTTACTATCCATTTGATGTCTCCTGTTTCACTCCTGATATTGGTAATTTTGCCTTTGTTTTCTTTTTTCTCAGTCTCACTAGCAGTTTGTTAATTTTATTCACTATTTTTTCCCTTGGGTCCCAAGTTCTCTAGTCCATCTGCTTTCTTCTCTTCAACTTTCAGAGTTTCTTATATTTGTTTTATATATAAAATGTCTAGTGTTTGTAGTTATACCTAGTGAGAGAAATAGGAAAAGTATATCTACTCCATCTTCCTAGAAGTAAATTAGTAAATTTGATTTTATTATGCATTTCTGACTCTTATAAGTAGTGCGGGATCCTGGTGGTTTCCCTTTTCCCATTGAAACCAAGATGAACACTCAGTATTCATGGCTCAATAAAGGGAAACCACAGGGAAAAAATGCTTGTCCTCAGTCCTTGTGTTATGCCTGCAGCAGTTGTGAGGCTTGGAGTCTCAAACCAGATCCTCTGTTGAAATGGGAGGATCATAGGGTGACTTCAGGATGACATGTGGCCTTTTCATATATCAGGTCTAAAGGATCATATGGCATAATTTCCATAGGGCTAAGCAATTAAAGTGACAGAGTGTTGAAGGGACTCTGAGAGGCTAAACAATGTCTTCTCTGTACAACGGCCATAATTCTACTGAGGTATCACAGTAGAATTTTATTAACTTGTAAATTCACCTATGGTCTTAGAAACAGGAACATTAAGGAATATTTAATAGTGAAACAAATGATTGAGAGGAGAAGAGAAAACAGAGTGAAAAATTATGAGAGCGATTCAGAAGAAGAGGTAAGAAGATAAAGAGGAATCTTGATAAAAATGACAAATGAATAAGTGGAAGGCTCAAAGGGACTGCACGAGAAAGAGGAGCAGGAGGCTTATACACAAGGCAGGATAGGATGTGGATGGTGAGAGGCGGTGAAGAGTGAGGGACACCAACTCACAGAGAGGGAAGTTCTTAATGAGTAGAGAAGAGAAGATCTTAGTGGGACAGAAATGAAGATTATGTCTAAAAAAGAATGACAAAATGATATTAATTTAGCAAATACACAGGATATCTAAGGAAATTGAAAAAAGAGCTAATAGACAAATGAACAACAAGAACAATAAAAATATCCAAAGTATTTGAAATGGAGTCATCACAGTTGACTGAAGAAGACATTTGGAATTATACATAGGGGAAGATAGTAGTTTCAAAGTAATTTAAAAAGGATGAGCCCTCAGGAAACTAGAAATTACTCTATAAGAAACAATGTAAAGAATAAAAACAAGTTCTATTCCATTGAGTAACTTTCTGAATTTTTTTATATACATACCTGTAAGATATTGTAGGGGATGCAGAGATGTCATAACTTCCTGGGCAAGAAACTTTGCAATAAGAAAGAACATAATTATAAATCATAGCAGAATATGAAAATACCATAGAAGGAATAAATAAAGGGAGAGAAAATTTAAGGAAGAGAGAAATCCATCCCAGTTGAAATTCATTAAGAAGGGGAAGTTGGGGATGGGTCCTAAAACATGAGTAGACCGTGAATAGGAGAAAATGGGGAAGAAGCATTACATGCATAAAGTAGGCATGTGCAAAGAAAAGCACAGAGGCAGGAGGTTTGGGAGATATTTAGAAAGTGATAATTAGTCAACTAGAGACAAAGTTCCTAAGAAGAAACTTTGGGGTCGCTCAGAGGATGTCCTTGAGTGCCAGCTCCCCACGCAGCAGCCAAAGTGACCTGCATAAAACCCAAATTTGATATGTCCTTTGCCCAGTTAAAATGCTTAGCCTCCCCACTGCAGTTATGATAATAATGAAAACTCTCTACTCTGACCCGTGAGGTCCTGCATCTTGCCTCTGTCTCCTATTGAAATTTACCTTTGCTATTCTCTCATTCATTAAGTTCTGACCTAACTGGCTTTCTGTATGTTTCTTAAATAACCAGAGCAATTTCCCTCCTTTTCTAATCTCACAATTGTCCTCTTTATCCCTTTTAAGTGTATGCTTAAATATCACTTCAAGGAAGCTTTCCCTGACCCTCCAAAATCAAGGTTAGGTTTCCTCTGTGTCATACTTATTCTCATGGCTCTACCATTTGAATACGCACTGAACGAATATAAAATATTTTCTGTCTGGTCTCTGTCTCTCCCCCTTGACCCACAAAATCAAACACTGTGTCTGTTTTTTGTCCTCTTCATTGCTCTATCCCCCACTCCTGGCTTGGCATATAGTTGGTCCCCAATAAAATTTAATTGAATGAATAAATGCCAGATAAGATGTTCTTGTTGCACTAAGTGTTGAATAAACACTAAGAGCCTTTTAATGAGGATGACAAAATGTTGAAAGATAATTGAAAATAAGAAATACAGGCACCCCCGAGTGACAGACATCAGATTACAATTATAGACCCTCCCGATTCCACATTATCTCCATCCCTTTCCCACAAGAAGCTTGCTCTTTCTCATCCCCATCCCGAAGTTACTGCAACCTCTCGTTGATCTCAGCCCCACACTTCTGCTTACCCTGGTTTATTTAGTGTTGCTGACATTGAAGTCCAAGGACTCTATGTCTGTGGATGTTTTGGGGAATTGATAAGTTCTGTGAGAATTTTAAATCTGTGCTCCATTTTGATAGTAATTGTACAAAATTATTTTGCCATTTCAAAATATAAAACTTGTGCTATTTTCTCTGCTTATGAAAAAATTAAAAGAATATTTTCTTAGAATAGGGCTTAAGCTTCTTAAGCCAGCATTTCACAAACTGGAGTACATATATTTTGTTTTTCTTGTTTTGCTTTAGATGGGTCTCCAGATGATTCAAATTTTGAGAAACATTGCCAGACAGCAGCCAAGCCAGAGAGAGAGATGTATGATACAATGGTGATCAGTGATCAAAAAGCAAATTGTAGCTTGATAAATGACTATTATGGGTAAAATCTGAAGCACGTCAAATTATTTTTTTAAAGGTAAAAATGACAACATACAAATATATTAATACAAAAGAGCAAAAAATGAATAAGACTGAAAGAGGAAATATAGAAGTGCCAAAAAAAAGTGAATAACAACTGGATTTTTAAGAGGAAAACTTTATTAAATTTAAAGCTTCCTTGGCATCATTGCAAAGGTCTTATACAAAAGAAATGAAAAGAATCAGTTTTCTTATCTTAGAAAACAAGCCTAGAGATGAATTTATTTATTAAAAATATACAAATGAATCTAAAGAAATAGAGAAACGAGCCATATAAGTGAACCCATCTTTTTAAGGGGAAACAGACTCTGTGCAGTTTCACTTACTTAAATATCAAAGGTGTTCTCTCACCACTTGTGCACCAAGAGTGGTTGAATTTTCATTTGGCCTGTATCCAGCTACTTCCACTCTCCTTTCTGATATTTTCTTGGCTGGCTTCTAGTTAGATCTACCTCCCAACTTTTCTAATGCCTTGAAAGTTTTCTAAGTCTTTTGGAATCAAGTGATGAAGCTGCAGTTTCTTAGGGTTACACAGTCAAGCTAGTTCCCCGCTGATGACAGCATATAACTCCCATTATAGCTCATGGGGACTAGGAGGTACCTTAAAATAGAACAGACGCAAAGGAGTGTTTGTTTCTCACGCCCTTATCCAGTGAATGTCCTATTTAAGAGTAAAGTGAGGAACAAGTTTTCTATTTCCATGCATCTCTTAAAGATCCACACCTTTTATTTCCACTTTGATAGTCTCTAAATGAGCGTATAACAGAGATCTTGGAAAAAACGGATTGCTGTCGGATGAGCAAGGGAGCAGGGACTATGGCTTTAAATTTCTTTTAACATCTTTGCTCTCAAATTGGTGAGTATTTATGCAGCTTCCGTCTCTGGAGGGCACCCCAAAACATCAATTCTCAGCATCCCTGTAACATTTGCAGTGCGCAAGTGGTGTCAGAGTGTTAGCGGCTGGAAATCTGTTACTATGGTTACCACCTATAAAAAGGTCACCTTCAGGAAATTCTTTCTGCGAGCAAGATAATACAGGGATAATGAAACTTCCTTTGCAGAGGATAAAAAACAGAGTTTGTCATGCAGGCCTATAATTACCTAGGTGGTTTTAGAAATCTGAATATTATAATCAGTGTATTTCAATAAGAAGAACTCCATCAATCAGATATTATCTAAGGTAGGATTCCACAACAATACCAGCAATAATGTTCTGATGGGGGGAGTAAGCTGTGATGAGGGGGGTAGTTTGTTTCTTCAATGCTAAGATGCTAAGTTTATTTTCTCCACTGCAAATTGCTTGATTGTTTTAAGTCAACTAACAAGCGTCCAAGGAAAGGAACTCTTTCTTGAGAAGGATTAGGCTTCTCGTAACTATTAAAAAGGAGTATTTGGCTGCATGCTCACTGTGTTCTCATTCAGGCGTGACTGAAGTCTCTAAAGTAGTAGTGAACTTTAACTTCTACAATCTGGGGACTCTTTAAACTTTCATCCTATCAAATATCTGTGTAGTCTCTCATCTGTCTGTCATTAGAGATTTAGTCTGGTAATTCCCACCCTATTATACTGGTCAGAGAGCTTTATTATCACTTTTTTAACTTCTTCCTAGTATCCCCATCAGATATGCATTTGGCCACAGTTAAAAATCTGGCTATGATTCAGTTTGGTATCTATGAGTTCATGAACTGAAGGAAGAAGTTTGAGTCTCCCGTGCATGGACATAGAACACCGCCATTGAAATATGGCCTCTGTGCTCCTTCCTGGGCTTCTCTCTGCAGTCTCTCTCTGAAGTACATCCGCTGCAAAAGCTGCTCACACTTAGCAGCTCCACATGGCACCGTGGGAATGGGCCTGAGAGGCATGAGCAGGTGAAGGCGTCTCTGGGGGATGAATAACGAACAGTGCCTTTTCTCTTTGCAACTACAGTTGAATAAACAGAAAAGTCACTTTGGGAGGGTAGCTTTTCCCTGTGTCATTTTTCCCTGTGACAATCTCAGGTTGTCAAATATGAAAGATTCCACATTCGTAGGCAAATTCTTTTTGTTGAGTTTTAGAGCAATTCTGTTCTTGCCCAGAAAGCAATACAGACCTTGACAATTCTTTAAAATGAGAGACTGATATCCGAGTGCAAAACTATGCACTCCAGTCATTGGGCAGTGTTTCATTTCCTATGTCAACCTCTGAAACACAAGAAGCATTCATATTAGTTTACTGTTTTCCGTCTCTAGAATTTCAAGAAGGGCCTTTCTTCCCAGCATCGATTGAAAGATTATTATTTTTTAAATTTCTCATTTCCATACCTCTAGGGATTCCACCAAAGAATATCCTTGTAATCTGAAGACAGGCTAAATCCTAGGGGCCTAGATGTAATATATGGGGAGAAACACATTTGCAAATGCCTGCCACCAGCTGTCTTTTCGCTCATGAGCTTGGATAGCAGTAGGACGATAGGATGAGAGGAAAGGATCTCAAAGGAAGGACTGTAAACCAGCTTTCCTTAGAAGTTGAATCAATTGTTTGGGCCAGCCATTTCTTCCTTGAATCTTTATACAACAGCTTGGTAATATAGCTGAAGGGACTAGTATTTCTAGGAGCTTGAATGCTTGTCTGGAAGGTTTTTGCTGTTCTTAATTTAAACATCACAATTCTTTACTTTCTTCTCTTTTCTCCTCATCACAGTTTTATCCTAATCTAGTGGTCTTTTATTTACTTAGAGGTCACTAACTAGTAATTTCAATCATTCAGACCTGCTGGGAGCATAACTGAGAATCTATAAATAGGTTTAAAAAATGTATGGAAAAAATGGATACTGCAAATCCCAGGCACTGAAGCCAACCTTTTAAGTTCTTGCTCAGACTCTAGCTGTTCTCTCTTTCTGATTTCTGAAAAGCCAGATGCCCAGTCATTTTAGAGCAGAAGCAGACATTTTAGAGGTATGGATTGATAGCTGCAAGCAACAAATACAAGGAAAGCAGTAGCTAGTAAGAACTGATATCCAAATAATGAGGGAATAAAAGAAAAGTTACCAAAAATAAATGTCATAAACTGGAGTAATTGGAGGCCATTTAGTACAGAGACAAATAACTTGAAAACACGCAACACTTCTTGAGGACATTTTTATTGCACAGTATAACTGAGACGCATCATGATGGTTTCATAGTGATAATTTTGAATTAAGAAAAAATAATTTATATGCTGCATAAAGCATACTATGTTACTTATGTTTACTAGACACGACTTAAGAATTTAAGCAAAGAAATATATATAATTTATTTGAAAAATTCCATTAAAATTATAGTTTAAAAAATCACACTGACCGAGATAAATCTTACTTATCTGAAAATATTTGCTTATGTGAATTATTTACCCTTTATGCTGAGTACTTAAGCTTCCTACCGAAAAAATTAGGGAGTATTAGTGAATAATTCTTTAAGAAGTGTGGCACTATCAGCTCTCCCTTCCCTTCCAGTCTCTAAACAATAACATCTACTTTTGCATATTTTAAAAGATTTCAGGTTCACTGTAATCAAGACCCCGTGACAGTGTTTGGGAAGCAACAGTACGAGTAAAATAGGTCCAAACATTTAGATTCTGTTCCTCTCCGTATGTTTGCCTTTGGGTCCCTCTTACTTGTCCGTGGCAGTGTCCTTGCAAAGGGAATCTAGTAGGAATCTCAGTGAAGGCTGTCTCTGTCTCACCAGGTTGAGTGTGTGAGTGTGGCTGATCACATGGATCTGAGATCAACGACAGACCTGTCAACAACTCAGCTCCAACACACACAGCCAACCCGCCACGACCCTAGGTTTGAATTCTACACGACCTTGGGAGCTTCCCGTGCCTCAGAAAGTTGACCAGCCTCACCGCAGCTCTTAGATTTGCACCTGACTCTACAACTGTTGCTATGCTCCTAAACGTTGGTGCCCACTTGGGCCGCTTTATTCTTTTATCTTTTGTGACCCTTTCCGGTGTTTAGAGATTAAATGGTTCTTAGTCACATTAGGTCATAGTTGTCCCAATCCCCGTGGTATCTAATTGGTGCTGTCTTTTGGCATGGGGGTGGGGGAGAAGACGCATGAATGTTTATACCACTCTGAGGGCACTTGTAACATGATAAGAATAGCAATAATAGAAACGATATAAAATAAATATGAAAAATTCAATAGCAAAAGGGAAACAGAAATCCTACCGAGTGTTACACGAAACATCCTAACTGCACAGGTCACTCTGTTTCTGATATTAACCATTTTATATCCATTATCTCATTTGACACTCCTTCAGCCCTATGAATTATTATTGTAGCTGTCATCATGCTCTTAGATGATCCTGAGGCTTTTTTGAAGAGAGGTTAAGCAACTTGCCCAACTAATTAGCAGAGTCAGGATTGCAACCGATGTCTACCTGACTCCAAAACAAATGCTGTAAATGTAGTGCTGTGTTGCCTCCCCTTTCTATATACTATCTACTTATGGTATATAGTATGTAGGTTGTTTATTTCTGTTTATATCTTCTCCTATAATAGACCATGAGATCTTTGAAGGGAAGGACTATGTAATTCCTTTTCCTATATCCTGTTTACTCTTTGCTAAGTGAGTTATTGAGAGGAATGCGCTAATTACTATTAATTAATTGCTATTTTACTATTTGAGAGAATATAGTGATTAAACAAATGTGCTTTGACAAATGTCATAGAGACCAGGGTTTGAATGGAATTCCTACCATTTAACAACCCTGTGTCCTTTGGCAAAATATTTAACCTGAGATATAATTTTCTCAATCCAATAATGGAAATGATAATGAAGACCTCACAGACTTTGCAAAACAACATACATAAAGTGGTTAGCCCAATGCCTGGCACATAGTCAGGAGTGCTCAATTAGTGGTGGTTATGATTGTGCTAACAATACTTTAGAGTGTTATTGTAAATGCATCTGATAGTTGTGAGATTCTTTTTCATTACTTAATTTTATTAGTCATCTATTTCTGACTATAAAAGTAAAGGAAACTTATTGTAGAAAAGTTCAGAAAAGATAGAGAAGTATAAAGAAAATGCAAATGCAAATAATTTCAATACTCAGAGATAACTAGGGAACCTTTGCTACCTTTTTGATTCGTTCCTTCACACACACACAGTCAAAAAAAAACCCATAGCTGGACAGTAGTTAAAGTGGTAAACACAGATTTTATTCAGGACTATTGCAATAAGGAAAAAAGACTTCCGTATAGAAATGGGCTCAACTCTGAATACAGCATGGGCCAGTGGGAATTTATAACCAAGAGCAGGGAATGGTCAGTGGATGGAAAATTACTAAGAGGAAACATCAGGAGTAAGGAGGATTCTGGCTAAACTGACCTAATAGGATTCTTTGCTGAAGACAGGCCAGGGTGATCAGCTGTCATCCCGGGTGGTGGTGGAGGATAAAGAACCCTATTAGTTATTGAGGGTTATCAAAAATCGAGGGTGGGAGGTTTTAGTTAAATTGACTTAGCAGGGTTCTTGCTACAACTGGATTTTGCAAGGAGGTAGCTGGATAGTCCTAGGAGAAGGTTCAAGAGCCTGACTAAACTTTGGTCAAGCAAAGAATCTGTCAACATGCACTCGTGTGCGCAGACACACACACACGCGCACGTACATGCACACACATCTATTTATAATTACAATGTACATTTACACTGGTATTGCAAATACAGTTTTCTATTTTGCTTTTTTCAGTTACTATTAAATCATGCACATTGATGGTATCGTTAATTTTCAAGGACATGACTTTTAATCACTGGATGATTTAATGACTGGACTTAATCATTTCTTAATTTTGGTAATTTAGGTTGTTTTCAGGTTTATCTACTCGCTTCTCTGTTTTGCTATTTATCATCAGCAAATTTGCTGTCAATGGCCTTGTGTGTACACTTTTGGCCCCATCTTTGATTATTTCTTTAGGATAGATTCTTAGAAGTAGAGTTGTTAAATCAAAGAGCATGACATATGTTTAAGGCACTTGCTTCATATTTAAAATCACTTCTTTTACATGTTATACCAATTAGTGTTTCTACCATTACTGTTTAGAGGATAAAAACTAATACTTCTGTATTCTGCATTTTACAAACTATTTGCATAGCTATTATCAAATTTTATTCTCACAAAAATCTTTTGAAGAACATTAGCAGCATTTTTCTTCATGCTACAAATGAAGAGATTAAAAAAGTAATAAAGATAAACTCGAAGTTAAGTGTCTTATGCAAAATGGCAACGATAAAACTGAAACCAAGTTTCTCAAATTTCTATAAGCCACTAGGGAGGCATCACGGTTTTCTATAAATCTTATTCAGTGCCTGAACTTCCATAGTAGGAAGATCTTATTTCACATAAAACTTTAACAACGGCACCTTTGCCCTGGGTTTGCTGCTAAATAACAGAAAAGGGAAGCAAACTTGAATGGGATTTTACCATTTTTTAATGTTGTTTATTCTGGAAGTAACTGAGTCTGGAGACCTCCTGGCTAAGTTCACTGACCACAAGCTAACAGAACACCTTTCCAACATCTTTAGATATTTCTATTAATAAATAACGATCTTTATAGTAAATTTCTATCTCATTACTGATATTTAGACTCCGTGGTTCACTATAAAGACTTTATAAATATAATCCTTTTAAATACTTTGATTATATGGATATTAAAATTTGCATTAAAGAGAACTATTTCATAATGAAAACACACAAACATACATAGTTTGTGTTTGTGCTTTTACTAAAAATTGATGTGGTTACTAAAAGAATGACTTTCCATATGATTTGATCTGCCTTCGAGCATTAATAATTCATTTCAGTCTTCTCAGTGTACTCATGAGGTCCTGAGGTAAAACTTCTCATAGGAAGACAATTACAGCTAATTCTTATATATATTGCATGTTTTAAAAAAAATTTTTTTACAGAAATGGGACGGTAAATGCCACCCCACGACCTAAAAAATAGGTTAAAGCATAGAGAATTGCTGTTGTTTCCTTGTTTTTGTTTTTGATGCAGGAGGAACTTTTCTATGCTTAAGAGAAAGGATAAATTGGGGATATTGGCATGATGCTAATCTGAGGGGAGTCTGAAAGCATCGCTGTCCATGTTGATAGCAAAGAGAAAAGAAGGAAGCAGTGTTTAAGTTCATGCCTACTTCTGAAAAAAAAGTGTTTGGCTGGCACATCAAGTTGTCATGCATAAACTGCAAATGTTCTAGAATGTGTGTAAATGACTGAAGTACTTTTTCTAACAATTCATCATCAACTCTCCTGGAGAAAGGACTATGTAGGACTCATAAGAACTGGATTCTGGTCCTGTTCTCGTCTCTGCCACTGACTATGTAAGTGACCACGGGCAAGTCTTACATTTTTATGGCTTCATTTTTCTTCTTCGTAAAACTAGGGATAGTTTAGATAGTCTTGCAAATCCATTCTCATTCTAACATTGTACAGTCAAAACAAAAGGTAACTTTAAATATTTGCTAAAAATTGGTAGAGTTGACACAACTATAGTAGCACCAAAAGTATTTTCAAAAGTTCATTTTAAGACACCATCATTTTGAAAAAACTTTAAATGTTCTAACTAGTGGATGTCAGTGTAGGAGGGAGGAAGCAAGCCCAGCACTGTTCTAAAGGTTACAGCTTTTGGGGTCAAACAGACCTGAGTTTTTCCTGACTCAGTGCTTTGATAGCTGTCTGACTTTGGAAAACTTAATTGTTCTTGGCTTTAGTAAAAAATGAAGATAATACATTTCTCTTGGTGTAGTGAGGAATGACTGAGACACACCATCAGAGATTAAACCTAGTGACAACCTTTCAAGCGATCTTAATGAACATTAACTAGAATCTAAAAAGCTTCCCTCCTTTATGCAGATCAAAATTGTTTCTACAAAATCGTTGCTTATATTTTTCAGGCAGGTATGGCCATAACAGTAAAAATGCTGCCAACTATACTTCTTTTTTATTTCTTTCAAAATATACTTGTGTGTGTCATGTCAACAGGTTTCAAGTGTGTGTTACAAGTAGGATGTTGTCAGAGTAATTGTTATTGTTGGATGGCACATATAGTTGTGATTCATATAACAAGAACTACTGTCGCCATAACATTCTAGCTGAGACCAAAAAGTCTAAGTACAATTGGCTGAATGACAACATTCAGAATTGCTTTCTCCCTTTGAAAAAAGAACATAATAGTATTTTAAAAAGACAGCTGTCAAGTAAACAATATTTCTCTCTCTTGAAAATAGGAGGTTGACAACTATGAAGGCTGGCATCATAGATTTATCACCAGAGCAACTAAGGTTTGGTAAGAATAAGCATCAATGCTGCTTGACTAATACATTTTTACATTCAAATGACTAAACAGTCTAAATGACTAATGTGGCTGAAGTTCTGGAAGTTTTTTACTTTTCTGAAAAATGCCCATTTCTCTTTTCTTCTGAGAATATACTATTTGCACAAAGGTCGGTGGCTCTGTGGACTGTTTTAGATAACCATTTCATTCTCTGAGAAGCCTTTTAACATTTGCTTCATTAAAATATTGTTGCTTCCATTCTTAGAATTCTCAGCTTAGCCAAGAAGTCCTAAATGGGTGAGTTTCACTTCCCATGGAACTTTTAACTTCAAACTATATATACAAATATGATTATCTCGATATGACATTTTTGTGCATCGATATTGCCATTATCTTAACTTCTCGTTTTAATTCTTATCCAGAAATTTTCAGAGGCACTAACCTGGTATCAATTAATTTAAACAATGTATGCAAGAGTATATGAAGCCTTGTGCTTGAAAAGTTATGATCGTTGACTCCACTGAATCTAGACCCAGCCAGGGTCTCCACGATAGTGAATTTCACAGGTCTGAATCATAAATTGGGGAAATATGTTTTTTGTTTCCTATTCAAAATTTTGCCGGATTAAAAATGTTTTTTAATTTTCATCTTTTAGTCCATTTATATTATTGTCATCCTTTGGTATATAATTTTATCTTTGTTTCTATAACTGGTTTTATTCATGTCAGTTCACTTTATTGTTATTTTGTAGTATTGTCTTTATACGTTCTTTTTAGTTTTTATAAATCACGCTTTGATTTTTTTTCAATATTTTGGAATGTCTGTATGCTATTTTTAAAAGCCTCCTTTAATCTACATTTTTCTCATTGCCAGTCAAGAATAAAAATAAAAATAGCCCATCAGAATGGCTATTATTAAAAAGACAAGAAATAAGAAATGTTGGAGAGGATGTGGAGAAAAGGAAACCCTCAAACACTGCTGGTAGAAATGTAAACTGGTACAGCCACTATGGAAAACAGATCAGAGAGTCCTCAAAAAATTAATAGAATTACTATATGATCCAGCTACTCAAGGAACATGAAAACACTAATTCAAAAAGATATTTGCACCCCACATTCATTGCAGCATTACTCACAACAGCCAAGACTTAGAAACAACCTAAGTGCCCATCAATGGATGAATGGATAAAGAAGATGAATGGAGTACTACTCAGCCATTAAAAAGATGAAATCTTGCCATGTGCAACAACATGGATGGATCTTGAGGGCATTATACTAAGCAAAATAAGTCAGATGGAGAAAACCAAATACTGTACTATTTCACTCATATGTGGAAAATTAAAAAAAATAACAACAACAAACAAACATGTAGACACAGAAAATAGATAAGTGGTTACCAGAAAGGAAGGGGTGAGGGGGAAGGGTGAAAGGGGTAATAGGGCATGTGTGTACAGTGATGGATAGCAATTAGACTTTGGGTGGTGAACAGGATATAGTCTACACAGAAATCAAAATATAAAGATGTACACTTGAAATTTACATAATGTTATAAACCAACGTTACCTCAATAAAAGAATACATAAGGGGCTGGCCCAGTGGCATGGTGATTAGGTTCACATGCTCCACTTTGGCAGCCTGGGGTTCATAGGTTCAGATCCCAGGCACGAACCTACTCACTAATCAAGCCATGCTGTGGCGGCGTCCCTTATACAAAATAGAGGAAGATGGGCACAGACGTTAGCTCAGGGTTAATCTTCCTCAACAACAACAATAACAAAAAACATAAAATAAAGGAAAAAACAAATAAAAGTACATATTTCTTGAGTCTTCACTGTTTAAGGAAAGATATTTATCATGCTTTTCTTCCCCCTCTCCATTCCTACTATTTTATTTTAAATTTAGGCTTTAAAATCCAGATTATTACTCTTAATTATTTTACTAATAATTTTTCTTCCTGAAAAATTATTCATGATATTTTCCTTACTTTTAGTCACCAGATTAAAATAATTATTTTGACTTAACTTGATGTTTAACCAGTTTTTGTGCTCACTGTCCTTTCCTACTCTAACTTCCCCTTCTTAAACACAATTGTTTTCTTCACTCCAAGATCAAAGTACATATTCAGTTTTAAAAGTTTTCATGGGTGAATATTTTCTGAATCTTGAAAATATCTCCTTTTGCCTTTACAGATAGTCTGGACATACAGTTTATTAACCTCAGTCCTTCCTTTGAAAACTCTATAGAAATTGTTCCACTTTTTATAGACATTTTTATTTGCTTGGTTACTTGTACTTTTCCTGTGTCCATGTAATTTCAAACATTTATCTAAGAGGTAGCTGATTATTTAGAGCAAGAATTTCTGGTCTATTTTATAGGTCTTTTCTAAGTTCAAGGCTTTCTCCTTTCTGAGTTGGAAGGGAGATACAGAATCTTCCTAATTTATAGACTCTTTCATGAAGAACCATGTGGCTAGGCCTTTCACCTCCTTTGGGTAGGTTTCTTTCTACTCAGCTCCAATTGTTTTGGGGTTCATCTTATTTATTTATTTAATTGTTAAAAATAAATAAATAACATATTATTTCTTAATCTTGATTTTCAGTGGTATTATAAACTTGCTTGCTTTTATTGTGCTTTCATAAGCATTTCAGTGGGCTTTTAGAAGCTATGGTAGGAGCTGATAGATGGATGCAATTTTCTAAAGCATTATTTGGAAACCTCCAAATAATGAATATGAGCAACCTGTAAAGACAAGGGCAATCAAGACTAAACAAATGAAAATTATTGCATCTTCTTATCTTAAGATGTCACCTTTCAAATTGAAGATCCAACATTCATGAAAGTTTAGAATAAGTTTGGAATGAGGAATATATACTGAGCCAAAAGAACAGCAGAAGAACACAGCTGTAAACTTAGTTTATCCCTCTACCCTCCATGTATCCTGACTATAACCACATTGGAGACCCTCCCTCTATACACCATTCCCTGAGGCAACGTAGGTCTGACATTCCCATCAACCCCTATTATTACTTCTAGGTGGGATTTCTATCAGGGACTGGTCAAGTTTTAAGAGTCAGTAAAAAGTTAAAAAATAATTGTATTTCCTATCAGTCCCCAAATGGACAATAGTTTACTTTTTGTTATAATAAATTTTCTGAAAAGATCAAAAACTGTCAATGCAAAAACAACAATCTTTTTTTTTTCCTAGCTGCGAAAGAAATAAATGAGTATTCATATCATCAATTGGGGAGCTACTTCTTTAGATTTACACTTATACCAAGAATAAGAAAAGAAATTGGCAAAACAATTAACTCACACAAATTAAAATCTGTACCCTTACTCCTAGGGTTAGTCCTGACTCTTAGAATGTGGTTCATCACAGCATTATTTACAATAGCCAAGACTTGGAAGCAACCCAAGTGCCCATCAATGGATGAATGGATAAAGAAGATGTGGTATATATACACAATGGAACACTACTCAGCCATAAAAAGAGACAAAATTATGCCATTTATGACAACGTGGATGGGTATTATGCCAAGCAAATGAATCAGACAAAGACAAATACGTATGATTTCACTCATATGTGGAAGATGAACAAACAAACACATAGATAAGGAGAACAGATTGGTGGTTACCAGAGCAGGAGGGGTTAGGGGGAGGACAAAGGGGGTAAAGGGGCACATATTAATGGTGACTGATGGAAACTAGACTTTTGGTGGTGAACATGATGCAGTCTATACAGAAGCTGAAATACAATAATGCACACCTGAAATTTATACGTTATAAACCAATGTGACCTCAATAAAATAATTTTCAAAAATGTGGCCTTTCTGCCCAAAGCCCAGGTGTTGATGAACAGCCCTCCTGGCTGGCTCAGTCTGAACTGCACCTTTCCTCAGGCCCTATGTGACATCTTAAATCTCTGCTCAGCCCTTGGAGCTCCCAGTGACTGTTCTCTGCTGGTCCTGATAGAGTCTCATCCTGCTTGTACACAGTTTTGATGGTGGTGTAGGATCCCAGGGGAATTTTTATGCCGATATTAATGGTCCTTTTCTGTGGTTCTTTCCTCTCTAATACCCTATCCCTCAAATCTCAGCTGCATGGCAGCCCCTAACTCTGATTGATGTTTCTCCTACTGAATGAGAAGCTCTCTCTTTGCCCCCAGGGAGAGAGCCGGGTGGATGAGATTTGGGAATCATCTCCTGTATTTCCCATCTCTTAAGGATCAGAGTCTTGCCAAATGCCTCAAAACTATTGTTTCATATATATATTGTCCAGTTTTTATGGTTGTTTATGGCAGTAGTTATTCTATATCAACTATTTCTGAAAGACTTTCTTTGAGCATGGACTAATAATATGACCATAACGCTGTCCACCATTTTCCATTATTCTCTTTTCGTATTATTCTGGCTTATCCTCTATCTGAAATTATCTCATTTGTTTGTTTCTTTATTATCTGTCTTCCCCACTGGAATGTAAACTCCACGAGCTCCATCTCCATGGACTCTGAGGTCTTATCTGTCCTGTTAAATGCTAGAGCTCCAGCAGGTAACAGAATGCCTGGCATGTAGGAAACACTAAAGAAATATTTTTTGAATGAGTGATTGTTCATTATTTTATTTTGACTACTAAAGTACTGTCCAAAGTTGCACAGAATAAATCTGAGTTCCAAAGTAGATAAATAGCTAACTTCAAGATTTGTCATGTCCATGTACTGAAGACAAAACAAAAGAACCTTCTTTTTATCTCCTTCCCAATCCATATTCAGGCATATTATCTTATCTGATGAATATCATCTTGAATATATAAACACTTATATTTTCATTTCTTTTAAAAATTGATTAAAGCTCATTTCCTTGCAGAGCTAGTCTGTATCTCTTTTATAATATGACATATCTCTTTGACTTCATAATTACTACTTTGTATTTTCATTTTTCTTCCTCCCCTCAAATTTTGGAGGACATGAAAGTAGCTTTGTGAGGACTGTTTGGAAATCCACTGCCATGATCCTCCCCTGTGCTGTGTCTGTTGTATCTCTGCACACATGGAAAGATTTGTGGATGAAACACTTATAGAGAGTTTGGCCAAAAACACAAGCCTCACTGGCAGGCAGAGGGAAATAATAAATCAATGATATTAAATCTTTTTACAATGTATTTCTTATGTCAGAAAGACAAGAGCCAGAATAAAGACTCTTTCTCCATTGAGAGAATGCTCCTAGATTAGTATCCAGCTAGAATTTTTAACAGGGAACACGCATCTTTTGGTAATGGCAGTTGTTAATAAAGAACAAGATAGCACAGACTGGTTTGTTCTGTTCTTTTTCTGGAAGAAAAAGTTCCTGGAACAGAGTCCCTGTGAAAAGCGTATGTGGAATTGCTGACAAAGGCTGGATAAGTGCAAATGAATGAGAATAAATACAAACCTCCCTTTTAGAGGAGCAATTCATTAAACTGAGGTAGCCATGGATACTGAATGGAGGACAAGGCATTGGAATATCATGTAGTGATCATAAATTATAGATTATGGCATGGAATGGGCGATTTTGATGGCACTGAAGAACCTAAGAAAGAAAAAGATGGCTTAACAGCTTGAACTTCCAACTCAAGACAAAAGTAGAGGAAAAAAAGCCTTATGGTGACCAAAAAGGAAAGGGCAGACATGAATGACTGAGATCAGAAAGGTCTGATTTTCTTTTTAACTATGTGTTAAGTTAGCACATTGGTTGGGAAGGATGAGACCCTGAAGCTTATGATGGGGATACATGGGATTACACAGATAAGATTAAGGCATTTCAGCTCTTTAATGTATCTGAAACCTATTTGCTAGTGGAAGCATCACTTCCTTACCCTTCCCTGGAATCAACCATTCTTTATATAAAACACTGGGACAGTTGACTTGTAAGCAAAATGACATCTGTTCGAGTAAGGATCCTCACTCACAATGCTATTTCCCCTAAAATGTGATTTTATGTAGCCCCTTAAGAATGGTATTAAGGTGCTGGCCCTGTGGCCTAGTGGTTAAGTTCAGTGTGCTCCACTTTGGTGGCCTGGGTTCGGTTCCCAGGCATGGGCCTACACCTCTCATCAGCAATCGTGCTGTGATGGTGAGTCACATCCAAAATAGAGGAAGATTAGCATGGATGTTAGCTCAGGGCAAATCTTCCTCACCAAAAAAAAAAAAAAATGGTATTAAGAGCCATAATATTCAGCATAAAGGAATTCATATCATAGTCATTTTTCTACAGCTTCCAAAAGGCCAAAAATACAAACATGGAGACAATAATCATTGTTATTACTAGAAAGTTAGATGTTCATTCTTTCAAAAATATTTTTGGCATTTGTCAAAAATTATGAAGTTTTTTTTAAAAGGAAAATTATGTAATAGTGGTCATAAGTCCACTGTGACCCCAGAAGGGTATCCTATGTTCTTTTGAATTCAATGCATTAATTTTAGTTTAGAATTCAGCTTCTTTTGAAGGACTGTGAATAACCTAATCCAAGGCAAATTTCCAGAAGGAACAGAGAACAGCCGTCACTTGCTGCTCCTTGAAATATTGCCTAATGATCTGCAGTTTGGGGATTCCCTTGGTTTATTTTGTGGACTATTTCAACCACACACTGCAGGTACACAGAACAGAATTTCCTTATGAAATGCTTATGAGGTATCTTGCATATTATAAATAAGCTGAAGAGGCCAAATTCATGAGATAATAAATTACAGCAGATGTCTTTATGCAAAAAAACTTTCTTGTTGATTAAATTTATTTTTGAAATACCTTGGTATAATGTCAGTTCTTAGCTTAAAATTATATTTTTTCCTGATGTATACAAGAAATAGAGTTTGTTATCTAAATGTAAACAAGAAAGAAAGAATATATTAGAATTAATAAATGTGCACTGCCTTGAGCTCTTTTGAAAAGCCTCTGTAAAGCTGATAAACTATGTTTATTAATTCATATTTTTTCACTTAGCAAAACATTTATTGGGCCCTTTCTATATGTTTTGGGGATATTTAGAAATGAATAAAGCATAGGCTTTCCCCTCAAGGACTCTCAGGCTAGTAGAGAAGAGAAGATGTGTGCATATAAGTATAAAATGTGTAGAAGTAATAATTGCTATGAAAGAAGTATAAAAAATTACTTATCTATCTTCCTGAACTTGCATAACTCTTTTACTCATTGTTGAAGAAGTCAGGCTATTACTCCTTGGATGAGAAGAAAGTGAATTTCAAAAGGAAAGGTAGAAAGATTTAACTACCTAAAATAAAAATTTTTATAAGTTAAATAACAAACAAAGGAAGGAAAATAACAAACTTGGAAACTATTTACAAGTAGTATTAATATAAAAGTGTTTATGACAATAATATGTAATGATCTGTTATAATTGCTAAACAAACACTGAAAACATCACTAAAAGTTCAATGAAAGATGTAAATGAAAATTCACTGATAAATTTCTGTCTTATTAACTCATTAATACAGCCATAGAATGCAGCTTTCTGCTTATCAAACCAATATAGACGTTTTTCATAAAGGGTTGCACTTAATATTGACAAAGATGCAAACATGGGGTGAAGTAAGTACCTCTGGGTGTGAATTCCTATAATATTTAAGAAAATATTTTCAATATCTACTGAGTATAAATTTTTCATATCCAGCAATTATGCTTTTTGTCCAGGTATCCTAACGAATTCATCATCAATATGGCGAGATTTGTACGCAAACATGTTTAATACAGAAGTGTTTATAATAGGGAGTGATCAGAGGAAACATAAGTGTTCAACAATAGAGGAAGTGCTCAACAATTCGCTGAAATGTCAGTCACTTGTATATGTGCACACACACTTAGAAAGCAAGGAATAAACCATACACAGCTGATGCAGCCTCATTTCTGTATCTGAGCACAAGGCCCTAGAATATGCTTATGGTTTCTTCTTCCGCTACCCATGTTATGTTTCCTTTACCCTCAAACAGGGACCTCAGCTAATTGGTATTCTTTACTTAGTGGAGTGACTTAGATTTCATTTCTGAAGGATCTGAATCCTCAGGGGGCATGCCTCTTTTTTGTGGGCGAGGAAGTGGTAATTTCCCATTAACTTTTACTCTTGGATGTGGATGTAGTAAGAGGTACCCCATAGAAGACCTTAGCTTCCATACATAGTTCTCTTGCCCAATTTCCTTGATTATTAGGGTCAATTATCCTAGCCGACAATGTAATCCCCCCTTTGTCTGTAGGTTCAGTTGTATGTAGAACCCAAATGACCAAGCAGCAGCTCTAACTTTCAATTTGATGGAAACTTTCTTGCTGTCCCATGGAGGGAACATTGCCCTGTTGGAAGAATAGACATCCAAAGCAGAAGACTTGAAAATTCCAAGGGGAGGAATCAAAAACTCTGTGAATGGGTTTTTAGCTGTAAAGGTGAGAGGAGCCACTCCCAGCCCTTGATTCTTGGACCCATGAATTCCAGCAATGGGAGAGACAGCACTCTTCTAATAGTGGTAATATTTAAACAACAAATCAATCTATTTGAAGTGTGCCGGCACATCTCCGCTTATGACATATGTGCCACCCGAACCTTCTATATATGGAGAGGTGCCCATCTCTGTGTGCAGAATAATTTGAAGAGTTTAGATAGAAAATAGAAAATAGGTTTTGATAGGAATACATAACTAAGGAGAAAGCCTTCATTTCCATCAAAGTGATTTTCCTATCCTCTTCTCAGTACACAGACATAGAAACCTCCATCCAGGTTAAAGCCATGTCTACTTCCTTTACCTGGCTCACGAAATAATTGCTTGTACCTGTTCTAAATTCACCTTTTCTCTCCCCTCTCTTCCAAATATTGAATACTCTATTTTTCTGAAATGTGGACTACCATTCAGAGGTGCTGAAATTGGGTCTAATGTCAACAGACCACATAATTTTTGTGTCATAGATGAGCTCTAAGTGTCCACATAATCTCTGGGATAAAGTACTACTTTGCTCTCTCAATTCCTTCTTCCTGTTTGTAAAATGACACTATATCTAAGATAAAAATCCTGCTTCTATTTCCACAATAGAATTTACCTGATCTGGTACCTCAATTTTTCTCTTGTGGTTGAACTCAGTTCTGAACCTGGTTCTGATACAGCCTAGCAATTGCCAGGCCTTCATCTAAATTATTGGATCCAATGATCCATTTCTCTCCAGCTGGAGTACTGCCATGACTAAACATGTCTCCCCAAACCTGCTCATAACCTACTTAACTTCTAGCAGTGATCATAACCTGGAATTTCCCAATACTGTCTGCATTGGCTCAATCTGTCTTGCTGGGATCAGCGTTTGCCTTAACTGTACTTGAGCTCAGCTCATCAACAAGACACTTTACATTAGAAATGTTACCTTCTGCAATACGCCTTGATTCACTGGTCTGAGGTTTCTTCCCAAATGAAAGCAAAACATAATTAACCAAAGAAATAATTTACTTAATGTACAACTTGTTCTTCACCCAGCTTTGCTTATTAAATAGTTCACCTTGTTTCAAAATTAAAGAATCCTAGTTCCTGTCATAATGTCTCCCAAAGTCTTAATTTCTAGCCTTTAAATTTGCTCAACCATTTTGGGTTCTCCTTTGCTCAAATATAGTCTGCCATATGACTTCAAGTAATGTCTCTTTGCAACACAACCTATGAAATTATGTTTTTTGGCTGTTACACAATCAGTGTTTTCCCATCATTTGTGAGATATAATATGGAGCTGCTAAAACTAATTATCTGTTAGGTGGTGTCTCACTGCCTACTTTAAAAGTGCAAAAAGATTAGCATGTTTAAATTAAACCACATCTACTCAAAGAAGATTAATTATTTGGCTTGCCAACAAGAAGTCATCACATTATTAATGCAATGAACAAAGAAAATTGCTTCTATAAGAAATGATAATGAATGATACTTTGCCAAAACATCAGAAAATAGTATAGGTGAGTAATGACAATATTCATAGATGTTACCCAGACATAAACTTTAAAAAAATGTTTGGCTCAATTATTATCCCACTTATCCAGCTATTATTTTCAATAATTCTGGAAAGAGCTCATATTTGGATATCATTGATACATGTAAATGTCAGAAGACTAAGTCTACACTGAGAGTACTCTAGACACTTGTCATCACTTTCATTAGAATACTGCACAGGCTGTCAGTTGTCATGACCCAGAAGATGAGGTGCTTGTAACCTGTCCAGGAGCGTAAATATTCATCATGAGGTCATCCCTGTAGTCATACCTAGAGATATGAAAAGATATAAGATGCAACAGAACCAGTGTCTCTAAAGAAAATGTTGTGACAATCTGATAGCCATGAAAACAAATATGTCAGTGGCATAGGTGAGGGTAAAGGGATAAAAGAGCATCATAACTATATTGGAGAAAGGGATATTGGGATAAATTACTCTTCTGTCAAACACACACAAAAAATTAAAGTCACTATCTTTTTTTAGTTCAAATTCACTTTTTCATTTAAATTATGATTGGTTTCTTTACCAAGGTTTTAGTGCAGAAATTTTAGGAAAGTATAAAGAAGAAAATTAAAATTACCTCTATTTTTACATCTTTGAGGATTTTTTTCTTGTTTTGTAATGTGCTATGAATAATTTTATTTTAGAAAGTAGGTATATAAACCATATTAATCCTGAAATTTTATTGATATTAAATTGTAAACACTTTGTTAGGCTACAAAAATTACTGGAAAACAGCATTAATAATGACTACACGACATGCCAAGAATTGATGCATACTTCTGATTGTTGAACACTTAGGTTTTCTCCAAACACTTTCTATTACAAATTCTTTTGCTTTGAATATCTTTTTGTATAAATCCATCCATATTCAGGTTATTTCCTTAGGCTAGATGTCCAGAAGTATAATTATTGGGTAATAAAATACTATGGCTCTTGATAAATATCAGTTACTATGTCAAGATCTAGAAGAGACAGAAACTCAGGAATTTGAAGACAATAGTTGGGGTTGTATTTTTACTGGGGATATTTACTAATTATGGGAGAGGTAATTGAGAGCCAGAAGAGTTAAGCAGAGTTTCCATAGCCTCTCAGGTATAGCGGAAGATAAAGGACAAGATTGAGAAATATGGCAGGGAAATAGTATCTAAAATAAAAGCACAACATATATTTGAATAACAAAATATCCAAATTCCAGAACTGAAAAATAAAATAGAAATTAAAAGCACAATGAGTAAGCTTAATAGCAGATTAGATACAGCTGAAGAAATTGTGCATGAAAAGAAAACTAAGTTTAAGAAAATATCCAGAATGAAATATGGAGAGACAGAGGGATTGAAAATACAGAAGAGAATCTAGGACTTATTGATTCAAGCTATTTAATTTATATTTCTGTCCATATATTAACTTATCACTAAGCTAACTGAGAAAAGACTTCAGTGAGTGCATATGACAAAGAATGAAGGCTGTACAGAATTCATACAGGAAAGTTACTATGCAAAGAAACACTACAATCTCCACTACCACCAATAAACAACTACCACCAACAAATTCTGGTTAGGAGGGTATTCCAATTTCCAGAGCTTCCACATTATATTATTTAAAATGCACAGTTTTCAACCAAAAAAAAAATGAGATATGGAAAGAAATTGAAAAGTGTGGTTGATAAACAGGGGAAAAAAAGCGGTCAGTAGAAATTTTCCCAGAAGAAGCTTAGACATTGGACTTTAAATCAGCCATTATAAATATGTTCAGAGAACTAAAGGAAACACATCTAAAGAATTAAAGGAAAGTATGAGAATGATGTTTCACCAAATGTAAGATATCAATAAAAAAGATAGAAATTTAAGCACCAAATAGAAATTCTGGAGTTGAAAAGTATAATAAGTAAAATGAAAATTTCACTGGAGAGAGAATATGTGTTGTTAGCAGCCAACCCTACAGGAAACACTAAAAATAGTCCTTCAGGCTAAAACCAGAGAACACTAGACAGTAACTTGAATTGACATGAAGAAATAAAGAGTGTTGGTAAAGGTAATTACATAAGTAAATATAAAGGACATTATAAAGGTGTTTTTGTTTGCAGTTTTTTTCTTCTCTTTTCTTATTTAAAAAACAATTGCATAGAGCAGTAATTAAAAATCCATGTTGATATGCTTATAATGTATAAAGATGTAATTTGTAGGACAATAGTAGCACCAGGATGGAGGAAGGATTTGAGCTATATTGGCACAAAGTTTTTGTATACTATGAATTTAGGTTGGTATCAATCCAAGCTAGATTATTTCAGGACTTTAATTGAAATCCCAAAGGAAACCACCAGAAAATAACTCAAAAAACACAGAAAAGGAGACAATAAGAGAAGTAAAGTGGTATAATAGAAAACATCAATTTAACATGAAAGAAGGCAGTAATGAGGGTTGAAAGAAACCAAAAATCATAAGACATATAATAAAAAATGGCAAAATGGGGGCCGGCCCGGTGGCACAGCGGTTTAGTCCACGCTTGGCAGCCCGGGGTTCGCTGGTTTGGATCCCGGGTGCCTGCCGACGCACTGCCTGTCAGCCATGCCGTGGCAGCGTCCCATATAAAGTGGAGGAAGATGGGCACGGATGTTAGCCCAGGGCCAGTCTTCCTCAGCAAAATGAGGAGGATTAGCAACGGATGTTAGCTCAGGGCTGGTCTTCCTCACCAAAAAAAAAAAAAAAGAGAGAGAGAAAAAAAAATGACAAAATGACAGACATAAATCCACTTTTACTACTTCTATTCAACATTTTACTGGAGGTTCTAGCCTTGGAAATTAGACAAGAAAAAGAAATTAATGGCATCTGGTTGGGAAAGGAAGAAGTAAAACTATATCTACTCACAGATGACAAAACCTTGTATCTAGAAAATCCTAAAGAGATCACACAAAAAAATTAGAACTAATAAACAAGTTAAGCAAGGGGTCAAGATACAAGATCAACATACAATAATCAATTGTATTTTTATATAGCAACATAAAAAATCTGAAAATAAAATTAAGAAAATGATTACATTTAGAATAACATCAAAAAGAATAAAAACTTAGGGGTAAATTGAACTAAAGAAGTTCAAGACTTACATGCTAAAAATTACAAAATGCAGCTGAAAGAAATTAAAGAACTAAATAAATGGAAAGATATACCATGCTCATGGACTAGGAGAGTTAGCAGTGTTAACACAGCCACATTTTCCAAACTGATCTACGGATTCAATGCATTCCTATCAAAATTCCAGGTATTTTCTTTTTAATAAATTTACATTAAAAGTAATATGGAAATACAAAGGGCCTAGAATAGCTAAAACAATCTGGAAAAAGAAAAACAAAATTGGAGGATTTACACTCCCCAATTTCAAAACTTACTACAAATCTATAGTAATCAAGATAGTGTGGTACTGGCATAAAGATAGACATAGAGATCAATGGAACAGAGTTGAGAGTCCAAAAATATATGGTTAAATTTATGGTCAATTTATTTTTGACAAGGGTTCTAAGACAATTCAATGGGAAAAAAATAATCTTTCAACAAACTATCCTGGGATGACTAGATAGACACATGCAAAAGAATGATACTGGATCCATACCTTTCACCATATACAGACATTAACTGAAAATGGATCAGACGCCTAAATTAAAAGACTAAATTATAAAACTGTTAGGAAAAAAACATAGGAGTAAATAAATCTTCATGACTTTCTAGTTGGCAATGGTTTCTTTGATATGATATCAAAGCACAAGCAACAAAACAAAGTAGGTCAATTGGATTTGATCAAAATGAAAAAACTTTTGTGCTTCAAAGGACACCATCAAGAAAGTGAAAAGACAACCCACAGAATGGAAGAAGATATTTGCAAATTATATGAGTGATAACAGGATGTATCCAGAATATATAAAGAATTCTTACAACTCAACAATAAAAAGACAAATGGCCCAATTAAAAAATGAGCAAATGATTTGAGTAGACATTTCTTCTAAGATTATATTAAAATGGCCAATAAGCATGAAAAGATGCTCAACATCATTAGTCACTATGGGAATGCAAATCAAAACAACAATGGAATATCTTTTCACATTTACCAGGATGGCTAAAATAAGAAAGACAATAGCAAGTGTTGGTGAGAATGTGGAGAAATTGGATCCTCATACGTTGGTGGTGAGATTGTAAAATGGTGTAATCACTTTGAGAAATAGTTTGGCAGTTCCTTAAAAATTTATCATAGAATTACCATATGATTCAGTAACTCCTCTCCCCAGCATATATCCAAGAGAACTGAAAAGATTTGTCTACACGGATTCTCATAGAAGCATAATCTATAATAGTTAAATAACCCAATTTGCCATCAACTAAAGAATAGTTAAATAAAATGGAATAATATTTGCCATAAAAAGGCATGAATACTCATAGATGCTATAACATGAAATCTTGAACCTGGAAAACATTATGGTTAGTGAAAGAAGCTAGACACAAAGGGCCATAATATATATAATTTCATTTATAGGCAATGTCAGAATAAGCAAATCTATAGAGACAGAAAAGACAGTGGTGATTTCAAGGGACTGTGGAGAGGTGAGAATGGGAAGTGGGGACTGATGGGTATGAGGCTTCTTTGGGGGATGATGAAATATTGCTACATTATATAGTGGTGATCATTGCACAACTCTGTGACTAGACTAAATTCCACTGAATCGTACATTTTAATTGGGTGAATTTTAATGTATGTGAATCATATCTTAATAAAGTTCTCATGAAAAATAAATATGAAATAAAGATATTTTCAAATAAATACAAACTGAAAGCATTAATTACAGTTAATAATAGGTAGTTATCAGGTAAAAGTAAAATGATCCTAATGGAAGCATTGATATGCAAGAAATCATAAAGAGCAATGAACAGAGTAAATATTTGTTTACGTACATCTAAACTATATAAAACAAAAATTTCTTTAGGTAAATCAACTGTCTAAAACAATAATATATTAAGCAATAGAAGATGAAAAGGGTAAATATTTACATAAGTCTAATTGGTATAAAACAATAATAAAGTCTTTAGGTAAATTAATTTTAAAAAAGAATAATAATTTTTGAGTTTCAAATAGAATTTATAAGCTAGAATTCATGGTGTATAAATTGGGAGGGTTAAATGTATAATTTCTAAAAAGACGTTATAGGAAGAATGTGAAAAGACTAATCAGCATTATATTGTGTTAAGTATGGGAATATCTGAATTTTCAAATTTGACAATAATTGATAAACAATGGGACATAGCAATAAAGTTATTGAACTTCAAAGATGAAGAATTCTGTGAGGACCTAAGCAAATGTAAGTCATCCATAAGGAGGAAAAAATCAGAATGGTTTCATAATTTATGCAGTTTTATTAAATTCCAATATGTTGTTGTAGGGCCGCCCGGTGGCGCAGCGGTTTAGTCTGAGCTTGGCAGCCCGGGGTTCGCAGGTTCGGATCCCAGTCGCCCGCCGACGCACTGCTCGTCAGCCATGCCGTGGTGGCCTCCCATATAAAGTAGAGGAAGATGGGCACGGATGTTAGCCCAGGGCCAGTCTTCCTCAGCAAAAAGAGGAAGATTGGCGACGGATGTTAGCTCAGGGCTGGTCTTCCTCACAAAAAAAAAAAAAAAAAAAAAATTCCAATATGTTGTTAAACAAATGTGGCAATAATCTGAGGGAAAATATAACCTGAGAATTTAAAATACTGATCTAACAATCAAATTTTAAGACAATAAAATAAACGCTAAGATGATAAGACATTATTATTATAATGTATATATACACAGTATATACATATATATACACATATATATGTATATACACATATATATAGTATATATATACATACTGTATATAGTTTATACATATATACAGTTGTATAACAATTATATATACAACTATATATAATAATATACTATATATTGTATATTAATATATATTACAAAGACACAGTATTATAAATAAGACACTGTTTATAATAAGACAATAACCACTATTCATAAGACAAGAAAATAGACATCACTCAATATAATCTCATCATTTTAAGATACTTGATGATCACATCCAGCCAATCAACAGATGACTCACAAGTGGAAAGATGTGGCTTGAAAGGACTTGCTGTTACTACATCATGTATTTTTAAAGTGTGAATGCCAAACAGCTGTTGAAATTATAATCAAAAGATCCAAGTTTGTATATAGTTACTTTAATATTAAAATATAACCTTACGAAAATCAGATGACTATGAGGATGAACAGGTGCCAAAACGTTTAAAAATGCTAATTTCTTTAGGAAAGATAAGAGTCAATAGATTCTATCTAAAGTTTCTAAGTAAAAAAAGTAAACGTTTTACAATTTCTAAAGGTAAACCAGAAAAACCGTGCTATTTATATACTTCCAAATCACTATTAGAAGAAAAAACACAAAGACACGTAAAACAAAACAAATCACAACCATGTAGAAATATTTGTAGATATACTTATAATAGAAAATAAACTATAAAATAAAAATGCTTTGATAATGTGTACATAAATTAAATAAGTTTAACTAGAAAAATTAGATTGGATCAAACAATAAAATCAAATTTTATACCAAATTAAACAGCTTTCTAAACTCTAAATCAACGTTCTTCAGAAATGGCAAAATAAAGTGTGGGAGAAAACGAAGCAGGCCAGAGAAAACAAAAAGAAAGCAGAAATCATATTATTAATGGAAGAGAAGGTTGAATTGGGGGGCAAAATCATTAATCATGAGAGGGGCACTTTTAAATAATAAAGGCTACAATCCCAACTGAAAATCTGTCCTGAATCTTCATACACCAAATAACACAGCATCAAAATACATATTGCCAAAATAAAAGGACATTCAATTAAAAAGTGTAATAAAATGTCTGACTCCGTTTTTAATATTTAACTCCAGATAGCTTTCAAGTCCCCCATTCCCCTTTCTACTTCTGTCCCATATATGGGCAAGCCAATAAGACGCCTGCCCTCTCCTTTGGTGCTGATGAAGAACTCTAACTAGGCAAGCCCCAGCTCAAGCCTGTAGGAACCCCAGTCCCATCCCCCAACCATATTAAAAACCAAGCCAATCTCCTCTCCTGCCTTGCTTGGGATCCTGTCCTGCTCTCCCAAGAAAGCCTCATTATGTGAGGAATAAACTTTTTCATACCCTCTTGGTGCATGTATGGTATCACTAGTCTCAACATCTGAACAAAAGTTTGGGTGGGGAGGAGCTTTCCATTCAGTTTCTACAGAATGATCACAACAGAAATTGTATTAAGGATATTTTAACTTGTATCTCTCAGCCCAGGCAAGAAACAAATGAATATATAGAGAACCTAAATAGTGTAAATAGGCATATTTAAATTAAATTCATAAACATATATTTGATTATATATTTTGTGGATTTAGCCATAAATAAATATAAACATGTACATATTTATACAACACATAGATATATACTCACACATATAATGTGTATGTATGTACACATTTGTGTGTGTATGTATGTGTGTCAACATACATACACATGTACACAACATTGAAGTTACAAACAGAGAGTATGCCATTTTTTAAGTATCCAAGGAACACTTTAAAATAACTATATAGTAGGAAACACCCACAAAACTAAAATAAAAAAATCAAGAATAGAAAAATAGACCCCATTATTTTAAAAAACTAGAAATTGATAAGAAATTGGAAACCACAAACCACTGAGAAATTGACTCAATTTCTTTTTCTCCCCCTTGTTATTTTCTACAAGAATTAGAGTGAGATTAAATTTGAGGAAGAGTGATTCTATGCCCAAGAACTAAAGAGACTGTGTACCTCCTTGTTTTGGGGAGAGAGTGAGAATGTTTAAGCAGAAGTATAAATTTTTTGTTATTGTTGAACGGACGTTCACCAATGAGTAGAAGGGCAAGTAATATTCTTGAGTAGTCAATGGGTGAGCTGCGCTGGTTATTGAGTTTTTGTCTCTCCGTTCCAAATCCACTCTTCTATATTCTGTTCTTTGATTCTGGGGCTGGTACTCTCCACACCACAGTTCTCCTTTGCCAGTTGGTTTCCTCTTAGGCTCTGTCAATAGGGACCGCTAGGTGAAACGACATGATTGGAGGAAGGAGGGGACTTGTTACTCCCTGTTTTCTTCCTGTGTCGGTCACTGTCATCACATTCACCATTCTTCACCTTGGCAGCAGCAGTTCATTCAAGGAGTAGCAGTTGATTTCAGGCTGCTGTTTTTTCACCTGCTAGAACCACCCTCACTGTGCCCCCTGAGAGATGCCAGTACCAGTGGGTTGGAGCTCCTTTCTTAGAGGTCTGGGTCCCAGCTCCATGAGATCCATCTCCTGAGGTGTCAGTTAATTACCAGACAGTATCACTGCCTCAGCGGTACCAGTAGTAGTTCCTCAGGGCCCCACCATTCATTCCCCCAAGCCCTAGGGGTTGTTGCTTCATCTCACAGTAACTACTTCTGTGCTTCCTCCACATCTTTTATTATTAGGAGGAGGAGTATTACATTTTCTGCCCTCTGATACCTGGTTGAGAATTGTTAATATTAAATTCTCTGTTAAAATAATTGCACTAGTTTCTATCTCCAGGCAAGACCCTGACTGATAAAGAAATCCATCCTTGCTGTTCCGCCTACTTACTTCTCTAGACATAAGAAGCCAGTTTCCTAAGTCTGTATCAAGCAACCACCTCTTCTAGCTGCTGGGATTTTACATGCAAATCACTCCAAAGCCTATAATCATGGATTCTCCAATCACTTTCCCCAGAGAGGCGTCAAATTTAATCATGTCATTGTCTCCTATTGTAAAAGTCAGAGCTCGTGTGCCATGTCTTATGTACTTAGATAATTGCTCAACACCAAAATAAATTTGATTAACCAACTGCCCTTTCCCTGATTGTAGATGACAGAGAGCTATAATAAGTTCTTGAAAATACTTCCACTGAAAGTGATACTCATTCCTGTGATTTACTTTTGGTCCAAATAGCTATCATAGGAGATAGACGCTTCTGTGGTTAAGGATCATTCATTATTTTTTCTTGTTTTATGTGCTTCTGAAGGCAATCATAGGTTTTCAAAAACCTCAGAAAAATATTTAGTATTTATATTTAAAAAAGTAAAATTCTTGCATTGCTCTTTTGATAATATCAAAACAAAATGCAGGCAAATGTAACTGTGAAAAGAACATTTTAGCATAATAATATTGGTTTCTGCTTTCTTCTATAAATTGTCATGTAGTACTATCAATTTTGAAATGAAAAATAGATTAGTAGAATGGACTCGAAATAGTTATATGTGTCTTTTGAGGAAATATGTGTTCCACTTATAATAATTTGGCCAAAGTTTGAGGATTAGAATTTAAGATCCTCAAAATTTCACCTTTGTAGTGTATTTATCATACATGATGGGTGGAAAATTCCCTAAACTTTTTTTCACTGGCACAAATTGTACAGAATTAATCCTGTACATTTTCACAAGAAAAAGTACTATAGTTATAATTCAGGATCTGGTTTATTTTCAACTGATTCTCAGCAAAGTAGGACAATTTAATTCTAATTTCACACATAGAGTCCAACTGTAGTGAAGATAGATTTTTTTGGGAAATGGAACTTGATGCATTGGGCTACATAATCCTGCTGGGAGTGAGGCTCTGTGGTCAGTCTTCTTTTTAATCTTCTCACTTTCCATTGTTGAGAGGCTCTGAAGAACTCCACTTTGTGGTTTGCCAGAAATATGATAAACGTCTCTGGATTCTTAAATATAGCAACTGGCTCACTATGTGCTCTGTTTTTTCCTGAAAGTGGAAATGCTATCCATTGAAGTTGAATTCCTTATGAAATATAAGAAATATAGAAGTCTTTCTACGTATTCAACTTCTTAGAGAAAATACATGGAATTTAATTTCATGTTTAATCTTAAATAGATAAAATAGTCATAAAATTAAAATATATGTTTACAGACTATATCGTGTGTGCTTACAAAAGCAGAAGGAATTTAACCTTTAAACAAATGTATCCTTCAAGATAGTAAGACCCATGTCTATAAAAATCTAAAATGTGTAATTTGAATTACTATGCAGTAATTAAACAGAATTTGTATGAGTTTTCCTCTCCTTCTTATCTAATAATCTGTATTCCAGAATAGAACACTAATTTGATTCATTTAACTGTATACTTGCTTGTATTATAAAAGTAATAAAAATTATGATATGAAATGTGTGTGTTTGTGTGTTTTGTGTGTGTGTATGTGCTATATGGTGTGTGTGTGTGTGTATATATATCTGTATGTATATATACAGATTTTCTACAGGGAAATTTATTTTTCTAATATTCCAGTGTACAGATATAGCATAATTCATTTAATCTCCATTTACGGAATTTTATTGTTTCTAGTATTTTTCCTATTAAAATACTATAATTAAATATTTTTTGCCACTTATAAGATTATCTTGGAAGATAAGTCTCAGAACTGGAGTTGCTAGATCACAATTTTAAATTATGACGGATTACTACAGCATTCCATAAAATTATATACTAATGTCCTTACCTATGCATATTCTATTACAGTTCATTAGCTTACTGGATGCTTTTCATGTACAAATCATTGGAATTTAAGGAAATTAGAAAACTTTCCCAAGAAAGTCTTTCATTTTTTTAACTTTGTTAATGTTTTTCACCATAAATTTTCCATTTCATTCAGTATTTTATGATTTTCAAGTCATGCTTTAAAACATTTTTTACTATTTTTATGCAAAAGTTTTTATTTTTAAATATCTCCTAAGATTCCTTATGGAATTTTAATGACTGCTTTAACAAGTAGAGTCTGATCCATTTGGAATCGATATTGTATAAAACAAACAGAAATCAGCTTATTTTTCCTTTAAATGACTACAAGGTCATTCCCAAAGTATGCACTTAAATAATATATTTTCACCACTGATTTGAAACGTCATCTTTATTATATACTGGATTCCCTATATCTTTGATTCTGGATTCTCTCTTTTATTTTATTGATCTCCTTACCTATTTCCCTGCCAGTATGAGATTATTTAAAGTAATGTAGCTTTACAAAATTATTTTAATGTTTTTCAAGGCTTGTCCTTTCTTGTTATTTTTCATTATCAGAATTTTCCTCTCTATACTTCCATGCTTATTATTCTGTGAAAATATCCTTTTTTTCCCCTCTGATAATGAGTAGTTTAAATAACACCAGAAATACATGTTAGTTGAAAGTTTGAAAATTATCAGCTTTGAAGTCATCTAGTTCTGCCTGGTGCTATTCTTGGATGAAGCTCTTTAGAATACTTGTTTTAAAGTAATTTTGGTAATTTATAACTTTCTTAGACATACTCTATTCATCCAGATTCTCAAAGAGAAGTGCATAGAGTTGAAGAAAATATTCTCATAATTTTTTTCATATTATTTGTTTAGGTTAACTCATTTTTGATTTTTGTTTATTTTTTTGTTATTTGACTTTCTTTCTCTTGATTTTGCTAACTGCTTTAAATTGAGGGCATTTCAAAGACTTGATTTTTAGTTTAATTATCAAACAATTGTTTTCTAAACATTATTTTATAAAAATTATTCTTTTTCTACTGTACTTATTTCATGTTATTGTCCTTTTTCTAATTTCTTGAGTTAAATGCATAATTCATTTTAGTGTTAATTTTAGAAATTTTTAGTAAATATTCCATGCACACTTGAAAATAATGTGTAATTGCTTTTATTGTGAGTATGGGTCTACAATCTCTCTTAGGTAAATGTTGATAGTATTGTTTGGGTCTCTCTTTTCTTACTGATTTTCTGCCTACTTTTTCTATCAATTACTCAGAGAGGAATGCTGAATTCTCTAATTATAATTGTGGATTTGTTTATTTCTTCGGTCGATTCTATCAGTTTTTGTTTCATTACTCTGAAGCTCTACGGTTAAATACATGCACTGTTAAGAGTATATCTTCTTAATGAATTAACCCTATCATCATTACAAAACATCTCTCTTTATTCCTGGTAATAGTCCTAGTTCTGAAGTGTTCTTTGTCTGATATTAATATCGTCACTTCAGCTTTCTGTAATTAGTGTTTGCACAGTATAACTTTTCTCATAATTTTATTTATTTGTTTATTTTTGGTGAGGAAGATTTGCCCTGAGTTAACATCTGTTGCCAATCCTCCCCTTTTTGCTGAGGAAGATTGGCCCAGGGCTAACATCCATGCCCATCTTCCTCTACTTTGTATGTGGGACGCTGCCACAGCATGGTTTGACAAGCGGTGCCCAGGTCTGTGCCTGGGATCCAAACCCAGGAATCCTGGGCTGCCGAAGTAGAGCATGCAAACTTAACCACAACACTGCTGGGCCGGCCCCTCATAATTTTACTTTTAACCTCTCTCTGTCTTTATATTTAAAATGTTTTATTGTAGACAGGCTTTTTAAAAAAATCAATCTAACATACTCTGCTTTTGTACTGGAGTGTTGAAACATTTATATTTAACTCTATTATCAATATAGTTGCTATTTTGTTTACTACTTTGCTATTTGTTTTCTGATTTTCCCATTTATTCTTTGTTCTTTTTCATCTTTTCCTGCTTTCTTTTACTTTAACTATATTTTAGTATTCCGTCAAATCACCACTATTGGCTTATTAGCTATACCTCTATGCTTCCATTTTTAGTGGCAGCTCTAGCATTTACAAAGTATGTCTCTAAATTATCACCGTCTACTACAAATAATATAATACCACTTCTCGTGTGACGTAAGGAACTTACAATATTATAGTTCCATTCCACCTCCCCATCCTTTGTCTTATTTTTGTTATACTTTGTTCTTACATAGGTGTAAACCCTTTAGTAGTTGTTATTTTTGTTTTAGACATTCAGTCTTATTTTAGAGCAATTAAAATAAGAAAAAAGTATTTTATATTTATCTTTACCATTTCTGGAACTCTTCATTTCTTTATGTAAATCTAAGCTACTGTGTGATATTATACTTCTTTCTGCCTCGTGTACTCTAACACTTCTTGTCCAGGTATGTTGGCAGTAAATTCTCTCAGCTCTTCAACTTTTATTTTTCTGAAAAATCTTTATTTTCTTTTCATTTTTTGAAGATATTTTTGCTGAATATCAAATTCTATGCTAACAGTCTTTTCTACTCCTTCTTTAGCACTTTAAACATGCATTCTACTGCCTTCTAGTTTGCAAATTTGCAGATAAAAATCTGTAGTTATTCTTATATTTGATCCTCTGTATAAATGTCCATTTTCTCCTCTGGATTCTTTCAAGCTTCTCTCTTCATCAGTGGTTTTCAGAAAGTTTGTCATGATATGCCTCAGCATGATTTATTGAGCTTTGGATCTGTGATTATTGTTTTTATTATATTTCCAAAAATTTCAGGCATTAATTCTTCAGATATTGTTTTCTTTCTACCTGTCCCTCTTCTCCCCCTGGGGCTCCAATTATACATATGTTAGACTGCTTGGTTTGTCCCACAGGTCACTGTATTTGTCTCTCTATGATTCATTTTGGATCATTTCTATTGCTATGGCTTTATGTATTTTGATCTTCTGTAATGTCTAATTTGCTATTAATCTCATTCAGTGAATTTTTCATTTAATGTATTTGTTTTTCAATTGTAGAAGTTTCGTTTGGTACTTATTCATAGTTTCCATTTCTCCTCTCTTCAAGATGATGTTTTCTTTTAAATTCAGGTGCAAACTTATAATAGCTTTTCCAATGCCCTTGTCTGCTAATTTCATAATCTCTGTCATTTTCTGCTTCTGTTTCTATTGACTTGTATGTCTTTTGCTTATGGATCAGATTTTCCTGCTTATTTTATGCTGGGGATCTTTTTTTTTTTTTTTTTGATGTTGGAATTTTGAATTTTACTTACTTGATTGCTGGAGTTTGTTGTATCTTATGGATTGAATTGTGGGCCCCCCTAAATTCTATGTTGAAATCCTAACCCCCCTATACCTCAGGATGTGACTTTATTTGGAAATAAAATCATTACAAATGTAATTCCATAAGTTAAGATGAAATCATACTGGAGTGGGATAGACTCCTAATTCGATAGGGCTCTTGTCCTTTTAAGGGGGGAATTTGGACACAGGCACACATATAGGAAGAACATCATAGGAACATGAAGACGACCATCTACAAGCCTAGGAAAAACTCCTAGAACAGATCCTCCCCCACAGTCCTCAGAAGGAATCAAGCCTGCTGACACCTTGACCTAGGACTTCCTGATTCCTGAACTGAGAAACAAAACATTTCTGTTGTTTAATCTGTTGTTCATGGTGCAATGATACCACAGCCCTAGCAAACTAATGCAGTGTATTCTATAAAGGTCACTGGACTTTGTTCTGGAAGTCTGGTCATTTACTTGAGACTCAGATTTATCATTTTCAGGAGTATTTTTAATCTTTGTTAGGGCAGGTTTGTAATAATCTTTACTCTAGGGCTAGTTGAGCCCCATTACCAAGGAACAACTTCTTAGTTTATTCCATTGAGTATGCTGGTTATTAAAGAAGACTCTCCATTCTGGTTTGTCAGAACTCAAATATATCCTGGATTGGGTGGCTCTGGGAACTGTTCAGCTCATAGCTTGCCAATCCTCTGTGTGGCTGTATGGAGTTTGCTCTGTGCCTATGCAGCTTATATTCAGCAATAGACTCAGGGGGAACTCTACTCACCTTCCTGGAGCTCTTTCTTCACACAGCTTTAATGCTGGTAATACATATTGCAAACTCTATCTGCCTCAGCCTCTCTAGACTCTTAAATTTTTTTTTTATCACTCAGTGAGGAGTTTTAAAGTTTCAGAGAAAGTAGATATTTAGAATTAGAGCTCTTATGGACCATGAACTGACTACAGGCATATCTCATTTTATTGCACTTTGCAGATATTGCTTTTTTGTTCTTTTTATACAGATTGAAGGTTTGTGGCAACCCTGTATTGAGCAAGTCTATTGTTGCCATTTTTCCAACAGCATTTGCTCACTTCATGTCTGTGTGTCACATTTTGGTAATTCTGGCAATATTTCAAACTAATTCGTGATTATTGTATTTGTTATGGTGATCTGTGATCAGTGATCTTTGATGTTACTATTGTAATTTTTGGGGGGGCACCATAACCGCACCCATATAAGATGGCAAACTTAATCGATAAATGTTGTGTGCGTTCTGACTGCTTCACCGACTGGCTGTTCCCCCATCTCTCTCCCTCTCCTAAGGCCTCCCTATTCCTAGAGGCACAACAATATTGAAATTAGGCCAATTAATAGACCATAATACAATGGCTTCTAAATGTTCAAGTGAAAGGAAGAGTTGCATATCTCTCACTTTAAAAAAAAGCTAGAAATGATTAAGCTCAGTGAGGAAGCCATGTTGAAAGACCAGGTAGGCTGAAAACTAGGCCTTTTGCGCCAAATAGTTAGCCAAGTTGTGAATGCACAGGAAAAGTTCTTGAAGGAAATTAAAAGTGCTACTCCAGTGAACACGTGAATGATAAGAAAGCAAAACAGCCTAATATGGAGAAAGTTTTAGTGGTTTGGATAAAAGATCAAACTAGTCACAACATTTGCTTAAGTCGAGGTCTAAGCCAGAGCAAGGCCCTAACTCTCTTCAATTCTATGAAGGCTGAGAGAGGTGAGGAAGCTGCATAAGAAAAGTTTGAAGCTAGTAGAGGTTGGTTCATGAGGTTTAAGGAAAGAAGCCATCTCCATAATATAAAAGAGCAAGATGAAGCAGTATACCGTACTGATGTAGAAGCTACAGCAAGTTATTCAGAAGATCTAGTGAAGATAATTAATGAAGGTGGCTACACTGAACAACAGATATTGACTGTAGACAAAAAAGCCCCATATTGGAAGAAGTTGCCACCTAGGACTTTCATAGCTACAGAGGAGAAGCCAATGCCTGGTTTCGAAGCTTCAAAGGACAGGCTAACTCTCTTGTTAGGGGCTAGTGTGGCTGGTGACTTTAAGTTGAAGCCAGTGCATTTACTATTCTGAAAATCCTAGGGCTCTTAAGAATTATGATGAATCTATTCACCTGTGCTCTATAAATGGAACAACAAAGCCTGGATGACAGCACATCTGTTTACAACATGGCTTAATGAATATTTTAAGCCTGCTGTTAAGACCTACTGCTTAGAAAAAGAGATTCCTTTCAAAATATTACCACTCATTGACAGTGCACCCCGTCACCTAAGAGCTATCCATTCTGCAGCCCATAGATCAAGGACTGATTTTGACTTCCAAGTCTCATTACTTAAGAAATACATTTTGTAAGGCTAACACTGCCATAGATAGTGCTTCCTCTGATGGATCTGGGCAAAGCAAATTGAAAACTTTCTGGGAAGGACTCATCATTCTAGATGCCATGAAGAACATTGTGATTCATGGGAAGAGGTCAAAATACCAACATTAACAGGAGTCTAGAAGAAGTTGATTCCAATCCTCATGGATGACTTTGAGAAGTTCAAGACTTCAGTGGAGGAAGTAACTGCAGATGTGACGGAAATAGCAAGAGAACTAGAATTAAAAGTGGAGCTTGAAGATGGACTGAGTTGCTCCAAGCTCATGACAAAACTTTAACAGATTAGGACTTGCTTCTTGTGGATGAGCAAAGAAAGTGGTTTCTTGAGATGGAATCTACTCCTGGTAAAGATACTGTGAAGACGGTTGAAACAACAACAAAGCATTCAGAATATCACATCAACTTAGTTGATAAAGTAGTGGCAGGGTTTGAGAGGATTGATTCTGACTTTGAAAGAAGTTCTACTGTGAGTAAAATGCTACCAAACAGCATTGTATGGTACAGAGAAGTTGCTTGTGAAAGGAAGAGTCAATCGATGCTGCAAGCTTCACTGTTGCCTTATTTTAAGAAATCGCCGCAGCCACCCCAATCTTCAGCAACCACTACCCTGATTAACCAGCAGCCATCAACGTCGAGGGAAGACCCTCCACCTGCAAAAAGATTATGACTCACTGAAGGCTCAGATTAGCATTTTTTTAATCAATAAGAGTATTTTTAAATTAAGGTAAGTGCATTGTTTTTTTAGACACAAAGCTATTGCACACTTAACAGAATACAGTGTAGTGTAAATATAACTTTTGCATGAATTGGGAAACCAAAAAATTCATGTGATTCACTTTATTGCGATATTCGCTTTATTGTGGTAGTCTGGAACTGAACCCTTAATATCTCCAAGGAATGCCTGTATAATTTATCCTCATTGTCTTATTGCTTAAAACTGAAAATAATCTTAGGCTATATTAGTAAATGTAAAATGTATAGATCTAGGTAGTTAATAGTCTCACTGTACTCTTCAAAGTTCATATCTTTTCTGATGTATATTTTTCCTGCTATGAATCAGTTTTTGAGAAAGATATTAATCATGGAGTATACCAAAATAGAATGACTGCATTATCAGTCAGCTCAAGCTGTCTATGAGATTACTAAAAAGAAGATTACTTAATTGGAAAGCGTGAATTAATATAAGTAATTGGAACAGCATACAAAAAAAGAAATTATTCTTTTTTTAAAAAAAATTCCGGAAATGTGTTGCCAAAGGCATGGATCTGGAGATCATTCCACTGAGCTACACCGACTTCTCTATGGCAATTTTAACTTCACGTATAAGAGAAAGAGTTAATAGCAACATGAAAAAGCTTTAATTCCTTATTCAAGGATAAGTGCTTTTAATCTTCAATTATTTGCTTTTTTGCTGTTTATTTGTTTTGTGCTTAAAATTTATCTTGAATACTTGCAAATTTGTGGTAGTAAGTGGTGTGGGACTGTGCTATCTACAGAGGTCTGGTAACCTTTTCTGACAGTTTTATGAGCTTAGTAGAACTGCTATTGATGGTTCAAACACTATCTTATGTCTTCCTCCACTTAAACATTGGATTCTTTAATGATTTAAAGAATAATGATTCTTTAGCTGCTACAAAATATTTTGGATTGATTAGTTTTTAAGTCAGTGTTCTTAGTTGCCAACAACAGAAGTGCTCAGGCTAATATAAATAGAGCCATTTCTTACTGGAGTATATTCGATAGCTCCCCAAATCACTGATGGTGGAGGAGGGGGGCTGAAGAAACTGATTTATGGTTAAGGGTCTAGGGAAAATTCCCCAAATCTGAAGAAAAAGTCACCATTGCTACTGCCATCAATAAAAAAAAAAAAATGCCAGAAATTCCTCTTTATTCTAACTGTTTCTGCCTAGCGTCAGGGATTCAACCTTGCAACTATAGCTGTTCTCAAAAGGTAGATATATTTTTGCCATCTATGCAAGCAAAATTAAATGTCTGAATCAAGCCTCTTTCTACACATTTTTCACTTCCAAGCAAAGTAGAAGATTTTGATTGGTGGAACCACCCCCAACCCCCCAAAAGCATGGCAGAATATTTAAATCCTGAATTCTAATCTGAAGAGGCAGAACTCATAATGTGAGCTCTTACTAATATAGAAAGGGTAATCAAAAATGATTGGCAGCTGTAAATATGACAAATGAACTCTGTGCCAACTCTCTTTTAGGATAATTTAGCTGCGTGTCTCTTAGACTAAAAGGAAGGGATCAGTGGCCCTCTCAATGTGCCTGTGATTATTTTCATATTTACCTAGGAATCTTTGTTTTACAATATTCTTTGAGGTGTTGAATTATCAGTTCAGACATCCATCACAGATCTCAATTTTTTTAGCTGATTTTTTTTTTGTTTCATGTTTCATATTCAAGTGGTGACTAAATTATTGTTCCTACTTAATTTGAGGGAATAAGTTTCAAGCAGTGATGGCTTGATCCAAGTTTCATTTCCTGGAGTTATCAATTTTTCTCTGTTTAATCTCATGAGAATACAGCTCGACTTTTGCAGCTGTATTTGAGGTTTGGCATTCAAAACTTAAAGAGTTGATAAATGGAAGCAACCTGGCAAAGAGTATAGAGAGTGACTAAGAGATTTACTTATTGGAATGGCTGTCAAAGCCAAGTATATAGTGCCATCCTAAATTGGTAGGGATTAGGAGCAAGAGATAAAGTAGAGCCCGCTAAAATGTGTAAAAATCTAGGATTTTAAGGAGTCATGTAGAACTGCAAAAGGGAGTAAAACAAAAAATACCAGGTTGAAACTAAGACAGATGTGAATTTGGATAGAAAATCCCAGGGGCCAGGGAGAAATGTTTTGAGTTAAGATTTGCGAGTATCTAAGGGATTCACACATGAACGGGTAGAGCAAAGAACAAATAAATGTGGATTATTACTTAATGTGTCCCTATCTCTACTGACAAGCTGGTGAGACCTTGAAGTATTGGGTGGCATCATTAAGGTTCACCAATTATTTTATTACTAACTAAGAGGGATTTGTGATGTGTTACCTTGTACATGAACAGAGAGATCTCCCAAAGTCATTTCATTTATGGACTACGGTATCTATACTATAGACCCTCCAAACCTCCCAATCAATCTGCTTCTGCTCTACTAGGAGAAAATCTTTTTAAACTTTTGCTTGAATAACTGTCAATTATTGTATTAAGATTATTAGATGATGTTATTGATTAATTTGTATATATAGATGGTCACCATAAAAATTCAGGTTTATTATAATTTTTTAAACTAACCCATGAAACATCTCTAATTTAGGAATCATACTTTGAGGAATAATTCTGTAAGAGCTTGGGCTTAGTTTTGTTTCCCCCATATTCATATATATATATTTGTTATAGAGATGATAGAATCATAGACTGAGAGGACCATAGAGATCACCTAGTTAAATCTTTTTATTTATTTATTTATTTATTTATTTATTTTTATTGATGTCTTAGTTTATAACACTGTGGGGTTTTAGTTGTACATTTTTGTTTGTCCGTCACCTTGTGGATGTAACCCTTCACCCCTTGTGCCCCCCCACCCCCCTTCCCCTTGGTAACCACCAATCAGTTCTCTCTGTCCGTGTGTTCACTTATATTCCATATATGAGTGAGTTCATGCAGTGTCTGTCCTTCTCTCTCTGGCTTATTTCACTTAACATAATACCCTCTAGGTCCCTCCATGTTGTTGCAAATGGGACAATTGTGTCTTTTCTTATGGCTGAGTAGTATTCCATTGTATGTATATACCACATCTTCTTTAACCAATCTTCAGTTGAGGGACACTTGGGTTGCTTCCACTTCTTGGCTATAGTGAATAATGCTGCAATGAACATAGGGGTGCATATGCCTCTTGTGATGGTTGATTTCACGTCCATTGGGTAGATGCCCAAGAGTGGTATTGCTGGATCATACGGTATTTCTATTTTTAATTTTTTGAGGACTCTCCATACTGTTTTCCATAGAGGCTGCACCAGTTTGCATTCCCACCAGCAGTGAATGAGGGTCCCCGTTTCTCCACAACCTCTCCAGCATTTGTTGTTGTTTGTCTTTGTGATTATAGCCATTCTAACCGGTGTAAGGTGATATCTCAGTGTAGTTTTGATTTGGAGATCACCTAGTTAAATCTTATTCCATAATTTAACAAATTAAAAAAATAAGAAAGCAGAGGCCCATTTGTGACAATTACATAACTAATCTGGGGCAGGCCCGGGCCCAGTCCCAATTCAACTGACTTTCAGTTATTTCCAATACACTCTGCTGCCAGGATATATATTTTTAATAACCTAAAAGCTCAAGGATTCTGATGACACACAGTGTCAATATTATTATTCGGTTGCCAAGATATGGCTAAGTTTACTAATGTGTGATAGATTTCTCCATATTGTAAGTTGGAGTAGATGTAATGATTGTCTTGGTTGCTGTTAATGTTGCCTGCCTGGCTTCTAAGCATGCTGTTCATTGTCTTGTAGGCTGTCAGAATCATTTCCTCTAGGGGAAAAACCCCTTTTCTGGTAACCACACATTGAATTGGTGCATAGGTTATACCAAAGCTTCAGAATGCTGCCATTATGCTTGAAGTTATTCCATAAGACCAACAGAGGAGTGCCTGACTCAGCCCTCCTCAACCTACTCTCCCACGTCAGCCTTTTTTTGGAATAGATATTGCTTAAGTACATGGTTCTTATTTATTCCTTACACTTGTCCAGCTCCGATGAACTATTTTTTTAATTCAAAAAGCATTACTTCAGGTGGATAGAATGGTTGGTTTTCATTGCTACATTTACAGAAATCCTTTCTCATTGTTTATGCTATATGATTTTAAATTATGTTGATGAAATTGCTGAAAATTTGGATGTGGAATGCTAAGGCAGAGCCAACACAAACTCAGTGTTTGGTTCCAGCCTATTAGTGAGATATCTCTGACTTGGGGGAATAATTTAGAAAGTCAACAATGTTATCTAGGCTCCTATATTTCACAGTGAAGTCTGTAAAATATTCTTTCATTACATTGGTATAGTTTTTGCCCATTTTCTTCAAACTGGATCCAGATTTCACAAAATCGGATATGGAAAAGCAAATCTAATTATGAAACGCACAAATTAGGGAGTAGTTATTTGCATGACAAACTCATTTTTAGCCTCTCAATATGAAGTCCATCTACAACAGAGGGGTTCATAAAAGAACCATCAGTTTATTAAGTAAGAATGATTAGAAAAGAAGACAGATTCTCCGAAATTTTAACATGTCAATAGGAAAATGATGTGGTCACTGGAAATTATTTAATAGATCATAATGTATTTGGTGAGTAGTATTCAAATAGTATCTCTAAAGACCCATAACCCTTGGGAAGCTACTGGATATAGAGGGGGAAAAAGGCAAACACACAAATATCCCCAGGGAGTCAGATAAATACAGATTAAAAAGAAGAAAAGTCAGAAACAATTTCCTTTGTTTGGTGAGTACTATGTTAATAAGTAAATGCATAAAGATTGGCATGGTGGATTATATACTCTGCTGTTTGGGAAATGTAAGATTCTGCCAATCTTCAAGAATCACTACCTTAGAGTGATTTCCTTAGACTCAGGTGCCTTCCTAAATCACTTGTGCTGTGGTTATATTTCTATGTTGCTACTCAGGAAAAAGTGTCCTCTTCATATGTCTGTCTCTTCAACATAATAAAAAAATAGAGAAACTGGCTCTGAATATGGACAGAAAATACTGATTTACTAAATGTGTTCCATGCCTACACAGCACAGAGTGGTGAATGACAATTGCATGGTTCACTTTATCATATTATCAGAAAATCATGTATTTAATTAAATTAATTCGGTAAATTCCTAAAGTGGATAATTTCTTAAAATGAATTTATTCAGCTTGATTGTCTACACTTAAATAATTGCTTCTCTTAGAGTGGGGGCCTCTGTAAGTCAGTACAAAGAACAAGGGTTTGCTAGCATTAAAAATGTGGATAAATCCATTTTTTTATACTTTTTCTGCCTATCTATAAAAAGGAGGCAATTTATCTATTTTGCACATGTTCCAAGTTTTAAAAAAATAGTGCATCGACACTTAACGCATTACATGATTTATAGTAGGCACTCAATGGTAACTGATTACATTATTATAATATGCTGATAATAATAGTTATCATTACTGTTAAGAGTAATTCTGAGCCTTATCTTCTCCAAGGAGCCACTGAATTACTTTTTTTTCTGGACTCTAAGATTTAGGATTTTGTCAATAAAAACTACTTTTATGAAGTAATAACAGATTCACGTGGTTTGTTTGTTTTTTATGGTGAGGAAGATTAGCACCGAGCTAACATCTGTTGCCAATCCTCCTCTTTTTGCTGAGGAAGATTGAACCTGAGCTAACATCTGTGCCCATCTTCCTCTACTTTATACGTGGGACACCGCCACAGCATGGCTTGATAAGTGGTGCATAGGTCTGCGCCTGGGATCCAAACCTGCAAACCCTGGGCCTCCTAAGCGGAGCGTGCGAACTTAACCACTACGCCACTGGGCCGGCCCCTACTGATTCCTTTTTAATATTTAAAACTCAATGCTATTCACAACTGCTAACCAGAGATTCTAATGAGCATTAATTGACTAGGTTATTAGAGTGAGTTAACATAATCTTAGTCCAATCAAAGAAATTAAATGCTGTGTGGAACCTCTACAGCTTCATCTTTTCTAAAAGTAGCATTTTCCCTAAGTCTTTTAAATTTTTTTTAAAAGGCCCCAAAACTCTTTGGGTACCTTGAAGAATCTCTAGTGGCCCCGAGACCCCATACTGGGAACTAGTGAATAAGGTGAAATGCCTTTGGGGTACTGTAAGGATTTTTGAGAGTACATAATAGTTCAGGAAACTCATCAGTACGTATTAAAACTACACAGGGAAAACTGTCAGGCTTCTGGAAGCCAATAACATATCAAAGAGACAAACTATCTGCTGCTAGGGTACAGGCTGACGTGAATAAATTTCAGACTGTGGGAAATATGGCCAGACCTAACAGTAAGAAGGGTGCTGAGCGTACACAATGCATGACTGATTACAGGAGCCAATCAGCACCCCTCCGTGACAGTCAAGACAGCAGGTCCCAGGACAGCAGCATATGTGATAAATTTGACTTCTTCAGAGGGCATAAAATGCCTGCTCCCATTCTTAAACTCAAAAGAGTAAATCTTTAAATATCATTTGCATTCAAGTGAAAACCCTGAGGATCTCTCAAAGGTGTTTCAGAGAATGGCATGGAACAGTAGACATTCTTTTACACTACCAGTATCAGAGAAAAGAAGTGAAAATGTCCTATCAAAGAAAAGAGATGAGCCCCGCTTATATCTAATGGTGGAGAGGTAGGATAGCTTACTGTGAAAATCCATATCAGTAATCCATGAGTTTGGACTAAATCAATTTAGTTTAAAACCTTCATTCAGCAACTTACATAGATAGGGTCAGTACTACCTGTACTTGGGGAATTTACTTACCCTCTCTGAGCCTTAGTTTTCTCAATGTAAACTTAGTATTATAATACACAGAGAGTTACTATGTGTATTAAATTAAGTGTTACAACAGAGGCAAGATGTCTAGCACAGAATGGACGCTCAATAGATGACAATGAAGATCACAAAGATTATTTGCATATAATCAAACCAACAGGTTGTAACTAGTCTCTTTCACTACACATTGGGACAATTACCTAATATTTGACTTTTTATTTCTTTTGCTGAGATATTTATCTCCTTCACTCCCAGATTACCTATATCTTCTTCTATAGAAAATTTTGAAAGAAGTTATCTCTTTTGAGGCAATTTCTTTTTATCAGTCTGAGAGAGTAATGATCTGTTTCCAGCATTGAGAGAAATTTAGATGAGTAAGATAAGGAAAATGTGCAGTTTCAAATTCTGATCTCAGTCATACATTATCAATGCATTACTTGATTATTTCTTATTATGCATTTTTCAGAATTCCAGATATTCTTAAGCATTATTTAGGTGTTAGGATTTATCTGGTATTTAATGTTATCCTAAGCTTTGTTCCCTTCCATTAGTGCAAATAATTAGGAACTTACTGCATATCACTTAAAAATGAAAGCTCAATATTTTACACATTATTAAAATACTTGCAAAACTGTAACAATGCAACATTTCATGTATGACGGCGGGTGTAAATTGCAAGTTACTGCAATCTCTCAGAAAAACACCACAGCAATACATTATTAGCAAATGGAATAAAAAGAACTTTAGCATAATACAAATAGCTCTGGTATTTTTATAAGAGATGGTTATTATTTTCTTCACGAAAAGAAAAATCAAGGTTGGCATCGGTAACCATGAGCTACTTAAATCAGCACAATAAAAAAATGGACTTGTGATTCTCTGAACTATAAAGACTGTAGATTACAAATCTATGAACAAAGAAAACTAGAGATTATGGTGTGTTGAAAAATATGTTAAATTCCATGGATCTAAAAGATTGTCTATAGGGATATGCGGCATAAAAGCTCAGACAATTGAACATCTTTTAGAAGACAGACCATAAAGAGAAGTATCTAACAGAGTTTCCCATAAGAAATCTAAAAGATTTATAGCTTAAGAAAAATTTAAGTGGAAATAGTAGAAAAAGAAGAAAAATTAACTATTGAATAAGTACATCATTTGATGTTGGTAAGAGCAGCAAAAATAAAAGTGAAAATCAGGACCTAAAGGTAAATATAAAACACATAAAAATTTCAACCTATAGTTTAGAAAGCATTTTCCTGTAGCTTCAAAAATGGATGTTATTTCCATCAATATACTGAAGGGGAAATATGTTGTGAAGAAAATGTGCTTATGGTTAAATAAGTTGTTGCATAAAAATTCCTACCAGATTAAAAAAACAGACATGAAAAGAGTCTTGATCAGAATCATAAAAACAACCAAAATAGAAAACGTACAAACTATAGTTGTTTCAATATTTAGAGAAGCTAAATATTTAGGCGACACATCTTTATAAATGGATGACTGCCAGCAGGTACGTGCAATGGTAGTTTGAGGAAATAACAGGATGATGTAAGCGAACTATCACCTATTTCTCATTTTGTTTGGCAAAAAAACCCCAATAATGTTGGGAACAAAAAGAGGAAAAAGGAGTTATTATGGCCACAATGCTATTGTGGCTAAACCACTTTTACGATACCATCTACTCAATGGAAATGAATAGTTTGTGTGTAAACAAAATTTTTCCAAATGCCTTTCAGTTTAACTTGAAAAGTTGGTTGTGATTCACCTCACCAACAATTTAATTAATTGTATATAACAATAAGAAGGTCAGAGTGGCATAAAGGATAATTTTAGGTAAGGTATAGGATAAATGCTCACAATATTTAAAAGGCTGCCACAGAATTTATGCAGATTTTTCCATAGTTTAGGACTGAGATAAAGTTGAGGTGGTTATGAGGAAGCAGATATTAGCTCAATACAAAGATGGACTTTCTACACTTAATGTTGTCAAGTAATAGAAGAGAAAATGTTAGCATGTCTGCTAATATGGGAAGTATTTTACCAGAACCTGGATTACTACCTATTGGGGGGATTTCAGATGGAACACTTTCATTGAGAGGAAATGAAGTTAACTGATTTATGAACATCATACCAAAATAACAGCTGAGACTTCTTGAGTAGCATGTTCTAGATACTCTAAGTACATCATTCTCATTTAATCAAAAATCTTTTGACTTAGGTAATATTATTGTCTACATTTTAGAATTGCTTAATGCTAGGCAATTTCTTAGCATCACTTAATGACATTGTTTAATGTCACAGATTTTTTAGATTGAAGAGCTGAGAATACAATCCAGGTGTTGACACAACACTGATGCACCGATGCTGTGCCATGGGTTGCTGCTTCTAACCTAAGATCCTCTGATTCCATTATAAATAGTACATCTATTTGTGGAAACACACTGTAGGTAAGTTTTGTAGATTTGTCAAAAGTAGCTGAAACACAAAATCAGTTTCTGAATGTACACAGAGAGTGAAGAACACGATTTGTCATATCTGTGTTGTCAATAACAGATGCTCATATAAACCTCTGTAAATAGTATCATATTCCAATAGGATTTGTAACATAGTTTTTTGTTGTTTTTGTTGGAAAGAAGTAGTGGGAGAGGTAGGGGAAAGTTGAAGTTAACTATAGCATGCTTTTGGAGCATATCTTATCTCTTTTACAGGAAGAATTACAATATTAATAGAGACATACCACGTGTAAGGCACAGATAGATTTTGCTTACCACTATGTTAAAAAGATTGTTATCTGCACACATACATCATCTAAGGATGTGCAGCTGAGGAGTGTGTGGTGACAGGTGGTTATCAATCTGGAACTTAAAATTAGCTGCGGGTAAGTGATTCTCAAAAATCATCATGTAGGCCACTGAAAGTTTATACTATAGAAATACATTTTACTATATCTGTTTACCTGTAAAAATCTGTTTGTAAAAAATAATAAAAACAAAACTTTATAATAGTGAAACAAAAAATTTCCAGATTTAGATCATAACTACAACAAAAGTAGTCACAGAATATGGATCATTATACTCAAGAGTGCTACCAGGACAGAGAAGTTTTAACGTTTTTTAGAGGTTTTAGTTTGACTGCCATTTCCAGTGCTACTGATCATGCTAAAGAAAAAATTAGTTCACTCACTAATTCATTCAATAAACAAACGATGCAGGCTATTGTGTTAGACAAAGAAATAATTAGGAGTGAGGACAATTGGCTTCTACTTCAGATTCTCTAACTAACTAGTTTATGTCCTTGGCAAGGAGATTTATTTCTCAGCTCTCAGTTAAAGCCCTTTGATTCTAAAATTTAGTGATTATATTTTAGTGCCTATCATGTGCAAGGCGAGTTAAATGCTCTGTACATTTCCAGTCACATTTACGGGAAAATGTATGCTTATGTGTTCACACCAGGCGAAGTCTTGCATATGAATAAAAAGATATTCCTACCTTTTTTCTCCACTGGGAGATACACAGATGGTAACGTCAGTGAAAAATCTTTATTTCTTGTTTAATATCAGTCCATGCTAGTTGTGGCTAGGTAGCTAACTACACTGGAATAGTCTATGACCCTTTTTCAGTGATCCAGGACTAATTACATGTATGACACAACAGGTGTGTGCTTTTATTTGCAGTGATGAAACATGGAATCTGCAAATTATTTTAATGGAGAAACAACACCTGGAAACACATCGAGTACATTAGATCAACTTGGGTGCCTAAGTGTGCCACCACCCATCCAGCGTATCCAAATGGAAAAAGGACAGCATCTAACCATCACTGAACAGAGCATTAACAGTAATTTAAGAATGTTGCTGACTTTTAAAATGTATCTAGCAACTCCATTAGCCACTACATTGGCCTCTAAGGGAACGTTAACGTGACACAAACTGCATATGAAACTTTCTTCTCTGTAAAAGAACTTTCTGAGTACATCCAAAGGAAAGGCATTTTTTCCCCGTCAAATGCAATAGCCTGATTTAGTCAAAAAGAGGAAAGAAAAGCTTTTGGAAGCAGCCAAACATTTCTAGAACAGTTCTTTCAAGTCACACTGAGATAGAGATGGCGGAGCAGCGGAAGAGAGAAACCTCAACAGAATATGGCGGTGGCTGGGAGCCAGGAAGACACATTTTGCCACCCCTTATTCATTATTGCTCTGCTAAACACACCAGATGGAGAGGCTTTGTCAATGTCAAACCTGCTGTGATCATCAGAGAATTTCCTTATCAGCGGGTTTGGAACTGACACCTCAGCCCCCTCTGAGTAAGCGGACAGGCAGATTTATCCATTTCAAGTCCCACTGGCTTCACACATTAGAAAGGAGTGCTCCAATTAGGACCCAGGTGGGGAGGTCAGCAAGTTCACAGGGATAGGGGTGGGGGAATCAGTTCCTCTGAGGGTCCTCTGCCTCCTTTGTGGACATTTGTTGCAGAAATATGCATAGACGTGGTAGTAGTAGATTTATCTTGGGGGGAAAAGCGTGACAAACGGGTACTTTGACATTTGGGGACTGTAAAAAGGGTATTCGGGATTATATTCTATCTAGAGTAGAATTAAGTCATTAAATATATGTGCGTGTTTAGGTTAGTTAGTTTTCTGTAAAAATATAAAGGATTCACATTGTACCTTTGTACTATGAATGGGTTCATTCAAATATGTTCATGTATTATTTAAATATGTATGCATGTGTCAGGACTGCTTTAGTTACTGAAGACAGAATAATGGAAAGACACAAGAGGTCCCTGTCCTCGTGGTGTGAGAGTCCAAGTACAGTCAGCCCTCTGTGTCCAGGGGTTCTGCATCCAGGGATCTAACCAACCTCAGATCAAAAGGCCTAGGATGGTTGTGTCTGTACTGAACACTACTTTTTCCACGTCATTATTCCCTAAACAATACAGCAACTATTTACACAGCATTTAGATTGTATCAGGTACTATAAGTAATCTAGAGATGATTTAAAATATATGGGAGGATGTATGTAGGTTATATGCAAATACTATGCAATTTTATGTAAGGGACTTGAGCATCCTCAGATTTTGGTATGAGGGAGTTTTCCTGGAAACAATCTGCACAAGATACTTTGCAATTGACAATAGGGAAGCCTAAGATGTTCAAGAGACTTCCTAGAGAATTGAATTTCACTTTGGTACCATACAACATTTAGTTTTGCTGTGGTAAATAATTCCAGACAGAAAAATACAGCAAGTTGAAGGGTCTCAGTGACAAAGAATATTATAATTTGTGAAAGAGAAGAAAGACCCTTATATTTGAAATGTAGAGTGGGAAGGACAGTAATGCTGTTAGAGGCCATATGTGTAGGTAGAGGCCAGATTACACAGGGCTTTGGGGCTGAGTTTAAAGTTTTGAGATGCTATTCCAACAGTAATGTTGAGTAACTGAAGGGCTTTTAATGGGAGAAATATGACTTGTGTCTTCAAAAGAAGCTCTCTTGCTTGCACTTTGAAAGGATGGATTGAGCAGAGCAAGAGTGTATAGCAAGAGGCCAAGAGGAGACTATTACAATGCTCTAAATTAGAAATTACAGTGGTTTAGACTAGGTAGTGATAGTGTGAATGGAAAAAAGTGACAGATTCTAAAGATATTTAGATGGTATAATCGAATCCCCAGAATTTGCCCTCAAAATGTTTGTAGTCGAATGGGACAGGGAGGCGCACTAACAATTAATTTAAAAATAAGTGAGAACAATATAATCATAGATGTGTGTGTGTATGTTGTTAATTTGCATAATATCTCCTAATGTCCCTTTGCTATGAACTGAAGGCAGCTCAAAGAGAATAGCAAACAGTAGGGAATTTAGGGTTTGGTCTCTGCTAAAGAAGGAAAGCGGAATGAAAAGAAAATTTGCATTTATTGAGCTCCTATTATTTGACAGTCACTGTACTCAGCAATTTCCAAAACAATCTCCATTAAGTTTCATATTCCTGCAAAGAAAGTCCTTTTATTTACATCTGACAGATGATAAAACAGATACAGACAAGCCAACAGCATAAGTGACACCTACTTGGTGGCCAGGCTGGGATTAAAACCCCACATTTGATTTTAAATATGAATTCTTTCCCCTACACCTCTGTGTCCCAAAGTCTTATAAGGAGGGTTGGAAAGAGCAACAGAGTTGAGGTGGGATATACAACAGTGTTTTCAAAAGTGTAGTGCACATTATACCAGTGCTAAGTAAGCAAATTTTCAATGGTACAAGGATTGATAAATGTTTTTAAATTTTAAAAATTGTTTATTTAAATATATTAGAAAAAATATAACTAGTATATCAAGCTCATGATTCTGCAAATATTGCTTAAAATGAAGCTGACGCATTTAAGGTAAATAAGTTGAGTCAACTAAAAGAAAACATACTAAGTAAATAATAATAGTAGAGGTATGTTGAGGTAGGACAAAAATTCTGAGGGTGGTAGGTCATACAAAGGACTATACTAATTGGGATTAATCCACTAAAATTTGCTTTAGTTAGAGTTTACTTTCAAAATACTGTGAAGAACCTATTATGTATATTTTTATTGTCTCCCAAAGGCATGACCCTTGAGGGGAAGGGAAAGAATTTCTCCTTTTTGGGGGGGGACAGAACTAAGAAGCCACATTGCAGACTGGTATTTGGTCTCCACCTAAGACCCCAGTGATTGCTACAAATCCCTCAATGATTTTATAGTGTCCCTTACCCTTGACCAAGGACTGTCATCCATCACCAAACTCAAAAGAGCACCTCTGGAAAGGAAGGATCATGCTTCCTTTGTCTGATCACAAAGGACCAGTCTTTGTGTCTGAAGTCCCATGAAGAGGACACCAAGGATGCTCTTAGAACAGGCAGCCCTAAGCCAAACACAGTGCTGGACACTTCCCTGGCCCACTGGCTTCTGCCAGACCTTTGGGCCTTAAGTGATCAAGAAAGTTCACTTCCAAAGTGTGTTTTGAGAACACAACAGGCGCTGATAGCTGCATGTCCTGGAATTTTCCACTTAAATTTTACTTAAAACACTCAGGGTACCATATTTAATTACCTGATATATATTAAATTACCTGAGGCTGTTCTTCAGGGGAAGGGCTTGAGGAGCGGGCAGCGATGGTCTCCTGGACGAATTTTGGGCTCCTCGCAGCTGCCAGGAGGAACAGCAGAGCTGCCTGTTCATGTTGCCAAGGCCCTGGACCTTGGAGGACGATGGATAGGGGTCCTGAGGTCGAGTCCCTGCCCTGGGCACCCTCGGCCTCCAGGAAGGCAGTAGATTTGCTGCTGACGCATGCTCAATTCACTGCCCCACTCTGGCCTGGGGAGGGCCCGCCCTGCACTGCGTTTGGGCCACAGCTGGTCCCCTAGCACCTGGCCAAGTCCCTGGAGCAATGTGCTGCAGCACTGTGATGCTGAGTGGTGTGGAGCGAGGTGTGGAAGAGACCTGGCGTTTGTTGATAGGTGGTCTGAGCCAGACTCCTTACAGATGAGTGTGGGACAGAGCCTCAGGCACCTGGAGCACCTAGGTGTTTACCAACCCAGGACTCCCCAGGTGGCCTGGCCCGTGGCATTGCTGACATCCCCCCGGCTTCCTCTGGGAAGAGTGATCATGGAAACAGTGCCTCTGGCCTGATTGTGCTATTCTCTGGCCCACCCCTGATACTCAGCACATTTCAGCCTATCTTCTCCCTACCCCAGCATCTGCCCGCGTGCACACACGCACACACACACACACACACACACAAATATAAATGAACGAACGAATGAATAAAATTTGACATATTACCTAGATCCTCTGAGGATTGCACCTACCGTTATTTTTCATGAGCCTGTACAATGAAGAGCCCTATCACACGCTCTAAGACAATCTGGAATTTTTACATTTGCGTGAGATGTCAAATAATAGATGTGGCCAATAAAACAGCTAAAGGAGAGCGCCAGAAATTAACCAATATTTGCAATAAGGTGGTGGAAAATCAAATCAAATGCCACCAAAGAAATATGGAACCAGACGCGCCTATTGTATTGTTTATAAACAAAGAATAATTTAACTCTTTGGGAAAACATCCTTAGGCTTTCCACAGATTTCAGAAATCCACTTGGTAAATTGCCACTTTCATATACTAATCGGTACCAGAGTTAGCTAAAAGAGTTAATTGAATATCTGTATGTGTTAATCTCAGGATTCATTCAGAAAGTGTAAGTACATCTACAAAACAGATTGGTTTTCTGTTATTTTAAGTCAGCTTTCCTACTGCTCTTCCTAGTCAAGGATCTATTTATTGAGCGTGGCCTTGAGAACAGTTTTTAGAAATAGAGAAGTAAAATATGACCAAAGACAAATAGAATGTTAACTGCAAGAGTAATTTAGGTCAGAATAACAGAGAGAATTTATTACTAAGTCAAATATTAGGTAATATCCTGAAAACATTTATCTCAAGTGCCCAATAGTCCACCTCATTTAAACAGTGACATAAATTCCAATAAATCCAGGTGAAATTGTTAGGTTATTCATTTCTTAGTATCTGCTCCCATTACCTTTTCTCTCTAGTGGCTGTAAATCCTTGAAACAAGATTCATTCATCTATTCATTCATACATTAATTCATTCAACAACATGGATTGAATGCCTATCTTTAGGTATAATTTTTATATGTTTTTAATGCAGCAAAACCTTTATAGATAAATCAACACAAATCTTGAAATATGGCTGAGTGAATTATCATAAAATAAGCATACTTATGGACCCATCCTGACCCAGGTCAGGAAACAGAAAATTTTCAGCATCTCAAAATCCCTTTTGTACCTACTTCTAATCACTACCTCCTCCCAAAGGGAACTATCATCCTGACTTCTAACCTGTTTTAGACTTTATACATGGAATCATCCTGGATGTATTTTTTTTTTTGTATCTGGATTCTCACTCAATGGTATCTTTGGAGATTTATGCAAGTTGTATAAAACAGCATGTCATAAGTTTTTATTGCTGTATTATTCTATTCTCTGAATAAACCACAATATATTTAACCATTCTATAGTGGATATTTCCATTTTTTGGATCTTAAGAATAATGTTACATTGGACTTTCTTGTATATATATGTTTGGCATACATATCTGCACATTTCTCTTGAATTTATACCTGCAAAGTATATTGTAATATGTATTGTAATATTGTAAAATAGACATTTCTTAAATAGCCCATTGACTTTTTATCAATGCCTACACTTATATAATTACCACCAAGATCAAGATCACTCCCAGAAAATTCCCCTATGATCTTTCCATATGCAAAAACCTTTTTAATAATTTCTTGTTATCTAACATGATGCTTCTTCTCATAATTCCTTAAACATATTATTCATAGTTATCTTAAAGTTCTTGTCTGATAACTCTATTTTATTCACCCTCTAAGAGTCTAAATCTATTGTCTTGTTCTCTTAACTTTTCTATAAATTCTTATATGCCTGATTATTTTTGATTGAGAGCTAAGCCTTGTATATGGAAATGCATAGAAATAATTTGTGGCTATCCTCCTCCAGAGATGATTTACTTTTGCTTCAGACAGGCAGTTGTGCTGTTGATACATCACTGTAACTCAGTCAGAAGGAGATGATTTGTAACTGGGCTTCAGACCTTGTGAGAGCTATTTATTTTCAGTTTACTCTAACTCCTGGGATATAGTCCTGCTGCTTTCCAACCCCAAACTAAGGAGGTTTATCTGGCTTTCTTGTCCTTGGGAGGCCGTGAATTCAAATGTCTGTCTCCAGTCTCTCCATAAGTGGTGACAATTCTGATAGATTCCCAGACACTCAGCCACTTTGGTAATCAGCCACCCTCCCAAGAGGCAAATGCTCTTCCAAATACTGGGCTCTCCTCTCTGGACTCCCTACTTTTCTCCATCCTAGACCCTGAAAATTCTCGTTGTCAGTACTCCAGGGCATTCTAACATGAAAAAAATTATGGTGTACTTTTCCTAGTTATTCTGCGAAGGACATTTGGCCCAAAGCAAATTAGCCTGCTTTTGCCAGAAGCCCAACTCCTTGAATGCTTTTCTTAAATGCAACCTCCGCATAAGGGCTGCAGACACAAAGTTTAACAAGAAACAATCCCTGCCCTCAAACAACTCTCAATGTTTTGGGAAAGACAGAAATAGAGAAAACAAAACCAACTCCAAAACCTTACCCTACCATGTGACTAGTGCTGTAACAGAGGTAAGTATTAGGGACAGCAGTGGCACAAAGAAGCAATAATTAACTCTGTGTTGTGTGTCAGAAAAGTCTTTGCAGACTATTAAATTCTTGTGCTGGGAATTTAAAAAAAATGAAGGTTGTTTTCTTGTCAGATAGAGTGGAATAAATGGAAGATACGGGAAAGAGTGCTTTGTAAGTCAACCAGAAAGTGATCCTTGAGTTGAAATTTAGAGTAAGTAGGAATTTTCCTGTGGATCAGGAAAGGAGTAAGGTTAGAGCAATTCAGGCAGAGGGAAAATACACACAATGTCTGGGTTGATTTCCAGGTCTCTCTTTCTTCCTCACTCTTTCCTCCCAGGTGAATATCTTCTAACTGTGGGGCCATTGAGAGGGGGTTGCCACAAGACTCCCTCATCTGCCTCAGGAGGTGTTGCCAAACCTCTATTTTCTCTATAGTTGCTTTTAAGCTTTAGGTTCCTGGAACCGAGGCCAGGAAAAAATCCAAAGCTTGTCTATTTCTACCAAATTTAGCATCTTGGTCTTCTTCTCCAAAGGCTATATTCATAAACACAACTGGGTTGGCTTTTAAAATGATTATCAGTTAAACAACAACAGCAGGAACCCCAAAATAAAAAAAAATAAAATGTAAAACTGAGTCAGATCTAGGAATATAAGCAGAAAACCCAGAGCACACGAGGACAGGACTTTGGCCATCTGTTTCATATAATCTGATTTCTAAATTATGCCATGTGATTGGACTGGATCTATATAAACATCTGGTTCAATCTTTACAATAGTCAAGTTTTCTCTTTTGGCTTGACTTATTTTTTACCGAACTTGGCCTTCATAATGGGCTCATCAGCTTAGCTTGCAGACATAGCCTGTATATATTATTTTTTCCAAACAATGTGGCATAATTCAGGAGCTAGTTTATGAGAAACAGACTGATAACCCAGGGCACATTGGGACAGGGCTTTTTTTTTGCTTACATCTATGGATTTTTACTTCAGCTGTTCTGGAATCTTATTTGAGACAATAGAGGGAGAATTTCCAAGAAGTTATTATGTCTTCCTATTATTGTGGGAGTAAGGATTTCATTAAAACAGATTAGTCAAAGAAAATATACAGACGGTGATTCCAGGCAAAACAATTTGTTATTTTAATAGTCTATTCGAATCAGAAATCTTCTTGCATAAACTAGGATAGAAATCTGGTTTTTATGTGCTCTTTCCTTTCCTCTTACATTGGTCCTGTTCTGCTTTTTGGTTCCTTCTCCAGGGAAGAACCATTCTCCATCATGTTGACTAATGACTGGGGCTCTTAAACAAGCCATAGACTAGTTATAGCTTCAGAGTGCTCTTTACTACAGTTGGCCATATGTGAAATTCATTCAAGGCATGGTTAACTATCACATAAGCCAAAATTGCCTTCCTTTCATCTGCCTGAATCTGTAGCTGCAGACTTTCTGGAGTTTTGTTTTGTTTTGTTTTTTGGTAGTAGTGGTGTGGCCTCTGAGAGAAGGCATGGGAGTGAGGTTAGGGTTTCAGGCAAGGACAAAAACGGAGGGGTTGACAGGTTGGGTTAGATGTTGGATTAGATGGCTGTTTTGCTATCTTTGCAAGCTTATCCTCCCTTAGGCTTACATTCTCTTTTGATGCATCATTTTCCAAGTCTAAAGAGTATTTTTCCTTTCCATTTTTAGTATGATAACTCAGGGAATTATGATACTCCTACACAGTTCTCAAGGAAATCATACCTAAACTTCTTTCATGGTTGAAAATTGCTCTCTCTTCCATGAGATAAGTTCCATGGTTTTTCATGGCTTGTCAGTCAAAAAACATATCACAAATAACATAGCATATATCAATACATAGAGAAGGGTCTATGTCTTATTTACCATTTTATACCCAGCATCTGGGTTGAGCTTAAGATTGAGCAAGTGAAGAGAGAACAAATGTTTACTGAGAGCCAACTCTGTGCTCTGTGCTTTACATCAAGTATCTTATTTATTTATTTATTTATTATTTTTTTGTGGGGAAGACCAGCCCTGAGCTAACATCTGTTGCCAATCCTCCCCTTTTTGCTGAGGAAGACTGGCCCTGGGCTAACATCCATGCCCATCTTCCTCCACTTTATATGGGAGGCCGCCACGGCGTGGCTGACAGGCAGTGCGTCCGCGGGCGCTCGGGATCTGAACTCGCGAACCCCGGGCTGCCAAGCGCGGACTAAACTGCTGCGCCACCGGGCGGTGCCCCTGAAGTATCTTATTTAATACTGGTCATTACCCTTGTAAAGGTGTCCTCAACAGTTTGGAGCTGAGAACAGTCTGGCATGTGATGTACAAACAACAAACCTTTGTTATTAAGAGTTGGTTGAAAAGAGTTGCATGACCTGAAGTTTTTATTTAACTGTCTAGGTTAAGTCATTAAGCATTTTTATATCTTGGTGGCACTTCTTTCTTGGGATCTGGCTGAATTTTCTAGGCTGAAGAAATGATAGAAAACCTGACTTTCCAACTATGTTGATTATTTTAGTAAAGAAAAAAAGGAAAAGCTACTTGCTTCTTTAATCTTAAAATTGAGTATCCGCTTTAGGAAGGAGAACCACTGAAATTTCATATGCGTGTGACTGAATATGCCCTATTAAACTCATTTAACATTTTAGCTACTTTAGATTTTGAAGTTGTTTTTGTGCAAATAAGCATATGTGTTTTACAATACTAGTGTAATGAATTAAAATTGAAATATTTTCTATTTCTGTTTGTGTGTGTGTGTGTGTGAGGAAGACTAGCCCTGAGCTAACATCTGCTGCCACTCCTCCTCTTTTGCTGAGGAAGATTGGCCCTGGGCTAACATCATGCCCATCTTCCTCTGCTTTATATGGGACGCCGCCACAGCATGGCTGACAAGCAGTGTGTTGGTCCACGCCCGGGATGCAAACCTGTGAGACCCGGGCTGCCGAAGTGGAGTGCGTGAACTTAACCACTATGCCACTGGGCTGGCCCCTGTCTTTTATTGTTTAATCATTTTACTCTATCAGAACATTTGCTTGTATTTTACTTTTGGGAAGTTGGGGGGTTAAGATGGTGTCATGATTTCATCTGAACTTTAGGTCCCTATAATATTTGAAGCAGAACCTATCACTATTCTTCAATGTTACCGACTCTCTTGTTATTTTATGCCCATTCCCAGGCACATAGCCAAGGATTCTCTTTTGATTTTGCTGTCTTCAAATGCTCTGTAGAGGAGGAATTCACAGGCCTGAGGTTGAAGGACTGTTAAGGAAAAGGGAAAGGAGCAATGTTTCTTAGGCATCTACTGGTGCCAGGAATAGGGTTGCCAGATTTGGCAAACGAAAACACAGGAAATCTAGTTAAGTTTTAACTTCAGATAAACAAATATTGTATGGGACAAACATATTAAAAAATATTCATTGTTTATTTGACGACCTTGTTCAAGCACTATACTAGACACTTTAAAATTTTACCTATGTTAATCCTAATATTACTCCTCTGGAAAAAAAATACTATATCACTCCTTCACAGATAAGAAAGCAGGGGCTTAGAGAGCATCTGTGAAGGTTCCCCGCTTATAGCATCACAGCTGGGACCTTGAAGTCCAGGGTGTCTGATTCCAATGTTCACTCACTTTTCCATACCCTGTGCTGACTCCGAGGGTGTTTCCATCATTTCAAAAGGGCTAGCAAAATTCTAAAATAAAGAACAAAGAAGAGCAACAAGAATCCAGCTCCCAGAATCAAGTCAATTTTGTTTCATTCTTTCACTTAGATCTTACCATTCTGAGTTCCCAAGAGAAGAAATTGCTGCATTACTAATTCAAGATGTAATAAGTCATCACGAGTCCTCCCCCAAATGCTGCTTGAGAGCCTGACCCTTAAAGCCTTTATCGTATATCTGGACAAAAGCAATCTCCATATAGCCCTGGGACAGATCTCCTCCTATGCATGAATGTTTTTATGATTTGATCCTCAGAGTTTGATATTTAGATTCAATCTTTAAATTTTTATAGAGGATCTGTACTCTTCATTTTAAGGAGAAATCAAAAAACATTAAATGGAAGAAAACCTCTTCAGAAAATAGAAAACCCACTGTCTATTCTTAGCTCCATTAATCTTTAATTCTCTTCTTTAAAAGTGAGAGGTGCTATCAATATTACAGGATCAGGAAGCAAATACAAAAATGGTTATTCAAAATCAAGGTGCTTAGTAAACATATAATCTTCTGTTATTCTCCACTGTGCAGTGTGTGTGGTAGAATGCTTTAGTTAGGAATAGGGTCTTATTTTGCTTGAGATAAAGTAAGGTTAGATCAGCTCTTGCTCATTTCAGCAAAATACAAGAAGTTAATTTAATGTCTGGATGAATGCAGAATGCTTATGAAGAAAACCCCACTATAACATCAGTTTTGGCTTCCTGGATGACCCAGGGTATGAGGCTTTTTTTTTTTTTTAATCTATCTGCTTATTCCAAATAATGGCTATTCTTTCACTGAAAACATTGTGCTTTGACATCTGTTTTCAATATACTTCTGTTTGTTCCAATGTCTCGTATATACTCTACAGACTTCAGTCTGACCTGGCATGACACTATCTACCCATTTAAAGTTCTTGCTGTACAATTAAATTTGGGGGTCTCTATCTTTCAGTCTTATGAGCTTTCTCCAAATCTTCCTTCATAATTCATTTGTTTTATATAAATCTCTTTTCTTGTCTTCAAAGTAATTAAATTTATTATTTTAAAATTTGTGTTGGATGGGATAAACATTCTGAATGTACTTTTAGAAGGAATAGCCACTAGTCCATATCTCTTAAAATATTTTCTTGTAATGAATCAGGATTGTTTTTACTGGAGCATCTACATTTTAATTTTTTTGTTCCCTTTCTTGTTTTATTTTTAGATATTTAAAAACTTTGTTCACTTTGGGGAGGTATTTTTAATAATTTATTTTCACAAATGTTTGTTAAGCATGTTTTCACAATTTCGTTTATGATTAAAAAACTTGTAATTGGAATTAATTTCATACCTTCAGAAAAGTTGCTAAAATATCAATACAGGGAACTCCTGAACACCATAAACTCATTAAGATTCATCGATTCTTATTGTTCTCTTCTCTCTTTCCTTCTCTCTCTCCCGTATAAATATATGTGTGTATGTGTGTCTTTCTGTCTATCATCTCTCTTTCTATCTATTTAACTAAAATGACAATTTGTGTTTGCGGGGAAGAGATAATCCACAACAACAAGAAATGCTCTGACACCAGCTGAGTGTTCTACAATTCAGCTCAATTCTGGCACTATCTACGTGAAGACAGCATCAGGTCCCACAGGTTCAGGTCTCAGTCCTATAAGACTGCCTCCTCTCCTCCCACTTCAGATGCCAGTTCCAAGTCCGAGTGATCACCTATGCTTCTGATGACCTGCTATAGATTGGAGGTTCCAACAACTCTCTCCTTGGGTTTGATTAATTTGCTGGTGACTCACAGAACTCAGAGAAACATTTTACTCCCTAGATTACCAGTTTATTATAAAAGGTTATAACTCAGAAACAGCCAGATGGAAGGGATACCTAGGGCAAGGTATGTGGAAAGGGGAGAGGAGCTGCTATGCTCTTTGGGCACGTAACTGTCCTTGAATCTCCACATGTTCATCAACCTGGAAGTTCTCCAAACCCCATCTTTTTAGGTTTATATGGAGGCTTCATTACATAGGAATAATTGATTAAATCATTGGCCATTGGCCATTGACCATTTAACTCAATCTTCAGCCCTTTTCCCCTCTCAGGAGGTTGTGGGATGGAACTCAAAGTTCTAACCCTCTAATCACATAGTTGCCTCCCCTAGCAAACAGCTCCCATCCTTAGGTGCTTTCCAAAGTCACCTAGTTAACATAACAAAAGACACTTTACTACTCTCTTCACTTAGGAAATTCCAGGGGTTTTAGGAGCTCTATGCCAGAAAGGAGGACAAGAACCAAATATAGATTTCTTATCATGAATCACAATATCACACTATCAATCTGTCTTTGTCATCATCTGCACTTCTTTGCATTTCCCAAAGTGAAAACTAGGGTTTTGTTTCTAAAAACAAATAACTTGCAATGTTATACTTTTTCTTATTTTTTCACAATTCCATTTGTTTTTCCTCTTCTTCACTCTTTCATCTACCACATGTTTTTATTACTCTTTTTTACTGTACTTAAACGTGCATGAGAAAATAGCTTTCTAGACTTAGTGCATGCCAATAAACAGAATATGTAGGTACACTTTCTTCCATTTAGTGTTGGTCAAATATGTACAATAGATTAAGTTGTATAGTTTCATCTAATCCTTAGTTTCCAGAAGGTTTCCATCAACTGAAGTTCTCTAAATGTTAAATTGGATTATTCATTCCATTGTTGGGACTCCTGACATTGATGCAATAAAGGGCTTGTAATACTATAATTCTTAGTGTGCTCTGCTGCTACAACTCTCCCTGGTCTACTCCCATGAGAGCACTTTATCTTGGGAGATGACACTTCTCGGAATGAAATACACCACTGTTGACCTCCCAAATTTCTTCCCTAATTGTTTTTCTGAGCACTGATGTGTCCAAATTAATAAAGAAAGGACTTGATGATGGAGGAACTTGACTCTGGCTGCCACGAAAAGTAATGGTCATTTTTTTAGGGATAGAGTTTAATGTTTTGGTGGGTCCCTTCCTAAGAATGTAATGAAGAGTTATTTCTACCTACTTTCAGATGTACTGGCTTTTTCTGTTTGTGGTGACATAGCCTGGATGCTGCATTCATTGACCTTTCAATACAGTCTCATAACCTTTGAATTTAGTGGCAATAAATCCAAAATTCTTAGATAGTTGACTCTGAGTTCTACTTAGCAACATGAGAATGGAAAAAGTGTTGCTACTTCTGGGTTGAACTATTCATGGCTCATGATATTTTAAATGTTTTTAATTACTGACCAGGTAATATTTATTATTTTAATAGTTATATTCAAGGCACAATTTATTTGTTCTGGCCTAATATAAAATTCATTTAGATCATGTAAGGTGCAAGATATTTAGTAGACATTAATATGTGATAGATGCTATCCATTCATTCTCTCATTCATTCATTTTAAAGGACTGAGGAGGGTAAAGTTTAAGAATATCAACTTTGGATTTTAAATATAAGGTTAGATTCAAACCCTGGGTCTAATTTTGATGGTTTTGTGACCATTGGCAGGTTTTTTAACTTTCCTAGGTTCCCTTTGCTAGCTCTAAATTAGGCTTATGACCTATTTCAAGAAGAGCTATGAGGGTTAAAATGATATTGAAATATAAATTCTGTGGCATTGTATGTGGCTCACAATAGGAGCTCCATATATGAAATTATTATTGTTTTTATATTACATAATTTTTGTTCTCAGGAAAAACTCCACTATTTGTCCAAGCAGCAGAGCTAGCTGGCACTGTTTACTGATGGCAACTACCTCGGTTAGCAGGCAAAGTCTCTATAGCATGCAAATCTAACCTATGAAGGGACATCATAAGAAGATGACAAGCCCTCTTATTTTATACCGAGTTGCACTTTGCTGTATGGATCTAAATGAAAGATGTTATATATTCCAGGTCTAGGTTATATGTATTCATTAGTAACATAGAAAGCTTGCTGTATTTATCCCGGTACCCTCTACTCTCATGATATCAGGGCCACTCAGCCTTGAATTGTCCCAGTCTGTAGGGTTAATTCCAATCTTATATGGCAACAACTTTAACAACGTTATTAACCTCCACTGTAGGATGCAACATAAAGTCACCTTTTACCGCTGCTGTAGTTTCCTCTTGGGTTCCGGGCTCACTCTGTGCCCTGGGTCACATACCTGGCTTTTTATCTTTCAGACTCTGCCTCTGTGCTTCTCTTGGTAACACGGTAAATCCAATTTCCAGAAGAAGTCAATGGTAATGGCATGTGTGCTGGCATTTGTTTAAACTGCTCTTGTATTCCTCGGCTCTGATGCCTGTACGTGTACACGCCTACTGCATTGGTAACTACATGGCTTTATATGGGTTTCCTGATGCTCACTGCATTCCATTGCCTTTGGTGAATATATTCCTTCCTGCCAGAGTGGTTTTCTTCTCAGCATCTGCAGTGGGAATATCTCCTTATAATCTCCCCCTCTCCAATGGCTGGGCCAGTTCCAGGTGCTGACTTTTTTCAGACTGCCTCATGCTGTGACACTTAACTGGGCCATACTTAGCCAAGTTCCAGGCTATGACTAATCCATTTTCAGTAGTTAGACAATGGAAAATTGTTCTAAGGTTATTGTCAATTTTACTGGGGACAAAGTATTTATTTTTATTCAATTGGTTTATTTGAGAGAAGCGCAATGCTTATTTTACTTAAATACTGTTGCATATGAGATTTTATTTGCTTAAGGGAAATAAGAAAATCATTTCACTTATTTTTTTGTTCATATTCACAATGGAAAACCAGATTAAGTTCTATAATACAAATAAATAAAAACTGTTTAATGGCTTGTCAGCTTGAACAATGACATGGCAAATGTAAAATTAAATTTTAATGCATTTTTGAAATATGAGGGAAGGGTAACCATACAAAAAGTCATATTATGAGCCCAGAAAGCATTAGCCATTTTTATAAGAATATTAATAATTTACCATTAAGAAAAGGTGAAATGAAAAATCATTACAAATACTTTGAAGCAAACATCTTAAAATATAACTTAGTGATTTGTAAATAGACTGTCGAATAGAGTCTTATAGCTTTGTTTGAAAACACATTTTAGTTTTAGAGACAGTCAGTTTCTACAGGATATTTTTAAAAGATGAAAGAATTTAGTAAAAGTACATACCTTTATATTTGTGGCAATAAATGACATTCATTTTAAAAGCCTAAAGGTCTGCACATTCCTTACCTCCTCTCTCCAATCTTCAACCCAATGAGAATGAAATGTGGCCACTGATGTGTCTATTTTCCTGGACAGAACATGTAGCAGAGCAAGAAGAGCACTCAAATACTTCACAAACGTATAAATACGGTGTCTGTTTTGTCACTTGAAATGCATCCGTGCCATTTGTCTATGATCACTCAGATTCCTGTTCTCGCTGGGGATGGAGAAGAGAGGATTGTCTTGTACAGGGATTTTGCAAACCTTGGCCATGTAAATGCTTTTAGACAGTTATTACAAAGCCCAATAATCACTTTGCAAGAGGAATTCTAAATTATGTGCCTTCAGGGTGAAATGCATTTTGTTCCTGGAATTTGATACTGCTTAATGAAGGCCCTGTTTTCTATGATACCAGATGGAGTACCATATTTCAAGGGCATACTCTTTAAATATTGGTATATTACTTCCTTTAATCTGAATAGACAGATATATTAACTAGGTTTTGCAGCTTTAATTTTTTAGGAGACTGAATCATTTGCTGTGGTTATGAAGTTATTAATATATCTTCTTTTAAAAAAGGTGTGCACGCTTTCTTAGATTCCTTAAGCCCTTATATCTTTCTTGCACAAAACAATAGCTATCTGTAGCAGCCACTTGCAGCCAGGTTGGAGTAACTGGTATCATTTAGCCTTGTCTTCCTGTCGTAAACAACTAGAATGTTGAGCAAAATATATGAACCAACTGTTGTCAGATACTGGACACAAGGCAGTTCCATTTGAGAAGGTTGAGGTGGGGCAGAGTATTGAAGAAAAGGGAGCTATGAAGAGAAAATGTTCCAGGATACCAAGCTGCACATCTGTAGACTGAAAGATCACAAAGCCATGCAAAAAAACATCTACCAGAAAGGCATAAATTGAAATATTCCTAGGGCTTACATATTGCTAGATGTTTGAGTTCCAACTAGCCAGAGTGGAGACACCTCACTGAACCCTTGGAGCATTCAGTAGCGACAACAGAGGGTCACACCTTGGTCATATGGCCAAACTATTCCTATGGTATCTTATGCTAACCAATCTTGAAGACTGACTGCCAAAACAAATCATGAAAACAAGCTTCAAAAACTGACTACCAAGACAAGGCACAACACTCTTTAAAAGAAGAAAATGAAGCCCAAACACCTAATCACATAATGTTCACAATGTCTAGTATCCAAGGAAAATTCATAGACCTGCAAAGAAGCAGGAAAAGGTGTCCATCAATCAGGATAAGAAACCAGCTGATAGAAACAGACCAGAAATGAGAGATAATTGAATTAGCATTAAAACAGATACTATAATTGAGTATAAATATATAAAGTTGAGAATAAACATAATGAAGAGAGAAATTAAAAATATTAAAAACACCCAACTGGAATTTCTAGAAATGAAAAATGCCATATTTAAAAAAAAAAACCCTTCAATGATCTTGAGAGAAGATTAGATACTAAAGAAAAAAAGATCAGTAAGTTTGAGGACTCTCTAATCAAGAGCACACAAAATGAACCACAGGGAGAACAAAAGGGTAAAAATATAGAGCTCAGTGACACATGGGGAAAGGCAAAAGAAGCCAAAATGCATATTGAAAAAGGAGAAAATGGTCAAAAAAATTAAATAACAGCTTAAAATCATCAAAATTTGTCATAAATTATCAAGCCACCCATCTGAGAAGCTCAACAAACCTGAGCACTATAAACAGAAAAAACCAAAGGAACATAATATTCAAATTGCTGAAAACCAGTAATAAGGAGAAACTCTTAAAGGCAGTCAGAGAAAAAACACATCTCATACAAGGGAAAATACGACTGTAAACTTTTTAATTTACAAAATGCAAGCCAGAAAATAGTAGAACAGTGCCATTAGAATTCTAAAAAAAAAATAAAATAAAATAAATGGCCAATCTACAATTTTCTACTGCAGTGAAAAGTCTTGAAGAGTGAAGGTTAAATAAAAACTTCTCAGAAAAACAAAAGCTCAGAGAATTTGTCATCAGAAATGTGTGTTATAAAAATTATTAGAGGAAATTCTTTTGGCTGAAGGAAAATCAAAACTATGACGAAACCTGGACCTGCATATAAGAAGGAAATGGGTCAGGATAGGTAAATATAAAAGAACTTTTTTCTTTCTTTTATTATTATATTATTTTATTTAAAAAAATGTCTTTTGAGAATATTTTAGTGACCTCAGGCTCGGCAGAGTTCTTATACATGACATCAAAAGAATGACCAATAAAAAATTAATGAATTATACTTTATCCATATTTAATATCTTTTGCTCTTGCAAGACCCTGTTAAGAGAATGAAAAGAAAGCTATGGACTGAGAGAAAATATTTTCAAACCTCATATGTGACAAAGAGTTTGGATCCAGAATATTTAAAGAATTCTCGAAACTCAACAATAAGAAAATATACAGCTTAATTAAAAAATAGGCAGAAAACATGAATAGATACTTCACTAAAGAGGATACAAAATGGCAAATAAGCACATGAAAAGATGTTCAATATTATTAGCCTTTCAGGAAATCCAAATTGAAACCATGATGAAGTACTAATTTGTATCTATTAGAGTGGTTAAAATAAAAAATACTGTCAATGCTAGGTGCTGGCAAGGAGAGAGAGCACTTGTAACTCTCATACATTGGGGATGGCATCAAACAACTGTATAGTCATTAGAAAATTATTTAACAGTTTCTTACAAGGTTAAACATACACAGACCACATGACCCATCAATCCCATTTGTGGGTATATGACTTAGAGAAATGAAAATTTATGCCTACACAAAAACTTACACACAAATGTTCATAGCATCTATATGCACAATTGCCAAGAACTGGAAAACACTCAAATGCTCTTCAACTAGTGAATGGGTAGACAAACCATTTCACATCCATAATATAAAATATTGTGAGCAATATAAAGGAACAAACTATTGATACACCCAACAACTTGGTTAAATTTCAAGTGCATTATTTTGTGTGAAAGAAGTCAATCTCAGAAGGTTACATGTACCATTATTTAAATTTATATGACATTCTGAAAAAGGCAAAACCATAGTGATAGAGATCAGATCAGGGGTTTCCAAGGATTAGAGGTTGGGGGTATGTGTATTTGTCAGGGTTCCTCAGAGAAACAGAATCAATAGGAATTTTATATTTCTTTCTTTGTCATAAGGAATTGGCTCATGTGATTATGGATGCTTACAAGTTCCAAGATCTGCAGGGTGAATTGGCAAGCTGGAGTCCCAGGAAAGCCGATGACGTAGTTCCAGCTTGAAGACTGGAGCAGGCTTGAGACCCCAGAAGAGCTGATGTTTTAGTTTGAGTTTGAAGATGGGAAAAAGCTAATGTCCCAGTTCAAAAGCCACTAGGCAGGATAAAATTCTCTCTTACTAAGGGAAAGGTCAGCTGTTTTGTTCTATTCAGGCCTTCAACTGATAGCATACGTCCCATTCACATTAGGGAGAGCAATCTGCTTCATTCAGTTTACTGATTTAAATGTTTAATTTATCCAAAAACACCCTCACAGAAACACCTAGGATAATGTTTGACCAAATATCTGGCACCCCATGGCCCAGTTAAGTTGACACACAAAATTAATCATCACAGGGTGTATCTACAGATTGGTAGCACAGGGGATTTGGGGGGAGTTTGCAACTTTTCTGTACAGGCATACCTCAGAGATGTTGTGGTTTGGTTCCAGACCATCACAATAAAGCAAATATCACAATAAAGCAAGTCACACAATTTTTTTGGTTTTTCAATGCATATAAAAGTTATGTAGTCTATTAAGTGTGCAATAGTATTATGTCTATAAAAACAACGTACATACCTTAACTAAAAGACACTTTACTGCTAAAAAATGCTAGCCATCATCTGAGGCTTCAGAGAGTTGTAATCTTGCTGGTAGAGGGTCTTATAAGAAGTGCAATATCTGCAAAGTGCAATAAAACAAGGTATGCCTGTCTGTATTCTGACTATGGTGGTGGTTACACAAATACATACATGGGTTAAACTCAAAGAACTGTACAGAAAAATTAAAATAAAGTCAATCCTACTATATAATAGTTTAAAAAGTTAAAGTAAAAATAAAGATAATTTTTTCTATAAAGATAATATACTTTGTTGTATATTTTGTAGCACATGGGGAAGTAAAACGTATCACAATAAGAGCAGAAAATCTGGAAGAGGGTAAATTGAAGCGTATTGTTTTTACATACATGAAGTGGCATCATATTTAAATATATGCTGTGATAACTTATGAATGCTACTGTAAACACTACAGCAACCAGCAAAAATAAAAATAAACAAGGACATATGCTAATATATCAAAAGAATAGATTATAAATACTTAATTCAGCCAAATGAATGCAGGAGAAGAGGGTGGGGGGAAGGAAACAAAGAACAGATTTTTAAATAGTAATGTGTTACACCGAAATACAACCATATCAATAATACATTGAATGTAAATAAACTAAACCCTCCAATAAAAAGGCAGAAATTGTCAGAATGGATTAAAAAACCAGAACTCAACAGTATGCTGTCTATAAGAAATGTACTTTAAATGTAAGAACACACATAATTGGTTAAAAGCCAAAGGATGGAAAATTACATAGTCTACAAATACTAATCATAATAAAGTTTGACTGGTGAACAAATTATACCCCAGGACAAAAACATTATAGAGTATAGAGAGTAAATTATAAAAATGATAGAAACAATTTGTTAAGAAAGCATTACCATCTTAAAGAAGGAAGCACCCATAACTAAGCTTCTAAATGTGTGAAACAAGTACTAAGAGGATTGAAAGGAGCAATAGATGAAACCACAATTGCATATGGAGATTTAAATGCTCCTCAATAACTGAGGTTCTGAGTTGACAGAAAAATCAGTAAGGATTACAAAACATAAACAATACCGGTATGACCTGATTGATATTTATAGAACAGTACACAAGACCAGAAAACACATTCTTTTCAAGTGACATGGAACATTAGGAAAACTAGACTCTGTTCAGGGCAATAAAAAAAATTCAATGAAGCTACAAGAACTTAAATCATACAGAGTATATACTCCATCCACAAGAAAATTAAGTTAGAAATGAAAAAAAGAAAAGCTATCTGGAAAACCACAAAACATTTGGAAAGTTAAAAACACTCTTCTAAATAACCCATGGGTTGAAGAGGAAATGACAAGATAAATTAGAAAATATTTTGAATTGAATGGCATTAAATCACCACACAACAAAATAATTGGGATGAAGTCCAATCAGCTCTTTGAAGGAAATTCATAGCGTGGGTACACACATCGTCAAATCCCATTGCACTATATGCTTAAAATGAGTGGGTTTTATTTTATGTAAAGTATGGCTCAATTAATTAAGAAAAATGGCTATTAACTATTGGGGAAACATTCCGTCAACTTGAGGGCTCAAGAGTATTTTCCTGAATATCACACTTTTTATTGACTTATATAGGACTGTTCATTATGCTTTAATATATTCATTATGCTTTAACTTGCTGAGTGTCTACTATTTTATAAACACTGTGCCAGTTGTCAAGGATGCTGGTGTTATTGGGATTGGTCTCTGCTTCCTTCCTGCCTGACACGCCACCTTGCAGGGCTGGAGCTGTGCTTGGCCATACAATGCCAGATGGTACCAAACCCAAACTGTGTATTGCTTGAGAGCAATGTCATCTATAAACAAAATTTCACACAAAGTGTCAGGCAAGCACTTGTCATTACAAAAATCAAAAAAGGCTGCAAATACACCTTCATCTATGCTTTTTCCAATTTTTATTCATTCTAAGCTTCTTTGGGGATCCTAAGAATAAACATATACCCTTCGTTTGGTCGTCCCACGTAGAAAATTTGAATCTTACTCAGTGATTTTGTAATGATCCTTGTCTTCAAGAAAAGAACTTTGAGCTCACAAGTCCTATGCCCCTGTAAGTCGATTCGAAGTCTGGGCTTGTGTGATATGGCCATGAGGATCACCTCTGCTAGAACCAACATCAGCAAAATGTGAGGGATAATCTAGATGATTATAAATATTTCTTTCCACTCTTAAACTATGACCAATTCAAAAACAAGAACCAGATATGTAAGTTTATTCATGGTCAACATCAGGGACTAGCCAGAAAAATCCTGATGTATTTCTCAACAGAGATATTGATTGACCAGAGTTTTTATATTTAGTCATTTAAGTCACTATTTTTATATTTAAATACTTATTTAAAGCCACAGGGGTTTTTTTGCAGTGACAGATTTCTAAATATGTCAACTAAATTTTATCAGATATAGAATAATTAATAAATAAAATGAATATGGATTAAAATGAGAGTTGGAGAGAAATATGTAAATTTAGTGAGCTGATTCTTTTTTTGTTGTTGTTTTTTGTGAGGAAGACCAGGCCTGAGCTAACATCCGTCGCCAATCCTCCTCTCTTTTTGCTGAGGAAGACTGGCCCTGGACTAACATCCGTGCCCATCTTCCTCCACTTTATATGGGACGCCGCCACGGCATGGCTGACAGGCAGTGCGTTGGCGGGCACTCGGGATCTGAACCCGCGAACCCCGGGCTGCCAAGCGCGGACTAAACCGCTACACCACCGGGCGGACCCTTGAATCAGAGAAAAAAACACAGAAAATGTTAACTCCTAGATAAGAGAGGCGAAAAACATTTATTTTAAAATTCACATTGCTGTTTTCAAAGAAACATTTGAGAGCTTATCTGTAGCTAAAGTGCTCTTCAGTAATAACTTGGTTTGGTAGGAAAAAAGCGAGGCAAAAAAAGTAAATGAGTTTAAAGGAAATGATGTAAATCATCTATGTGCCTATTTAAAACATTCTAAGTTTAGGAGATTTGAAAGAGAAAATATGGGGGATATGATGAATGAAACTAGTGTATACTGCATCCATCTTATTCTCTTTTTCTTCATCTCTTGTAATTCATGCTAATTTTTAGAAAATCTGTAACAACAAAAAGTATATTCAAGAAAAAAAATCAAATGTTAATTACACTACCATATTAACAGGATTATATTTTTGTATTGCAATCTACGAACATCTATTATTAAATTAGTATTTCAAATGTGCTATGACCAAAATATGGACAACATTCTATTATGTGAATGAACACTATTTTATTTAAATATTTCCTTATTTTTACTATACAGATTATTGTAGTATGTCTCTAAAGTAAATAATACACCAACCAACATCTTTGTACATAAATCTGTGTAGGTCAATCTGATTATTTCCTTATAAGCAACTCCCAGAAGTGGAGTTATTTGGTAAAAGGGAATCGATATTTTAAAGGCTTTTAAATGCATTTCCAATTTTTGTCAAGAAAGATTTTAACAATTTATAACGTTATCAGTAATATGTAAGCATGCTTATCTCACCATATCCTTGCTAATAATATGCATTAACATTTTTTTTTGCATATTTTGCTATCTGGAAAACTAATGGTTATGTAAGTTTTCATTAGTTTGATTAGCTGTGAGGGTAAAATGTTTTTTCATGTTATGCCATTTATGGTCTTACATTATAAATCATCTATTCGAGTGTTGTCCTTTAGAGGTAAAAATAGAGTCACATATTTTATTTTATATATTCCAGTAGTCACAATAAAAAAAGTATAAAGAAATGTGGAAAATTAATTTCTATAATTTAGTCTATTTAGCACAATTACCACTTCAACATGTAATTAACATAAAAATTATTAATGAGAAATTAAAAAATTTTAGCATACTAAGTCTTTGAAATCTGGTGTGTACTTGACACAATACATTTCAGTTAGGACTGGTCACTTTGGAAGTGCTCAATAACCACCCGTGGCTAGGAATAGCTGGTGGATAGAGCAGCTTTCGAAGGGTGATTTTTTTCTGAGCATTCTCATCTCAGGTGTATTTCTGAGACAACAAAATTAATTTAGAAGTGTCAAAAGTGGAACACGAAAATCGAGTCAATTTCTATTGGGTGTGAACCTAGACTTTCCTTACCTGATCATGTCTCTGTTTTTGCAAAAAGGGCAAGAGTAGATTCCTCTGTCAGGAGAGCCGTAACAGAAGATGAAGATCACCTCACATAAAAAGTTGAAGATGGAATCTTCTTCAGGGAAGTTGAGCTTGAGCTCAGCCATGGCACGCTAAGACCCCTCAGAAACAGGGAGTTCTTCGTCATCTTTAGTACACAGAACAATTCAGCCGTCCCAAGTCTCTAACCCACCCTGCACCCCAAATCCTCCTGAACTGGGGAGTGTGGAGAGGCCCTCTCGAACATAATGTATTCTCTAACAAAAGCATTTGGAATTATATATAGAAATAACTTTTGCTTGTTTTGCATCATACCAATGGTTATGGATTCTTGACTTTTTTCCATCCACTTGGTAACATTTCATTAAAATTCCTATTGGTTTCTCTATATTTTAAAAAATAATTAATGAAGTTATTTTTGTTGAATACACAGGCACACTATATTCGAAATCCCTCTGTCTATATAAAAACTCTTTATTCATATATATGTGTATTTATATATTGATTTATATACAAGATATGGAATAAAATAATTATAAATATTTTATAATTAAATATACATATCCATCTATATGTAAATATGTATACTTTGTATATATATATATATATATATATACACATATCTATGTAATTTTCTTGTTAGCCAGTCAGGTAACAAACACTTGTAATGCTAAAAATTTATTGAAATGATGAACTACTGAAATCAAGTAATGTATCATTTACTTACATGAGAGATGAATTTTTTTCTCAGTATGGACTAATATTCTTAGAGAAAATATTGGTCCCTGGAAGGGCTTGAGGAACGTTCCTGACTGAATAGAAGACACGCCTCCCTGAAGCCAGCACCTTGAGCAGGGCTGAGCGGGCTAGAGGGCCTTGGTGTGCTTACCCTATGTTGGCAGAGACATGGGGCATAAAAAAGACAGAGCTTGGATGTATTTGCTGATTCTTGAGTCTTCAGATTTTCTGGGGATATCTGCCCCGGTCTTTGCCCCTGCTTGTTTAAAACTGTGGCCTTCAGAGACAGTTCATTGGAAGCAGGACATGGCACTCATCATTTTCCTTTGCTCTGGAGGGAAGAGATTCCTGTATCTCCAGAACGCCCCTCTAGAGGCTCTTCCTGGGCCTGGAGTTCGCCCTTACACTGATTTTCCTTCCAGGCTTGAAGTCCAAGTTAAGCCCCAGTTTCTTCTCTAGGATCTAGTCAATGGCTGTTGGGAGCTCCTGAACGCCAGTCCCTCACTGTGTACACGGACAGGTCTGCCTTCTTTCAGGTTGGGCTTTGCACAGAGATTGACGGTCACCTTGTTTCCTAAAGAGGGCCTCCATTCTTTTGCCTTTTTTCCTTTTATGAAGCCAAAGAAAAAGGTCCCCCATCCATTTTCCGAAGTGACTTTCTCAAGGAGAATTTCCTTCTGTGGCAGAAACTGGAGCAGCTTCCTCACAGGGTATCTGCCAAGCCCCTGGCTTGAGCCACGTGGTTTTTCCCTTTAGTCTGAGGGATCCCGTGAGCTGCATGACCTCCTCCACGCGTTCCTGTTTTGATTCCCTAGGGTCCTTTCTTTCTTGAATCATGGCTAAATTCTTGTCCTTCCTGAGGCCTGGAACTTAGGGATCTAGAGCTCTAGCTGCCACTGACTGCTCCCTATGGGCTCCACGTAGAATTTCAGTTGACATGTCCTCACTAGGCATGCTCTGAGGATGGAACTATAGGATATTAGGAATTAAGCTACCAGAGACAAAGTAGATTAAATTCAGTGACACACCCTGAGCGTCATTCTTCAATTGGACTCATGAGAAAGCTGCTCTGTACGGTATGGCTGTGCTGGTTCTTGTACAACAAATACTCTCTGTGATGGAGGGCATTATTTTCTCACTGGAGCCCTTGGACTATGCTGATCCAAACTGGCTTGTAGGAGTTTCCAGATCACTGGCTTCCAACGTATCTCTTGATGGTGATTGAGGAGTGGGGATTTCTCAGTCTGACCATCTCACTGGACTCTGCCCCTTGAGGGAATTTCTAAATTCATATCGAACATCCTTTTTGTTGGAGTATTGCAGTTCCATGCTCTTGTGGCTGCACTCCCACTTTCATCCCTTGGTTCAATTTCTGCTGTTGCTTGACTTGTCAGCTCTGGGCTTCATCATTTGGTCACCATTATGGTTTCACTCACCAGGAATTGTCCATGATGCCAGGTGCAAAAGTCTGAAAAGTTGATCTGTTATGCTTCCTGGTCTGAGTGGTCTCTGTGTTCAAGATCCATATCAGAGGGTGAATGTTTCATGGCCACTTAGACTTGCTTACCTACAGGTGAGAGCCAGAAAGAGGACTATCCAGGATGGGAATGAAATTTTTGGGGGGGATTGTGTAGTCTCCTTGACTTGCCTGAGGGTTTCTTTCAAAAAGTTGGGCACCCTTGACTGTGAAGTCAACTTCAGAACATGGGTGGCTGAGAAAGGAAAGGCAGGTTGGGGAAGGGCCCCAGATTGGGCCTTTCTCAACTTAAAGACACAAAGAGGTTATAGAACCTTGTGAGTTGGGACCCATCTCTTGCTTGCTTGACCTTATAATAAGGACTTCTAGAACTTGTCAAGTACCTGGATCAAGGAAGAGAAGCTAACAAGAGATATTCAGGATATTCATTGAGATATTTCCTCAAGTGTGTCAAAATTCTGGTTTCCAAATAGGTATGGGATTTCCCAGAAGGGGACAATGTATAGATGGCAACAATCCACGAACAACATATAGACACATAAATTCTATCCTGACTGATCTGCTCAAATTTCTTATTTAGATGTACTTTTAGGGTGTTTTCCAACTGCTTCTGGTCCAGGTACTCCCTTGAGCCCTTTGATAAGAAGTGATCTGGGTCATTCGCTAGTAGCTCACCAAGTTTTCACTTTTTGTCTACTTCTCAGAATCAGCCCACAAACCCTTCACTGGCTGACCTTCTGAGGTTATCTTTTGGTCTCCTCTCCATGCTAAGCCCCAGACACTTCCCTAGATCATTTCATGACTGAAACTTTGCTTGCATTTTTAAATGGAAGCTCCCTGGATACCTCCATGCAATTTTCCTTAGATCCTTGCTGCATTGGTTTTTCAACATAGAAGGCCATGGGACTCTGTGTTTGTCCTTTGGCTGTGCTGATTGCAAATGGGAAAATCTCCAGGAAGGACAGACTTTTACACAGCCACAGGAGGCCAGGTTGTACTGGGGAAGGTTGGAAGCCCAAGGGTAAAAGGCTTCTTGAGATCTTTGGAATACAGAGGATAAATCTCGCCAACTTCCCAGCTGATTTTGCAAAGTGCCATTCCAGTTGTTGAAATTTAGTCAAGATTAGATATTGTACCTCATTATAGGCTCTGGGAAAGGATACTCTATAGGCCAAAGTTTGCCAATTGAAGTTGATTCTGGGACTAAATCTGAGCCTGAGGCAGGGACTGGGATCAGGGAGGGCAAAAGACGTCCTCAGAGATTGCGAACATTCTACTTTATGTAAATAGCAGATTAAGATGCACTCTGAGAGACTTTAGCTTTGAACAGGCTAAACTTTATCTTTTAATGGTCACCTTTAGTCCTCTTGCCTCTGCATTGGTACTGAGAGACAAGAAAATAATGAGGGGCTGGGACTCAATTCTCCCTCTCTCTAGGCAAGTATAGACATCCATTATTCATATGACTTTCTACACGGAATAGCAAGGTCTCCGTATTTCTTTCCTGCAATTCATTTTTATATGGATAAAATATTTTCTGTTTCCTTCTTTGCAAAACTCAAAGAAGAGAATTCTATGTAAGATAGTTCGTTGATTTTTTTTTTTTTTTTTTTAGCCCGTAGCTGTTGATCTGAAACCTCAGGAGCTTCCTGGGTGAAATGTGAAACTGGCTTGATACATGGAGGTCAAGGAGATCCTGAAGAAAGAGGCAGGCCACTCCAAATGGGTAGGTGGCAGGATTAATAAGCAAGGGAACTTACATATGAGGCTTGTCTTGGGCGGCTGCAAGGCGAGTAGATCTCTGCATCCACCTGCTACAATCTTAAAGTTCATATAGAGGCCTTAACTGAGTTCAGTCACTCATTCAGTCCAGATTGTCTCAACAATGCATTGCTCTCTCAAGGCTGCATCCTTGAAAATAGCTCCACCTGTGGAAATGGTGGGAAGAATGTACATTCAAAGCACAGGGGAAAGAGTGAGGAGCCTCCGATTGCCAGGTTCCAGCTCGAGGGTCAACTGGGAGTCACCTTCCTCTTGATGACCTCCTCCAACAGTAGCCCTTTGTTGTCAGATGGCATAGAATCTCAGAACTCCAGGTGCATGTGTGCTCCATCAGACTGCATTCTCCTTGAGGACGAAACTAGAGCTCTAGCATCTTAGCAGAGGATTTTCACAGGTTTGGGACTGCTCTAGCAATCAGCTATAACACAGCAGGAAAGCTTCACCTAGGATATCCGAAAGGTAAAAATGACATGAGTAAGTGTGAGGGACTCTATTCTCTTTTATAGATATCCTAAACTCTCCCAATAATCTGATCTAGGGCCTCTAAATCACTGCATTTGGGGTTTTACCCTAAAGCTTTAACCACATCGAGGTACATGATCTGTCAGTTTCTAATAGGAAATCTGATCCTCACTCAAATCTCTGCCTCGCTCAACTTACCCCCCTAGAATTCTGACTTTATATTCTTTCCTGAGACTTTACATATCAGATATCTCTCTACGTCAAGTAATTGATTGAGAAATATGGGAAGAAAAACAAAAAATAGAGTCAGACTCTGATGGATGTGTGTCTAGGATGCCCTTACCTGACTCATGACTTGATTTTTCTGAAATAATGTTGATTCCTCTGTAGGCAGCAGAGTAATACAAGGAGGAAGCCCATTCACAGAAAAAAGTAGAAAACGGATCAATGTCCCAGCAGTAGAGCTTGAGCTCAGCCATGGAAGATCTTCACTTAAAAAGAGATAGCCTGAATATTATTCAGCCTTAAAAAGGAATGAAATTCTTATGGATGCTACAACATAGATGAACCTGGAAAACATCTAAGTTAAATGAGCTAGACACAAAAGGGCAAATATTGTATGATTCCACTTATAGGAGGTACCTAGAATAGGCCAGTTCATAGGGACAGAAAGTACAATAGATGTCACCAGGGGCTGAAGGCAGTGGGGACTGGAGAGTTATTGTTTTATGGGTACAGAGTTTCAGTATGAGATGATAAAAAAGTTCTGGAAATGGATAGTGGTAATGGGCACATAACAATCTGAATGTACTTAATACCACCAAATGGTACACTTAAAAATGGTTAAAATGGTAAATTTTATGTTTATATATTTTACCATAATAAAGAAAGGAGAAGACCCTCCATCATCTGAAGTACACTGAAGCACCTCATGCACTCTAGTCAAGAGTGTCTAGACTTTCATCACTGAGCTACACAACACTTACAAGAGGTTCTCAAAGGTGAGGAAGGAGAAAAAAGGAGGAGGTGATTCTATAGTCCCTCCATCTATTCTTCTTGGGCCACCTAGATCTTTCCATTCTTCTCTAGGCTTAGCTATTTTCTAATTCCATCCCTTCTTTGAATCATATATTTACTTTAGTGCAATTTTCTATTTATTCTGCCTTTATCCCAGATATTATCTTGGTCCCCCTTTACCACGTAGAGATTTTTAGCTTGAAACTCACCAATACTGCAGTTTTTGAAAGTCTTAATTCTCCCTGGAATTTTTGCTAATTCCCCAAGATTTACACTCCAGCATTTCCTTTGTCCTCAACTTCAGCTTCTCTACGTAGTCTGTTTTTGCCTTAAATCAAACCGCACATAGTCCTCTTTTAATTTCCCCCCAAATAATCCATACAGATGGAAAATAATTAGTGAGAAATGTAACAGTTACCAAAGTACTGTAAGACTGAAAAAGAAAGAGACAGGTGCATAGAAAACACCATGTTAACTACTTAAAAATCCCCTCTTAGTATGTATGTCACAAAGTCCTTTTGGGATACTCTATCCTTGAGGTCTCTCAAATCCCACTCTCGCAGGTATCCAGGGCCTCATTTCACATGTCCCTCTCACCTCTTTGTCCAAAGTCGTCTTCATGATGACTCCTCCAGTTAACATTTACATTTCTTGTGTCCAGAGAAATTCAGCTCTCCCAAGTCTCTATCTCAAATTCAGCACTCCCCAAACCATCCTCCCTTGAGAAGAGGGTCTTCTTTTTCCCCTGCAGATTTATTTTTTCTTTTTATATATTATTTGGTTGCAACTTTATTAAGATATTACTTATATACCACAAAATTCACTCTTTTAAAATGTAGGTTCAGTTAGTATATTCACAGAGTTGTACAAATATCACTTCATTTTAACATAATCCAATCTCTTATAATAGCAGTTAGAATCACATAGAGCAAGATATACAATGTATTTTGTTTGTTCCAATTCATATCTATTGTTACTCTATGAAAAATTTCCTGACTTTTTCCATCTACTTTGTAACTTTTTACAGAAATTCCTATCAGCCTTTCTATACTATTAAAAATGATTAATGATATCATTTTCATTGATGACTTTTATGTATCTGTTTTATCTCCTTATACTAGCCAGTCAGATAACAGAGTTGTAGAACTTATGGCTTTGTTATTAAGGTTATAAACTGTTGAGATTAAGCATGTATTATTCCTTAGTCTGTTTTCTTCCACTAGGGCAGCCAGTCTTCCCTATCCATATGATGAGGTTTGTTAGATCTCACAGCCCCTTTCTTTGCCTATCTTCTACATCAACAGCTGCTCCATAGTCTTGCATGACCTGGGGAGTCTATGGACTCCCTTGTGGACCTTGCAAGTCCATCGTCTCCCTATCTGTTCTTCCTTGACTTCAGGAATTCTCATATTCAGAGACATCCCTTTACATATCCTTGCATCTCTTGTAATGTCCTTTATGGACTGGTTGCCCATCTGACTGGCATTAAAGGCCTCAAGTTTCACAGATTTAAGAACACGTTATAAACTTGGTGCAAAGATAAGTTCCAGAAGAGTTTTCAGGTGAGGAGAAGAAACTATAAAAATGGTCCACCACGTATATTTTCCCAAAATGTGAATATTGCAAAGAGAATGCTGAGAAAGGCTGAGATTAAAGGACCTTAAAGATCAAATGGCAACTAAATACAGTATGTGATTCTAGATCTGCACTGTCCAATACAGCAGCAACTGGTAATGCGTGGCTATTAAAACTGATATTAATGGAAATTAAATAAAATTAATAATTCAATTTCTCAGTTACAGTAGCCAGATTTCAAGTACTCAGTATCTACTTGTGGCTAGTGGTTACTGCATCAGACAGGGAAGGTCTATCCATATACTTTTCACTTTTGCTCTTGGAGTATGTAATTCTTTTGGAAGAATTCTTGGGCTCAATGTCAGCTACTTCGTAAACACTTTAGTAACATATCTTTGTAGTGAAATCTCTGGTCCTCAAACAGTTTATTCCTGTGTCTGCTAAATTTGCAAAGTCTACCCCTGTAAATATTTGGAATAAGAATTGCTTGATATTTATTTCAATTTTCTGGGTTATTATGACTGTAAAATGCAATTTGCACACCACTTTTTAAACAGAAACTCTTGCTTTAAGCAATGAAAATAATGGCTAATAAGGAAAATTAAAATCACCATAAATTCAGCAGTGCTATTGGGAGTTTGTAGTTGTGGCTACCAACAAAAGGGAATTTTAAAATGACCATCTTTTCTAATTTTAACCCCCCCTTAAAATTCTTAAAGTAAACATATGTTTCAGAATATCAATTTTTACGGAATGATCTTGTTTTAGCAAGAAAATCAAGTGATGCACTTAACAAAAATGTGCAAAAATTCTTTCTTATGACAAGGGTCTTGCCTATGAGCTTTGAGTGTCATTAACAAATATCACGGTGCTCAATTTTCATTGTTCATGGAAGACCATGGTAGTATTGTGTTAGTAAAGAGCACAAATGCCTAATTTTGAAGAGTAATCTTTTTGCTGTTATAATCTATACATCAGAAACAAACTCAGTGCATATTTCTGGCTTTTGGTAATAGTAAAGTCATTTATCTAAAGAATATTATTTATAAATGTTTGGAGGCAATGGAGAAAAACTCAGTAAAAAGAAATCAAACCCAGTGTTGGTTTGGGTCTTAGGGTCAGTTAACACTATCTTGAAAGTTGTTGCTTTGTTGGGCTCTCTGGGAGTTTCCTGGGTAATGACCAAATATGTTCTGAGAGAGGGGTAGAAGAGGCCCCCATTATTGGGGCAATATGTCATCCTGATGTAGCAACCAACTAGCCTTCCTTTAGCTCTGATTAAACAAACTTTTTAGAGAGTTCAAATTGCAACAAATCATAGGTTTTTAATTAAAAGAATCTGATTGGTAATTTCAATAGGAATATATTAATCAGTATCTTTGGGTCAACTAGCTTTAGTTTTGATGTTGCATAGATTTCAGCACGGGTATGCATAGATTATTGATTTTGAATTTTTTTGTTGGGCACCTACTATTACGCCTACCATATAATATCTGCTCAAGAAATGTTGAATGAGTAAATAAATTAATGATTTTTTTAAAATGTGCTTTTGAATATGAAAATACAGTTACACCTAACATGTCTCTAGGAGCAGTTTCAGTAAAATACCACATGATGGGGTTGCTAGTCTATGAACAAGGACTTTAAAAAGAAAATACCCTCACTGCATTTCTGGTTAGGGTGAAATAATTTAGGGCTAGGTAGAAAACATTAATTAAAAAGTTCTCCAAAAAGACCTCCTTCCTTTTTTGGGTTAAACATTGTATAATTGTTTTAAAACAGATCGCTTTAAACAAAAAAACAAAAACAAAAACTTAAGCAGTAACACTCAAATGTGAATTAGATCTGAATTACCCAAGGAGTTAAAAAAAACACAGATCTTATTACCTTACCTGGGACCTTCTGAATCAGAAATAGTTGGAGTAGGAGGAGGTAAGGGGATCCGTACTGAAAAAAAACAGAAAACCCTCAAACCACCTCAACAGATTCTCTTTCTCAGCTAGAATCGAGACTCTAAATTAGTAGAATTTAATATTAAATTTATTAAATTTTTGCTCATTGTAAATGGTATGTTGGAAGGAAGTGGGAAAATTGTTTGGCAGCAAAAGAAAAGGACTTGCAACAGCATGAGAGACAAGAAAGACATGGTAAAGCAAATGGGATAATGCAGAAGTTATACAATTGAGGGACCGTTTAGTGTCTGGGCAATCATTTCTATAACTGTCTCTGGTCCTTAGGATTATAATTCTTTTAATGCACATTACAGTCATTGACATTCATAATGATTCCATGGAGTCATTTGTTTCCAGAATACTTTATAGTACATTTTTAAAGATATCTACAAAAATGGAAACCACCACCACCCATTAAAAAAAAAAGTTCAGAGTCATCTCTTCTACTCCTCAAAGTTGCAATTTATAAGGCAGCCTCTTTATCTCCTATCATTCAGTAGAACTTCTGGGATAAATTTTGTCTCCTTTCTACTTTGAATATTTGTTTATACATCTCTGAATGCTAAGGACAGGGTCTATATCCTACTTATCTCTTTCTTTTTTTGCGTTTAACACAGTGTTTTACCGAAGATAGACATTTGATTTATTTGACTTTGAATTGAGCTCAGATAGTTGGAAAATTCATTCATACCTAATTCTCCTGAAATGCCCAAGAATTGAGGCTTATTTGATTATTATTTTTTTTATTATGTGAAGAGGGAAGAGACTTGTATGGAATGACTTCTCTAGAAGTTGTCTCGCTAGGATTCTTTCTTATTTCTCAGTGCTATGACTCTATATCTCAATATTCCTTTTCAATAAAAACCAATAAAGTATCTTCAGAATACATCAAGTGCTTTAATTTATTAGATTACACAACAGTAGTATAACATGTACATATATCTAATATAACATGTAGATCACAGAATAGTAGATAAATATATTCAAAAATTACCAGAGTAAATTGAATTTTAAAAAGGGGTATCTTCCTAAATGTATTATAAGCTATGAGAAATACATATGAGACTCTAAAAAGAACTATATAATATTCCTCAGAATTGAATGTTTTATTAACTCTCCTAATTTTTGAGTAAAGCATTTTGGGTGAAGGATTTGCACCTAGAGAGGGAAGAGAATCTAAAATATTTATTTTCATGATGTTTTCCTCCCAGTTTTGGTTCTAATGATATTAAAATTGCATGGAGATTGATAATTCAGTCAGATTTAACTTCTGTTAAAAACTAGTCAGTGTCAGATTTATGCATGATTCATGTTTTGCTAAAATATAATTAGCATTGGGAAAAGACAAGGCACATGAGACGTAAGGAAATCATCTTGCTGGTTTACGATTGTTTTTTCCAGATATGCTGGGTAGTGTATACGTTTTAGGTAAAAAGGAATTTCAATTTACAAATGTAATTCTGCCCATCTATTATGTGGTAGACTTAAAATGTGATTTGTTCAAATATTTTCTCTCATTTTCTTCAATTAAATTTCACTTTATGATAGTCAATTAGTTATGACCCCAATGAGCATAAGGCAAAAATGATAGTAGAGTTTTAATTTAGTGCTTATAAAATCAACAGAGCTGAGAAGGGGCCTCCTATAGCTTATTTCACTGACAATTTAATTAGAATTTGAAGATATACTTTTGAGCAAACTTCAGTGCATGTATTAGCTAAGATTATGTAACATCGAAAGCATCTGCAAATATCTTCAGAGACTACCCTTTCTTTTTGTTGTACTCTAAATGTTTATAAAATGCTAATAAGGCAGCTCCCATCAAACTGCGATCCTTCATTTTCAGTATTCCAAACAAGGCTGTGTGACCTCCTGTTATTTGTGACTCAGATGTGGTCTTTTAAGCATCGTGCTGCTTTGTTTAGAATTATTTCTCTACTAACTGAAGCCATCTATTAGCACTCCTGTTCTGGTACCTTGAGAAAGTTGAGCCAGAACTGAGACTCAGAATGCCTCTTTAATATGCATCTGTGTAATATACTATACTACACTATACTATACTATAATATGATATAGTGTATGTGTGTATATATGTATATATATACCTCAATCCACTCCCAGGGAGACCAAAAGCCTTCATACATCTCAAGTTGGGAGACAAAAGGGGGGGCCATATGGCTGACCAGTCAAAATAAAACAAAACAAAAAGAACAAGTATTAAGGTGAAGATTGTGCAGTGAGAAGAGAAAGTCCATGTGTGTCTTCTTTAAGGAGAAAGGGTAGGCTGCTAGCCCTATGACTAGAAGCAGTCATCCACTTGTGCAGTCTGATTTGAAGGGTCTGTGAAGGCTTAGTGCCCTGGAGTTGACTCCTAGCGACCCCGTGCACAGCAGAGCTGAACCCTGCCTGGTCTTTTTTACGCCATCTTCTCACCTTCTGGTGCCATATCAGACATCGTAGGGTTTTCATGGCCAATTTTTTCAGAAGTTGGAGACTAGGTCCTTCTTCCTAATTTGTCTTAGTCTGGAAGACTCCACTGAAACCTGTCCACCACTGGTAACCCTGCTGGTACTTGAAATACTGATGGCACAGCTTTCAGCATCACAGCAACACACAGCCACCACAGTTGATTCCCTGACCGGGAAACAAAGCCACAGCAGTGAGAGCACAGAATCTTAACCACTAGGCCACCAGGGCTGGGTCTATGAAGGCTACTTCCCACCAAATAGTTTACTGCTCCATTGCTTGTATTTAATGCTTGAGCACTTACTGGGTGCAAGACACCGTGCTAATGTGGGTGGGTAGAATGGTTTAAAAAAAAGGAAACTTTTAAAAGAGATTAAATTTTAAAAATAAGATAACAGAATTTTCAAAAAGTTAACTCAATTTCTGTACGCATTTTCCTTTTTCTTTTGAAAGAAACCATCATTATTTAAGAAAGACCTGAGTGAAGCTTTGGTATAGAAGCTAAGACCCTGAGGCAAATATTAGTGAATAAATAAACTAATCAATATTCTAACAGTTTTATCTTAGAAATACATGAGAATTTGGAAGTGGATGAAGAGAATACCAAAACAGCGGAGCATTGCAGTGGTTGGTTCAAGGACTTTAATCTAAAATTTACTTGAAATTGTCTATATTTCTGGGAGAAAAATCCTTACTGTCTCACTAAGCAGTCAGGTCTGCTACACACTCTAATTTATTGCAAGTTTTATACATATGCATATGGTATGTAAACTAAAAAAAATGAAGGCTTTCTGTGATGTACAACAAGCTATGAGCCAAATTATTTTAGTAAAGGGAGAATTCAGAAGTACAGGTAAGATAATTGTGAGTGTATAAGCCTGCTGGGAATTCGTAGAAAACTTGGAGAGAGACTGTACTCCCAAAGTGCCTAGAATGTGACCTTATTTAGCTCTTGATTATCAGATAGACTATAATTTCTATTTGGGTTTTAATAATATGCAGTCACTAAGATATATAACTACTATACTTTTATTGGGCACTTCATATAGTATCACTCAATATTCACAACAACCTTATGAAGTAGACATTATTTTCTTTTTTAGATGTGGCTCAAAAAAGTTAAGACATTTGTTCAAAAATCACACATATGTAAAAACCTAGACTCAAACCCAGGTGTATCTGATTTCCAAGCTATTCTTTCCTCTACACCACATATATGCATTTATTCAGAGTTAAAATAAATGTGTGTTTTAATTTGTGAGTTATCCATAGCAGTGGATAATAAAAGCAACAATGAAATATGTAGTGCAAGGCTAAGTTGGAAAGGGTCACCTCACGGATGCACAGGCATGGAAAGAGTCTTAGAAGTGGAGGGGCTTGCCTGACACCTGGGGGAAAGGGAACCACGTGAGGTTGTGGAGGTGTCCAAAGACACCAGGAGTGATGGGGATGACAGCGTAAGGAGAGCCACAAGGACTGAAAAGTCAGGGGGAACGGCACTGAAATTCAACTTCGTAATTTTGGCTAACATCCAACCCTGGCTACGTCTTGCAGTTTATGGTTTAACTCCTTCTCTGGTCAAAAGATTGACAACCTGGGTGACCTTCTCTTTTCAGGAGCCCTCAGTTGAATTCATGGCAGCGGATGTGAGTCATAAAGCATAGAGGAATTGTTTAAAAATCTTATTTTTTGTCCCCAAACTGACAAAAGGTCTGGGATGCAAAGGTCAGCGATTACTGTAGCAGAAAAAATGCTCCTATGTGTTTTCAATTAGTTGGCTGAGAGACCACAAGCGCTGATTAATGATTGCCCTCAAGGAGAAGGAGTCTTTGGGACTCCACATTGTCTGAGCCTGAGCCCATTTAAATGCACATGCCTTGGAGGTGATGCCTATAGGCCAAGGTCATGACTGCTCACGGACCTTCGAAAAGCCTTCAGATAAGTGTTGGTTTCAACGGACAATGAGAGAGAAACAGGCTTTGCAAATTTTCAGCCCATACTCTATTTCCAGGGTTCTATCTTGGAAGAAGAAAAGAAAGATATGGAAAGGGGAGAGAGGACGTGAAATGATTGAACTATTCAAAATTAATTTGAAGGGCTAATTAGATGTAATTGGATGAGTTGCTAGACACGAATCAAAATCAAAAGCTTTTCTTTCTCCTTCTTTTCTCTAAACCTCCTTAGAGATTCTTCTCCAATTTGGGCTCATGTTGGCCATTGCAGTTCATGTCGTTGAATATAATTTAATACCACACTCCTTTAGGTAGTCCGTCTCTAAATTGAGCAACAATGTAGACATAGAATTATAAAATCACAGTAAAGGCACATTGGAAGGTCATCCATTTACTGTTTTGTTTTTAAAGTGAAGTGCAGTTGACATACAATGTTATATTAGTTTCAGGTTACAACATAGTGATTTGACATTTATATACACTATGAAATGATCACCACAGCAAGTCTAGTGACCATCCGTCACCACACAAAGTTACTGTAATATTATTGACCATATTCCCTGTGCTGTACATTACACCCCTGTGACATTTATTTTACAACTGGAATTTTGTACCTCTTGATTCCCTCACCTATTTCACCCATTCTCTCATCCTCCTCCCATCTGTCCACCACCGATTTGTTCTTTGTATCTGGAGTTTGTTTCTGTTTTGTTTTGTTTGTTCACTTATTTTGTTCTTTAGATTCCACATATAAATGAAATCATGTGGTATTCGTCTTTGTCTGACTTATTTCACTTAGCATAATACCCTCAAGGTCCATCAAATGGCAAGATTTGTCACAAAGGGCAAGATTTCATTCATTTTTATGGCTGACTAATATTCTATTGTATATATATATATATATATATATATATATAAAACACATCTTCTTTATCCATTTTTCTATCAATGGACACCTAGGTTACTTTGATCATGGCTATTATAAATAATGCTGCAATGATTTTAGGAGTACATGTATCTTTGAATTAGTGTTTTTGTTTTCTTTGGGTAAATACCCAGAAGTTCAATTGCTGGATCAATGGTAGCTCTATTTTTAACTTTTTTAAATTAAAAAAAGTTTTCCATAGTGGCTGCATCAATTTGCATTCCCACCAACAGTGTTTGAGGGTTCCCTTTTCTACACATCTTGCCAAGACTTGTTATTTGTTGTCTTTTTGATAATAGCCTTTCTGACAGGTGTAAGGTGATATCTCAGTGTGGTTTTGATTTGCGTTTTCCTGATGACTAGTGATGCTGAGTATCTTTTCATGTGTCTGTTGGCCATCTGTATGTCTTCTTTGGAAAAATGTCTATTCAGGCCCTCTGGCTGTTTTTTAATCAGATTGTTTGCTTTTTTGATATTGAGTTATATGAATTCTCTCTATATTTTGGATATTAACCCCTTATCAGATATATCATTTGCAAATATCTTCTCCCATTCAGTAGGTTGCTTTTCTTTTTGTTGATGGTTTCCTCCATTGTGTGAGAGCTTTTTAGTTTGATGTAGTCTCATTTGTTTACTTTTGCTTTTGCTGCCTTTGCCTGAAGGGACAGATGCAAAAGAATTTTTCTAAGACCGATGTCAAAGAGCTGACTACCTATATCTTCTTCTAGGAGTTTTATGGTTTCAGGTCTTACATTTAAGTTTTTAATCCATTTTGAGTTATTTTTTGTGTATGGTGTAAGAAAGTGGTCCAGTTTTATTCTTTTGCATATAGTCATCCAAATTTCCCAGTACTATTTATTGAAGTGGCTGTCTGTTTCCCATAATATATTCTCATCTTCTTTGTCATAGATTAATTGACCATACCTGCATGAGTTTATTTTTGGGCTCTCCATTCTGTTCCATTTATCTATGTGTTTGTTTTCATGCCAGTAACATACAGTTTTGATTACTATAGCTTTTTTATTTTTATTTTTTGTGAGGAAGACCAGCCCTGAGCTAACATCCGTTGCCAATCCTCCTCTTTTTGCTGAGGAAGACTGGCCCTGGGCTAACATCCGTGCCCATCTTCCTCTACTTTATATGGGACGCCACCATGGCACGGCTGACAAGCAGTGAGTTGGTAGGCGCCCGGGATCTGAACTCGTGAACCCTGGGCTGCCAAAGCGCAAACTAAACTGCTGCTCCACTGGGCCAGTCCCTGATTACAGCTTTGTAGTATAGTTTGAAATCAGGAAGCATGATACTTCCAGCTTAGTTCTTTCTCAAGATTGTTTTGGCTATTCAAGATCTTTTGTGGCTCCATATGAATTTTAGGATTCTTTGTTCTAGTTCTGTGAAAAATGTTATTGATGTTTTGATAGGCATATCATTGAATCTGTAGATTGCTTTGGGTAGTGTGGACATTTTAACAATATTAATTCTTCCAACCATGAGCACAGTATATCTTTCTATTTATTTCTGTCATCTTGAATTTCTTCCATCATTATCTTATAGTTTTCAGAATACAAGTCTTTTACCTCAAGGTATTTTTTGATTTCCTCTTTGATATTTTCATTGTTCCACAGTTGTTTAGTAGCATGTTGTTTAGCCTCCACGTGTTTGTGTTTTTTCCAGTTTTCTTCTTGTAATTGATTTCTAGTTTCATACCATTGTGGTCAAAAAAGATATTTGATATGATTTCAATCTTCTTAAATCTACTGAGACTTGATTTGTGGCCTAACATATGATCTATCCTGGAGAATGTTCCATGTATACTTGAAAAGAATGTGTATTCTGCTGTTTTTGGATGAATGTTCTGAACGTATCTATTAAGTCCATCTGATCTGTTTAAGGTCAATGTTTCCTTGTTGATTTTCTGTATGGATGATCTATCTATTGATATAAGTGGGGTGTTAAAGTCCTCTACCATTATTGTATTACTGTCAATTTCTCCCTTTATGTCTGTTAATACTTGCTTTATGTATTTAGGTGGTCTAATATTTGGTGCATAGTTATTAACAAGTGTTACATTCTCTTGCTGGGTTGATCCCTTTATCATTATGTAATGCCCTTCTTTGTTTCTTGTTATAGTCTTTGTTTTAAGTATGTTTTGTCTGATAAATGCATTGCTACACCAGCTTTCTTTTCATTTCAATTTGCATGGAATATCTTTTTCCATCCTTTCACTTTCAGTCTGTGAGTGTCTTTAGATCTGAAGTAAGTCTCTTGCAGGCAGCATATAGATGAGTCTTACTTTTTATCCATTTATTTCCCCTATGTCTTTTGATTGGAGCATTTAGTTCATTTACATTTAAAGTAATTATTGATACGTATGTATTTATTGCAATTTTGGTCATTGTTTTCTGGTTGTTTTTGTAGTTATTCTCTGTTCCTTTCTTCTGCTTTTACTCTCTTCTTTTATGATTTGATGACTTTCTTTAGTGTTGTATTTGTATTCCTTTCTCTTTATTTTTTGTGCATCTGTTTTACATTTTTGGTTTGTGGTTACTATGAGGTTCATATATAACAATCTATGTATATAGCAGTCTTTTTTAAGTCGATGGTTGCTTAAGTTCCAGTGCATATTAAAAGTGCTACATTTTTACTCCTCTCTCATGTTTTATGTTTTTGATGTAATATTTTACATCTTTTTATTATGTGTACCCCTTAGCTAGTTATAGTAGATATAGATGATTTGACTTTTTGTCTTTTAACATTTATATTAGCTATATAGATGATTGATCCGTTACCTTTCCTATAGGTTTGCCATTAACAGTGAGATGTTTTCTTTCATAATTTTTAAATTTCTAACTATGCCCTTTGCTTTTTGTTTTAAGAAGTTCCTTTAACATTTCTTGTAAGCCTGGTTTAGTGGTGATTAACTCTTTTCATTTTTGCTTGTCTGGGAAACTCTTTATCTCTCCTTCTATTCTGAATGATAACTTTGCTGGGGAGTGTATTTTTGGTTGTAAGTTTTTTCCATTTAGCACTTTGAATATATAATGCCACTACCTTCTGGCTTGTAAAATTTCTGATGAAAAATCAGCAGATAGTTTTATGGTGGGGGTTCCCTTGTATGTAACTAGTTGCTTTTCTCTTTCTGTTTTTAAGATTTTCTCTTTATCTGTGACTTTTAGCATTTGAATTATAATATATCTTGGTGTTAGTCTCTTTGGGTTCATCTTATTTGGGACCGTCTGTGCTTCCTGGACTTGGATATGTTTCCTTTGCCAGGTTGGGGAAATTTTTAGCCATTATTTCCTCAAATAGGTTTTATGCCCCTTTCTCTCTCTCTTCTCCTTCTGGGACCCCTGTAATGCAAAAATTAGTTTCCTTCATGTTATCTCAGAGGCTCCCTAAGCTATCCTTGTTTTTTTGATTCTTTTTTCTTTTTGCTCTTCTGATCAGGTGATTTCCACTACCCTGTCTTCTAGATCACTGATCCATTCTTCTGCATCATCTAATCTGCCTTTGATTCTCTCTAGTTTAATTTACATATTAGTTATGGTATTATTCAGCTCTGATTGGTTCTTTTTTATGTTTTCTATCTCTTTGTTAAGGTTCTCACTGTGTTCATCCATTCTTCTCCTGAGTTCAGTGAACATCTTTATGATCATTACTTTGAACTCTTTATCTGGTAGATTGCTTATTTCTATTTCATTTAGCTCTTTTTCTGAGATTTTGTCTCATTCTTTCATTTGGAACATAGCTTCAGTCTCCTAACTTTCTGTATTTGTTTCTATGTATTAAGTAGATCAGCTACATCTCCTGGTCTTGAAGGGATGGACTTATGTAGAAGGTGTCCTGTGGGGTCTAGTAGCACAATCGCCCTGGTCACCAAAGTCTGGTCCTCCAGGTGTGTCCCCCGTGTGGGCTGTGTGCATCCTCCTGTTGTGCCTGGTCTGCGATTTCTACAGGCATGCTGGTGTATGGCAGCTGAACTTACAGGGTGGGAGCAGCTTGGAGGAATGTTGGTCAGGGTGAGTCTGCAGGGGAATGGTGAGGTGGGGCAAGTGCTGTTAGCAAGGTAGATGGAGGGTGTTAGAAATAGTGCCTACTAGGGCTGGGCCAGCTAGGCAGAAGGAGAGTTAAAAAAAAAAAATGGTGCCCACCAGCACTTCTGTCCCTGAAGAAAGTTCCAACAGATCCCTGGCCTGCTGGCACATGCCCTAAAATTAGTCAATTATTTCCTTCATGAGTAACCCAGGCACTTCTCAAACTGCTGCCTCTGGGATGGGACTTGGAGTGTGTTTGTGTGCAGGACTTTTAAGAGCAGAGTCTCAGTTTCCTACAGCCCTCTGACTCTCATGGATGTAAGCCCCTCTGGTTTCAAAGCCAGACATTATGGGGGCTTGTCTTCCTGGTGCAGGTTACCCAGGCTGGGGATGCTGATGTGGGGTTCAGGCCCCATATTCACCTGGCAGGACCTCTTTGGTTGTGATATCCCTCCTGCTTGTGGGTCACTGTGCTAGTGGTGTAGGTCCTGACTAGACAGTGTCCCCACTCTTCCTACCCATCTCAATGTGAATTTTTCTTTATATCCTTAGTTGTGGGAAATATATTCTGCTAGTCTTCAGGTCATTCTCAGTGATAGTTGTTCTATATGTAGTTGTAGTTTTGGTGTGTCTGCGGGAGGAGTCAGCTAAGGATCTTTCTACTCTACAGTCTTGATGCAGTTCTCATCCATTCACTCTTACCTAAACCAACTCAAAACTGATTACAGGTTACTTTTAAGTTTAATCAAATCTTATCAGGTGCTGACTTTCCTCTGCTGTAAAGCAAGTTCCTTAACCATTCTGTCACCTAGGAGTATATTCAACATGCTTTTATCATTAGATTCATACCTACTACTCATTTGCCCATGCACTTGTTAAATGTCTCCACTACATGTCCTGTAAGGTGTGGTTTACAGCTGTCAATTTCCTCTGCACAACACATAATGAAGCATTTTTAAAATCTAAGTCCTCCCGTACAGGGTAATAATGTGGAAAAATAATTACTTTAGCTATTTGGTTAGTTCTTGCCACAATAAGGTTATGTAACAAATTATCTGAAAATTCAGAGACTTAAAACAACAATCACTTATTCTCACTCTTCCTTCTTCAGTGCAGACAAGCCTTGGCTGATTTAACGTAGGATTGGCTAGGTTGACCTCCAAGCTGCAGATCGGGGTCAGGACTGCTCCACATGCCCCTCATCTTCCTTAGACAAAGAAGGTGAACGAGGGCATGCTTTTCTCACGGTGAAGAAAGAATCATAAGAGGTCAAGCCAAACCATTCAAACACATTTCCCCAACATTTATTATAAACACTTCAAACATATGAAAAAGAGAAAGTGACTGGACAATGAAAACCATTTAAGCACCACTTAGATTCTATTAATATTTTGCTATATTTGCTCTCCCACATATATATCCAACACTATATCTCTCTTTCTCCATCCGTGAATCCATCTTACATTTATGGAGGTCAAAATAAGTTACAGAGAGCAGAATACTTTACATCTAAACATGTAAGAATGCATATCAGTATCAAGAGTTTAATATTTGTTTACATTTTAGGTACAATTTATATACAGTAAAATATACAAATATTAAGCATACCTTTCTATGAATTTAGATAAATGGAGACACTAGTGTAACATACTCCTATCAAGTTATAGAGTATTATAATGACCACAGAAAATTCCCTCATGCCACTTCACAGTATATTCTCATCTTCCAATCTTCTGAAGCAAACTCCATTCTGATTTTGTTAATGTAGTATAGTTTAGCCTATTCTGGAACTTCATATACATGGATTAATACATAGGAAATCAAATGTGTAAGTCTTGTTTATTTAGCATAATATTTTTGAGAATTATTTTAAATTTGCATAATTAGTCATTTCTTTTCATTGCTAAGTAGTATTACATTGTGTGAACATACCAGTGTGTTCATCCATTTTCCTATTGATGGATGCATGAACTTTTTCCAGTTTTTCACTATTTTGAATAAAACTGCTATGATCATTTTTTATAGATCTCTTTTTGTGGACATATGCTTTCTTTCATCTGAGTAAATACATGAGTGGAATTGATTATAAGTTTGTGTTATGATTTAAAATATTTCCAAAAATTCTTTGACACGCTTCTCTTTAAAAGTAAGAGCCTAATTCCACTCCCCCTAAGTGTGGGTAGAACTTAGATCTGTCCTTCTAGCAAATAAAATATGGAAGAAATGGTAGTGCATGGCTTCAGAGACTAAGTCATAGAAGGCATTTTGACATTCTTTTCTATCTCACTATGATCACTCATTCTAAGGAAAGCCAGCTGACATAGGAGATCATGTGGTGAGAAAATAAGTTCTCTTTCCAACAGCCTGCAAGCAACGGAGGCATATGAGTGAGCCATCTTGTGAGTGGGTACTGCAGCCCCGATTAAGCTTTCCCAAGACAGAAGCCCCAGTCCACATCTGACCAAAACTTAATATGAGATCCAGCCAAGCTGCTCCCAAATTTCTGACCCACAGAAACAGTGAGATAATAAATAACGATCCACTTAATTTTAAGGCATTAAGTTTTGGGTAGTTTTATATGCAATGATAAATAACTAATACAGATTTTGTTACTTATGGGTTCCAGCTTGTCCTTGTTCTCCTCCATTTTTATATTCATCTTCCCTTCTTGATTATCTGCCTTGTAGACTTAAGCTTGAAGACAAAAGTATTACAGAGACTGTTTAACCAGCTTCCACAGTTGCATCGGGTCAAATTGTTCTAGCGATTTGCTTCTCTCATTGTACTCTGACTGATACAGAATTTGTTAATTATGGTAGTTTCATAGGGGCAGAATTTTAGTCATGAGTTGTATGAATTGTTTCTGCATTATTTGGAATTGATTCTCTGATCAGATTAAACTTAGATATTAATGTCTCTTTATAAATAGATAAAGGGGACACTGCTAGCCCATGGAATTCAGTGACAATGCAGTTATACAAATTATTGTTACTGTGGACATTGTAATCAAATGCCTATTGAAGGCCAGTCTTTGGTTCACCAGGTATTTGCTGTTATAGAATATTTGTGTGTGTGTATGTGTGTACGAAAATAAGGAGTATGATATGGTAAGTTGGTTGATTCTAAGTGTACTGGAAAACGGGGGAAAATGATGAGCTCAGTGCTTGTAATTCCCAGGTAAAGGTCCCCATAAGAAACCTGGAAGCACCTGTGACTGCCCTAAAAGAAACTTTTTTCCTTTGTAATCACGAGGCCGAGATTTCTGAAAACCAGACCCTAAGTCTGTTCCTATAGGTGGCTATATACCACACAAATGGAATTCATCAATTTATCAATCTTTGTCTAAAGAATTTGTAATGACCTCCCCTATGGCAGTTACCTCGCGAAGTACTGTTGCTTCTCCTCAGTACCTACCTTCATTTTCTCTCCTTGTTTGCAGACCTGTAAGTAAGCTGAAGTCCAGAAAGGCCCAGTGAATGAGATAAAAGAATGCAAGAGGTGTTAGACACCAACAGAATTGCATGGTTTTGCCAATTTATATCAACAAAATCTGGGGGAGCAGTGTGTGTGAATGGATCTTAAGGGAATGAAAATCATTTTAAATGTTTCATTGCCAGCATTGAATTGATTTTTGCATACCATCTTTATACTTTGCAACCTTGACAAATTCACTTATTAGTTGTAATAATTGTTTGAGCCAATTCATACCCCAGAGCTTCTTGAATGGAGGGGAGGCCAGGTAACATTGAGGAAGGACCTAACTACACTACCAAAAAATTTTACTATTTATTTTACTCTTAGCCTTCCACAAAGGGACCTGTGGTTACTAGGGTGAAGTGAAAATAATACAACTTTTCAGTAATTACTGGAAATCACTGTATCACACTAGTCACATAGTGACTTATAAAGGTCAAGTGATCATTGGAGTTTTGGCTCAAGTCCATCTCAAAGTGGGTCCAATGGGTCCCCTGATCTACTCTGTGGTTATTTTTCCAGTTCCAGAATGTATAATTGAAATAGTCATATTCAGCAACTGGCAGAATTCCCACATTTGTTCCCTGACACATGGATTGTGGGCTATTTTGGTAGGAAAGGCCAAGTGGAAGCAATTAGAACTGCCTCTACCTTTGAAAGGAGTAAACCCCTCAAAAACCACATTCTTTCAGGAATTGTAGACATTATGCCTCTATCAAAAATGGTAATAATCATCCCTATCCCATCCCCATTCAACTCACCTATTTGTCCTGTGAAAAAGACAGATTGATTTTAGAGGATAACAGTGGATTGCAGTAAACTTATTCAGGTAGTGACTTCAATTACAGTGGCTGCTTCAGATGTGGTTTCATTTTTGGATCAAACCAACATATCCCCTTGTATCTGGTATGCAGCTATTGATCTGGTGAATAATTTTTCTCTCTCTATCTGTTAGTAAAGATGTTAGGGAGGGGATTGTTTCCAGCTGACAGGACAAGCAGTATCTCCTTCACTATCCTACCACAGGGCTATATCAACTCTCCAACTCTATGTCATAATCTATAATCCCATAATCCATGAGACCATGATAACTTTTCTGTTCCATAGGACATCAAGTTGGTCCATTATATCATATTGTTGATATTATGCTTATTGCACTCAGTAAGCAGCAAGTGGCAACTACTCTAGATATTTGCATGCCAAAGGAAGGGAAATAAATACCACAAAAAAATTCTGGGGTTTACTACTTTGGTGAAATTTCTAAAAGGTCCAGTGGCCTTGAGTATGTCACGATATTTCTTCCAAGGTGAAGAACAAGTTGCTGCATGTAGCCTCTCCTATCACCTAGAAAGGGGAACAATTCCTAGTAGACCTCTTGTATTTTGGAGACAATGTATGTGTGACATGCTTTGGGCATGTCACTCAGACTCATTTTGCAAATGACCCCAAAAGCTTCCAGTTTTGAGTGAGGCCCAGAACAAGAGAAGGTTCTGAAACAGGTCCAGGCTACTGTGCAAGTTGCTATGTCACTTGCATCATATGACCTAACAAATTTGATAGTGCTTGTACTGACAGGGAAGAGACTGATGCTGTACAGAGCTTTTGGCTGGCCCCTATATGTGAATCACGGTGCAAAACCTTTGGATTTTGGAGGAAAGTCATGCATCCTTAGTGAATAATGATTATCCTTTTGAGAAACAGCTCCTGGCTTACTACTGAGCCTTGGCAGACGCTGGACATTTAATTATGGGCCACCATGTTACCAGGCAACCTGAGCTGCACATCATGAGCTGGATGTTATCAGATCCACTAAGACAAAAAGTTGGGTATGCATGCAGCACTCCATCAAGTAGAAGTGGTATATATGAAATTGAGGTCAAGCAGGAGAGCACAAAGGAAGGGGCAGAGAAGGCATAATTAAATTGAATGAAGAAGTGAGCCAGATGCCAACGATTCCTACTTCTGCTTCATTATCTTCTTTCTCTCAACTCAAACCTATGTTCTCGTGGGAAGTGTCCTGTGAGCAACTAACTGAGAATAAAAAAGTTTCTGCTTCATTTTCAGATGGTTCTGCATGATATTTGGGCATTTCTTGAAAGTAGACAGCTGCAGCACTATATTCCCACACTGGAACAAACTTGAAGGACATTGGGAAGGATACCTCCCAGTGCATCTGGTGTTTATTTTGTGTAGATGGAGAAATTGCCAGAAGTACAAGTTTACACTGATTCATAGGCTATGGCTAATGGTTTGGCAGAATGGTGAGGGACTTGGAAGGAACATGATTGGAAAACTGGTGACAAGCATGGCTGGGAAAGGGATATGTGGATAGTCCTCTCCAAATGAGCACAGAATGTGAAGATATGTGTGTTCTATGTGGATGTTCACCAAATAGTTGAACCATTAGATGAGGATTTTAATAATCAGGATGACCTGTCCACTCCTGTCATTTCCCAATGGACTCATGAACAAACCAGCTATGAGACATGGATGGAAAGTATGCATGAGTTCAGCCACATGGACTTACATTAAGCAAGGTTGATCTGACTACAATCACTGCTGAGTCACCAATCTGCAAACAGCAGTGACTTACACTAGGCACCAATATGGCATCATTTTTCAAGATGTTCAGTCAGTCACTTGGTGGAAGGTTGATTACATTGTACCATATCCATCATGGAAGGGACAGTGCTTTGTTTTTAATGGAATAGTCACTTACTCCATATATGGATTTTCCTTCCCTGGCTCCTGCCAAAATATTTATGAACTTCGGAAATTCTTATCCACCATCATGATATTCCATACAGCATTGCATCTGATCAAGGAACTCATTTCAAAGCAAATGAAGTAAGAGAATAAGATCATGCTTATGGAATTCACTTCTCTTACCATGGTCCTCATCGTCTTGAATTAGCTGGCTTGACAAAATTGTGGAATGGTCATCTGAAGGCTCAGTTATAGTACCAGCTAGGTGTCAACAGTTTTCTAGACGGGGGCAGTTCTCCAGAATATGGTATATGCTCTAAATCAGAAAACTATATGTGGTGTTATTTCTCTCATAGCCAATCTTCATGAGTCCAGAAGTCAAGGAATGAAAATTGGAATGTCTTCTCACTATTACCCCTAGTGTTCCACTATAAAATGTTTTTTTTTTTTTTCACATGCCCATGCATTTAGACTCTCCTTCTCTAGAGGTCTTAGTTCCAAAAGGAAGAATATTTCCATTTGGGGAAATAACAAATGATTCCATTAAAGTGGAAGTTGAGACTATCACCTGTCCTCCACTTTAGGTTCCTTATGCCAGTGAATCAACAGACAAAAAAGTCATTTACTGTATTGGCTGGGGTAATTGTTCTTGACTTTCAAAGGAAAATTGGATTGTTACTACACAATGGGATATATTAGTTTCCTAGGTTTGCCATAACGAGCACCACAAACTGGGTGGATTGAAACTATAGAAATTTGTTCTCTCAATACTGGAGGCTAGAAGTCTCACATCAAGTTGTCAGCAAGATCAAGCTCTCTCTGAAGGCTCTAGAGGACTGATCCTTCCTTGTCTCTTCCTAGTTTCTGTTGGTTGTTGGCAATCCTTGGCATTCCCTCATTTGTAGCTGTATTGCTTCTATCTCCGTCTCCATCGTCACGTGGGCTTCTCCCATGTGAACCATGTCCGTATCTCCCTCTTCTGTAAGAGAAACATCCATATTGGTTTTAAGGTCCATCCTAGTCCAGTATGACCTCATCTTAACTTGATCACATCTGCAAATACTTTATTTCCAAATAAAGTCACATTCAAGGGTTCCAGGTGAACATGAATTTTTGGATGTCGTTGCTCAGTACAGGAGGTAAGGTGAAGTATGCCTGGATATTCTGTGGGATGCCTCTTATACTTTCATGTCCTGCGATTCATGTCACAGAAACTCAGCTCAGTCAGGAATAGAAATGGAAAACCACAGAAACTCGATTCAGTCAGGACTGCTAAAGATCCAGGTCATTCATGAATGAAATTTGGGGTCACCCCACTACGCAAGGTACAACAACCAGCTAGAGTACTTTCTGAAGGCAAAGGGAATATGGAATGATTATTAGCAGAAGATATTTATAAACACCACCTACATGACCGTGGGTAGAAATGAAGATGTAAAAATTATAAATATTTCTTCATTATTTTGATATGAAAGCTTGATTATATATATTAACAAAATATTTTTGTTTTCTTTCCCTTCCCTATTTTCTTACCATCAAACATATGATGTGTTAATAGTAGATCTCTTTTTATCCCAGTATTTTAGTTACATAATATCAAAATCAGAGTGTGAATCAACTGGAAGGAGAAAGAACGTCATCCAAAGACAAAAAAGGAACTTCACATTCTCTTTTAGGGAAAGTGTTAGCACAATTTTTTTTTATAGCATGTTAACAAAGTTGTATAATGCTAGGCAGAAACATGTCTGTATTTGGAAATTAAGTATAGTTTCAAGATATGTGTGTGGGTGCCAAGTTGACAAGGAATGGACTGTGGTGACTTTGTAATGTATCAACTTAGCTAGTCTGAACTATGTTTATTTTCCCTGTATGATTCCAGATTTTTTTGTGCAAAGTTTGAAGAACAGAAGTGAATCAGCAATCATATATTGTTAACCCTTAGATTACTGAGACAGTGTCACCAGGCACTTTTTTGCATCTTATGCATGTTGTTGGTTGTTTGCAGGCTTATCTTTTTGCCATGGGGCCACAGCTGGGCTTACTACTGTTCTACTTCCTTCTGAATCCTTTTTAGCTTCTCTGGCTCCAGGAAAAGGTGTGCATTGCGCTCTTAAAGAAGGGACTAGCTTCTCCAACAAAAAGTCCATATTATTAAGGTTGGAGGTAGTGAGAACTAACACAGATTCCAGTCTATTTTATGGATCCATTTCATGCAGGAGGGAAATTTTGGCCATTTTTTCTGTAAATATTTTTCTGCCCCGTTTCCTCTCTTCTGTCCTTCTGGGACTCCAAAAGCTTGTAAAAATTGTTGATTTTTAAGGCATTCTACAGTGTATATAAATGTTTTTTCTTTGTTCTTCATATCAGATAATTTCTATTGTTCTGTCTTTAAATTCTTTCTGCTGTCATCTGCAATCTGCTGTTAAGCTCATCCAGAGATTATATATAATATATATTTTTTTCAGTTCCAAAGTTTTTATAGTTTCTATTTCTCTGTTGAGATGTCCTATTTGTATACTCATTATGAACATAGTTTCCTTTACATTTTTGAATATAGTTATAATAGCTTCTTTAAAATCCTTTTTAAAAATTTTTTCCACCTGTGTCATCTTAAGTCCTTATTGATTGCCATATCTCTTGATTATGGGTCACATTTTCTTGTTTCTTCAAAGGTCTAATAGTTTGGATTGTAACTTGGATTTTGTGAATGATACATTGTAGAAACTCTGTATTATTTTATCTTCTTATTAGTTGGACTCAAACTTCAAATATTATCTTTTCTGACATAAGCATAAGCTAAAAATCTCTCTTCAACTCCTTTATCCCTATTTTGGCTGCTTGAAGTCTTCCCTGTGCAGGCATAATTGGGGGGGAGTCACCCAGAAATTTTGGCAGTTTGTATGCAGAATTAGGGCTTTAGATCTGGACTTTTTTCCTTTCTTGGATTTACTCCTTTATTTTCCAGCTATTCTGTTTGCCTGAACTCTGTGGTCTGATTGTTCAAGCTCATAAGACTGAGGATTTTGTGTCTGAAATTTAGCCACCCTACAAGCTTCAATTGGGTTTTCCTCAGGAATAAAAAAGGGCATAAAAAGGAGAGATTCACTCAATTCTTTTGCCATCTTCCAGGTGTAGATTTCCTTTAAGTGTTTTTCTGCTTTTGGTTTCTCTCCAGCACCTCCAACGTGTTTCCTTTTCTTTAAATATTTGGTCCAGTGCTTATAGTTATCTATGGAAGGCTTGATCCAATAGGAGACATTCTCCATTACTGAAATCTAGAATTCAAATGCATTTTAAGTCTCTATTTGCATCAATACTTTAACACTCTTTGGTCAATCAACTCATACGTCCAAACCCAAAATCAAAGGACAAGGAAGTACATTGCACCCAGCAGGAGAGCATGCAAAGATCTGAATTTATAATACAACTACCAGGAGTAAAAAATTGGGACTAATATTAAATTTACCACACTGGTAAGGTTACACATATTTACAGGGGCTTCATATATACTGTGATTTTTATGATTTCTTATTGAAGTACCTTAAATATTAATTTAATTATATATATCCACAATTAATCCTACAATATTTAGAATATTAAGTACATTAATTCAACAATTATTAAGTTGAATTTGTGTCAGATACTGGAAATGCAGCAAAGAAGCTTATAGTCTACTGAATGAAATAAATACTAAAAATATTAAAATACATTGGAATCAAATTTGAGATAATAACCAGTGATTAGCAGAGATATTACTAATACCTAGATGCAGTTGGATGCTTGCCATGAATCCATATATACCAGTTCTCTCTGGGTACAGCTTCAGGCTTTGGAAGTAAAGATAATATTACATATAAGTTAGTGGATATCCCAGAGCAAAAGTCATCTTTGCTCTCATAGTGAAGGCCAAGAAGGATGGAAACCTCAAAGAAAAGTTAACTTACACTCGATGGCAATATGGTGGAGTAGAAACAGCTGGATGATGTTATTGGACAGATATATTGAGACTCCTTTCTACACACATACACACACACTACAATAACACTGGCAGTATTTACAATTTTCTGTATTATTGAGAAACAGATTTTAACAGAAAGCAGAGAGACTGCTCCAAACGTTTAGTCATAGAGACCAAAAGGGTGTTCAGAATAGTCTGCATGAATATGTGTAACTGAGGAAGGCACAGAGGGACTAACAGTTGCTAAAAAGAGAGTCAATGGAATGAATCACTTCACCAAGAAGGTAAAGCAGATATCCTGTGCCATCAATACCTGAATGTGAGCTAAGCCCCTGGGAGTTAGATCATAGACATGGGAGAAGAAGAATAGAGGGTAATAGGCCTGGGATTTACTTAAAGAGATGGAGAAATGACTTTGACTTATCTGGATATTGTTAGACCAAGTTTTCTGCAATGAATCAAAAAGGGAGCTCAAGAGTTAAGTTCAGTTCAATTATTGAATAATTCAAAAGTTCCAAATTTGATTTATAATTTTTTAAAGATTATGAAAAGATGCTCAGTGAGTGTAAAACAAGATGCACGATGGTGAAGGACAGCTTCTCAGCAGCAAGGATTGATAAAGGTCAAATAATGAGCAGAGATTGATTGGGCCAGAAGGGAGGGTGGGCACAGGTCAGGCAAAGGGGAAAGCATGTGCAAAGGCACTGATTCTGGAAGTAGCCTTCCTCATGGGTCATCCCAAAGAAGATCTGCAAGGATCAGGATTTGTAATGGAGGGGTAGACTACATTAAGGAATTCAGCATTTGTTTTGTTTTTCTTGGAAAATTGACAATCACTCTCTTAGTCTATTCGAGCTACTATAATAGAATACCACAGACTGGGTGGCTTATAAACAACAGAAATTTATTTCTCACAGTAATGAAGGCTGGGAAATCCAAGATCAAGACACCTGCAGATTTGGTGTCTGGTGAAAGCTCACTTCCTGGTTCATAGATGGCTGTCTTCTCACTGTGTCCTCACGTGGCAGAAGGGGCAAGGGAACTCTCTGGGGTGTCTTTTATAAAGGGCCCTAATTCTATTCATGAGGGCTCCACCCTCATGACCAAATCACCATCCCAAAGCCCCACCTCCAAACACCATAACAGTCACTGATTGTCTTCAAGTGGATCACAGATATCATTAGAATTTAATTTAAAAAACATACTAGCTGTTCTATGAAGAACAGACTGATGGTTTGGGGGTGAATAAGAGAGTTAGTTGCTTTATGAAAAATGGAGTAAACTGAGGGAATAAAAATTGTAGACAGACCAACTGTTAGATTATTTCTGTGGTCCAGAGAGCAGGTGATGTTGTCTGGATATTTCTGGGTTAAAGATTAGAAAAGTCCAAGGTCATAATGATTTTTAAAAATGAAGATTAAATCTCTTTACTTCTGGTGGAGGCAACTTTAGCAACTTTCAGGTATTTAACCAGCTAGGACTAAAAGAATTTCCATTCTCTTTCACTCACTCTTTGAACTCTCTGCAAAATTGTGTGAAGTCATGCATGCATCTTCAATTCATGAGAGCAATGTACTAGAGCACGCAACCTTCTCATTTCCATTATATAAGGAGTTACCTCTTTCTGTAATGATGTATATGAAATTAATGTAGTAATAAGGAGAATTTTATATGTATCTGCTACAAAGTGAGTGTGTTTAGCTGAAATGTTATAACGGAGGAAGTGTTATTTTTTAACCAGGAAAGACTTTTCTTTGGATAATTTGGCATCAGAATTTTGAACTGAATTTGAACTTAGTGGTGTATGAATTAGTTTCCCCTTGGTTATATGTGGCTACATTTTTTCCAAGAAAAACAATTTGAAAGCCTTGGAAAAAAGCTCAAAAATCCTCTTAATATATCAAATAACTCTTACAAAACAATTCTTTGATGTTAAGTGTAAAAGTATCAGAAACATGGAGATTAAATTTCCTCTGGGACATTTCTACATGAATGGAAAAAGTGCTTAGTAAAACACCTTTTGGATTTTGCCTATTCCCCAAAGTATTTTAAAAGGAAAAGAGGCATTTTAACAAATCCAAGAGCAGCTGAACTTTTACATCCTTTACACAGACATATTGTGTTACTTAATTTCTTTTCCAGTTCCTTTGGTTTGATTCTTTTAATATATTTGGATTTTCTAAATTTTGTCAACTTAGTTTTAGTTTTGGATGAATATTTTCAAATGGGACCGAAAGAATGGCCAGAAGTAATTGGCAACAAAGATGCTCCTCTGAGGAATTTCTGAATTTAAGGCATGATATCCTCTCCCTGTTTATAAATATACCTTACTCTTTAAACATGATTCCCATTCGGTGAGGTCAAAGCTAGCCCTGAGAAAATGGGGATAAAGTAAAAATTTGGTGGTTGTGAGTAAAGTCGGTCCTACATAAAATGCACCATGGAAAGTCCATGCCTTTCTGAAAGGATCAATATTGTTTCTCTGAGTTCTATTATTCAATGACTTTTTTTCAAATTTCTGTATTGGTTTCCACTGAGTCACTTTCCTTTTCAAGAAAAGAAGTATTCATGAGTAAGGAAACTAACTCTTATTGAGCATTCACCTTGTACAATGAATTGAGCTAAGCACATTGCATACATTACATTAATATCTCTTTGATATGGTGAAATAAGAAATAGTTTCCCTTGTTTGGAGATGAGTATACAGAGTCAAAGGGTTAATGTTCATACTTAGGAAATGAAACTGAGCTCTGAATTTTGACTCTTCTTTCCACTCTCAAAGTTATTGCTCTTTCTACTTTTCTGATTTTATTTTATTTTTCCTTATCATTTAAAGATGGATTTTCCTAAGGATTTGTGCTTGGCTTTCTTCTGGCTATGGTTTCCCCCTCTATGATGACATCCAATCCTAAGTTTCACTTAATACCTCTGCACAGATGATTCCTGTGCATCTGTGCCCTTTCCATCATCACCAATATATCAGATCCTACTGAACTCAAATAGAATTTTCCAAAAAAATTATTAAGTGTGTAGATCACATTGAAGAATTTTGAGTCTTTACATCAATATCTTCAAAGGGGAAGGTAAGTGATCCAATATTAACACTTTCATATTTAAAATGGTCTTATATTCAGATTTGTGTGAAAGTTTGGATATTTGTCTGGCACACAATTAATAGCACATATAAATCCTGTTAGAGCAGGCATACTAAAATCTTGATTTCACATTTTTGTATGGGAGCATTTTACCTTTAGTGCCTAATATAGAATCCTGAGATGAAAGTGTTCTGAATTTATGTTTTCATTTTAACATTTGCCCTCTTATACTGCATGTACACATGCATGCTTATAAGGAAAGTATATTTTGACCTCCTTCATTGAAGCTGAATCCTACAGAGCATCAAAAGAGAAAACTCTGACATATGAGATTCTTTGGCAAGAGTACAACTGAATTTTCTCAGCTTGCTGTGTCTCCTGTGAGACCAGCAAGAGAGAAAACTGGTTGGCAATTTATTTTCCCAGTTAGCATGCTTCCCTTTCAATATTTCTAATGTGTGCTCCTTTGTAAAATTTTATACTGAACTTTCATTATATTCTTGAAATATTCAATCCCTCTGCTGTATGTGATTCTCACACGTGAAAATGGTTCAATTGTAAAAAAATATGTTTCCATTATGGACTCTAATAAAATATCATATTATGATTATATGAGCACTCACACCTTAACTAGTGATAATAGAAACCATTATACACCATGTGGTAAGCTTCACACATAACCATTCATGAAGCTAATTCTAAACCTTTGGGTAATTTGGCCAAATTTCTCTAATTATCTTCAAGGTTAAATCACTGCTCTCATTGTTAACTGCATTTGTTAATGGAATAATTTCTTAATGGAATAATTTCTTAAATAGAATTTAATAAAACAATAAATAATTACTTATTATGAAGGCATCATGAACATTTTTATGTTTTTAATGAGTCATGAATACACAGAAAACTCAAAATTATTTCACTTTTAGTGATCTAAATATTTAAATTATTTTAAGTAGAAGATAGTTTAAGGCTGTTAGTTATATTTTTTAAAATAAACTTTTAATTTTGAAATCATTTTAAATTTTCATCAAAATTGCAAAGATAGTACAAAGAGTTCCTGTATACTTCCTACTCAGTTTCTCTTATTACTAATATCTTACAAGTATGGCACACTTGTCACAATTAATAAAGCTATCTTGGCACATTATTGTTAAATAAAAACATACTCAATTCAGATTTCTTTAGTTTTTCCCTAATGCCCTTTCTCTGTTCGAGGAACACATCCAGGATGCCATGTTACATTTAGTCATCATGTCTCCTTAGTAAACTCTTTGCTGTGATTTTTCTCAGTTTTTCCTTGTTTTTGACGACCTTGACAGTTTTGAGACATACTCAGATATTTTGTAGACTGTTTCTCTTTCAATTGGAATTTTTCTGTTGTTTTCTCATGATTAGACTAGGTTATAGTTATGGATTTTTAGTAGGAAGAACACAGAGATGAAGTGTCATTCTCATCACATCACATCAAGGGTATATACTGTCAACATGACTTAGCAATGTTGATATTAACCTTGATCACCTAGCTGAGGTCATGTTTGTCAAATTTCTCCACTGTAAAGTCAGAAAGTTAGACTTTTTTTCCCTCTTCCCATACTGTACTCTTTGGAACGAAGTCACTATGCACAGCCACACTTCAGGAGTGGGAGATTAAGTTTAACCTTCTTGCGGGCAGAGTATCTACATAAATGATTTGGAATTCTGCATGGGAGATTTGTCTATCTTCTTTTATTTACTTATTCATATAAATATGGATATATATATACACACATATATATACACACACATATACAATATATGCCATATCTTGTATATTACATATTATAATGGTACATTATACACTAGTATAATATACTATATACATATGTATTGTGTATATTATATACTATACTAGTGTATAATACTATATATGTATATTATATACCATACTATATAATGTAATATATTGTATACATATAGTATACATTTGTGTACATTATATACTACACTATTATATAATACTATACTATACTGTATATATACTATATATATTTCATATTATACTATACATATTATAATACTTTGTGTTATATTCCAATACTACTTTATTGTGTTGGTCAAATTTTCTCAACTTTGTTCATTGGCTCCTATGTCCCTTTAACATACTCCCATCATTTTTTTTCTGCTTTTTATTGTCATTGTTTTTGAGCTCTTCATTCTTTTCTGGTACTAAAGATGCTTTAGGATCATCTTGCATACTTCTTGCCCCAGCTCTAGGATCAGCCATTTATCCAAAGAGCCTTAGTTCCATTTACTGGAGAGTGGTGTTAGAAACCAAGAATTGAGTACCAGCTGTGCTCATTGATACTGAGGTGTCATTATTTCTAGGCTCTCCCAGCTGACAGAGTAAGGAAATATATGTGTGTGTATATATACATGTCTATTGGTATTTCTATATGTAACCACTATATTAAGCTAAACATGAATTCATATGAAAGTTTCCAATTCTAACTCATTGCTGCATGCATCATTTTAACCTTTCTTCAGTTATCTGTAACCTTCCACTCTAACAGTGAGAAGCCCGGCTTGCATCAAATGCCATTATTTACTAAATGGTGTATTTCTGGTATATGTGTATTACGGTTTCAGAACTGTTAATGTGTTGGGAAATGTTATCCACCAGAGTAGGGTTTATGTTCAGTTCCTTTTGCCTTTAGTCTTAGAGATTCCACTTATTCCCAAGTTACTCAAATGAGCACCTTCTACCTCACCTCTTTCAATGAGGTTGTTTCACACACTTATAATACATTACAATGTCACATTCTGCTACCATCTTGGGGTCCCCCAACCTCCTAAATGCTTTATTTGTTAAATTTGCACACATTAATATTCACTCTTTGTGCTGTATATTTCTATGAGTTTTGAAAAATATGTAGTATCTTCTATTTATCATTATAGTATTATACAGAATAGTTCCAGTGTCCTAAAAAATTTCCTGTGCTTCACCTATTAACACCTCAATCCCACTACCCAAAATTCCGTGCAGTCACTGACCTGTTTACTATCTCTACGGCTTTATCTTTTCCAGAATGTCATATAAATGAACTCACACAGTATGTAGCTTTTTCAGACTGACTTCTTTCATATAGAAACATGCATTTAAGATTTGTTCATGTCTTTGCATAGTTTTATAGCTCAATCTTTTGTATCACTGAGTAATATTTCATTGTATGCATGTATCACACTTTGTTTATTCATTTACTTTTTGAAGTACGTTTACTTGTTTCCTGTGTTTGTTGATTATGAATAAAGTGGCTACAAACTTTTACATGCAGATTTCTATATTTCATAAATTTTTAGTTAGTCTAGAAGTGTGATTGCTGGGTCATATTATAAAACTGTGTAGCTTTATAAGAAATTACTAAGCTCTCTTCCAAAGTGCCTGTAGCATTTTGCATTTCTACTATCAGTAAATGAGAGTTTTGTTTCTCTGCACCCTTGCCAGCTATCAATATTGTCGTATTTTTGGATTTTAGCCATTCTAATAGTGTGTCCTGGTGTCTCATTGTTTTAATTTGCATTTCACTTATGAAAAATAATGTTGAGCATATATTAATATGCTTATTTGCCATCTGTATATCTGCTTTGGTAAGGTGTCTGTTCAATCTTGTACCCACTTTTTAATTGGGTTGTTTGTTTTCTTACTGCTGAATTTTCATATTTAAAATTTTAAACTAAAAAAGATAATGTTTCCTTGTATTGTATTCTGAGATATTGTATTATATTTCTTTACTCTCCAAATGTATTTTAGATATTGCTCAAATCACATTTATCTTGATTGTACTTTTGTGATGGAAACTCTAATTTTAACTGGTCAAAACTGAACTCATACTTGTAAGTCTCCTTTGGAGGTAGGTGAGATCATGTTACTGCACAATGGGATGTAACTGGAGGTGTTGTGGGACTTCTAGAAAGCACCCTCTATTCCCTTCCTCCCTCCTGTTGGCTGGAAAGTGCATATTATTGCTGTAGCCTGAGAAGACATCTTGGCCCTTGAGAGAGCACACTAAGAATGATATGGTAGCATGTTAAGAGAGCCTGACTCCCTGGTGGATTCATAGAGCATTGCTGTGCAACTGCCTACCCTCAAATGTTTCCATGAGAGAGAAATACATTTCTATCTTGTTTGTATCACTATTTTAGGTCTCTGTTACATGCAACAAACCCAATCCCAACTAAAACAGGATCTGTTCTTGAGCCTATAGGTTTGGTTAGTTGCACCTTCTATGTGTCTTCTTCGCACACTGTCCTTTCCCTATTGTGGTACTTTTCATGTTTCAAGGAAATTTCTCATTTCATCATTTTTGTCCTTCCCTAGGATATAAGTTCTCTGAAGACAGGAATCCTGTTTGTCAGTTTTTATTCTCAGATCCCACAGTGCCAGCTAAACGGTTAGTATTTTCTATTTTATTGGATGAATCAATGACTTACTAAACGACCATCATATAATTAGAACTTTTAGGTGAACATCCAAAATAATTTTTCTGCATATGTTCTGTCTTTTCAATTATTTTAAGAGCCTTAAGGGAAAAGACCATGAATTATAGCACAAAAGATCAATATAGATTTTCAATAAATTCTTGATGATAACACCACACAACTAAACCAAAGCAATTAAAGTGTATAAAAACTAATGTGAAATGTAGTCCTGAGTGGGAAAACTATAAGTACAAATACATAATTTTGTAATCTTTATAACAGTTGAGGATGCAAAGCAAATAAGACAAGGTCCTTGATCTCAGAGAGATCAACATTTGGTAGAAGAATTCAGCAAAATCAGTGTGCCCCCAGACTGTGCATGCTTCAGGTAGAGAGAAGGGGAACGTGAGCATGACGTATCTGGGAAATGCTGGACTGATTATAAGCAGTTTTCAGCACACCAAGGCCTGGTGGAGCACAAGTCTTTTGGTGAAGTGGAGAAAGGTCAGGAAGGCAAGTCCTAGAGAAATTTAGTTATCTATGGTTTGTTTGTTACTTCTACTCCTACTGCTGTCCTATTTCACAGTTGTTTCAAATCTCACATTTACAACTTATTACGACACTTTGTTTGCTATGAGAGCCCATTGATTCATAGTATTGCTATTCTTCTGGCTTCAAACTTTGAAAATGACTCATAGCATTAAAGATTGTATTTATATATTTTTGCTCATTTTTCATAGGCTTTGGATACCTTAAAAATATGTTCCTATTAGGCACAATGCTTGCTTCTCTCTTGTTTCACACTTATCTATAACAAGGTAATTGGTAACAAGGACCATCAATAACCTGTCAAAATAGAGTCTCAAGGATCTTAAGATTATTGAATGTCAGTGAATTTAACTTCATTCCTTTTTGACCCTGGCTCCCCAGGCACACCATGCTTTGTTAACTTGCTGGGTTTTTAATATACTTTTTCCAAATGAAGAATACTAACACTGCTATCACCACCACGATCTCTCCCCAAAATATTGACCGAATGATTACTGTTGTTCAGATGATATTCTAAATCCTTTAGATAGGTATTAACACTGAATCATAATAATCTTATGAGTTAGGTATTATTATTACTTCCATTTTAGAGAAGAGAAAACTGAGCCACAGAAAAGTTGTTACTTGTTGTTGGTTATATTGGCTAGCAATTTTCAGAATGAGAATTCTAATCAAGACAGTATGAATCTAAGATGTATGAATCTTAACCACTGCACTGTACTGCCTCTCTGGTACCTTCAAAAATGTTGCTATTTTATATATCTATCTAGAGTTGCTAGTTTTCCTGAAATTATTCTTGGTGATTGATATCTGTTCATTGATGATTGGAAAGTTTTTCTCGGGAAAAATTCACGCTTTGATTACCCTGTCCTACATAGTTGTTTCCAAAATCCCTGAAGAGGAAGCTTCTGCTAGAACTTTACAGTTTGTATATCAAGGTGTGGTAAGAACTAAAGAAATTTCACTATGATATCGGAGTTCCAAATTTTGACTCAAGAGCGTAGATGAGACTGCTATTCATATTTACAATGGTCATGATTTTAGTAATAACAATGAGCACAAACACTCATTCAGTCATTCAATCAGCAAATCTTTATTGAGCACTGACTGTTTTCTAGCTACTTTATTATATGCTGGCAATACAAAGGATGTTTTCCCTTAAGGGATTCAAAAGGGAGGAGACTCAGAAAGGGGTAATTGCAATACATTGTGGCTACCTGCTTTCATGGGTATATATATATATATATATACACACCTGTGTGTGTGTATGTATGTATGTGTGTGTGCGTGTGTGTGTATAAAGCATGCAGGCACAGGTGTGAGAGAGCAACATCTAACTGCAGTATGGAATGCAGTGGTGAAGGTCAAAGGATGTCAGGGCTAAGATGAATATTAAAGGAGGAATTGATCGATAAGAGTTAGAGAGGTAAAGAATGGAGAGATAAGAATAGGAGTATCATATCTTAGGAAGAATCAATTGTTCAATAGGAACTAGAAACATAAAGAAAATCAATGGGGAAGGAAATTCCAGGCAAATGTGTGAGGAAGATAGAATGTATGGAGGAGAAAGAGTCAGAAGAGTATGTAGCGAATTAGAAATGGGTTGGTGGTGTTTTTTGGCAAGTAAATGCTGAATTGGAAATACATTTCTAAGACTTTTATTAAAGCACAAAAATCTTATATTTAAACATAGTGCAAAAAAAAAAAATCAAGATTCTTGCAGAGTCTCTTCTAGCAGCGGGAGATGGAAGGATGCAGTCAAAAGGTGCTGAGAATCCATTAATGTCAAGTTCTGAACTAGTGCTTCAAAGAATCTCCCTATCTGGCTGTCTAACTATCCGAGACTATACATTTGTCTTGGATTCTTTAGAACTGAGATGTTTGTGATATTCCAGTCCCAACAGCATGCACGTACCCAAGGGTTCTATTGAAGACTTGAGCAACTCACCAGTTTAACTTATTCCTCTCTAGAATTATGGAAAATAAAGTATCCTAGAAGTACCCATAAAGTTGCCAGATTTCTCAGGTCACATCTGTCACCCATACAGCAACTTTGCATACTAGCTGAATGAAGTAGATAAAGGGGTACAGTAATTCATTTCCTTCCTCTTTATTGTCCCTTTATCTAATTTTAAACTCTACTGTGGGTCTAAGTTATATTAGGCCTAAATTACCCCAATAAATTTAAATTTCCATAAATTCAGATTTAATTTTCCATAAACTTATGTCATGTCACTCCCTGAAGTCAAACACTCAGGATATTTTTTTCCTGACTCAAGTTCAAACTGTTGCTGGCAATTAAAATCACCCCCTACATGGCTTTACTTAATCTATTAAACCTATTCTTCATTTTATATCAACATGTACTATCTGCTTTAATAAGATGTCCTTTTCCACCTGAGCACTCCTGCTGTTCCGCTTACCTGGAATATCGTCAAACATCTTCCCCGAGTATGGCTCTCTGAAGTCTCATCTATTTTTCAAGGCTTAGTCTAAGATCTATCTCCTTCATGAAGCCTTTCTGGACTATTCCAGGTGTTGGAAAGTAAAATGATGAGCAGTAACATAAGAAATAGGCCCAATTCTAAAAATCCAAGGGGAATTTTTGCAGATGTATGCACACACACACACACACACACACACACCATAAAAGTGAAAGAATGCTAGAAAGACCAGTTTAAACCAACCAAGAGATGAAAAGTAAATATCAGACTTTTCTTTTTGCATAATTTTGATAGCATTACAGTTTGCTCACATTTAGAAGGAAACCAATTAATATTTGCATTATCATCAAAGAAGGACTGTAGAGATGCCAAATTATCTAAGGTAGACTCAGCTATCAAGCCTCTTTTATTACTAAAAGAAGATCTGGCATATGAAGCATTGAAAGCCCCCCAAGATCAGTCCTAACTGGAAACCCGGGTGGAGGCAGGAAGGGAACAAAAGAATGAAGAGTTCTAATATATATCTATATGTCTGTATATCACCAAGCATGCATATTTAAGAACTTCTGGAGAAATGCAGCACTGTAGCTTCTTCCATTGCCTTTTGACAGGTCTATATGGTTAATAAATCGTGTGGTTGCATGTCTACACTGCCTCATCTATTTCCCAGACATTGCTGCAAGCAGGAAACAACACACAGGGAAAAGATGGAAGCTCATAGTTCTTGTACTCTGTGAGTTGGCCCGAAAATAAAGAAATCAAGGTAGCCAGTGGCTTTGCTTGGTCTCCTTTCCCTTGTCAGGGCTGCCCATAGTGGGATGTAGAACAGGGAGCCAACCCCAGACCTCACTGATCTCACTTGTCTCCGACCCCCTACAGTAACTGATGTGTTATCATCCCAATTAGCAGCTAATTATATTCTCTCTTTAATTATTTTTCTCACTCTTTCAGCTGCATTGGAGATCCTTGAGGGCAGAGGCTATTCTGCAGGACTGTTTCTGTTCTCTCAGTGCTTAACATAATACTGAACATACCATATGTTAACTGATCCCATTTTGTACATAAAGACATGAGAAGTCTAGTGTGTTTAGAAGCATATTTTACTAAGACGTGATTTTAATAGTTCCATCATCAGTAATTCAGTTTTTATTTGAGGCAGTTAACTTTCCACCTGATAAAAATAACATTAATTGCGCACTTATTATTTGTAGAGTGCTTTCACATGTTATTTAACTTAATTATCACAATCACAGCCAGATTAAGAAGCAGACCATCTGTGCCATTGCCCAGAGGGCCATTCTGATAGGGACTAAAAACCTACGGGCACTTAAATATCTAGAAGACAAAGGAATCTTTATTTATTACAAGTCTTCTAAGGCCTTATTTCTCAAAGTGTGGTTCAAAAACCAGCAGTATAGGCATCATATGGGAGTTTGTCAGAAATGCAAAATCTCAGGCTTCACCTAGACCGATGAACTAGAAGTTATTTGCATTGTAACAAGATACCAAGTACCACAATGAAGTTTGAAAAATAGTCTTAGGGATAGTATTGATGAGGTTAGAGGTACTATTTTTATAAACTTCTTAGGGGAGAGGTATCCTAAGAGACATACTCAAATAAAAATAATTGCTCATTAAATTGACTCTTTGGACCAATGAGTCTAACAAATTTTAGGCTAAGCAAAGTATGTGAATTTAGGGCCAGAGCTAAATTGCTCATTATATAAAGGAATCTGAGTATTGCTAGTAATACAGTCATGTGCCACATAACGACATTTTAGTCAACAATGGACCACATATAGAATGGTGGTCCCATAAGATTATAATGGAGCTAAAAAATTCCTATTGCCTAGTGATGTCATAGCTGTTGTAACAGCATAGCAAGACTAAAGGAAAGAGAATAAAAGGAAACCACAGGAGAAGAAAAAAAGAAGAATCTCTAAGAAAATTCACAGTGAAGAGTTTTGCAGAAACTTTTTCAGAACTCAACAAGCTCCTTAAAATGTTTGAAAACATAGACCTCAACACTGAAAGGTTTTCATTAATAGAGAGGACTGCTCATGGTGCATTATCTGCTTACAAGCACATCTATGATTAAAAAGAAGAAGCAAACCACCATGGATGTATTTCAGAAAAGAGCAACACCTTCTCATGAAGAGCCTTGGGCAGGTCTTTCAGGAGGCATTCCAGAAGAAAGTATTATCATAGGAGATGACGGCGCCATGTGTGGTATTGCCCCCGGAGACCTTCCAGTGGGACAAGACGTGGAGGCGGAAGACAGTGATGTTGATAATCCTGACCATGTGTAGGCCTAGGCTAATGTGTGTGTTGGTGTCTTAGTTTTTAATTAAAAAATTTAAAAAGTAAAAAAAAAAACTCTTTAAATAGAGAAAAGCTTATAGAATAAGGATATAAAGAAAGAAAACGTTTTTTTTTTTTTTTTTTGCTGAGGAGATTCGCCCTGAGCTAACATCTATTGCCAATCGTCCTCTTTTTGCTTGAGGAAGATTCACCCTGAACTAACACCTGTGCCAATCTTCCTCTATTTTTGATGTGGGTCGCTGCCACAGCATGGCCACTGATGAATGGTGTAGGTCCGCGCCTGGGAACTGAACCCAGGCCACTGAAGCAGAGTGTGCTGAACTTGACTACTAGGCCGCGGGGCTGGCCCCCAAGAAAAACATTTTTGTACAGCTGTAGAATGTGTTTGTGTTTTAAGCTAAGTGTTAATACAAAAGAGTCGAAAAGTTAAAAAAATCTCTAAAGTAAAAAAGTTACAGTAAGCCAAGGTTAATTTATTATTGAAGAAAAAAATATTTTTTATAGATTTAGTGTAGCCTAAGTGTACAGTGTTTATGAGGTCTACAGTGGCGTACAGTCACGTCCTAGGCCCTCACACTCACTCACCACTCACTCACTGACGCACCCAGAGCAACTTCCAGTCCTGCAAGCTCCATTCTTGGTCAGTGCCGTATACAGGTGTACCATTTTTTATCTTTTATATCATATTTTTACTGTACCTTTTCTATGTTTAGTTATGTTTAGATACACAAATACTTACCATTGTGTTACAGTTGCCTACGGTATTCAGTACAGTAACATGCTGTACAGGTTTGTAGCATGGGAGCAATAGGCTACACCATAGATCCTAGGTGTGTAGGAGGCTATCCCATCTAAGTTTGTGTCAGTACACGCTATGATGTTCACACAACAATGAAATCACCTAACGATGCATTTCTCAGAACATATCCATGTTGTTAAGTAATACATGACTGTTCTAGCAAACTTGACTCTCAAGTCAGAATGAGCACAGACAATATTCCACATGTAATTCAAAACATACATTTTAAAATATGAATACTAAAGGGTACCTTTGCTCATTGTGGATTAGGTATACTGACCTTGTCAGAGTTGTTCAGATTTATCCAGCATAGCCAGGACCCATTGCACTTGCTGCTTCCTCTTCGTGGAATGCACTTCCTCCAGGTCTTTGGTTGGCTGGTTCTGTCTTGTCTTTTACGTCACCTCATTGGAGGGTTTTCCTTAGGAATCCTCATTAAAATAATCTTGAAGTCTCTAACACTTTATCCTTCTAACAGCATTTATCCCTCTCTAAACTTACTTATTTGTCTTCTGCCCCAGATGGTTAGCTCCGTGAGAGGAGAAATTTTGTCTCTGTTGTATTTCCTGCTCTGGCACATGGTAGAAGCTCAATAAATACTTGCTGAATGAATGAGTCAACAGATAGTGAAATCAAGATAGTTACTAGATCAATATGCTAACACATACTGTATTAATAAATAATAAACTATCTGATCATCATCCTCAACTTCAAGTTCAGCCCAACTTTGCGTTAGATTTTTAAGAGTTTTCTTTGAGAGGCAAGATGGTTTGTTACAAATGCAGTCAGAGATGAAGGGTGTTAGAAACCTTTTTCATTTTTTTAGCAATTATTGGTTGACTGCTTTCAATACACTCAATGACAAGCCCAGTTCTGAGCACCTGGTTCTGCCACATACAAATGCATGATTCTGCTCAAGTTACTAAGCCTACTTAAGCTTCAATTTCCTCATGTGTAAAATGGCAGTAACAGTACCTGTACCCACTTCATGGGGTTTTTGAGACTCTAAATTGGGAGAGCACATTGAAAATGCTTACCATAGAGTCTGACATATGCTAAGCACTCAATCTCTCAACATTTGTTTCAGAAAATTTAGGCGTTGGTGCTTGGGGAGATGAAGAATTATCTTTCTAATTGAAATAACATTTGCACTGTGATAACAGTGATAATAGATGGTATTCACAAATAATTTGAAATATTTTCAAATTACTCTCACTACATTCTTTTCTATTATTGTGATATATTTTCTTCATTTTATCTTCAGAGAGAAAATAAATGTGTGAAAAAGTGAATTCCTTTTGCTTCTTTCAATCTTTCCCTTGTGCATGTCTGTTGGATTACAATATATTAAAACAGGATATTTTATATTGTTTAATATCACTTTTTTGCCATTTTAATCAAAACATAACATGCATGATGTGAACAGACCTTAAATGTACAGCCTAATTAAATTTTGCATATGTACACACTCACATAATAAACATTCAGATAAGATTATAGAATAAGACCAGATCCCTAGAAGTCATCCTCATTTAAATACCCAATCAATACTCCCCTCAGCCACATATCGCCACTAATCTGACTTACATTATTGCAGATCGGCTTTGACTATTTTTTAAGTTTGTCTATGAAATCATTAACATTCTTTTTTGTTTGGCTTCTTTTGCTCAACATTATGCCTGTGAGAGTTATCCAGATTGTTGTAAATAGCAGTGCACTGCTCATTTTAGTTGCTGCATAATATTTTGTTGCATAAGTATGCCACAATTTATTTACCACTTCAAGGATTCTGATGCGTGTGTAATGGTATCGCACTGTGGTTTTAATTTGCATTTTCTAAATAACTAATGGTGAGGATGACATTTTCTTGTATTTATTGGACAATCCTATATTCTCTTTAGTGAAGTACTTATTTAAATTTGTCAATCTTTAAAAATTGATTTGTCTGCCTATTTATTGTTAATTTGGGAGTTTTACATACTTTGGATATAAATGTTAGTTGACTAAATGTATTGGAAATACCTTCTCCCTTCGGTGTCTTTCATTTTTACTCATTAACGTTATCTTTGATGAATAGAAGTCTTCATTTTGACGTGGTCCAGTTCATAGTCCTTTTATTTATGGTTGGTGCTTTGTAGTCCTGTTTAAGGAATCTTTGCCCCAAGAACATAATGATTTTCTTGTGTTTTATTTTATAAACTTTGTTTTACCTTTCACATTTCCTCTCTTTTAAAGGATATATATTAGCTGGTATAGAATTCTCATTTAGTAACATTATATTACAGCACTTTTAACAATGCCATTCTACAGTTTTTTGGCTTCCATAATTTTGGATGAAAAGTCCACTCTGCCTGTTAAGTAGTCCTTTGAAGGTAATGCTTCCTTTATCTCTAGTTGTGTTTTAATTTTTTCTCTTTTATTTTTCATTTTTCTGTGTATGATGTGCCTAGATGTGGCTCCCCTTGTATTTTTCCTGCTTGAGACTTATAAAGATTTTTGAAGTTGTGACTTGATGTCTTTGAAAAATTGTCAGCTAGTATTTCTTCATATATTGCTGCCTTTTATCACTTCTGTTAAACATAGATATTTTCCTATGTCCCTCATGTCTTTTATACTCACATGTATGCTGTCTAATCTATATCTATATCATCTACATCATGTATGTCATCTAGATCTCTATCTCTATTTTAAAATTTTTGTGCTTTAAATCAATATTTTATTTTTCTCCAGTTTTATTAAGATATAACTGACATAGAACATTGTATTATTTCAAGATGTACAACATAATTTGATAAATATATATATTGCAAAATGATTATCACATAGTTATAAATTTTTTTCTTGTGGTGAAAACTTTTAAGATCTACTCTCTTAGCAACTATCAAATATACAATACAGTATTGTCAACTATAGTCACAAGCACCACCAGAATTTATTTATCTTATAACTATACATTTGTACCTTTTGACCACCTTCACCCATTTAGCCCATCCCCCACCCCCTGCCACTGGCAACCACCAGTTCTTCTCTGCATTTATTCATTCAGGTTTTTTCAGATTCTACATGTAAGTGAGATCATACAGTCCTTATCCTCTTCCATCTGACTTACTTCACTTAGCATAATACCCTCAAAGTTCACCCATGTGTCACAAATGACAGAATTTCCTTCTTTTTCCTTAAGGCTGAATTCCTATACATATTATTCAGCCTTAAGGAAAAAGAAGGAAATATATATATATATAGCACATTTTCCTTATCTATTATTCCATGTCTTGGCTATTATAGACACTGCTGCAATGAATATAGGGGTGCATATATCTTTTGGGGTTAATTTTGAATGTTTTCATTTCTTTTGGATAAATACCCAGAAACAGAATTGCTGAATCATATGGTAATTCTATTTTTGATTTTTTGAGGAAGCTCCATACTGTTTTCTATAGCAAGTCTACCAATTTACATTCCCACTAACAGTGCACAAGGGTTTTCTTTTCTCCACATCCTCACCAACACTTGCTATTTCTTGTTTTTTTCAGTGTCCATCCTAACAGGTGTGAGGTGATATCTCATTGTGGTTTTGATTTGCATTTCTCTGATGACTGGTGATATTAAGCACCTTTTCTTCTACCTGTTGGCCATTTGTATGTCTTCTTTAGAAAAATGTTTATTCAGTTCCTCTGCCCATTTTGAAATCAGATTTCAATCAGAGTTTACCTCTTATGTTTTCTTCTAGGAGTTTTACAGTTTCAGGTTTACATTCAAGTCTTTAACTCATTCTGAACTGATTTATGTGTATGGTGTAATATAGGGGTACAGTTTCATTCTCCCACATGTGGCTGTCCAGCTTTCCCATCACCATTTATTGAAGAGACTATCCTTTCCCCATTGTATATTATTGACTCCTTTGTGGTAAATAAATTAACCATACATGCATGAGTTTATTTCTGGGCTCTCTATTCTGTTTCATTGATCCATGTGTCTGTTTTTATGGCAATACCATGCTGTTTTGATTATTATAGCTGTGTAGTATAGTCTGAAATCAGGAAATGTGATGTCTACAGCTTTGTTCTTTTTTCTCAAGATTGCTTTGGCTATTCAGGGACTTTTGTGGTTCCCTACTAATTTTAGGATTGTTTGTTCTATTTCTGTGAAAAATGCCATTGGAATTTTGATAAAGATTACATTGAATTTGTAGACTGTTTTGGGTACAATACCATTTTAACAATCTTCATTCTTCTGATCCATGAACATGGAATATCCTTCCATTTGTTTGTGTCTTCATTTTCTTCATCAATGTCTTATAGTTTTCAATGTACAGATCTTTCACCTCTTTTGTTAAATTTATTCCTAGGTATTTTATTCTTTTTGATGCTATTGTAAATGGGATTGTTATCTTAATTTCTTTTTCAGTATTTCATTCTTAGTGTATGAAAACATAACTGATTTTTATATATTGATTTTGTATCCTGCAACTTTATTGAATTTGTTCATTAGTTCTAACAGTTTTTTGGTGAAATCTTTAGGGTTTTCTACATATAATATCTTGTTATCTGCAAATAGAAACAGTTTTATTTTTTCTTTTCTGATTTGGATGGCTTTTATTTCTTTTTATTGCCAAGTTGCTCTAGCTAGGACTTCCAATGTGATGTTAAATAAAACTGGGGAGAGTAGGCATACTTGTTTTGTTCCTGATCTGAGAGGGAAACCCCTCAGCTTTTCACCATTAAGTATGATGTTAGCAGTGGGTTCACGTTATAAGGCCTTTACTATGTTGAGGTACATTCCCTCTATACCTAGTTTGCTCAGAGTTTTTATCATGAATGACTGTTGCATTTTGTCAAATGCTTTTTCTGCATCTATTAAGATGATCACATGGTTTTTATTCTTCATTTTGTTAATGTGGTGTATCACATTGATTTGTGGGTGTTAAACCATCCTTGCATTCCTGGAATAAATCCCACTTGATCAGGTTGTATGATCTCTTTAATGTATTGTTGAATTTGATTTGCTGATATTTTGTTGGGGATTTTTGCATCCATGTTCATCAGGGATATTGTACTATAATTGTATTTCCCTGTAGTGTTTTTGTCTGATTTTGGTATTAGGTCAATGCTGGCCTCATAAAATGATTTGAAATTGTTTTCCCCTCTTTTATTTTTTGGAAGAGATTGAGAAGAATTGGTATTAATTCTTCTTTAAATGTTTTGTAGAATTCACCAGTGAAGCTATCTCATCCTGGACCTTTGTTTGTTGGGAGATTTTTGATTACTGATTCAATCTCTTTATTAGTAATTAGTCTGTTTAAATATTCTATTTCTTCATGATTCAATCTTGGTAGGTTGTATGTTTTAAGAATTTATCCAATTCTTCTAGGTTGTCCAGTTTATTGGCATATAATTATTCATAGTAGTCTTTTATGATCCTGGATAATTTATTGACTCTCATGGCAGACACATGCTAGGATGATCCTCCAATGAGTCACATTCTTGTGTACCCCCTGCCTTTGAGTGTAGGCAGAATCTGTGAATTGCTCCTAACCAATAGAATAGGCAAAGATGATGGGATGTCATTCCCTTAAGTTATGTTATATAAGACTGTCTTAACAGAACTGAGTGAGACAGAGAGAGAGACCTCTGGCTGGTTTTGAAGAAGTAAGCTGCCATGTTGTGAGAGAATCACATGACACAGAATTGTCATGCATTCCAGGAGATAGAATGCTCCCTGACCAACAGCCAGCAGGAAAACGGGGACCTAAACCCACAACTGCAAGGATGTGAATTCTTCCAACAACCTAGAGGGAACTGGGAAGCAGACATTTCCCCAGTCGAGCCTTTGATGAGACCAGAGCTCCAACTGTCACTTGGATTACAGCCTTGGGAGACCTTGAATAGAAGACTCAACTAAGCTGTGCCTAGACTTTTTACCCATAGAAACAGTGAGATAATAAATGGATGTTGTTTTAATCCCAAAATTTGCACTAATTTATTATGTGGCAATACAAAACTAATACAACTCTCTTGCAGTTCCTCATATAACATATATACATATGAGGACAACAGTCCTCTGTTCTTCTATGTTTATTAAAGACTATTAAATTTATATGTTCAATATTAATTTTAGGTTTTCATTTTTCAACTCTTGGACTTATTTAACACTTCTCATATAATTATTTTTTTAGTAAAACAATCCATTTCTCATAAATTATCTTGAACAATTTAATTAGAGTAGTTTTAAAGTTTTTATCTGCAATACACAATATTTTGATCACAAGTAGCTCTGTTTCTATTGCCTTTTATTCTTGGCTTTTGATACTTTTTGGCATTTTTTTCTTGTTTCTTGGCATAACTGGTACTTTTTTATTGAATGCCAAATGTTGCTCAGAAAAGGTATAGACAAAATTCTTCCAGCCATGATGAAGTAATTAGAAATCAAGACAAAATACATGAAAAAAGTGTTTTCTGACATTGGACACAGGCAAGACAAGACTGTGATCTTTGAGAAAAGAAAAGCAAATGAGACGAGCCCTTAAATCATGCCGACTTCCTGCTTGGAGGCATCACTCCATAATATAGTGAACAAAAATAAGCCAAATAGAGCATGGTGGCCTTATGTAGTTGAGAGATTTCAGGGATAGTGAAACAGCTGAGATTTGCAAAGCAGAGTGCTATAAAGAAGAGAGCTATGAAGAGAAAATATTCTAGGATCATGCATAGGTGTCCCCTTGAAACTTTGACTGACTACTAAGCTGCATATATGTAGGTTGAAACTCTATGAGACCAAGAAAAAAAGAACTATCAGGAAGCTCACAAAAAACTGGGAGACAAATTCAATTTCCAACAATGAGGGGAAAGATCATGGTATTTAGAGGCAGGGACTTTAAATTGTTTATTATAAATATGTTTAAACATCTAAAGGAAAATATGAATATAATGAGAAGAAAGTGGAAAGTATTAGAGACAACCAAATAAAATTTTTGAAGCTGAAAATTATAATATATGTAATGTTAAAAAAATAACCTGGATGGGATTAAAACTATAAACCTATAGGCCAAGGAGCTCAATGAACCCCAAGCAGGTATTTATAAAGAAAACCATGACAGAGTATACTAGAACGAAATTGCCAAAAAATAAATGATAAATTAAAAATCTTAAAAGCAGAGAAAAGGGAAAAAAGACATATTACATGAACAATTACAAGTATAATAATCTCTGATGACTTTCTTCAGAAATAATTCGAGTCAGAGGAAAGTGGAATATCTTTAAAGTGCTGAAAACAAAACTGACTATATAGAATTTGATGTCTAGAAAAACTACTTTTCAAAAATGAAAGCAATTTAAAGACATTTTCAAGCAAAAACAACAAATATAGGCGAGAATATTCATCACTAGCAGACCTCCACAATGTGAAATGTTAAAGAAACTTCTTCAGCCTGAAGGAAAACTATAACAAACAGAAGCTTGGATCAAAAAAAAAAAAAAAAAAATGAAGAGCTCTGGAAATGTTAAATATGTGTGAAAATATATTTAAAATGTATTTTCTCATATTTAGTTTTCCTGCAAGATTATTAATTTTCAATTAAAAATAAAAACAAAGTATTGTGGCAATAATAACATTCAGAGAAGTAAAATGTATGATAAAAATATCAGAAAGGAGAGATGGAAAGAAATGAAAGTATTCTTTTGTAAAGTTCTTATTGTTAGTCATGAAGCGGCATACTATTATTTGAAGGTAGATGGTGATGATCAAATGATGCATACTGTAAATCCTACAACAACTTCTTAAAAAAAAGGAAAAACTCTAACATCAAAAAAGGAGGTAAAGAAGAGTACTAACAGTACTCAATTAACCCAAAAAGGCAGAAAAAGAAGGAAAATGGCATGAAGAATTGATGGAGCAAATGAAAAATCAATAGCAATTTAGCATATTGAAAACTGATTTATGTTGATAAATACATTAAATATACATGTTCTCAATCACCTAATTAAAATGTAGAGACTTTCCAATTGGATAAAATTTTAAGGTCCAACTCTGTGTTGTCTACAGGATCAACATTTTATATATAAAGTTTCAGATAAGTGAAATGTGCAATAATGAAGAGTTATATCATGCAAACTTGAGTTATAAGAAAGCTAGAAGGTATACATTATTTTAACATAGTAAACTTCAGGAGAAAGAATATTACCAGAGGAAAAGGAGGTCATTTCATAAGCATTACAAGTCAACTCATTAAAGTGACATATCTGTATTACTTGTGTATGCACTATTAACAGAGCTTCAACATACATGAAGAAAAATTAAAGAACCAAAAGGAAAAATAGAGAAATACACAATTATACTTAGAAATGTCAGCATTCCTCTTCCAGTATTTGATAGAACAAACACATATAAAGTTAATAAGGACATATCAATCTTGAACAACACTATCTTGAGCTATCTGATATCTACAGAACATTGCACCAAAAGGAACAAAAGAGCAGCTGAATGCACAAGAAATATTAAAAAAAAGATTGAATTCATACAGATTGTTTTATCTGATGGCAATGAAATGAAACTAAAATAGTAACAAAAATATGAAAAATTCACCCATATTTGACAACTAATCCTTTTTATATAACCCATAGGTCAAAGAAGACATTACAAGGGCCACCAGAAAATATTTTGAACTGAATGAAAATTAAATAACAATATAGAATCTGTGGTATATATTTAGAGCAGTACTTAGAGGAAAATTTATAGTTTAGATCCTTATATTAGAAAAGAAATCAAAAGCTCTGAAAATCAGTGATCTAAGCTTCCTCATTGAGTAGACAGAACTAGAAGAAAAAATTAAATCCCATGTTAATAAAGATAGGAAATAAAGAGCATATATTAACGAAATAGGAAATGGAAGAAAATAGAATGTTCTCTCTCATGATTGTCATGATGTTTGTGTGGGACTATGCATTTATAAACTCATCAAATTATATAATTTAAATTGCATATTGTATTGTTATATAAATTAGACTTCAATTATTTGACAAGTTTAATTTAATGTAATTATTTAATTATCAATGATTGGATTTTTAAAAAAAATCATTGCTAGTGGCCATGGATAACGTTATCCTTCTCAAGAGGTGTTATAATAATATTCTTTTCACTGTCTCAGTCCTCTAGCTCTAGTACAATCACTGTAATCCAGCCAAGGTTGTTTCAGAATTTGTCATGGCTATTTTTTCTGTAGTCTGCCCTTACTCCTAAAAAATACTCCTTAATTCCACTATGTTGCCCTTTTCAGATGTTTCAGTTTAGAGCCCTATGTGTTTACCCTTCACTGTGGCTGGTCCAGAATTCCAGCCTCTGTCTCCCCAGGGCTCTTAATTCCCCCTGTGGTGCTTTTTGCTTGATGTTCTATGCTTCTGCCATGTATGAACAGCTTGAGAATCTCAAAATGCCACGATGAGAGATTGTAGGCAGAATTTTAGCTTCCCTTTTCTGCAGATCCTCTTCTCCAGCATCAAGCTCCTTTAAGTTTTGACTCATTGGTTGCTTTGAATCACTTTTAAACAAATGCTGTTTCAGTACCTACTATGTTTTTGGTACTGTGGCAGTCCTGTAGGATTAAACAAAATTTTATCTTGCTTGGATCTTTGGAGTTGAGCAAATAGACAAGAACAAGGGAGATAAGATATAAAACTAGTAAACAATTGAGGAACGATTTAAAGTTGTTCATGATAAAATGCTGAATTTCACATTACCAAATGCTGGGGGATGGGATGGAAGGGAAAAAAGTCAGTGCTGGCTGGAATTATAGAGGCTGGACTTCTTGGAGGTGACGCTAGCTGAGCTGAATCTTGGCTGAAGAACTGCGGCTCTGCAATTGGGATTAAGCCTGGATTAGGACAGGATATTAGAGGAATCCGAAGATGGGCCTGCTTCCAGCAGAGAGCTAGCTTGTGATGGGAATTAGTCAAACTAGAATAGTCATGAAGTAGACAGGAAAAGTATTTTTATCCACTTTATTCATGAGACACAAACTAACTAGATATCTTGTTATAGGTAGTAGATAGTAGTAGATATAAGTAGATAGTAGTAAAAGATAGATAGATAGTAAATAAATAGTAGATAGTAGATAGTAGATAGATAGTAAAAGTCAACTTTTCTAATTCTGCTCCAGTGTTTCCTCTTCCTAGACACACTTTTTCTGGTACTAAGGAAAAGCCATAGGAGAGTTATGATATGTCTTACCTGAAAACTTGACGAGAAATATTCCTGGGCTCCAATTCAATGGAATAATCTGGAAAATATACAAAGAAGAGCTGATGAATCTGTTTTTTTTCGGGTTTGGTGTGGAACACAAACAGATGGTTACGGCCTATTCATGAGAGTGTTGACAACTGAGAAGAATGACATACTCAAGATGGAATCACACAAAGCAGGGAGATACATCACCAGTCAAATCCTATTAAAATAATTTGTTCGCAAAACACATACGTGTTCTGGTTGCACATAATTCCTGCCTTCTGAATCTCTGGAATTATCTGTGGCAAAATTATCCAGAACTCCTTGAGAGTAGGCCTTTTTTATTCATCTTTGCATTTCCAGGGTCTAACAAGATACTTGGCTAATAGTTAGTTTTGAATAAATATTTGATTAATTGAATTCAGTTTATTTTTTTCCACTGGGTTATGGAAGAAAGGCACACACAATGGACAATACATTTGCCATTTTCATATATTTCTGTTCATGATGCAAATTGGTTCAATACTTTTGGAAAGATATTTGGCAATAGATATAAAAGCTGTAAAATTCATGTGCTGTTTTAAGTTATTAAAAATCCAAATTCTAGATATCTATCCTAAGAAATTAATAAAAAAAGAAGAAAAGAGTACTATTTATGAAACTCTTGACTAAAGTTGTTGAAAATAAAAACACAAAAAAGCTGTGATGAATAGAAGTAGCTATAATGTTTAACAATAGAGAAATGTGCAAGAAAATATGCTACCTTCAACATTATGAAGACATTAAAAAGATAACTATGAATACTATGTAGCACACAGAAGATGCATACTATATATTAAATAAAAAATTCAAATGCAATAGATATATACATGAAATTACAACTATATATATTAAATAACTATACTAGAAGGCCATACAAAAGACAATACTTGTGTAGGGTGGAGGGTTTATAAATTCAGATGGATGCTGAGCAGGTGACTATGCGAGATAAGCATTATGAATAGTCACAGTTAACAATACTGTATTGTATATTTGAAGATTGCTAAGAGGGTAGATCTTAAAAGTTCTCACCACACACACACACAATTGTAAGTCTGTGAGGTGACAGATGTATTAACTAACCTTACTGTGATAATCATTTTGTGATATATACATATATCAAGTCACTATGTTGTACACCTTAAAATTAGACAATGTTATATGTCAATTCTATCTCAATAAAGCTAGAAAAAATAAATTTCTTCCTATATACTGGGATCATTGTAGAAATATTGAAAAATATAAAAATAAATCTTATCCCCCAGAAAAAGACAAACAAATGTGCATGGCCTTGGGGGGAAAAGGCCCCCGGACCCTAATGCTGGTCCTTGAATGTGCCTGTGTGACAACAGCTAAAACATGGTTAAGCCATTCCTGTCTCTATTTTGCTGACATCTGCTACTGTCTGCAGCTGAAGAATTCATGGTCCAGTCAGTTTTGCTATAATGCTTGTTTTGAAAACACGATTGATATATTAGGGAATAATTTTAGCATAAATCCTGCTTCCACTTGCTTATTCTCAATTTCTTGAGCAGGAAACACTATGGGAATGCTGAAAAGTGTGCCCAGAAGAACTGAGCCCTTGTAGGAGTATACAAAACACACACATGCACACACCTCAAGCATCTCCCAGCTGCCTCAGTTTATCCCATGTGCTGTGAACCACTCCCATCCTCATCTCGTGTTGTAAATTTCCATCCTTCCATTACTTCCCAGTAACTCACAACCCTTCCAATGCCCAGTTCCACCTGCAAATTTCAGGTCTTATTCAAAGTAAACCACCATATTTATCATAGTATTTATATATTTTTTAATCATTTAACATGTGTACACTGTGCTTCCACTTATATTAGGTTCCGGTATTTATTTTAATGTGTCACTGGTAAAATTTTTGAGTGTTACGCTCAAACCTCATTTTTCCAGGAAGCCCTCAGGTTTTTATTGCACTATTTTGCCGAGCATATGGTTTTTAGGAACACATATGTCTGGTATAGTCGAGCTGACTATATAAACCACTTACCAGGCCAGAGTCCCGCTGACCTTTCCTTCTGACTTGCCTCCTTTTAGCTCTCATTGAGACTAGAGATCACTTAAAGTTTCTGCCTTATCTTTCATCCAAATCCTGGTCTAGAGGTTTGACCCTAGGGGGATCCTGCACTCCTCCCTGTTCCTTTTCAACCTCACTGACTCATGGCAGGTTTGCAGGCCCTAAACTCATTTTGTCCACCACAGTGGGGCTGAAAGAGGCCCAGGAGGTCAACTAGACCCTCTGTGTGTCGTGACACCATTAGACATGCCCATGGAGGTGGTACGGGGTCACCTGTCACAGTAGCCTTCTCCAAAAACCCAGACAAGGCAGAATAAGGGTCCCTCTACTCTGAGCCTTCCTCTAAACTTATTCTACGCACATCCTCCCTCCTGGACTTCAAAGATTCAGGATAAGGAGACAAAGGGACAGCCTTCAATGTGTCTTTCCTTCAATGTTTCACTTTCTTCCCTCCCCCATTACCTGCTCAATGCACCCCAATCTATTTTCTACGGAAACATTCACCTGAGACTCTTCTTGCCAGTGACTCCAAGATCTTCCCTTTGACACAGGAAGTGGACACTCTGTCTTTATTTGATGGGATCTGTGAGAAGAATTTTAACCAGTTATCTTTCCTAATTTCAAAGTGGCCTCCTTGACCTCACACCTCCCCGGTGATTCTTCCAAAGTTTACTTCACGGACTCTCCTTCTTCAGACTGACTTCTAAATTTGGAGTTTCTCAAGGTTCAGGCTTGAGATCTGCCTCTTCTTTTTTTTCTACACTCTCTCATTTAACTGTATCCTCCATTATTACAGCTTTAGAGCTCATCCATATGCTGGCTTTCTCACATCTAGCCCACACCTTTTCTCTGTGCTCTAGACATACAGCCACCTGCCTACTGATAATCTCTACTTGGAAGTGATGTAGGCATCTGAAACCCAACACGTCTGAAACCAGACTCCAGTTTCACTGGATTTTATTCCCATTGCTCCCTCTCAAAATTAGATAGAACTCTTCCCGTCCTTCCCAGAATGGATTCTTTACATCATCTAGTCTTCAGTTCACTAGCTTGTCATTGAAAATCTGACGCTGGGGTATTTGGTGTACAGAGGCTGTTATACAAAAGTTTTCCATATATGAAGAAGCTGTAGATGGCCAGAAAGAAAATAAATAATATTGGTGGTTGGCTGATATGTGGAGAGAAGTTTATTCTCATATATTGCTGTTAGAAATGGGGATTTTAGTAGCTTTTTTGGAAAGGAATATGGAACTATTTACCCATTAATTCCACTTCTGAGAATCTCTAAAATGCAAATAAAAACACCAATATATAATAAAGGTATTTAAAATAGCATTGTTTATGGTGGCAAAAAACTGACAATAAAGTTAATACCCGTCAATGGGGAAGGAATAAATCAATTGCAATACAACCATATCATAAAATTATGATATATTCAATTAAAAACGAGTGAAATTTATACAAGGTAATTTAGAGAGATTTCCACAATGAACAATGCAGATGGAAAAAGGTGTATCTACTATTACCTTGGGTGTCTGTGTGTGCATTTGTAACTGTTTCCATGTGATTATTTGAGTATGGAGAAAGGTGTCTGACTCAAGGTGGTAGAATTTGGAGTCGGCTTTTACTTCCTTATCCTTTTATCTGATACACACACACATACACAGGAATGAATTATTCACTTAAATTTGCACATTATTTTATTTATAAAAAACAAGAAAAGCCTCTTTCCCTCTCTTCTTATCCCCCTCCTTCTCTGCATCCCTCCTTCCACTTTCCTCCATCTCTATCACTCCCACCTTATCCAAGGCGGCACTCATTTTTCAGTGCTACTGCAGTAGCCTGGCATCTTTCCAACCCATTCTCCACCCCGCAGCTAGAGTAGACATAAACACCTTCTCACGTTCCTTGTTAGTCTCCTCTTGCATGTAGAATAAAATCTAAGCCTTTTGGCAAAGTCCTGGACGATCTGGCCCCTGCCTAACTCATCTCAGACTGCTCTCCCCATTTGTTCACTGTTCCAGCCATACTGACTAACAGGATTTTTGGAAATGCTGAGCTCTTTTCTGTCTCTCCTGGAATGCTCCTCTTTGCACCCTTTGCTAGTTCATTTCAGTGCAATTATCTGCCTAAACATCGTGTTCTTGATAGATTAGGGAACAATTTGCAGAAGAAATAGGGAACAAGTAATGTGAAATGTGCGACCTAGCTGAATCAGCCTCCCTTCCCGCAGAGTTCTCCATCACTTTGTTTCCTTCACAGGACACGTCAACTATTTGTAAATCCTGTTTTACTGGTTTATGCATTGCCTATTCTGCCACTGGACTACAAACTCTACTCTACTTTACAGACTTTACTCAGTACCTAATACAATTCTTGGCATATAGTAGATGAACTTCAAGTAAATATTGATTGGGAAAAATGAACAAATGAGTGACTGAAGAAAGAAATATGCTCTTATTAACAAAGCAGAGGAATATTTTAAATGTTTACATAATTATAATCATATATAATTAAATTAAAGCTATGTGAGTGTATATAGACACACAGACACTTGCAAATTTTATATATTATGTTCTATGTGTATGGAGGTAATTCTAGTAGATTTAATTTAAAAATGTTACATGCAGATGTGTTTTTTGCAAAATGGGGATTTTTGTATGTTTGGAAGATGACTGACATATGGCATGGTTTGTCTATGAGGTAAGACAGTAGGTTGGAGAAATTTCAGACCAAATTCTAATATATTTTATTGCAGCTCTCAAAGGTCAGAGGGAAGATACTTTCCTTAACACTTTTGACTACTTCCTTCTGCCCACATTTGCTAAATAACAATAATTAAGAAAAGATTAAGAGTTAAAATTAAACTGGATCTGAAATGCCAAATGTTTGCCAAAACCTCTAGGAAATCGATGAAATATTCTTGTCTTAAGGCTGGGACCAAATACAATCTCATCCATATCAGCAGAATTACTAATCAGAAATCAAGTTGCTTCCCATCCTCCAAGAGGGGTAAATCGTGCTTAATAGGTAAATGTTTAGCTGAAGCAGGGTTTGGCTGAGAATATCTACAGAAAGTAATGTAAAATGTGACACATCCTAGCTGTTGTACTTACCCTACCAACAACACCAACATTTGAAATATGTGTTTATATTAATACATCCTTCTCAGCATAGAAAATAAATTTATACTCTAATATTTTATTATTTCAATGAATAGAATGGATATGATAAAACCCCCCAAACTATAATCAAGGCACCAGGTAAAGCGTTCCTTTAGCCAAATAATTCAAGTCATGAAAGAGCCAAACAGATCTGTCTTTGAACTGCTGGGCCACTCTATAGCTATCTAAGCTTAGAATAGTTATATGATTTGTCTAAACCCGATTTTGTTCATCTGTGAGACTGAGAAAATAGTATCTGTTCATTGTACTGTGTGGCAGCTAAATTACAAAACATATAAAACAGCCTGTATACCATCTGCATATAATAGGTACATGGTAGAATATTGTAAGTACATGGTTACTTCTTTAAGAGTTTATCTAGTTCAATGCAGTCTAGTATAACTAGAGGGTTATTAAGGTTATGAAGTTAGCTAGAGTTATTTTGTTTTTGTTTATTTGCTTTGCAAGTCCAAAAAATCTGGTTAAATTAAACAAAAGGGGTTTACCCAGAAGGATAAACAGTAGCTTAGAGAATGGATAAAAATGCTAGAGAAACAGGCTTGGAAATATTAAAATAATAATAAAATAAAAATATAAATATTAAATAATTAAAATTAAAATTTGACTCAAGATTACTAACCTCAAAAGCCTGAGATTCAAGAGACTTTTTGGATTCTGACACCCAGATGAATGCACTTTACCATTATTATTTTTTCTATCCCATGCAACTCAGCCCAAAACTTGGAGATTCAAGAGAAAAACTCTGATTGGCTTAGCTTGAGTTACCTGACCATCTTTTATCGTGGGAGTAAGGCATCTCAGTTTTTGGCTTTGCCAATATTACTTATTACAATATTAAGAAAGGCAAAATTTAAATTAATTAGCTAATTAAAATGACAATTAGATGTTAAAAATCAAAATTAATTAATGAAAATTAAAATGTCACTACAAATTTCCAACTGACCCACACTGCCTCTTGACCAAATGGAAAAGCATTTAATAAAATTATTTAGGGAACAAGTATCAAAATAGAGAACTGGAATTGGTGTTATCATCACAAATATGAGCCGAGGGAGTCATTCGACTCCGACTACCTGAGCCCTAGGATTCCTCAGAGGTGCCGAGGGGCGTCTAGGGCAGGAGGGTGAGCTCAGGCTTCTGGGTCTCCCCTCCAATTTCAACTGGCTCAGTCTGCTTTATTCTTTTTTTATATAATGACGTTCTACATAAGCTTCGCTTTTAAAAAAAAGAGTTCAGTTGCTAAAACAAACATATAGGAATAACAACGACAAAACTTTTCAAAAATTACAGGACAAAGGAATAACATCCTAGCCATGGAGTCTGCATGTTCTACAACATCCCTGATACTGTGGAGGAAATGAAGGAAGGGTCAGCTTTCAGCTTCACTATGGAATAGTTTTTGTTAAATAGGTGACACGTAGTCAGCTTTAATGCTGTAAATACTGCATTTGCACTGGTATAGTGTTTTCCAGTTTTGCAAAGACCTTAATGAGCATTGGCTCCTTTGATCTTCATGGAGGGGAAGGAAACCAATGTTTTCTCCATTTACAAATGAGAAACCATGGTGCAGAAAGATAAACCTCAGAACCCAACTGTCCTGACTCTTAATATAGTACTTGTTACCCTCTAATAATATTTTCAAATTTTTTAGGTGAGGAAGATGGGCCCTTAGCTAACATTTGTGCCAATCTTCCTCTTTTTGCTGAGGAAGATTGGCTCTGAGCTAACCTCTGTGCCCATCGTTCTCCATCTTGTATGTGGGACGCTGCCACAGCATGGTTTGATGAGCAGTGTGTCAGTCCACACCCGGATTTGAACCTGCAAACCCCAGGCCACCAAAGTGGAGTGTGTGAACTTAACCACTACACCACTGGGCCGGGCCCGATATTTTCAATTTTTCAAAAATGGGTGGAACCCTTTCCTCAGATAAAAATTTCACGAGATCACAATATTTAAAAACAGAATGAGTGGAGCTGCTATGGTTAGATTGGGGTGGAGGGCTAGTGGTCCACTCAGCCCTCCGTCCTACCTCTTCTGGAACATGGGCAGGACTCCAGAGGTCTTGGAGAAAAGAGGTGCTCTGCATTTCACAGTACAAAAACTACTGCCAGTTTTATTTTTCAGGGATTTAGTTGGGCCTCCCTCCCTCCATTTGCTCCACATTAGGTAATTTTGTTCTGGGCAGCTTGGATCCCAGAGGTCAGTTCTAGTTAGGAGAGCGGTGCAGGCAGCACTGTTAAGAAAACAGGCTGGGGACGGGAAGGCAAGATGCTTCTTTGGTTTTATTTTCCTGCAGTTGACATTGATTTATGGTGTTGCCTAAAGCAAGGTGTGGGACTCATATGCCACCATTTCTGTGTTGTGGAAAGACACCAGGGGGCCTTCTGTAGAGTTTTTCTGTGTTAACCTGAGAAAGCCCCCAGGATCTAAAGTGCTCTCCTTCCAGCCGTAATTACAACAACATTTGAAAGAACTTCCGTGGTCCCGAGCTAAGTTCTTCTCACTTTCACACTAATCCTTCATGGGTTCTTCTTCAGTATGAATAGCCCCTAACAGAATTACGTAAATGTTTTCCTATTTGCTTTATCTGAATGAGCCATGGTATAGGGCTCTTTCCTCTCTCACTTATGAAGTGAAATTCAAGTCCACCATTTGTATACCACGTATGCAAACACATACTCACATTCATATACACATTCCTATGCATATACCACTACAACCGAACCTAGTTGCCCAGGCCTTAAAGGGTCTTCAGGTTTATCAAAGTTAGTGTCACCTCTAGTGACGGACTCAGGGCCTGGAACAAAATGTGGCTCCATTTCCAGTGCTATACAGAGAAGAGACAAACAGGCATGGGAGAGAATCAATGGGACTTGATAGCTCCTTGGATCTCACGAGTGGGAAGGCAAAGATAACTCAGGGTTATGAAGTAGGACAGCATAATGAAGAGTCTTTATTATAGGGAGAACTACTGAAGTTTTGCAATTAGGAGCTGGTAGGAGCTTAAAGGCAGGCACAGCTGTGGTTAGCAGAGACGAGCTGAAGGAGAAAAATGAAAGAAAGTTGAAAAAACTTTATTTTGCAGTTCTGACTAGGAATGTCTTTGCCTCTCATATCTAGTATCAGTAATCTGATTATAAATTAAATTGATCAGATATTCAGATATTTTGTCATGTATAAATCTGTATGTTGATGATAACATTTATTACATGTTATTTACCATTCTTGTGATGTAGGCAGATCTTGCTGACCCATGTGTTAAAAAAAAGAAAACAGAGATTTCAGGAAGAATAATGAATTTGGGGTGGTATATTAGTCAAGTTTCTCCAGAGAAACAGAACAAATAGGATGTGTGTATATGTAGAAAGAGATTTATTATAAGAAATTGGCTCATGCAATTATGGAGGCTGGCACGTCCAAAATCTGCAGAGTGGGCTGGCAGGCTCAGACACAGGAGATCCAATGGCGCAGTTCCAGCTGGAAGGTCAGCAGCATGGAGACCCAGGAGAGACACTGGTGCAGATAAAGTCTGAAGGTAATCTTCTGGAGAAATGCCTCTTGTTCAGGGAGGCTATTCTTTCTGTTCTATTTAGGCCTTCAATTACTGGAAGAGGCCCATCCCCATTATGAGGGGCAATCTGCTTTACTCAAAGTTTACCAATTTAAACGTAAATCTCATCCAAAAACACCCTCCAAGTTGACACATAAAATTAACCATTACAAGCAGGAGGAATAAAGATATAGAAATGGAGATTATTTAAGACTCCAGGAAGAATGATGAGTATCTTGGGAATAGAAACATGTGTCCTATGGGTGGGCTATAAGGAAGGCGTTTTGGTTTGATGAAGTACAGTCTTGATGATGGAAAAGTTTAACAAGCATATCAGTACCTGGGGAAATTCTCCACGTGTTACAAGTTCTCTTCAAGATCTATCAAGTGTTATACTTTATTTTGAATTCCAGTGTCTTTTATGTTTTTAATACTAGTCATAATCTCTTGTTTATCTTTCTTTCCACAGGGTCTAGAAGATTGTTGGTCCTTGGTAAATACATGGTGGTTACATTTGGAGTATATTATAATTTACAGTGCTTGACAGTTTGTTGATGATTTCTTTCTTGAGAGGGAGACTCATTTACTTGATCACAAACTTTATAAAGTATGTGTCAGAAGAAGAGAGGTAATTTGTACGAAGTGATGCCCTTGACTCAGGTTTTCTGATTGTATCTCCCCACCCACGAACACTTTCTGTAACAAGGGATATCAGGGGCTACAGGGGAAAAAAGGAAAGAGTCACATTATCCTTACTTTTTTGTACCTACCTGTACTCCATTCCCTTCAATGCAAATGCCCTCTGGAATTCCCTCATCATTTGCAATTTAAATGATGAAAGAGTTCAATATTTAAATTTATATATTTGGATACACACACAGTCAGGTGCTGCATAATGATGTTTTGGTCAACAATGGACCACATATATGGCGGTGGCCCCATAAGATTAGTACCATATAGTCTAGGTGTGTAGTAGGCTGTACCATCTAGGTTTGTGTAAATACACTCTATGATGTTCACACATTGCCTAACGACACATTTCTCAGAATATATCTCCATCATTAGGCGATACATGACTGTGTGTATATATATCATACCATCATGTCAAATGTAGGATGTCTTGTACTATTCAAATGGGTATTCGTCAATAGTTGAATCATATGCTCCTGGAAATTATTTAATGAATTTTCTTATATTAATATGCTTCTCTTAGGTTTAGCCAAATCACAAACCCTCCTAAAATCCAAATATTTCCCGTGTTCCTTCAGATTCCTACCCTCCTCTCCATCTCCAATGGCACTGCCATCATTCTCCCATCTGGACCACTGCAGCAGTCTCCCTGCCTCCATTTTGCTCCCCTCCAATTCACACCCTCCTCTCCTTCCGGCTTAACGTTTTTAACCTTGAACCTGCCTTTTTTATTTCCCTGCTTCAAATTCTTCTGTGACTCTCCATCATCTAGAGGAGAAAATTCAAATCCTGGCCCCATCTCTACTGTTAGCCTCATCTTTTAACCCTCAACTTTTATCTTGCTGCTACTACTCATCTACTCATTTCTTTACTCTTCATTGGCCTACATTACCTTCCTCTTTCTCTGTTTAGCAAACTCTTATTCTGTTTCAAATCTCAGTTCAAGTGTTCAATATATTTAACTTTTATATTTGAAGCTCCTCGTGCCTGTAACTGAGTCACATTCTCTTCTACTTTACTGTGGTCCTCATGAAATTGCACATAGAGTCATACCACTATAAAAACATCATGTGATGTTGAAGTCATTTTTATGCATATCTATGTTGAGTTCTGAACTATGATCTCTTTGGGAGTCTACATGTTCTATATCTTTATATTGCTAACATCTAGCAGAATCCATGGCACATAGCAGGGACTGAATAAATGTTTGTCAAATGAAAGAATGAGTGACGATTCTCCACCTCTCCTTATTACAATTACAACTCACATTGAAAACTGTAGTATATTTATGGGCTATGATTCATCTTAGGCCCAGGGAAGTTATTGAAAATAGCTATGTCTGTTTCTGGAAAATGATAGTTTAACTGTAGTTAACAGTAGAATGGGGAAATGGTGTGTCCTCCTCTTCCCGTCCCTGCCTTTCTCTAGCCCTATGGCGGCTCCCTTTGGTTCAGGAAAGGACATTTTCTCTTCAAAGTGATTGTGCCTCCAACGCTGTACCTCCTACTGCCCAAGGAACTATATAGGAGCAAGAAGGAATCAAAGAAAACTCAATCCCTGTACCAGGATGTTTAAAGAGGAAGGAAAAAGAAAGAAAGAAGTCAAGTATGATAGTGCTCATTACTAGATACTGATTTTGGCTGTTAAACTAACAAAGTAAAATTTCCAAGTGTTTCTTCCTCATAGTAATTCCCTTCCAGCTCGGGAGTGAATGCAGATTTGTGACATGAAAAGACTTGAAAAAGACAGCCTGATAGTAACACCAGATTCTGTGGTTTCTCCTAGGTTTCACTTCACTCATATGTCTTAATTCCTTACTTTCTACTTCAGATGTGTTAAATTGGACACCAGAAATAAGCCATTGGAGCAAAATATTTAAGAAAGAACCTGATTTCCTCCCCATTTTCTTAAAAGTACATTCACATGTACTCACACACACCAAAATAATTATTCTAGATTGGAGATAACTAATGATTCGAACTTACGTTAGGTGATAAAATTATGTAATTTTTTTCTTTTGTGGGGAGTTAGTATGGAGGCATCAGAAGTATTGCAGAACATATTACATTACCTTTATCCGAGTCACAGATTTGCTCATGGTGGCTTGCATGGGAGGAAGAGGGATATACACTCTTTTGGCTGACCAAATTCCCTGGAATATGTAGAGCAGAGACCCACCTGTTATCTTATAACTAACATTGAAACTTGGCTCCTGTTGGCTCAATGCCTGCAGAGTGAGCTAATCTGTGCTTGAATTCTGCATACGCTTACTATAAATGATAGTTCTCAAGGCTGTCTGTGTGTTAGCTCATTCTGGTCTCTATTTCCAAGTTATTTCTTGGTGTCTTCTGGGTTAAATTAAGCCTGTTTGTCCATACTTCTGAGATAAGTTAACTTTATGGGTCATGAGTTTCCTTCCAGGCATCCTGCCAGAGGTGTCATGTATAAGGGATGAAAGACTGAAAATGAAGACGAGTGTGCGGGTGGGAAGGAGTGAATCTCAAAGTTTCCGGCTGATGCAAGTCTAGGATTTTTAAGGACATGAGTAATTCTGTGTCTTTTAAAGGGCGACCTATAAACATAGGAGTTTCTGGCTGACAGACATAACCAGAATTCAAGGATGAAACTCACAAATAGCAAGTCATGATTTGTTGTCTTTATAGAGTAAGGTCAGAATGATTTAACTGTAGACCTGAGTAAATGTATTTCTTAAGAATTATCCACTGTGTTATAGGATTTGAAGGAAGATGATTCTCAGAGGTCATGGCCAGGGTTTTAGGGAATTAATGTGGTAGGACTTGACAGCCAAATTGTATATATTTTCTTAATTATCACAGCCATTCTTTAAGGTTAGTATTATTGTTCTCATTTTATATGTGAGAAAATTAAGTTCATATAGGCAAAGAGACTTGCCCATAGTAAATAAGTTGTAAGCCTAGAATTCAATTTCTATTCTGTCTGACCTTAAAGCCAAACTCTTTATACCACACTGTTAATCTTCATTTGGCTAAAAGAGATTTGTCCCTCAAGACACTTACTCTGGTTTCAATGGTAATCTCTATGTCTGGGGGAAATATGTCATTGACCACAAAGCCTACAAATTATTAATCACATCAGTGTCCAGCCTGTCGGCTCTACTACCCTGCCCTACTCTGATGGGAAAGGCTCCAGGTCATTCCTTGGGTGATGTTAAAGAAGTTGGCTTTCAGATGATGTGAAACACAGATTGGCAATGCTTGGTTACCTGTTTCTCATCAAATTACAAGATCATGGACTTAAACCGGTGTTTGAGCTCCGACTTAACATCAAAATGATCTGTGAAACTTAGAAAAACAAATCCATGTCTGTCCACTCTTCCACCCCTTCCAAACACACAACACTACAGAGTCCTATTTATTTATTCTGGGGTACGTACTGGGCATCAGTATTTTTTTTAAGTTTCCTACGTGATTCCAAAATGCATCCAGGGTTGAAAACTGAATTTTCCATCACAGAAGTAATTGCTCTGTCTTATTTTGTCTATTTTGGCAAGTAAAATTTGGGTAAAAGAATGCAAAATGATTGCATTTGCTTTTAACTAAGAGAAATTTTAGAAAACCACAGTGCATTAGTTAGTTGCTTCCCCACAAAAATAAATAAAGCAAGACTGTGGAAATTTGATTCAATTTAATAAACACTTGTAGGTGCCATAGAGGATACAAAAACGAATGTGACTCTCTTTCCTTAAGGAACTTAAAATCTAGTAGAGTAGATAAAATGTGCACATAAATAACTACACTTCTATGTAAACTTTGTCAAGCCTGTCAATAATTGTTCTATGAATTATAAAATGGACAGTTATATTATTTTGAGGAGAAGGAAGGGAATGTGCAAAGAATTAGTGGTATTAGAAAACATGGCATTTTTGGAAAAGGCAGGTCAATCACTATAGCTAAAGTCTAGGGATCCAAGAAGAAAATGGCGGGAGATGGGATTGGAAAGGGGCAGCACCTTGCGTACCCAGTATTGTCTTTTATCTTCTGTCTCTTATTTACCTATAAAAACAAAGAGATTCCTTTCTCTTCCTTTTGTTTGGTCTCATTCTTTTTCCTCTTGCATCTTCTCTCTCTCTCTTTTGATTGATTATAATAATTAGCTTGCTAATAATGACAATCATATTAGTAATAGCTTTTATTTTGGTTTTTTTCTAAATGCCAGTCACTATTATCTCGTCACATTTAATTCTCACAACGATCGTAAACATTATGTAATATTTTTATTCTCATTTTATATATGAGGAACCAGATGCCCAAGGACGCAGAGCTAATAAGTAGAACTGAGTAAGCAGGGAGCAGATCCAAGTGTTAGGGTACTCCAGAAAGTAGATGTGAAACCTCAGAAATCAGGCAAAGAGGCCTAGGGGAATGAAGAACTTCGGGAAGGTGGGGAGTGACAGTAGAAAACTTGCCATTGGGATGAAAAACCACTCTTTTTTCCTTGCTTCCCCTTCTGTATGACTCACTAAGTCGCAGCAGAAATCAAAACATGGAGCTGGGATGAACTCTGGCTTTCATGAATCATGAGTCAATTATTGTAACTGACATTTGATTTTAGAGTATATCTCTTTGTATTGTGTCTTTGTATCGTATTGAAAGGAAGAGTAAATTTTACCTTTTATGGGTGGCAATTAATTGAAAAGAGTAATTTGGAAGTATGTTGAGACAAGTTACATGCGAATGAATGGTTGAAAATTATTTTGTTGGTTTTGAAGAAGAAAGAGTTTATGGGGGAGGCTACTAGCCACCTACTTTGTCCAGTGAGTTAGAACACAGACTTCTAAACCACATAGCCCTGGGGCTGAATCCTAGCTGCAACATTTCCTAGCTGTTCATCCATTGACCAACTACTTAAACTCAATAAGCTTCATTTGTTTTCATCTGTAAAATGGGGATTAAATGGACTAAATTGACCATTTCTCGGTTATTGTGCTGTAAGGCCACCAACATCCACCCATGTAGGGGAATCAAAGAATTGAGACATCTCTTATTTCATCACCAAATTTGAGGTAAGAAAATAACTGTTTTCTTGCTGTTTAAGATCAAATCTCTAGGCCAATTAAGAGGCCTAGAAAAGGGCAAACAGGGTGTCTGCAATTTTATGAAGGAGAGGAATCCTCAGATGCCTTTTCTCCTCCTGTAATTGCCAATAAACAGGAATATAGAAGAAAAAAACCCCTTTTTTTCCTCTTGAGCTCAGATCCTCTAGTGAACTTGGCTCTTGACACTCCTAATGCTTGACAAATTGATTCCTCCTGATGGCAAATCGGCTGGTCCTGATTTGCAGGGCATACCCTCTGTGGATTACAATCCCAGAGGAACTCTAGAAAGAAATAGTATGTTTGCTTTTCTAAAAAAGGGGATTTGACAAATGCCCTGGAAATAAGCATGAAACTGTTATAACCTTGGACCTCTGGTGGATTAGCTCCCAAAGCCCTCAAGAATGAATGTGCCATTCAGACTTCCAGATAACTCGTGTGGAAAAATTTCACAAAGATAGATGGGTCATACAAAATGACCCTTCAGATTAAGCTGCTTGTGACTGCCTTATATTTTTATAGTACTCTACAGTTTACAAAAGACCTGCATATACATTATTTAATCCCCCCCAAAATTCCCAACAGAGATGCAGGGAGTTATTGGTATCTTCTTTTCAAATGAAGAAAGAGAGATTGAGTGAAGTTAATAAATCTTTCTAAAGTAACTCAGCTAGTACCTATCTAAAGGAGCTTGACAAGAATCTCTCCTACTAATAAAAACTATGTAATAAAAATAAAATCAAACACACTTATTTTGCTAGAGTTTGTGTTAGATACTAGAAATAAGAAGCAGGTTAATTTGCTTCAAATATATTCATTGAACGTCAATTTGCCAAATGATCAGTTTGCTGATTTTTATCAAATATAGCAGTTGTGCTTTTCACCCAAAGGCTTTAAAAGGAATGAAGTCAGAATATAAAATACAGTTTTTAAACATTAACAAAAATGATGCTTACACGCTATCAGAGAAATCAATCAAAGGATTGTAAAAAAATATGAACATATCAGTGTAACAGAATTCCATAAAAAATAAAAATTTCCCACATCTAATGCTATTTTTCCCACTTGGAATTCAACATTTATAGGGAATGGAAATATTTGAGCTATTTCCAGCAAATTAAAACCTAATATAATTATAGAGCACATAATTTATATTCACAAATATCTGAAAGAAATCAGAATTTTTACTTAAATGTAAGGTAAAATTAAATTTCAACAGGTTAGCCCAGCACTCTGGAAATACAACAAACAGGCTTAGTCCCTTCTTTCATAACCTAACAGTGTAGTGGGAAAGATAGATCCTAATCAAATAGTCACACTCATGAATGTAAAAGCATAAATGGAAATAAAGGAAATAATGGTAACATAAAGAGAAAACAGGGTCAAGGGAGATTTTGCTGCAGAAGGGACAGAAGTGATCTGAAGGGTGTATTAAAGTTAATCGAGGAAATCTGGAAATATATCCATAGCATACACCTTAGTTACTTTTTAATCTTTTGCATTAGCAGGGTCTGGGAGCTTTGCTGCCACATTTATTTGTATTTATAATGAATATAATTCTTTCTACTGTGGCTAACACCACCTGATTTTTCATTTTCTTTTTACCCAGGATCCTAAAATGTAAATTCACTAATGATATTATTAGAAATGATTTGCATTTCAACTTGTAGGTTTTTCAGAGGGTTGTACTAACTTGTTTAGCTGGGCTTCAGTTAACATAAAAGGGAGGGCTTAACACATCCATTTGACTGAATTAGATCCTGAAGTTTGATAATTAGCTTGACCACTGGTTTCTTTAAATCATACTCAAGCTTCATAACTTTCCTATATTCCTGACTCTCACTTGAAGAATAGGGTTAAATATTTTTTCCTTCCAGATTTGTAAAAATAATGACATGACAATATATAGGAAACTGTCACAAAATAAAGAAAATTGAAGCTTTATAAGAATGGTGATAACCATATTACCATTAGGAAATTTTGTCCATAATATTCAAATCCACAAATCTTTTACTCATGAACAGAATTGAATGCCTTTTCTAAATTAACTTTAGAAAAAAGAATTTTCTTTTATTTCATTGAGTTCCAGGATCCCAAAACAAAAAAGAATAATGGCACCTCAAATACATTATTAAATTGCTCCATTTGGCAGATACGCTAGTTCCTTTTTTAGCCCTTTCCTGAAGCTAAGTTGTCTTTAAAATAATCATCCTTTCATTGGCAAGATTAATGTTCACTGAAATTTGCATACTTTATAGGCTCACGGCACATGTAAAATACATTTTTCTCAGGGAGATGTTAGTACAATAACATAAAATATACTATTGTGTTAAAATGTCATATTATTGTGTAAAGTTGGTTTGTGTTTTTTGTTATCTAGATTTTTAGCATTTATAAATGTTTCTTAAAATGAAATAACTTCATAGTTATCATGAGACTGAAATTTTAAATCCTAAGCAAGACTATCAATTTGTGATACATTTCTTGAGTTTTGCCTCATCTTGAAGTTTGAAATTTTACATCATATTCTTTATTTGTGTAAATAAAGAATATTGATAGCACAACAACCAGGATGCCCAAAAATTCTTGCTACCAATAGTCGACAGTTGTTGATTATAGGGGAGAGCTAGGACACAATAAAAGAGAAACCTACTTTATAAATGTAGAAATTTTAGTTATGTGTAAAGAAAACCAAAGTGAATTGCCCGGAGACTTATTAAAATAGAAAGGATGACGTATAGTGAATAATATTGTAATATTTTTACTACTGTTGGAATCATTTAACAAGTGTTCCATAAAAATCCTTCCACAGAATCAAGATGCTAATGGTATACCTCATTTGTTGCCAGCATATTCAGTGACATTTTATAATGTACATCTGTCAGCCAGAGATATAAATGAATGAGGTGAACCATACAATTTGCCCTCAGGAAGTTCCATTAGAGCCCCCAAAGTATAATATTTATGAGGTCAGAATCAATTAATCAGATAGCTGTATTTGCTTTTCAGCTCAGCAGGCTCTCTGCTCCACCAAACTGTTGCTTTTGAAAATCTTTCATATTTGGCAAAAGAGTGATTTTGCGTGTGCTACATAAAAGCTATTTTGTAAATCAATTACTTTAGTAACACAGAATGTATTCAGTTAGTAATTCACGCTCTAAGTGGAGAGAATGCAAAATAGGTTCTTACAAGAAATGTTTTATCTCAGTAGGAGTCCTAAATATTCTTTATGGGCTATGGTGGTCTTTCCTATCACAGATTACTGAGTGAAAGGCAATTGTGAGAGAAATACAGGCTTGTGCCTGTGCAGCAGGGTAATTCAAAGTTTGGGTGTGGTAAAGTCGTAGGAGATGGTGGCAGAAGCGGAGCATATATTGCTGTCTGAAACAATGTGGGCAGAAATGTACAAGGAACACAAGGATTTTACAGCAGAAATGGCCACTATTCTGATAAAGAAGGGGCATGTGTAGTTAACCTCAGAGATTATAATAAATGACAGTTGCTATGTTAGTCAGAGTGAACTGCTAGCTTCTCTGCCCAGAAAGCAGGTCTCAGAGTAATTTTAGAGATGGACGATGAATTAGAGGAATTCTGATAGTAAAACTATAATAGCTCTTTTTTACTTTTTTATTTTTTTGCATTAGAGAAGTGATAGAGACCATGAGGATTGGTACTATGTTAATAAAAATCCTGGTAATAATTCTTTTCTATGATGTGCCAACCTGGTTAGACATAGAAATTATGGAAAAGAATTGTAGGTAATACAAAAATTTAGCCCAGAGACAATATACTAATTTTATCAAGTCTAGCAATTTACAATCACAAGTCCTATTATTTTCCCAGACAAGTCCTAGGTATCCTGTGCATATATATGGAGGTGTGCCTATGTGTAGAGTCGGTGGTGGATCACAGTAAATCAGTGAGCACTCACGGATACCTGCAATGTGCAATGAATGCCATCTGCTAACATAACCCAGATAAGATGGACTGCCTTATAAACCACTTAGCGTGACAACTGCATTATAACAAAACATAAAAACAAACATAAGTGACTAATTAAAGACAAAATAACAATATTTCTACCTTGTCTCCTGTCTAAACAAGCTAAAAAGAGTAAAAGAAAAACATAAAAAAAACTTTTCCTTCAACAAAAGTATGAAACCATGAACTAGAATTGCAGTTGTAGAATGGAAGTTTTATAAGGAGAGATTTTCACCTTTTTGGTTAGCAGTGTATCCCCAGAACCTAGAGAGTTATCAGGAAACATCTGTCAAATAAATGGACTATAGTTTTGAATAGTATCATATATCCTTTTAACCTAATTGCATTGAACGAAGTAGGAGAAAAATCATTTTTCTTATTCCTTTGCTTTTCCCTTCTTCAGACTACATTTCTTAATCTCACTTTCCAAGGGAAAAGAAGGAGAAATCCAAAATGCAGAGGGAACCAAACACAAAGTCAATTATGCACTTTTAAGAGGCCAAGGTCACATATCCTGATGAATTAAGGACGCTAATGGGGATTTTGTGTGTGTGTGTGAGGAAGATTAGCCCTGAGCTAATATCTTCTGTCAATCCTCCTCTTTTTGCTGAGGAAGACTGGCCCTGAGCTAACATCCGTGCCCATCTTCCTCTACTTTATATGGGATGCCACCACAGCATGGCTTGACAAGCAGTGTATTGGTCCACGCCTGGGTCCGAACCCTGGGTGGTCAAAGCACAGCGCGTGAACTTAACCACTAGGCCACTGGGCCAGCCTGCTAATGAGGGTTTTTGAAAAGTCATTTAGATGATAACCAATTTTTGCCTGATATGCTGAGTTTACCACCCAACCCCACTTATTAAGCAGAGACAGCACTCTTAAATACAACAAGAGTGGACACATGCCTATATATGCAGCACACAGGTTTCACCAAAACTAGGTGATGGGAATTTGAAGACCCTGATACATTACCTTTTACTCAAAGTGGCTAAGTTTAGAGTTTGAGACTAACTCCTGAAGTATATTGAGCCTGCCTTCATACAGACCATGTTAGGAGTGTGAAGCTGAATGAGGGAAGCCCAAAACAGAGGGCTGTCAGCATTGCAGAGAAGAGAGATCTTAGGAGCCAATCAACTTTGCCTTGCTGATAAGCAGAAGCTGAAAAGAAATAGTTAAGTGCTGAATCACCACACATACTCAACACATATAACTCTGGCATATGTCCCGGTCACTACATCTGTCATGACGTGCAATGCATGGGGAACCAAGTTAACGCCCACTCCCAGCGCAGAGGCCACTGAAAAAATTGCATATGTGAGAAACATACCTGACGTGAAACACCCTTCTTTCAGCCCCAACTCATAACATTGGCCCATTTCCGCACCAATAGGAGACTTGGATCCAAGTATCTCTGTTTTGAAATGTGCATACAAAGTCATTTTCCTTACAGCAATATATTCTGACCCTGAGGTGCTATGACTTTTCCAAATATATTCAAGTTACTTGGTGTAAAAATAATTAGTTTTCAGAGATGTCAGTGTTTACTTAAGAGGGAACATCACACTTCTTTATCTGACGCTATAGTTCAGAATGTGTAGATATCCTTCCTGATAAATTAGGTTATATTTCAATACTTTTAACTTTTCTGAGATGACCATATGTTTTATTTCTGCAGCAAGTATGCAGTAACCCCAGATTTGGCATGTTTTAACCCATTAAAATTTTGTATGTTTATGCTATAATTTTCTACTTCTATAATATTCTGAAATCTTTTTGCTTGTACACATGTAGAAAGAAAACTTCTGGGATGCATTAAAAATATCTGAAGTTACTTGTAATGGAAATGACAGTTTACCTAAATAAAAAGCAAATATGGAATTGTAACTAGACTGACCTCAATAATCAAAATGCCAATGACAAAGGAAGAAAGGAAGAAAAGAAGGAGGGAAATACAGTGGAGTTTTCAGGAGAAAACTTGAGAGCTGGTATTCTAGTATATTCTTTGTTTCCTTGCTGTCTTTCATTAGGTAAATAGAGGAACTCCATACAAGTATTAGGCACATTTGCTTTCAAATGATCTGATGTCCCCATTTTCATTTCTTTTCCAAATCAGGAGAAATGTTTTCAGATAATAGTGATACATAGAATCATGATCTGTACGCTTTGGAGTCAATTCAAGGATGTATTGGCTGAGAGTCAATGAGGAAGATGGGAAATGTATCCTTTTTAATAAGAAGGGGGCTTGGTATGACACAGTATATAGAATGAATATTAAGAATAGTGGGCAAAAGGGGGAAAATGGTGGTCAAAAGGACAGAGAAAATAGATTATTAAGCTTTCATATTACAGCAAGTTAAATAAAAAAGCAAACTAAGTGAAAATAGAGGTAATTTGAAACTGTCAATACAAACTCATAACCTAAAGAAAATACTACCCCTATCATTTTTTGGAGTTACTCTGTTTATTGCAAGTACCCAATGGAAATTATTTTCATGTCACTCTCGACCCCCAGTTTTTGAGCACTAATATCATTTACTAAAGCAAGTACAACTTCTGGGAGAGTAGCTAATATATCTCGAGGCAGAATAAATAAATATGGACATGAAACATCTTATTGCAAGAAAGCAAAGATATTTTCAGAGACATTTGGGATTGTGTTGAAAAGGACAAAGAGGCCAGCATAAAAAGAAACCTGTTAGTAGCTGTAGGGGAGAAAGAACTGTTCCTCTGCCCTCTAGGTTCTTCTGGCTGGTCTAAGAATTAAATTGACATGAAACAGAATAACAGGGGAAAATCAAACAAAGTTTAATAATATGTATACATGGGAGAAACCCAGGAAAACTGAGTAACTCACTAAAATGGCCAAAGCCACCACCTAAAATACCATCTTCAGCTACAGACAAAGGAGGATGCTGGGGGCAGTGGTTTGGGATTTCAAAGGGGAGGAAGGCAATTCACATAGAGATGAAAAACAAATGTTTGGTAAACAAATGTTTGGTAAACAAATGTTCACCATGCTTTGCAAAGACAATGAGACATGGGAGGACTTTGATCAAATGGGCCTTGCTAGGTTCCTCCCTATCTATCACACCTAGTTCAAATTATATTATCGTTTTCTTATAATATTAGCTTCTTCCTGGAACAGACCTTCTATTTTAAATTCTTTTAGGCAGTTGGGGGAAAGTCAGTTTCTTCCTGAGTCTTTTGTTCTTGAAAATAATCAAGCCAAAGAAACACATTTTAGGGTGGAAAATTCTGATCCTCCACATGGCCAAGCTGCTAACATTTGAGCATCAGAAAGGTAAAATTTATAGGCAATTGGAACAGATGAGGATGTTAAAGAAGCTATGTGTCTATCATTACTAAAATAGGGAAACTAATGTAAAATGCTAACAAATAATTGTAATGTACTTGAGTTTCTAAGTTGTCTATAGGAGATGCTGTTTATTGTATAATCCAAATGACATGTACCTTACACTATAGTTTTAGCCAATCAAAAGATTATAAAATACATAGATTTTTTTAATAGAAAATGGAAATGCAGAAAGACATGTACAATATGGGAATTTTACAAGTGTTTGGCTCTCCCTGTGTTTTCTGTAACCAAATCATCATGGCTCTTTTTGTGGACTAGTATAATAACTTATACTTTTGTTACTCAGCCTGTAAAATTGTGGTAGTCCTCTATGAGACAAAATTTAATAGTATTGTGAAATGTCATGTGGTTGTCTGGAAATTAAAGTTTATATAAAGAACTGGGACCAAGACTGTGGTGTGGCAAGAGCATAATAATCAGGGAAGGGGTTTGTAATTCCTGCCCCTTTTGTTGGGGAAAGAGTAACTGCCCTTCATACATTTCTAAGGAGAGTTGGAGGAGTGCCCCTAAATAATAATTTCTGGGCATTGCAACCTCAAGGCTTCTTTTAGGGGCTTGTTTGGTTTGTGTATGCCTTATAGCTGAGATTCTTTGGGGGCAGTTCCCATGGAAAACTACAGGGTTTTTCTTTTGGAGGTGGGGGAGAGGAGTGTAGTGGGGCAGAGAGGGAATGCTTATTCTTCATTCCCAATATTTGGAAAGATATATTTCCATTCCATATGGAAGGAGCAACTCTTGCTGGAACATTCCTGGCCTCTGTTTGCACTTCATTCATTCTTTGCTTGGGTAAAGGGGAGAAGGGATGAGTTAGATTATTGAGAATGGAAGAAGAAAATAGGCAAGTGTAGGTCAGCCTCTTCCTCTTGCTTTCTACTCTAAGGAGTAGATTGCCGGTAAGGTGTTTTCTGCTCCTTAATGCACAAGTCTTGCCTGAGCTGCACCAACCCTCCTTCCCCAGAGGAGGGGGATGCTCCAGACCAACCCTGCCTATGACTGCATGGGAGTCTGATTCTATGATTTATTATTAGGAGGGACACCTTCCCAAAGATAGAAATCACATTCTACAGCCTATCCTTGATCAGGAATATAGGTACTAGCACATTTCACAACGATGATGTATTTCTTGCATTTATCATTTCTGAAATTACAAAATGCCTTACAATACATTAGATATTAGATTTTTGGCAGTGTAGTATTTTGTCCTTTCATCTACCACTTCTTTGCCTTATTTCACAATTTGTTCAAATCCTGGATAGGAAAAAAGGCTCCTGTTTACTGGGGCCTTGAAGATTCCAATGGGTATGTATAAACAGAATACAATGCTAATTAGAGAAGCTGAAGTGGTTTAACCTGCAGGATATTTTTATTCCTACCCAGAGAACATTCCCAAGCAGGAACTGCATTTCAGTCACCAAATAACAAGAAAGCTTGAGTTGATTCTGACACAGAAATGAAAAATACACTGGAAAACACCGGAAGGAATGTGGCACAATTAGAAACAAAGAGTAGGTCAGATCTATGGGGTTTTAAAGGTATTGCTTCCCAATGAAACATGTGTGCCTTGTTAAGAGTATATTATACTTTGGAATAATGAATTGGGGAATTGATATTTTATATAGTTTAATAACAGAATTACATTAATAGAGTATCTTTTCTTTTCTATTAGCAGTGAGCTAATATAGCAAAGTCATGTGAAAAAAAGAAATGAAGCAAACACATGTAGAGAAAAATCACAATATACTCTTTTTTGTGGAGAGACAATAAGGAATAAAAAGACACTTTCAGACATTGAGGCATGTTGAATTGGGAGAATTGATCAGAAGTGAAATTCAGAAGGGGAACATATTTTGTAGGGAAAAGAAAAGGCGTAAAGATTAGCTAGCGGAAATAAAAAAGTTGAAAGATCACTAATAAATTCAGGGGAACTATATAGTTCAACCCCACCTTGAGGAAAAATAGAGAGGGGGAAAAAACAAAATAACAACCAAAACAAAATATACAACAACGACAACAAAAAAACAAGTGGAGAAACCAGGTAGCAAGGGTAGGCTATTTCCATTCTTTTGATCACAACGTTTTATGAACATAAAAACACAGGGAAAGTTTAGAAAGATGAAGGTTTCAGTAGTGACTGTACTGGGCAAGATCCACAGGACTGTCACCAGGGCAACAGGAGTCTTCCTTGTGGTAATGCCATTATAATGAGGAAAGCCATATGCAAACATTAATTAGAGGTGGAGTCCCAAATGGTTTCCTGAAACCCCCCTAAGTGGAAGTCCAAGTTGGTGTTTGGGAAGGATTTGTGCCACAGACAAAGGGTGCAGTCATGAAGGAAAGAATCTGAGTGTGCACAAACTTGAGTCTACATAAATACCTGTTGTCCCTCACAGACTAGGTCAAAATCAACATGTACCTGTGAAGTCACATTGTTTCACCTCTTCTACTCACCAGTACCTGTACCTGGAAAGAAAGGTGGACTGAGGAAACAAGATTTCTGCTCACTCACTTGATTCAGGACCAGAGGTATAATAGCAGCTTGCTTTTGTCTAGTAAGAGTGAGTCTTAAGACAGAGAATTTGTTGAGGATAGAATAGAGATTACACAGAAATTATATCTTCCTTAACTTTGAAGCTTCCAGAATTGGTACATCATGTATATGATAGGGAGTTAATGCATCGTGACTTGAATTAGCTGACAGCAATTAGGGTAGTATTCTGAAGGCGTTGGGAACAGGGTTCATATTTGTGATGAAAGATGAGTGGAAGCAGGCTGGGACTACATTTTGTGTAGTTGCAGACACAGTGCCCCCATAACCTTGGAGGTAGGAAAAATGTCACTGAGTGAGGAGTCTATAGTATGTGCATTTAGATCTGGCTACCTCTCTCTTTAATGAGGATCTGCTTACTCTGGTGGGTCAATTTAAGTACTATGATTAAAATATCATTTCATTACTTTTAGAGAACAGTAGTATCAATAGTCAATGAGCTTTATTTGTAAGCAACATTGCATGCTTTCTGGGCTGAACAAAATAGGCAAGGCCATAGTTCAGAGAATGGAATTTGTAGGCACACCATTCATTCTAGCATTAGAGCCAATTATAGCATTTCTGGGGAACATAAATTTTGGGGTGAGAGGTCAAGTTTGTATCTGGTCAGAATGAGTTATTAGGAAAAAAAGGCTAGGAAGAATGATGACTCTTAACGGCTCTTATCCTTCAGGAAATATAAATATAATTCCATGGGGAAGATGTGGTTTTCTTAGATGTTTTTCTATTCTGTAATAGTCTCTGATAGGTCTTAGAAATTCCTCTGCCCACACTTTGATGCCCTTCTGGCCACCATGAAGGCTGATCAGTGAGATTTAGAAAATACAATCTTTGCTTGACCAGGGGTTAATGCTGCCACAAAGTGACTTGTAAAGTTACTCAACCCTGAATTTGTTGGCATGCTGGAGAAACCAGAGCACTAATGTTAGAAAGAGTGGCAAGGGGAGAGTCAAATCAGATGAAAGAATGGGGTGGTGGGACTGATACCTGCTGGCACCAGGAAAGGTGACGGCAAAGTGGATATCAGCTGGTGGTGGCAAGGTAACACTTGCACCTTAAGTAAATTAATAGAGAGTCAATGCCTAAGCTTTGCTAGATAGGCCTCATGTTGGCATCTGTGCCACTCAGACTTTGTGTTCAGACAAATAAAAAACAAAATAGACACCTACTTTGGCTAGTTTAAGCGTGAAAATAATTTCTTAAAGAATATTAGGTTCATAAAATCTCCAGTAAGTCCAGAGAACCTGGCTTGGAGTCTATGCCAACAGGAACCATGCCCAAAGCAGATCTCAGAATTGCTTCTGTGGAGACACCACTGCAACTACCACTTCTGTAAGGTAACCGTTGAAGGCTTTTGACTATTTTTCTATTGTATTCTCTTTCTTTCTTTTAAAAATTTATTTGTATAAGTCCTTTAATAATACAAATATTAATTCTTTATTGATTTAATGTGTAGTAAATATTTCTCCCATACTATAGCCCTTTAATTTGTTTAAAAAATACTGTCTATTTAAGTACCAATTACACTGAATCAAATTCAGTGATTGTGTTTCTAAATCTTCTATATCCTTATTGAGTTTTTTTCTCCTCATTTTACCAATGACTGAGAGAAGTATGTTAAATTTACTATGACTGGATTTTTCTCCTTCTCCTTGGACTTCTGTCAATTTTTCTCTCTAGATACTTTAGGTAACATTATTGAGTGCATACATACTTATAATTGTTCTATCTTTCTGGTGAATTGAATATTTTATTATTTAGTGAATATCGTTACCTGTAGTACCGCTTACTGCTTTTTAAAATATTTTTTATCTTGTAATAGTACACCAATTGCTGCACTAATATTCTTTTGGTCAAAATTTGCCTGGCATATATTTTTCTGTCCTTTTATTTTCAATTTTCTGTTTTCCTAAGTTTTAAATGTGTCTCTCATAACAAACAGCATATAGATGGATTTTTAAACTTTAGTCAGATGAACTTATCTTTTAATTGGAGCATTAGTCTCCGTATTGATATAATTACTAATTTATTTAGAGTCCTATGTAAGATCTTACTTTATATTCCATCATACATACCTTTCTCTGTTCAAATATACTATAGTTCTTTTTTTCTTCTTTCTTTTACTATTTTTGGATCAATTATTCTCATTCCATTACTCTCCTCTATTAGTTTGGAAATTTTACACACTTTCTCTTCTTTTAATGGTTATCCTAAAATTACACACACAAATTGACCATATCAGTCTAAAGTTAATAATGACAAGGACCTTATTACACAATGAATCTATTTACTTCTTCCCATATTATATGCTATTGCTTTCATGTATTTTATATCCATCTTGTTGCTTTTAAACTCAAGCTAGATTGTAAATTTTATGCAGTGTTACTTTAGATTTTCTTTGCTTCTTATTCATCCTTATATCTGGTTTGACTTGCCATCTGCTTGATATATATCTTTGAGAATTTCCTTTAGTGACAGTCTGCTGGTGGTAAATTTTTTGTTTTCCTTTTTTGGAAATTATATTTGCTTCATTCTTGAAATCAGTATTTCTGGGTATGAAATTTTTGGTTGGTAGCTACTTGATCTCACATACTCCATCTAATTTATTGTATCACTATTGTAAAGACAGTTGTATATCTGTCACATTTTTAAGGTAATGTGTCTACTCACTTGGGAGTTTTTCAGATTTTCTCACTGTCTTTAGTGTTGTTTAGTTTCATGATAATAAGTCTTGATGTGGATTTCTTTTTAAATATTCTATTTGAGATCATTGGTTTCTATTAATCTATGGATTAATATCTTTCATAAATTAATATCCAATATTTCTTCAAATATTGCTGTACTTACTGTTCATTTACATCTAGGCTTCTATTAAATATATGCTCCACCTTTGTCCTTCAACCTTGTGTCTTAACTTCCATTCTCTTTTTCTTTTTTTTCGAATGTTACTTATTTGATAACTTCCTACTAAACCCACCTTTCAATTTATTGATTCTCCCTTCAGCTGTATCTAAGCTGTCTTAAATTTATCCACTTAATTTTAAATTATTGTTATTATAATTTTCCTTTCTAGAGGATTTATTTTGTTATGTTTTAAATATGTTTTATTCTCTAAACATTATTTTAAACTTGCCTTTTACTCTTTTAAAGATTATTAAGTAAAATAATTTTGTATTTTATACTTGATTATTTCAATGTTCAAAATCTTTGCAGGGCCTTCTTCTGTCTATCATTTTTTGTTGGCTGTCAGTCAAGGAGACTTTTTCTTCTTTGCTTTCAGATTTTTAAATTAAGAGGTACTCATTTTTCTTGGAAAAATATTTTTGAGTCTTTTTGAGACCTAAGGTAATGTATTTTCTGCAGATGATACTGCCTTTGTGTCCGCCTGGCACTTTGGGGCAGTAAAAGTTATGGGATCTCTTTGACTTGCATAATGACTTGTGATTATTTTGGATGATCCAGGTAATATGGTTTGGAACTGCAAATCTTTCTGAGGGCCAGCTTGTAGTTACAACTTTTCAGATTACAACTTGTCTCCCAGACCCCACTCCATGTTCTAGTGCCAAGGCAATTTTCCTTGTTATTTCCTGGAAATGGAATGTTATCTGGGTTACTTCTTCTTTGCATTTACTCTGAAGGTACAGTCATTTGGGTTCTCAGCTTTAGAATGGTGGATCTCCTATTAGGACCACCACTTTGAGGGCACTAATCTTTGTCTTCTCTCCCAAGTACTATGAAGGACTATGAAAGTATAAACTAAATTTATTTAGATTTGAAAAATGCTTTTAGAATATATCTAACTTCAGAAATTTGTTTATTTCCCTGAATTTTCATCTTTACTTTTATATTGTACTAGTAATTCCTTATTTTTGGCAGCACTTTGTGCTTTGGAAAGAAATCATATATATATATATATACAATCTAATCTGGGATTTTTATTGTCTTTAGCAGGTGGGTGTATCTAACCATTCACACTGTAACCGACAAGGCTGGGAAAGAGAAAGATAGAAGAAAAAAAGTGTCATTTCACTAAAATGAACATCTGCATTTGATTGGGGATTTCAGTCATGTCCTTTCTCTTCTTAATCTTGCATTATCATGTAATTGATAACTGAAACATTTTTACAAAGGATTTACCCAGAATCTATGAGAACTCAAATGGTTTTTCCGGGTCTTTAAAGAGTTTCTGCAAATTACTCATTTCAATTGTGATAGACATTTTCTATAACATGCATGTCTTTGACTCACTTATATTCGTGGTTTGGACATTGTAGATATTTTCAAGTAAAATCTAACTGCCAATATTTTTGTGGCAAGGACCATTGCTTTTCTGTTGTTAATGTGTTTGTCCAAAATAATCACCTGGAAGTGGATTTATTCACTTTACGCTTGTATTCAACTTCACTCTAACATTGTTCAGAAAATGAATTTTGGTGTCTTACTTTTTTTCACTCTTAAAACTGTTGGCCTTTTTCATTTGCCTTCTCCCCAGCCCTGTCATAATATAAGCTTCATTAATTACATGTTCTGTATTAATTTCCTACTGCTGCTGTAACAAATTACCACCAACTTGGTTGTTTAAGACAACACACATTTATTATCTCACAGTTCTAGAGGGCAGAAGTCTGAAATCCATTTCCCTGGACTAAAATTAAGACACTCCCTTGGAAGCTCTAGTGGAGATTCTGTTTTATAGCCTTTTCCATCTTCTAGAGCTACATTCCTTGCCTTTCTTGCCCCTGGCCCCTTTCTCCACCTCCAAAGCCAGAAGTGTCACATCACCTTCCTCTGTGTCAAATCTCTCACTCTCTCTCTCATAAATATGTTTATTATTGCATTTAAGGCCCACCTGGATAATCCGGGATAATCTCCCCACCTCAAAGTCCTTAATTTATTTACGTCTGCAAAGTCCCTTTTGCCATATAAAGTAACACAGTTTCCAGGGCTTAGGAAATGGATATTTGGGCGGGGGGCATTATGCAACCTACCACATCAATAGTTCCAGTTCCTCCCCCTGCCACTACAGTTCTTAGCAATCCTTTCAGTTTTTTCTGCCCTAACAAGATCCAAACCACCGTAAGAAGACTTAAACTTGCAGCAGTAAAAATTGACAATGATATCTTCATTTCCCATTCTCATCTTATGTAAAACCACCTATTTTGTTCTGTTCTCAGATGTAACGTCTTATAATTACAAAATGAGCTGGAATAGGTTTCAAAACGTTAAATGACGAATCTACCTCTCCAGTGTTGTTGTTTCTAACTCCATTATTATCTCATATTGAAAATTAGGTCCAGCAAATTCAGTTATTGTGCTAGTTTCCTCCTCAGTTCTGCTTCTTGGTTATTTTGTATATTTATGCCCAACTAGGAGTGCACATGCAGGGTTGCGATGTGTGTATTTGGGGGGATGGGTAGGATGGGGCAGGATGTTGTTAAGGGCAGAGAATTAGGCATTGAGCCTGATAGGAGACACATGGCAATAACATATACAAGCTGGCATGTTGATATGCAAATTAACAATAGCATTTAAATGATCTAGGTCTTTACTCCTCTGGGTTACATAGTAAAATGCAAAAAACAACAGGCAGTCGGGTTTCCTGAAATATAGGTGTTTTAGTCTAAAAACCAGGAAAGTCACTTGGCAAACTGGGACAAGTTGTTCACCCTTCTCATAACCCACTTTTTCCATAACTTCCTAATAACCTCCAGTTGCTAAAGTTTCCTGATTTTGTGAAAAAACAAAGACTATTCAGTTATACATTTTGGCTCAGGAACATCAACTTGAGGGAAACACTCAGATCTGAAGTTCTCATGTCAGGTCTATGTCAGGCTAGATTCTTGTGGTTTGCCATCTGTGCTGAGAATTCTGCTAAGGATTCTTTTAGGGTTGACTTCCTTTACTGTTGACGGCCTTTGGCCTTCCGAAAAATTATGTAACTGAAGTAGTTTTTATTAGAGCTTCTCTTTCTTATCTGGAAGAAACTATCCAGTTTGTCCTTTACTTTTTTCAAACAGTGATTCTATTTTACAAACACAGCACATTGAGTAAATTATAATTGTCCAAAAATGAGAAGTGATGTGTTAACATTTTAAAGCCAGTCAATGCCAGAGTCAAGTGTAGAACTGAGTTTCTGGCTCTCTAAGCCAGTTCTCCAATATGTTCCTCCTAACTTCCTAATATCAAATTATGAAGAAAACGGATACAATTCACTTCCTGCATTCGATATCCTGCAATGAATACAGGATGTTAGCACATGTGAAAGGAAGACATTTAGCATAGGAAGTACCATATGGAATCCTTGAAACATTATTTTGGGGTGGGTTATGAATTAACCCTGGGTTTTCTTTTTCCTTATTTTACATTCTTTAAAGTTGCCAGCATTTCATTTGTATTTGGAACATTTCATGTGTTCTTGCAACATTGTTAGCAATAATACATAACTGAGAAAAATAATCATTTCTTAAAAATATTTTTTATCTATTTATTTTTTTTCTCTGAGAATGTCAGTTTTGAAATGAACCTCTTCTGGTAAAGCATAATGTGGTATCTGATTTTTTCTGTCTTTAACTCCAGTTAATCTGCCAAACTTGTTTTAAAGGTGTTAGAGGTCATTTTGAGTAAATGAAACACATACAATGATTGAAAAAGGACAGTTGTGTAGTTAAGGGCGGCATATTAGAAAAGCCTTTGTCTTTAAGTATTTATGAGGACTCTGGTTATTGACACATTTCAATCCCTGCAAATAGCTTCCTAATAAATATACAGGTTCTAGTAAGAGAAAGCGTACTGTAGGCATGGATACATACACTTTGCTTCTCTAGCTAGAAAACTGTGTACTAGAAAGGGTTGTGAGAGTCAGATTATCAGATGGAATGGTCTGTTTAAAGGACTACAACGTATTAGCCTTGGTTGAAGGGAAGGTGGACACTCAGCATTACACTAGCTCATAGTTTACACTTAGATAAAATTCTTGCTTTTCTTAGTCAGTTAGGGGAGCTGACATAGAAATTGAATAAATAAATGCATTTTCACTCTGATAAGTTTATTTCACTTTTGTCTGTATAATTAACAACAGCAATAACAAAGGAAAATGACTAAAGGATCCAATGTCAAGTCAAAGAGACATATATTAATAAGATTGGATGATAAGTCTCTAAGTAAACTATGTCAACACATGAAAATATATTATACATTAATATGGGGAGAATAGGGTAAATTGTCATGAATTTATCACTACTATTAGAAACACATCAATTAATGCTAAAGTGGATTCATTTTACTATTATTTTTATGAACATAATTGCTATTTATGTTCATAAAATGATTAAAAATAGTATTATAACTTAAGATTTAAATAGTTGATTAAAATATTAAATTTCTTAACATATAAAAATGTTTGGCAGTTTATTAGGGACCTTATAAAAATAATACCTTAGCGTTATGTAGCTTTTTTTGTTCTAACTACAAGTATTTAGCTAGCGTGATTTCTAATTTGCCCCTTAATCCAATGTTCTTTCCACTGGACAATGTTTTTGAAAATACAGATTTTGGGCGGGCTATGGAAGTTTAAATCTTCTCAAGGGACTTTTAAGAATGATTTTTCTTCACTAAAAGATCAAGTTCGATTAGCTCTGGAGACTTACATGTGTTTTCTACCCTAGATTCAGTTATCTAAAAGCATGCTTAAGAGAGAAATATTAGTAGACATTTTCTTGAGATGTACATTAAGTTTCTGTCTTCAAAATTTGATGCAGTAAGAAAATTATATAGAGCTTAGAGCCTTTCTGAATGTGTCTCTATTTAAAGATCAGAATAATTGCATATTATAATTTATAATGATCTCACAAATCATTTAATTTTACTAAGGCCTATTCATATTAAATTACATGCCTAAGCATATAAGCTAGATAGTGTTAGAGCTGGGAGTAAATCTCAAATTTTCTTATGCTTTAATGCAATGCTTTCTCCACTATGTATGATATGTACCTAACTTGATATGTGCATTTATGTATTTAACATTTGAAATGATTGAGATTATTTAATTGAAAACTGATTCTCATCCATATAAATGATGCAGAAGAAAGTGGAGTCTTTCAGGAATAAGAATTGAGTAGATTAAAATACTTGGGCAATAGATTTAGCTTGGACTATATTGGCAGCTAAAGCTGAGAGGGAAATTGCACTGAATTTCAGAGTTTTGTTTTCTGACAACAGAGAACCTACATATTCATCTTCAGAGACAACTTATTTTTCCTGAAAGTGAATTCTAACTGAAAGATATGGAAAGAAAATTAATATTTTCAGAGCACATACGGTCTCCCAGGGATTGTATTAGCTACTCTCTGCCAGCTCATTTGATTTTCATAAACTCCCTGCACGGTAAGTATAATCACAGTTTCATTCATGAACACACTGAACCTCAGAGAGGTCAAACTAACTGCCAATTACTCCCCCCAACAGCTACTAATCCCCGTCACTAATAAGTGGCAAAGCCAAGATTTGGACTCCACTGGTCTCAGGTGAGTGATGGGAAAGGAGGGGAGGTAGTCAGGTGCTGTGAAGTTTTTTCAAGGAGTCTTTTATGTAGTCAATTTATTCAAAAGAATTTTCTATTTATGTACAAAATAAATTTTTGTCTTACAAATGTATGTACTAATTTTTAATGTTGTTTGGATTAATAAAATGTATATTCTTTAGATGCATTACTGATTTCTAGTAGATTTTTTATTGTTATACATTATTACAATCAAGGGTATTCAACATACACTGTCAATTGTGTACAGGGTCATAAGACTTTATGATGCACCAAAGGAGTGCTCATAGATTAGAAACTATTCACAAACATTAATCAATTTTGATCATTTATTGGACATTTATTGATCCGTACTGAACATTGTGGGCAAAGTAGAATAAAGACTCTGTAAGATATATTTCCTCAACAAAGGAAGTTTAAAATCTAGTTGTGAAAATACATAAACAATTTAGAGATCAATTTTGGAAAACATATAATCAATATAAACTGTGTGGTACTTATCAAAAGTTTAATAAAAATGGGAACAGGGAAGAGAACGGGACTTCTGGTTTTAGGTCCAGCATGTAAGGAGTTTAGGAGTGGCCACTGTCTTAACAACAAGTAAAAAGCTGAACAAACTGAAAAATCAACAATGCTTCTTAGATCTGCCATAGAAATGAGATCACAGGGCAACTGTTGCCCTCCAAATTGGAGAGAAAGATAAGTAGTTACAGAGAATTACGACTTACCTGAGCAGACACTTCAGGGGGAACCAGTGCTTGGATAGGAGAATCTGAACTGTTATTGACAAATTGCTAGCAGCTCAGTATAGATAAGTCTGAGAATGAGAAATTCCAAGGGTCCCCAGTGATAGGGGAGCCTCCGTAGTTTTATGAGTTTTACCTCCAGGAGCTCTACAAGATTGTTGCAATGAATACCAGAGAAAAATACCCTTGTGCTTCTGGCAGGGGGAGGGGAAAAGTAACCATTTCTACATACTCTAGAGCATTCTCTTCTTAACAAGACTTGCCCTCAGGAGAAACTATTTTACTAGAGAGTAATCTGCTGAAGTTTTTTCAGAGCCTAACCAATCTGGGGGAAGATAAATATTCAACCTCGGCTGGTTCTAGCCTTCCACACAGGAGAATGGAAACACCCAATTCTATCCCCCTGTAGCTACTCTGTTTCACCTGGAGTGGAGAAAAACTGAGAAGTACTGATGAAGTTCATAGTCTAGGGCCACAGGTTCACCAGAAGATTAAGACCTAATCATACGAGTATGGAATGCTTTCCTTACCACCACACATTAGCGCTACTTTATTAAAGGCTTATTTACCACAGTTTCTTTTTACCCAGTACATCACGTGAACCTTTCAAAAAAAAAATTGCAAGGCATACTAAAAACCAAAAGCACAGTTTTAAAAGGTTGAACCAGTCTCAGAGCCTGAGTCAGATATGATAGGAATGTTGAGAATTATCAGGCCAAGAATTTAAAAAGCTATAATTAACATGCTAAAGGCTTTAGTGGAAACAGTGGACAACATGCATGAACAGATGGATAGTGTAAGAAGAGAGATGGAAATTCTAAGAAAGAATAAAAAATCAATGCTAGAGATCAAAAACACTGTAACAGAAATGAAGAATGTCTTAGATGGGCTCATTAGTAGACTTGACATGTCTGGAAAAGAATCTCTGAGCTTGAGAATATCTTGATAGAGACCTACAACACTGAAAAGCAAACAGAAAAAAAGACTGAAAAAAATAGAACAGAATATCCAAGACCTGTGGGACAATTACAAAGATATAACATACACATAATGAAAATATCAGAATAAGAAGAAAGAGAGAAAGAAACAGGAGTGATATTTGAAGTAATAATGAATGAGAATTTCTCTAAAGTAAGTCAGACACCAAACCACAGATCCAGGAAGCCCAGAGAATATCTAATTGGATAAATGCAAAGAAACTACACCTAAGCATGCCATATACAAACCTCAGAAAATCAAAGATAAAAAGAAAAGAAATTTGAAAGAAGCCAGAGGAATAAAATAACTTGCCAGTAGAGGAATAAAGATAATAAGTATATCTGACTTTTCCTCAGAAATCATACAAGCAGGAGGAAAGTGGAGTGAAATATTCATGGTGTTGAGAGAAAAAAAAACAACAATCTGGAATTCTGTACCCTGTGAAATTATGCTTCCCAAGTGAAGGAGAAATAAAGATTTCTCAGACATATAAAAGTTGAGGAAATTTGTTTCCAGTAGACCTGCCTTGTAAGAAATGTTAAACAAAGTTCTTCAGAGAGAAGAAAATGATATAGGTCAGAAATTTGGATCTACATAAAGAAGGAAAGTTCATTAAGAAAGAATAAGTGAAGATAAGATGGAAACTTATTTTTCTTATTCTTAACTAATCTAACAGATAACAGTTTGTTCAAAATAATCATAGCAACAGTGTATTCTATTATGTGTATTTACATGCGTATTGCTCATATATAAGTGAAATGAATAACCACAATGATAAAAGGGTTGGGAGAGGGAGGAATGAGAAATATTTTGTTATTATTAAGTGCTTGAACTATCCATGAAGTGGTATAGAGTTATTTGAAAGTGAACTTGGATTAGTTATAAATGTATATTGCAAACTTTAGAACAACCACTAAAAAAAGTAAGAAAAGAAGTATAACTGATATGCTAAGAAAGGAAGAAAAATAAAATCATGTAAAATGCTCAATTAAGACCATAAAAGGCAGAAAAAAAGTGGAAGACAAATCCTGAAACATAGAACAAGGGAAGCAATCAGAAAACAGTAACAAATATGGTAGATTAATCCAAATATATTGATAATTGCTTTGAACATCAATGACATAAATGCATTGATTAAAAGACAGAGATGGTCATAGTGGATCCAAAAACAAGACCTTACTATATGTTGTCTATAAGAAACCCACTTTAAATATAAAAATATATTTGGATTAAAACAAATCAATAGAGAAAAATACTAAAACAAGTGAAAAGAAAGCAGGAATAGCTATATTAATTTCAGACAGCAGATTACACATCAAGGAAAGTTATTAGGGATACAAAGGGCCATTACATAATAATAAACAGGCCAGTTTTCCAAGAAAACCTAGCTATCCTTAATGTGTATGCACCTAAACCAGAGCATCAAAAATAAGGTGAGGCAAAAACTGATAAATTTTAAGGAGAAATAGATGAATCCATTATTATAGTTGGATACTTTAACACCCTCTATCAGAAATGAACAGATCCAGCAGCAGTGTGACGAGTTGCAATGTGTATGTGTATTAAATCATCATGTCGTACACCTTAAACTTATAATATGTTATATGTCAACTATGTCTTAATAAAGCTTGAAAGAAAAGAATTGAGAGTGATAAAATAATCCAGAAAAACCCAGACAATGGAATACTATTCAGCACTAAAAAGGAATAAGTTATTAATTCTTGAACAGACGTGGAGAAAACAAATGCATTTAACTAAGTGAAAGAAGTCAATCTGAAAATGCTACACACTGTATGATTCCAGCTATATGACATTCTGGAAAAGGCAACACTATGAAAATGGTTAAAAGATCAGTGTTTGCCAGAGTTTAAGGGGGAGAGAGAGATGAATAGGCAGAGCAGAAGAAAATTTTAGGGCAGTGAAACTATTCTCTATGATACTATAATGATGGATGCGTCATTATACATTTGTCAAAAACTCAGAATGTACACCACCAACTGTGAACCCTAATGTAAACTATAGACTTTGGATGGTAATGATGTGTCAATGTAGGTTCATCCATTGTAACAAATGTGCCATTGTGGTGCGAAAGAGACCGTGCTGTGTGGGGGAGTGGGTATTTGGGTGCTGTGTGGGGGAGGGGGTATTTGGGAACTCTACTTTCCACTCAATTTTGCTGTGAATCCAAGACTACTCTAAAACATAAAGTTTGTTTGTTTGCTTCTTAAAGGGAAGAGAACAATGTGGACCAGATTTTTGGGTAAAAGTGTTCACAGAGAAGAGGGGCCAGAGTGAGAAAGAAAGAAAGGAAGATGCTTGAAGTTTAGGGAGCTATTTGAACAGAAGAAAGGAGGTAAGGCTGGGCATGAAATAAAGAGGAATATGCAGAAAAGGATACTTTCACAGCAGAGTATCTGCCATATGGAAATGGTAAAGATTAGGGAACTGAAGTACGAATCCTTTACCCACTCCCCACCCTTGGAGCAAAGACAAATAAGGCCATTCCGGTGTGGCTAGCCACAGGGTTGGGCCGTGTCACCATAACTGGAGTTATGCCAAGTGCTGACTCTGAACCATTTGGGTGCCTGAGTTTTTCTTATCTAATGGTGTCCATGATTCGATTGTAGCTTATCTAATTGCCAGCTGCTGAGTGGATGTTTGTGAAATGCAATAATTACCTCAGGCAGGTTTTTGTCTTTCTTTCTTTCTTTCTTTTTAGCAAAACTACAGTTGCTGCTAATTCTGAATGATGCAGTTGGCATGTTATTGGGGTGTCATCCAGAGCACAATAGTCACTACAGGTTGAAATAATTTGGCTTATGTTTCATCTTTTGAATTTTTCTTTTTGACAGCATCAGAATGGCACAGAGAAGGGAAATTTCATGGAGGTTTTCCCCAAAGAATTATGGTTTTGCAGTAGCGCTGATTTATCATCCAAGAGACCAGTTCATAAAATAAAAATGTAATAAAACATAATGGGAATGGGCTTTCCTCATCCGTCCACATAGCTCTTATTAACATTAATGCGAATTGTACGTGAATTTGGAAAGGGGAGGATGCCTGGTATTTCCAAAGGCTTTATACTTAGACCGATTCAATGAGAGGGTCTCATGTGCTTTATTCAAGCACAATATAGAATAAAGGGAGGGACACAGGGCCTCTCTTTGGAGAATACTATGCTTTCTGTTGGGGTAATTTGATTTATTTGACTGTTCAGAAGTGTGGAGACAGGGCAGTGGAACCACGAGATACAGAGGGACAAGCGTGCTGTTTCATTACTGAAGCCTAATGCACTGTGAATAAGTTCACTTATAATAATAATTTCAAAACACATCCTTGTAAAATGGATCTATTTCTTCTTGATTTAGTATTCCATGTGGTATATTTTATTCTACCCCCAGCTCTGACAACATATAAAAAACATCTCGGGGGGGGGGAAGGAAAGGTAATGACTTTTTTCCCCCTAACTGAATCAACCCTTCCAGTTTCTCTGGAACTGCAGCAACTGCCCTGAGCAACTGCATTCCTCATTTGGTGAGTGCTGTTCCGGAGGTTGGGCATGTGGCTGGGCGGGTAACGCTAATTATATTTTTTCAAATTGAAAAAATATATAACACATTTTCATGGTGCAAAATTTGAAAAACTATAAGAAAATAAAAAATTTTCATAATCTCATCATCCAGAAATACTACTCATTGCTACATTATAATATATGTACATTTATGCATATACGAATGTTTATGCATGTTTTATGAAACTGACACTGTATATAGATTTTTACATCTTGCCTTATAAAATTATTTTATAATGACTATTTCCCCGTGTCTTTATACAGTCTTTGAAAACATGGTTTTAATGGCTAACTAATTGTCCGTTCATCAATCATCCTCCTATTGTGGGATATTTAGACTGTTTGCTTATAGCAAAAATCCTTTTGTATAAATTTTTGTGCATGTAATCGACACACGGTATTATAAATTTAATAATATTTGTTATTTGGGGAGGTAAAAATATTATGTTGCTGTTTTAACTTTCGTTAGTTTGATTGATAGAGCAACTGAGCAGTTATTCACATGTTCGTTTGGCCATGCAATACTATTTGGTGATTAGACAGCAGAATATTTAATAATACCACATAAATCCTTACATCTGAGGCTGGAGTTCATTTTGAGCTGAATTTAAATATTACCTCTGGGCAAATGCTTAAGGGCTGGAAGTTACAGTTTTTATTATAGAACTCTTAGGAAGAGCTTTATAAAAGAAAGACATAATTATTCATGGATTAAGAAAGAAATTACAGTGTCCATGTTCCAAAATGTCTGTAAAATCTGTAGGCTAGTGATAAAACCCATGTTTCCTTAGCAATTTGAAAGTAAATTTATTGTCTTGATAGATGGGGTGTGTTGATATCAGATATCATTCTAGCTAAGTTCGACTGTGAAACCCGCAATGGGCCCTGTTGAACGACAACTGTTCTGAGTTTAACAGAACACAACTCCAATGCGGAAAAAAATGTCTTTTGGCATATTCAGATGGCAGTGATTATTACCTCCAGACAAATGGAATAGAATGGAAGTTTTTCTTTTAGAGACTCTAAATTCTCTTTATCGCATTTCCTATTCTTACTCTTCTTTGGTAGTGAATTCTAAACTTGCAGTAATTTCCAAGATTGATCGCACTAGAATAGTCTGATGAGCTTGACACAAACACAGATTCTGTGGTGGTAACTTAGAACTACTGACTCAGAATCTTTTGGAGGTGGGAGTGAAATTATTACACGGAACTTTCATTATTTTCTTGCTATTTTGAGTTCCAACAAAATAAATGTATTGCCTCATCTAATAGATCTACTCAACTCGTTCACACTGAGTTGTAAATGACACTATTGGTTTACAAATCTCAATCCTTTCAGCATCATTGGCGTGTTGACTAGAAACTAAGTCTAACGCTATACTACCTGCTGTTCCTTAAAGTGTTTTCAGCAGGATAATTATTTGTTGTGTAGGAATACCCCACACACTGCAGGATGTGTAGAATAGTGACTCCTTCAATAACAGGTACATTCTCAATACGACAACTCCCCAAAATGTTTGATCACATTTCCAATAGCCCTTGCGGGGAGGCATGGAAGAAATATAAAAATAAAAGACATGGCATTTCCTTTCAAGGAGCTTATGGTCATTTACTGAGACAAAGTGCATAGTTATAATACAAAATATAACATAATAAGGATGGAACAGACAGAGGTCTAGTAGGGTAGAAGGGAGTGATGAGTTGATTTTCTACCTGCCTTTTAAAATGACTTTGTTTTTTTACTTAGATAGTACAGGCAGAAGGTTTAATACAATCTCTTATAAAGACATGTAACAAAAACAACAGCATCAATATTTGGCTCCCCAAAGGCAATCACTTTCAGTTTTGTTAGCTATTTATTTTCTGGCACTTATTTCATATCTCAAAAAATATGTGTATACACCTATTTCTTGGCTTACTTTTTAAATTTAAGCCACCTATACATTAGGATTTATTATTCTTACATTCTCACATGCTACCACCACTTAATATATTCTCTCATTGCATTTAACTTCTCTATATTTTTTGCCTGTAGAGAACAATCCTCCCACTTTTAATGCCCTCCTTATCACTGTTTCTTCCACTAAACTCTCTGACAGAGCTGTCCCTTCTTTTTATTGAAGACAATATTTCTTCAATGCTGCTATCATCTGTCCTGATCTCTTTCTTCTTTTGTATTTTGACTTTTTAACTCCTTTAATCTCATTTTAATGTGGTTTGGGGATAGTGCTGGAAAGGAGGTGAATATTTATATTCAATCCTCCACATTTAGTGTTTTCCCTGAATATCTTTAAAGTTGATTTTTACAGGAAGGTTGGAGAAGTTTCCACAGTGTAGTGACTTTAGAGGCGGGCCTTTGTAAATGATTTATATTTGTACAGAGAGGTGGGATGAGAAGGAAATCCACTCAAAGAGTGTGACAGACACAAAGGCAGGATGGAGCAAAGGGCCTAGCCCCTCCTTGTCCCGTGGAGGAGAAGGGACACTCTTGCCTCTGTGGGCAGCACTTCACCAGGGAGGGCCTTTAATGACCTAGTAAAATGTGAGGAGCCAAGGATGGCTTTTACTGAAAATTTAAAGCACTTCTTACAAGAGTCACCAGACAGAGAAGTGGGACAGCTTATCTGAAGGTGAGAAATAAGGTTTTATAATGTCCCTAAATAGAGTCCTTTTTACTTTTGACTGAAGCATAGCAATTGCTTCATCGATGTTGGTTTGAGTCATTATCATGAAGATTTGGTTAGCTTTCAAATTAGTACATCTGACTCCCAGAGGCTTATTGTTATCTCAGAAATAGCTTAATCCGCACTGAGTTCTGTTTTCCTAGGAAAGTCTTGTCCCGCGTATCTTGACTGCAGAAAAGGCCTCTTTCTCCCGCCCCACATTGAAGTGTCTGCAGCCTCACTGCCCTTCTTTTCTCTGAGGAGGGCAGTAGAGGCCCACAAATCATGCTTCATTCCAAGCTCTTTGTTCTCCTTTCATTATTCATGCTGGGGTTTCCTTCTTTTCCTGAATTCTCAGTTTTGCACAACTCTATCTTCCATTCCCAGGGGAATAAGATGCTATCTATTAGACAGTCCTCAATGTCTGTAACTTAGTACACTTGTGTTTTAAAATCTTAGAGTCACAAATCTAGAATGTAAGGGCTAAAAGCTACCTTTGAGATCAGCGTATAAACCTGCCTCTTACAGAATCTGAAAACCACAAAGGTGACTTGACTTGCTCAAGGTCTCAAGTTAGATATTAATAGCACTGGGACTAAAATCCATGTCTCCAAACTCCATAACTTTTATTGCATGGTTTACTGTCTTTTTGGCAGCTGGCACCCACAATGGGTTTACCAAAAAGTGCAATTTATTATTATGAAATTAAAATGTTTGCTCAAGTTTTTTTTTTTTAATATTACCATTTCTATCCCATTTCAATTTGCACTAAAATTAAAGTAGGATTTTTTTCCTCTCCTTATCAGAGGTTTTATTTATTTTTCTTAATATGTGCCACGTATTATATGCCATGTTAGGCTCCGTGAGGGATATAAAAAAAGATAAAAATATAATGTCTATTTGGAGAGACAAGATATAAACAAAAAATAGTCCAACAAGTTAAAACAATATAAGACCATGAGGAAAGGGTGGTGATAACTAGTTGCCAGGTCACTTATAACCAGTTGCCAAGTGAATGATCTACACTGTAAGATCTCTTGAGTTCTGGTGGAAAAATTTGCTGAGGGGAGAAGTGCAAATTTGACATAGACTTTGAAGGATGGGTTGAGTTGGATATTTGGAGCAAAGGTAGGGAATATTCCAGGTAGAAGAATAGTCCATTCATGACACTGTCACTCTCCTATGCCAGACACTGGCCTAGTGCTAGGCAGGCAGATAGCCTTTGAAGGAGCTCAGAACTGAGCGTGTCAATAACTTACACTGCACCACAACAGAGCTTTCAGAGGACCTGGATAAAATGCATTGGAAGCAAGATGGATAACGGTAACATAATCCCAGTTAATTGATTATATATTTAATATTTTTCACCCATTTTACCCATGTTGTAGAATTAAAAATTCGCAATAACCCTTGGAAGTCGGTCATTATTACTGATTTACAGGTGGGCAAAATTGAGGTTTCAAACTATGGTCAGGACCTTACATACACATAGGAAGAGAATCATATGAAGCACTTTTTAAAAAGAACCTGCACCAGAATCCACCCCTGCGGGGTCTGATTTCAGGAGTCTGCAGTAGGATCTGAGTATTGGAAGAGTGGATGCGGTTTTGGTTACGGTTGTTTAAACCTCCCAGATGACATTAATGTGCGGCCAGGACTGAGAATTCCTGGCTTAGAGGCACCAAAGGACAGTTCCAAGTTCATACAACTAATAAGTGGCAAGGTCAGGGTTTGAGCATGGGGGGTCTGATTTGAACCTTTATCATTACATCAGGCTGCCCCTAGAAGGATGGAGTAGCTTAATGGCAGACAGCCCTGTTAACAAGGGGTGTGGAGAGACAGGCAGAAGGGATGTATTCAGAGGACACCGAACACTACAGTTTGGCTAACTGGAGAACTAATGGCGTAAGGTGGGAGATAAGGTTGGAAAAGATGCTTAGGTCTACATTTCAGATGCCTTATGCTAGGCACCACTAAAGCGCCTCAGAAATGGTGCTCAGAAACTGCCAGCCTTCGTTCAGGCCACTGGTGATTCCTGAACCATGGTTCTGAGAACACTTTGATTAAATACTCCGTGAATGATTAGTCCAGGGCCTAGATGGTTGATACTAAAAGGCTGAGCTCAGGGTTTTGCTGTACATAAATCTGTTTGAAATGGAAGAGAAGAGACATAAATGAAGCCAAGGGAATAAGCCAGATAAGCTTTCAAGTCCTATTCGAGACCTCCGCCTGTGAGAATTAGAATGATCGCATAAGGCTACTAGGCATATCACAGAATGGTCTGTGTCTGTTTATTGAATGACAGGGCTTAATTGTCACTATCACAAACTCTCAAACAAGGTACAGATATGCCTGTCAGGGCCTCACAACCCACTTTTTTAAGACAGAGGATGGAGCTTCATTAATATGAGACCTTGTCTACGTTGTCTGCTCTAATGTCCCCACTGAAGGAGCGATGTGACATCGCTGGCTTCATTTTAGGGCTGAGATAGTTCACTGCTGAGTGAAGGCAGAATTCATGAGGTTCTCCCGCAGCATCTCCATTCACAGAGCCATGGTAGGAGGTAATTCTGTTTTAATTAGGATCCTGTCTCCATGTCCTCCTGTGTTGAATATTCTTGGTTCCTCCAGACCCACATCTCCCTGCCTTGATAAATATTCTATTGACCTCTGGTTATGTAACACCTTCTCTCTCCACCTCTGTTTGCTCGCCTTCTCTCGCTGCTCCCTGTCAGGAACTCACACAGAGGCATCTGGGGAGTGGCAGGAATGCTGCTCTTGCTCTTAGCTTCTGTGAAATGATGGTGGAGTGGGTGGTGTGCCTATAATAGGTCTTTAGAAAAGAATGCATTGATTTCTCTGTGGATTTTTTTAAAGGCTTTGGGACATGACTGAGGGAATGGCTAATTACTATTTATGACTGTTTCATTCGGAGCTAATTGCCGGAGCTGCTGCTCTGTACCAAATGTGCAAACAGTAATAAAATGGTCAATGGGGGCCAATTCTTTGCACACCACTCCTGAAAGAGTCTGCGTGCATGTGCATATAGATATGAATGCATGTGTGTGTACCACCCCACCCCCCCCACACACACAATTTCACAGGTTTCAGGAAGAGTCCAGAGGTAATTCTTGAAAACTCTCTATTTCTAGTAGGTCATAAATGTTTGTTAGGGCCAATGTGTCAAGGTGGAATACTGGACTCATTTAAGAAATGAAACAACTAAGGGATTCTATGTTTTTCTTTTCCACCTGGTTTGAGCGGGACAGATGAGCAGGTACAGTGAGTGGTATGGAAAAGTTAGCTGGATTCATCAAAGTTTGATTAAAGTGAAAGGAAAAGTGTAGCAATATTAAATGGAGACTAGAGGGCTTTCCCCAAGTCTTGTTTTCGCTTTCCTCTAATTGATTTTCCTACTTAATGTGAACTGTAGTGGCTGCAATTTATATGGGGTGTGTTCATGGATGTGGGGCGGGCAGAGCTGCACACATCTGGCGAGCAGCTTTTGGTGTGGGCCATGAAAGATGTTCCCAATGTGTGTCCCCAACCCCCATGCACCGACCTTCCTCCACAAGTGGGTGACAACAACAAGGAAATACATACCCAGACGTGGTTTGGGGAAACTGGAGACCAGGGTGACTGAGGAGGGTTCTCTAAGTCTCTGCTGCTTCTCAAGGTAAATCCATCTCACAGTCCAGCACAACACTCCAGACAGTGTCATTGATTTTGTGGCTGCCACTGCATGCTCAGGAAAGCTTGATTCTTTTTCTTGTGGAGGAGGAGAGGGGAATGTATTAAACAAGGGTGTATATGAGAGTGTATATCACTAACCGATAACCAATTTAATGTCTGTGAAAATGGTTTGTATAGTGGTGAGAGCTGCACATATGTACAAAGTATGTCACAGGGTGAATTAATAACAGACTAATGGGTGAGAATCAACCTTTTCTTCTGACCTCTCTGAGAGAAAGTGAGGCTGACCTTGGTTCGGCTTTTATAAGAGCCTGGGAGAGAGATTGTGCGGGACTGTCCATTTACAGCAAAGATGGGAAAGTGCTTGGAGGTGAGAGCAGAGACAGGTGCCTGGCCCTGGAGGAAGGGAGAGTCCTGAAGACTGGAAAGGGTTCTTCTGACAGGGACATATAAGGAAGCCTGGCACCCTACTCTTTCCCAGGTCCCCAGGACAGGGAATGTTTGGGGTGCACTCCTGGAGATTGGATCCCAAGGCCCTGGGCTCCTAGCCTGACAAAGATGTCTGGAGTTCAACACTGACACTGATGTAGGGCTGCCCTCTTCTAAGAAAACCTTAGGGATTGGGCAATGAGGAGCACAAGGAGAACCATACCAGACAGATGCCGGGGGGTCTTGCTCATGGTAGGGCAACACCCAGCCCCATACTTGGTGATCCTAGGACTGAGGAGGCTTTCTTCTAATTTGCACGCATTGAATTTCTCTGCACCATTGAGACAGAGTTTTAGAGTCAAAACTAAGTTTATTTGGAAAATAAAATAATGTGATAATTTTTTTTACACCTGAACGTGGAGGATTAAAATCCATACCCATCACACATGATTAGAATTTAAATGGCAACAACAAGGAAATATAAACTCAGGCATGTGTATATATAAGGTCGCAGAATAACTGAAATAATTATTCCTTGTTGTTGGTCAGCTTCCTGATAATGACTACTCCCTTTAGTTCAATTCTCATGGAACCATTTTGGGTTCTGTGCAAGGTGCAAGGATTGTAAAAATAAATAAGGCAGAGTTCCTATTTGGACTAGTGGGGAAGACAGATATGCGAATAGAACATTTACATGTGATGTCATAAGCACACGAATAGAGACTTCCTATTTTCCTTTTATTTTAGTTTCTATTGACATCTGAGTTTGAAGTACTCATGTATGTTAAATATGTCTGCCTTTGTCTTAGGGATTAGATTCTGTTATTGTGTTATTTTAAAGTATTATTTTTATACCTTTATAAAATATATGTTGAAGTGCTTCCATTATTTTTTGTAAGCTCATTCGAAGAAAGGGGGTATGAGTTTGCTAGGGCTGCTATAACAAAGAGTCACACACTGGATGGTTTAAACAACAGAAATGTATTATGTCACTGTTCTGGAAGCTAGGAGTCCAAGACCGGGGCGTCAGAAAGGCCATGCTGACTCTGAAGGCTCCAGGAAAGAATCTACTCCAGCCATATCTCCTAGCTTCTGGTAATTCCTTGGCTTGTGGACTCCAGTCTTCATGTGGCATTCTCCCTAATTGTGTGTTTCTGCATCCAGATTTCTCCTTTTAATGAGGACAACAGTCATGTTGGATTAGGTGTCCTGCTCTAGTAGGACCTCATTTTAACTTAACTGATTACATCTTCAATGACCCTATTTCCAAATAAGATCATATTCTGGGGGTACTGGGGATTAGGATTTCAACATATGAATGGGGGGCACAATTCAACCTCTAACAAAGGATATCATTTCTTCTCAGATATACTGGTAATCTTTTTGTTCCTCTGGAGAATTCTTTGAATTGGTTCACCATTGTCCTAAGTGGGTCCAACATTTTTGCCATCTTTCTGTATGAGATGCCTAACTAGTATTCTTTACAAAGACACATGGAGATGCCCATTCTAGAAAAGGCCTGTAGGTTAAGAGAGGGTCTGTATTTTCCATTGTCCTGCTCCTATTTGTCCACCTTTAGTGACTCTCAGGATGTCCATCTTCATTTCCTGGAACAACGATGTGAATTGCATGAGACAACTCCTGGGAAGCAGGGGTTTAGTTTCAGGATTGCACGTAAGTGTACTTGAAATAAAATGGTCAAATAAAAATTGGATATGATGCTGCTCCAGGATCCTTATTCTATGATCTGGAGAGGGTAGAAAAGTCAAATACAGGCCTTCCAAGGAACACCAGTTCATTTCACTGATTGATTTTACAACAGATTTACTGAACTCTATTATTGTGAGAAAACTAATAGGTCACTGTGCAATTGTTCACAACTTGCAATATCGTTATAGGTTTTAACAATACAATTGTACTGTGAACTAATCCAAAGACAAAGGAATTGTCTTCTTTCTTTTCTTGCTTCCTGACAATATTTAGTATAGTTCTTTGTATAATACAGATGCTCAGTGACTGCTTATTAATAGGTTTGAGTTTGAGAGGCTGGTATTTGACCCAGACTAAGTCTCTTGAGGTTCACAGTTTATTACAAAATAGTAGTAGTAGTTGCTGGACTGGAAAATAACATTATAACCAATACATTCAATATGGATAATTAGAAACATGGGTACAATATTATTTTGTCTTCCTTGTCCCTTTAGAATTTATTCAAGTTGAGATGGTTATCCACTGTCCCAGGATGAAAACTTGAGCAAACCTGTGACTTCTCTACTTGCTCTTAGGTAGACAGATCAATACTCATATTAGGTCACTAAATACAGTGTTGCTTCAGAAGGTGGAATGTGTCTAGGCCAAAATATTAATAAATGCTTCAGTCTTTATTTTAAAAAGTATTTCTCCCCTCTGTCAACTTATGTTGGTGGATTTCTCGCCTCGGAAAAGGCACTGGGGCAGATTTCTGCCTTTTGCTCCCTCTGCCACTCACCTTCTCCCACTCTGGCTAGCAGACATTACAGATTCCTCCAATGTCAAATTTGGGAGGAGAGGATTGGGGTAGGACTAGGACAATCTTACTTGGCCAGATGGTTTTCTATCTTCTGGCTCTCGTAGATTGCTAAAACTGACCCCTTCTCTCTTGAGGCACTTTCATTGGTTGTTGGTGATGGTCATTGCTGGAAGCCTTGCAATTCAAGAAGAGCCTTGATTAGGAGAGTGCATCTCTATTCTAGTGGTTCCTTTGGTTCTTTCAGCAGCTCCTAGAAACTTAGCACGTACCTCCAGTTATTTAGCATATGCTTCCTGCGCACCATCCCTCTAAGTGGTCCTTTTATATTGGAAGCAAGAGCAGCCCACCTTGTCTTTCTCTCTTTCATGGCCAACGTACATCTGTTCATCGCAAACACCTTCCCATCTTTTGCTAAATCCAGTGCACTCATCTCTATCCTTTTCCACGGCCCAATTCAGTTTTCTTAGGCTTGAGCCAGGCACCAGATTCTGTGATTCTCCCAAAAGCAATGGATATATTTAAGTTGTTCTGAGTTGTCTCCTAGATGTTCTTCTCACCTGCCCAAAGCTAAAGAAGATGGTGAGCCCCACTGTTCCTCTTTGGGGTGGGAGGTGGGCTCACAGCAAAGCAAAAGCTATCTCCTAAAGTAATTATCTTCACAAATCCCTCTCCCTGGCATCTTTTTATGATATGTGCACTTTTTTGTGTGTTAGCTAAACTTCAATAACAAAGCTAAAGACCTTACATAATAACTACTATTACTTATTCTTTATTCACAAAGCGTCCGAAAATTGATTATTTTTGAATCTCAATAATTCCTTTGGATGGGAAGGCAGGTTATAGTTTCTACATTTGACAGATGGGGAAATTGAGGTCCAGAGAAATAAGTAACTTGCACAAATACACATGGCAGTTAAGTTAAAACAGGGCTGGGGCTAGAAATTAGGTTTTCTGATTACGTGCAAACAAAGAACAGTTTTGGGTAGAAATCACACAGCCCTGGGAGGAGGTGTGGATGTGAGGAAAATGATAGAATAGAGGAAGGGAAATATGAAGATTGGAAAAACAAAAGCACATTTCCCCCACATTTTCATTTCTTTTTCCTTGCATTTATGGTATTTCAAATAAAGGAGTCTGTGAGATTTTTGAATCTTCAAAAGAGGGCATGGGCAAAAAAAGACTAAGGAAAAATACACTCAAAATACTCTCCTTCACTCGTCCCGTTGTCTGCACTCGGCTCATGTAGTATGCCAGGGTTAAAACACATTGATTGTACGTAATGCACTTTGCTACGATGACATTTATACTGAGATAACAATAAATTTCTTATTTCAATTTAGTTTTTTTAATTATCAGCATAAAAAGCACTTTAAAATTAGAGCTAATGAAGCTGTAAGAATTAAAATCCCCAGGAAGTCGCCTATTCAAAAAGCTAAAGAGCTAACCAAACAAAAGTAAAACGTAAACATGAACTCTTCCTCCTCCTGCACCCCCCCCCCAAGCCCCTCTGATTTCTCTGGTTTATTTTAAGCCCATGCAGAACAAAACCCTTGCTGTTCCTTAACAAGTGAGAATGACTTGCCCAGACACACAATAAAACATTTGTGACAAGCGAGCAGGCAGGCCCTTAATCCAGATCTTGCTCAGCACAAGGTGCTCTGGCCTCCTGACTCAACAAAGGGCCTTCTGTCCTTGCTCCTTGCCAAAGCTGAATGCCAATTGTCTTAAATCTGATTGCTCCTTGAACCCCAGTCCCCTTGTGGATGGATAAGAGCGCCACCCAGAATACCAGGACCCACGAGGCTGAGCTAAGTGAGGGTATTGTTTTAAATCGGGTTTCCCCTGGCCTTCATTCTCTGAAAGTTTCAGGTGTATCCTTATTCTCGCTTTGCTTCTCTCAAGCCCTAAGTGTTTGCTCTTGATCCCCCCCACCCCATGTCCCCTTACCTAAAACAGTCACTTTTTCCACCTGGTGAGGATGTGTTACCTTTGACAAAGATGTCACTAATCTGAGCCAGCCTTGATTCTGTTAGATATCCATTCCAAAACACATGATTGTATGGGACAATAAGAAGCATATAGTCACTATGAAACATGATACCAGGGCATGAGCAAATTGAAGAATGCTATGGAGAGGAGAAAGGGGAAAATAAATTGAGGAGGCATTACTGAGAGGCATTCTCTCAAAAGAGAGGACACTAAGATGGCCTTTTGGTAACCTTGATGTGAAATTCCTCCCAAATCTAAAATTCCACATGGGCCATCCTTTTTTCTTGTCATTCAATTTTTGAAAATAAACAGGATAACTTATTTCTAATTATGAAAGCAATGCATTTACTATAAAAATTTTTTTAAAGACTACGAAAGAGAAAACGAAAAATCCCACAATTTGGGGGTATATAACGCAGGATTTCTATCTCTCTCTCTGTCTCTTTCTCAAAGGATTACAGTCGAGAAAATGAAAAGGCCACAATTTAGGGGGATATAATGCAAGATTTTTCTCCCTCTCTCTCACACACATACAAGTACAGTTTACTTGGTAAATGATTGTATTTTTCTATAATAATATATTATGAAAATATTTTATTAGTAATGAATATTAATTAAATATCTGGCTGGAATTTTATATAGATATGTCACAATTTATTTAAAAAATACTCCATAGTTGATCTTTTGGGATATTAAAATTTTTTAGATATTCTAAATAACATTGCAATGGAAATCTTCATAACTACATCTCTAATTTATATGGCAAATAACTAGAAGTGGAATTTTTAAGTACAAGACAATGCATTTCTAAATATTTTGATGTTTATTGTGACTCAAGAAAATTATTCTTCTTTCAAATGTATCTCTTTTGAAAAGCACTCCAACATCATGTTCTTCATGGAGACTACTTCGAATGAACAGAGCTATTCTTGCATCATATTAGTCCTAATGCAACTTCATCAACCTATCCTTAATTTAAACTATTATGCATAGAGAGTACAAATAAGAAAATGCTTTCCTGTGCTTACACTGGAATATATTCATGTAGTCAACATATATTTCTACTTCTGTTTCCTTTGTTTCGTGATTAGTTCAATCCTATCCTCATAGTGGAGAGTCAAAATCATATTTGTTGTGGATCCCATTCATTTGGGGGATAACATATGGACTGCTAAAGAAGAAAGTCTTGGGCACATCCTTTAATTTTGAAATTCCCTGTGTTCTGCTTGGAAATGTTTACCTTAAAAGAAGCTAGACATTGTTATCTCCACAGCAGAGTTAGTATTCTGCTGGGAATGAGTGAAATTGTCTGGTTATTTGTAAGAGAGGACTTAAAATTATATTTTGCTAAGTTATTTAGCTTTAGGGGAGTTATGGCCATTCCTAAATTAAGTTTTTCTTTTCTCAGAGTTTTTTTTTCTGCCAGACACTGTGTTTTGTCATACAATAATCACCATTGATTTCTTAATAGTGTTCTTGATTTTCTTAGCAAAATAGGGCAGCAAATTTGATTGGAATCATTATAGCTAGGTTGTCTGTGTGTTTATTGTCAATACAAGCAGTTTCTTCCTCTCCAGTTTGCAAGGTAAGGACAAATAATTCAACCTCCCGAGATTGTCATCCACTGCCCCCTTCCTACACACACACACACACACACGCACGCACACATGCAAGATCATAAGGCCTTATCAGGAATGGTCAGCCTATCTTCTTCTGTCTTTTCCTATTCAAATACCTGTTTATTTTTCAGTCTATGAAAGGACAACTGTGGGTAAATATTGTTCTAGATCTGAAACAGATGTTTTAAAGTAGTGTCTCTCATCTTTTACTCTTTGGCTAAATACAATCATACGTCGCTTAACGACAGGGACACTATCTGAGAAATGTGTTATTAGGCAATTTTGTCATAGTGTGAATGTCATAGAGTGTACTTGCACAAACCTAGATGGTATAGTCTACTACACACCTAGACTATATGGTACTAATCTTGTGGGAACACTCTCTTACATGTGGTCTAGCCTTGACTGAAATGTCATTAGGTGACACATGACAGAAAGAAACAGAAAGGTAGGGCTTGAAGTTAACTATTAGCTAAGTTTACATACCAGAAGGCAGATGTGTTGACCCAATATCAAAGATATCCAATCCTCAGTACTCAACTGCTGTATTAAATAAACTCATTTATCAAATTTATTAAACATTTGAGCAGCAGTTTGCTAGTTTCACTTGGACTGAGGCAACAAATATGGCAGGATACTGTGGGACTTCACCGTAGATGGATCAAGAGAACTTTTAACAGCACCATTATTTATTATTTGATACACGTAAAGAGATATTCCCATTAAAAGAGAATTAGTTCTTACCTCAAAAACCTCAATTCCTTTTTAACCCCAAAATGAAGAGAGCATTTCCAATCAAAATCTGTGTAAACAAATCTGAATCCAAGCTGTTTCCCTTTGCTTTCTTTTCAAGAAGGAATTTTTTTTTTCATGGAGATGTTCTTCTAGTTATAGTCAAGCCCTTGACTTCCCTAACTAGAATGAACTCTGATCTTTCTTCACTACTTCCCCCACAGATCGGTAAATATACACACAAAAAAATCACTCTGATTTATGTGGCTTCTTCAGAAGGAAAAGGATTGTTTTGGTACCTTAGTTGTAAATTTTAAATGATATCAAGTGCTGTGTATCACTTGGGGTTCAACCAGGGAGGCAAAATTACTAAGAGTGATGTGGTGTAAGGGATTTAGTTTAGATCTTACATAATGTTGAGAGCTGGTGAAGAAGCTTATGGAAAGTGTTGCCTCTGCATCTGGTGGTAGGGCTAAAGTTGCTCTAGGTCATTGGAGCCAGCAGTGGAAGAAAAGCTGGGATAGATAAAGGATGAACTGGAATTCACAAAGAGAAACCGGAACTTGTGTGTTTCTCACTGCATCCAATCGCAACAACAAGGATGATCTCCAGAAGGAGGCTGATCCCCTTTGCACATGTGCCTGATTCGGGGTGTGAGGATAAAGGAGGAGATCTGGTGGGAGCTGCAGGAGCTGCAGACGTGGATGCTGCCCATGGCTGTTAGATGATCAAACAAATCAGCAACTTTGTCACTTGAGCTGCTGCAGCAGTTCCCATCCCAGTCTAACATCAGAGCCTAAAGTTCTCCTCCTCACTTCTGCATTCCAAATCTCATGAATATTTCCCTTGTGGTCAACCTTAACCCACACCCATCAGAGAGGGGAATTCTAGCAAATGCTGTTCCAGTCTAGTTCAGTTAACACAGTACAAAACCAACACAAGCTGTGAGGATGTTTTGGCACTCATTTTCCACTTTGCCTTAAACTTCATACTTGAGTTCTTCATATTCATACTATACTGCTTATAGTTCACCCCAACTCATACTCTTTCGTATTCCTATTTCTTTTTATTTTTGGTGACTACTAACTCAAATGTCTTTCACCATGTTTTTTTTTCACATGGTAAATGTCTAATAATCCTCTTAGAACAGCTCCAAAATCCCCTACCCTGGGAAGTTTGCTTCACCCCTCAAGGTAAGGCTATTATTGTTATTTTTATTAAAATACCAAGCACTTTGTATTGTGATTAATGTTTATATTACTGTTTGTCCCAGAGGAAAAGAAGTTCTTTTATGGCAGGAACTGCAGGCTTCTCATCACTATGTTCTCATTGTGCAGCATACATACATACATAAAAGTTAAATGTGTTTGGCATAAATTAAAAGGTAGTCTGAGTTTATTATGTATGATGGAATAGACATGAATGTTCTGTTATTACCATAAATTTTTCCAGAAATTGCTGCAAGATCATACTTAGAAGAAGACAATTCATTATCTTATCTTGATGAAATATCTTCTAAGACATCAAATAATCAGAATAAATTAATCAGAGACCTCAATTACAGAGATATTTTGACATATGGAAGAAAAAGTAAATGAAACTAGCAATGTGGACTGTCCTAGAAGAGGTTCTTTAGGTTCAACTACGTTCTACAAACTCCCTATAAGCCAGGTAGAGGCACTGATATGCATGTTCTAGACCCAAATAATATTTTGTTTTAATTTTGTGGGTTAAAGTGAAAGTGCAATTTTAATGCAAACTTTGTTTATAAATAGTAATTACGCTTTTTAATAATAAAGATGAAAAAGTGTTTTGACACACGTCTTTCCATAAACTCATTACTCTACAAAGAGAATTGGTGTTTATATAGGACCATCAGTAATTTGTCAAAGATTTAAATTTTGCAAAGTATTTAGTTAATTTTAGGTCAAGGAACTAAAATGGTTTAGAAATATGTTCAACAATAATAACTAACACTATTTTTATCTCTTTTACGCCTCTGTTAAAAATAGAGTTAAACAGCATAAATAATCTTACCAAAAATTCTGATTAATGAAAAATTTCTGTGCCGATTAGTGTAGCAACAGGCATCTGAAAATGTGTAGTTCAGAGTTCTTTGGGGGGTGGATCATCTTTTTTTGTTCTATTTGCTTTAGCTTCATGAAACCTCAGAGCCAAACTGGGTACTTTCAACACTTAACTTTGCTCTGGTTCCTGGAACAATTATCTTCCTTATTTTCCATATAACTTCATAGTTCCTCTTTCTATATTTTATAAACTCATCTATCTATCTATATGTGTTAATCTGAACCCTATGAAATTTCCATATTTTTAGGAAAAAGTGGTCTAATAGTAAGTTTATATGGTAAAGTATTGGCAATTTCATATGGTAACTGCACAGTAGACCACCTTGATTCCTTCCGTATGTAGATAGGCACAAATCATAAGGTTATAAAATATGTAGTGACCGTATTGATTTTACTTGCCACAAACTAATGTGTGGTACACTGCAATAGAGAAGGACATGATAATTTTGTGGAAACAAGACAAGTAAACAATAACAACAAACTTTGTGTTTATGGCAACATTTAGGAAAAACCATGCAGTTGATGTAGTCTATTCAAAGAGTTTGTTGGCATTATTTACTATAAAACGGAAAAGGGGAGATGAAAGTTGATTCATTCTTAGATTTTAATAAACTTAATAAAGGAAAATGTATTTCTCTTTTTAGTTTTGATTTCCTTTTGATGGAACTTGCCATTGTTTTTATCAAAATACATTTTTCTTGTCAAAGAGAGAATAACTGCACAATTTGTATGGGATGAAATAGCTGAGCTGCCAGGACATAAGGAATGAGAGCTCATTGGTGTAATATGAGCATAAACAATATCAATAGCTTGCCCATTGATATTTTTAAAATATGGAAAGGCTAACTTTACTTCTAGCAATAGAAGTAAAATGCAAGTTTAGAAAAATGAAGATGGGTTTAACAAGGTTAAATCACCAAGTTAAGCAAGACATTGATTATTTCTTGGGGGTGAGTGACACCTATAAATAAGAATTTAATTAAGGAAAAGTATCCAATTTATGATTAAAATAAAACACTATGGACACCTCATGACTCTTGTCATGTGAATGACAATATAAAGTGGAATATAGGAGTAATGAAATATATTCCATAGGAATATGGGAAGACACAACATCATAGAGATGCCTGTTGGTCTGTATAAATTAATGAATTAATTGAATGTAATGCCAATAAAATGCCACCCTTATTTTCTGGAGACAGAAAAGTTAATTGTAAAATTTACTTGGGAAAGCAAACAGGCAAGAATATCTGGGGAAAACTTTAAAAAGAACAGCTAGTGATAGGGGGGCAACTAGACCTAACAGAAATTAAAACATGCATTAAAGCCTCTATAGTTAAACAGTTTGGTACTGGTGTAGGAATAGAGAAACCATTGGATCAGGATAGAAAATCTAGAAATAGCTCCATTTACATATGAAATATCATATCTTGATACTCTACAATAAGAGAAATACAAAGAACCAGTGCTCCTTGGAGAACAGGCTTATTCCAGGGATGGGGCAGGAAGGGTAGAACATGAGCATGGGATATTTAGTATGCCAGAAAGTTCTTTATACGATTCTATTTACTTTGGTATTTGCATGAAATTTTCAGTAATAAAACATTCTTAAAATGTATGTTCTCAAAGAAGTGGTTAGACATTCAAATGGTTTACTTGATTTAGCTCTAAAATTATGGCCAATTATTATTATTATTATTTTTTGGTGAGGAAGATTAGCCCTGAGCTAACATCTGTTGCCAATCCTCCTCCTTTGCTGAGAAAGATTGGCCCTGGGCTAACTTCCATGCCCATCTTCCTCTATTTGATGTGTGGGATGCCTGCCACAGCATGGCTTGATAAGCAGTGCATAGGTCCGCATCTGGGATCTGAACCGCAAACCCTGGGCTGCCAAAGTGGAGTGCGCAAACTTAACCACTATGCCGCCAGGCCAGCCCCCAATTAATATTATTTTTAAATATAGCTTTTCAAATTAAGGATTTCCCTTTTGATGGGAAAAATTGTTGAGACAATGATAGAGAACAATAGATTAAGATTCTTTTGATATCCTATATGCAGTAGCTGGTTAAGTTGCAGATTTTAGGGAATTTTCTTTAGATATGGAAGAATACATGTATCTATAATAACATAGAGCTTTATAATAGACTTGATTTATTATATACATCCTATAACTTGATGTAAAAATATGGTTTAAATGATTTAAAACTATTTTAAATAGGGTTATGATTTTGGAATAGGACTACATTGATGGAACAGAATAGAATCAGAAACAGATTAAATTGTTAAATAAAAGAAATTATGCTGTTCTTTGTAGAATAAAATGTCAATAACACAATATTAGGAGAACATGTATTGTGAGTTGATTTTTCAGTATCAGGGATCAGTTTGAATTGCATCATCTGTACTTCCTAGCTAGGAAATAGTAGGGCATATGAATGAGACTGTTGTCAGGGCTTTCACTGGAGATCTATACGTAATGGAAAGAGATCTATTGGTCTCTTGGAGAATCAAACCCAATTCAAACACTGTGATGCTTCACAAAAACTTCTGGTTTTATTACCATAAGTGTGGAAAAATCTATGTCAAGAAAAACAGAAGCCATTTTTGAATGTTACATTTATAGGTAATGACCAAATGTAATCACAAGTATCAGAGTGATATAAAAAGGAGTTGGATATCAAATATTTGCCTATTCATAGAACACCTTAAACCACAACAGATAAAGCAAATTGATCAAAAAGTACAAAAAAAGGCATTCATAAAGACTTGAGGAAAAAACCCTAAAATATTCTTTACTTTAAAAGGAAATTTTAGGGGCTGACCCCATGGAGTAGTGGTTGGGTTCAGCACACTCTGCTTTGGCGGCCTGTGTTTGTGGCTTTGGATCCCAAGCATTGACCTAAACCACTCATCAGCCATGCTGTGGCAGTGACCCACATATAAAATAGAGGAAGACTGGCACAGATGTTAGCTCAGGGTTAATCTTCCTCAAGCACAAAAAGGGGAAGATTGGCAACAGATTTTAGCTCAGGGCTAAACTTCCTCACCAGAAAAAAAAAAAAAAAAAAAAGGGAAATTTTACTTCTCAGAGCTTGTGTCTTTGGTGGCAACTTTAATTAAAAAGGCGTCTTTCAGACATTGATGATTACATATTATAGAGTTCTTAAAATACTATGCAAGAAAAATTTTTAGTAATAGAGAAGAGGGAATAATGCCTTTTCTGAGGTTTTGCATACGCATACACTTACATTTTCTCCTTTAGCTCTGTGACTGCCACATCACTACTAGCTTGCAATTTGAAAATTAAGCAACCAGCCCGGGCTAAATAGAAGAAAGTGAATGTGATTGATGTGCAGAGATTCTCTGATTTAAATTTTACCTTTACATATTCCCTTAAGTGATTGGTTGCCTCCCTATAATGGTACCATTCTGCTACTTTCTGTGCTCCAAATCTGATCTGAATCTCAATCCCCTGGTAATGAAACAACAAGGCAATCTCTAAGTAAACAGTCCATGTTACAGAGCTCAGCAATTCCTCCAAAGATGATATATCAGCTAAAAACTGTTCTTTTAAATTGTGGTTCCTTTTTGAATGACTTTTCTAAGGTAAGATCGCAGAAGTGGGTGAAATTTTTAAAAACTAAGCTGTGCAGCGTGATTTCTAAGTTCATTTTAGCTCTAAAAGTTTTTTCCTTAAGAAATCCAGCTTGCTCAAGATCTCAGGAAGTCTGGTAGTTTTATTTTATTTTATTTTATTTTTTTGGTGAGGAAGACCAGCCCTGAGCTAACATCCGTTGCCAATCCTCCCCTTTTTGCTGAGGAAGACTGGCCCTGGGCTAACATCGTGCCCATCTTCCTCCACTTTATATGGGACGCCGCCACAGCATGGCTGACAGGCAGTGCGTCGGTGGGCGCCCGGGATCCGAACTCGCGAACCCCGGGCTGCCAAGCGCGGACGAAACCGCTGCACCACCGGGCCGGCCCCGGAAGTCTGGTAGTTTTCATATTTCTCTTTTGTATAATTGGAGGACTTATACTACTTCTTCATAGTCTTTTACTTGGGAAATAAGAGATACTGAATTTATGTCTGCTTTTAAGATGCAAATTTATACTTCAAACGATAAGAAGTTCTATCCCAAGAGCCTCCATCCTAGCTCTAAAGAATACCTGGAGGGATGGAATAGTCAATCGAGTTTGTGGAAGTACAAGAGTGAGAGAAGCAAAATGAAATAATAGTGAATAAAGGAAAATTAATAAGAAATAAATTAAGGCAGATACATATGAAATTTACAGAGGAAAGTAAGGGAAGAAAGAAGTGCTATCTTCTAACACAATACAGGCAAGTACATCCTGAGGGATGTGAGTAAGTATGTGGATCACATGGTTATTTCCTGCCTGAGTCTTCAGGGCTCTTCCTGCAAATATAACCTGATAAACTCCAAGAGTGCTAGGTGTATCAGACATCATTATTGCCCCATGGTTTCATGTCCTGGTTACCTGGGGCAGCCTGTATTTATGTATGCTGTCCCAACATAATTACTGAGCTAACATCCATAGCCAATCTTCCTCTTTTTTTTTTTTTGCTTGAAGAAGATTAGCCCTGAGCTAACATTTGTGTCAATCCTCCTTCACCTTGCATGTGAGTCCCCACCACAGCATGACTGATTAGTGGTGCAGGTCTGCGCCCAGGATCCAAACTCATGAACTGGGCCACCGAAGCAGAGTGGGCTGAACTTAACCACTAGGCCACAGGACTGGCTCCCCCCAGCATAATTATTACTAGCATATCCTGTCACCCTTAAAAGTGTCTTGATACTAAATTATATTCGTCTGGGCATGCTTCATTACTCTTTACATTGTTTAGTGTGTCTGTACACATGTTTGAGGAGGAAACAAGTAGAACTTTGTTAACGTATCTCTGAAAATATTGTTTTATCTTATTACTTGATCTCATTGGGTTTCTCATGTTTTAACACTCCTATGTACCTTCAGGAAGGAATGGCCCAGATAGGAGTGGGTCTGGAACCTGTAAAGCCAGTGTAACTTTGTCTCTCTTTGGTTTTTCTGCCATCGACCCTGGCTCTGGAGCTGACCCTGTCTCAGTGTGTTTTAATAAGTGAGCAACCATAAGTGTATTTTGATCTACTCTCTAAATTTCCCCTCATACAGGCACACTTTATCCTCCCCTTTCACAAATGTCTAAGTAAATTAATTTAACAAATATTTATTGAGCACCTATTATGTTGCAAGTACCATGCTGAGGAGACTTGATAGTACAGAAGGAACATTTTTCTTTTAAAAGAAACTAACACAACCAAAACAAATTCAAGCAAGTTATATACATAATAAATGGTGGAAAACCTGGATGGGAGGGCCGCCCGGTGGTGCAGTGGTTTAGTCTGCGCTTGGCAGCCCGAGGTTCGCGAGTTCGGATCCCAGGAGCCCGCAGACGCACTGCCTGTCAGCCATGCCGTGGTGGCGTCCCATATAAAGTGGAGGAAGATGAGCACAGATGTTAGCTCAGGGCCAGTCTTCCTCAGCAAAAAGGGGAGGATTGGCAACAGATGTTAGCTCAGGGCTGGTCTTCCTCACAAAAAAAAAAAAATTAAAAAAAAAAAAAAGAAAACCTGGATGGTAATAATATAGATCCCGTGCTCCCTGTTAAGTGTCACAGAAGACTGAGTACACAAGGTATGCAGAAGGTCATGCTCAGGCAGCTGGATCAGTGATTAGAGAAATCAGGGGCATATTTAGAATGGAAGAGCTGTGTTAGAATGAGTGTACACAAGAGAGGTAGCAATGGAGGCTGTGAAGGCAGATACAAAACTTGAGTTTACAAATCAGGACTTGGAATTGTTTTTCCCGAAGATGCTATCACCAAAGATGAAGAATGCAGAGGTCGTGATTCCTACCACATCCCCATTGGCCCTCACCTATTTGTCTTGAGCAAAACTCAGATCTTAGAGAATTATATTGGATCGTTTTAAACTTAATTAAGCTGTGACTTTAATTCCAGCCGTTGTTCCAAATGTGGTTTCTTTCCTGGAGCAAAGGAACACATCCTTTGGTATCTGGCAGCCAATTACTGATTTGTTGGATTTTCTTAAATGTTGGCAAAAGACACCAAAAAGCATATAGCTTTTAGTTTACAAAGCCAGAAATGTACTTTTGCTGTTCTGTCTTAGGGCTACATCAATACTTCAGCCTTCTGTTATAATCACATCCACGGTCGCACTGATCACCTCTCCATTCAACAAGGCTTCATGTCAGACCCTCCATTGATATCAGGCTGATAGGAATCAGGAACAGGAAGTAGCAACTCTCTTGGATATTTGGAAAGAAAGAAGCATGTGTGCCAGAGGCTGAGAAAGAAATCTCACTAAAGGGCCTGGAAGCTTGGTGAAATATCTAGGACATGTTAAAATATCCTTTCCAAATGAAGGAAAAGTTACTACATCTGGCCCTTCAAATTACTAAGAAAGAAATGTAATGCCTAGTGAACCTAGGCATTTTGGAAGCCACATGTACCATTTTTGAATGATATGAAAGAATGCCGGTTTTGAGTGTGACTTAAAGCAAGAGAGGGCTTTGACACAGGTCTAATTTTCTATGTAAGCTGCTCTGTCACTTGGGCTGTGTCACCCAGCTGACTCAATGGTTCTTGAAGTGTCTATGGCAAGAAGGTATGGTATATGGAACTTTTGCTAAACCCTTATAGTTGAATCACTGTACAGACTTAGGATTTTAGGACAAAACCATGTCATCTTCAGAAATAACTATTCCCCTTTTGAGCAACTGCTTCTGGCTTATCACCATGACCTAGTAGAGAAGGGACATTTGTCCATGGGCCCCTAAGTGTCCCTGTAACCTAGAGGTCCACAGTGAATTGGGAATTGGGTAACTCACCAAGTGTAGAGTTGGGTGTTCACAGCAGAGTTCTAACATCAAGTCAAAGTGGTATATGTGAATGGTTCCTATTCTTACTCCGTTGCTTTATGTCTCTCAACAATCGCCTGTGGCCTCATGGATAGTTCCTAGGGATGAATTAACTGAAGGATATATTAGGTCCTGATTTACAGATGATATGCTGAAAATATCCAAAAGTAGGCATTTGAAGCAATATGGGCATATCCAAGAGAGGCCCCAAAGGATAGTAAAGAAGACGAATCCTTCCAGTGGGCGAAATTTTTAGCATTGCACATGGTTTCTCCCTTTACTTGGAAGGGGAGATGTCCAGATATGCAGACCTACATTAATTCATGGGCAGTAGTTAACAATTTGGTTGAATGGTAAAAACAACAACAACAACAACAAACAAACCAGGAAGGAATATGATTGGAAAATCGGTAGCAAGGAGGTCTAGGGAAAAAGCATGTGAATAGATCTCTTCATATGGACAAAGAGCGTGAAGATATTTGTGCCCATTGTGAATGCTCATAAATAGAAACATCAACAGAAGATACTTGGACATCCTGGACAAGAGGACTCATTTTGTTAATGTCAGTCAGCCTCTTTCGCCAGTCACCTCTATTCTTACACAATAAGCTTGTGGAAAATGTGGCCTTGGAAGAAGGAATGGGTATTATGCACGAACTCAGAAATGTAAATATTTATTCAACAATGCTGTTCTGGTTACAGGTATTGATGAGTTCCCAGACTGCCAATGACAAAAACCAACCCTGAGTCCCCAGCCTGGCACACAAAGGATGAGCCAGCCATCTGTTTGCAGGTTGTATTGGATGATTCCCATCATGGAAGGGGCAGCGTTCATTCCACTAGAATAGATCTTATTCTGGGTCTGGATTTACCTTTCTTGCTCAAAATATTGCTTCTAAAGCAACTATCTGTGAACTGACAGAATACCATATTCTCTGTCACGATATTCCATACAGATTGATTCTGACCAGCCAATACTAAAGTGCTGCAATGGGTTTATGCTGATGGAATGCTTCAATTTTACCAGGGCTTCCATCACCCGGCTCAGCTGAGCAGTTGGAATTATGAAATGGCCTTTTAAAGACTCAGTTACAGTGCCAGCTGTTTGGGGTAATGTCCTCAAGCCTGCAGTGAATGTTCTGAATCAGCAACCTATTTATGGTGCTCTTTCTCCCATAGCCGGTAGGCATAGGTCTGGGAATCAAGAAATGGAATGTGAGTGATTCCTCTCATTGTTACCCTTAATTATTCACTAGCAAAATATTTGCCTCCTGTTCCTACAATTTTGGGCCCTGCTGGTTTAGAGGTCTTAGTTTTCAAGGAAGAAATGCTTTCACCAGAGGGCATATACTGTTCCCACTAAACTGGAAGCTGAATCTGCCACCTGGCTATTTTGGGCTCCTCATACCACTAAACTATGAGGCATAAGGCTGAGACAACTGATCTTGTTAAGGGGGAATTCTATGGTTACTACACAATAAACATAGGGAGAAATATGTTTCCAACAGAGAAATACTTCTTAATGCTACCATGTTGTGTGATAAAAATTAATTGTAAACTACAACCCAGTGCAGGCAGTACTACAAATGGCCAGTTACTTCAGCAATGAAGGCTTAGATCACCTCACCCCGCAAAGAAAACCTGACTAGTTAAGTTGCTTTCCAAAGGCAAAGAGAACAGGAATGGTATTGAAAGAAGAACACCCAAATACCAAATATGACCACATGATCAATTGCAGCAATGATGACTATTTAAGGTTTGTTAGTGATTAATATATATCTCAATATTTAATTTACAAAATATCCAAACTGTTGTGTGACTAGGTTAGAAAAGAAATGAACATCACCCAAAGATGGATAAATTGACTTCGCCTATCCTCTTTTGGGTAGAATGTAAACGTGTTTTGGTTGTACTAGGAATGATAGGTTTTTGCCAGTTCTCTTTATTTGTAAGTGAAATATGATTAAAAGAGATGTTTTTGGGTGTCAGGCTGACAGGAGATGGACTCTGCTGGATTGTGGTATGTCAACATGGTTAGGCTGTGAACTACATTTTCAAGAATCCTTTTCCCTGTGTGGTTCTGGGTTAGAAGTGAAAAGGGAATGTTACACAAGATTTGGAAGCAGCTGTTACTCAAGCAAGGTTATTTCATCGAGTTACAGTGGTGAGCAGATGGGAAGCAGCCAGCAGATCCCAGCTTGTCTTCAGTCTCCTCTGCTTCACATCCAGATCAGCTTCCCATCTGCGGGCTCTGCCGTGTAATAGCAGGCCTAGGCCCGCCTCTAGATACCTGGCTGCAGAACCATACAGGTGGAGTTACTCAGCAACAAAAGCTTTACATAGACCAGTCTATGAATCCCCTTTCATGATCCCTTTTAGTGACCAGATATGCTTCATTCCTCTTCTTTCTCTGCAAGGTCCATCTTACTTCACAGATGCACACATTTATGATCAGATCCCTCAACTCTGAAGTGTGTCAAATGAACAAATTTGTTTTAGGATGCGCCTAGAGATGAGTCCCACAGCCTTGGCCCCTGGTAATTCTTCTTCTCTACTTCTTGTGCTTGCTTTTGCCTTTCATACCCAGGCCTGGTAGCCACATAGCCAAGAAACCTAAAATTGTTGCTGACTTCAAGTTTCTGATTTAGGTGGGTGAATTGAAGGTGGCTAAATACCTCCAAAAATTCTCATCCCCTCTTTTTTCAATGTCCAACCTTCTCTTTGGCTGCCTGCCAGCTGTTTCCAGCCTGAGACTCACTCCCAGATCCCAGTTCACCTCAGTGATCAGGTTGAAATCATTTAACCAATGTCACCTCCTTCCCCAGCATGCTTTCTGAAGATTCCTCACTCTGTTCTTAAGATTGAGATAATGCTTTAGAAAAATTCTAAATAAAATCATTGTTGTTCATGATACTTAAATATTAAGCATATCAAATTATTCCTACTAAGATAAGATAGGGCTCATTCTGTCAAAGTTTTCCTTTTCATTTTGAAAGCATTAATAAATATTTCACACTTTATATTAGCGTGAATAAGCCAATTATAGGTAACCAAATTTCTCAGATCTGACCTAGCTGTAGGTACAATTAAGGTAAAATGAATAACAAAAATGATAACAAAAATTGCCCTGTCTTCAAGCCCCTTTAGATTAATTGCTAGAACCTTAAGCCTACCCTTCCTGAAAGAACCCCAGTGTGGCTAGCCCCCTTGTACCAAGTTTCTGATATTTTCTTCTATGTTGCTACTTGAGTTTTTCATGGGGCTTCTCCAGGAGTTGTGTTGATTGGCCTTTCCCAGTAATGGCTGCTGCTCTTGTCGCACTGCCTTATGATTTCAGCCTTCGTTTCACCACTGCTATTAGCTTCATCACAGATGGCCTGGTTCAGCTTCCAATGATGGCTTCACTGAAATAGCAGAAAGGCCCTCTTCTATCCATCAACATCACAATGTTTTATCAGGTCCTAAACAGAGATGCCTTTCACTCTATTTCTTACAGAACTACAAGCTGTTGATTAGCTCTATCATTTGACTAATTTTAATTCTAATGCATAGAGTCCTTCTCAGAATCTTGGTCCAAAATCCTCCAGGGGCTAATTTGGAAAACAATTTCCTTGGTGATAATCTCATCTCTGTCCCATCTCTTCCCCCGACACCCAATTAGTATCTCTGAATAGAATCAGTTCACGCTAACAGTCTCCTCAGAGTGAAACTTTTCTCCATTCAGTTTGTTGTTTTAGAAGTGTAAATATACCCTTAATTTACTCTATATTCCCTTTGGTCTACCTTTATTTGGAACCCCCCCAAAAATGTTCTTCAATGCTTCAAAGATTTATTCTCATTTTCCCTAGCATGCCTGACATATTTTGAAATACCAAAGTAGTAATAATGGGACCAGATTAAGACTCCCTTCTGATGTCCTAAATATATATGTTCGTGAAACTAAATTCTAACTTTACTGGCATATTACCATTGGGCTTGGAGTAGCCAGTTGCTGTGTTTCCTGTTACATTACAATGTACTTGATGACAGAGCAAGAGAAAAAGACTGTACCTGGGTGCTGGTATGAAATGTATAATTAGACAATAAAGTCATTTTAGAATTTTCTATATTAAAAATATCAATCCTTTCATTTCATTTTTCCTAGTTAACAGGACAGAAGATATCAAAGCAGATGTTTTGGTTGTATAAGTAAAATATTCATATTATATAGTAATATACACCACTATAAAATAAGTGATACCCTAGGACATGTTGGAAAAATAACTTTATTCCCTCTGTTTTATTATTACAATTCGGAATGCTGACATTCAAGTTTTCCTCCAAGGACTGAAAAAAATTGTAACCCAGCTTTAAAAATAGGGTTTTCTTCTTTCTGAGGCCTACAAAAAAATTCCTTCTTCCAAGACTCATCAAAATAATTTATCTATTACTATTAAAATTCTTCTCCATTCATTGGGTTTAGAAAGCACAGGATCTTAGGAACTAAAATCCCCCAGCTCCCTTCTTATTCTTTAAATGCTAGAGAACTGTGGGTACAATTGGACAAAAAGTGGCATTATCTTAAAACTTTCAGTAAATAATGGATGTTAAATGAAGAGTCCAGACAGAGTCACAGTAGCTTAGAAGAGAGAGCCTGTGATGAGAAGCTGCATTGGCACAGCGGGTGGGTGAGAACTCTAAGGTTTGTGTCTCCTTTGTATAGTCCAGGTGTTCTCTGAGTTGAAGAAGGACCTTTTTGTCCATATTTCTTTCAGTGCTTTCTTCCCCCCTCCAGTCTAACCATGGGTCAGACCCTCCAAATTGAGAAAGAAAACCTCTTTTCTATGGGATCATAGAATTTTCTTCACAATAGGAATACACTAGCTGAAGAGGTCAATCCAAAACTGAAAAACTAAATGAAGGGGTTCACAAATATAAACTAAAAGTTGCAGTGCTTTGTCACCTGCTGCCGCTCTTCCATCTAATAATAGAGTAATTGCTAATTCATGATGATAAGCCAAAAGGAGGATGATTATGCATGTGCCCGTACAATGGTAAGAAGTGGCACTTTGTTTCCTGTGGCTGCCACCCAACAAAGGCAGCAGTGAGAAGCAGGCTCTGGTTACCCTGGTAGCCATGGTGCTGAAGCCGGCCATGCTGGCATCAGTCCGACTGGGTTGTCTTTGTGCTCACAGACTGCCAGTGCCCTCCCCGTTGAAAGGATGAATATGTGGGCCTTTGCACAACATCGTGGCTTAAATTAGTTGGATACATGGGGCCTCTTGCAGCACCTGCTCCTGTTCTCAAATTCCAGCTCTGTTGGGAATTATTATCTAGCTCCCTTCTTCTCTCCCCCTCTCCCTTTGTAATTATGTTTAATCCCACAGACACCTGCCTTGGCTTTGGGGGACTACTGATAAAAAGAGATGAAAAGAGCTTTTTTCCGTTTGTATCCAAATCTACCAAATAAACACAACAGGCCCTGGCTAATTAAACATGTCTAAAGGGAAGGTGTGAGAAACCCCCGTGGATAAGAGTGAACACTTTCCTCTAATTCTGTGGGGTCATCTTCACCTGGCTCCAAATTCAGAAAAATATCTAAATCATATTTAAAACTTTCCATCCCTGAACCTTCTGAGAGCAGTTTTACTTAGATCTCCTGTGGTGTTTGGATTTTCAGTTTCATTCGAAAAACATTGTATTCTTCAGTTTCTTGACCGGGGGTTAGATAAGTAAATGACAGACTAGATCATTTGTTATTGAAATATTGACTTGAAAGTTTCATATCTTAAAATAGGAGAGTTTCCCTTTTAACATGTTTTCCACCTCTCCCTTATCACCTAGATTTAAAATTAATTTTATAAAAATTATTTTAAAATAACTTTTACAGTACAAATTATTTTCACATTGAAGAAATAGCATAAATCTTAGTCTACTATCCTCTGAAATATCTGTGTTTGAAATGAAACATTTTAGGAAACTGAATAGTTTATTCTGAATTTTTATCAGCATGCTATACAGAAACAAATAATATTTTTATCTTTAAACAGTTATGAAATGTAAGGATCCCAGGACATATGTGCTTTGGTGAAATTTAGCTCAAAGATTTGAAGGGAAAGAAGTTCAGAGACTGGTTGGAGAATGCAAAAGATTGTAAATAGTTTAAAATAATATTTTAATATACAAAATAGTTACCAAACAATAGACATTTCCTTTTCCTTTCTACTCTGAAGGTTAATTTAATCAACATGACTCTGACAGACAACTGAAGCAAGACAGTTTAAGTTCCATGGGATATAGTTCTCATTAAACCATTAAAACATGGTTTTAATACAAAATCCATTTGTATTAAAAGTCTTCCTGGTAACTGGCAGAAGCAAGCTTTCTTTAGTTTCCAAGTTTGTGGATCGATGAGGGTAGAGTAGAACATCAGTTTGGATCATCCTCTTGTGTGGATGAAATGACATCATTTTTCTTATTTAGAATCAAAGGAAGAGCAATCTAAATACATAAACAAGTTTACAGCCCAAATACAAAATCATATGGGCTTAAAAAAATCCTGCTGAAAAATCAGACAAGCATGCTATTGAAGTCCCCTGGTATATAATCAATAATGGTCATGTAATTTTTTGAGTTGAAAAACCATACAAAAATATGCATTTATGCATTTGAGCTTTCTCTTTCATTATATTTGACTAAAATCTTAAAAGGCTACATAAAGCTACATAAATTACATAAATGAGTAAATTCTACATAAACTGCCATAATATTGCTCATGTTATCCTGGATGCATGTGGTTTCTAATCTGCATCAAGTAGTTCAGGAATATGTAATTCAACATCATATTAAACTTTAGATTATTTGGGCAGACTAACTGGAACATGTTGATGAACAAGAATATTTTACTAGAAGAGGCAGAGCATAAGGTATGAGGCATTTTATTAAGGACTGTGAATGTTTTGATGATGTTAACTCTGCCTTGAGCTAATTTATGATTTGAGATTATAATCTCTAAAATTGAATATGAGGAAAAAATAGAACATGTATGTATATTAATTTTTATCTAAAAATAAGAAAGGAATAAGTTGTAATAAGCGAAATGTACATAATATGTGAACTGATTTACTCTGGAACCCCCATTCCATCCATCTGCTGAGTACTCTGTATATTACAGAGTAGGTGAGGTAGCAGCAGGAAGAATTCACCCCACAGAGGGACTGCCAGTGGTGTCTTCATGCAGGTATTGGCTGTTAAAATTGTGTGATATATTGCAATTTGCATGCCCCTAGTTAACTGGGATTTTAAATGACCTTATCCTCTTTTAACTGCATTAAATCCTTATGAAATGAGCAAGTGGCTTAAAAAGAGTCCTGAGAAGTAAGTGTGAGGCAAAGATTATACAAATCATCTCACTGCAGCAAACAGAAGTGACAGAACTGACACTTATGTACCTCATATGAGCTCTTCATCAACTGTTTCAGGAGATGAAAAAAAATGATATAATTAGATCTAATGAGAAATTGGTGCCCTAGAATGAATATTATAAAGAAGATTATTTGAAATATAGATTTGTATGGGTTAATGATGAGCCTTGCCTTAACTATACATCCTGACTTGAGATTCTAACTAAGAATAGGGAAGCTATTACACTTAGCAAGATACTTTAAAATATTATTAATTTAATTTTTATCTCATCCTTTAAATTTTTCTATTTTTGTGTGCATATGATAATGCGTAGATACATTATTATACCTGCATACTACATATGTGCATTATCTGTTCTAAGAGGCTTACATTTGGTTGTGGGTTCTTTTCTATGCTCTGTCTGTTGTTGGCTGAATCATATAACCTCCCTGAACACCAGTTACCTCAACTAGAAAATGGTGCTCAGTTACCATGTCCAAGTTAATTGTTTGGGTTGGTAAAGACTTAATGATGCCTAGCCTCAGGAATCTTCTGCCAGGGTTTTAATGAAAAGTGAAAAAGTCCCATATGCTCTTTCCCAGAATCCTTTACCAATAGCCTATCTGTTAGATTTTGCTTCACAAAAAGAAATCCTTTGGCTGAGATCTTGTAACTTAAAGGAAACACAAAGTTATTTCTGGGCTCTGGCTGAAAAAAATTTTACATATATGGTTTCCAAGATAATGTTGCTACCAAAAGTGTATATGTATTTAGGAAATCTGCCTGAACTTTGGGTGACCTGAGATCTACCAGCACACATTACATACAGGCTGGGACATCTGGTGGTCAATAAACTTACTTATTTATTTATTTATTTTACATGAAGCAGCTGTACTCGAGCAGATGACCAGGGGCCATGCATTCAGAGTGTGAATAGCTGAATTAGTAAATCATATTAGGCTTCTTAGGCACTTGTTTAAGGGCTGCATGTGCCTTTTTAATTTTCCTTTATTAAGGTCGGTCCCAAACATAGCAGTGTTAGCAGTAGGGTTATTAGTGACTTATTTGCTTCATTAAAATTTATGGCACATTTTACATCCACCATCTGGGGCAATGTCTCCCCACCTCACTGTTAAAATGTAACTTAAAACCATGCCTGGCACTGATAATTCCGGAAAAAAAAATACTCTATAGATGGAATTCTTTTATTCTAATGCCAGAATTATCCTGCCAGGAACTCGATACACAAACACCATAACAGCAAAGGCAATATTTCTAGTCCAACCACACTCAATCACTACTAGGATGCAGCCTCTTATGTTCAAGTTTTTTTGCTGTAAGTTTCTTGTTTATAGGTAAAGAAATGAAAGGAGGGGCGGTTGTTATTTTAAAAGTTGTAAACTCTGTGGAAAAATGGAAAAAACTTAAAATGCCTTTGGCAGAATACTGCTTATCTTGATCTCCTGTGGTTTAATTCAGGGATATTTTGGTTTAGGAGGTTGCAAATACGTAAATAACAGGATGAATTTAAAGTAAAAGACTGAAGTTTTTAAGAGTTGGTAGAGTTTCAGGGGTTGCCTGATCCACAAAACTCGTCTGATTAAATTCGAGGGTAAAATATTAGCAATGGGGTTGTCCACTTCCAAGCTTAACCTCCTGTCTCTTATTTGAATGCTTGGGTTGGAAATCTATGAGGTTGGAATGAAAAACTCTTGCATATGGAATCTGAGATAAATTTCACAGGAGAGCCCATGAGATGGAAAGAGGGATATTTGGGATAACACTTTGTAGATGCACATTTTTTTAGGGTATAAATTCTGTCTATTAAGTAGTATTTCTTTTGTTCAAAACACACACACACACACACACACACACACACACACACACACACTACTAGGTTTCTTCATCTACATAGTATTCTCATTAGTTTCCAAAATTTAACATCAAACTGTAAAAGTACCACAGTAAAGAATTCAGTCAGGATTGTAGTATTCAAAAAAAGCATATTCTGGTCCCATTTGTGCCACTTACTAGCTGTGTAATCTATGTGTTTATGTTTCCGTATCTGTGAAAGGAGAACAGGAATATCTTCCAGACCTACTGTATAGAGTCTGTAATAATCAAATCAGAACATGAATGTTAAACATTTTGAAAAAAGCTTAAAGTGTTATTAAAAAGCAAGCTATGTATTTTTATTTTTTTCCAATAAGGAAATAAAGTATTTGAATAGGAGAGAATTGTATAAGGTTAGAATCCACCTCTCCAGACAATACTTAAAAATACTCAAATGGATGAGATATTATCTTAGTATTAAAAACTTCGGAAATGGGATTCAAAAATTTCTTTGGGGATTCACTGCACAGTTTAGTAGCCCTTGCTGCCAGATTGTTCTTACTTCTACCCTAAATTTCTGATTTTTTATTAGGAGCCCATTTTATCTTTCCACAAAGTAATTTCCTTACTAGAAATAAAAGAAAATGTGAATAAAGACCCTTCTGATCCTAAAGTGACTTTTACTAAGTCTTGGCTCAGTTTTCTCTGTTCCAAGTAAAATAAAAATAAGTTAAAAATTTTTCCCAAAAGTCCTATTTTACATCCTGAGAATCATCTTGATTCTTATGATTTCCCCAATCCACTTTATCCTCAGAGAAAAGAACTGAACTCTATATAATTTGGTTAGAACATCAGCTGATTGGATCTGGAGTTTGTTTCTCCTATTAGCAAACTCAAAAATATAGTTGAGTTTGTAATACATACCCAAACAAGAATGAGCCTTGATTTCTAGACCAACTTTTGTAAAAATTAATGCTAATCTGGTTTAATCCCTTCTAAATACCAAAACCTTGACTTTGATTTTTAGCTACAGTTTCAAAAGAACTTGGAGATTTATGAAGATAATAACAAGATTTAAAAAAATGACTGAGTCATTCTCTAGTGATGAAAATTATGTTCACTTTGCTATTCACATTCAATTCAAATTTCTCTATCACAGTAAATCGAAAAGTTCCAGATGAGACTGCTCTGTCAGTCTTGATCCCAGCGTGAAAATAAATTTGAGGATATCTGTTGCCCTCCTAAAATAGACATGTAGTGAGAGTGTTGTTTAAAGACAGTGAAATTTGAGGGTTATACCCCATCCTTACTGACACAAGTATGGATTAATTTTGATGCAGACAGAAAAAAATATATAAGCTTAAATGTGTATGTTGAAAATTTACACAGATTTCCACTTACACTAAGGATGTAGAAAGCCACAAGAGAGCATCACTTCTATCCTAATGATAAGAAAAAGCTGTCTAACCTTAAGCATTCATATTTTTTAGCTCATCTATCACAGAGCTCAAATCACAAGGAAACTAGGCAAACTATATTCTAAAAGGTGATAAGACCCTCTAAGCAGAGATGGGTCCCATGAATATTTTACTTTTGGCAAGCATAGGAAGATGAGGTAGCTGCCATAAAAGTGGGCAAGAAAACTATGAATAAAATATTAACTAATTATTAAAGACTGATAATGAGTCAAAATTTTAGTTTAAGATCTCCAGAAGTACCACTCAAAAGCAGCATCTGCACTGGCTTCCACTGGACGCTCATAGAAAGTCAATAGACCTGAGAGAAACGTCCATTGTAGCACAGGTGTGCAGGTCCTGTCTAGACTTAAGGGTGGGGAAGTATTACCTAGAGAAGCTCTTCTATTCTCCAGGCCCTGCCTCTAAAAGATAATGATCAGCTGCTGCAATCCATCCCTAGAATCTGCTTAGACATGAGAAAAAAGCTATCCACTGTTGGAGGATTGTCCTCTCACTTTCCCAGTCACTACCTTGATTTTAGGTATAGGTATGCTGTCATTAAGGGAAATGTAGGACACCAACCTCCAAAGTGCATTGATATGATGCAAAAACATCTGCTGTTGTGGAGGGACAGGAAAACAGCTGGTACCCAGGATTCTGGACTGCTACGTGGTGGAAATCTTCTGTTTATTGGAGAGGGGCAGGAAAATCACTCTCATTAATGATTCCCACCAATACAGGGCAGAGTTTGACTGACATGGGATGTGGAGTGCCCCCTTCCTAGACCCTGAATTTGAGCAGAAGGCAGAGGTTATTTGCTGGTAGAGAAGGAATAGAAATTCTGAGAAAGCTCCTCCTTTGATGCTCAGGTGCATATGGCATGCTGAAGACTCATAGTAGAACAGAAGAATGGAAAAATACCCCACCCCTACCACAAGCCCTGCACCAAGTACCAATCAACAGAAATATACCCCAAGGAAAGGGCAAAAGTGTGGAGAGAGAGACTTTGCTGAAATCTGGGGGTGGAGCAGGAATAGAAAGAAAATTCTCACAGGAAGCAAAAGTATCAGTGGTCTACCACTGGAAGAATTTGAAGTCTGTAGTAGACTGAATGTCACTAGAGCAACAATAAAACCAAGCACAGTCCAACTGCAGACTAGAATGCTTGAACCTAGTACACTAATGGCTTGACAGAAGAGGCATACCCATTTGCAAGAATAAATACTATTTACCTCAGTCTCTGCTACTGTTCTACACATGATGTCTAGATTCCAATAAAAACTTATAAAAAACTACAAACAAAAATAAAAGGCAAGAAAAAGCAACTCATTGTCAAGAGGCAAAAGCAATCAACAGAAACAGATTAGAAATGACCCAAGTTGTTGGAACAGAAATGTGGAACTAACTATAATTAATATGTTAAATGATATAGTAGAAAAGATAAATAGCATACATGAGAAGTTTGGGAATTTTGGCAGAGAGATTACCACCGTACAAAGGAGTCGAATGGAAATGCTAGAAACGAAAAACACAATATCATAGATGAATAATTTCATCAACTAACTTCTGAGTAGACTGCATAGTATAACAAATCAGTGAACTTGAAGATGGTTAAATAGAAATTATAACAACTGCAACACAAAGGAAAAGCAATGGTTAAAAAGAAAAAAATAGAGGTGAGCTTTCAAAAGCTGTAGAATAGTGAACCACCACAGACTTGAAATTGAAGTTGCAAAAGGAGAACATAAAGAGAATGGGAAGAAGAAAGCAAAAGATAAAGAGAAAATCATGAATGTGGCCAAAGAAAAAAGGGACATTATGTATACAATTTAAAAGATAAGAATCACAGCAGTCTTCTAAAGCCAGAAGACAATAGAACAATATAATAAAATTACTGAAAGAAAATAAATCAACTTATAAGTCTATATCCAGAGAAAATATGCTTTATAAATTAGCACAAAATAAAATCTTTTTGGAAAACATAAGCTGAGAGGATTCATTGCCAGCAGGCTTGATCTACAAAAAATGTCAAAGAAATTTATTCAGTAGAAGAAAAATGATATCCAGGTGAAAACTTTGGTGTACACAATAAATCAAAGTGCACTAGAAATAGTAAAAATGTGGATAAATATTAAGAAATGTTTTAATTTTTCATCTTTTTAGAAGGGAATTAATAATCCAAAGTAAAATTAATAACAATGAAACTTTACATGCTATATAGAAGTAAAATGTGACAACAATCTCATGAAGAATGGAAGTCAGTAATGGTTCTGACACTATATGTGAAATAATATAAAATAACACTAATTGAAAGTAGAGTGTACAAAAATTAAAATGATATATTTCACATGTCTAGAGCAACGACTGAAGAGAATGAAACAAAGGGATATAGTTTATAAACTACAGAAAAAAATTGATTTGTAAAAATACTCTATCCAAAAGAAGGCATGGAAGAGGAAAACAAAGATACAGAATAAGAGGGATACATAGAAAACAGCATATGGAAGGTTTAAACCAACTATATTTACAATTACATTAAATATAAATGTCCTAAACAACACAATTAAAAAGCAGGAATATATGAATAATAAAGATCATACTCTATGTCACCTAGTGGAAACTCAGTTTAAAAAAAAAAGACATAGATTACAAATAAGATGAAAGAAGATACAACATGTATATTAGCTTCCTGTGACTGCTATAACAAATTACCACAAACTTGGTGGCTTAAAGCAATAGAAATTTATTCTCTCACAGTTCTGGAGGCCAGAAGTCTGACATCAGTATCTCTGAACCAAAATCAATGTCAGCATCAGTGCAGTCCCTCCAGAGGCTCTGGAGGAGAATCTGCTTCTTGCCTCTTTCAGCCTCTTCCAGCATTGATTGATTTGTGGCTGCATTACTCTAATCCTTGCCTCTGGGCCATACTGCCTTCACTTTTTCTATTGGTGTCAAATCTCCCTGTCTCTCTCTCTCTCATGAAGACAGTTGTGATTGCTTTCAGAACTCACCCAGATAATCCAGGATCTCTCTCTTTGTCAAGATTCTTAACTTAATTACATCTCTAAAATCTTTGCCATATAAAGTGACATTTACCAATACAGAGATTAGCTCATGATGTCTATGGAGGCTTAGCATAGGACACCACGTAATTATTAATCAAAAGAAAACTGAAATAACTATATTAACATCAGAAAATTTGATATAATAAGAAGGAAAATCACCAAGGTTAATGAGGGGAATTACATAATGATAAAGAGGTCAATATCAAGAAGTTATAATAATCCAAAGTGTGTATGCTTCTAATAAAAGTGCCTTAAAACAGACAGAAAAAAAATCTAACAGAAATGAAATAAGAAATAGAAAATCCACAAGTATAGTTAGAGATTTCAACAAATCTATCTCAGTAATTGGTAGAATAAGTAGGCAAAAATCAGCAAGAATATAAACTTCGAAAACACCATCAACAAACTTGAACTTTTTAACATTTATGAAACAATAGTTGAATACAAATTCATTTTAAATACAATGGAATATTTACCAAGCTGTATCATTTTGTGGAAAATAAAACAAAATTCAATAAATTGAAATTATACAAATGTTTTTTTGAGCCCAGAGAAATAAAACTGAAAAGCTAAACAATAAAGATGTGAAAACAATCCATGGGTTATACACTTACACAAACACACTGAAAGGGAAATTAGAAAATACTTTGAACTAAAAGAAAATTAAACCTGTTAAAATTTGTGAAATATGACTAAAGTAGTTATTAGAGGGAAATTTATAAGATTAAATGCTTACGTGAGAAAAGAAGAAAGATTTCAAAACAATTACGTAAGGTAATACCTTTAAAAATTAGCAAAGGAAGAGGAATTAAATCCAAAATAAGCAGAAGGAAAGCAATAATAAAGGTAACACCAAACAATCAATGAAATGGAATTCAGAAAAACAATAGAGAAAAATCAAAGCAAGCAAAGGTGGTTGTGTGAAAATATCAACACAATTGAAAATCTTTATCCAGACTAATCAAGAAAAAAACAGGGAGAAGACAAAAATATCCAATATCAGGAATGAAAGTAATAGTTACAGAAAATACAAACATTGAAAGGATGACACTGGAGTATTATAAACAACCTTTTGCCAATAAATTTCACAATTTAGATGAAAAGGACAAATTAATTGAAAGACATATACTTAAAAAGTTTACTCAAGAAGAAATAGATAGCCCAAATAGCTCTATATTAATTAAATAAATTGAATTTGTAATTTAAAACTTTTTCAGAAAGAAAATCTCAGGCCTATATAATATCACTGCGGAATTCTATAGAATATTTAAGGAATAAATAATTATAATTCTCCACAAATTTTTCCAGAATATACAAAATAATGGTAAACTTTCCAACTCATTTTATGAGGCTAGAATTATCCAGATAACAAAATGAGACCAAGATATTAGAAGAAAAGAAAACTACAGACCAATATTCCACAAGTAGAAAGATTAAAAAGTTCTTAACAAAGAGTTATCAAATCCTAATCACCATATATAAAAATGATAACCCTTTATGTCCAAATTGGATTTATTCCACAAGTGCAAAGTAAGTTTCACATATAAAAATCAATCAATTTAATTCGTCATATTCACAGACTAAAAAAGAAAAAATACTGTAGAGACAGAAAGAGTATTTGACAAAATTCAATACGGGCATTTATGATTAAAGAAATAACTCTCAGTAGCCAAGAAATAGAAGGGAACTTCCTTAACCTGATGAAGTGCATCTATGAAAATCTAGAGCTAACATCATACTTAATGGTGAAAGACAGAATGATTTCACCCTAATATCAGAAACAAAGCAAGGGAATCTCACTCACCACTTGTATTCAACATTGTATTGGAGATCCTAGCTAGTTCTATAAAGCAAGAAAAAGAATTAAAAGGCACCAGTTTGGAAAAGAAATCTAAGACATTTTATTTACTGTAATATTATTCTCTAATTAGAAAAATCCTAAAGAATCTACAAAAAAACTTCCAGGAGGTAATATATGATTTTAGCAAGATGATAGGATATCAGTTCAGCACACAAAAATCAATCATATTTCTGTATGCTAGCAATGTCCAATTGGAAATTGAAATGAAAATGAAAACATTTAAATATATCAAAAACATGAAGCATTTAAGACTAAATTTAACAAAACTCATGGAAGATCTATACACAGAAAACTACAAAATATTGTTGAGAGAAATTAAAGAAAGTCTAAATAATTGGAGTTGTGTACTTTGTTCATGCATTGAAAGTCTCAAAATTATTATAATTTAATTTCTTCTCAATTTTCTCTGTAGATTCAAAGTAATCCCAATCAAAATCTAGGCAGATTTTTTTTGGTAAAGATTGATAAATTTATTTTAAAATTTATATGAAAACAAATGCAGCAGTTTGACCATGGTGTGCCTAGGTGAGATTTTCTTTGTGTTAATTCTGCTTGGTGTTTGCTGAACTTTTTGAATCTGTAATTTTAAGTCTTTCACTGAATTTGGTAAATTTCCAGCTATTATTTCGTCCAATATATTTTTGGCTCCATTATCCTGTCCTCTCCTTCTGGCATTCTAATTACATATTTATTAGATTTTTTGAATCATTGTGCAAGTCCCTGAGGTGCTGCTCATTTTCAGTCTTTTTTTTTTTCTTTATGTTCTTTATTTCTATTGAACTGTATTTAAATTCATGGAATCTTTCCTATGCCATCTCCAATCTGCTAATAATCACATCCAGTGAATTTTTTATTTTAAATATTATAGTTCTCAGTTCTGTAATTTCCATTAGATTCCTTTCTATAATTCTTATTTCTCTGCTGAGATTCTCTGTCAATTGAGCAGATTTTCTTTTATAATGGTGAGCATACTAATAATAGCTGCTTATATGCTAATTCCAACATCTATGAGTGGAGCTGGTCTCTATTCATTGTCTTTTCTGACAGTAGCCATAGAATGGCCTATGTTTTCCTAATTCATCTTATGTTGCGTCATTTTGGATTGTATTCTGGACATTGTGAATGATATCTCATTGAAACTCTGGGCCTATTATGTTCCTCTAAAGAGTTCGGTATTTGTTTTTGTAGGTTGTTAACTTGACTTAACTCAAACTGAAATTTTTGTTTGTTTCTGTTGAAATTCAGTTTTTTCAGTCTTGCCAGGGTTGCCTGTTCTCTGCACAGTGTATGTATTTGAATCATACATGTGTCATACAAAGGTCAGCTGGAGATTTAGGGAAAGTGTATACATAGAATCTGAGGCTCTACTTCTCTGACTCTTTCCTTTCTGGAATTTATGCCTTCACTTTCCAAAGGATGTGGTTGCCCCAAACTCTGTTCTGAATCACCAGTCCAGCAATGTTGAGGTTTTTCTACTAGAATTATAGCTGTCCTACATTGAATACTAGGGACTACATTCAGGATAAAAACTGTAGAATAGGAAACTCAGACAGTATCTTTCCTCTATTAGTTTCTCAGTATTGCCATACAAATTACCTTAAATGTGGTAGCTTAAAAAAGAAACTTATTCTTTCAAAGTTCTGGAGGCTAGAAGGCTGAAATCTAAGTGTCAGCAGGGCCTTGCTCTCTCTGAAAGTTCCAGGGGAGGATTCTTTGCTTTTTCCTGGCTTCTAGTGGTCGCCAGCAATCCTTGATATTCCTGGGCTTGTCGGCACATCACGCCAAACTCTGCCTCCATCATCACATGTCATGTGATGTGTCTCCATGTCCAAATTTCCCTCTTCTTTCAAGGAGACCAGTTATTGCAGTATGACATTATCTTAACTTGATTGAATCTGTAAAGACCCTATTTCCAAATAAGATCACATTCACAGGTACTGGAGATTAGAACTTGAACATATCTTTTGGAGGATACAATTCTCTTGACTACGATTCCCTTCTTTAGAATGTTTCTCCTCCAATCTTTGCCTCTTTCATTCTATCTCTGGTACCTTCAAGCAGTTGATTTCTATTTTTTTCCAGAATTTGTGGTTGTTATCTCTAGCAGGGTTGGTTTTATAGGAATTATTGGGCTATACTTGAAGTGGAACTTCCCTCCCTCACAGCTATGTCTGTCTGTCTGTCTGTCTACCTATCTATCTATCATCTTCTTTCTGTCTCATTTGCTCTGTGTGTGTCTCTCTCCCTCTTTCATTACCACCCAAAAACAAAATCCAGGCTCTTGTGATTCAAAATAGAAAATTTGTAATTCCATTGGCTTTAAGCCCAGATAATTCTTAGCTGCCTATTATATCCTTCCTTCTCAATCACAAGTTTGCTTCATTCTTTAAGATAAACAAGGGCCAGCCCCAGTGGCCTAGCAGTTAAGTTCAGTGTGCCCCACTTTGGCAGCCCAGGTTAGGCTCCCAGGTGTGGACCCGTGCCACCTGTCAGTGGCCATGTTGTGGTGATGATGAAATGCATCATTTGAGTTATGGTGTGTGACACCTATAAGCAAAAATAGACCTTGTTCACCAGGTTTTGGTCTTATGTTGTCATTCATATTTTTTTCATACCTTCACTTCCCTTAATAAATTTTTATAGGACTTAAAAGATTACAACTTTATATATGCAACAAAATAACTAGTTGAGATAAATGGAATCTGTACTGTGTGTAACTTGGATGATCCATTGGTTTTGATTTGGGTTTTTCCCTGAAAGCTTCCTTCAGAATCACCCTTGGATCCTTGTCCACACATGGTGAGCCAGTACCATATACTAGATTCTAGACAGCTGTCTCCAAAAATGTGAGTTTTTTCTCTTTTCCTCTCAAAGACCTAGGATTACGCACAGCTAACTTCTCTGTAAATTCTGCCTTAGTAGAAGTACAGCAGGTCTTTTGTTGTTTTGAATATTGACCCTTTATAAGTATAGATTCATCCATATTTTTTAATCCCTAGGCACTCAACTTTGCTGTGCCTACAATGTGGATAATAACACGTGCTTCTGAGAAATGCAAGGAAAGTTAATTAGAAAATGTCAAGAAAGCTCTCCAAGATCCTTAGAGAGAAGAACATCATGTGACTACAATGTATTATTAGTATGAAAATAAAGTCATTCCAATCCCATTGCTCTTAAAGGGTCTTTACACATTGCTAGTGCATTGAAGAAATAAAACTATAGACTCACTGAACTGGAAAGAATCTCAAGAATTCATATGGTTCATTCCTTACTTCAGGAGAGACCACTATTCTACTGTCCCAGGTGACTTCCTAACCTATTTTTAAGACTTGTAAACAGAAATATTCCAAAACTTAATTTGCTAATTTGTTTCTATTGCTTAATATCTCTCACCCACATAAAAATATTCTTTTTATCTACTTTTTAGGAAATATAATGGAATCTAATTGAATAGAACATCATTCAAGATACAGACTGGAATTTCTTAGTTAAGAATCACTGACCTCAACTTTTTTTTTTTTTTTTTTTTTGGTGAGGAAGATTGGCCTGACCTAACATCTGCTGCTAATCTTTCTCTTTCTGCTTGAGGAAGATTGTTGTTGAGCTAACATCAGTGCCAATATTCCTCTATTTTGTTTGTGGGACACCACCACAGCATGATCTGATGAGTGGTGTGTAGGTCTGTGCCCTGGATCTGAACCCGTGAACCCCAGGCTGACAAAGTGGAGTGCGCAAAATTAATCACTATTCCACAGGGCCAGCCCCTGACCTTGACTATTTTTACAGAGCTAAAGTAAGTAATGGATATAAAGGAGAGGGCAGGGATGGGATTTGACCCTGAAATCAGGTCAATGTCTTGATTATAAATCTTTGATTTAAAAGAATTTTCTTATAAAATTTTAAGAATCTATTTGCTACATGAAGTTGCAAAATATGTCCATCTCCTCCCTTCTGTTTTCAATTGCATCTATATTTATTATCTGGATTATGGACTAAAAATCAGATTTTAAAAAGAAGTCATGATTGGACTTGAGCTAAAAAATTAGGAGAAAACTATTTGAGAGAACATAATTAAGCTGGCATTTCCTCAATATTTTCCTTAGTGTAATCTGGATTATAGCATAATCAGAAATATTTATAAAAGGCTCACTAGGCCACTTTGTACTGTAGTTTGGGATTCAGAATAATATATACACTGACCAAATAGATTTATTTAAGGAAAGCACACGTTTATACACAATTTCATTTACAAGTATACATTATTTCAGGTGATATGTATCTGAAAACCATATATGATTTCAATTTTTTTTTCATAAATTTTAGTTGAATTAGAGTTGTTCATTAGTCAAGGAACACATTTGAACATTTCTGCAAAGCAGATAATGACCTCCGTCCTTTTATAAGATGCTTGGTGTGTCCCTGCATTATGTATGACCAGTTCGCCTGGGTCTGGTCTCCTTTCCACCAGTTTCTAGTTCTCTTTTCTTTGGCCAGTTTCATAATACCTGTGAACTCCATTTGCCCTTGGACCTGTGCAGTTTGAGAAGTCCATATTTTAAACAAGGGAGATGTCAAGCAGACAGTTGCAAAGAGTTTCAAAGTTTATTAATTCAACAAAAAATTATGGACCTCCTTACAATCCTGCACCAGTAACTTACACTTTGGGCTATCAGAATCTTGTTACAACAAGTGTCATTACCACACATGTTTACATAGTGAACTATAGTCAAGATTTAGTAATAGCTACTGCTTTGAGCAGTTGGATATAAAAAACTACAATGCTACAATATGTTACAAAATATAGACGTTTCCTGGAGTTTGTATTAGCAAGATATGATCTTAAATAGAACATTTGATCTCAACTCTTTACCTTCTATACTTGGTTTGGATTATAAGAACATTTATTCAGAGGACCCAGACATTCATTTGGTGATTTCCATTCATTTTGATCCTCTAGATGAAGCATACACTGGAGAAAAAAGAAATGAAATAATTAGAATCAGCAGATCAATAGAAATGTTTGTGATTTCTTTTCAATGATCTGGAACTGAATTTTTGCCCAAAAGGACATCAAAACCAAAGTCAAGCTTTTTCTAGTAGCACTGATTTAAACAAACATGTGCTGGAACTTATTTTTAGACATAAAGGTACACTGTCAGAGGTTTTATTCAGGATTGCTATTAAATAAACTTCCCTCAGGGCCTTGTAAAAGATGGTATTTGAATTATAAGTAGACATATCCTATTTTCCACATTCTGCAGGCCACTGAATATTTCTCGTTGCCTAGACTGTGGCAAGGGAACTGCCCCCTTTTGTATTTCTGTTGAGCCCTGTCTCTACAGTAATTATGAGTTTAGGGGATCATTAAAAGTCTGAAATTTTTTTTAGTACATAAGACTGCTTTTGAAGCTTGGTGGCAGATCAACAACATGTTCTAAAAGGCTTTTGATGTGTACATGGCTCATTAAGTAAAGGTCAAAATTGGACAATGTCCTGTTAATTTCCTTTTGCTAGAGAAATCAATATCCACATCAACATTCATTAAATTTGACAGAAGCTAAGAAAGTTAGATGTGAAATGTAAATCAATACTTATTCCTGATAGGATTAGCTTACTGTTCAGAGAGTATAAAACATCAATTCTTTATACGCATTGTTCAACCCAATACTCCACTCTGGCTTTAGGGAGGCTGCATTTTGCCTTTTTGGCCTTCAGCTCTAATCTGGCTTTGGGTTTTTGTTGGCTGGAGCTGAATATTCTACTCCTGAACAAATTTTACACCTTGTTAATATATATCCAATGTGACTTTTCCTTTTATATTAAGTTTTCAATTTGTTAAGAGTAAATCATGCCCCATCATCACTACCTCAAAAATCTAGGTATTTTAAAGCTTTGGAATCTATTTTACTTTCATATGAAATTTGCAGATTAAAAAGCTTCATTTTCTCTCCCCTTCCTGTTATCAGCAGAGCTTTTGATATCCTATGAATCCCAAAGGAATAAGTTTGGAGAAGCTCAATTTACTGAGACAAATATCTACGATTTTTTTGGTTTGTTGCCATTATTGTTATCTCTGAGATTGTAAACTCTATGACTATGCATTTCCATGAACCCAGCCTTATTTTAGTTGACACTGATGTTCATAATTATAAATATGTGCTATTGCAAGATTCTGAGACATCTTTTGAAATGAAAAATATTAAATGATGTGTATCACAATTGCAGTGTTCTGTGGGTTTTGTTACATTTTAATTTTTTAATAGAAAATTTATATATGGCAGCCATGACCCCCCTCCCACCACTCTAGCATTAGATAAGGATCTCTGGATATGTCATATTTGTCTGGAAATCTGAACAAGAAATTACTGCTTTTTCCCTCCAAACAAATTTGGGTTTGCCAAAATTGTCAATGGGAAACAGATGCCAGCCAGCACTGCACCCTGCTGTGTTCTTCATCTACTGGTTCTCTGGCCACCCAGGAATTTCTCTGTAGTATCAAAACTGGGCCTGGTTTGCAATAGGACAAAATCCAAACCAGACATAACTGGATTCCAGGGGCTAAGTGGGCTCATCACAGTGAGGGAGGTTATCTAGAAGGATTAAAACAGAAATCAAGAGAAAGACCAAGACATGGGAAATAGAGAGAAGAATGTTGATGTTTTTCATGCAGAAGTTACAGCAATCGTTTTGAAGAATAAATAGGTTTCCATCACATTCCTGCTTTAAAACATTCAATAACTTCCTGGATGATTAAAATGAAGTGCCTACTTCTTAACTTGGTCTCAAGGTAATTAGGTTCTAGGTAATTTGATGCCATGCCTCCTTCTCTATGCTTTTTTCCTATCATTTAATGTATCATTTGCTATATATTTAGTCTTCTTTCTCTCCCTGAATCATGCCAAGGGCCAGAGATTTTGCATTTGCTGTTTCTCCTGTCTGAAACACTCTTCCCTTAGACTATTGCATGGCTGACTCTCTCATCACTCTGGTCTTGGCTTAAATTTTATCTCCTCACAGACATCTTTCCTCATCATCACCCTACAGAAGGTAATTCTCCTACCGGGGATGTGCCTTATGCTATTACTGTTATTTTCTTTATAGCACTTATCAATGTCTGAAATGATGTATTTTGCTTATTCGTATTTTCACTTTTCACTAGATTTCACCTTTTCACTAGATTATAAACTCCAAGTGTTAGGGATTTTGTAACTAGAACAGAGCCTGGCACAACAAGCATTTAAATACATCTTTATTGATTAATGAATGAATGAACAGGAAAAAGCCAGAACCCCTGTCCAGTGGAGCTGTGGAAATGGGATGCTATGTGGGCTCATGCGGCAGAGATTCAGGCATAGGAGACTAAAAAGGGAGAGAGTGACTGAACTTGGAGTAAAATTGAGTCCCACATTTATGTTGTAATTCCCCTCCTGTTAACAGAGTCCTAACTATTTTCCTGTGGCAGACTTCTTGTCTTGGGAGGAAAATCTTTGGGGGCCAGAGGCCACACTTGTTTACCAGTTCCAAATTCATGCTTCCAATTCTTTGTTCTCTTATGAGACTCACCTGATTCCATGCTCTGTTGTGCTGTCCAGACACTGACAACTCACTCACAGGCCCTCTGAGACCTCCTGGATGCCATTCCATCTTTGAGGAATTCTGCCTACTGCCGGCTTCTAAATGTTGATGAATCTCCACTAGGAAGATCTGTCTCCTTCTATATGCCTCCTATGGTTTTCCCACAGAAAGATCTAGCTAGTTGCCGAGGTTACAGGTCAGCCTGGCTTTGTCCACATGGTAATGATACGTGGCTTCCCAAGTTCTCTGGATGGGATCAGAATTGGCCTGAGAAATGTTTTTTAGAGGCTTGGCATCAGTGCCTCCACAAATTTCAATTTTTGAGATGAGGAGTGAGTACTTATCAACAAGACTACTTGGCATACTTGAAAAGTCAACAGATCTGTCACATTTGATTTGAAATTTCTGGAATGACCTCAGTATAGAACTTCCAAATATATCATAAAATCAGAAGCAAATCTGCTATAAAATTAAGAAGCTTAAGCTTTAGTGCCTACTCTTCCATCAGACCCTTCCATGGCCTCAAGAAGGGCTCTAGAAATTTAACATGGTCACACACTCATATAAAATTTGAAAAAGTATGATATTCCATTCTGAATCCCCTTCCATTACATTTCCTGTCATGTTGGCTGGAGTTGGGGTGGCTGTATTTTGGAAGGACCTAGATAAGGAGTTAATTTGGGAATACATTTATGGTTGATTTATTGAGATATATTTATGTGGTTTGCAATCACTTTCACGTACACTGAACTTATCGCTAGTCATCCTGACATGGCCTCAGATTTTCTTCCAAATGAGATATACTCATTAGTTATTTAATGCTAATACCAATACCCTAAGGAAACAACGGTGATACCAGTCTCGACCTTGTTTTGGAAAGGTGACTGCTGCTAATGTGTATGGTTTTGCAGGTGGCATGAACCACATTGTAGTAGAACAATGGTCTTGTATTTGACTGTCATTGTGTGTCTTTTCATTGGCTTTCCATAGAAGTTCAGAGATAGAGGTGTGAGATATAGGGGCTTTTAATAAATTTCACATAAAAATGAATTATTTTCCATAGGCTACTGTCTAATGTGTGAACTACGAAACCACTGGGCATTGATTTCTTAATAATCTTTGTAAAATCCTGTCTGTTTATTAGAGAAAGTTATCTCCTTCAAAAATCAAATCTGAACTATGAAGTATAAAAGGACAAGCTTTTTTTTTTTTTCCTTTGCTTCATCAAAATAACACACGGGGCTGACTTGATTTGTGGTTTCATTATTGATGTTGGGCAAAAGAGGTGACAAAGAAGTAAGTAATGTGCTGCTGGGTGTATCTTTGATTGGGGCTTGATTAGGATGGTGGAAGCACAGAGATTTTATAGCCTAATGATGCTCTGCTGCGGCAGGCTGGGCAGTCAGTTCAGCTTTGAGTTGAACCATCTCTCCATCGGAAAGCTCGCCCTCACAGCTGGTACTAATCGGGGCTCTGCTGCCCGGGCTCAGCAGACAGGGTGAAGAGTCAGGCTACACTTTCACTCAGGCTGATTTGCCCCGAGCCAGAAGCAGAGGCTGGTGTCCTGCTGCTGACCCATGCTACGCTCACCCTTTGGCTAATCAGACTATCTCTGTCTCTTGAGCTGTCAGGCTCACATCTTCCAAGATCATTATTTCATTAAAAACATTCCACAGAAAAATATTGTGAGTTTTTCTTTCTACTGCATTGCCCGGTTTAAATGGCTTTAAGCCTTCAGCAAGATATGCTGAAATTCTCAGCTTGATAAGAGAGAGGATCACTCAGGACGAAGTATTTTACAAAATGAAAGTCTTTGTTCTTGATGCTAAGAAATCTTTGACTTACAGTTGTGCAATGCTCCAGGAAATAAGGTTTTGTACTTTAAAGCAGTGTAACGGCCTTGCATCTTGGTGGAGAAGTTGCAGATAGGAACAAAAGAGAGAGAGAGAGATTGGTGGAAGGAAAGGAAAACCATGAAAAGGGAAAAGAGGCAAAAAGGTACGAAACGATGAGGAGCATTCAGAGAATGAAAAGGAGTTGACAAGAAACACAGAATGTTTTTATTACTCAAGTGCAGATGAAGCTAAGGTGGAAAATTTTACAACTTTTTTTGCCAATTCCAATACATATGCAACAGAAATACTTATATCTGGACCATTGTTAGAAGATACATCTTTTTAAACCAAATGGAAGGCCATACTCTAAAGTAATAAGTAACTCTGCAGTTGAAATAGAACTGAATGAAGCAGAGATCCACCTTCCAAGCCCATTATCATTGTGGTTTTTATTTCATTTCCAATGGAAAAGCAAAGAATATTTTTTCCTGTTCTACCTTCTCACATGATCCTGTGGGATAAAAAATTCTGAAGATTAATGAGTTCTTAACGAACTAGTTACCTCTTAATTATTGAGACAGCACGTGCTAATAATCATCAGCCTCTCTGAATGAAAGTTTCAAACATGTGCCAAGCAAATATGCATTTTATTCACCCCAGCAAATATGGTTCTGGCCTTAAATAAATGGCAACAATAAAATGTGGCACAACCACCACATTGTGCTTATATTAAGAGGCTTTAAGAAAAATGTCTTGGGACCTTTGTAGGACATTAAGAAAATCCAGGGCGAAAGCTGTGGATTCTTCTCATAAACTGTGTGATAGAGTACTGTGCTCCACAGGATAAAGAAGAAAATAATATGCACTTTTCAAATGGCAGTGCTTTTAATCCCACGCTGGTTGTTCGATAACTAACAGTGACCCCCTAGAATGACTGTGCTTTTGACATTGCAAAAGATAGCATATACCTTTTTGTGTTTCCAACTTATTCTTTGCTTTAGGGCATTTGAGATTGGATATGGGGGGAAACTGTGATGTTCTTTCCATTACTGTAAAATGAATTCTTGGAAAGCTTGAGGGGTTCTGCTAGCAATCGTTAATGAGGCTTTATTAACTAACCTAGGACACCGCCCTATGGAATAATAGCGTAGTAAAATAGATGTCCTTCTAGGACTCACTTGTTTTATTAATAGTGCAGCAAGGAAGTATGCAAGGCTCTGGGGAATGAAAACGGCCAGGTGAATGAAGTATGCGGCTTTTCCTTCTAGATCAGCAATTCACCTCTGGCTCAAATCAGATATGGACCCAAGTGTACATCACAATTATTAAATCAATCCTCATAGATTGTTTTCTGCAGGAACTGGCAGCTTTTCTTTATAATCTAATTAATTAACTTTAATTCCATATCTACCAATTAATAGACTTTTCATTTAAAAAATGTAATTTTTATCTTTAGGAACTCAAGGCTTGAAAAAAGGGTACAAAATAAATATCTATTATGATATGTTTTACCAGTTTTTGTGGTTTTCAATTTGAGACACAGTTTTATTTGTTTTCTTTGGAAATGTAAGAAGCTCAGAGAAAGTCCAGGAAAAGAGAAATGAGCACTCAAAGGTGTTTGAGCACTGGGATTGAGGAGAACACTAGATTCATGTTAGAAGCAAATAAAGAAGTACGAACACACCAGAGGAAGGTAGACACAGCTAAGTGAAAAGGTACAGCCACGCAGGGGAGCCAATGCAGCGTGCAGATGCATATTCTCTCTCAATATTCTAAGACCTCACATAAAAGACATTAGACTTGGCTGGAGGTTTTCAAGGGCTAGAGACCCCGCCCCTTCCTCAAACCAGCTAAATTGAAAACTACAAAAAATGGCAAACAGACAGCTACCACTCTGGTTCTGATGTTGGTTCCTCCCAGACTGAATTTTCTATGTCACTCCGTATTGTTGGTGGTGTTCTGTCTTGCCCCTTGATGACTTGGGTCTTAACTATAGCCATGACCTACTTTCAAGAGGCAAAAAGAACCTATTAACTCACAATTTCTCACTGGCAATCAGACATTGGAGGAGTGTATAACAATTTGCAGTCACTGCCATCTAGTAAGAATTTGAATTGGTGACCAATTTGGAGGCAGGGATTTTTCTATGTGTTTAATATCATTTATCCTGAGAAGTGCGTATTACCAAAATGAACAGGAGACCCCACTGGGACTTAATTAGAGAAGGCTGAACTGGGAAGTGAGAGTTGCCATGCTGTTTTGGAGCTGTGCTCCCGCCCTTGTTCTATCTCCTGTAGTAACACAATTAATATCATGTATCTAGTTTTAATAGAGGCAGTAACTCTAGTAAGACACGTTATTGCTTCTTGGCCCAAAGAGAAATGTTCATATATTTCTCTCCTTGCTGTTATCTGTCAAGACGACTGGCTTTGTCTGTACCCCGAGACATTACACATTCAGGAAAGCAGTTGTTTCCATATGTCTTGGGGGAAAGCTATCATTTTTCAGAAAGGCATGAGGTGTATGGAACATTTTCATACTTGCTTCCCCTCTGCATACATCAGGTGGTAGCCATTATAGCATTCCCAGTACATACCACTGATGTGAGAACTGGAACTTCTATTACCTACAGTTTGTATTTATTTCATTGGGAGACAGAGTTATAAAGCTGCTTCCTGACATACAGCAACAGCTGCTAAGCGTCTGTCCACCGTCTTATGAAAGAATTCAATGGGAGCAAGACAAAGTTGGTTAAGAACCGCTACTTGGAAACTGAACAGTCGTCTTAAAAGTAAATTAATGACAAAATTCTCAGTATCCTATCTTTATTTACCAACAGTAGAAAATGAAGATTATATTACTTTTATTTTTAACCAACTTTTTTTATTACACTTTCTTTTCTCCAGGCTATCCCCACATCCGTTGTTCATGATTCTAAGCTCAATACACTGATAATTTATGAAGCCCATTTGGACCACAGCAACCACAGTGCTCGATGGTAAAGAATTTCTTTCTTTTCCCCTATGTAAACTGCAGACTATTTACAACATGAGTGTTTCCTGTATCTTTTTTTGTTATTAATAGACAATTTTTAGAGCATTTTTAAGTTCACAGAAAAATTGAGCTGAAAGTACAGAGTTCTCATAGACCCTCTCACTTCCACCCCATCACACAATTTTCCCTTTTATTAACATCTAATATGGCACATTATTACAATTGATGAGCCAATATTGATGCATTATTATTAACTAAAGTTCATAATTTACAAAGAGGTTCATTGAGTGTTGTATATTCTGTAGGTTTTGACAAATGTGTAATGGCATACATCCACCATTATAATATCCTACAGAGTAATTTCACCACCCTGAAAATCCCCTATGCTTCACCTATTCGTTCTTCTTTCCCTTTCTGAGAACCCCTGGCAACTGCTGATATTTTTACTGTCTCCACAGTTTGCCCTTTCCAGAATATCATATAGTTGGAATCATAAAGTATGTAGCCTTTCAGATTGCCTTCTGCCACTTAGCAATATCCATTTAAGTTTCCTCCATTTTTTTCCTATGGCTTGATGTCTTATATGTTTTTATCACTGAATAATATTCCATTTTATAGATGTACCACAGTTTGTTTATCCATTCACCCATTGAAGGCTTCCAAGTTTTGACATTTAGGAGTAAAGCTGCTATAAACATTTGTGTGCAGGTTTTTGTGTGGGCATAAGTTTTCAGTTCATCTGGTTAAATATCACGTAGCATGACTGGTGAGTCGTATAGTAAACATACGTTCAATTTCATAAAAATTTGCCAACTGTCTTCCAAAGTGGCTGTACCATTTTGCATTCCCAGCAGCAATAAATGGGAGTTCCTATTGCTCCACATTCTTGCCTACATTTGCTTCTGTCAGTGTTTTGGATTATGGCCATTCTAATAGTGGTGGTATCTAATTGTAGGGGTATCTCGCTGGCATTTTAGTTTGCAATCCCCTGATGACGTATGACGTTGAGCATCTTTTAATGTGCTTATTTTCCATCTGTATATCTTCTTTGATGAGGTGTCTGTTCAGGTATTTTGCCCATTTTTTAATTGGGTTCTTAATTTTCTTATTATTGAGTTTTAAGAGTTCTTTGTATATTATGGATACCAGTCCTTTATCAGTTATGTATTTTGGAAATATTTTTCTCCTAATCTGTGGCTTGTCTTTTGATTCTTTTAATGATATTACTTTTTCATTTTATTTAGGCAACACTGCTTACTCTAAGAATATCATGGACTTAATGACTTGTGCTTATAATGTTGATTTTAACCTTTAAGTTCTAAGGAAGGATTGGTTTTGATTTTCTATAGATAGCAATGGATAAATAAACCAGGACTTCTGTATTATAAATGTGCAAAAACTAACTGAATTAAAGATATTGGGAAATTGCTTTAATTTTCTTAGAATTATGTGGAGGAAGAGAGAATTTAGGCATAAGGCTGAGGGCGAAAGTAGATTAAGATCCTTTCAAGGATAATTTTAACACTAATGTTCAATGATATCTAGGATTTATTCACTTATTCAATAAAACAATACATACTATTGATTAGTTATTTATCAAGTACCACAAACTTCTCTAGGCACTGGGTGCTACAGATATACAGAAATGAACAAGACAGACATGGTATTTGCTCACGTGAGTCTTCCATTCTATTTCTAGAAGAAGAGTGCAGATGGGCAGGGTTGGAATAAACAACACAATTGGTAATTTAGTCACAATTTTCCTAAGAGTCTTGAAGAAGTGCAGAATGCTATGAGATTATAATAAGTAGAATGACTTATGAGATGACCTTTGAAGGATACACGAGTAGCTGGGTGAAACAGGAATACACAGTCATTCTAAAGGATGGAACAGTCTGGGTGAAGGCCCTGAGCAAGAATAAACATAAACTTTTCTAGAAACGGAAGAAAGATTAGTACGCTGGAACACAAAGTAAAACAAAGGAAGAGACAAAAGAGAAGGCTGTTGAAGTTATTGAAGAGTTTGTATGTGTGTACGCATGTGCGTGGAGAGTCAGTGGGCAAGATCAGCAAAAATAATTCCTGTTTGAAAATATATAAGGTACATTGTTGAGAACGGATTTGAGTTTGGTGGAACAAAGGTGATGTGGGCTTATCAGTCAGGAGGCTATTGCTATAATCCAGGCAAGAGATAATGGTAGCTTGAAGTTGTGTATGGGTCTGGAGATTTTAAAAAAGATACCTTGGGTTTAAAGTGGATATAAATTGTTGAATTATATTTTCTTGGGAGTAGTTGAAGAGAAGAAGGTATTAAGGATATTTCTAGCCGTCTTGATCATACAGCTTGGTGAATGATGGTGTTTTTCATTGAGCTAGGGAATCATGAAGGAAGATGAAATCTGACAAAGAAGATGGTGAATTTTGAATGCATTATGTTGAAGTATCTGTGAAAAACAATTGGAGACTTCAAGTAGGCAACTGCATATATATGTCAAGAGTTAAGAGGAAATACTAAGCTGAAGCTATAAATATTGAGTCGTTAGTAATAAATATACAACTAATATAGAAGATTAGTTCACTATTCACACAATATCCACTTCCTCCCTTCCCACTACTATGAAAGGAATTTAATTCCCTGTTTCCAGACTTAGGGCTTGCCATGTGACTTGCTTTGACCAATGGCATGTTAGCATATGTGACACAGTCAGAGGCTTGAAATGTGCTTATGCAACTGGGTTGCTCTATTGTGCTGTAGTCTTTCACCAGCCTTGGTGAGCTGCTGGTCCAAGGAGTATGAAAGACATGAGCAGACTTGGACCCAACTTGCAACTTGAAGGCAAACCAAGTCAACTCCAGTCCAGATTAGCTGGAGTCTGACTGACTCCAGCTTGATGCATTGACAAGGTGTATGCCACTGATATTTCGTTGTTATATTTTATGCAGCAATAGTTATGTAAGACTTGGCAATGAGCTCTCTTAAGGAGATAATAAAAAGTAAGATGGGAAAAGGGACTAGGGTCAAATCTTGAGGAATGCCAACATTTAAAAGTTGGGTCGAGCAGGTGAGGCCAGAGAAGAAAGAGAAGATCAAGAGCTCATAATGACATGAAAGTCAAAGAGGTAGGAATTAGTCAGCAGGGAAAAGAATCCACTACAAGTTCAGAGAAGATAATTTAGCAGCACAGAAATTATTAGTAATATTAGCAAGAGCCATTTCAATAGTGAGAGTGGAAACTATGTTAGTGTAAGCTGGAGAGTCAGTGTAAGATGAAAATATAGAAGCAGCCAGTGCAGAGAAGTAACACATTAACTGGCTGACTGAAAGCTTCTAATGGAGAGAGAGAAAAAAACAAGAGCACAGGAAAGAAGAGGAATAATTACTAGTACAAAGTTTCTGAGAATTTTGTAAGGGATGGGATATGGACCACGGGCTGAAAGATTGGCATTATATAGATGGAGAATCTCTCCTTTATTATAACAGGTGGGAAAGAGGGTTAGACACAAGAAGCTGAGAAAATTCTAGTTGGTAGCTTCACTTTCTTCCTGAAAAATGTTGTATAAATTTGATGTCATCTTCTGAGACTGAGCAAGGAAGCAGGAGATTCAGAGACTTCATGGGTAGGAAGATAGGGGTTTTCCATTTTACATTTGCAAGAAGGTTAACCCTTTTCGCAACGAATGAGCACAACTCATTTGTCCTTCAGAGTTTTCAAGTTTTGAAAGTTTTTGGTTTTTTGTTTGTGTGTTTTTTAATCAAAGAAGCATGATAAGCACACTCTTATGAGTGAAAATATCTGCATTAAATCTAAGTGAGAAACTTTTGTGTTTCTCTTCCTTTGTCTTCTGTTATCAGTTATTTTGCATTGCAAATAAGCACATACTCAACCTTGAGTTGAAAACTTGGCTCCTCTTTCCCTTTCATTATGGAGTACTCATTCCAAATTTCAAAATTTAAACTCACAGAATAGACATATGAAGCTTACGTAGATTTGCAAAAGAAGAATAAAAGATGATGGAAAAGGAAGAGAGAAATTTCAGCTTTAATACTCTGGATCTATGCAGCACTGAGTTTTAACCTTGAAACTCTTCCAGGATTTTCTTTTCGTAGGCTTTATGGCCAATTGCCTCCAGATAGCCACACTTCTTTCCACAAATATCCTTTTAAATTTGACACCCGGGCCATATGTTATGCTGTTTCACTCTGATTTTCAGGCAGAACTCTCCCCAATCTACATTTAATTATGTGGAGCATTTGGCTTGCTAAAGGCTTACAACTCTACCAGAACCCCCTGGAATTCATTATGTCTCCCAGATCAGAGGAAGCACGGATGTTAACTAGGACTGCAATATACCAGGTAGTTACTCATAGTATATATAAAGATGTATTCAGAACCATTGTTTGGAGGTAATTTATGCCATTCTGACTCTAATTATTGTGGTAGAACCTTGCTACAGAAGAAAATATACCCTACTCTGGCGAGTTATTGGCAACTCTCTTCTTTGAAAAGGTGAAGATCAAGGCAGCTTTGCCTGATTGATAGACTAAGAGGGATCTCATGTAAGATTTGAGTGTGAGAGTCCTTTTGGGCTATGGCCATCAGTCTGAGGCATAGTTAGCACAGATTACTTTTTTTTTTTATTGCAGGATGTTGCTTATTGCGTGATGCCATAGTGGATACTCTGCTGTGCCACCAAGATCCACTCTTGAGGGGTGAGGTACTCATGTCCCCAGTGGCTGAAGAATGGTGCCTGATGATAGTTCACAGCTGACTCCCATCCCGGGAATTGTCCTCAGCCAAAAGAAGCAGTTTTGCCTAATATTATATCCTCACTCAAGAGATGGGCCACATTCAACAACTGGTCAATGTAGGACGAAAATTCTGGGCCTCCTTGCCTCTGTTAGGAACGTCTCTGTAGGACCATCTCAGCTTCAGAACTTTCCGTGAGATCACCTGAGGCCTCTGTTGCAACTACTTCTAAGTGCAACTTCTCTCTCTGGGTAATCCTGCTTCCCTCTTTCTGCTACAGGTGTTTCTGACAGCACACCCCAATAAACTATCATCTAATGCAAATCTCTGTCTCAGTGTTTGTTTCTCAAGAAACCAATTTAAGACACTTGTGCCAAGAGCGGTCCTAGGAAACAGACTCTAAAAGAGATTGTGGAGCTGGATCATCTGCCAGTCTGCTGACAACAGGGACTCTATTACTCGAGGTAAATTGAATACTGCTAACTCCTGGAAAGTAGTGGTGTACTATAAAAACTTTCACCAGTGGTGACTGGTGAACTGGGATAGGATACCGGTGGAAGGGATGTACAGGCATGTAAAATATCCCAGACATTTGAAAGGTTCCAGAGAGATAGGGAATGTAAAGTTAGATGATGTTACTGGGGGCTATCAATGCACTGGAGAAGCAAGGATGAGGGAGATGAATCAATTTAAAGCAAAGAGTGATAGCTAGAGGACCTCCTTGGCAATATATGAAAAGATTCTCGTCTTCTGCAGAAAGAGGCAGGAAAAACTGAAGATTAGATCTGGGATGCAATTATAAGAGTAACTGTGTCATAGAGAAAATTGAATTCTAAATCCTAAGAAGTCTGCTATGCAAAAGTGAGGGCCCTGACTGGGAAGGAGGAGCAACCCGAGACTTGGGATGGGACTATATGGGTCAGTGTACTCAAACTCCTGAATCTTTAGATACTTCTGAATCCTCTGGGCCTGCAGAAGTGGCCCATTTCTTCTTGTTCAAGACTAGTGCCTTTCCTTCTTTGCCTGAAGACAATGCAAAGACTTCTGCAATTCAAGACAAGGTATGTCCCCAACAGGATCTGCCCACACAGTTCCTCTTGGCCATTAACTAGAGTGAAGTCAAACATTACGTGACTGGGGAAATGTTGATCTGATAAGTGGTCCACACTCTGAAGGAACTGCAAGATGGAGCTAGCATATACCAGGACAAGCCAGGAGAATGCATATGGGATTACATTCTGAGAGTACTTGATCAAAGTGAGCACTCTCCCTTGAGACAGGGGTCCCGAGAAACAGTGCTAACACACTGCTAGAATGGCTTTTATAAGTTTCAAGAAAGGGATGGCTTAAGGAAGTAAAAAAAAAAAACATTCTACTACCTCTGTGGCAGGAATAGAAGAATGAATCAAAAAGCACACAGGAGCGGGCATATCAGAATGCACATACTATGTAAGACCAGAAAACCCATCAGCTGACTGGATTCCATGGAAGGGCTATGTTCCAACACAGCAAGGAATGGCTTCTGAGAGAAGCATCAGCATCACTGAGAAGCCCACAAGTGGATGTTTGTGGGACTGATATAATAGGAGATACTGTTAAAGAACTGAGCTCTCTGATGGCAATGGGGGATGATAGAATCCTGAAATCGGAGGCTAGGTGGCCGTGCTTAACTATTATAAATGAGGCAGGTACTATTATCATAAAGAGCAGTGAAGCTGGAGTAGCAGCCATGCAGAACTGACCTCAAAAAACTATAGAGATGGTTAGTAAAACACAGCCTTTCTGAGGGCAAAATAGATGGTCAGCCAGCATGAGTATTGCCTAGTACATACAATCCCCCCCAAAAAATAAAGAAAGGGTGATCAGGAGAATGAGGGCAACCATTCCAATAAAAAGTCAAGATCCCTTGCCTTCTATAACTTGGCTAGTTTTTAAATCCAGAGCCCATCGACTGAAAGAGAGGCCAGATTCCCAGGAGGAGCGACCCTGCAAAATCTCAGCTTGTAAATATGGTACTAATTTCTCCAGATCTTCCCTGAAGTTACCTATGGCCATATCCTCAAGTAACAATACACTAGGGAAATAGAAATACCTAAATATTCCGAGAAATGTTGAACTATGGGTAGGGAGGAGGGCTGGGTAACCCAGCTCAGGTTCAGGTCACAGGAAGTTCACTGGGTTCACAGACACGCCCAGTGTTTATTTTCCCAACACCCAAATTCATCATAGGCATGTTTATATTGAGGAGTTGGCAGAATCATTGTGTTGATTTTTCGGTCTGTGGGGTAAAAGCTGTTGAAGTGGGAAAGGGCAAGCTAAAGCTCTAAAACTATCCCCCTTTGTCCACCCAAGTCAAGATAGTAAATACAAAGCCACATTACATATTGGCAGAGATTATTGCCACACTTAGCTACCTAAAGGATTTGAAGGTTGTTGCCTTTATCCTATGCACCTTTAATTCACCACTCCAGCCCTTAGAAAAATCTGAAAGATCTTGGAAGATCACAGTAGACTACCACCACTCAAACAATTGGCCCATTTGTAGCTGGCCAGATGTGGTATATTTATTAGGTTTATATCCTCCTCGTCACCAGCAAGAAGGAAAGATAATGCTTGATAGGCCTCTTCAAGTTGTGGAGGCAGCATATTTTACACGTCCCCAACCAATTTACCAAGTGGCACAGAAGGTTCCCAACGTGAGTAAAGTCTACAGTAGGAAAGGGCTCTGCATCAGGCACAAGCTACGATATATACAGTCTTATCATGTGGGCGATAGGACCTAGGAAACCCCATGGCATTAGATGTATCTGTCCTGGGAGGAAAAGAAACATCACGTGGAGTTTCTGGGAAGGGCATTTAGGAAAATCACGATGTGGACCTTTAGATCCACCAGATCGTAAGATCAGATGGGTCCATCAGTAATCCATCTTAATATGGAAGGTGTTCAGGTCTCCCAGCACAGATAAGTCTAATCCAAGATTCTGCATGAGCAGGCAAAGAGGGTACAAGTAAGCTGCACTGGGGGCAGGTAACGCACACTCCCATGCCATCCACCAATATTGCATGGGCACCTCTCCCTCAGCTAGTACCCATGGGCCACATTCAGGGTCCCTGATAACCAGCTGATGGAGAAGAAGGCCAAGCTTAAAGTCACAAATGGGTTTACTTGGTATGTGAGTCCAAGCCAAAAACAGACTGCTTCTGCAATAAAGCTCCACTCAGAGGTATCCCAGAAAGACAATGGTGAAGAGAAAAGCTTTGAACAGTTTATGTAGTCCTCCACTTTTTGTGGAAAGAGCAGTGGTATGAGGGAAGCATAAACATAGATTCATAGGTGATGGTAAATAGTTTTATCAGTTGGTCAGAAGCTTGAAAAGAGAAAGACTAAGGATAAGAAAGTCTGAGAAAGAGGCATGTGCGTGGATCTATGGAAGAGGGGCAGGATGTGTGAAAATCTTTGTATCACATGATAACACCCAACAGATATCCCCCACTGTGAAAGAGGCACTACGCAAGCAAGTAGACAAAATGATTCAGCCAGTTGATATTAGCCAAGCTTTCTCATTGGCTACACAAATGCTGGCACATGATTGCATGAACAGAGTACTTCAGGGCAATAGAGATTAAGGCTGTGCATGAGCCCAACAGCATGGATTTCCACTCATTAAGGCTGATCTAGTTAACTTGGTGCCAAGTTGGTTACACTAGACCCCTTCCATCTTGGAAGGGGAAGTGTTTCATCTTGACTGGAATTGACACATATTCTAAATATGGCTTTTTATTTACTACTCGTAGGGTCTCAGCAAGAGAGGGCTTACCAAGTGTTTCCTTTATTAATAAGCGATTCCACATAACATTTTACTGGACTAAGGAGCCCACTTTACAGAAAAGGAGTGGAGCAGTGAGCACATGATCATGGGATCCACTGGTTCTATCACATACCTCACCAACTAGAAGCCACTAGCCACTAGCCTGATAGGGTGAAGTAACAGCTATTTGGATGTGTAGTTGGGATAAGATGAGGCCCTAAAAACATGGAGTGTCATCTGCACACAGTACACAGACTAAAGCAACAGCTGTTATATGGTGCTGTGTCCCCAGTAGGTAGACTATATGGCTCTAGGAAGCAAGAGTTGAAAGTAGGAGTGGCCTTGCCTGCCATCAGTCTCGGTGAGCCACTAGGGTAATTTGTGCTTCCCTTCCCTGCAGCTGTGCTCTGAAGGAAAGGTCCTGGTTCCCAGAGAGGGAACATCTACCAGGAAATGCATCAACAGTTCCATTAAACTCTGAGATAGGCTGCCTCCTTTCACTCAGGACCCTTGTGCTGAGAGGCCAGCAGGTGAAAGAATGAGTTACTACCCTGGCAGGGGTACTTGACCCCAATCATCAGGGAGAGATAGGGCTGCTGCTACACACTGAGGGGCAGGAAAGAATAAGTTTGACATCACAGTAATCTATGGGATCATCTCAGCATATCCCCCTGACCAATTTTGAAAGTAAATGGATAGTGCAGCAGCCACACTGAGAAGGACATAGTGATAAGAGTCATAGACCTGCAAGTGATGCCAGTCTGGATCACCCTACAAGGTAAGCAACCTTAGACCAGCAGAGGTATTAGTCAAGGGTAAGGAGAATCTAGAATGGGTGGTAGAGGAGGGGTAGGATGCATGTTAATTATGGCCATGTGATCAGCTGTAGCAGCAGGGACTTTATTCTACTAAATTCCCTCTCATAAGAATCTCCAGGAAAAGAGACTAATGTAATTCCTGGAGGAGTGATTTTGAGGTGCACTGAACTTATATAAAGCAGGTTGGTCCAATAGGCACAAGGTTGAACTAAGTGAACGTTGCTGTCTGCCAATGAATGTACAACCGAGGCACACATTTCGGCAGCTGCTGAGAGTGTTGTCTTCAGACTGTTCACACCTGAGTCTCCCTCAGGAACTGCCTTATGTCCAAAGAGAGCTGCCTTGTCCCTCTCAGGAACGCCTTACATCCAGACTGGTCATGGCAATGGTTTGAAGTCCCTACCCTGTCAATTCAGACCATCTCTAAAGGACTATCTCAAGTTTAATGTTCCCTGTGGGATCAAGTGAGAATTCGGATTCAACTGCACCATAGTTATCTTTTCTGTCTGCCTAATCCTTCTTTCCTCACTCCCTTATAGGTGTTATTCCTGACTGCATGCCCCAATAAGCCTATTATCCCATCTCCAAATCTATTTCCTAGGGAAACCAATTTAAAACAAATGCTGGATCTTCATTGGCCACTGATAATTTATTTTTTCTAGTTGCCCTTTTTATCTTGTGATTTATACTGTGGTTTTCTTGCAACAGTAGCTTGTTCTGAATGGAGAAAGAGCATTTTTTCAGCAAATATTTTAATATTAATTTCTCTTGTTTGGTTGCATGCTGGTATATAACTCTTGAAATAGAGATTCCTAGGTATAGTCCTTCTTACTTGGTTACTTCATCTTGGTTACTTGGTTACTTACTTCAATCTATACCTGAAATTTGGAAATTGTTAGCAGGTAGTATTGGTGGTAGGGGTGGTATAGTAGGGGAGAGATTGAGCAAAGTGGGAACTTAATCCAGATGTAAATCATTCAGGTGATGGAGATAAAAAAATCAGCAAAACCCAAACCATAAAAACTATGAAAAATAAACCCAATCTCTTTCTCATCAATGTCCTTTTTACCCAATATTATGCTGCTAAAATGCTAATAGAAATATTAAAATTCTTCTTCAGGTTGTTTACTGCAGTGAAGAGAATACTGATTAGCTCACTGCTAATCAGGAGAGAGCTATAAAATACTATATTAATAAGGCACCAAATAAATACGACTTCCCTTGTCATCAACTACCCTTTGAGTTAATATAATTCTGATTTTCATTTTCATACCTAAATAGCTTGCCTCAAAACTAACAAACCCTGCTAAATACACAGAGATTATGTCTTTTCTACCTTACAGTGTCTTTCCTAGGGAGTTCAATATTCAGCATCTCTTTCTCCTTTTTTGATGACCAGAAGAGGAAAACCCCAGATAATCTGGAGGCAGTGTCGTGTTTTTTCTCCCTTTCTTTGTTCTATCAGGTGGTGGTCCCTCTGATGACCTCATCATGCCATCTCCATACTGCTCTCTGAGGGCTGAAATTGCTACTATAATGTAGTTGTTTGTGTTCAAACTCGTTTTTTTTTTTTCTATTTCTTATACCCCTCACTACTCTGCCTTTTCATAAACAGCTAATTAATGTTCTTCCCATTACATACCCGAGGGTTTTTTCTAAACATCTTACATCTATGATAGCTCTCTTCTTAAATAGGCTAAGCATTTTTCCTCTTTAAATTTATATTTTTACTATGGTTTTTTTCCATGGATTTCTAAAATGAGATTTTCAGATTTGTTCTTTCCAGTGGTAGGAGAAAACGCCTGTGCAGGATGAGGTAATGACAGATGGGACAAGGCCAGGCTTCAGTAAATGTCTGTGATATGAAGAGCCTTTCAGTGAGTTGACCTTTGGCTCATGCGTATAAGGGTCACCTCCCCATTGTTCCATGTGTTAGTAATGGCAGCTTACTTTATTTATGAAGGCAGGTTGTTGGTTTGACGTAAATAGCTCCTGTTCTGTGCTCTATGTTGCCCTACTCATAAACTCAATAGTTAGAAATTTAAAAAAAAATGGCACAGTGTCCCTGACCATTCATAAGGAGTATAATTTATTCTAACCAGCATTGACCTTATTTTGTATTAATCATCCATTTCTCTGCCCCCATTATCCTTATTCTTTGGGGTGTTATTAATTAAGAGCCATTGATTTTGACCTAATGTCAATCCACCCATTCTTCTAATTACCCTACAAATCCCACTCTTTCTTATTTAGCAATAGCATTCATTACAGATGCTACTTCTTTGTATTCATCTTTCTTTCTCTTACCAAATCTTTCTTCTCTCAGAAGAGTTTGTCCTTGACCCACTAGCTTCCTTCTCTTTCTCCACATCTCTTAGGGGCCTCTTTTGGCTGAATGCTTTAGTGACAATGACTACATTGACAATTCTGAAACCTCTCTGTCCACCTTTAACCTCTGTCCCAATATATATCTTCTCTGTCAATCAGAGTTCCCCTGTAGGCATTCAAATGCATAGTCAATCTATTTAAGAATGAAAGAATCTTTCATTTTGTCCTTCTTCCATTCCATCATTTAGAATCACCTTAGGCATCACTCTTCTAAAGCCTGAATATGCATTTTGATGCATGTCAAGATCAAGATGTATCTTTAAAGACAGGGCCATGGTCAGAGGCCTTTCGCTGAGAGGCATTGCAACTCACAGATGTCAAATTGTGGGAGGAAGGATGGATACAGAACAAGGCCTGGGAGGTAACACGGGAATGAAGTTTCCTTCTCTCTGAAAGTCCAGGATTTCTACTTGTCGGCTTACTTAGGAATGATTAAACTTTGGCGGACAAATTCAGGCCAAGCAAACTCACACACAAAACAAACTGATTTGGAAACCAGAATGTGAGAATATGAATTTAAAGTGGAAGAGAGGTCTCACAAAATGAGCCAAATCAGTCATTTCTTCTGGTCCAGAAGAAACTGCTGCTTAAGTGAATTCAGTAGAAAAAAATAGAGCTCTGAAGATTGCTTGATTGAGTGAGAACCGGAGAAGTGTTACATGGTGCCCAGGTCCTCCCAGGGAAGACTTTAGGCTCTGCCTAGTAAACTAGAGTCAAGTTTGAACCTGGGGCTCAAGATCCAAGCTCCTTTCTTGTAGTAAATCAGTCATTTCTTCACATGGTCATTTGTGTTGATATTTACTAATTTCAATTTTAGAGAGTAACATTTCCTTCACCTTGGCCCTTCCCCACAAAAAGGAGGGTAACATATTGTAGTCTCCTCACACTAATCATAGGACATTTCTTTCATTTTGTCCAAAAAGACCTTTTAGATAATCCACATTTCACCAAGCCTAGAGAATCATACCTAAAAAGCAGCTGTGATAAGTAGTTAATCTCTCCTATCAACAGCTCTTGAAATGAGATCCTTGATACTTAGTTTTGTGATGACTATTGGGACCAAGATCATTTTAGGTATAACTGATAGAATCCATGAGGAGTTAATCCTTTCAGAACAGGAGTCATGGGTTGAAAAGTAATATTAGCCCATATTAAATGGAGTTGAATCTAAAACTTAAAAAAATACAATCGGTTCCAAATAAAGGAAAAGATTAGTCTGGTTTAGTAAAACACACAATTTAAAAGCAATACCAATCTTTTAATTACCAGATTGTGCATGCAACTTTAAGAATTACTTTTTATCTCTTTTCTTTATACAGTGCACATACTCTAAGAGGCAACGTAGAGTATGGTTAAGAAGAAGGTCTCCGGAGCCAGAATGTCTGCTACCTAATTTCCTTGTGCCTCAGTTTCATCATCTGTAAAAATGGGGTTTATAATAGTATCTCCTTCACGGAGTCAGTAAAAGATTAATTAATTTAATATATTCAGCACTAAAACAATGCCTGCTACAGAGTAAGAACTGTTTGCTATCATTTTTATAAAAATGGATGAATGTAAATATTTATGTACTTTTTAAAAAGTAGTTTTTTTGTGGAATGGCAGGCTTGGTTCCTCCTTCTGCTCTCTCTCCTCCTCTCCTCATATCAATGCCACTGTCCTCAATTTCATTCACACCTTGGGAAACCTATGGTTCAGTGTTCACACCTAATAAGTGTGTATCTGTATTTTTCCCTGTATGCATATAATTCTATAAAGAATATACACATGCATATGGAAGAGTTAGTAATTGTTTAATTTTACAAAAGTGATGTCATCATATGCGAGCTTTTCTACATCTTGCTTCTCTTAGTCACGAATCCCTCAAGGAACCCGGTGTAGCATGAATTCATGGTTGTACCGTGATGTGGACATGAGATTATTTATTAAATCATTTGTCCTTTGACAGACATTTATTTCCGGTTTCTAAACCATTATAAGCAAAGCTGCAATAAATACCCTTTTGTACAGATATCTTGTATATTGCCACTTTTATTTCCATAGCAGAGATTCCCACATTTGAACCACTGGTTTGAGGGCATGTGTATTTTAATTCTAATGGATGCTGTCAGATTGCTCTGCATAGCCGTAATACTACACATTTTTACCAGTAATTCAAGAAAACATTTCTTTCCTGACATCTCCAGCAGCAGTAGGTGCTACTCTTTCTAATTGTTTCCAGTCTTATCGACAGAGAAGCAACATTTAAAGAGGATTAGAGGGCCTCACAGAATGGAGCTGTCTGTGCTGAATATAGGTAACAAAAGTAGAAATGAAACAAGGGGAGGAAATTAGCAGAAACTATCAGAAGTTTAGTGAAATTGAGACTGAAGTGCTACTTTCTAAGAATGGGCTGATAAAACAGAAACAAAATTCAAACGGAAATATGGCACATTCACTTTAGTGCATTCATTCCTTTAATTATTCATCTGGAACTATCTATTTAGCATCTACTAATGGCCAGATATTAGTGATAAAAAGGATACAACTATGAATAAAATAGAGAAGCTCCATGTACTCAAGAAACATGTAGAGTAGGTGGAGATTTGAATGTATACAGGCATCCAAGATCAAAGGGATCCAGTCTGAAGAAATGTTTAGTGGACACAGAATCAGTGTAACAATCAGTTGCATACTGTGTACAATTGTCAAATCCACTAAAAAGAAAAAGCCAGAAGAGAAATAGAACCCAGTTCCACAACAAATAGGGGCCAATAGGAACAAAGCAAGAAGCAGGGTCCAAGTGACTAGGATACAAGAGAGGGCTTACTACTGGACATCAGTGATTATGGGATGGGGCAGAGAAACGCCAAGAACCCTAAAGATTTGAACTGGAGGAGTCAATTAGATCAGTCTTTACCACAGGGCTATTTAATTAGAAATGGGAAAATTGCTGCTTATATAGTTTTGTTCAAGGAGCTGATACTTGTCCTTTTGGGTATAACACAGACTACAACTATTTCCAAATTCTGGGGGATTGTAGGACAAATGGTTTTCATATACTGATTAGCTAGATTCTACTACTTTTCTAGGAAAAGAGTGAAAGGACCAGGAGATAACTGAATACTCATTTCAAAGAGATGGGGTGTGGGAAGGCTGATTCAATCATGGCGGTTCTATGGTGTAATGCCATGAGGCCAGAGGAGGAGTGTCGTAGTAATTATTTTCAGGTGCTCATCAGAGATCCAGGAAATTATATTGGGAACATCTTTTGGGTTCAGCAATTAGCAAGGGGTTGGTGAGTTTGGAAAACAGTTTTATCAGAATCCTACGGGTAGAAGGGAGATTTTAGGGGACTTATGAAGCAATTGATCTATGGAAAAGAGGAGACCAAAAATGTAGACTACATTGTTTGAAGCTCTTGCAGTTGTAGGAAGAAAAGTGATAAATTAGCAGAAAGGAGAAGTAATTTGAGGGAAAATAGTATTTTTTTTCTTGAAAGAAAAGTCTAAGCATATCAACAGATAGAAAGGAGATCATGAATATTGACAAAGTTGAATATCAAAGAGCGATGGAACAGATCTGAAGGAAACTGACAGGTAAAAGGTTGGATCATGGGCAGAGATAGAGGCTTAGTCTGAAGTGGCCAGAAGGGGACTTGGGGACGTCCGCTCCTAAAATTCTAGGTGAAGAGAATGTTTGAAAATATACATGCATATACACAGAAATTCTGAAAGCAATATCATTGAAAATGTTTCTGAAAAATCATTTGCGTGTATGTAGGAAATATGTAGAATGATGCACACTAAAGTGTTAATAGTGGTTACTTTTGTGCAGTGAGTTTCATTCAGTAAATATTTAATGGCTTCTCTTGTCAGGTGTTGCCTAGTCCAGTGATGGGAATATAAATGTAAAAAGTCCTGGCCCTTGTAGAATTCATACTCTAGGAAGGAGGCAAATAACAAACAAATATAAAATGCTATAAGGAAAGCATTAAGCAAGGGAAGAGAATAAAGAGTGACAGGGTTGCTATTTTAGATAAGCAGGACTCTGAACAGGGACCTGGATGCAGTAAGAGGACAAGCAAATGTCTGCCAGAAGAACCTCTGGGTGAGGGGTTTGCAAGGGCAAAGACTCTGGCCAGGAAGTGAGGGTGAGCTCAAGGAAATGCAAGAAGGTGAGTGTGCCCAGAGTAAGGTGAGAAAGCAGATAGTGGGAGGGGGTTAAAATAAGATTGAATTCAACACCACGACCAAGGCTTGCTGATTGGGGATTTGACTTTTCTGTATGGTTAGATTATTTTCTTTGCAATGGGAATGTATTATTTTCATAATTTAGGTCAGAAAACCTAAGCCGTATTACATCATTGCTAAATATCAACTTGACCAGCAAAGTCAGGTGAATAGCATATTAAAATAACAGCAGCAAAAACATGTAAGCCAAAACAGAATTCTAGTAATGAAATGACAGGCAAAGCTGCAACTCTCTTCGGTGGGGTTCAAGTTGAAAGTTAGAACTTCAAATTCTAGGAACCAGGGATGTGTCTTCGGAGTAGTAAGCTATTTCCTCCCTAATTCTCACAAAGTTTGACATTGAAATTATGGCTGTGTTTTCCAAGGAACCTGAAACAAGGCCCATGTATTCTTAATTAAATCAAGAGGTTAGCAATAAAGTCATTTTTATGCAAACAATTGTGGACTTTGTTTTTGTATGCAAATCCTTTGGGTTGTTTTTGAACTTTGGAGTCATTAAAATCAACATCTGGGTAGTCATTGTTAGTGGATTTTATGGGGTCTAAGTATACATTCAGTTTTCCGTATATTTTGAGATCAGGGAGAGAAAAAAGGACATTAAAAATATTAAATGTCTAATGTTACAACATGAATAAAAAACTAACATTAAAAAAAAAAGACTTATGCCGTCAACAACACAATTACAAAGCTGTCTGCTGACCAGTCAGGAAAAAAAAGCAAAACAAATTTATTTTTTTTGTCCTGGCTTAAACTTTCCATTTGAAGACTGGGAACGGGTCGATTTTTTTCCCTGCTTGCGAGATGAAACCAGGGAGTGTTCTACCCTTGACGGGCCAACTGCTGCTTAAATTACAGTCTGACCTTTGGCTTGCTGGTGGAACAACATTTCCCTGACATGGCTTTGTCAAACTGTCCTTTCCCTTTTGCAAACCTCAAGATAGGACACAGTATGCCAGCAAACTCTTATAAAAATCTTGCAGAGAAAATGCTGGCAACTTTTCTAGTAATTTGTGGTTGTGAGAGAGGAATAGTAGACATTTCAAGGGAGGGAAGCTTCTTAAGGCATCATGTTGTATAGATATTCACTTCTGAGATGGAAATCTCTTCCTTGAGGTATGTGTGGATTTAGTTCAATGACTTGATCTCTGAAATTAGTATTTAAAGTGGAATAATTTAGATGCCTTTCATACTTCTGTTTATAGATTGAAAAATGGGACTATCCCTATCACCCATCCCATCTACAAAGATCTATGCTATTATTTTCTTCTTTTTATCTGCTATCAATAGGAATGCTAATCCTACAGCTAAGCTTTAAAGCTGACTTTCAAAATATGTCTTTGCCAGTGCCAGCCCATTTATTCCCCTAACTTTAAAGGAAAAAGTTTTATTTTTGTGGTTAGCACTTCTTTTTGGGCTTTCCAATGCATTTCATAGATTCTGAACCCACATTTATTTTTAAACAGAAGGGACTAAGCCACTGTACATGTCAGAGATGGGCATCGCTAACATTCCATCTTCTTAAAAATGAGGCTATTTTAATTCCATGTTTTTTGTTTGTTTTGCCAATATTTTCCTTTTCTCTCCTTTCTTTCTTTTCCTAGACTCTGTCTTGGCAGTTAACATTTACTTAATGCTTTTATGTGACATGTACTGTGAAAATATCTTTATTTGCATTATCTCATTTAAACTTTGCAATGACTTTAGGACAACTGACAGAGAAATAATTTTCCTCAATTTACCTATGAAGAAAGGAAGAGACTTTGCTGATGAGGTAGCAAAGGAGGAATTTAAACCCAACCTGTTTCTAATGTTGCTCTTTCATTGCTTGACAAAACCACTTAGACTCAGCACATTTTTCTTTCTAATTTTGTTAGGTTATTTTAAGGAGTAATCTCCCAATCTCTAGATGAGGTCTTTTTTGTCACTTATAATTAAGGAGTTTGAACAGTAACAATATTAGTATCTTCTTCTATTTGTTTTATTTAACATTTCAAACTTCTGCTGTGTAATTTATGCCACTGTACTTTAAAGTTAAACTTGAAATTGCAGTTAAATCTCTGACCCAACAAGCATCAAAATATAATGATTCTGACTCTCCGGACCACCAAACCTCACCTCTAATCTTATTTCCCTTCCATGTAAATCTTCTTATATTTGGTTTGACCAAAAAAAAAAAAAAAAAAATAGGAAGCAGCCTCGTAACAAGATCTATATACCAAAGTTAGATCTTCAACGTGGCACCTATTACGATGGAAGAGTTGGATGGCGTAAATGCATGAACACACACACATACGTGCACACACATGCACACACAGACGTATGTCTTTCTTTCTTGCTATTTAATCTGAGGGAAAGTGACGAGCAAAGGCCCTGTTCAATGTGCTGGTGTGAATATTGTTCCAGCCTCCTTCACAAGGTGATCATCCTTGAGGAAATGGGTTGTGACTCTTCTAAATTCTGCATACCTCACTTGTGGGAAGGTGGCACACACTCCTAAAGAGGAGTCCAAGAACATGTTTTGGTTTTGTTTATTGTTATTCCAGGGTGGAATATACCTCATGCTTTTCTTGGTACATGTGTGGTACTTAAAATTATTGAATATATGAATAAAAAATAGACAATTTCAGGGAGAGTCTATTTAATTCATTTTATTATTAGTGATTTTTCATAGTGCAACCTTGGACTTCCAGTTAGCATGAAGATGAATAATTGTTGAATTTTATTTTTAATAAAAAAGTAGTCTGAATTATTCTGTAAGCTCAGTGTTTATATATAGGTAAATAAAAATGTTATCAGAGACACACAATAATAATGTGCCCCATCTAAACAGGAAGTAATGAAGTATGTTGGGACTTCAGTTTTAGATACTTTGAAATATATGTCCCATACGACTGTCATATTTAGTAAACTTTAGTTTAATTCTAAATAGTCCAATTTAAAAATTATTGCTGGGCTACACCTTAATAGAAATAATCATTGAGGTTGGTCAACTGTACATGATGTAGCTTCTTATGCAAAAAGGTTCTAACCTCAGTGATTTGGTTAGTCAGTAATTAATTGACATTTAAAATTATATGCTACTCTACAACACTTAGTAAGAACAGACTCTCAACTTTATGGTAACCTGGTTTAACATGACTCTTCCATTCTAACTAGTGGTATAAGAAATCTCTTTCTTTTCTGGTGTAATACTTCTTTTTCCTTTCTGACAAAACCATTATTCTCTGAATTTCAAATCGTGTTAGTTAGTTCTTAGATTCAACCTTCCATGTTTAGACTCCCATATAATCTTCCTAGATTGTGGGAAGTCTGCCCATTCTCCTTTTCATTAGGTAAGATGATAAATGTATATGTAAGCTGGTTTGGGGACTTTTCGAAGAAATCATAATTTTACAAAGAAGATTTAATTTGAGTTGGCATTTGCCTGATATTCTAGACTATAAATTGTAGGCTGTTAATGAAAATTTTTTTATTCAACAAGTACTACGGGGACACTGCTATGTTCCAGGTGCTGTCCTAGATACCAGGGGATCAAAAAGGGGATAACGCATGGCCCCGGCCTTCCAGGAGCACATTATATAAATGTCAAGGAAACGTGTAGGGTTCTGGTTCCAGGTGAGATGGAGTAAGCACCCTTTTTCCTGTCTTATCCACTGAGTGCAGCTGTAAGATATGGACAAAATGCACGGAACAGCTATAGGAGGACTATATAAAGTAAATAGCAGCAGGTAGATTGGAAAGAACACCAGAATTTGAAGGACCACCAAATTGGTGGGTTTACCAATTTTTTTCCTCTGGTATCCCCTGGCCTAAAAGTAAAGCAACTGGAAAGTGGAAAGTTAACAGATAGAGCTCCAGGAAAAGTCCTCTAGCTGTGGTGTAAGAAATGTGAGAGGAGATTTCTCTCATAAAGAGTGAAGAAATTGACTTCATTATTTCTTTTCTCCATTATGTGTGTCAGCAGTGGCAGCGATAGTCAGAGGAAACGTCAAGAACCAAAACTCTGAAGAAGAACCTTCATCTTTGCTGGATAGAGCTTTAAGACCAGGTTGTCACTGATTGCATTTGTTTTCTCACTCTGCCCTCCGTTACCAGAGATAAAGGGAGATATTACATCACAGTAAGAGTCAATTCTCTAAGTAGATATAAGGATCCTAAATGTGTATGCACCTAAGAAAGCTCCAAAATGCATGAGGCAAAAACTGACAAAACTGAAAGAGAAATAGACAAATCCACAATTATAGTTGGAGACTTCAACACTCCTTTCTCAGCAATAGACCCAGTAGACAGAAAATCAGCAAGAATATAGAAGAATTGAACAACACCATCAATCTATTGGATTAATTGACATTCATAGACAATACTCAAAAATATCAGGATACATATTTTTAAGTGCATATGCAGACCGTACACCAACATAGATCATAACTTAGGTTGTAAAATAAAACTTAAGAAATGTAAAAGAAATTTAAATCATACCAACTATGCTCTCATACTCTAATGGAATTAAACTAGAAAGCAGTAACAGAAAGGTAACAGGGAAGTCTCCATATGCATGAAAATTAAGTCTTCGATCACTTCAGAATAATCCAAGAGTGAAAGAAGTCTCAAGGGAAATTTTAAAATATTGTAAACTGAATAAAAATGAAAATACTAAAATTTATGTGAAGCAGCTAAAGCAGTGCTGAAGGGGATATTTAGAACCTTAAATGCTTATATTACAAAAAAAAAAAAAGGTCTTAAATCAGCATGATAAGCTTTCAACTTAAGAAAATAGAAAAAAGAAGAGCAAATTAAGCACAGAAAGATTTTTCATACATATAGACAAGCTGATTCTAAAATTTATCAGGAAAGGCAAACAATTTTGAAAAAGAAGAATATTGTTGGTGGAATTATAACACTCAATTTTAGCACTTACTATAAAGCTGCAGTAGTGAAGACAGTATGGTATTGCTGAAGGGATAGACACAGATTAATGGTACAGAATGGTCCAGAAATAAACCTGCACAAATATGGCTATTGATTTTTGACAAAAGTGCAAAAGAATTTCAATGAATAAAATACAACCATTTTAACAAGTGATGTTGGAACAGTTGGACATCCATATACAAAAATTACCTTGACTTAACTTCATACTTTATTTAAAAAGCTAAAAATGATCCATATAAGTAAATGTAAAATGTAATACTATAATGCTTCTACATAAAAACATAGGAGAAAATCTCTGTGACCTAGGGTCATTATAAGAATGATCCACAAATAAACAATAAATTGGACTTCATTAAAATTTTAAAAATTCCTTTCTAAAAAATACTCTTAGAGAATTTAAAAAACCCAACAAGCTACAGATGGGGAGAAAATATTTGCAAATCACATTTCTAACAAAGGACTACTATTCAGAAAATACTAGTAACTCTCAATAGTTGATAATAAGAGAACAAGCAATCCAACTTAAAAATGGCCAAAAGACTTGAAAAGATACTACATCGAAGAAAATATAACTGAGATATAAGCACATGAAAAGATTTTCATCATCATTAGCCATTAGAAAAATTTAAAATAAAATCATAATCAGATATTACTACATACCTGTTAGAAGGACCATGTCACAAAATAAAATAAATACAGACAATACGAATTTCTATAGAAGATGCAGAGCAAGTGGAACTCTCATACATTGCTTATGGGAATGCAAAATGGTGCAGACACTCTGGAAAATGGTTTGGCAGTTTCTTAGAAACTGAAACATATATATGCTGTATGACCCATCAATCCCACTTCTGGGTATCTACTTTAGAGAATGAAACTTATGTTGACATAAAATCGTACATACAGTGTTTATAGCAGCTCTATGACACAATTGCCCCAAACTGGAAACATCCCAAATGCCCTTCAGCAGATGGCTGGTAAATAAACTGTTAGATTTCCAGCTGCAAAAAGAGAGAGAGATATACTGAGAGACAGAGAGAAAGAGACAGACAAAGAGAGACAAAACAGAGACATAAAGACACAGAGAGAGAGATAGAAAGACAGAGTATTCCCTAATCCATCCCCTAACCGCCTTGGGTCAGAAGTCATATATATCTTTGACTCATTCACCGTTAAAAAGAACGAACCACTTGACCCTACATAAATGTACAGGGGCTACAAAATGTGGACGAGGATGTGGATATTTCCTAAGCACATCCTTTGAGGTCACCACAACGATGGTATTGAAATCACAGTCTTGAATGACAAAAGTTCTCTCCATATACTTTATTTAGGACTATAAAGTTAGATCTTTTCTCTCTGAAAATCTAAAGGCATAGTTCTTTTCCTCATTTTAGAAATCTGACTTATACTTACATTTTTACATATTCAATTGTTTTTTTAAATTTTCTTTTCATTAACATAGAGTAAAATTGACTTTTTTTCTTTTGGTATACAATTCTATGAATTTTAATACATGCAACGTTTCATGAAACTGTCAACAGAAACAGGATACAAAACAGTTCCATCACCCCCCAAAATTTCCTCATGCCACCCCTTAATCATCAGCCTCTTCACTGATTCTTAACTCCTGATAACTATTGATCCATCCTCCATACCTATGGTGTGACTTTTGGAGAATATCGTGTAAATATAATCAAACAATAGGTAACCTTTTGAGACTGGCTTCCTTCACTCAGCATAATGTCTTTGAGATTCATCCAAGTGGTTGTGTAATGAATAGTTCCTTTGTATTGCTGAGTAATATTCCATTGTATGGAAGTGCTACAGTTGTAATTTTCAAGTAGAATTTATTTGTATGTATTTATCTGGAAACATGGATAAAAAGCAATATAAAATAGATATGTGTGTAACAGCTTGAGCAGTCCTTAAGAATTTTTTAAGCACCTTTCTCCTTACATTATGAACTGTGATATACCACCATTTTGACTTTATCTATTTATGAACATATAATTGATTGAAATACTCTGTACACACTCAGATGCATACAAACCACACATACACATAATGGGACAAAAGTAGGAATGTGTGACATGAAGTGTTTATTCATTGAACATTCCCTATCATCTAACTCTGGTAATCTGTAAATTTTTTGAATACATGAGTAAGAAGAGCCAGAGTCTAGTTTTGCATCTGGTGCAAATTCTGTGACTTTGAAAAACAAAGGAATCTGTTTATAGCACTGATTGTAGGGATGGGGGAGGGAGATCTGAGCGGTAGGATGACCAAGCATTCCAGTTTGCCTGTGACTGAGCAGGTTCCCAGGACTTGGGACTTTCAATGCTTGAACCAGGAAAATTCCAGTAAAACAGGGATGAGCTGATCACTCCATATAAGAATTATAGGAAGACATTCAGAATAGAATGGGGCATGTATGGTTTTAAAAAGCTAATGCAGAAACATATTGTTTTCATTTGTGAATCATAGAAAATTATGCTCAAAGAAGCTTTTTGAATAGAGGAAATATGCAGATGATCATCATAATAACAGCAAACATTTTTACAGTACTGACTATGGTTAGTCATTGCTTTAAACAGTTTATGTATATCAACTCATTTAACTTTTATACAACCCTCTTCCAGTTTGCCAGACTGTTTTTTTATATATTCCTATTAGGCCTGCTTCTGAAAAATCTACATGTGCAAGGTCACATAATCATGACTTAGGCAATCTTGTGATGTTGATGATTATCACAAGGTTAAACATTTTGTGGATTAAAAATAATTGAAGAATAATTGAGAAACACTGTATCAAGTATTCACTAAAGTTCTTTCTAGATCAATGATTCTAGGAATATTTTCAAAATTTCATGGACATAAATTAGGTAATAGTCTAAAAATACAATAACTCTTCCTAATAAGTATTGGTTGAAATAAATAACCTGACTAAATAGTATATTACAAGCAGATAATAATGAATCCCAAAGCAGTTAGTAAATTGTAAGGTGCTAAATACATACTTTAATACATATTTACTATGATTTTATATTCTCATTGGAGAGACAACAATGACTTTTCAAATCATGGAAGCAGAAAAGGGGGCAAAAGATGACTTCAATGTAGAAATAACAATTAAATCATATCACTAGGTCATGAGTAAGATAGACCTAAGCATGTAGAGACTAAAGTTTTTAAGTAAATAAGGGTTATGGTCATTGTAAGAAGAGAAGAGAATTTGGAGAAACAAATTATCATCAAGAAAAAGTGTTAAATGTACAAGTTTTCAGGCACAATTGAGTTCATTCCAGAGCTGTCATATATAGAGCATAAAAGTAAGTTAAAAACTATAAAATGTCAAACTCAAGCATGCCAGCTTCTTGAAGAAATAGGAATGTACTTGATCACAGACCTCAAAAAACACTGTTCAGTCTTTCTGTGGAAAGAAAATCAAAATTAAAATAAATTCATGTACTCTTCATTAAATGAAAAACTTTCAAAAAATGAAAAGCAAGACATTGATTAACGAAACATTAGGTAATTTTGTACCTATAAAATTTTGAATCTTCTCTTCAACTCTGGGAAATATCTGAATTGTATGTTTAACTGCAGACCAATCATCTGAGATTTTAGTATTTTATTTTTGATTCTTTTCCTTCTATTTACATAAGATTCATCATTAAGGAAATCAACTTACCAAAACCCAGAAACTTATAAACCTCAAGTAGGAGGAGGTGACACATATTGAGAACACTGTTTCATGGTTCAATAAAATAATACATAGAAAACTATTTTATAAACTACAACACTATTGATGTGTTGTAATTATTAGGAAGAGACAAAGTATAGTAAAGGGCACAGTTGAACATTCATTCAACAGTCATCTTTGATTTCCCTCTCTCTCACTCCACATACAATTCATCAGCAAATTCTACCAACTCTCTCTCCAAAGTGTGTCAAAGTCATCATCATTATTACTCTTCTATACTTATCTGTCTGCTTCTGTCCTTATCCTCAAGAATCCATTCTAAACATGCATCTGTCACCAACTAACTGCCCCCAGTAACTCAAAGGAGGTTTGGAAGCACTTAACTCTTTCTCAAAGTTATTTTTCAGTTATGTTAAGAGATGCCATTATCAACCACCCTGAACCAATCCAAACCCACCACAAGAGTGACTCCTGTGCAGATGGAGCATGAAGTGTCCAAGAGTTACCTTTGCCTCATTTTAATGTTAAGATCTCCACCCCAGGAGGAGCTTAAGTCTTATTAGCGTAACATGTGACGTATTTGAACATGTCTTTTCAAACTGTGCCTCTGTGAGCTTATGTCCACCTCTACATGTAATGATGAAACTTCCCTTTTGAATATTCATTTGTCCCTTGCTCAGGGAGCCACAGCTTTGGAGATGATTCCCCATGGTCTCCTGTTTGCTGCAAATAAAATTTACTTTGTGTGACAACTACTTCTGGTGAAGGCTTTGATTTCAACTCACCAAGAAGTGAACTCACTTTGGTTTGGTAGCACATCCAGAATGATGCTGTTTCAATGGAAATGAGGTTCTGTAACTGCTTTGATTGAAACCTCCAGTGGCTTCTCATTGCACTTGGAATAGAAGGCAAAGTCCTCACAATGGTCTAATGTGTATCTTGCCTATTCCTCTTACCTCCTTTACCTTGTCTCCTACCTCTCTTTCTTGCTGCTCACTTCTTTCTAGCAAAATTAGCTCCCTTGCTGTTACTCAAAAATGCAAAATGCAATCCTCAAGAAGGAGTCTCCATCAGGACTTCAGCTCTTATTGTTCTCTGCCTGACAAGATCCAACCCGATGTTGTTTACTCTGCTCCTCCTTCAGATCTTCATTCAAATGTTGATCAATTCGTGCAGCCCTGGTTGACCACATTCTTTACACAGCATGCCTCCTGTCTCCATGCTGCACTCTCTTTCCCTCTTCCCTGCTTTATCTCCATGACATCTATCAACATCTGGCATCCATATAATTTACTTACTAATTTATTTATTGAGTAGCTTCCCCATTGATGTAAAAGCTGCATGAGTGTTACGAATTTATTGGTTTTGCTCACAGCTGTATCCCTAGTGTCTAAAATTAGAACTTCCAAACAGTAGGTCCTCAAAAAATAAGTGTTGAATGAACTGCATTTGTACTGAATATCAATTTGATCAATATTTCAGGAAGTAGGAGTTTGAAAGTGAAGCAGACAGGCCAAAGGTCTATTCTCATAGATGTTAACTTTAAGAATTTGGAGTCGGGAACTTGGGATTCAAATCAAGTCCCCATTACCTCCTACAAGAGTCTGAATAGGTCACAGACCTCTCAGGTCCTCAATTTCCTCATTTGTAAAATGGGGCTCTTAGTCATACCTCCCTCACAGGTGGCTGAGAACATGAAAGCAGATAATAATGAATCCCAAAGCAGTTAGTAAATTGTAAGGTGCTAAATACATACTTTAATACATATTTACTATGGTTTTACATTCTCATTGGAGAGACAACAATGACTTTTTAAGTCATGGACTCAGAAAAGGGGGCAAAAGATGACTTCAATGTAGAAATAACAATTAAATCATATCACTAGGTCATGAGTAAGATAGACCTAAGCATGTAGAGACTAAAGTTTTTAAGTAAATAAGGGTTATGGCCATTGTGAGAAGAGAAGAGAATTTGGAGAAACAAATTATCATCAAGGAAAAGTGTTAAATGTACAAGTTTTCAGGCACAAATTGAGTTCATTCCAGAGCTGTCATATATAGTTTTCAGGATACTTACTAAGCAAAAGTGTCTGAACAAGTGTATGAGAAAGGAGCTAAAAAACAGCCTATGTTTTGTTCATAAAGCCATACCGGCTAGGGTGGCATCTGCCTAGAGGAAGCGGTGCCTTTTCCAAATGAGCACAGACACTGTATGGGCTATCTACAGCACTGCACCTTCCGGGCCAAGTAACCTCAGGTAAGGTCAGCCTATAGACATCTCTCCCTCATATGAAAACCTACAGTTCTTAAGACCTGTACTGCTCACTAGACACTGTCATATGACGCATTTCATTGTCAGTATTAATTTATTGCTGTCATTATCTGTCAATAAAATTTATATTATGCAATAGACATTTATTGAGCATCTGCAGTGTGTGGGCTGGGATACTAGATGTGGATGTGTTTATAACTTATCTGTCAAGAAGCTAAAATACATCCTGAGTGTAGGAGTAGTTAGAGTTTCTTGGATTTATTTGGGCCTCTAATGCAATGCCCTGTTTAGCTGTTGAGATTTTTTTTGAAGACATTTACTAATTGATTGATTGATTGATTGGGGTCAAAATAGTCTGCGGAAAGCTAAATGACAATGATAGCAGATAGTGAAAAATAAGAGTGTAAAATCATTGCTAAAATTGCAAGTGTGAATATGGTTTATAGCAGGTGAAAAACTAAAGTCAAATGAAAGCTTAGGATGTATTACTTCCACCTCCTCATCTGCTGATCATATTTTTAGTTTTAGTATTTTTATCTTCTGACTTTTTCTGGAATGTTAACATTTAATTTTAAAATTGATTTTGCATTAGAGATATAATTAGAATGACTTTGACATATTACTGAATGTGACCTTATTTTTCAAATAAATGAACAGGAAAATGGGGCTATACTATTTTCAAGTTTAGTTTAGTTTTTGAGGAATATATTTACTTTATATAGAAAGATATTATGCCAGTTAAGACTTTTCAACAATATGAACATGTAGGACTAAATTCTCATATTCATAGATCGACTTTATTAAGATTTCTGCCTGGAAGCAGCAATTTTAAGATACCATCCGTTGTAAGGCAGATTCTGATTTCAGAGATTTAAAATGAGAAAATTGAATATCTTAGACTTGATGAAATACAGTAGTGGTGGAGGAATAGGATTGGCTGTGTCCTGGGAGTGGTGCATGGAAGGATGTGCTCAGTTCTGCAGATGTTGGGTTTAGGGGACCTGGGGAGACCAAAGTATAAGACCTCCCCCTGAACCTGAACCAGTCAAAGGAGTGACTTACAGCTCATAGGGCACTTAGCTGACAAGAAGGAAGCCCAAGTGGCAAGCAGAGGGAAATGAGAGGTGCTCCTGAGGGTGCAGATGTGGCAGGAGTGTCAGTGAGTTAGGTATAGTGAGATCCAGCATCACATATTTGTGGATTTGTTAAGACTGCTAGAGGTGACCAAAGTAAACTTTGTTATCCACAAAACTTCCATGGGAAGTTAACCATTTCTCCTTCCAGGACAGAACAGAATTCAAGTTTACATTCAACATTCCCTACACTAGTACGTGTAAAGAAGGATAAAAATGGAAAACATATTGTGCTTTAATAAAAATAATAAGGGAGAATAAGGCAGTCTAATACTGCAGCCCTGTTCTCTAAATAGATGAGTAAAAGATTAAAACACAGCAAAACAAAAACACCTTCAGGGTTATACTGCTGAGTATTTATTTTAATTCTGCTGCTTTTCACTTTAACTTCAGGTTTTATACAGCATAATTTGTTATCACTATCAAAAGCATTGGTTGGATTGTTTGCCGATAGCCCCGGGGGAAATGCATTAAAATGGGTTTTATGAGAGTGCAGCTAGAAGCAAGGGTATTTACAAAGGACACTTATTGCTCAGATTATGAATATCAACTTTATATTGTTGGAACAAAAAGAATACACTTTGCTGAGATATTATATAAGCATTATCATTCAAAGTGAAGCTCTAGCAGAACTGGATTTAATTGTACTTCTACTTGGAATCATATTATTTGAGCTCTCCTTCAACAGGGAAAAGTGTAGAGCAGTCAATATGCAGATTCCCTTTTACATAGGCCAAATGAAAATAAGATGATTTACCTGCATGGAATGTGACCTGAGGCTAATAAGGGGTAAGAGACCTGAAGAACGATGTCATAGTCTGGAGGTGAAAGAAAGAAATTGCATTCCCTTGTAAGATGGAGGCTGTCTGGTCCGTAGTCCTGAGGTTTAATCCTGACTGCATAGTTATAAGGTTATAGGTACTAGAAGGTCCCTTAAAATCTAGCTTCTCAATCTCATTTCATACCATTTCCCCCATGCTCTCTACAATCCAGGAATTCATCCTTTAAATACAATTTTGTGTATCAGTCATATGATACTCTTTGTGGTTTTCCCATAGTGCCACATCCTGTCTTGTCTTCAGGCCTTTGTAAAGGCTGAGTTCTTTTCCTAAAACCCTTGACTCCCCAAACTAGAATAACTACTACTTATCCTTTAGGACTCTTTTTATATATGCCTCCTCTTAGAAGCCTTCTGGACCCCTAAAGGCCAGATTGGATTCACTACTTTGCTCTTAACAACTTGCTGTGTTTACATTGGTCATCGCCTTTAACAGACTATTATAATTACCTATTCCCTTGTGTGTTTCTCCAACTGTAAACTATAAAGGAAAAGAAACGTACTATGGCAGAGGCTGATAACCGCCCACTAGAATGTATTCTGCCGCTGTTTCATAGTAATGTATTGCTAACTACCCCCAGAAATCCCTTCTTCTCTTCTTCCATAGCGATAGAATTGTAGCTAGGACATAGTTGCCCAGCCTGGGACACTCCTTGCAGTTCTGTGTCACCACATGACTAGGTTTTTGGCAATTGGTTTGGATTACATGTGATGTTTCATTTCATAGACCTGCTCTTTAATCCCTTGCATGCCCCTTCCCCTCCCTATGAATCGGAACCTGGACATGCCTGAGACTCAGCTTTGTCAAGCATATCTGGAGAAACAAGATGGAAAGGACGTGAGTCCCAACTGTGTGGAATCAACATACTCTCCACCACTAACTTTTTCCTTTGGCTATTGTGAGAGAAATAAACTTCTATCTTCTTTAGGGTATTGATTTAATTTGAAGTCTCTTTGTTAGAGTAGCTGATGCTTATCCTGACGAACAAAGAAATGAGCAGCTTGAACTGAATAATGCTACAAGAAGACTCAAATGTATGTCCTTAGTTTAGCTGTCAGGCTGCAGAGGACAGAGGATTACTGCAGCCTACAAAGCTGGTGATCTTTCTTACCATATGGCAAAATAATCAGTAGAACTCTCTCCTGCAATCATTCGGAAGGTAGATGATATGCCTAAGCACCCTTGGCTCTAAATGAAGCACTTTATGTCACATTGCAAGTGTGTGTTATTTATTCCTTGTTGATTATGTCAAGGAATTATAAGAAAGATGAACTCAGGCGATGACTAGCTGGTTTGCAAAAAGAGATCTAACAAAATAGAGAGCATGGAGAAATCAGGTGTCCCACTGGGTTGGAAAAACCAATGGTTACTTTTCCCAAACAACAGGGTATAACTATTGTTATTCAGATTCTTTCTCCAAGGCTAACTAATAGGCCAAAAGAAAGTGAGTGATCACTCCGGGGCCAGGGATTCTTTGCAATTTCTGCTCCTCAGGATTCGGAATGTGGCACTAGTCCACTGTGTTTTTCCATAATTCAATTTTCTGAATGTTAGTTTTTATTGAGTTAATTCTTGTATACTGGATGCCATATCCAAACCTGAGAAGCGACAGAAAATCACCTAGACAACATGAAATTTGAGTAGGATAAAGCAACCAGGTGGAATTTTCAGTTATTTCCCTTGAGTGGGATTGACGGTGTTTTATGTATGGGAAGAAGGTTGCATACCAATTTGGTGACAAGATGGGCAGCCAGTGGTGGAGAATGCTATCTTTTGTCAAAAAAATATCTTTTCTCCCATTCTTACCTAGTAATAGACCTGAACTACATATCCCAGCCCTCGCTGTAGCTCTCTACAGCCCTGTGGTTGATCTCCCCAGTGGAACATGGCGGGCAGTGATGGGTGCTTCTCCTAGGCCTCTATTCCATGCACACCATTCATCTGTCAATACAGATGTCCATTGAGACATTCATTGTTTTGTCTGGCCTTCTGTCTACTGCCTATGCAATCATGATTCTTGATGTCCCTTCTATGAAATCCTTATAGACTTGAGGTACTGGAAATCTCAACAAAGCTGTGTAAAGGTTATTCCACATAGATGTAGTGGGGAACATGTCCTCTCTCTGGGCTCTTACCATCTCTTAGGACTCTCTCCAGGAAGCAAGACTTAGCTCTTTCCTTCTCTCATATTCCAAAACCTATCTGAGAATGTGTTGACTTCCCAAGGTTCAGCCGAGGAAGGAGTAAAACACCAATCCCCTGCCTTGGGTACCCACCAATCTCCTCACTCTCTTTAATTCCATTTTGAGTGTCTTCCCTCTTCTTAGCCCAAGGAATTCATTCCTAATCTTGGAAGGGTATGGTGGAAGAAAACAAAATCTGACTCTTTTTGCTTCCCAAAGTGTATGTTTAGGCCATGAGACATTTTAGTTACCCTATGGGCAGAAGCTTTTGAAATGCACCCAGGGAAAAATTTCCTTTTTTTTTTTTTCCTTTTCCTCTGTTCCATCATCACACATACCTTTTCTGACACAATAAACACAGAAAAACTTTGCTATCAAAATAGAGATAAGGGCCAAGAGAGGAAAAGAAATGCCGAAAAAGACATCATTGGTTAATATTTCATGTTTTAATAGAGCAAACTGCATGATGCATACTTATTTGAGAATATAAAGTTGGTTCTGATCAACCGCATCATAATATAACGAGAAATGATCCCAATTTTAATTATACATTGCTTAATTTCAAACAGAGCAAAACAGGTCATGAAAATTTCATGGAGATCATAATCTTCTTATCAACTATAGCCTCTCTGGCATTCAGACCATCAGAAATCCTATTTGTCTGAAGACTGGATTGGTCTCCTAGGAGAAGATGTCTTCAGAAATAATTGTCAAAACCCAGGACCCAAGATGAAGACTCCTATTTAAAAATCAGGGAGAAAGGAGAAGGAAAGGGGAAGCTGGTAGGCAGAAGAGATTCAAGATGCTCAAGCTAGGTCCTAGACACCAGTTGTCACAATGAGAAGGGTCCTCCAACCCAGTCTCAGGTCCTTAAGAAAATATATGAGAACCCAGTGATTCTCCTTGATAGAGGATGGAGAAGAAAACTATCTTTAATATCATTGTAACTAATATTTTTAGTTGTCTTCTCACAGATTGATGAAACTGAGAGAACATAGGTTACAAGTTACGAACCACAGCCTATGAAGAAACAAATAGGTAGATCAGTGCAATTTGTTTCGTTTCTTTGCAAGATGAAGAGGAATCTCAGGGAGGCCTTGTTGGGGAATGTGAGAGTCTCTCAGCATTTTATAAAAGAAAACAGTTGATTTGAGGGACTAAAAGAAAGATACCATGTATCACAGATGTTGTTCCACTGCCTAAAGCAAGCTATCGAGACCACATGACACAGACAGATGGACAGGATCAACTGGTGGTGGGGAATTAAGCACTATGATTTTTGAAAACGTTTGGATGGCCTAAACGTGGCCTCTTTGAGAACTGCCCAGAATAGCATTCAGTGAAATAGCGGCTCTGTGGAAGCTGCCCCCTGTCATCACCAATGCCTACCTGAATGCTAATCCCTAAGGCGTCTTCCATGACATCATTGTATTGGACTTTTCTACACTATTTGAAATTGACCAACTTCCTTGAACTCTCTTCACCCTGATCACTGAAATAATCTGCCTCCTGATTCTTCTAGTACCTCTCTGATCATATATATATATTTTTTTCTTTACTAAATCTCCCCTTCTACCAGCTCCTTAAAAATGAAGGTTTTCCCCAATGTTCTGCACTCTGTTTTTTTTATCTTCCAGTTCTGTACTGTTTCCCTGGGAAATGTCACCTAGCTATCATGGATATATGGAGGATGCTCACCCAAATCTGTGAAGTCCTTTCAGATTTCTCTAGGTAGAGTCCTTGCACTCTCCTTTGTGCTGTTATTGAAAAATGCTTATAGCTCCATGAAGCAAGGGGAAGCCTTCATCAACTCACTCTTCTATTACTAGCTCCTAGCACAGTGCCTGGCACATAATGGGCATTCAGTGTATATGAATAATGCCTACATGCATGAATGCATGTTTATCTACATATATATGTGTTGTAAATTAGCTTTTAGTGCAGGCATTTTTGGTGTTAATTTAAAACAATTCACAATTCTCAGAAGTCAATCCTTGCAACTTTCTGAACACTGTTGTTCAGTTCCCTTGTCCTCAGCATTTCTCCATCAAACAGTTTTCTATTCAATTTGATTAAAAGAAAAAAAAAACAGTTGAAAACAATGGTTACTACATCAGATCCTAACACTGAACATCTATTTTAGGACAATGAAGAAAATAGCTAAATACAAAAGCAGTTTTCTAGAAAGAGTAATCAAGCTAAAAGCAATGTCATTTAACATAGTACTTTTAAATATCCATTGCCTTTATGGAGTGGAGGAAAAGTCACCAGTCTAGTGTAATTGTTTGGCCCTGGTAACAGCTACATCTTTTATTTTATATACTGACATATCACAAAAATGTTACAATTAAAACTGATCTCAAAATTGAAGAAGAATGATTGATTGAGACACAGGATGCAAAATCTCAAAATGAAAGCTGCCCTTTTGCTAACTTATATTGCGGTGGTACATAATTTGTTTACCTTCAATGAATGGACCAATAGCCCATTTATGTTAATACTAACATTTCAAAATATCATAGGATTATTACCATGTCATTCGCAAGTGTCATTTGTTGACTTTTCCTCAAGAATCATAGACATTTTCATCCAAAGGGGAAATCAAGAGATCATCTTGTCCAGTTCTCTGCTTTTAGACAGGTAAGGTATTAATATTCTCATCTTAGAAAGAAACCTCTGCTGAAGCCCTGAGTAATGAATGACTTGACCAGTTAGTTAGTGGTGGAATTCTAGGTTTTACATCTTCCAAATGCAGTGCACTTGTTACTCTTCGGTACTGCTGATTTCTGTTGCAGCATTTATTACACTGAATTAAGCTCGTAAAATGTCATTATGTTATGGTGTATTGAGAGACCTATCGTGGAAAGACTCAAGAAGGGAGAATACACGATGACCCTACAGGAGCAAAGGAAAGAAAAGGAGCAGTAATTTTTAGGCTCAACCTTTACACTCTAAAGATTTTGTACACAAAACAAGCAAATGAACCTCTAATTTTAATGAAAATCATGGCTATAATCTTAAATGGTCATATATGAAGAGAAAAATAGGGATCAGAGTAATGTCAGTAGGTTGAAAGGAACTCTAATTCTTTCTCTTCATCCTTTTTCCTACCCAGAATGCTGTGAATAACCAGTAGAATCCTATTATTATTCAATTTGAGATATATTCATGTGGAAAGAAAGAAGTAAGGAGAAATGTGAATGTTTCAACTGAAACATTGCCATTCACTACTGATATCTTTGAGCAAGAGATTTGCAGAAAGAATCTGTAAATTATCACATTTTATGTGCAATAAAAAGCAATGCATGCTCTTGTCAACTGTCTTTCTGAAACCCTCTCAACTAAAAGCAACCATTTACCCTTCTTCTGCCACTGAGAGACATATTAATCTGGCACTACAGAACTCCCATCTTAGAATTCAGTTATATCCATCCTCTTCAAGCACTGTCCCATGTTCTGAACTTATTATCTTTTCTCCTATTCCCCACCACCATAACAATTCCTATTTCTTTACAACATCTACTATAGTGCATTCTGTGGTGTTCTTCCCGTCAACCATCCATCTCTGCCCCCATGTAGTTACAACACCTCAATTCTAGATATTGGCCATATCAGTCCTAGTCAATCAGAACAGTCCATCTTCCTGGCCATAGTGATTGGTTTAGGGAAGGGCGTGTATTGGAATTTGGTCCAATAAGAGTGAATCTTATGAGTCTGTTCAGGGATAGAACAGGGGACAAGATGATGTCTCTTGCTATGAATGGTGTGATGTTTAGATATGAGACCCGGAATAGCCCTGGCCATTCTTTTCCGATGAAGAAGCCATCGTAAGGATGCAGCTAACATAGCCAACAGGAAGAAGGTGCAAGAATACATAGAAATAAGGCAATAATCAAATCACACTTGAAGCTTGCTTTCCCTCTTCGTCTTTCACTTACAAAGGCCAAAATCTGGGACGAACACAAAGGCAAGAAGCCAATTTGAGTTAGATATCGTTTCACTTATAACTGAAAACATCTTGAGATTTATGTGGGAAAAGGAATGGTGTGTTACAATGTATTATGCAATGTGGGACTTGCCGAGCTGAGGATGTTGAGCCCAGAGCAACAAGAAACCCACTCCACCAGTGAGCGAATCAGAAGTCTTGTCCTGTATGATCTCATGAAAGGTGTGTGCAGTAAGTTATGAACTCCTGAGGTGTAATTACGTGATCTTATGACGTAAATCTTCCAAATGATTTCCATGTATAAGGCCACCTTTTTAAGCCCAAGGGAATGATTTTCTTATGCTGTAATTTGTATAAGTTAGTTTAGGGGTCAGCAAAGTTTTCTCTCTGCCTCTCGGATTATACAAACTATTCCATCTGCGTGTGATACATGTTGAGTGAACAAACGTCAATGCAATCTTACTATTAACTTAGGTAATAAAAGGAATGCTATTCCTTTAACGTGTGCAATAATTCTTTTCAATGCTCTTCTGTACCATTACTGTTTTTTCCAAGTGCCCCACTATGTTAAAGTGTATACTTATTTTGTAATTAAGGAACGTCTGACACAATTTCAGGAACATTTTGATGCTCCCAAACCTCAAGTTTTTGTCAGAGTTGTTATTTTGTTCTGTCTTTTTAAATTTTCTTTTGGCGGGGACTAAACACAAGTGAATTGCTGCATAAGACGGGGCCACACAGAATTTCAGTCTCAGCTGCACAACCAAGGCAGATGGAAAGAGGCAGCATCTGCTACACATTCTGGGTAAACATTCTGTAGTCTCTTAAACAAATATAAATTCAAGGTGCCCTGTCCTTCTGCCCAGACCTTTGGCTGGCATCCAGGAGGCCTGGTGAACCATCTGTCCGTTCATGTTTATAGAGCAATGTCAAAGACATCCATGATGTTGCCTCATTTCGTCGTGTTTACAAATGTGGTCCATATTGTGCATTGGAAAGAGCCCTGGGCTGGAAGAAAAGAGTCATGGGTTCTAGTCATTGTTTCGTGGCTAACCAGCAATGTAACCTCGGGTAGAATATATCACCTTTCATGGTTCCTTTTCTCCTATGTAAATCATGGGACTGAATGGATGTTCTTTGAGATGCCTTCCAGATTCTCTGAAGAGTTTTTCTTCTTGGCAAAATATAATCTCACTTTCCTGTGCACTCTGCTTTAACAGAATCCTTCAAAACCTGAAGAAACAAGTTTGGACTTATGAGGAAGCCATGTGGACTAAAGAAGCCCGGGTAGTGACTTCAATGAAGTACCAGTCTAACAGACACCCTCCTTGGGCACAGCTGGACATCCATCCATCCATTTGTCCAACATGTCTTGAGCTCTCTGGTGATGTGGACTCCTGTATCTGCTGTGTGAGAGGGGAGGTATGTCAGGAATGGGTGGGAACTATGCATGAAAGATCATTTTTTTTTGTGCTCAAGAACTGAGCTCGCCATCTAGTGAGGGGACAGACATAAATAAGCTATTAATTTACTAACTTCCTTTGTGGGTCGGGGACCAAGGATTAGAAAGTGAAGACGGGTAATGAGGCTAAAGTAAAGAAGACTCAGAAGAAAAGTATGCTCTGGATGTGCTAGGAAAAGATACTTTTTAGTTGCTTACTTTTCCCCACCACAGTTAGAAAACTACCCAAAATAACTTCATCCCATAATTGCAAGAGTCTAATTAAGAAACATATATATATAAATCAATTTACAGGATAAATGTGAGCTCACTGAGTACTGGAACTATGACTATTTTGCCCAATTCTGTATCCCCTACAATTAGCATGGAGTCTACATGTAGTGGACACTCAATAAACACTTGTTGAATGGCTATGGGATGAATTAACTCATTGAAGTGGTGTGATGTTTTCTTTATCAATTAAATAAAATATATCAATATATCAATATGTATGAAAGAAATTAGGCTGATTCATGAACAACAAAACATTACAACTTCACTTTTAAGAAATTAGAAAAAGAAAGAGGAGTGCATACTTTTAAGTAATCTTAATACTGAAAATTAGTGGTTGGAGAAGGTAGAAGTAAGAACTTTGTGTGGTTATGGAGATCTAAGCATCCCATCCAAAACAGAATCTGCTGATCCCTGATTATGGTTACATTTACTAAAAAGCCCCTCCTACCCTATAAAAGCCCAGAGCAGTTGGAGGAGCCCTCCCCACGGATGGCAATCAGAACAAGGGTGTCCAATTTTGAGCAAAGATTGAAGCAGCCTGAGGAAGAAAGAAGCAGCACTTTACCCTATGATAGGCCTTGGAAATTGCAGCGGTAGCCATAGACCAAAGGGTGGTGACTGTGTGGCTCTGTGACTGTCCATCATCCCAGCAATGAGCCTTTTACTGTCACCGAGAGTAACAGCAATAATGTTATCAAGATTGTAGCAACTACTATAGCTCTTCTTTTCCTTCAAACAAAGGAGACCGATATACATTGGAAGTCCTTACATTTTATTTATATACAATAAGACACATTTTGGATGCAAACCTTTGCTTTTACGTAATTTTTACTGATGAACTCTATTCTTTTGGCAAAGAAAATCACAGGCCTGAACCTTCTCAAATGAAAATAATTTTAGCTTTTATAGGAGCAATAGAGTCATTTGAAGCAGTAGGGACGTCTTAATGATTAAAGACAAATAGTTTTCAGTGCATACGGGGGCTGATGGAACAGGGGCTTGGTCGGATCTTTGTGGGATAGAATAGAGTCAAGTGATCAGAAGCTTTCAGGATATTTTGTGGCTTGAAGGGAAAAGCTTTCAAATCTTTTAAAATTACTCTGCACTAAGGCATTTTAGGGCCCACTTCCCTTTCAGATTCAACCATTTCGAAAATGGGAAGCGTTGCAATCATTCCGAATGGACACAGTGTGCAGAAGGTAAAAGGAGAATTAGGGGTATTAGAGCACTTTATACTGGTATATGCTCTCTCTGTCACTCAGCTAAGCTACCGGCAATGATTCTAAAACTCTAAAGCTATAGGGTGTGAGACTGGAATTGTGTGAGATACTTCATAGGAAAAAAAATCTGAAGGAAATGGTATTTGATGAATGATTGAAGCTGGATCAGATTGACGTGCTAACATATCCCATATCCTCCTAGTGGTATAGACAGTTCACTAGTGACCCTCTGAATGAAGTTTGCTGAGGCAAGAGGCAGCCCGGCCATTAGGAGTTAACCCTTCAGCATACCTGCTCCCACGTAAATTGACACTGACCAAGGTTGCTGAATATGAACATTTTCTTTCCTTTAGAGAACAGAGTAGTCACACAAATTAGGTAATAGTAGTTTGTCTTGGTACATTTCTGCAGCAGACACTTCTAGTTGTCAATCCAGAGCTCTTTATCACCTGCATGGAATGAACTCGGATCCCCTCGTGGACGAACAGTCTGGGTGCCTGAGATGCCTGTGCCAGTAGATGCTGGATGCCACCCAGGCTCCAAAAACCTTTAGTTGACTCCAGTGTGGCACAAAAATAATATCATTTTTATGTTCACATGACATTAAAGATTTTAGGAGGTACTGACCTCCTAGCTATCTCTTCTCCCCTTTTTTCTTATCTTCAGAGAATTCTGACTTCGTTCGGGGCAGTGTTGTGCTCAGTGAATATACTTACCATCGTGGCTCCCTTGTGGATACTGATGTCCGGGTGACATAGTCATTGCCAATGAAATGTAAGCGGAAGTCTGTTTAGGTGGACCTTCTGGGAAACCTAGAATTTTCTAGAGTGTTGGGTCTCAAAATCCCCGGACCAGCAGCATCAACATATGCTGGTACTTATTAGAAATGCAAATTCTTTACCTAGACTGCTCAATCAGAAACTGGGGGGTAAGGCCCAGCAATCTTGGTATTAACAAGTGTCCAGGTGAGTTTGATGCATGAGAAAGTTTGAGCACTAATATCTTAGACCTAGAGTAATGGTTCATAAATGTGGCTGAAAATTGGAGTCACCTGAGGTGAATGATGCTTGGGTACTTCCAGAGATGCTCATTTAATTGGTCTGGGATGTGGGTTGGATCAGTTCCAATCTCCTGGTTGTTATACAACCTCTAGTTATGCAAGATGTCCCCCTCTTGCTCCCCAGCTGATTCTATAGCACGTAAAGGTTGATAGAGCTTGGCCCTCTAAAGGCACGTTCCACGCTGTTCAGAGTTTCAGTGATGGAGAAGACTGAAATGTGTCTGCATTTCTGCTTCTGTTCACTTATTTGTTGAAAGCCTCACTTTAAAAGTAAGTAACAAGGAGAGCAATGCCAAGAATCTCCAGTGTTTCCTGCTACCCATCTCCCCACCCCCAGTTGTCCTAGAAAATGTAAAGTGGGTTAGATCCCGAAGGTACCGAAGAACGTTTAAGTATGGTAGCAATGATAATAGAGCTATGGAGCAATAAAAGAAACTTTGTCTTGTGTTCACGGCAGGATCCTTGAATGGGGGAGACTCTGGTTTTTTATATATGTTAATGTGGTACATTTTCAGCCTTCTCAGGAGGTTCACTGTCAGCCTCCAGCTAAGGCAAGCAATGGATTTGCTCCACCTTGAGGTATGCTAAGTAAGCAAACTCAGTAGTTTAGACTTGGGGCACTGTGGTTTGTGGCTGTCCAAGTTTACTTGTTTATGGGCCTCTAGGCTTTCCTAAATTGTTGGAGAAGCCAGCCAAAATGGGCACAAATGCCTGAAGCAGGAATCTGAACAGTGTTTAAAAACTGGGTTGTGGTGAATGAGCAAGACTGGGTGGAGTTGATGCATTTAGTAAAAACACACATTAGCAGTTGATTTTGTTTCATAGTAGGGGTGGGTGTGCACAACTGAGAATAATGCTTGGAGAGAGAATTCAGCATGATACGTGGCTTACTCTCTGGAGGTAACGTAGCTGAACTGAAAAACAATTTATTTGGAGCCGGTTGATAAAACTAATCTCGTGGAAACGACTCTCCCTAACCCCCACAGTTACAGAGAATTGTAACAAGTTAATGTTTGGTTAGGGCAGCTTTTAAAACTTGAATGACATACACACCAGTTTTAAAGGAGACACAAAAGCCTTCATTATTCTTAGCAGTGACATAAATAGTTTTTAAAAAAATGTTACTTATAAACAAAGAAAATCAACAACCTGATATTAAAATTATCATCAATTTAGTAGGATAAGTGATGTTTGCTGGAGGAGGAAAATCTCCTTTTCAACTACCAAACTATAATGTTTTATTGACCCGTGTGTTAGTCTGGGTCCTCTGAGAAGCAGCCGCCAAGAAGAACATGGAAGAATTTTATTAAGAGTAACTCCTATGAGAAAGAATGGGGGGAGAGCCAGGATGTCTGACCCTTCGTAAAGGAAGGACGGAAGGAAGGTTGGCTGAATGTCTTCTAGAAGGCTGGGCAGCCTAAGAAAGTTTTGTCAAGGCCATTGGGGAGTTGTCAAGCTAAAGTCAATTATCAGAGAATTCATGATATTTCAGGAAAGAACCTGCTCTAGTACCCCTACTAGTGTCTTCATTGTACACTATTGCACTCGCTAGTAACAGATTAATACAAGTTAGTACGTAGATGAGATCCATTCAAGTTAGATAGTACTAACTGCTAACACACAAGATCTTTCAGGTGGAGATGCCTACATAACTTTGTGGTGTTCGACGATTCAATTCTCCCACCACTTTCATACATTGTGAAATAGTATTGGGACAACATGTTCAAAGATCATTTGTCCTTCACTTGCCAAAATTTCTTATTTTCGTACTGAATCTTTCTCTGTTCCTTTCTCAGTCGCCAGAAACAATTAAAGAGGACTATATTTACTTTATGCTGTTTTGTGATTACAAGTCTAATTTTTTTAAAAGTCTTTTGTTAAACTACAGTGCTGTTTCTGTGAAAATATTTTTTAGTTGTGAATGACTTGTGCAAAAGATTTCTTTTGACAGTTGGAAAATAATTCAGCATGAGTAAATGCCTGCCTTTGTACAATTGTCATTTTGATCATTGAACAGAGCAGCCTAATGACAGCCGGTTACACTTACCAATGCATGAAAAGTTAAATATCATCATGTTACTAGATCACTTGTCACAAATAAAAGTATAAATGCAAATGCAATGGCAGCACTGCATTCATGTAGTGGTGTGGGAGTAAGTGGCTGCCCAGATGATCAACATCAAAGTTTCTCAATCCCGGCAGGTAATAGAATCAGGACACTCCTAAAATATATATCAGTGCCCGGGTGTCACCTTCAGAGATTCTGATACAAATGATTTTGTGTGCAGCGGGGTGTTTATATGTTTTAAACTCACAAGTTTTAAATAAAAACCACTGGTAAACTTATAGTGAGTTTTTAGATTATTTTAAGAATGAGAAAATAATTATCATAGAGAGCTCTTGGATCTTTTAAAATATGGTCATTGGTGGTACAGCCACTTTGGAAGACAATGTGACAATTTGTTACAAAATGAAACATACTCTTTACCATATGATCCAACCATGGTGCCTCTTGGTATTTACGCATATGAATCCAAAGCTTATGTTCATACAAAAATCAGCACAAAGATGTTTGTAACAGCTTTATTCATAGTTATCAAAACTTAGAAGTGACCAAGATGTCTTTCAGTAGGTGAGTGACTAAATAAACTGTGGTACATCCAGACAATGGAATATTATTCAGTGCTAAAAAGAAATGAGCTGTCAATCCATGAAAAGACATGAAGCAACCTTAAATGCATATTACAAAGTGGAAGCAGTCAATCTGAAAAGGCTATATATTGTATGATTCCAACTATATGACATTCTGGAAAAGGCAAAACTATGGAGACAGTAAAAAGATGACTGGTTATTAGTGGTTGAGAGGAAGAAGGAATAGGTGTAGCACAGAGGACTTTTAGGGCAATGAAACTATTATGTATGATACTACAGTGTTGACACATTTTGTTATACATTTGTCCAAACTCATAGAATGTACAACACCAAAAATGAACCCTAATGTAAAGTATGGATTTTAGGTAATAATGATATATCAGTGTAAGTTCATCGATTGTAACAAATGTATCCCTTTGATGTGGGAGGTCCATAGTTGGGGAGGTTTGCATGTGTAGGAGCATGCATGGGAAATCTCTATGCTTTACACTTAATTTTTCTGTGAACTTAAAACTACTCTAAAAAATAAAGTGTATTAATTTAAAAAAATATGACCATGGGTCTAACACTGAGTTAGGGTAAATTAATGGTTTGACTTAAGAATAAGAATTGGTTATAAACTCTTATTTCTAGTTTTTCTCTTTCCTTGCATTTACCATCTAATCAATTTTTCCTCCAAGTTTAAATTATTTTCAGAATGTAAATTTTTAAGGCAATTCACTGTAAATAAACTTCATAGTGATGCAGTATAGATTGATTTATTTGAATTCAGGAACATAACAGTTCTTAGGCAAAAGAATCCCCAGGGCTTCCGTGGCATTAGCAATTGGTCAGCCTATACCCAAGCAGAGTAATAGCTGATGTTAAGTAGTTACATCAATGGAATTTGTACAGCAGAAAAACTGGGTAGCAAAGGATTGTATCATCATTTCAGATGAGGAAGCTGGAAAATTTATAACTGTGAAAACTGGTCAATTTCCTTCAAAGTTGGCTGCTGAAATACATTTGTTTTATTCACAGCTACCAGACAACTTCCCCAAATTTACTAGAACCACTGAAAAATACAACTTTGATAGTATTAAATGGTGTTTACTGTTTTCTTTTTATTTAAGTAGATTTGCGATAAAATATTAAGTCTCAAAGAACAGCTTGATGGAATTTGAAAGTCAATGGCTTAGGAATCTTATAGACCTGGATGCTAACTCTGGCTTTACCTCTTATTAGCTTTGTAGTCCAGGAAGGAAATTAACCTCTTTGACTTCGGTGTTGTTTCATTTGTTCGTTTGTTTGCTGAGGAAGATTTGCCCTGCACTAACATCTGTTACCAATCTTCCTCTTTTTTTTTCTTTTTCCCTTGAGGAAGATTAGCCCCGAGCTAACATCCATGCCAGTCTTTCTCTATTTTGTATATGGGTTGCTGCCACAACATGGATGCCCATGAGTGGTTTAGGTCCATGCCCAGGAACTGAACCCAGGCCGCTGAAGTAGAGTGTGCTGAAATTAATCACTAGGCCACAGTGCTGACCCCTTGACCTCAGTTTTTCATACTGCAACACAGAGATAGGTGTAACTCATGGACTTTTATAGGAGTTAGATGAGATATTGTTGCAAAATACCTGGCAATTGGTGCATGGTTGTGGGCAAATTAATTGTGAGTTATTATTATTACCAACAAAATGTATGAGGAAATTCCAACACCTCTTGTTCCTTTTCCAATCAGGGGATAGTTCACATGGTTTTTCATTTGTTTTTTGGTTCACTGAAAATCTGGGGATGCTGTACATCAAAATCCAGAAACATGGACATACTCCCAGATACAAATTGAGTATAAAATATATGAGATTTCAAGACCTACCCAAAAATCTACCCCTAAGCCCTTTAGTTTTAGGGCATTCTACCTCAAAGTGTGTTCTGAAGATGACATTATAGAAAAAGGAGATTTAGGAAGGATCCTGGATGATGTTTTATTAGAGAACACAAGGGATATTTGAGAACACCAATCTTTGATAGAATTGTATGCATGCTGGTGTAGCTTTCTCTGGTATCCTGGATCTATCCCAGACATCTGGTTCCTGTGGATTCTGCCTTTTCTTCCCCAGTCTCTCTAGTTTTTGCTCTTATTCTGCCCAGACCCAGTGTACCTGATTCATAACCTTTTGAACAAACTAAATGTCAAATCCTGAAGCTCACTACCAAGGCTTCTTCTCCCTTTTAAGACCTCCAGCACAAAAGTTAGTGGTGAACACTGTCATTATATTTTCTTTTGCACACAACCACAACTCACGGAATCTGTATCCTTCAACCCTACATGTGCACTCAACTGACGTGATTGTCTTAGCAGCTCTGGACAGGGAAATGGATTTTAGGACGCCTATGCCTTCTGCCACCAGCAACACTTTCTGGGTTCTATAAAAAGTATAACTCTGCTGATTACTAATTCCTAAGCCTCAAGGCTGATGGTGTGAGGAGCTGCCGTCCCATGCTCCTCCTCGCCAATGGTTTTGTTATGTCAAGACTGCCTTGTGTTTCTTAATTTTGTTTGCGACGACTACTCAGTATTTCATGACCTTGGTGCTTGTGAAGAGCACTGAGGAGTTATTTTTTTCAAATGTCTCTTAGTTTGGGTTAGATTGATTTTTTTTTTATAATTGGATTGAGTTTATCAATCCAATATATTTGTCCAATATAATTTTTTGTCAAAAATACCACAAAAATCATATTGTGTCCTTCGCAGTACATCATATCAAGGGATACATGGTGTCTACATGTATTCCTAATAATGATTACAACTAAATACAACATGCGATACTAGAACAGTGAAGGTCATTAGTAAAATTTGAATAATATTTGTAATTTAGTTAATAATGTTATATTAGCATTAATTTCCTTTTCTTGATAATTGTACTGCGGCTATATAAGATTTTAACATAAGATGAAAACGTTTAAGGGATATACAGAATCTTCTTGTACAATCTTTGCAACTTTTCTGTAATTCTAAAATTATTTCAAAATGAAAAGTTTTAAAAAATGCAAAACGTACAAGGAAGATGATTGAAAGGGCTGGTAATCTGTCAGTGAATAATAAATTTCTATCTAACCAAATATTAGTTGAAATCATTCTATATACATGCTTAGAATATTCTACACTACAATACATAAAACTGGCGACATGGAACGTAGGAATACAACATATGCTATCTCTAGGTAAGATGCTTAAAAAACAATTTGATAGATAACTAAACATATTCGTTCTCCATCTCTTCCAAAACTAGAAATAGATTACAGTAGAAATGTGTTTTTTTTCAAGTTTGTAAGTATACTGTGAGACTACTTGTTGAGAGTTCAATGCTATGACAGTTTCAAAGTCTACATGGCTGTCCTCCAAATGAACTAAAAAATAATTTTAAACATTTAATCTCCCTTTCCCAAAATCTTCCTAGAGTTTTTCTTTTGTAATATAGCTCTGGACTAATTCAATTACTTCTAAAATCAGAAGATTAAATCACTTTTTTTAGAGGCAGCTGGAGTTTATTAAGTTGAAAGATTTCAAAGTCTTGCCTCAGAGTGTTTTTAGGGATTTGCATTTGAAAATAACTTAGGAAAAAGTGAATATCATTTGTTTCAAAATGTGTCACCATAGATATTAAAACAAATGTTAAAAATAGACAAAGAACCTTGTTTACCATTTGTGGGTTGTTTGTGGCTTTTTTTTTTTTTTTAATTTTGTGGCTATTACTAAGTTTGTGTTCCTGCTTTTTATATGAGCTGTTAGAATCAAAGCAGCTGTTTTTACTGGGACAATATGCCAATTTTTCTAAAATTTTAAGGACATGATTTAAATGGCAAATCCATCCAAGGATTTGTAGGAGGGCTATCTAGGCTAAATTAAATAGGTCCCACAGTACCCACTATCCCCCTGTAGCATCAATAAATGCCAATTATGGATAGATAGCATCTGAATTTGTGTATCCAGGATACAGTCCTGTCCATGTGGGTGAGTATGATTAGAAAGCCCTGAACAACAAGCCCAGGGTTTCTTTCACATAAGTGTACTTGATTTCTCTCATTTTTTCAACCCATACTCAATCATTTCAAGTTTTAAGGAGTGTATCATTTTGCTGTCTCTAGAATTGTCTTTCTTATCTATTTGTCATTGGATTACTTAAGGCCCTCATCATTCATTAATTTATTCAAAAATTTTTTATTGAGCAAGAATTATTGTTTGGACTTTTCTAGAGGGATTCTTTCTAAAATGGAAGATTGTTCATACCTCTCTCCTGTTAATATCTTTCAATAAGTCTCTAGCTTTCAAGAGAAAGCCCCAGCTCTAACATAGCAGGTAAGGCCCTTAACGGCTTGGTGTTGCTATAACAAGCAACCCCCATACCCCCCCCCCAACATTGCTATGGTTCAAGACATATCAGATTACCTGTGGTCTCTTAAACTTACCATGCCTTTCCACATGATCATCCCCTGCATGAAATTCTTCACCACAAAATCTAGCTTTTTCACATTCTTCAAAAGTCAGCAGAAGGGCCACCTTCTCTGGGAAGTGCTGCCTAGTAAATGAAAGAAGAGATAAAGGAAGGGAAAAAGTAATGAATGAATTCCTAGTTCTGTTTCTGATCTGGTCTGGAGGGCTTTCCAGAGACGTTGATACTGAGAGGAATGTCTGGAGAAAGAATGGTAGACAGAGTAGTCTGTTGAAACTTCTGGTTTATATCCATAATTTGGTGAGTTTCTAGAATGCCAAGAGAAGTGTGGTCTTTTTCTCTTCGAGGTAGTGAAGATGATGGTCCTTCTCAAACTCAAGTAAGCTGCTAACTGAGAGCAACCCATATTAGACTTACTCTGAGGTATCCTGGAACCCTGGTTCAATCAAGAGTTTATTCCCTCTTTCTACTTTACTAGCATAAGGAACTTCACCAAGTAGAGACTAATCATTGAAGAGATAGAATACTCAGTACAATCAAGGAATTTTGGGTACTAAAGAAGGAATCCTAGAAAAACCCTTAACCAAGAGCTCAGAATAATTCTTCAGCATTGAGACAGTGAAGAGTGAAACCTTCATTGAAGAGAGTCCTCCTTCATTATCCCCTGCTGGATTTCAATGAAGATCACTGGTGACATCCCTCAGCCCTGTGTCATAGTTGGCCCATGGTTATTTTCAAGAGCTACCAGTCCTTGGCCAGGGTAGGTCAGACACCTTCTTGCTTACCTGAATGTACTGCTATCAAGTAAGTTTTACTATCTCTCTCTCAAATTTATTTCTTTACAAAAGTTTCTTTTGTAAGAAATGGCAACAACTCCCTCGCCCCCACTGAAAGTCAGCTTGACTTAAAACTATCAGCAGCCCCCAGGAAGCCCATTAAATACTCAGGAAGTGATAGCTCCTGGCAGCATGCTAACATAATTGTTACCATAGATTTGTTGCTGTTTACGTGTTATGGGGCCTCAAGCATACTTGTATTTTAATTTACATATATTTTCTATCTTTGCTATTAATCTCTAAATATCTTGAAGAGAATATTTATATTTGAGCCATCAATTTACCTTCCACAGCATCTTGCTCTATATTTTACAGATAGAGATAAATAAATATAGGTTAAGTTACTGATGGAATGAAATAATACTCATGACTTTAGAGAGAGTACAATGTGAGTTCCTGTACCTTCTTTCTAGTAACACCGCACCCCACATTGGTCTCATCGTTCTTTCAACTTTGAGCAAAATATTAGTTTTCTTACTTGGTCAAAGCCATAAATTACAAAGAATAATGAAAGAATCTTAGGTTCTATTGAACAAACATTAATAAAATATGAGTCATTCTCCTTACATTTAAAAAAAAAGTTTCAGCGTTTATAATTATTTTGATTTAAACAACTTTGTGCAAATATTTGGAGGATGGAGTATTTGGGAACATTTTCAAGTTAAAGTTGGTCTTGTGAACTTGCATTACCTTTCAAATAGTGTTGGAAAACACAGTGTGCAACATCAACCTCTATTGCCTTTTGTGATTTGATCACTTAATTCAAATTAATAGCTTTTATTTGGTCTGTGGAAAAACATTCTTTCTCATTGAGTCGTAGATTATATAGAGTATTTGCCATATATCCAACATTTTTAAAACAATTAGCTTCCTAACTGTTTTATGAAACCTAACAAGACAAGCCTCCAGAATTAATGGGAGTAATAAGAAATGATTACATGGGAGGAATAACTGCTTTTTATGAACGAAGGATTTTTGAAACCCTAGAAGTATTCACTAAAAGCCAAATGGTTTCCTTTCTCTATATTTCTTTCAAAAGGTGGTACTGATGTTTAACTGAGATGGTACAGCAAATCAAGTCCTACTAGATAGCATTCCATGAAAAGCTTTGGATTTTTAAATTCCCTTTTCCTCAGAATTAAATGCAATTAAATTTTATTATTCTTCAGATTACAATAGCCAATAATTTAGCTCAGTCACTTTCATTCTGGAGAAAGCACTGGACTAGACACCCACAGACATGAATTCTCAGCCCATCTCTGTGTTATTCTGTAATTCATTTTTTACTTTTTCCATGTATTTGCAGTCTAACATACATGATTATATGTGTCTGGCACATAATTGAAGCTTATTCAATGTTTGTTGAATGGATTGATTAATGCCTCGTGTGACTTTGGTCAAGATTTCCTCATCTCTAAAATCAAGTATAGTGATGTTCAAGTTCCTTTCCAGCTCTATGATTGTAAAACAAGCCCTTTTCCAAATTGCTATGAATATAAATCTCAAAGTATTTCAGAGTGGAGCAAAGCAGGCTACTTTTTGTTATTATTTAAAGTATACACTCACTTTTCATCAGTGGCTATTCATATTTGGAGAAATCAGGGTATATGTCTGACTAGCATTTTCTACATTCTTAAGATAAAGACATTTTCCCTGCAAACTATTTTACTATAAGTCTCAGACTGGAAAAGGGTTGAATATTAAGCAAAATCAGAGGCCTTATCTTTACGTTGCCCTCTAGATTGAGTTTCTTATTTTTAAAACATAGTTGAAAAGATGGTGTTTTTATTTTGTTAAGAGTTCTACTAACTTGCTCCCTTACCACCACTGCACGGATTTCAAAATAAGTCACCAAAATCATATAACCATTTAAAATTACAGTCACTGGCTTCCCACACTAGGGACACACTGTTCTGTAACAGCTCTCTTACAACATCTGTTGAGGTTCAAGCAGTTCTTTTGGCTCAGGAGAATAAATCAATGGACAAACATTCACGTAAATTAAAATCATGATCATGGAGGTGATCCTTAAAATAAAAACTTTCTGATTTTCTTTTTAACTCCTGACAAACCATTTATTCCACCATTAGAAAAATATACACATGCACAGAGCCTCTATTTCTCCACTTCTTTTTGTCTCAGATTAGAGTGTTCTCACTGAAGTTGCGGGATAAAATCTTTCAAACTGTCAAATTGTGCTGGAAACAATGTGAGCTAAAGTTCTTTCAGTGAGGTTAGATGTTTTAATCACCTGCTAGAAAAATATCAGGACAATGTGAGATGGTTAAATATAGACCCTGTAAATAGGGCTAGATTATCTGAGTTCAAATCTCTTCCCCTCTACTACCTGGTGATCTTGGGGCCAGGTTTTCTATACTTTAGTTTTCTCATCTCTACAATTGAGTCAATAATGGTATATAACTGTTTATGATGGTTTTTATGGATTCAATAAATTAATACATCGAAAGCATTTATGACACTATCTGACAAATCAAAGCACACAATGAGAGTTAACTATTATTATGATTATTATTATCGTTATTTTGAAAGGAGAGTTTTGAAATAATATTCTTAAGGCACAATATCAATATATTTCCCTGTTGAGGGTTATTTGTTATTTGAGGTATAGCTTAAGAATATTATACTATAGTATCGAAAGTATGTAAAAAGTCAACAAAATGTCCTTATTTAGGAAATGGCCAGATAGCTTCTCCTGGTCCCATGCTCTCACTGATATTTTCAAGGGCACCCCAAAGAATAAATTTTTAAAACTCAATACCTGGCAATGCTCAAGAGGGAAGTGTATTGGTATTGTTGGTTGATGTGTTGAAAGACACAAATTTAAACATTCAAGAAGTTCAGCAGAACCCAAGCAAAATCAATTCAAAGAAAATGATACCTAGGCAATCCCAATCAACTGCTAAAAACCAAAAATAAAGAGAAAATCTTGAAAGAATCCAGAGAAAAATGAAACATTACATAGAGGGAAGCGTTGATTCAAATGATCTCTGATTTACGTTCAAAGCAATGGAGTCCTGCAGCTAGTGAAATTCCATCTTTAGACAGAACATCTCTCATGAATAAAGACAAAAGTAAAAACATGTTCATACTAAAAAATAACTGAAAAGTTGTTACCAGGAGATCTGCACTATGTGACATTCTAAAGGAAGTTTTTCAGATTGAAGCGAAAGGATACCAGATGGAAATCTGATTCTCAGGAATAAATGAAGACCACCAAAAATGTGTTTAAAAAGCCCACAATAATGTTATATTTGAAAAATCTGTGCAACTAGATGCAAAAATGAAATGTTTTAATTTTTTTCCCTTCACTGCTTTCAACCATGCTTGGAAAAATCTACCCCATTGACCTTCAGATGTCTCAGCCAACCACCATGACTCTTCAATTTCTTTCAACACTTACAACAGTTCTTTCTATCTACTTGACTTCTTAATTTTATATCCAATTAATGCTCACTCTTCCCCTTCCACTCCTGCCAGTCAAATTCTAGCAGACAACTAGGAATGGAGGGATGTATGGCCTGTTCTGTGACTTCTCTTCTTTCTCTTTTCTGTGTCCCTTTCTCTGATGTTGTTGAAGGAAAAGCAGAAAATTCGATAAAAGCATCAAATATCTTTTTATTAACAAGTGCTGCCATGATCATTTTTAGGTTGCCCATGACACAGGTATACAGCCTCTGGGCATATCATAGGGCCTATATTGCAGGTGTTTAGACTCTGGTCATGTCCTGGGGCCTGTGTCACAGGTATTCAGAGCCTGACCATTTCTTGGGGCCTGTGAGCCATCTCATGGCACATCTCAGGAACTGGTTCTGTGATGGGCTCTTGGGAAAACTCTCATTTTTGACCTTCAGCAGTATCTCCTCAGCTACCTTTTCTAGTCAGGAATCTACAGTCACATACTTTTGGGAAACCCTCTTTGACCAGGTTTTGTATAATACATGACTGCTCAACACTGGACTTGGCTAGGCTGGTCAAGACTGTCTTATGTCTATTTAAGCCACAGAAAGTCTCTCAACCTGCCTACTCAAAACTTGTAGGATTGTAGATTATTTCACTGTGGCCTCCTTTCTCTGCTCAGCCATATACCCTCACCCTCTACTCCATCCTCCATTCAAAAGGACAGAGGCAGATAAGAAGTCTCTTCCTAAGTAGGTGAACAATCAAGAATGTGATGTCAGTCTTTCTTTTAAGCCTTCTTACTTGGCTGTAAAGAGAGGACAAAAACATGTCCCCATCCTACTACCATAAAAGTTTTACAAGAAAACAAAGAAAAGCTCCTTGACATTGGTCTTGGCAACGATTTTTGAGATAGAACACCAAAAGCACAAGCAACAAAAGCAAAATTCAACAAGTAGGACTATGTCAAACTAAAAATCCTTTGCACCATAAAGAAATGATTGACACAATGAAAAAGCAGCCTACAGAATGGGAGAGAATATTTGCAAACCATCTATTTCGTAAGGGGTTAATATCCAAAATGCAAGAAATTCATACAACTCAATAGTAAAACAAATAATCCAATTAAAAAATAGGCAGAGGGTCTGAATAGACAATTTTCAAAGGAAGATATATAAATGGTCAACAGGTACATGTAAAGGTGTTCAACACCACTAATCATCTGGAAATGCAAATTAAAACCACAATGAGATATCACCTCACATCTGTTAGAATGGTTATTATCAAAAAGATAAGAGATAAGGTGAGGATGTGGAGAGAAGGGAACCCCTGTGCGCTGCTGGTGGGAATGTAAACTGGTGCAGCCACTGTCAAAAAAAGTATGGAGGTTCCTAAAAAATTTAAAAATAGAACTACCATAAGATCTATCAATTCACTCCTGGGGATATAGCCAAAGAAAATGAAAACACTAACTCAAAAAGATATCTGCGCTCCCATGTTTACAACAGCTTTTTTCACAACAGCGAAGGTATGGAAACAACCTAAGTGTCCACTGATGGATGAATGGATAAAGAAAATGTGGTATATATACAATGAAATATTGTTCATCCATGTGAAAGAAGGAAATCCTACCCTTTGGGACAACACAAAGAATCTTGAAGGAATTATGCTATGAGAGATAAGACAGACAGAAAAAGACAAATACTGCATGATCTTTCGCATAAGTGGAATCTAAAAAAGCCAAATTCATGGAAACAAAGAGTTGAATGGTGATTGCCAGGGACTGGGGACTTGGTGGGAGAAATGGGGAGAAGTTGGTCAAAGAGGACAAATTTTCAGTTATAAGATGAATAAGTTCTGGGGATCTAACATGCAGCATGATGACTATAATTAATAATACTGCATTATACACTTCACAGTTGATAAGAGAGTAGATCTTAAATATTCTCACCACAAAAAAACATGGTATGTATGTAAGGTGATGGAGGTATTAATTAACCCTATTGATATAATTATTTCACTATATGTGTGTATCAAATCATCACATTGTACACCTTAAACTACACAATGCAATTCATCAACTATATCTCAATAAAGATGGAAAAACAAGAGAATTGACTATATTGGGGCAAAAGAGGTGAGAAGTAATCAGATTCCAGACATAAATACACACACACTTATGCACATACATATATTTGGACTTGTGAGTGTATGTTTTTTATTTACTAATAAAGTACAGAGTTCATATAATGAGTAGTATAAACTCCACAGATCTAAAGTATACAGTTCAATTAATTTTAACACATGTATCACTGAGGTAATTCTTACCCAAGTCAAGAATTAAGAAGAGAACATTTGTGTCAACCCAGAGAGTTCCCTCATGCTTCTTTTCAGTCAATACCCACTCCCATGGCTAATCGCTCTTCTGACTTCTCTTTTAATTTTGCCTGTTTTTGAAATTCATATAAATGGAGGTCTTTGGCTATATTCTAATTTGAGCTAATAGGATTGATTGGTGAATTTGATCGGATTATGAAAGAGTAAGAGGAGTTAAGGCTGACTCTGAAGTTTTGGGCCTTTGTCACTGGAGTAATGAACTTGCCATTTAATGAGATGGGATAAACCGAGCAAGAAGCCAGTCTTGTGTCTGTGTGGGAGATGGTGGTGGAAGGAAGATAATTAGCAAGCCTTCCACTTTTGATTTATTAAATTTGTGACCCTTCTTATATATCCAAGTATGCATACTTAGTGGATAGTTGGATGTAAAATTGTAGTTTAGAGTAGGGTCAGAGCTGAAAAAATAATTTTGGAGTTAAAAATATATAAATGTTAATTAAACATATAAGATTGAAAGAGAGCACCTAGGAAGTGATTGTAGACTCCCCCCAAAAAGAAGAGATCAGACAACTTCAATTTTTTTTGACCAGAAATATGAGGAAGAAGCAGCAAAAGAAAGAGAAGCTAGTAAGGCTAAGTGAAAAACACAAGTGTGAGAATGCCTGCAGACAAGTTGAAGAGAGTGTTTCAAGAAAGAAATTATCGGCTCTGTTCAAGTCCTTTGATTGTACGAGTAAGGTGAGGACTGAGAGGTTACCCTTGGGTTTAACACCATGGAATATATTTGTAATCTCAAAAACAGCAATTTCAGTGGAATGGTGAGAAATAAAAGGTGAACGGAGTTTAATAGGAGAATGAGTGAAAAACAGGTTTCTCTTCTCACTGGGGAGGAAATGTTGGATGTTTGAGGAGAGAGCATAAATGTTAAGTTATCTAGAATGGAGCTATATTAATTCATTTCATGGTTATACCCTGAGAGCATGCATGTGGCTGTGTGGACCAGGGATTTCAGTAATGTGAATCTAAAGGGAAGGCTGTGGGCTTGCAGGGTATGTTTTCTTGTCCCTGGGGACTCTACATGTGGGAAGGAGCACACCAGAGGAGAGAAAGGTGAGCTGGATCTGTTGGCTGAATCTAAGAACAGTACTGACTGCCACTAACTTATCTTGGCTGTCATCATCTCTCATATTTTTTAATCCATAACTTCTCTCTTTGTCTGCAGTCTTAGTGCCCCTCAATTCATTCTCTGGAGTCACACTGTAATCTTTCTAAAATGCACATCTCATTCTGTTGAACTTGTTGCTTAAAATCCTCTCAAGTTTCCATGAGAGGTCAGGTCTAATCTGCATAAGTTAGCCTACAGGGTCTTTCATGATTTAGTTCTTTCTTGCCTTACCAAAGCCTTCTCTCACAGTTTTCCCGTAAACAACTAACAGTTCCTCAAATGCACCATAGCCTCCCACGTCTCTTTGCACGTGCTGGTCCTATGTCCTGATGTCTTGTCATCAGCTTGACTCTCTGCTCCTCATGTTTCTTCCACAGGATTGTCTGCCTTGACTTTCCCGATTTAGATTCAGGTGCGCTTTCTATGTGCTTGCTTTTATCAAAATGTATTTTAATAATATTTTTATATTCTTGTCTTTTCTACTATATTGTGAGCTCCTGAAGGTCAATCTGTCTGTCTGATTATTTTTCTTTCCATTTCTATTTATTCTCCAGTACCTAGCACAATGCCTGAAGCATAGTAAATGCTAAAAAAATTGTTGTTAAACAAATGATGCAGATTCATCTAATATGTTGTAAATTATAACTTATTCTGATCATGAAAAAGAAACCTTGAGCAAGACAGTGAAAAGACAATCTAGAATGGGAGAAAATATTTGCAAATCATATATCTGATAAAGGTCTAGAATCTAGAGTATATAAAGAACAGTTACAACTCAACAGCAAAGACAACCCAAATAAAAAATGACAAAACATTTGAATAGACTTTTCTCTAAAGATATACAAATGACCAAAAAGCATGTGTAATGATACTCAACATCACTGTAGTCATCAGGGAAATGCAAATCAAAGACACAATTAGATAGCACTTTACATCCACTAGGATGGCCATCATAAAAAAAATCAGAAAATAAGAGGTGTTGGTGAAGATGTGGAGAATTGTAGCCCTCGCATTTTGCTGGTAGGAGTGTAAAATGGTGCAGCAAATGGGGAAAACAGTTTTACAGACACTCAATAAGTTAGATCTAGAATTACAATATGACCTACGAATTTCACTAAGTACATACTCCAAAGATTTGAAACCAGGAGTTCAAACAAAAGATTGTACATGAATATTCATGGCAGCACTGTTTATAATAGCCAAAAGATAGAAATAACTCAAATGTCTATCAACTGAGGAATGGATAAACAAAATGTGTTATGTCCATGTGAGGGAATATCACTTAGCCATAAAAAGAAATGAAGCACTGATATATGCTACAACATGAATGAACCTTTAAAAAAATATGCTAAATGGAAGGAGGCAAACACAAAAAGCCATCTCTAGTATGAGTCTATTTAAAGGAAATATTCAGAATAGGCAAACCCTTTAAAGATAAAAAGCAGATTAGTGATTTCCCGGGGCTGGTGGGAGGAGAAAATAGAAAGTAAGCACTTCATAGGTGTAGAGCGTCTGTTTGGGTGATGAAAAAGTTCTAGAACTAGATAGTGGTTATTGTTGCACAACATTGTGAATGCACTTAATGTCGCTGAATTATATACTTTAAAATTATTAAAATAAAAAATGTTGTTATCTGTATGCTACCACAATAAGAGTTCCTTGCAAAATAAAAATGAAAAGAAACTTTAGGATATCTCTTTGTTAGAGAAGGGATCTTAAGTTAGTGTTTTATTTTTTCAAAAATGAAATTAACTAAGAAAACTATTAAACCAGAATTATATAGGAAGCTACTTTCTAATTGACATAGATACATGTGTTTCTATTTTAGATACTAGAGAATAATTTAGGCATGAATAAAAGTGGCTGTTGTTTCAATTAAAAGCACAGAATTATAAAATGTTTTTTCCAGTAACTAATTTATATAGTTTATGGAAGAAGAGACTGAGACTTCAGATAAATTGCACGTGCCCAATAGCACAGCTAGTAAGTGGCAGAGCCTGTAGTAGAAATCCCATTTCAAGATTCAGTTTCTATTGGTAATGATATAAGTATAAATTATTCCACAATATCAGTGTAACTCCATATGGTTGTCTATATGTTACTATCTAATAATTCAACCTGTGTTGGCTTAAAGTAAGCCAATCTGATTGCAAGCCCTAGTTAATGTAATTCTCATTAGGTAAACTCTAGCCCCTTAAAAAAGAACAGATTCTATAACAGAGATGATTTATATCTTCCAATCAACATAAGGAAGTATTATTGTTACAATATGCCTTTTCCAGCCATATGCCTGAGTAGTCATCCTAAAAATATCTCCTGACTCAGAACATAGACCAAAATATATCAAATATCTTATATAATGTATAGCTGAGGTCACATGAAATAATGGAACTTGAGACTCATAATTAAAAATGGATTTTTTAAAAGAAGGCATAAGCCTACTAGGATAAGGAAAATTGAAGATGGGACAACAGCATTACCATTTTGGAAGCAGAAAGCATTACACTTGTGCTAATGGAATTAGCAGCTCCTAAAAAAAGTTGAATTCTAAGCTGGCAGAGGGGAAAGCCAAAAATGACTTTATTTATACCACAGGTTCCTGTCCCCCAAAGGCTCAGGATTTAGCAGTACCAGGTACCTCGTAATTGGAATAAATTTGGGAATAAATATATAGATTTGTTGAAATCTGTATGAGAAACACTTAGAAGTCCCAAACTTTTCCCCACACTTTGGCAGCAGGCAAGAGGTTTACCCTGTGGAGAGGTTGTAACAGTATGTCCGGTTTGGACAACACTAGGTTCAGTCGTAGTTAGGATACGTGTTGAAAAACATGAGATACTGAGAACCCAACATTCTTCCCTTAGTCAGCTCTCAGAACGCGGGCAGCCAAGCGCATGAATTCCCAGCAGTATAATATAGGTACTTCGCAGAACCTAACCAGCCAAAGAGAAACAGTGTAAAGATACCAATATGTAGGGCTTCCCATTGTATTTTCTCATGCTGCTGTAACAAAGTACACAAACTGGGTGGCTTAAAAATCCAAAATATATTGTCTCACATTTCTGTAATGTAGAAGTCTGAATTCAAGATGTTGGCAGGGTTGGTTCCTTCGGAGAAGTGAGAGCAATATTTATTCCAGGGCTCCCTCCTTGGCTTATAGATGGTCATCTTTTCCCTGTGTCTTTGCACATCTTCTTTCTTCTATGCATATCGCTGTGTCCATATTTCCCCTTTTTATAAGGAAATCAGTCATATTGGATTAGGACCCGCTCTAATAACCTCATTTTAACTTGGTTACCTCTATAAAGACCCTATCTCCAAATAAGGTCATATTGTGAGATACTGGGTGTTGGAAATCCAATATATCTGTTCTGAGATAGACATCATTTGACTCATTATATCAATAAAACTACCAAGCTTCATGAATATACACAAAGCTGATCTTCTTAATGCCTCACTTTTAGATGTAAGTAGACAAAAAGACCGAGAAAATAACTTTGAGAAAACAGACATACAGGATGAAGGAAATTAAAAAAAATAATTTTCAGACAGATATGAGAAGATATCAACAAACAAGAGCAGGCGTTCTAATTGAGCCAGGTCTTAGGATCCATTCTGTTTCTATGTGGGTTTTTTTTTTTTTTCATTTTTGTAGATCTAAGAGCTGGAAACTTTGTTCACATAAATAAGTAGATGAGAATGGAAGAAATTTCCTTGTAGCTCTTAATTACTTGAACTCTCTCTGTTACATATCAAAAACCACATAGAGGTCTATCACTAAAATTTTTTAAACATAAATTAAGAGAACGATGAGATCCTACTAAAATTTTGTTGAAAGTTAAGCATTGTGAATCACATGCCCTGAATAAAGTTATACTATATAATCATTAGATTTGTTGACTACCTGTAAATAAACTGCAATGTTTCAAACTGTCCTTTTGGTACTCAAGGGACTTTTATATTTTCGAGCAATGTTCCATAGTAAAATTCTGAATGGATCCACAGGTTTTCATTTTATTTTATTTTACATTTTGCTTTAAATTAATATACAGAAACACTTATTATTCTGTGTGTGCAGCTCTGTGAATTTTAACACAGGTATGAATTCATATAAATATCTTGACAGTAAGAAAATAGAATAGTTGTGATCACCCTCTTCTCCCCAAAAAGCTTCTTTGTGCTACCTTGACACCTTTATAGTCACACTCTCCCTCCCATAGCTCACCTCATCTTTGGTAAACATTGATCTGGTCTCCGTCACTACACGTCTGTCTTTTGCAGAATGTTATATAAATGGATTCACATGTTATGTAACCTTTTGAGATTTTTTCTCACATAGGATAATGCCTTTGAGATTTATACAAGTTCATTCTTTTTGTTGCTGAGTAGTATTCATTTGCATAGATGTACCACAGTTGTTTATCCATTCATCCACTGAAAGACATTTGGGTTGTTTCCAATTTGGAGCAATCATGGACAGAGCTGCTATAAACTTTTGTGTGTAGGTTTTTGTGTGAACATAGGTTTTCATTTCTCTAAGGTAAACATGTAGAAGTGGTGTTGCTAGGTCATATGTAAAGTATGTTTAATGTTTTAAGAATCTGCCAGGACATTTTCCAGTGTGACTATACAATTTTGCATTTATCAGCAATTTATGAGAGTTCCCAGTGTTCCATATCTCACTAGCACTTGATATTTTCAGTATTGTTATCTTGGTTATTCTCATAGTTTTATGAAACACGAGAAAAGGAGAGATTTTTGAAATTTTGAAAGGAGACATGGGAAGGGAGAAGCAGCATGTCATCTCAACCATAAGCACCTTCTCAGATAGATCACTTTAGGAAAAAAATAATGTGGAAGTTGAAATGAATTGCTTTCATTTAAAGGACTTATGCTCACATGCCTCATGGAAACATTATGTATATTCCAAGGGTGCCTTGACCACAGTCAAAAGACCTGCTCATAGAAAAACTTTCATACTTCGACAATACTTAGACAAGGATGGTCTTTGCAGTATTGTAATAGAATAAAACTGAAAATAACCTGAATGTCCATCAACTAGAAAATGAATAAATAAATTATAGTCTCTTCATATAATGGAAAATACTGCTATTGTGAAAATGAATGATCTAGTTCTACATTTATTAATCTGTCAGAATTTCACAACATTGAACAAAAATGCAAAAATGTGCAGAGTACCATACCCATTATAAAATATTTTAAAATGTGAAAGATAATATTATGAATCATTTAGGAATTCACATAAATCTAGTAATATACAAGTACATGTGTGTGAATTAAAAAAATAAATTAGTGGAGCCAGCCCTGATGGCCTAGCAGTTAAGTTTTGGTGTACTCAACTTCAGTGGCCCGGGTTTGGTTCCTGGGCGTGGGACCACACCACTTGTCTGCCAGTAGCTGTGCTGTGGCAGTGGCTCACATAGAAGAACTAGAAGGACTTCAACTAAAATATGCAACTAAGTACTGGGCCTTTGGGGATTAAAAAAAAAAGAGGAAGATTGGCAACAGATGTTAGCTCAGAGAGAATCTTTCCCTGCAAAAATAAAAATAAGTGAGCGACTTCCAGTTTCTGGTCCAGTAAGTAAGAAGATTAGAAGACTCCACTCTGTTCTAACAATAAGTAAAAAGCTTAGCAAACTGAAAAATCAACATGTCTTTTTAGATCCAGCTGAGAAGTGAGATCATGGGGAAAACTGTTGACACCAAAACTGAAAAAAAAAAAACAGACAAGCAGATACAGATACAGAGAATCACAGCTTACCAGAGCAGAAAACTATGAACAGAGACCTCTTTGAGAATAAGTGCTGGGGTAGGAAAATATAAACTGAAATTGATGCATTAAAAACTCCTGAGGGGACAATGTAAAAGAAATGAATAAATTCCTAGAAACATACAACCTATTACAATGAATCATGAAGAAAGAGAAAGTCTAAACAGACCAATTACTGGTAAGGAGATTGAATCAGTAGTCAACACCCTCCCAACAAACAAAAGTCCAGGACTAGATGGCTTCACTTGTGAATCCTACCAGACACTCAGAGAATAGTTATTACAAGTCCTTCTCAAACTCTTCCACAAAGTGGAAGAGGAGGGAACACTTCTAAACTCATTTTACGAGGCCAACATTACCCTGATACCAAAACCAGACAAGGATGCCACAAGAAAAGAAAATTACAGGCCAATATCCCTGAATAACATAGATGCAAAAATTCTCAACAAAATATTAACAAACCAAATTCAACAATACATTAAAAGGATCATACACCATGATCAAGTGGGATTTATTCCAGGTGTGCAAGTATAGTTAAATATCAAGCAATGAATGTGATATACCACGTTAACAAAATGAAGGATAAAATCATATGATCACTTCAATAGATGTAGAAAAGAATTTGACAAAATTCAACATCCATTTATGACGAAAACTCAACAAAGTGGGTATAGATGGAACATATCTCAACATAATAGAAGCCATGTATGACAAGTCCACAGCTAACATCATACTCAATGGTGAAAAGCTGAAAGTTTTTCCTCTAAGAGGAGAAACAAGACAAGGATGCCCATCTTGCTGCTTTATTCAACATAGTATTGGAAGTCCTAGCCAGAGCAATTAGACAAGAGAAGGAAAAAAAAAGACATCCAAGTAGGGAAGGAAGAAGTAAAACTGTCATTATTTGTGGATGACATGATATTATATATAGAAACCTCTAAAGATTCCACCAAAAACTGTTGGAACTAATAAAGGAATTCAGTAAATTTTCAGTATACTAAATCAATATGCAAAAATTTATTATCCTTCTATACACTAACAACTATCAGAAAGAGAAGTTAAGAAAACAATCCCATTTACAAGTGCATCAAAAAGAATAAAATACCCAGGAATAAATTTAACCAAGGAGGTGAAACACCTATACACTGAAAACTATAAGACATTGATAAAAGAAATTGAAGAAGACACAAATAAATGGAAAGATATTTTGTGCTCATGGATCAGAAGAATTAATATTTTTAAAATATCCATAGTACCTAAAGCAATCTACAGTTTCAATGCAATCCCTGTTAAAATTCTAATGGCATTTTTCACAGAAAGAGAATAAACAATCCTAAAATTTCTATGGAACCACACAAGACCCCAAATAGCCAAAGCAATCTTGAGAAAGAAGAACAAAGCTGGAGGAATCATGCTCCCTGATTTTAATTCATATTTCAAAGCTATAGTAATCAAAACAGTATGTTATTGGCATAAAAACAGATGTATAGATCAATGGGAAAGAATAGAGAGCCCAGAAACAAACCCACATATAAATGGCCAATTAATTTGTGACAGAAGAGCCAAGAATATACAATAAGTGACAGTAAAATAGAAACTTTTGTTTTTCTTATTCTTAAGTGATCCAACAGTTAATATTTTGTTCAAAGTAATAATAACAATGTATTAGACTATGTATGCTCATGTGTGTGTGTGTATGTGTGTATATATATATATATCAGGTGCTTGGTTTACCCCATTAAGTGATATAATGTTATTTGAAAATGGAATTGGATTAATTATAAATGCATATTGTAAACTCTAGAGCAATCACTAAAAAAAGAAAAAAATGATAATTAATATGCTAAGAAAGGGGGAAAATACAATCATATAAAATGCTCAATTAAAACCATAAAGGCAGAAAAAGTGTGTAAGACAAAAAAAGGAAGAAAGAATAATGGGAACAAATAGAAAACAGTAGCAAATATGGTAACTATTACTCTAATTATATTAATAATTACTTTAAATATCAATGGTCTAAATATACCAATTAAAAATATTGTCAGAATGGATCAAAAAACAAGAACCAACCATATCTTGTTTATAAAAAACCCACTTTAAATATAAAGACATATATAGAGTGAAAGTAAAGAGATGGAAAAAATTATACCATGCTAACAATAATCAAAAGTAAGCTGGAGTAGCTGTATCAATTTCAGATACAGCAAACTTCAGAGCAAGGAATGTTATCAGGGATAAAGAGGGCTTTTACCTATTGATAGAGGAGTCAATACTCCAAGAAGGCATAACACTTAACATGTATGCACCTAACAAGAGAGTGTCAAAATATGTAAGGTAAAATCCGAGAGAACTGCAATGAGAAGTACATGAATCCACTATTCCAGTTGGAGACTTTAACAACCCTCTCTCAGTAATGGACAGATCCAGAAGGCAGAAAATCTGTAAGGACACAGTTGAACTCTACAGCACCATCAATCAACGATATAATTAACATCTATAGACTACTTCATCCAATGGCAGCAGAATACACATTCTTCTCAAGCTCATATCAAACATTCACCAAGGTAGATCACGTTCTTGACCATAAAACACATCTTAATATATTTAAAGAAATAGAAGTCATTCAAAATCTGCTCTCAGAACACAATGGAATTATACTAGAAATTAATAACAGAAAGATAGCTAGAAAATCCCAATATAGTTGGAGATTAACAAGCACACTTCAAACAAGGTCAAAGAAGAAATTGCCAGAGGAATTAAGAAATATTTTGAACCAAATAAAAGTAAAAATATAACAAAATTTGTGGACTGTAGCAAAAGCAGTGCTTAGAGGGAAATTTAAAGCATAGAATGCGTGTATTGTAGAACAAGAAAGATCTAAAACCGGTAATCCTAGCTTCCACCTTAGGAAATTAGAAAAAGAAGAACAAATTAAATCCAAAATTCAAACAGAATTAATACAGAATTAATAAAAATTCAAACAGAAATCAATGAAAATGAAAACAAGAAATCAATAGGAAAAAATCAACAAAACCAAAAGCTGCTTCTTGGAAAAGATCAATAAACTCAATAAACCCCTAGCCAGGACAACTAAGGAAAAAAGAGAGAAGACACTAATTACTAATATTAGAAATGAAGAGGGGACATCACTACAGATCCCACTAATATTAAAAGAATAATAAAGGAATATTATGAACAATTCTATGCCTACACATTTGCTAACCTAGATGAAATGGACCGATTCCTTGAAAGACACAATCTGTCAAAACTCACCAAGAAGAAATAGACAATCTGAATAAGGCTATATATATTAAAGAAATTGAATCAATAATTAGTAGATCCAAAACAGAAAGATTCAGGCCTAGATGGGTTCACTAGTGAATTCTACCAAACATTTAAGGGAAAAAATTATTCCAATTCTCTACAATCGCTTTCAGAACACAGTAGCAGAGGGAATAGTCCTACTTCATTCTATGAGGCCAGCATTACTCTGATACCAAACCCAGACAAAGACATTAGATGAAAACTACAGACCAATGTTTCCCATGAACATTGATGTAAAAATCCTCAGCAAAATATTAGCAAATCCAATGATGTATAACAAGAATTATGCACCATGACCACATGGGATTCGCTCCAGATATGCAAAGTTGGTTCAACATTCAAAAATCTTTTAATTTAATTCATCACGTTAATGGGCTAAAGAAAAATCACTGATTGTATCAACAGATGCAGAAAAAACATTCTATATAATCCAACACCCATTCATGATAATACTTCTCACAACTAGGAATACAAGGCAACTTCCTCAACTTGAGGAAGGACATCTACAAAAACCTACAACGAACATCATACTTAATGGCGAGAACCATTTCCTGCTAAGAAAAGAAAAAGACAAGGATGTCGTCTCTCACTGCTTTTTTTCAACATCATACTGAAAGTCCTGTTTAATGCAATAAGACAAAAAGGAAATAAAAGGTGTGCTGATTGGGAAGGAAGAAATAAGATTATCTTTGTTCACAGATGACATGATTGTCTATATAGAAAATCCAAAAGACATGTGGTAAACTTAAATGCTCATTACTACTTGAAAGAAGCCAATCTGAGAAGGCTACATGTTATATGATTTCAACTATATGACATTCTGGGAAAGGTGAAACTATGGAAACAGTTAAAAAATCAGTAATTGCCAGGGGTTGGGGGTGGTGGTGAACAGGCAGAACATAGAGAATTTTTAGAGCAGTGAAACAACTCTGTGTGATACTACAATGGTGGATACATGTCATTATACATCTGTAAAAGCACTTTGAATGTACAACCAAGAACGAACCCTAATGTAAACCATTACTTTGGGTGACACTGATGTGTTAGCATAGGTTTGTCAATCGTAACAAATGTACCACTCTGCTACAGGATGTTGATTGTATAAGAGGTTGTGCATGTGTGGGGACAGGGGATACATGGGGGTCCCTAAGTACTCTCTGTACTTTCCTCCCAGTTTTGCTGTGAACCTAAAACTGCTGTAAAAATGGTATATTTATTAGAAATGTAAGTGACTGTCAGCGATTGGTAGGAAGGTATGAAAATTCAATCATAGACTGTTATACCTGGGGTCTCTACAATTGTAATATTTCTTAAACTCAGTTGTGAACACACGAATATTTATTACACAATTCTTTATGCCTTTTTTGCTTATCTAAAATATTTAATAAAGCATTTAAAAATACATGGAAGATCCTTTTCTTGTGCAATCAGCTTTTTTCATGTCTATTAAATGATGCAATCCGTTTCAACTTTTCTGTTCTTATATCATACTCAAGTCTCTAAATCTTAAAATTGTTTTGAAAGAAAGGAAACACTAAATATTGATTACAATTTCCAAGGTTGTTTATATTCTTTATTTCCAGAAATTTATTTTTGGATTTAGAAAGCACCAAACAATAATTCTAAGAAATCAACTTTTGAAGTTGACCTTGAAAGTTTCAAATGATAAATCCAGTGTGAAAAATAATTTTTCAGTAACTAAATGTTCACCAAGTTTATTGTAAGTATGCCTAAATTCTTGGCTAGCTAGTTTTTAATTAGGAAGTGAGGTAGGCCATTAAAACAGTTGCTAGAATTAACTCAAAACAAACAATGGTATAGTGAATTAATTGCAGTCAGTACAATCTTGTTTTCTTTGTCTGTATACTATACTTTCTACGTGACTTAGATTTCTTTGAGCATCATTACTTAATAGAAAATTTAATATAAATTGATTAGCTATGAAAGGTAAAATTCCATTTTGTCCTAAAAATATAGATTGCTATTATGTCTGCTTTTTATATATATTTATCCAGAAACTAATCTTGGAGCTTTTTGAAAACAGTGTCTGGGTCAGCCATGTAGTCTCCAGAACTCTTCAGAGGGCCTCCTCTTTCCCCAAAGCAAATGGTGGCTTGTTGAATAACTGAATGAATGCAGAACTGAGTGAAGCTTATTGAAGTGTGCTTTTAAAAATATTCATTTGCCTTGTTGTTACTGCAGTATAATCACATCTTATGTGTAGCTCAATATATTATTCATTACATCAATTTATACATTTGAGCATTTCTTTGTTTCTACATATATATTTAAGCGAAATTTCTCAGTCATATTACCTAACTAATTTCTTAGCTATATTAAGGTCTTAATATGAGTTCACCCTTTTTAGAAGTAGTTTTAGATGTGGATGAGCTTCGGCTAACTTCCAGGGCTCTGCCGATCACAGACAGAAATGGCCCGAGACAGCACTGTGTAAGTGCCAATAAAACTATTCTAGTTTTGCAGATGTTTAGATTTATCTGTATCAAAATTGACTGTGAATACTTGTCTCCATGTATAACGATCTAGAGGAAAAGGATGAAAGCCGTTCTTAAAAGAAAAAAAGAAGACATTCTGAATCTTTACTGTAAATTATACACTATACAAAATCAGTCCAAATTGTTCAAACCCTTGGACGCTCACAGTGTTATTATGCTCACTGCTCAGAGTACTGTATAATTATCCCAGTTAACAGCAGTTTGCTAGTGCTGATCTCCTAAGAAGAGATGCAAGACTTACAGAACTAAAATAAGTACAGATGTGGGTCCCTGTTTTTGTCCTCTGACTCTGCATGTGAAAAACAACCACTTAATTCCAGGGTTTTTTCATTTCCCTGGTTAAGATGTGAAGCTAGATGGATCACATGATTGCTTGGTAAATAAGAATTTCAACAGTGAACTTTAAGGCAAAGTGGTATATATGTCTCAAGAGCTAAATTCACTTACTGGGAAGAGACAGGAATTTTCCTTACATAATGAAGAATATTTGTTCCACTGTATCTTTCCTTTCTCAGCCTGGGAAAATTATATTCAAAAATATTTTGGGTTTTGGTGACACTTTATTATAATTTATTATAGTATCAGAACATAATGAGGAAAAAACAAACTGATGGGAAAGTGGATGAGAACTGGGCAAGACTAAAACCGTGTCCCTACCGTTAAAAGGAAACCAGAGGGGCTGGCCTGGTGGCGTAGCAGTTAAGTTCACTCACTCTGCTTTCATGGCCCGGGGTTCGTGGGTTTGGATGCCGGGTGTGGACCTATGCGCCACTCATCAAGCCATGCTGTGGCAGGCGTCCCACATATAAAGTGGAGGAAGATGGGCACGTATGTTAGCCCAGGGCCAGTCTTCCTCAGCAAAAAGAGGAGGATTGGCAGCAGATGTTAGCTCAGGGCTGGTCTTCCTCACACACACACACACAAAGGAAACCAGGGCCTAAAATAATGCCTGATTTAAACAAATAAAAATAAAATGAGTGAAACCGGTTTCAGTAACACCAATATTGTTGGTCACCGCCTTGCGCTACCTTTTTCACTGATTGAAAGAAGAACTGGGCTAGGGAGGAAGGAAGTCATTGCAGAGCATATAAAACCTTCTCCTGAGTGCATAAACCTCACTCTCCCAGCGGCTCCTCTGGGCCCTGTAAATCCATCTTCCCTCTTAATTGTGTCAATTAACAGTGCCCTGAGTGAGCCACAGGGGCAAAGCTGAGAAGTCAGAGAAGGAGGTGAGTATGTGGCAATTCTCTTGACATAATGGAGAATAACCTAAATTACACACTTTATTATAATGGCATTACTAACCTAAATATCATTGCGGGTGATTCATTCCCGTCATAATCATGGGGGAATCCTGCAAGTCAGCCTGAAAGAGAATTGGATCCTCATTTTTTATCGTTTGATTTGACACATTCTGCTTTAAACATAATAGCAAGTTAAGAGTGTGTGGCATTTGTAATCCATCTCCAAAGAGCTGCTCGTTTAAATCCAGCTTGGATCAATATGACCAAAAATCATAGACATTTGAGCGTGGTTAAAAGGGGATGGCTAGTAATGAGGTTGTTTTTACCCTAAGCATATTTCCGAGTTAGTTACTCTGTGGTAACTGCTGCTAATAGGACAGTTCTCCATGGGCAAAATGAATCTGAGAATTTGAAGCAGTGACCTAGATAATCCAGGCAAACTGCCCACTTTTGCCTGGAGTGTCAGGAAAATTGCTCTAATTCCCCATTTCACTTTGATAGTGGAAGCCTAGTCAGTTTTCTTCAGTGTCCTATTAAGCTCTGAGCTCCTCTCAGTCCATAGGATGGGGCTGAGTGTGTCAGCTGGAGCTCATTCTCTGTACCTCTGGCCTTGATTGCTATTGAACTGGATGGGACTGAAATCATAATTCCGCTGAACTCATGGGAGCTGTACAGCCATGCTATTCAGTCCAGTTACTTGTGTCGTTTAAAATGATACTGTGTGAATAGCAATAACCGAATGCTTCCATCCTGGTCTTCTTTATTATTTCATCCATTCTACAGATATTTATATATATATTACATCCCTGCTACAGTCTTCAGTAGCGGTATGTACATGGCTGGAGTGGAAATTGGTCATTGCTTTTGGCCACCAAGCCCCTGAACGTTTTTCATGTGTTTGGGAAATTCCTGCTCCTCCCTGGAGAAGCCATTTATTCACTTTTCAAGCCTCATTTTTCAGTTATGACACAGGCTAGATTTTGAAGAGGAAGCTGGTGAAGCAAAGAATCGGGCCTTGTGTGGGTGGTGGCAGCTCTAAGTTGCAGAGTAGCAGAGGGTGGAGTAGTACCTTCGAGCGCCCAGCATTGTCAATGTTGGCAGTAGAAGCTGAAGGGTCTGTGCCTTGGGTAGCAGCAGTGGTATTTCTATTGAAATAGCTCCACCATGTGATTTGGGGCATTGGTTTTGGCTGTGCTGCCTCTATAATTGTTCTCTGTAACCCAAAGCATCCATAAGCTACCTAAATAAATAATTTTTCTGAATAAACTAGAGTCGGTTACTCTTATTTGAGATTAAATGGTTCAATGGGGAACTCAAGACAGTGTGGTCAGTTCTACTGAGGGAAGAAAGGTGTCAGGAATGGAATTACACACGATGCCACCCTTGAGCTGAAACTTGAAAGATGAGCAGCCCTCCCCATCCCACCACAGTTTGACCAGGATTGCATGGACGTAGTATAAATTTGAGTTTTGAATCAGGTCTGACTGAAACACAGATACCTAGAAGAATGGATAGATAGATGTCAAAATCTCTAATTTCAATTGGGAAGTGTGATGCTTTGCTATGCTTGAAAAATTAGGGAATGTAAAATAAAAAATTGGGGATTTGGGTCCACTTATTATATTAGTCAGGGTAATTAATGTAAGAGACAGGCCCTCAAATCTCCATGGTTTTAACACAATGAAAGTTTAATTCTCATTCGTGTTAGAGTTTGATTCTGGTGGGGCCACTCCCAAGGGCAGTTCTCATTCAAAAGGGGACTCAGGCTGCATCATGCAGAGCATGTGGACTCCAAAGTCACTCCCTGTGGCAGGAGAAGACAGAGAGGAAGGGACAGAGTGTCTCTTAACTGCCTGAGATCAGAAATCAGGCTTAATTCCTTCATGCTACCTTTGCCAGGATTACTTCCATATTTCCAACCTAACTTCCAGAAAGGCTAGGGAATATAGAGAAGTATAGAAGTATTCATAAACCTTAACAGCCTCTGCCAGTCTATCCTTTGATCACTCAATATTCATTCACTCTCTCTTCCCACACATAGAACACACACACACACCCCTCCCAAGGGAGATGACCCAAAGTCCCCTCCAGTTACTGCAAGTAGCTCGAGCCCAAGATCTCTGGGTGGTCCCATATCTGCTCCAATATGTCCAGATGTTGCTCCTTTTGCTCTTGAGGCCTGTGGGCGAAACATGGCAGATTATCTGTGCTCCTCCCCTTTGCACACATCCACTATATATATTGTTGATGTAGGAATGAGATATATGCAGTAAAAAAAATCCCATTGGGAAGGAGGAGGAATGAGACCCAGCTGTCAGTGTTCCATGGCGATTATGAAGTCACACTGGGCAGAAACTGGAAAGACCCCTTCCCTGTGGCGTGGGAGATATCTTGATTACGTCCTGTTCCTCATTCAGAGAACAGCTCCCTTGCTGGTCCATTTCCTTCTGGAAACCCTGACTGTATCCTCCTGGATGTTTTTCCTTTTCCATTACCCTCCTTGGCAACATCTGAAACGGATGTTGGGGAATATGACAGCTTTGCAAGTTGCACAACTTTCTCAGCCTGCTCCTTCCACGTGGAATATGACAAACCTGAGGATTGTTTCAATTCTCAAAGTGTCAGAGGGATTTTATTTATTTGTTTATATTAAGTCTTGTAATCTCTTTGGGAAAATAGTATATTTCCCCCCCAGAAACTTAGTAGGCTTGTGATCTATTTGCATCCAGTCTGTTTAATGGGCCAGTGAGCATACACAAAGTGCTTTTTGAAACGTGGTTCTTAATCTGCTTTTTTCTCCCCTTTCTTTTTTGCTTAGGGGCCAATTTCTCTCAACACGACTGAGTTTCTATTGGACGTCTCTTAGGCACCATTTGAAAACATTGGCCTCATTTTTATTCCCACTACTGCTGCTCATCCAGTTCTATCCAGCTTTGACCATTTTCCTGCAAGTATAACCAGGCAGTGTCTTTCTACAGACTGGGATCAAGTATCTATTGCTTCTAGTTCTGGGGTTCCCTAAAGTCACAGCATGTGACATCCTCAGGGACTGCTCAGCACTCATATACATACAACCCAGATGTGGAATTGCTGAGAAATGAATGTAAATGGATCCACCATTGGCCACTGGGGGATGAGAGCTGATGGATAAAGTCTCCCACTTTCTGTTGCCTGGGTGCACAGTTCTGACGAATTCAGCAAATCTCAGAAGATTGTGCAAAATTGAATGTCATTTGTCTATAGCAGTGGCTGACTCCAAAATGCATTTCCCTATTGGTTTTCCCTTTCTATGACTTTTTCTTATCCCTCATTCTATCTCAAATCACTTTCCAAATAAACTACTTGCATATAGTCCTTCCACTTATGCTCTGCTTTTGAGCATATCTAGAATAAGATAGTGCTAGCTGGAGCCTTTCTGGTAGAAAGGAGACTTCCTAATTGTGGTCTTTCTCCTGACCCATTTTATCCAATTGACCTAAGGCCCTTCCCACGTAGTACAAGTTTCACGGAATTTTTGCCACTCAAAACTTTTTTAAATCCCTTGGTTCATTCGCCTCTCCAACTTAGATTTCCATTTATTTGTTTATTTGTTTGTTTGGGGTTTATAAGCACTTGGTTTTCTGATCTATTCAGATCTGATCTATCTATTACTTGGCTGAATTTCTAAACATCATCTATTCCTTTTAATTTCTACTTGCTAGCTGGTAACTTTTTTCCTCTACTTACCTCCGTAGCATCTCACCAAATAGTACCAATAATGGCCAACTCACAAAACATGTTACTGGTTTCCAAGCTTTTCTCATCAGTTGCAAAAGCGATAGGCATGTGGCTCACCTCCCATAGGATCATACGTGGCCTTGTCACTCATTATCTTGTGTTACTCTAACCTAAATTACCACCTTTTCCTTCTCTAATACCAGTGCTTCCACGCCCACATCTGAATACTAACCCAATAGTACATACTTTGTATTTTTTTGCAGCAGCATCCAACTTCAAGTACTAGTTTCTGCATGAGTCAGTGTATTTATCACTAGGGGTCACAAGTATAAGCCCTGAAATCCAATGATTAATATAATAAAAACTTATTTCTCACACCCATGCTGTCCAATGTGTGCTAGACAGCCTCCTCCATTGTGCAGGTAGGCCATCTGAAACACACGGCCATCGAGGACTCTGCAGCAGGGAAAGAGAGAGAGGGCCGAGGCTCGCTACCTGGGAACTGCCCCACCTCAGAATAACACCTGTCACTTCTGCTCATAGTCTGTTGGCCACAACAGGTCACAAGGCTCCAACTTTGCTGCAGGAGAGTCTAGAAAATAAGCAGGGAAAATAAACAAAGACCTGATAAGCACTGTCTCAGCTACCGTCACTTTGGTTGACCCTTAATTTGCTCATCTGTGAAACAGGAATGATAAAATCTGTCTTATTTTAAAGAGTTATTATGAAGCTCAAATCCAATAAGCTTTTTCTACAGCTCCTTGTAAAGTGTAAAGTTTACACACTTGTTAATTTATTATTTAAAAGGAGAATAGCTCATCTTTCAACTAGAAGACATTTTGTTACACCTTCTTTTTTACTCTTAATACTTAGAAGCTTTTTAAAAAAGAGAGATTGGTATCCATATATCAAGAAGGAAGTGATTACTGTGGTTTAGTTTCCATGGCTAGTTACTCCTACCAGAATAGGTTGGTATTACCTGGCTAGTTTACTCTATATCATCAAAGAGAAAAACAAATGAAAAAAATAACAAGAAAAAATATGTCTTCAACTGATAGCCCTGTTATTGCCACTGCAATCTCATATTCCCACTCTCAAAAAAGATTTATTTCTGTTGGCTCTGTGTTCCCAAATCTCTCCCAATAGAGATTCATCCAGGTAAAATAATCTGATTTGACCTGTCACATCTGATCATTTTCTTGAATAAGTCCTCTTCCTCTCTTCCTCACATCTTCCCCAAATACATCCATTCCCTGTCCCCCCGCTCCTCCCCCCAAGAACTCTGCTACTTTATGGGCCTGTTTCATCTCTTACAGATTAACTGATCCTTTATTAACAGTTTAAGGTGGATCCTGAAGTTGTATCAATCACTCAGTATTTCAGGATACTCACTTGATACAAGGTTTAGGCGTATATAACTGCCTTTCTTCAAAGGCATCTATTGCCAAAAAATTGTCCCTCTCCTGTGAAACTTTATCTGGTAGCATAATTTACTACCGTAGTTCTTTTTGCTGTATGTGGTCTCTAGGATGTTGGACGAAAAATCATCTCTACAGACCAATAAAGTGGAGCCTCAAGTTTTTAAATGCTGAATGTAATCTTTGTGGACAGCTAATAAAGATTATTCTGCACCCTTAAAATTTTCCAGGCCCAGCATAATTTCTCCATCTCTCCATTTTGTTTGGGTTATATAGGCTGTAAAATGTTTAAATTCATACTTTACTAATCTCTTATTTCAACTATAGGCTAACACTTCCCAATGGTAAATCTTTTCTTCTTCTTCTTTTTTTTTTTTTTTTTTTAGCAAAGATTAGATTTCTTTTTTGGTAGACGTGAGAGAGAATTTGGACTTGCTGTTTTTTTTAATGATGTTTCTTTGACAGTGGTTAGATCCTCAGTGTTCTTGTTGCTGTCACATCACTTATTGTACAACAAGAAGTCTTTCCATACAAAGAAACAGATGCATTTCAATTTCCACCACAGCAGTAAAATTCACTCCTATAACTAGATACACTGAGAATTACTTCTGTACGCCTCTAACCTTTTCTATTTTGTGCTAAAGAATAATTTACAGTCAAGACACCAACTCTGATTTCCTTCCCCATTGAGTCAATCTAGAATCATTAAGATAATCCTGTCCTCCTGAGATTACCATAGTCCCAGGAGCTGTACATGTATTACTATAATTAGCAATATTTGTGTTGGTGGCAATATTTAGCAATGGTCTAAGTTTGTCCATTAGTTTAAAATACTTTTGGATAGTCAGTGAATGTTCAATAGGCTGGTTAAAAATATGAAAAGAGAAGAAAGGCAGCAGGATTCTTCTCTGATTTTCAACTTCTAATTAAGGTATTTTGACAACACACAAAAGGAAAGTTTTCAGATAAAAATACCTTTGGAGAGAATAAAAGGACATTAATTGTGATGCTTTTGCTTTTTGCATATTGAATCTCTCCTCTTTGCAGCTATACTGAATATGGAATATGCCCTCCCTTGGAATTTTTTGTGTGATAAAGAGAAGTGGGGGTGGGAGAGAGTATGTTTTTACTCAATCACTACATACACATATCTGTAGATGAATGCAAGGGGACCACACACAGTACATATAAAGAAATTTGATGTGGCACAGGATATTTACTTCTGAGCACAGTAATTAATCATTCAGGACAGCTAAATTAACCTAGCTAGGGCATGTTAAGAGTAAACTGGATCTTAAAAAAAGAAAGAAAAGGCAGAGGAAAGAAACTGGAAAGCTTTGTGACTTCCTGGCATTGGATGAAATACTTTAATCAAAAGAAGGTCCTAAATAGAACGTTAGAACTGCCCTTTTCCTCTTAGAGCTCTTCCCATCTTGACACTGGTGTGGAGAGTGTGGTTAAGGTAGTGGATGGCTAGTGAGCAGTTTTTCAATGAATATAACGTGAGATGTAAGATTAAATGTTCTCCTAGAGTTTATCAAAATATTAAGTCATGATCTATGGTATATATTAATTTTCAAGTGTTTGGGAATTCCAAACAGTAACAAAACATCCAAGTTTATTGTTGAGAAAAAAAATTAGCTTTAAATGTAATTTTAAAGAGAAATAGCACATAACATGTTTGTGATTTATACACATTCAACAATATTTTGAGGAACCTGTTTCTGTTCAAATACCAATTAATCTCTGTTCTATAATTGCTTATTTACTTTAAAAATGCAATCTAGATGAATCGATTTTGTCAATTACAAAGAGAATTTGATTCATGAGAAGCTTACTGTACAGTTTAAAGTTCAAGTCCAAAATGTCTTCAGTGAAATGAGCACTCTGATAGAGCTGGACAAATCCATAAGAATTTAATACACATTTTCTAAATGTTGACTGTTGTTGTCTGAATAACTCAGATGTTTTCTGAGTGAGTAGGATTACTTCCCTTTCCCTGCCTGTCATTGTGAATCTTATCTCTTTGCCCATTTACCAAGGCATATGCATAACAGTAATTGGAGGCTAAATCTTATAAATTGAATATCCATCTTTCTGTTAATTCTAATCCATTTGTTGTTTTTATTTGAAGAATTAATATGTTCAGTCTCATTTTATAGAAATTCAGAGAAAACACATGTTCCTTTCTAATTCTATGAAATGAATATATTTTAAGGATCCAGCTGCTGATGAACTTGAATAAAGAACCAGGCTGCTGTTTTGAAGGAGTACTAATAATATAGAGCCAACTTGTGCCTAAAATAAAATAGTGGAGACACAAAGAAAGGACATTGAAAAGGAAGATAAAATGATGTACTCTTAAATATTTTAAGAGCTATGTCTCTAGACTCGGGTTAATTTTGAAGTATGAAAGTAACAAAAGTCATTATGTGTTGAGTTAATAGGTGGAATGGCCGGAATGGAAATTTCTATCCGTTTTTCTTTCTGGTTTAACAGGAGGGCAGAACCCTGGAGCAGTTCACAGCAGCCATCTCCTCATCTCCAGGTGGCTGCCAGGGTCACACAATTGATGTCCTTGCATAACAGTTCTGATAACATTAGAGAATTACAGATCTTTGCACTGCAGCCACCCAGCAAACCCATCCACTTTGTGCAGACTGGTGGGTACCCAGCAGGGGTCCCAGGAAGGAGCAGGACTCTTCCTCAGTCAAGAAGCCCAGGGGCTCTCCCCATTCTCTGTGCGCTCAAAGATGCTGCAGATCCATCCCCAGTCAGTGGCTTCTCTCTTTTGCAATTTCATCCAAGGTGGTGTTTCTCACTCTTGGATAAGGAACTGGGGTGCTTTGGGGAATTCTATTCTTTCCCTTTGACCTGTGAGAAACTGAGTCCTCTCAAACTAAGAACAACTACCCAACATCAATAGGGGTAACATATTTCCTTCCCTTCCCATGAGAGGCACACAGTCCATCTGCAACAATCAGATGGCCCTTTACGAAGAACTGCTGTTTTTATTTCCCAGCAGACTCTACATGTTGTTAGAGTCTGTGTTTATCCAAATCTTGATTTTAAAAATGTCTTCTCAGTACTGATTATTCTGTGATGACACTGAGTTTTTGTTTCTTTTTCTCCACAACATTTACTTTCTTTAAGTGTCACTTCCAAGAGTTTCTAAAATATTTTTAATTTAATATTCAACTATTAATAAATCCTAATAAATTATTCATTATTATTTTCTAAAGGTTAACTATGTTTGTGTAAGATTTGGGGTTGTTTAACTGAAGAATAGAATTCAAAAAATCTTTTTGTACTTTAGAAAATATTTTCTATTTGTAAATCATAATAATAATTTCCATCATGTGGAAATCCTTTTTTTTCAACTTTTTCATAGATTTTATTGAAAATGTAATACATTAAAATACAATTTTAAATAAAACAGTTTGTATCTGATAAAGTCTCATAAGAAAATCATGTCAGCTTTTCTATCTTGAAGTTCTGATTAAGAAACCAAATAGGCAAGCAAAATCTTTCTGAATTTCCAGAAGATACAATATTGTTGATGCACCCATGTACCTAGTTTATTTGCATGCCTTTCAAAATACACCAATTTATTCTTTCTACCCTCCAGATTGAAGTATAAATGGCCCTTGGGACTTCTTTTAGAAATACTAAGAGGTTCAGATAACACAAATGGAATGAACATGAAATATTCAAACCACAGAGTCTCATTGAGTAGTAATTTTTCTAAAAAATTGTTTAATATCAGCTGCTGTAACAAAGGGATGCTTGAAAATGAGTAAAGAAAACAACCTAGAAGGAGAGGTTTTGGCTAACGAGGGTGAATCATCAGGCAGCAGTTTACCCAGGATCTATCCTTTTCTTTACTTGAAGCCACAAAGACTAAGGAAACATTACAGAGCAGAGGAAAGTTCCAGGATTGCATGAGATTTGAAGTAAATGACACACACACACACATACAGTCACATACACAGATATACACACATATACATATAAGCACCAGGAAATTGAACGCTATTTAATAAATTTTCAGCAGATTAAAAATGTTTTAAGGTAATCGTAATGTACTGAAAAGAGTCTTGTATTGGGCATTACAAAACTTATATTCTATTCAGACATTGTCTTTTGCTAGGTGTGTAACCTTAGTCATTCAAGGATCCAAAAACTTCTCAATATCCGTTTATCCATTTCCTCAGCAGTCACTTAAGGAACTTGGACTAACTTATTCATATAGTCTCTTCAATTCCTAAAATTCTGTGAATCTGGTAACTTTTCCTGCTTGGGTCAGCCAGGTAAGTTCTTCTTACCTTAGAAAAATTCTGCATAACTATGAGAAGATTCAAATCCACTGAAGATCTACACATAAAGTCAAATACAAACCCTCTAACATTTTTCTTTGTTCTAGTATTTTTCTTCATCTTCAAACATTCTAACAATAATTAAGAATCCTTTGAGACAAACTTGCATGATGATAATTCCTTTGTAAAATGTGAACCTAAATGTGAGTTTAAGCAGACAATTTTAAGGAGGAGGTAGTTGAAGAGAGACTAGCAATTGGTATTAAGTGATAATAATAGTTACCATTTGAAACTAACTACAAAGAGCACTAATAGCTACTCTTGCTTGTATGATCTTGTATGAGGCATGGACAAAATAAATCAAAAGGGAGGATTTGAGAATCAAAATGACACATTTTTGAAGTGTTTAATTCATATTTTTTAAGTGCCATTTCTATTAAACATGGAGCTATTTCAAATCATTGGCAAACATCAGACCTAGTTCCGATGTAGAGCTAGCATTTTGCTGAGCTAAAATTTGCTTTGACATCAAAGAGCAGGTATATTTTTTAAGTAAGTGTAAAACACTTATTCATGTAGCTGACATGAAATTAATCAAGCTGGAAGGTCTGGGATATTTCCATCACCAATAAGAGCATCTATAATTTCTTCCTCCAGTTCAAGAGTAGGAGTATATTTAACAGGTCCTTCACTTGCACTCTTTGTTCTCGGGAAGCTAATTCAGGTTTATTCTTTGTGGTGTGTTGGAGGAGTTCTCTCATCTCTTACTCAGAATATGAGGTCCTTGACACATGGCTTTCTGGGCCAGGCCCTCAGACTAGAAGAGAGAGATCAGATCGTTACCTCAATGCCTTTCTGTCACACTCTCTCTGACTCCCTCTTTAGTAGCACTTGAAGACTTTTGAGCTCTTTCAGGAAGAGATCTTAATTGATTTCCATTTTGGTTGATTCGAGTGATTGGAATGTGCTTGAAAAAGTAAAATTCTGAAAGTAAAGTCAGAAACTCTGATATATGTTTTGCAAGCTTTCTTAACCATCTCAGCAAATGTGAAGCGTTTCATGTGTATCTCTCCTCAGGATGTAATGCATGGGTTTGGTTAATTGTCGACAAATCCAGTTAGGTCTGTACTGAAACCTCAAAGCTTTCTTCCTTTGGGTGCTGTAATGTAGAGAAAATTCCATTTTCTATACAGAACTACTAAATGATAACTCAAACAAAATTTTTCTCCATTCATTTAAATGATAGCCATGAAAATCAGGTGTCCTAAATATTTTTCTTTTAGCTAAATGTTTAGTTCCATGTAGAAATAAAAATCTCTACAGTTTAAAATTTCTTTAACGTTTAATTATTTTAATATGTATAAACAGCATAATGGTAGGGAAAGTGATCCCATTTTCTTGCATGATTAACCTTACTCACGCATTTAACATTGCCTAAAGAACTCTTGCATAGTAAGTTACTGTAGAAAATCTGTTGATTTTCCCATAAACAATGAGGAAGAGAGTCCCTTCTCAAATATTTTCTTAACGTTTCAGAATATAAGCATTTTACTTTGGTTATATTATAATTATAAGAAATACTCATAGTTTCAATAATTTTATTTCTTAAAATATTGACTATATTTCTAACAAACACTTTAAAATGAGTAGTCTTCTGACTAAACAAGTATTTGATTAAGTTCTTTAAAGACAATGAGGAATTGGAAACAATAAGTGTGCAAAAATGTCTTTTAGCAATGAGTTTAAAATTACATAATCAATAAGCATTTAATTGTAATCGTATTACCAGAGTTTAGTTTATAAAGTATGTCTGTGTAGTAATTTAACATAAATAAGGATAAATAGTTATTAATTATTTAGGTAAGCACTGATAATTACTACATAAATTGACATGCAGCTTAAAGTGATTAGAGTTATATGCTTTTGATATAGTATCATCAAATTTGAGAAATAAAACCAGAAGAGAATTACGAAGCAAAAGGGATTCTGTGGCTTCTAGATTATTGGTTAATGGTATGTGAGAAAGGGTTTCAGGTGTTAGATATTCTTCCAGTTCCCTGTATAGTTACCCCTCACCCTTTGTTAGAGACACATTGGTTCCCCCCAGCCTGTTGGATCTTATGAAATTCTCTGAGATTAATTCATTTCTATTAGTTTAAGAGTATAGACTGAGTAGCCTTTCTTCCCATAGAGAGAAAATGTGGTGGTGAAGGCACAAGAGAACACAATCACAGACTAGAATGGCACAGTATGAGAATTGCCTATGCCTGGAGGTGGTGGAAGCTGGCATTTGGAGGGGGCCGGGGAAAGCTGGTGGCAATAGGGGCATGAAGTGGGACTGATCAGCAATGACCTAAATGTAAAATAGACTCTAAATGTAAAATAGAGTGTAAAATAGACTAAAATACAATGAATGGCTATTCAGCAATAAAAAGCAACGACCTCTGATACATTCAAAAGCGTGGATGGATCTCAAATGCATTATGCTAAGTGAAAGAAACCAGATTCCAAGGGCTAAATATTGTGTGATTTCATTTATGTGACTTTCTTGCAAAGGCAAAACTCTCAGTGGCCACCAGGGAACAGGACTGAAGATAGGAGTTGGTTTCAAAGAGAATAGGAGGAATTTTTTGAGGTGATGAGACTCTTAATTGAGATAATGAGTATCTGTCAAAACTTGCAGAGCTGCACACTAAAAAAGGGATAATTTTACTGTATATAAATTATATCTTACTAAAAATAACAACAGAAGACAAACAAACACAAACTTTAGGGAGATAAGGGAAAATTACAAATATAATAAGGCATATAAGTAAATGAATAGAATTTGGTAAAAATATGGTTATGAAAAGAACAGGCAGTTCTTAGAGATCTTAGAATAAAAAAAATTGTTGATGTGTAAAACCAGTATATGGACAGAATGGGAGAATGACATATCATATCTATAAAAATATATTCTTGACAACCAAATGACTCAATAACTGTAAAAATGAAAGGATGGAAAACGTTATATCAGTTCAGATTAAATTAAGTCAGATTAAGCTATTAAAATTGTGCAAAAAACTGAAATGTCATGTAGAATGGTGAGTTATGTTAAATGCTGAGTGAGGTTGTGTGTGATGCACATGGCGGAAATAAAACACAGGGACTTGAAAAGTTCCACTGGCTTGTTAACCTGGAACTCGTTGGTGCACCCATATTTCTCTATCCCCACCATGATCAGGAGAATGCCAGGAGAAAGACATTCCCATTTTTATTACCAGTTCCAGAACCAGGCCACATCAAGAGGATGGAATGCCCATGCCCCAACTCTTGATGATTATGAAGTAATTACTTGGTATTGGGATATCTGCTACAGCTGTTAAGAAAAACCAAAGACTTCCATGACTCTGCTCCTCAGAAGCAAATGCAAAGGCACAAAGCCACACTCTGCCCCATTTCCTCCTTGGAAATCTCACCCCACTACGTCATTGTCTTGGGGAATAAAACACATCTGGAGTGCTAGATGTAAAGAGTTCTACAGAACATAGGCTTTAGCTTTCTAGTTTCTGCACGTCTGCACATCAGTTTAAAATGGATGTTGAACACAACCTGCCAATCATCAGAAACATCATCTAATTTGTTTTATATATGTACATGTATACACGTGCATACACAGGGAGATACACGTATATACACGCTTAGATGTACACATGATTATGCTGTGTTTGAACAGAACATTTCTATGCCTTTACAGAAATGGACTGGGCACCTGGTGTGGAAGGGACATTGTCTTTTTATTATAAAACTTGTGTGTATTGTTTATACATATGCAGGTACTTTTTTACCATATGCAGGTACTCTATTCTAATTAAAATATTGAGCTTGGAATAAAAGCTTTTACAAAATGATTTCATGCAGAGTATTCTATTTGGTTTTCATAGCAATGCTGTGAAATACATTTAGCAAACATTGTTATTCCCATGTTATAATTGAGGAGCTGCAAATTTGTTGGTGTTCAAGTTCACAAGATTTGAAGCATGCTAAAATTCACTTAAAAGTATAACATGAATGGAACTGGATAGTCTTTTCTTAGGGCAATTTAGCACTATTTATAAAAATTTAAAATGTTTATACCCTTATATTTAGCATTTCTACTTCTTGGATTTTATTCTACATAAACATTCCCGCAAGTGCTTGAGGACTCATGTACAAGAAAGTTTCTTGTAGCTTCCTTTGTAAAGAAACCAATGAGAAGTATCTAAATACACATCAATAGGAAACTGGTCAGAAAATGAAAACTGCACAACCTTTAAAATGATGAAGTAGGTAGTGTATGAACAAGTGAAATATACCCTAGATATATTAAGTGAAAAAAAATCAAGTTGAAAAATGATGAATATATTTTTGACTCATATGTAAAGATAATAGTAATATTAATGATAAATATGCTAATACTCAGGAAAAGTATTCCAGTTATATGCATCAGATTACTTAGAGTGGTTATTTTTGATTAGTGGAATTTTCAGAGGCTTTTGTTTTCAAGTTATGTTTATGTAACATCTGTATCTAATTAAGCTTTGTGTAATACTTGCAATCCAAAAGTAAAGATATAAAAGTAAGATGATAAAAATACTAGACAATTAAGATAGATTATTTCCAAGATTCTCTCCTCACATAATATGGTGTGAGTTTGGTGTACGAGTCTCCTAAAAGCCCAAGCAGATTGATGTAACAGTTTGTTTATCCCTGACCCTTAAGGCGAACAGTCTGGCATAGGAGACTGTCTGGGTAATTGAATGTTAGAAGATCTGCATTTGAATCAAAACTCTGTCATTTCTTCAGCAAGTCACGTAATACAGCTGAGCCACAGATCTCTCATTTATGAAATGAGAGTAACAAAGATACATAGAATGCTGCTCAGAAGATTAGATAAGATGATTTAAAGATCAAATTGGAAATGAAACACCAGTATCTTGTTCATGAGATAAAAACTACTGTCTGAAGAACCATGACCATGCTTCTTCGAGATCTATCTTTGAAATTTTTAAAAAATTAAAAATGTTTAGATGCCCTGAGATTGCCCGTGTGGGATGCCACATGCCAGGTTGACCACCAACTCCAACGCTAAGGACAAAGGAAAGAGGTCCACATCATAGAAGATGAAGAATTTGAAGCTCCTGGATGCAACCCAAATTCAGGGTTGAGAAGAGATTAGCAGCACAATATGATTCATAGGCTTGTCTTTTAGTCCAATAAGGACTACTATAATTATTTTGATAGTTATATGTTTCCAATTAATTAACTAAAGTTTTGGAGTGTAGGTGGTGCACTGGTTGGCCCAGATCCTTGTGGCAATTAGGTTTTGTCTGGAGTAATGTGAGCCATGGGTACATCATTAATTAGCATGTTGACATTCCTACGTCAAGTCAATTGAATTTTTCCCCCTAGAAGCAAAATAATCCCATATTAATGTAACTCAGATTTACACAATGCATTTCTTTATGAAATATTTAGGGATTGGACAGGCATAGTGCAATTCAGATACTTTAATATTTAATAAAATAAAAGTGAATTCTATTTTGTTGTGATATCCATCCAATTTATTTTATGATATTTTTAACCTTTGTTCCATTTTGTATCAGGAGATATTTCGTATATATGAAAAACACAGAAATAACAAAATGACATCTGTGTACCCACTACCCAGATCCATCAAATCCTAATGTTTTTCTATGGTTCTCCCAGATATTTTTAAGAATCAAAATATTTCAGAAGCATTTGAAGGTCCGTATATACCCAGTATAAATTTACTTCTTCCCTACTCAGAGATAATGACCACACTGAATTTGGTGCTCGTTATTGTCATACGTTTCTACAAACCACTACTGTATAAATAGGTATCCACATACAATATATTGGTTTGCAAATTTTGAAAATTTATAAAAATACATATGCACTGTATGTATTCTTGTCTGGTTTGCCTTGTTTACTCAACGTTATAATTTTGACATTATTCATATTAACACATGTAGTTCTGTTTCAATTATTTTGATTTTATTTAGCATTTCATTGTGTATGTGTGACAGAAATTTTTAAATTATCATTGAATATTTTAAATTATTTCTGTTACTTTTCCTATTATAAGCAATGCTGCTGTATATATTCTTGTACATGTCTCCTTGTACATGTTTCTCTAAGATATATACGAAGATGTAGAATTATAGGATCAAAGATTATTCACATCATTAACTCTCCAAGGAAGATAAACTAATATAAACTCCCACTATCAGAGTATGAGACTTCCCTTTCTCTATGTCTTCTCAAACATTTTTAATTTTTGCCATTTTGATAGATGCTGAATTATGTTTCAGTATTTTAATTAGTATTTCTCTGATTGCTAATGGAATTGAGCATATTTTTGTTTCTTTTACCCAATTGAGTTTCCTTTCTTGGGTGGTCCTTATTCTTAATGATTTCCTACTTCTTATTGGAGTGATTGTATATTTATTATAGATTTGGAGAAGATATTGACATAACTCAAATGCTAATCCTTTGTAGAATAGGTAGTTGCAGATATATTCTTCTAAATGGTAGTTTGTATTTTTTTACTTTTTCAAATTCATCAATGTTTTTACTTTTAATGTAGCCTGTATTTATCTGTTTTTCTAGTTTTTAATTTTTATGTCTTGTTTTAACAGAAAATCATTTATGGGCCATATACATACAATATTTTCTTTTTCTGTTTTCTGATAAAAGCCGAATGATTTTGCTTTTCACATTAAAGTTTTAGCTCGACTTATATTTCAACTTTTGTATGGTGTGAGGTAAGAACCAAGTTGTAATTTTTCCATCTGTATGACCAATTGTCCTAGCACCATGTCTTTTTCCTACTGCTTTCTAACTTCACCTCTATTATATATCAAGTTTTCACATGAGTGGGTATGTTTCTTTGCTTCATATTTTGTTTCACTTTTGATTTTTTCTCTCCCTGCACTTAATAATAAGAAAGTGTAATTTCTTATTTATTCTATTAATCTAGTTATCTGACTAGGGCCAAAAATACGTTAGGAAACGCAATTCTCAGGCTGACATTTATTTTTGCCATTTTAGAGTGGGAGATAAAGGGCAGATTTGAAAGCATTTGAGTTTGCACTTTCATAGGTATTGGGTAGGGGGAAGGTTTTATGTTGTATCCTCAATTCCTTCCTACTTCACGGGGAGGGAGGTCTCTTCAAAGAGGGATCAGTTAGAAGAGAAAAAGAGAAGCAGACTTGGAGGAAGAATATGTTGGTTCTGTTTTTGGACATGTCTTTCTGTTTCCTTTGTTATAAAAAGTGTATAAAATCAGCATTGCCTACTTCATGGAGTATTACCTCAAATAAGGTGATAATTATACTACTCTCTAAATCATCATTCTGGTACCAGTTGCTGTGATGATCTTATAAATGCCTTTTTAGAAAGTGGAAGTGAAAAATACTGTTAGACATATACACAGAGATTTATGTGTGTGTGTGTGCACGCACACATGTGTATCACCCTTATGCACTGAGCACCCTTTGTGTCCGTGACACTACATGGTGGCTGTAGTACCAGTAGTAGGAATAACAGTAGCCAAGGTGGTAGGAGTCTAGTAATATAGTAATGATAGAAGTAGCAACATCTAATAACATCTTAGCTGCTAAGTCATTTGCTTCTTAGGATAAATAAAGTATTTTTAAGAACTGGTTTCACTGGAGGGATTAATTTATTATACTGAAGTGGGGTGGGGAAGCATCAAATACAATCTGTTTCTGCTTCTCAGTTTTGACAATGATTAGAAGTGACCCCATAGGTGGCAGCTCTGGGTTCTATGCCAGCATCTTTGACAATCTTCAGTGATCAATTGTATGACAATTCTTTGAAATGGTGCAATCCGTTTAGTTTAACTCCCTTCTCTGAACTAACCACTGCTCTTTGCTCATTATCATTCACCATCCCTGCCTGTATAATTTCTGCTCCATGGTGAATATGCCTTTGGATGGGCATTATCAGAGTCCCTTCTCTGCCTTCCTCTTCTACGCCTCGGGAGTGGTTCTGCTCTATTTTTAAGGAAGAGTGTCTTGCTCCCTCTTTGATTTACCATTGTTAATGGATTAGAATGAGAATCACTGACACTGTTCAACTAGGTCAGCAATTTAGTTTGACTAAGCGGGAGAAAAAATATGAAATGAGAGGTTCTCTCTGGAAATGTGTTCAAAACTGTGTTCTTCATTACAGTGTATGTGACATTCAGTCATGGAAAATAAGAACACCCCCCTCCCACATGGGGCATTTATATAAAGCAAAGAAAATGAAGCTACATGAAAGTGCATTATAGCTTGGTACGTGTCATATGATTCTAATGCTGATGTAATAAAGAGTATTTACAGAAACTCACAGTGAGCTTTGAGCAGAATAGGAGATATTCCATGCCCTTTAGAATAAAAATAAATGTGATAGGAACCACCAACTTTCTTGTTTATTTTTGTGGCTTTTTAAGAGTTTTGTACACATGCACATTCTCTTTGTCTCTCTCTCTCTTTCTCTACAAACACATAAATAGACACAAACACACACACACACAGGTACATACATATATTTGAACAGGAAACCTATTAAGTAAATCATATAAAATTAAAAGTATTCATAGTATTTTTTGAATGGTAACATAATAAAATTGGTATATTTATTAAACACATAAAAGTGAGAGTGGCCAAAGTTTTAGTAGTTCTGGAATGTGCTTTGTCCAAAATGCCATAGATGCATTTTGCGGGGAGGAAGCCTGCATAATATACTCAGACGCTCAGAAACCGTAGTAATCCTTTCAGGCATAAAGGTTAGAATAAGTGTGTCCCTGAATTACACTCCAGTGACCTGGGTCAGTGGGCTTGTTGATTTAGCAAATATTTGTGGAGGATCTACTATACTCCAGGCACTGTGCTTGGCACTTGGGTATGCAGTGGTACTCAGAAAATCAAAGCCCTAGATTTCTTGGAACTTAAAGGCCACCAGGATGGGTACATATTTTTTTTTTAATCCTACTATAAATATTACATGTATTTTTACAAACTGATAAATGCTGTGAAGGAGAACTAAGACGTGTGGTGAGAGAGTGTGGCAGGGGGACCTCTGTGGAGAAGTACGTTTAGATGAGAATTAAAGGATGAGGTTCAGTTCTCCAGAAAAGAATGGTAAGAAATTGATCTGGGAAGAGCAGAACTGTGCAGAGCTCTGAAATGGGGAAAGAAGTTGTTCTGCTGAAGAAACAGAAAGAAAACTAATGTGGCTCATTGAGGGAAAGAGCGGCAAGACATGAGGCTGGAGTGGTAGGCGTGTGGGGTGCCAGATATAAAGGGATTTATTAAGGATTTTGGATATTTCCCAAGTATAATATGAAATTACTGAACTGTCTCGTGTAATGAAGAATTATAATTAAAGTTAGTTTTTAGACAAATAGCTATCATTTCTTGAGTGCTTATTATATATTAAGGTTTGGGCTAAGAGTCTTATCGATACTTAATTCACATTCACAACAACCCTGAAATCATTTCCTAAAGGGGAAAAGTGAATGTGAGAACTTATGCAATTTTAGCTAAAATCAGGTTGCCAGAAACAAACAGAGCTGAAATTAGAACTTGGGTCTCTATCTCTGAAGTATATGCTCTTAAACATTCCACACTTTCTAATGTATTCAGTTAGGCCACTAACATATATCTCAGGAGGTAGAAGAATCAGGCACTATCTATTTCTGTCTAGGAATTTTCTAGAACAGTGGCTAGTGCTCAACTGTTATTTGACCAATCTTCTGTGGTAGCGTTTGAAGACCATGTAAAAGAATTCCTCCTGGATGACTCACCGCCCAGCTGTGCCTGCCATTTGGTTTGGTTAACATGAGAAAAAATGAAATGAAAGCTCCCTCCAGTTAGCATTTATCTATGTAATGGTCTATAATTAAACGGCACCTCTATGGCTATCCTGAAATGGAAATGGGACTGCTCCAGCTGGTTCTCTGCTTGTTGGCTGTTTTGGGCCATTTTTCACAGCTACCATCCCTTCTCCCTAGATTTAAAAAAAAATATATATAAATCTAAAAATTGTTCCATGTGGCTTTTTCCTTCTTTATCAGCAACCTTCCTTCACATTATTCACTATTACTCTGTTTGTCCGAGGGCACAACTATTTTTATGTAGGGTAGAGTTCTCATTCTAGATAGTTCATTCACAATATATTATATCATATGGACTCAAGTCACTCTATTGATTTAGTAAATGTTTAAAATATTGACCCCTCTGGCTTGGGTCCTATAGCATTTACTCAACTCCTTGCTCTAAATTTTAATCTGCTTACTCTGCTCTTTCGCCTTAGCTCTTCTTTCTCCCCCCGAGTCTCATGCCTTCCTAAATCCATGTCCACCTTCCTAAATTGACTTTACTCTCCTCACCCTCGGAAAGTGTAAAGAAGGCCCAATTGCTACTTCTTTAATGAAAACTTTCCCCTGACCTGTTACAATAACCAAAGCTTGATGAAATTTTTCTCATTCTTAAAATAGAAGTGTGAAAACTACTCTTTGCCAGCCTCATGGACCCAAAACAAAACTCTTCATCTCAAATAATGATGGCAACAGGGAAATGCTGGCCACGTAACTGAGGTGTGGGTGCGGTCTTCCTCAATGTTAACATTATCTGAAATGAACTGTGAGGATTAGAGATTCAGCATCTTCTTCATCCTTCTTAGTTGCATCCTATCTCCCCATGTCCCAAGGATGGTGACTTTTGAAATCCTAGGTGCTTGCTTTATTTAATATATGCTTACCTGGAGTTCACTCAAAATAAGAGGCGTAACCACATAATTCATCAAGCAAACAGATGAACTCTGGAGAGTTAAGTGGGATGTTATTAATAACTATTCCAAAATAATATATAATAAAAGGTACTTTCCTGTAAAAAAGGAAATATAGTTCCGCTAAAAATAAATAGCATGTCAAGAGTTGAGGGAATAAAATGACACTGATTGGTCAACATTTTCTTCTTTTTTCTTTTATCCTTTCTCCTCGCTCTTTCTCCTTCTCCTTGCTTTGCTTTTCTCTAAACAATAGTTAAAAATTCAGATATTAACCCATACTAGTTTTACCTATCTACTTGTGGGATACCTTTGTTTATTAATTTATATTTTATTTTCTTCCAAACAGCTGTCTGGATTCCTGCTTTGGGGGGAAATTAAGAAGATTTTCTGAAACTGGTCTTCTGTTTCAAAGGGAAAAGGCGTTGTGACCCTTATAATTTCCTCTCCTGGTCTGGATATTATTATTAATCATGTCATCCAACCATAATTTAGTTTTCCCACTTGAGGCAAATTCACTAGTCAGTTCTCACAATTTTAATTAAAAATATTAAACATCAAACTCACAAAATATATCTCAATCTTTTAACCTGTGTAATTTACCTCTTTTGGGGAAAGGCATCCAGATATTAGTGTGATTTATTAATAAATACAAATAATCACAAAAAGTATTATTAATTGTATGGGGAGAAGTAACATTTCTTTGTTGGAATGTAAAGGTGATTTTGATAAAGGGATCCCCACAACACTGTTGTACACTGTAATTTTAGACTGGAAAAACAGCAAAAAAAAAAAAACAAATAGTGGAGAGGAGAAATATTTCTAAAATGGCATTTTGACAGCATAAAAGCAATGGAAAGAATATTAGATTGGAAGCCCAGATGTTAGTATTATATTCTTGGCTTGGCCTATGATGTGGACAAGTAACCTCCTTGGGCCTCAGTTTTCTTATTTATAAGAGAGGTTACATTTTACTATGTCATTACCAAAGTTCTCTAAAATTCTTTCATTAGTATTATTTTATAAATTTATAAACTCCAGTGTGTTTTGACAACTAGAATTTCACTCGTATGTGGCCCCATCTCTGATGTAGCTCTCAAAAGTCAGCTTATGTTGTGAGGCAGTACTATATGGCGGGTGAGCAAGGGGGCTTACTCTCCATGAGATCCTGATTGAGATGTTAATTTGTGAACTTTAGTTTCCTCAACTGTAAAATACACGTAATAGTACTATCTTTTGCCATTGTTGTGAACATTATATGAAATGGTGCACGTGCTTAGTGTACTAATTGGCAAAGAGTGTATTGCAACTATTACTATTATCCTCACTTTCGTTTTCAGTCATCTCCGGCATCTACAGTTGATGGTGCATTAACAGAGTACCAAAATAATCCTAGAATCATAGGTTCCCATTATATTGACTCCAAAATGGAATCCTTCCCTTCGCAAAGATGGACCCCTCGCTGACCACGAAATGTGCTATGTTCATTCCCATTGCCTCTGCAGATCCACTCACGTTGAGTTCTCAACTTTTTTCTGTCTACCCAAATGCTATCCATTCTTTAAAGCTCAGCTCAAATTCCACCTCTTTGCATGAAGTCTGTCCCTACTATGTCAGCCCACATTGATTGTTTTCTGTGAATTGCGATACAAAATAATGTCACACCTAAGGAAAGAACGCCTGTGTTGTTGTCAGTGAATGTAAGGGAAAGAGCTTGAGTTGTGGAGTTCGCACACCGAGTTCCCACCAGAGTATTTTTGGTTTGTTTTTCCTTTTGCAAGGAAGATTAGCCCTGAGCTAACATCTGTTGCCAATCCTCTTTTTGCCGAGGAAGACTGGCCCTGGGCTAACATCCGTGCCCATCCTCCTCTACTTTATACGTGGAATGCCTGCCATGGCATGGCTTGATAAGTGGTGCATAGGTCCGAGCCCAGGATCCGGACCTGCAAACTGCAGGCCGCGGGAAGCAGAGCATTCGAACTTAACCACTATGCCACCAGGCCAGCACCCCCATCCAAGTTTTTTATAACTAGGAAATGAGCTAAGTGGTTTTGGAAATTATTTAACTTTGATTCCTTTTCTTAATTTTTAAAATGGAAACCATATTGTATACCTCCAATAGTTGTTCTGAAAACTAAATGAAATAAACATGTCAAGTACCTGATATACATTACAAGGTTAGTAAATGTTTATTTCTCCCTGTTGTTAATTACAGCAATCTATAAGATATGTTTGTTGAGCTGAATATATAGAAATGTCTTATCCTCCCGAAAGAGAATATGTCATTTAAAACAGAGATGGTTCTTTTTAACTGTTTCTTACTAAATATGACTTTTGAATACATCATAAGTAAACAATTGTTTTAAATTACTCATCAGTTAGACAAAGTCTATTGTTTGAATATAAAACAACCAAAATAGAGCAAAGCCTTGTGTGAATGAGTACTTATTTCCCTAATCATATTAAAAAGGATGTAAGAAGCTTGATAACAATGCTCACGTAATATGATAGAACAAGGTAAGTAAAGACATTTATGTAAAGGCAAAAAGGATAATAATAAAACAATAAACTTAATCAAAATGAATGCTAGGAAATCCTATATAGTTATCAAAGGTGAGTTGAAAATTTGACGCTAATCTGATTCATAGAAACAGGTAGAATCTTTTACTTAAATTTCCACCTGCATGTTTTCTATTGGTTCTGGGAGACTTCATTAGGGTACCAGGAAAAAAAAAAAACGTTTTGGAATTTCAGAATCAATGATTTTTGCCCAGGCCTACCTATGTGTAATGAACAACATCTATCACATCCCTCTGGAGTTTATCTCTCTGCTCTACTTTATAAGATTAGATCAGTCAGTAGCATTCTAGTGTGCAAAGTTTCCATGAAAGTGGCTCCAGGGATATACATCAAGTTTTCTGAAATAGCATTTCTAAACCCTTATGGAGAGGAATCCATGGGCTAACCTTGCATGAAGATAGAGAGATTTAGAAGGAGACAATTTAACTTTCTGCCAGTATATACTAGAGAAAAATCAGCAATGTCCACTTGTTACTGGTCTCATTGGCTATTTTTGAAATAAGTACTGATACAATGTCTATAGGATATGTCATTTCCATTTATGAATACTTGTCTCAGACTTTTCCTTCCACTGTGGTAATCTCTCCTTGGAGATCTATAAATACACTTTATTTTCCTTATGCATTCTTTCATCCTAAAAGTGTTATTTTGTACATGTATTAACATCTCTCTTTACATATGGTATGGCAAGATGCTAAGACATCATTTAATGAATAATCTTGCTTAATTGGAATCTAATTATTATTTTAATTTTAATAGCATGAGCAAGATCGCAAAATGTAAATCAATTTAGGGTGTTTATTTTAAAAAGCAACATTCATAATATGCCCTGAGATGAGTATGGATTCTGCTCATTCTCCTAAACTTTAAAATGTATATCTCTTTGGGGGCCAGCCGAGTGGCATAGGGGTTAAGTTCAACCGTTTTGCTTTGGTGGCCCGGGGTTCACCGGTTCAGGATCCTGGGTGCGGACCTACTCACCACTCATCAAGCCATGCTGAAGTGGTGTCCTGTATGGAAGAGATACAACTCTACAACTATGATACACAACTATGTACTGGGGCTTTGGGGAGAAAAAAGAAAAAAGGAGAAGATTGGCAACAAATGTTAGCACAGGGCCAATCTTCCTCAAAAAAAATGTATAGCTCTTTAATAGTGTAATTATCAATATCCACAGATCATGACTCTTTAATCATATGTTTCTTAGTTGTCAAAGAAAGATTAAATTATTTTTAGTGTCCTTACAGAAGCAGGAAAGTGGACTAACTCAGTATTTCCCATGTGAGACAGGAAAAAAGTGTTTTGTGGTCAAGTATGTTTGGGAGACATGGGTTAAAACAAGATAGACACTTATCTTTAGACATTCTCAGAGCTTGAATTCCTTGGTTAATTAGAAACTTCTAACCAAAACCACACATTTCTTGAATATGCTGATTAAGTTTTCTGAGTTAGATTTCCCCTTTAGTGGAACCCTGTTGACTCTAACAAGCCAAAATGACTTCTAAATGTTTCTAATCTTTTGCTAGCAAATGATTGGGGATTCAGAAGACTTTGACATATCCTTACAGGAAGGGTCCTTGATTAAGGGTCACTGTTGTTCTCATTTTAACATTCAGAACTATGTCGATATGTCTTGGAAATAAGATTGACTAGCTAGACACAGAGATTTATATATGGGTCTAAGAAGGCTTGGAGAAGATAGAGCCAAGTTAATCCGAATTGGTTCAATTATAAGAGGGTCAGAATCACAGGGTAGTGGTGATTCTGAGGTGGTTGGGCCCAGAATCTTTCACTCATTTCTTCTAACCCAGCCCACGAAAACTCTTGCCTGAGTTCTAAGGAACTCCACCTTAGTCTGTTCAGACTGCTATCACAAATACCACAGACTAGGTCACTTTTAAACCACAGAAATCCATTTCTCACAGTTCTAGAGGCTAGAAGTCTGAGATCAGGGTGCCGGTATGGTTGGGTGGGGGAGATCTGCAGAAGTCTTCCGATCGCAGACTTCTCCTATCCTCACATGGCAGAGGGTCTAAGTCAAAATTCTTGAGGAATAATTCTGATTGTCATTCTCTTGGCTTTCTCCTCACAATTACAATATGGTCACCATAGCTCCAAGTGATAGCGATCATCATCACTTGTCAAGCTCCAGAGGAGGGCAGGAAGGGAGGACTTCTTCCAGTACTTTTCATTGGGGAAGAAAATCTTTCCCAGAGCACCTTCATTACTTACACCCTCAAGTCACATTGGTAAAAACCCAGCCATAGGCCCACTTCTAGCCCATAACTGGCAAAGGGGAACAGGATTCACATGACTGACTTAGATTAAATTTATTCATCTCTTCAAGCTAAGCCTACCTTTATTGAACATAATACCTTCCCCACCCCCACCCCCCAATATTTGAACAAAATTTGGATTGTATTGGTGAGGAAAAGATTTTGAGTAGGCAACCAGCAGTATCTACCATTTATCTAAAGAGAGATCAGTATCGACTGAACAGATGAAGAAAAGAGAAAAATGATATAGAGCCCCAATACAGTCCATAAAGAAGAAGGCTACAAACAAATGTTGCCTATACTTAAGACCTTCTTTCCTCATTTTTTTCTCACATCCTGATTCTGTGGCTTTGTATAGTCTTTCATGGTTACTAAGCCTCTCAGAAATCTGTTGTTGCAAGTTATTAATCTTTCCCAAGTCATTTGGTTCACAGGACTTTCTAAATATGGAAGTGTAAATATTTGTTTACTTACTTCAGGCATTTGTTATTGGGTCATCCCTTTGCTAATTCTAAATTGGTCTAAAATATACTTTAAAGTAATGCATTCTTCCTTTTTAGGAAGAAAGTTACAAAAATAAGAAAATCCATTTTAATAAGACAGAGACATGCTCAACCTAGAAATCAATGCAGAAAAGGGATAGAGTTTCGCTTAAAATAATGTGGATCATTATCTTCAGAGTTAGCCTCCATTTTAAATTTCTTGAGTTGTTATCCATGTGCCCAGATTGCCCATTTAGTGCCCTTCATTCCTTATGGAATCCCTTTTCCTACTCTCACAGAACCCTAACATTATTTTGATTTCTTCTTTCTCCAATCCTTCAAAATTTCAGTAAAGAATTTAATAAATCAAAATTGCTACATATAAATGCAGAGTAAGGTTTAATTGGCTGTCTTTCCCATGGGCATTTTAGTTGCACAGTAAGTCTCTTATTTAAAAAGTCCTTCTTTAAATTGTAGAACTCTAACTTGAGAATGTGCTTGGACTGTGTGGAGGGAGCTGAAACTATTGACCTCACACCACGTACTTTTTAACTTACTTATGAGGCTGGCCCGATTGCCCCTTTTGCCTTGGGTTTGATGAGTTGAGTCTCTTTCTAGGACACTAAAAGACAAACATATTTTCATCTTTAAAAACATGTATGAGATAATTACATCAGTTAATACTAAATAGGGTAGAATTGAAAAATGGAAAAATTATTGGACTAAAAAATTGGGAGAATAGGGTTCTAGGCCACACTCTTTCTGTGGTGAACTCTAAGACTTTGAGTTAATGTCTTAGCATCTTTGAATGGATTTCCTCATTCTTCACTCGAAGGAGCTAGACTAAATAATCTCAAGTGCCTTTCTAATTCTTCTGATTTTTTTTTTTGTGTGTGAGGAAGACCAGCCCTGAGCTAACATCCGTCCAATCCTCTTCTTCTTCTTTTTTTTTTTTTTTTGCTGAGGAAGACTGGCCCTGGGCTAACATCCGTGCCCATCTTCCTCCACTTTATATGGGACGCCGCCACGGCGTGGCTGACAGGCAGTGCGTCGGCGGGCACCCGGGATCCGAACCGGCCAACCCCGGGCTGCCAAGCGCGGACTAAACCGCTGCGCCACCGGGCGGCCCCTCGTCTGATTTTTTTTTTTAACTTATGCTAGTTCAGAAACCAGTAGTTTCATAAGGACAAAAAAAGGGAAGAAATGGGATCAAAATGTACGAATCACTCTAAGTTGACACAATTAGAGAACAATGAAAAACCATGTGTAATCAAAAGCAAATTGTATGTTATCAGCAAAAACTACTATAATAATACATTGTCAAAGAGAATCAATGTCATAGAAACAAGGAAGATATGGATGGAAAAGGGTGGAGGAAAAAGGACAATAAGGATGAACAGAAGGCATGTGGCCATGGCAGAGGCAAATGGGTTTTCCAATGTGTGCAGATGAGGCATAGACCTAAGGATGAGCACAAGCTAGGTCAGAGGTCAGAAAAGGGATAATCACACCATCTCATATCAGGGTGTGGAGGAGATAAATAAGAATGAATTTGGAAGAACCTGTTACAAATTTCTTCATAAATAAGGGGACCATAAATTTTATCATCATAACTGGGATACTCTTAAAGGTAAAAAGAGGTACCACTAATTGCTACTCTGGAACAACAGGTGTAACTGGAACTAGCCCAGTTAAACTGGAACATATGCTCACCTGCTTGTACGGAGTGCTGCTTTTCCTTGTAAATTTGGAAACTAACAAATCAGAGGTTGCAATTGAAAAGCTTTTGTTTAGGTAGGAAAGTGGAGCCTGCTTGGATACAGTCTGCTCTAAATTTCAGTTCTTGCTCAGTCAGCTCCCTACAGACACAAACATATGATATGGCATTTGTTATGTAGCAGATATTTCCTGTGTGGGATTGCTAATTATACCTAAGGGAACAGAAGACCTCCCTGAGAGTAGAAATATGATGTGGTGAGAGTGATAAAGTATTGAGCTAGACCTACACATGGAGAAGAAAGATGGAAGAAATCAAGGACTGTAAACAATTCTAAAAATCAACTTAGAATATACACTGACACTTCCAGATGGATCTCTTAGCTCCAATTTCCTTGACATTTATGGGCAGAGTTCCTTCCTCTGAAATCTCTGCATTTTGCTCATGGTGGAAGATATACAGCAATTCCCCAAAACACTGAGGCTTACGGTAAGCACTGTTCCGTGTTAGCTCATTCTATGGCCCCACTGCAGCTTACATTCTTCTCTGCCCAGAACACTGCCCTAAAAGTCGGCCATGCAATAATTTTTCAACACCTGAATGTACAAGATGGGCATCGAAGTTATGATGTGAGTAAGATAAATATGGTTCCTGCTTTCATGGAGCTTTTCTTCTGGCAAGGAAGAAACTTGATTATAAGTATGATTCCATGAAGGAGAAGTTCAGAATCTATGGCAGCATGTAATTAGGTGATCTACCCTTAGCCAGGACACCAGGTAAACTAGCTTATGTATTAATGGTTATAATAATACAACAATAAAAAAAACTACCATTTATTGAGAGGCTATATACATGAAGCACTGTTCAAGGGCTTATACAAACACCTTGAATCTTTACAAAACTCTGTGGTATGAGTAGTATCATCACCATTTTACAATGAAAAATCGGTGGCTCTGAAAGGTAACGTGACTTACACGACACCAGATGACTGGCAAGTAGGGTAAGTAGCAGAACTGGGATTAAGATTTTATGTTGGCCTGGTTCAAAAGCCCTCATGTTTTCCATTGTACCATATTTATTTTTTTCTGAACCTCAGTCTCTTCATGTGTGACATGAGAGTGTGAAGACCTATTTCACGGGCTTGCAGTGAGGAAAGCATGCGATAATGTATTAAAAAAAAAAAAAAGCCTGGTGCATGGCCTTACACATGGCTGGGTTAGATCTCCTAAACCTCTTTGATGTCTATATCTCAGAACCAAAGTATTCTGTGGGTATTTCCCTTCACACCTTTTGTGACTTTTCCATCTTTCAGTTTGTTTGATCATGTTTCTACAACTTACCTCTTCCTGTCACCACCCATGGTTCTTGACCTAATTCCTAATAATAATAGGGAGAATAGTACTATAGATGACATAAATTAAACTTACTTACTATGTTCTATATATTGTACAAATATTATCTAGTTTAATCTAAGCAATCTATTTGACAACTACTCTATCCATATTTAGAGGGGAGAACATTAAGACATAGAGAGCTTAATGAGTTGCCTACAATTCTATGGCAGGTAAATGTCAGAGTTGGATTGGAATCCAGGGCAGTCTATTTGCAGACACCATATTCTTCAAAACTGTGTTCATCGCTTACTTCTGTAGTCATTAGACTGAGATAATTCAAGGGTCTCACAACATCTCATGAGTTGAAAATTTATTTACACATACAAATGATCCTCAAAGTTAGACAGTGGAAATAGATTGGGTGATAGAAGGATGGAAAAAAAAACATTCTCTCCCCTAAAAATATGCTTACCTAAGTAAACCCTGGTCCACAGTCACAGAAGCCATTTTAAATGGAAATAGGAGCTTTGGAGAATTTAAAGTTGCAAGGGGAAGTGAATAATGAGAAGAGTATCTCAGAGCAGAGGCAAAGATTCCTGCCAGAAAAGCATAAAAAGCATTTTTCATGTGTGAAAATGGTAATACAAAGGAAACTAAAGTGGATCACAGTAGTGGAAAAAGTAAGGTGATTTGGGGGCCGGCCCGGCGGCGTAGTGGTTAAGTTTACGTGCTCCGCTTCAGCGGCCTGGAGTTCAGATCCCCGGCATGGACCTACACACTGCTCATCAAGGCAGGTTGTGGCGGCATCCCACATACAAAGTGGAGGAAGACTGGCACAGATGTTAGCTCAGGGACAGCCTTCCTCAAGCAAAAAAAGAGGAGGATTGACAACAGATGTTAGCTCAGGACCAATCTTCCTCACACACACACACACAAAGGTAAGGTGATTTGATACAGGCTGGAGGGACTGTAGACAGGCAATGATGGTCAATGGACATCAAGTTCCAAAGCCAAGAAATCAGAACAGAGACTGAGTGTATAGGACAATAAAATGTGTTTGTTTGTTTGCTTTTAGAGTAATTTTTTGAAAAGAATATCAGAAATATATCACATGGTGAATGCCACATTCTGAATGTTCTAAGTTGGTGGGGAAGGTACTCTGATCTAAACTTAGGGAAGTACCTAGAGAAATCAGAGGAAAAGAAGACATTTTATCCTCAATTGCTGAGGAATTAAGAAGGAAGGACAAAGAAAAGAACAAATGTATTTGTAAATTTTTATTACGATAATCTATTCTATACCAGGTCAACTGAAATAATATGTCACTACATAAGTTTCTCTAGAGTTTGTCTTACTTAATAAAGTCATCATGTCTCGTCCATGGTTTTAGGCTTGCTGTGTGCCTACTCGAGGCAGGTGCCCTTAGCCTCTGGGCTCCAGGAACCTCTCAATAATTTTCTCTCCCCTTCATCTCTCCAGCCTTATGTGGTGGGGGCTTCCTGCTTTGGCTAATCTACAGTTATCATGCTGCTCCCTGTTGCATTCTTAGTGACTCTTATCATATGTGTAATTGATTTCCCACATTTGATTCCCTCTGTTGCAACAGCAGTGTCCTTAAAATGATCCTTTGTTATGAGGGGGGTAGGGTAGGGGCATGAGTTTTCTGGGGCTGCTGTAACAAATTGCCACAAACTGAGTGGTTTAAACAACAGACATTTATTCTCTGATAGTTCAGGGCATCACAAGTCCGAAACTAAGGTGTCAGTAGGGTTGCTTCTTTCTGGAGGCTAGGAGGGAACTTCAGTCTTAATTCTCTCTCTCCTTTCTCTTAAAAGAATGGTACTCATTGGATTAAGTGTCTACCGTAAGTCCAGGATGATCTTATCTTGAGATCCTTAACTTAATTACATCCACAAAGACCCTATTTTCAAATAAGGTCACATTCACAGGTATTGGGAGTTAGGACTTGAACATATATTTTGGGGGCCACTATTCAACTCACTACAGGTTTTCTCCTCTGTTTTTCTGTTTAGACTTTAAGAGACACAGAATGATTTCCACTCTCACATCCTAAAGTGGCATTGTCCAATAGAACTTTCTATGAGGATGGAAATATGTTCTGTCTACACTGTCCAGTTAAGTAGCCATTAGCCATGTGTGGCTATTGAGTACTTGAAATATGGCTAGTGCAGCTGAGGAACTGGATTTTTACATTTGTTTCATTTAAATTTAAATTTAAATAGTTAGATGTGTCTGGAAGCTATTGCATTGGACACAGCAGTTCTAGAGGGGAAAATTGACAGACGGTGAGCTCTGTGAGGGTGGGCACTTGGGGGAAAGAGGAGTCAGTGATAGAGTCACACAAGCAATGACATAGGAGTGGGGCTTTGCCAGTTTGGAAAGGGGCTTTCAGCTATCAAAATAACATTTGCGAAGGCACAGAGGAAAGAAGGAAATGTCACACAATATCTAGAGCGCAGGATCTCAGAAGAAGTGAGACTGCAGAGGCAACCTATAGATAACTCAATTATCATGCTGGAGAATTTGAACTTTGTCAATGGGTGTAAAACAAGGGACTAAAATGTCCGTGTTTATTTTGATTTTTTCCAGCTTTACTGAGGTATAATTGACAAATAAAAATGGTGTATGTTTAAGGTGTACAGCATGGTGATGTAATATACATACACATCATGAAATGATTACCACAATCGAGCTAATTAACACATCCATCACTTCACATAGTCACCATTTGTGTGTGTGTGGTGAGAACTCTTAAAATCTACTCTCTTAACAAATGTCAAATATTCAGTATGGTATTATTAACTGTAGTCACCAGGCTATACAGTAGATATTATTGACTATAGTCACCATGCTGTACAGTAGATTTCCAGAACTTAGTCATCCTGTGTAACTGAAACTTTGTACACTTTGATCAGCATCTCTCCATTTCTCCTACTCCCAGCCCTGGCAACCACCATTCTACTTTCTGATTTTATGAGTATGACTTTTTAAATTCCACATATAAGTGAGCTTGTACTTATTTTTAAAAGATGGCCTTCCTGGAAGCAGAATGGAAGGTGATTTGGAGCAGGGAGATCCCAGAACAGTTTCCTGTTCTAGTTCTCCACTAAGAATCTATAGGGTATGTGCCAAGCACTAAAATTATCCAAATTTGAGAGATGAAGAAACTGTGCTGAGCTTACATACAAGAATCATGTACATGTTTTGATATTGTATGTGCACGCTAGTTAGTAAAGACATTGCATTCTGTAGAGCATTAAAACCTTTAAAAAAAGCCTCTTTGCTAATTCCCTAGGCAGCCTAAGGTATTACATACAATGTGTAAAAAAGGAATAAAAATATCCCCCATGGTAGCTCACCTTGTACCCAGAATGATTTTGAGAGGTGGCAGAGCTGTCCATCTTTCAGATGTAGGCCCTTTGGATTTGGTGACAGCAGTAATTCCTCTTGTAATTCTTGGCTAACGCATTAGCCTTCACAGTAATTTCTGCCATTAGACAGGCTCTACCGTGCACCAAGACGGTTTCTACTCTGTAATTGTAGGGATCCTCATTAATCTAAAAGAATATTATGACATTGTGAGCTTACAGGAGAGACAATTCATGACTGACACAATAAAGGCTTAAATTATGCTGCTTTTGATGATGAAAGATGCAGGGCTGCATTTTTTTTTTAACTTGTGCAAAATTAGGATTTAGCAGCTGTAAGAAAATTTCTTGTATAATGAAGGTGGATGGTGTTCAGAAACAATTTCGGGCCTGCCTTGAGGAAACCTTTTATTTCAGGAAGAGATTAAAATTTCAAAGCTGTTTTCTCGTGGCATTTTTATTGATAAACCTGCATTTAAAGCAGAGCTTTAAAAAATGCATGAGATGCACATAGCCAGAGCACACCACGTTAGAAGCTGCTGCCTGGAGCCTGAAAGCTCACAGAATTTTACAGACTGCACTGGACAGGCTCCAAGACGTGTTTTGACATATGTTCAATTTTTTACACTTGGCTCTGCTTGATGAGAAAGATTTGACCTTGGGGGGTAGGTTTTCCTTTGTTATTAAGTAGGTAAAGACTGTTTACCTTTTTTTAACTGTAAAAAAGAAAGGTTTGGTTTTAAATTTAGACAAAATAGATTAAAAAAGAACTTCTCTCTGGTATTTTCCCTCGGTATATAAGCTATCACCCATATAGTTTTTATAGATGACTTGCCACGTATACAATCTTAAAAATTTAGACTTGCTTTATTTTTATCAACGAGGACATTGAAGCCGAGAAAGGTGGTGACTCTTTCAAGATCACTGATTCTCGGTGGCAATCTAGGGTAAAGATAAGTCTTGTTTTGCTCTTTTCCTATTTAATACTTTTTTTGCAACAAAATGTTGAAATAGATAAATCAATATTTATTTATTATCTACTCGGTTCCCATCATTGTGCTCGACATCAGAAATGGCTTTGACACCGGGAAGTTTGCAATCCTTTTTGGAAAACTAAGCTAGGAGACATGAATTTATGCTCAACATCACTAATCATTAGGAAAATGCAAACCAAAACCGCGAGATTTCACCACACGTTTGTTAGAATGGCTATCATCAAGAAAGCAAGAGCTGGCAAGGACACAGAGCAAAGGGAACCCTTATGTACTGTTGGTGGGAATGTAAATCGGTACACTCACTATGGAAAACAGTATGAAGGTTCTTCAAAAAATTAAAAATAGAATTACCATATGATCCAAGAATCTCACTTCTGGGTATATATCAAAGGAAATAAAAAACAGGATATCGAAAAGATATCTGCACTCCCATATTTATATTTATTGAGGTATTATTTACAAAGTCCAAGATATGGAAACAACCTAAGCGTCTATCAATGGATGAATAAATAAAGAAGATGTGGTCTATACATACAGTGAAATGTTACTCAGCCACAAGAAGGAAGGAAATCCTGCCATTTGCGACAACAGGGATTGACCTTGAGGACATTATATTAAGTGAGATAAGACAAGAGAGAGAAGGACAAATACTGTATGATCACTTATATGAGGAATTGAAAAAGGCTGGACTTGTAGACACAGACATTAGAATGATGGTTACCAGAGATACAGGACTGGGGGAATTGGGGAGATGTTTAAGGATACAAACTTGCAACTAGTAGATAAATTTTGGAGATCTAATGGACAGCAAAGTGATTATAGTCAACAATACTCTAGTATAAACTTCAAAGTTGCTAAGAGACTAGATCTTAACTGTTCTCACCACGAAAAAGAAACGATAATTATGTGACATGATGGAAGTGTTAGCTAACTCTACGGTAGTAACCATATTGCAATATACAAATCTATCAAGTCAACACATTGTGCACCTTAAACTTACACAATGTTAATGTCAATTATATTTCAATTTAAAAACTGGTGATTACAACAGCAATGCTTTACATTTTACAGATGAGGAAACAAACACAAATACATTAAATAACTTGATGAAGGTCACAAAGACTGTAAATATGGTGCTGGGATTCAAATTTAGGCCATTTGACAGCAGAGTCCAACTATTTAACCCATACTGTCTTCTGACAGCTGATGTAATATGGGATCAGAAAGGGGAAGATATCAGTCTAAGCTGAAATTGGAGAAATGGCATAAGTGCATAGAACTTAAGCAGAGCCTTCAAGGTAGAAAGGATTTAGACAGGCAACAGAGAGGTGGAGTATATTCCATGCTGGAAGAATGGAATGATACTATTTGTGCAACATGATATTACCAGGGGAAAAGAGAATGTAGAGACTGATTCTATATAATAGACTCTGATCAAGGCCAATAAGCTAAGGTACAATATCTCAACTATATAAACAATGCATTGATAACTGGAAACAATGCCCTATCAGACACACTTATGCGTTTCTGCTTAAGGATGAGCGATTCTGTTAAACTTCTCCTGTTATGTATCAACTGGAGTGGAATTTGTTTCAAATTAAGGACATGCAGGGGTTTCAGTGGTTTTTGGTCAACTTTCTCTCTCTGCATGAGAGAACATATGGAAATGAGGAACTGTGTCTCTTATCTATGTGGCTGATATGACCTCACCATATGGACATACTCAGAAAAATGTCTTGAGGAACTTTGTTGAATTTCACATACTCTCAATACTGTCAGAGGAGGACTCTAATTGACAGGTTTCTCTAACAATAGGTGCCCTTTTGCCATTCCAGAAACATTTCATTCTCTAGAGAGAAGGTCAAAAATATTTTGCCTCACAAGTGAATAGGTTTTGTGTTGACAGCGCCTGATGTCAGTGGGGACCTATTAAATTAGTTTTCATCAAACTCTGCATATTTCAAAACATAACTCAAGTTGTACACTCTACCTACACTCCAGAGAAGCGTGCTTGCAGAAAAACTAGTATCCTAACCAGTGCTATATATTTGTCAAATCCTCCCTCATCGCAGGCACTTCCTTTACACAGCGATCGGTTTCATTAAAATTCTGTATTGTCTGCTCCTTGACATGCATCACACAACTTTATTACTGTTCCAAAGAATGGAGTATATGAGTTTTCTTTCAGTTTTAAGAGTTCACTTTTCACCCTATATTCTGCATGTAGAACCTTAATATTTTAAAATAACGCCTTAACTTTTTATGACAATGACCCATGATCCCTGTATTAAGCAATAAATAAAAACACAAAGAAAGCAACAAATTATCTCAAATTTCTAGAAGTAACTACTGTTACCACACAATTCCAAGGAGATTTTTCTACCTAAATAGATGGGTGGATGGATAAATAGAAATGTTTAGAAAAACAAATGATACTACACTTGCTTTTGAAAAATCAAAGGTAGTATCAGTTTACCTGCATTTAACAGAAGAAAAATAAATTATCATAAAAGAGCCAGAATCTCCAAATTCCAAATAAACACTTTTTCCTTTTATTTTTGTTGCAAGAGATAGTATTTCTATAAAGTCTAAAAGTAAAAGATCATGAAAAACATTAAGAAATTGAAGTCACGTTATTTTTTAAACTACATTTTTCAGTTTTAATTAGTAGAAATAAAAAGGAAATTAAAGGGTGGGACATCAGCACTCTTACACTCAGTATGTTTAAATTGCTTTTCTATTTGTATTTGTAAAATTTACATTCTATTCTATAATCATAATTCCTACGCTTGTTTGGTGCTGATTATATAGTTAAAAGGATTGATGTTCTCCACCAGCTTCTCAATTCCTGTGTTCTTTATTTTTTATTTGGCTATTGCTTGGATGAATTTCATCAACTTCCTCTTCCCAACTGTCTGCAAAGGGCTTTCATATGCCACATTCCCTGAGATTTTTGTTATTTGAGAAAGTTTGCCTATGGCCTTTCTATACTTAGTGATGAGTATTCTTGGATCAATTGCTTGGTAGACACTAAACCATAGTCTTCCAATATTAAGTGCTTGCTGCATACTTTCTCACAGCTTAGCCTCTCACTATAATTCACCACAATATTAATTATATCAGCTAAACTATAATTTTATATTTTTATTGAAAATATTTTTCCCGGAAACATCAGTTATCCTTTCATTTGGGCCGGTTGCTCTCCAGGACTGCTGTATAGTAACATCCTGAGAGCTCTTTTGCTGTCGTTATTCACTACACTCTGTGTTGGTGTCCCTAATTAACGACTCTTGTATCATCCTCTTTATTGGTTTATTACTGTATGTTGGCCAAGCTCATTCTACTGTCAGGCTAAAAAGACTATACAATAAGGAGAAGGCATCATGAAGTCTATCTTTTGGGTCATATTGCTCCAATCTCAACTGGTTGTCCTCTGCATGTAGTGCACAGTGGTCCTCCTAGGCTGTCCCATCACTGCTGTCCTGGATGTTCTCTTCCTTTTTTTCTCTTGTGTGAATTTCTCTCTTTTTGTTAAGTTTGTTCCATTTTGTACTGATTGTTGGTTTATTCCCTTATTTTGGTAGAGTTTTCTTGCTTTCAGTGGTGCCAATAAAATCCAGTCATTCTGATTCTTGATCATTAGATCCTGACTCCATTTTTAAAACTTTATGAAATCTATTCCCTTTATTCCCAGAGTTTTGAAATTTCACAGTGACGTGCTGTTGGTGAGAAAAGTTCTTAAATGATTTTTCCTGTTCATGTTTTTTTCCAATTTTTCTCTCTTACGGAAATTTTACTCTTCAGATATTAGAACTTCCAGACTGGTTATCCAGTTTTCTTAACTTTTGTCTTCTCTTTTCTTTTTGCTCTATTTTGGGAAGAGTTCCTCAACCCTGCTCTCCAACCCTTCTGCAATTGAAGAGGATTTTAAAAATAACTACTGACATGCTTAAATTTCTAAGGCTCTTCATTTACTGCTCAATATTCTTGTTTTATTTTATTCTGTTCTTGTTTCATGAATGAAATTGTTCTTCTCTCTCCAGTTATATAAATAATGGATTAAATTTTTTTCTCTGTATATTGTCTGCTTTCTACAAATTATTTTTTCTTCTATTTTCTTGTTTGAGTCTCTGTGTTACATATGAGAAACTTTCTTAAGAAGTCTGGAAATTCTCAGTTTGGAGGCTCATGATTACAGTGTGTGTGTGGGGGTTGTTACACCAATTAGAAGTTTTATGGATATAGTGGCGTGTTTCAAACTTGAGCTTTACTATATGGTAATCTGTTAGGCTATTCTTTGATGAACCCAAGGTCAGAATCTTTAGATCTCTTCTATAGAGCTAATGGGCTTCCTTAAAGAGGACTCTTCCAGTCTGTTGCCTAGAAGGTAAGTGTCTGGCACTAGGATCATGGGATATTTAGGAGCCCTCTAAATTCCTGAGCCTTTTGAGGATTTTAGAGTATGAATTAGACTTTTTAATATGCTTGGATGTTTAGTACACATCAACAAGCTTTCTAGTTGCTAATAGTTACCGCTGTTTCCACTTCTTGTGTTTTCACCTTCCTTAGCTGTTTATGTGGAAAGAATATCTTTAGTATTGTTGTAGTGGGTTTTCAGAATGGAGTGAACTTATTTGCATATATTCAATCCAACATCTTACCTTTAAAGTCTGTTCTATTTTAATTTTACTGATTGTTCCTTTTTCTCTAATCTTGCTGAAATTATCTCTTTTCTTAATTCTACTAAGTTGATTTTCAACTGCATGTTTTATTCCACATTCTTTGGAATTTATTTAATGATAGCCATGTTAGCCAGCACATAAGACCTAATGCCAAAGACAGTATTTTTACTCACATTTCATAGATGGGAAACGAAGTTACCCAGAGGTTACATAATTTTCCCAGGGACACATAGTTAGTAAGGGGAAGAATTAGGATTCAAATCCAGGAACTGTTATTCTACGGCACATGCTAATAACCACTATAATATTCTAGCTCAGTGATGTTGGTTTACTTCCCTAGTTATCACCTTAAAAGTTCCAATTCTATAACTTTTAAAATTTATCTTATTATCAAAATCTACTTTTGTCAAATTTTCATTCTTACTAAGTTCTTCAATAGCACAAAACACTGCTAGGATTTGTCTTCTGTTTCTTGCATTAATTTGCTAATGAAGAATATCAAGTCTTTCATTTTTGTAGGATGCTACACTACTTCAATCATGATTATATTGATTATTACTACTTCAAAATAGTATCCTTTTACAATTAATTTAACTTCCTTTTTCTAGTATACCCATGTTTGATGTGAGCGGAGTTAATTACTCAGATATTGTGTGGGTGGCAGTTACAAATGTCAATTTATCCTTAGCTGGAATATTCTATCTTCCTCTTTGAAACATAGTTTAAGAGATGGGTAATGCTTTTCCTTGAGTTGACTTTAATCTATATGAGGATCCCTTGATGGGAGATGTGAAAGATTTTCTCTATTCTTAGATACTTTTTAAGTGAACAGCATCACTGCCCAATATACCTATAAAGTCCTTTGTGCTTTGACTTGGTCCTCTAGCCAGCACCATACTCTGCAAGATCCCCGAGGCCCTTGACTGTGCTAAAGTCCTGAAGTTGTTTAATGGACTTCTAATATCAGCAGTTTTACTACAACCTTACCAAAAGCTGTTGCACTCACACTACCTCAGACAACCTTTCTTTCATTTGCAGGATATTTATGAATTCTAATGATGTTGCCCACTTAGATTCTTTCTCTGCACTTCTTCTGGGAGTAGAGGTGGGATAGGGGCAAGATTGAGAGAACAAGAGTTTAGCCATAAATACATCTTCTCTTTCTAGCCATGGACATCACCACTGTAGTTTATGGTTTGAGATTATAAATTATTTTCTCATTAGATAAGCAAGTAAATTCCTGGAAGTGTTTTTTTTTTTTTAAGTATTTTGAGTTGTTCAATTATTTATTGGAGGAGAGGTATTCTATAATCCAGTTTCTTTCCACTACTTTATTTTAGTCATACTAGTACTTACCTACAAAATCTATCAGAAATAGAGATCAGAGAGTCAATCTGAGAAAAATAGAGATTAGAGGTGACCTCAGTATAAATGGGTAGGGTAAATTTTCATTCCTGGTCAGCAACGAAGCTTAGATATTATTTTGCTCAAGCTGTTGTTTTATCCATAAAGAGATTGAGGTCCAGAGAAATTAAATTAATCTCTTGAGATTTCACTTCTGTCCGATCAAAACTCGAATATCCTTGTTCCTATTTCACAAGTGTTTCCAATTTACAATGCTGCCTTCTACATTGCATACAAAAATGGCCATTTTAGGAAGCATTTTGTATAGACTTAAAAGCAGGGTATTTTATAAATAGAATTTGAGTGCTCTTCCATGTATAGTTTTGTTCTTCCAAGTAAGGTATACAATATCTCATGAGAAATCAGGGCAATTCTCCCTTTGTTTTCCAGCTTTATTGATGTAAAATCGACAGATAAAATTGGAAGACATTTGAAGTGTCCAACATGATGATGATTTGATATACATGTCCATTGTGAAAGGATTCCACTGATGGAGTTAATTAACACAACCATCACCTCACATATTTTTTTTTTTTTTGGATGAGAATATTTAAGTTCTACTCTCTTAGCAAATTTCAATTATACAATACAGTGTTGTCAACTATAGTCACCATGTTATACATCAGATCCTCAGATCTTATTCATCTTATAACTGAAAGTTTGTACTCTTTTACCAACATCTTTCTATTTTCCCACCTCCCAGCTCCTGAGGGCCAGTTTTCTACTCTCTGTTTCTATGAGCTCAATTCTTTTTTTTCACATTCCACATATAAGTTATATAATGTGGTATTTGTCTTTCTCTGTCTGGTTTATTTCACTTAGAATAATGATATCCAGGTTTATCTGCATGGTTGCAAATGACAGGACTTCCTTCTTTTTTAAGGCTGAATAATATTCCATTGTGTGTATATATTCTTTCCTTTCAGCTTAAAGAACTTATATATTCACACAATGAAATATTATAATATAAAATATTTTATATATATGTTTTTTGAGAGTACACATTCTAACAGGTGTGAGGGATATCTCATTGTGGTTTTTATTTGCATTTCCCTGACAATAAGAGATGTTCAGCGCCTTTTTCATGGACCTTTTGACCATTTGTCTATCTTCTTTGGAAAAATGTCATTTTAGGGCCACTGCTCATTTTTTAATAGGTTATTTGGTTTTTTGCTATTGAGTTGTGTAAGTTTCTTTTATGTTTTAGATATTAATCTCTTATCATATATGTGGTTATCTTCTTGTAATTGATTTCTAGTTTTATACCATTGTGGTTGGAAAATACGCTTGTTATGATTTCAATCTTCTTACATTTATTAAAACGTTTTTTCTGGCCTGACAGATGATCTCTCCTAGAAAATGTTCCATATGCACTTGAGAAGAATATGTATTCTGCTGCTGTTAGATGGATTGTTCTGTATATGTCTGTTAGGTCCATTTGGTCTATAGTGTTTTTTGAATCCACTGTTGCCTTATTGATTTTCTATCTGGATGGTCTATTCATTGGTGAAAGCAGGACATTGAGGTTCCCTGCTATTATTGTATTGTTGACTATTTTTTCCATCAGATTTGTTAATATTTGCTTAAATATTTTGGTGCTCCTATATTGGGTGCATGAATATTTGCAATTGTTTTGTCTTCTTAAGAATTGGCCCCTTTATCATTATTGAGTGACTTTTGTCTCTTGTTACAATCTTTGACTTAAAGTCTATTTTCTCTGATAGAAATATAGCTACCCTTGCTTTGTTTTGGTTTGCTTTTGCATGGAATATCTTTTTATATCCATTCACTTTCAGTCTAAGTGTGTCCTTAAAACTGAGCTGATTCTCTTGTAAGCAACATATAGTTGGGTCTTTTTTTAAAATCTGTTCAGCCACTCTATATCTTTTGATTGGAGAATTTAGTCCATTTACATTTAAAGTTATTATTGGTAGGTTTTGACTTACTATTGCCATTTTCTTAATGTTTTTTGTTTGTTTTGTAATTCCTTTGTTCCTTTCTTCCTCTCTGCTCTCTTTCTTTGTGATTTGATGATGTTTTGTAGTGTTATGCTTTAATTCCTTTCTCTTTATCTTTTGTGTATCCACTTTAGGCTTTTGTTTTGAGATTACCATAAGGCTTACATAAAACATCTTATATTTATAACAGTCTATTTCAAGCTACTAATAACTTAACTTTGAATGCATACCAAAACTCCCCCACCCCCAAATTTTCTGTCTTTGATGTCATAATTTGCATCTTTTTACATTGTGTATCCATTAACAAATTGTCATAGTTACAATTATTTTTAATACTTTTGTCTTTTCACCTTTATACTAGAGTTATAAGTGAACTCAACACCATTACAACATGAAAGTATTCTGAATTTAATTATGTATTTACTTTTACCAATGAGTTTTATTTTTTTGTATGTTTTCCTGTTACTAATTAGCATTCTTTCCTTTCAGCTTAAAGAACTTTCGTTAACATTTCTTGTAAGGCTGCTCTACTGGTGATAAACTCCCTCAGCTTTGTTGGTCTGGAAAACTCTTTACCTCTCCTTCAATTCTGAAGGACAACTTTGCTGGGTAAATTATTCTTATTTGACAGGTTTTTTTTTTCTCTTTTGGCACTTTGAATATATCATCCCACTCCTTCTGGCCTGCAAGATTTCTGATGAAAAATATGCTGATAGTCTTATAGTGATTCCTTTTCAAATAAGAAGTTGCTTTTCTCATGTTGCTTTTAAGATTCTCTTCTTGTCTTAAATTTCTTACAGTTTAATTATAATGTGTCTCACTGTGGGTCTTTTTGGATTCCTCTTATCTAGTCCTGTGTGCTTCCTGGATCTTGATGTCTGTTTCTTTCTCCAGATAGGAACTTTTCATCTGTTATTTCTTTGAATAAGCCTTCTGCCCCTTTCTCTCTCTCTCTTCTCATTCTGAGACCTCAATAATGCATATACTGATCTGTTTGATCATATCCCATAAGTTCTTGAACTAGCTTTACTCTTTTTCATTCTGTTTTCTCTTTGCTTCTCTGGTTGAATGAATTCCACTGCTCTGTCTTTGAGTTCTCTGATACTTTCTTCATTTGATCTAGTCTCCTGTTGACTCCTCTATTGAAATCTTTAGTTCAGTTATTGTATTATTCACCTCTGTGGTTCTTATTTGGTGCTTTTTTATATTTTCTATCTGTTGAAATCTCACTTTGTTCATGCATTGCTCTCCTGACCTTGGTGAGCATCTTATGATTGTCATTTTGAACTCTCTATAAGATAAATCACTTATCTCTGTTTCATTAAGATCTGTTTCTGGAGTTTTACCTTGTTCTTTCGGAATACAATCTTGTTTCTTTATTTTCCTTAGCTCTCTGTATTGGTTTCTGCACATTAGATAAAACAGCCACCTCTCCCAGTCTTGATAGAATGGTCTTGTGTAGTGAGACAAAATTCATCACTCAGCCCAGACCAAGCTCCTAGTTGTCTCTCAAACTTTTATGATTGCCCAAGCTGCCTTCTTTGTTCTTAGTGGTTCCCAGTAGTTGAGGGTGTGCCCAAACTTGTCAGTGTACCTAAGGGTAGGATTGCAGTAGGAACCTAGATGCAGGCTGATTAAAAGCTGGACCTTCAGGCAGTAGTTGGGAAAGCATGTTGTCTTCCTGTGAGAAACTGGGAGATGGGCATTTTTGGTTGTTTCCTCTGTGCTGGGCCTAGGTTTATAGTCACATGGGGTGCTCCTGCACACATTAAGAACTGTTTTTTTTGTTTGTTTGTTTGCTATGGTTCTGAGGGACTTGTGAATGAAAGCCCCACTGGCTATTAGAGACTGGCAAACCAGGGGCCCATACCTCAGGTGACTGCCACAAAAGCTGGGGTGCCAGATGTGTCTATTAGCTCCTTCTATGGAGATACTGGTGACTTGGATTTATTATTGGAGTGGGCATGAGAGGTGCCCACCAGCTTCCCTGGTCTCTGGGGAAGATTGCAGCTAGCCCTTAGATGCTTGCTAAATTAGAAGCCTGGCCTTCAGGTGGTAGCTTTTAAAGTATGCAGATAAATCTCTTTCAGTGAAAGACTGGGAGATGGGGAATTTTGCTTTCTTCCTCTATGCTGAGACCTGGAGATAGCTGCTATGAGTGCTCATGCACCTGTTAAGAATTGCTTCTTTGGGGGCTGGCCTGGTGGTGTAGTGGTTCACACACTCCATTTCAGGGGCCTGGGGTTCACAGGTTTGGATCCTGAGTGCAGAGCTACACACTGCTCATTAAGCCATGCTGTGGTATCCCGCATACAAAGTAGAGGAAGATTGGCACAGACATTAGCTCAGAGCCAATAAAAATTGCTTCTTTGTTTGCTATAGTCTGTGGGTCTCATGGACACAAGCTCTGTTGACTTTCAGAGCTAGGTGTTTTAGGATACTATCCCTTTGGTAGGAATCTTAAAAGTTTATGTGCTACATGTGGGGTTCAAACTCCTGACTCCTCAGGGAGAAGCTCAAAGGTGGAAAGTTTCCTCCCTATAATACGGTACTGTTGGAGTGAGGTTTATGGTGAGAGTATGTCACAGCATTTTCTAATTATTTTGATGTGGATATTTTCTCATTCATCTGATGCATAAGAGTCACTCAGCTAGTTTCTTATCTGCCTTGGAAGGAATTGCCCCACATGTAGCTGTACATTCAGTGTGTCCATGGGAGAAGAGGAGCTTGGGAACCTCCTTTGTAGCCATCTTACTTGACTCAAAATGTCTTGTAATTCTCTCTGTTCACTTGAAGGAAACATTGCTAAGACAGGCATCAAAAACATGATCATCAATTTTTTTAACCCTGGAAGTTACTTTTTAAATTATTTTTTCTCTACTCAAAAATATGCATTTTCTTCTTCTTGTACTGATAGGATAACTTGTTATATTGCTCATAGGAAAATTCATTCAGTATCCATGTAGGTTGGGATCTCCTTTGAATCATGCATCTTCTATACCTCGGTTCTTCCAATATTCCAATATATGGTCACTACCATTCTTTGAATGATTCTGAGATGTTCAGTGTTGAGTTTTTAGCAAATTGAGGAATATTTACAAAAGTATCTGTCTTTATTGTTAAGCACTGTGCAAATTAAATGTGTCTTCAATACTCCCAATAGCACTAGTAGGACAGTTTTATTACCCCTATTTTAAACAGAAAATTTGAGACTCAGAGAAGATAAGCCTAAGTTCCTTTTGTTGATAAGGAGTTGGGTAAAATTCAAAAGCAAATTTGTTTTTCTCAAGAGTTCATATATATCCTTTCCACTATATTGGGAGGCATTATACTAGAAAAAAGATCACACCCGCATAAAGCACTTTAATAAAGAAATAATGTCAACATTATTCTTTAATCTGAGGATTGGTATACTTCCTTTGAACATTAAAAGAACTATTCAGTAGCTTCTAAACTCTTGAATAACATCATAAAAGAGATATGAAAGACAAACATCTGGATTTTACCTCTCATCCATGAAATTTCTCAACGTTATCTTGAAGCATGCTATCCTTAGATACACATTTGTTTCCTTCTGTCACTACTTACTGTATTTTAAAATAAGGCAATAATATCTAGACTGTACTCTGTCTTATTTATTATGAACTTTCACTGTTTTATTAAGTGGTGTTTATTGTGTCAGGGAAAACAGATATATTTTAGGAAATATAACTAGATACTATATTACACTTAAATTTTGTTACCATAGTTACTAATGTTCTTTGTTTTAATAGCCTATTTCTTTTTTTTTAATTGTGGTAAAATACACATTACATTAAATTTACCATATTAACTGTATCTAAAGTGTACAGTTTAGTGGCATTAAGAATATTCACACTGTTGTGCTACCATTACTACAGTCAGTCCACAGAACATTTTTTATCTTACAAAAATGAAACTCTGTACATAGTCAATGATAACTCCCCGTTCCTTCCTCCCTCTAGCAACCACCATTCTATTTTCTATTTGCATATAAGTCTGACTACTCTACAAACTTCACGTAAGTGGATTCCTACAGTATTTCTTCTTTTGTGACCGGTTTATTTCACTTAGCATAGTGTCCTCAAGGTTCATCCATGTTTTAGCATTTGTCAGAATTTCCATTCTTTTTAAGTCTGAATAATATTCCATTGTATTTACGTACCACATTTTGTTTATCCATTCATCTATCCAAGGACACTTGGGTTTCCCTGACTTTTTGGCAATTGTAAATAATGCTGCTGTGAACATGGGAGACATAAATATCTCTTCAATTCACTGCTTTCAATTCTTTTGGGAACACACCCAGAAGTGGAATTGTTGGATCATATGGTAGTTCTATTTTTAATTTTTATGGAACCACCATACTGTTTTCCATAGCAGCTGCATCATTTTATATTTCTACTAGCAGTGTACAAGGACTCCAATTCCTCTACAACCTTGCCAACACTTGTTATTTTCTGGTTTTGTTTTTGCTTTTTGTAAACAGTAGCCATTCTAATGTGTATGAGGTAGTTAACACCCTATTTCTTTATTCTCGACTTTGTTTTTTCTTATTTGTCACTGTAATATGTTTCATAATATGTTTCTTATTTGTCACTCCTGGTTTGTACTGTGAAATCTATTTGTGGCATATTACAGGCTTCAAGATTTAGAGATGCGGTGCTATGTAATATCACCAACTGGTAGTACATTTAGTCAAAATCAAAGCAAGGCCTGGTTTATGGAATATTTAAGAATATGTGTACTTCCATTACATTCAGAACATCAAATATACTATAACATCCTTAACAGAAAGACAGACAATTAATTCTAAGAAATATTAATTTTATCAACATATAGATATCTTTTATTTATAATTAGTATATTGGTTAATTGAATGCAAATGTTACTGAATGCAAAATTTTCTCTTTAAATATAATTTTGCTTGCAAAGATCACATAAATTTATGAAAGAAAATTTAGAAAATTCCAAAACGCAATGCAAAGGAAGTAATTCCACCACTAAGATGTAACTATTTTCATTTTTATCTATTTTTGGACACTTTTCTTCTTGAATACACATACTCAGTTAGATTTATGATATATATACACTGTTAAATGCTGGTTTGTTCACATAATATCACATCAAGAATGTTTTCCTATCTTCTGCAACTTACTAAATATTCATTGAAAATATATTTTTCAGAATAACTGTTTGTTCTTTAATCAATGAAGAAATACATAGCCATCTCTCTCTCTGGTTTCACAATTCGGTTTTAAATCTTTTATTATTATTAATAATAGTGTGATGATTATTCTAATATTTACATCTGTGTCTCCACAAACAATTACATCCTATAAGTCAAATTAGTTGGTCAATGGGTACGAATATCCCAAAACTATTGATTTATATTGCTTCATATTAAACTATCATAGAAACCCAATTTCTTGTATTGATCTACCTGTTTGTAAGATTAAGGTTAAACATTTCCCAAGAATATTACATTCTCATATATCTCTTACCTCTCATCAAGAGGCTTCATAAATTGTTTTACTATGTGACCTTAACTACTGAGTCAAAGATGTCTCTGGTTGCTCATCTGTAAAAGAAAAGACAAGGAGAGGGGAAGGTGTTATAATTTCCATATTTTCAAAGATCTCAACTACAACTATTTTTTACTTAATAAACTATGGAATTAATAGATAAATATACTATTATTTGCTGATTTTTGATTTGCTTTTACCAAAGTCTAGGGCCATTATTTTTTACCAATTTTTGCAAACTGAAAGTCTTTGCATAGCTGTGCAATTGAGCATTTAATTTTCTTACTCCCAAGAAGTTTGTTAAATTTAAAAATAATTTTAATTGGTCATTTGACTTTCAGTGGAATGGATATATCTGAAAATAGACATTTTAGTTAGCATAATAAGACCATCTTGCTGCAGAATCAATATGGTGATAGACATGGAAAATATCTTTAAATAAAAATTAGAGATATTTTTTCTCCATTTGTTTTTATAATATAAATACTGAACTCTGATTCTCTTATTTTTAATACTTAGTGGAATTAAGATTCCAGGAAACATGATTTGCTACCATATTTTCTGTGTAATATTAGGAAGTCCTTAATATTAAAACTATTCAACTTTATTTTTCTTGTGTGTCAATTTACCTTTTGATTTTGTATTCTATATATATTTTTAAAAATGCATTGCTCCCTACAGTGAATTTTTTTTTAGACATATCCAGCATGAGGGGATGAAAAATTACCTAGTGAGAGAATAAGAAAGGCAACATTTGGAATACTGGGTCAAGGAATTTATTACTGGGAAGAATAATTGACTTGTTTACCAAGTAATACAGCTTAAGATTAAAAAAAAAAAAAGTAATTACACTCCAAAGAAGTAAATACCTGGTAACTGATGCTTATAGTTTAAAATACATTATTGAATGTATCTAATAAATAAATAAATGCATTAGTGTGGGATTTTTTTCAAACCTGATTACTTTTTACACGGAGAATTTTTCCTCATTTTTTTCTAAAGGGGATTTTTAAATCATAGAAATTATGTTTTGAGACGATTTTAGAGTTCATTATAACACCCAGTACTTCAGTTCTTATTTGTGCTATTCACATAATCTGTTTTCTCAGCATTTTTATCATTCCCTAAGAAGGAGATCTTTGGGTACTGTTGATTTAGTGTAAAATGTACTACACAATAATAAGCAGAGTGTTGTTTGCTCTGCAGAAGCTGTACATTGTCCCACAGGTGTGTAATAGTACAACAATGGGATATCACCTCACCCCTGGTAGAACAGCTGTTATAAAAAACACTAAAGATAAGTGTTGGCAAAGATGTGGAGAAAAAGGAGTTCTCGTACGTTGTTGGTCAGAATGTAAATTGGTGCAGCCACTATGGAAAACGGTATGGATGTTTTTCAAAAAATTAAAAATAGAACTAGCATACAATCCAACAATTCCACTTCTGAGTATTTATCCAAAGAAAATGGAAACACTAAATGAAGAGTATATGCACCCTTATATTCATTGCAGCATTATTTACAATAGCATAGACATGGAAGCAACCTAAGTGTCCATCCATAGAAGAATGGATAAAGATGATGTGGTGTGTATATATATATATATATATATATATATATATATATATATATACATACATACAATGAAATATTACTCAGCCATAAAAGAAGAATGGAATCTTGCCATTTGCAACAACATGATGGACGTAGAGAGTATTAGGCAAAGTTGAATAAGTCAGACAGAGAAAGAAAAATACTGTATGGTTTCGTTTATATTTGGAATCTGAAAAATAAAACCAATGAACAACAAAACAGAAACAGACTCATAGATATAGGAAACAAATTGGTGGTTACCAGAGCGGGGAGAGGTTGGGGGTAGGAGAAACAGGTGAAGGGAAGTGAGAGGTACAAACTTCCAGTTATAAAATAAATGTCATGAGGATGTAATGTACAGCATAGGGAATATAGTCAATAATATTGTAATAACTTTGTACTGTAACGGTAACTAGACTTATCGTGGTGATCATTTCATAATGTATATAAATATTGAATCACTATGATGTATATCTGAAACTAATAAGATATTGAATGTAAATTATAATTCAATAAAAAAAGAAGCAATGAAGGCATATCATTCTAGTTACCTTCCTAACTCCTATGAGAAATCAAGCTTGGTAAATTGGGCTTTTCATCACTTTTCTTCTAAAATCCAATTAAAATAACTACAAATATACACCAAAATAAAGACGTCTGGCTATTTCTCATAACTTTCTCATGAATATTAGTCTTGTACACACTGCAATCATTCTTCTGGAAAATACAAATGATGACATACAGATATTCTGTGCTATTCACCGAAAGTTAGATACTTAAACTTGCTGAGGCCAAAGATATATCTTCTCATACTAATAAATCTCAAGGTTTGTATAGCTTATTATCTATTTCACATCTCTTCATACATTGCTTAAAATCTAATATAGACTTGGATGTAATAAAATAAAAATTTTAAAATAAGAGAAGAAAAGAGGGGCCAGCCTAGTCATGTAGTAAGTTCACGCGCTCCACTTTGGTGACCTGAGGTTTGTGGGTTTGGATCCCAAGTGCAGACCTACACATGGCTCATCTGGGCCATGTGGCAGTATCCCACATACAAAATAGAGGAATATTGACACAGATGTTAGCTCAGGGTCAATCCTCCTCACAAAGGAAAAAGAAAAAAACATATAAGGTAGAAAAATATTTGAACTTGACTGCTAGCTATAGACTTACCAGGAAAAATTGCTCCTCTATTGGGAACAACATTGCTTTGTGACTTTTATTTTTGTAAGCCCCGATCAGAAGAGTATTCTGAAAGTTTTCAAATTCAGTTCAGGTTAGTTCAGGAAACAGACTATGGATAGGAGTCAGTAAGCTACAGATGTGTAAAATAGGCCTGCTCTTAAGGAGATCCAGTGAAGCGGGTTGAGAGTGGAAAGCAGTAAACATGTTTACCATACATTAGGAGAACTGCAGTGAAGCCACAAAACAATGAAGTAGTACTGAGGAAAAGGTTGGGTTAGGGAAGTTTCTCAGAAGAAATGAATGCCTGAGTTCGTTTTGAAGGACATTTAAATAAAAGAACTTGCCAACCTGATGGATGGGAGTAGAGGACATTTCAAATAAGGGGAACAGAATGGATAGCAGTAGAGAGGTATAAAATAACAATTTTTTTTTTCAATGAACCACAAGCATTTTACTATTGAGCATATAATGCAAAAGGAAAGTTGGTTGAAAATAAGACTGGAAAAAATAATTACATTTGTTACCTGGAAAGGGTATGGGTGTGGGTATCATGCTAAGAAGCTTGGAATTGTCCTGGAGACAATGAGGTATCGCTAAAAATAGTAAGTAAGCTCATATCCTGTGGAATCAGAAGGAGAAAGACCTTTGACAAGGTTATGCAATAATACTTAGACTGATAAATTGAAGGATCATGAATTGGAAGCAATGTACAGAATCAAAAAATCTTTAACAGATAAAGACAGAAGGGACTGATGATTGCTCATACATATAAGGAAGATTGAAAAGGCAACGCTGTCTTTCAGATTTATGATTTGGGTGATTGGATGCATAATGATGGCAACACCAAAGTAGTTAATAGAGGACAAAGCTCAGTTTGCAGGGCATGGATAGCAACTTTAATTTCAAATTCTTGGCATTGAGGTAGTCATTGACATTCATACAGATATATCTAATAGGCAGATATCTATAGATATAGATATAGAGATAGAGATATATAAATATACACACACACACACACACATATATATATATATATATATATATATATATATGAAGCTTGCAGAATCTACCGAGGTCTGGATTTAAGAGATGAATATAAATGCTGTTAAAAATTAAAAAAAAAAATTGAAGTAGAAAGTGTAGCAGTGTTCCAACTGTGTTTTCTTAGATTCCATATTTGTCTATTTGGCCTCCATTAATTAATTACAGGGCCAAACTAATGGCCAAAGTTGTTTACGTCTCCTCCCATCTAGAGTTCATTCTCTGAACCTCTTCCTTATCTAACACACACCAAGCCAGTATTTCCCCTGCCCTGAATCAACCCTGGGCCAGGTACCAGACAACTAGGGGCAGTCCCTATGCCCAAAAGCCCACCAGAATTATTCAAATGAGCCAGTCCTAAGCTGTTTAGCCCAGGGACAACCCCAATAAAAACTCTAATCTGGGCTTTCCTCTCTTCTGCTTCTCTCTCCTGACAAAATCTGATGCTTCCCCATGTAACCCTTCATGGCATGGCATGATCCTTTCTGTTGAGAAATGAAAGTAAATTTTTCTTTCCCAGGCAGTTGTCTCCATGTTTGTCACCTTACTGATTAACACAAATCCTGATTAAAACAAATCCCAGGTATAACTCTTGAAACAAGCAGTCAGTGAGAAGGTGAGAAGCAAGAGGAGGTCAAAGATGGAAGCCTGGGGAATAGAGGGCATTGGTGCATCAGGGAATAGAATTAATGATAAGAGAAGGACCAGAAGAGTTAGGCCTTATTAGTAATATTATTTTCAAATAAAGATACTTGTTAATCACATTAGTTAAAATAAAGACAGAAAAAGTGTCCACTGATTTGCAAAATCAGTTATTATTTATAATACTTATAAATAAGTTATTATTAATGACTTTAGTAAGTGTTTCATGGGTATGGTATGATTAAAAGCCATATTCGAAATTATTTGTGGATATTAGTTTTCCCTGCTAATCTTTTATTTCCTCAGATAAAACTCATCAAAAGCTGTGATTTCTGAATATAACTCTAAACATATAACTTGTACTCTTCAGAATACTTAGGTAAGTGCACTATATATAGTATGTGCCCTCTCTCTATATATTTAGAAACAGAATTTCTCAACTACAGTGCGATGATTAGAGAAAGAAAAAAAACTGTGAACTGAATCATAGATATAAAAAAGGCTCTTTTGAGAGAATCGAGTGCATGAGAAATTATCACTAAACGTGAAGTCAAATTCAACAGACTTATCGAAGTTGTACAAATTTATAGGCCTGGACAAAATTTAGCAATATAATTATACTTCCTAATTTTAGAGGGGGAAAATGAAATCTGAAAAAGCTAACTTGTCTAAGGACGCACTACCCTAAGTGTTCTGGTTATTTGCATGATGCTTTCCCTCTATTGCATGGCACATGGCCTTTGAATCATTGTCCCTTAATTCTTTTATCTAGTTTACTCTCCTTCATGAAAAATGCGTGATGTTACCCTGTAATTATATGATATGATAGATTAGTTCATACTTAATATTCCATTTGGCAATAGATTCTTCTTGTCTTCAGGACAAAAAACAGCCCCCTCTTTCTTTTTTTTTTAATGACCATGGCATGGTCTCTCTTATCTGATTGTAATTAGAGCAGTGTGGGCACTGAGGTCATGACATATGTAGAATTTTTTTAAGAAGGTGGTGGTGATGGTAAGGTGGTTGGAAATTTATACAAGGAGTATGAATAGACAGACAATTGGCCTCCGTGTTTCTCACAAAATGCAAATGCAGCCACAGACAAAAAGGAATAATGGCTCTTGTCCTAAATTTTATAAGTTAAATAATGCAAAAATTGTTAGTGATAATTATTTCAGAGACTGTACATTTTTAAGACCCCCCCTCCAAAAACACCCAGTCTATGATAATTATTGCAAATTGTCCATTTTGCTATAAGCAAATGTTGGAACAAAAACACTGTCTGAAATGAAATTTTATTGGCTTTGCCTCTTTCCTTCCTTTCTTGAAAACCTGTCTCCATTCCAACATTCTCTCCATTTTTATGCCCCTTTCCTATTTTCCTCTGCTTAGTGGAAGTAAATAGCTATTGATTACAGTTGCCCCATAAAGTATGAGCAGTGACACTAAATCTGGCTTAGAGAAAAGTGATTGTCAAATGGAAACAAATTATTTCCAGGTTTGATTTTAATCAGAGAATTGTTTCTTGAATCCTTCTAATGAGGTCTTTGAAAGTGTTCTGAAACCATAACACGGTTGAACAAATATTCTGCCATGGGATATGTTTCCTCATCAAGCATAAAGGGAAAGATGAAAGGAAGGAAGGAAGAGAAAGAAAAGAAAGAGAGAGAGAGAGAGAGAAGGAAGGAAGGAAAGAAAAGGAAGGAAGGAAGGAGAAAGGAAGGGGGTAGACAGAGAGAGAGAGAGAGAGAGAGAGAGAGAGGAAGAATGTGCAGAGAGCTTCACTCTTTAGCGTTATTGATTTAATTTTGTGAATGTTTTTCAATCAACTGTTCAGTAAACTGTATTATTTTCATCTATTTTCTGTGTTCAGTCATTTTTTTAACTTTTTATTTTGAACTAAATTGAGACTTACAGAAAATTTACACAAATGGTACAGTTTCCCTCACCCAGTTTTCATTACTGATAACGTCTTACATAAACATAGGACAGTTATCGGAACCAGGAAGTTAACATCGGTACAATTCTAGTAACTAAACTAACTACGCTACTGAATTTCACCAATCTTTCCTCATTCAATTTCTTCGGTGTTCTTTTTTCTGTTCCAGGATCTTATCTAGGATTTTAGCTTTGATTAAGTGTTATTTCTGCTGAGTCTCCTGCAGTCCGTAAGAGTGCCTCAGTTTTCATGACCTTGACACTTTTAAAGATTATTGAACGGTTATTTTTCCAATGTTTCTTAACTGGGATTAAACTAATTTAAACAAGTTTTCTAATGCATGACTGACTATGCATGAAGATACAATATCTTTTTCCTTTTCTCCTAATTTGGATTTGTTCAGTGTTTTCCAATCACCGTGCTGAGGTTATGTATCTTTGGCAAGAATATCACAGAACTGATCTTGTGTCGTTTTCAGTGCATCTTATCACGGGGCTCATGATGTTCAAATGTCTTATTACTGGTGACATTGGCTTTGGTTACTTGGTTAAGGTGGTTCTACTGATTTTCCCAGTGGAAATTTACTATCGTACCCTTTGTAGTTAATAAATGACTTGGGGAAGAGATTGAGACTGTGTGGATTCTGTTTTTCCTCAAACTTTTGCCCACTGAATTTAGCACTCATTAGTGGATCTTGTCTGCAACAGTTACCATTGTGGTGTTTGCCCAATGGTTTCATGTTTCCTCTTTGTTTCTATATTTATTAATTGGAATTTCACTATAAAGAACTGTCGCTTCCCTCCTACTTATTTACTTTTATATATTTTTAAATTTACTCTATGGATTAAAATCTAACATTACTATTACTTATTTTGTGCCTCAAATTATTCTGTCTTTGTCTATTGGGAACTCCCTCAGGTTGGCTCTTCTTTCTTTAACAAGCCTTCATCTTTTTTGAGCGCACCCTAACTTTCTGATGCCATCTGATGTCCCAGACTCATCTTGTATTTACCCTGCCTTAGCCCTGGAGTCAATCATTTTTCCAAAGAATCCTAGTTCTTTTTTTGAAGAATGGTACTTAGAAATCTAGAACTCGGTGCTACTTCAGTGTCAATGTTTCTAGGCCCTCACAGGAGGCAGAGCTGGGAAATATATGTCTGCATACTAACTGGATCAGTTTCCGAGGGATGCTACAGCAAATTACCCCAAGTCTGGTGGCTTAAAATAACAGAAATTTATTCTCTCATAGTTCTGGAGACCAGAAGTCTAAAATATTGAACCAACTTTGTATTCTTGGCATAAATGACACTTAATCATGATGTATTATTATTATTATTAATGTGATATTGATTGTGTTTGCTAATATTTTCTTCAGAATTTCTGAATTGATATTTGATTCTGTTTGCTAACATTTGCTTTAGAATTTTTGAATTAACATTAAGGAGTAATATTGGTCTCCAGTTTTCTATCTTTGTACTGTCTTTATCTGGTTTAGGTATCAGTGTTATTCTTGCTTCAGAGAAAGGAATAGGTAGTTTTCCTTTCTTTTCTACTCTCTAGAATAATTTATAGAGCATTGGGAATATGTGTTTTTTGAAGAATTTGGTAGAATTCCCCTGTGAAACTATCTTGCATTTTGTGTGTGTGTGTGAGGAAGATTGGCCCTGAGTTAACAACTATTGCCAATCTTCCTCTTTCTGCTTGAGGAAGATTGTCCCTGAACTAACAACTGTGCCAATCCCCTTCTATTTCATATGTGGGATACCACCACAGCATGGCCTGATGAGCGGTATGTAGGTCCGTGCTGGGGATCTGAACCCATAAACCCTGGGTCACCGATGCGGAGCATGAGAACTTAACCACTATGCCACTGGGAAGGCCCCCATCGGGTATTTTTATAGGGTGATTCTTTAACAACTTTTTGCCATTTTACTTATTTTCTGTGACATTTATGTCTTATTGAGGGTGGTGTGTTACAATCTCCTTTAGCAAGACTGAGATGAAGGAGAGGTCACTGAGGTACTCACCTTTGCCACAAAGTTTAATGAGGTACCAAAAAGCGTAGCAATCAAGATAAATAATGTTTAATGCAATACTTTAAAAGGTCAAATCAGCAAACTAAAGCCTATGGGCCTGCCTTCTGTTTTATAAATAAAGTTTTAGTGGAATCTGGGTCAGGATTATGGTGATATGAGTGAGGCAGGGCTGTGTAAGTAAAGGGTTGGATCTTGTCTTAATTTAACAATTTATATTTGGTTATCATGGATTTTTAAAATTCATTTTGATTGTATTAGTATAGATCTTATAGACATTTATGCGACTCTAGTACACTCTCATTTGCCTCACCCTAGTCTACCTAAATCTCCTAATTTCTCTATATCTCTTGCAGTTTTTGCTTCCTAAAGGTGGTAACTGTGTCATTTGATTTTTGGTATCTTCCCCTTTGAGACACTTATTCTTTGAAATCCTTTCTGTGCAGTTTAGTTCTGATCTGCCCAGTTACCTTTTCCCCCAGATTGAGAATGGATTTAGCTTTTCTGGTGATCGCACCAGCTCATACTTAGGCTCCATCACTAATATTCCTGCTCTGATCTCCTTGTTTTTTTTCTCAATCTGCTAGGTTATTCACAATCAATGTGCTGCTGGCCATACAGAGGGCACAGGTGGGGCAGGAGCATAAGACTGTGGCACTTGTCTTCATTTATTTTTCTTTTTTGTGCAATTATTTTGCTGTTTCTACTTTCTGTGTCTTCAAGTAATTTTGAGAGGGTGGTTTTGCTTTGAATTTTCATAGATGTGAAATTATTTCATATTGTTGGGGAGGAGATTTGGGCAAGTTGTTTATTATACACCTACTGTTGTCTGCAACTACCTGGAAGACTCCTGGTCATCATTATTAACATCATAATTATACTTATAATCTTTACAATCATAATCCTTTATAATGATATTATATGTTCCCAAGTGATATACAAACAAACAGCTTCAAAAAATATCAAGAATTGTTAACCTGAAACAGCTAAAGCTAACTGAAAACTGTAGCTGAGATCCTAGTGTCTGAACTGGGCAGAGCAGATACAATTGTCCTTAGAATAATGACAAGACTTGCAGACTTATGTTTGATTTCCTGGTAGGGCATGTACTTTGAAACTGAATATGTCTCCGTTTGAATTGCCAGATGCAAAGCCTGAACAATTTTCCTAACTTTCCCAAGTTTCATTTTCTTCCTTTATAAAATCTCCACATTGTTGGGAGAAATACTTTTTGGATCACGTGTTAAAAATATCTAGCAAGACTGCCTGGCATAGTGAGCGTTCAAAAATGTTCTTTAATTTACTATTTTCAGTTTCCTTCCCTGTAATGTTTGCTGCTATATTGCATAGTCTGGAGTATTCCCTTTTTTTCTTACATTCCTGTGTTGGAGATGTGGTCTTTTCCTCATTTTGACACAAATTTCTCATCACTCTCCCACTCTGCCAAATATTAAGGCACCAATCTTACCACATTCTGAGATCCATAATTCTCAATGCCCAGAATTAACTTCAGTTCTCATTGTGAGGTTTTTATTGCATAAAAAGTATACACAAATATCCAATCATCAGCTCAAACTATTAATTCTGAATCCACTTAGGCACAAGTCAGGATTCGTGATATTGAAAAGTTCTTTCCATTTTCTCTTGTCATCTAAGCACTTCGTTACTTGACTATCCAGGAAATCCGGAAGCCTACCTCACTGCAATTCTGCACGGCTTTTGCTGTAGCTGAGATTGCACCCTTTCTTAGGTGAATCATTGTTTTTCCTAATTCTTCTTTATGTTCTGTTCCATTCAGTTAACTCAATTCCACTCAGTGCAACTCAAGTCAATTCAAATCACTTTAGTTAAATTTCAGACATTTCAGTCCCCACTTACAGAGCAAATGCTATGGACTGGGCACTGTGCTTGTCACTGAGGAAACAAAATTGCTAAAGGAGCTAAAAGTCTATTAGACAACTGACAGAAACATAAAATAATATTGTCACACTAGTGAGTCAGACCTGATGCAATGGGATCACCGAGACAGAGGGGTGAATTCTACTTGGGTTTTGGAACAGGGTCAGAGAGGGAGTGACTTTAGAGTTGGTCTTGTAAGATGGGCATGATTTTACCAAGAATAAAATGATTGGTGATGGCAGGAGACATTCTGATAAGGGCGTTATTTACAGCAAGGACCTTGGGTTACATATTAGTCAGTGGTTTTAAAACAGAGCCCTTGAAAGTCAAGATTTTCTCAGAAGACTCCAGAGGCTATCAAAAGGACATTACATAAAGGGAGAGAGAAGTAAAAAGAAAGTTTGAAGACTGAACATAGCTGATGTAGGCCAAGTATTTTACATTAAAAAAAATCTACTGAATCTTAGGTTTCAAAGATCTAGCTGATCTTTACCCTAATGAATGTCCTCTTTTTCTAAAATCTCACTGTTATTTAATGTATTCATGTTTTATTTTCTTCTTTATCACTTTGATTATTTATCTTCATTCTGAGACCTGGTCCAATTTGTCTTTCATTTATTGCTTAGCTTATGTTATGCCCTTCATTCTAATAACTCTGGCTTTCCCACTGTCCATCAGCTATCTGCTTACCTCAGATATATGAGCACTTTCAATTATGTAGACTAATTGGATTGAGAAAGCATTGTTGGTATTAAAGAAGGATTTGAATGAGATGGGTTATTATGGAAATTTTGGCCTAGAGCAGCTTATAAAGCTCAACATTCTCCATTGTTTATAATAAACCTTCCTCATGCCTTTTTTTTTCTTTTTCTTAGTCTCTTCAAAAAAAATCATGACTCTGTGGAGACTTTGGAGGAAACGCAACCTGGGTTTTCTCCTGTTACTGTCCAGCTGGATGTGAAGGCAAAGTGTGTAACTGTGTCATTTGATTTTTCAAATGACAAAGTTTCGTCTTCTGGCTGAAGATGAAAGCGCCCATCAGCCTACTTTCCCGAGTGATTGGGTAGATCTTCCCTTTTCCAACCAACTGGACTTTAAGTGACTGAGTAGTAAAGTTGTATTGTGCTAAGGCAAGGAGATTTAAGGGTTTATTTATTATAACAGCCAGTATTATAAACCACCAGCTACTAGAGACATATATTTCTGTGCATTTTTACCTATTATCTTTCTTTTAAGGTGCACAAAAATTATCTTGAAATATTTCTGGGAAAACTCTGTTGCTTAAGAGACTTAAACAAACAAACATGTAGGATTTAGCTCTGAATAGAGATACTGCTTGTTTGCTTGTTTTATTAGGAATTACCCCCAAGAGAACATAAATATGACTGGGGTCTAGGAATGGGCTTTTTACATACAAAAGATAAAAATAGATATTTAAAATGCAGACAGATAAGCAGAAGGGCCATCCTGGAAAACAGAAGTTTATTCATAATACAAATAAACTATGACAAATGTATATTTTTAAAATTAAGAGGAAAACAATAATACCTCATATTTATCCATATATTTATCATTTCCAGTGCTCTTCATTCTTTCCAACAAATCTGTTATTATTTTGCTTCAGCCTGAATAACTTCCCTTGATTACATCTTGTAGTGCATATCTATTGGCAGCAAATTCTCTGAATCTGAATATCTGAAAATGTCTTTATTTTATCATAATGTTTGAAGGATATTTTTCTCTGGGTGTAGAGTTCTGGATTGTCAGGAGGTTTTGTTGCTGTTGTCCTTCAGCTCTTCAAAGATGGATGTCTAGTCTTCGGTGTTTCAATTAAGAAGTCTGTTATTGTTTACATCATTGGTCGCCTGTTACTACCTGTTTCTGCAACTTTAATATCTTCTTTTTATTTTGGTTGCAGCTGTTTGAAGATACTATATAGGCGTGGTTTTCATTTAATTTGTTCTGTTTGGAATTTGTTGGGTGTCTTAAATCCATAGCTCTATGTCTGTCTCCAAATTTGGAAGTTTTTGGCCACTATTACTTTAAATATTTTTCTGCCCCATTCTTTCCCTTCTCTCTTCTTGGGATTCCCTTTACTCAAACATTACATGATTTGCTATTATTCTACAGGTATCTAAGATTATATTCTTTTTTTTTCAATTTTTCCAACTTCCTTTTCAATATAGATGCCCTTTGTTTCTTTTTCTTACTTTATTGACCTGGCTAGAACCCTTGGTACAATGTTGAATAGAAGTGATGAGAGTGGATGTTCTTGTCTTTTTCATGACGATGTGGGGAAATTAGGTCTTTTGTCATTAAATATCATGTTAGGTATACATTTTTCATAGACAAACTTTGTCAGATTGAGGATATTCCTTTCTATTCCTGCTTTGCTGAGAGTTTTTTTTCATTAATCACAATTGATGTTGGATTTTGTCAAATTATTTTTTACCTCTATTTCAGCGATGATATATTTTTTCTTCTTTAGTTTGTTAATATGGTGAATTGCCGTAATTGATTTCCTAAGGTAAAATGACTCACATTTCTCATATAAACCCCACTTAATCATGGCATATTAATACTTTTATATATTTTTGGATTTGATTTGCTAAAATTTGTTTAGAATTTTCACATCTATAATTCATGAGGATGTTAGTCTATATTTTACTTTTCTTGTAATGTCTGTCTGTTTTTTGTCTCAGGATAATGCAAGCATCATAGAATGAGTTGGGAAGAATAATCTCCTCAGGTTTTTCAGACTTTGTGGGTAATGGTAGCATTTCTTCCTTCAGTGTTTGGTTACTTGGCAATCTGGGCTCAAGACTTTCTTTGTGGAAAGGATTTTAAATACAAATTAAATTTCTCTAAAATATATAGGGCTATTCACGCTTTCTAGTTCTCCTTGAGTGAGCTTTGGTAGTTTATTTCTTTTAAGGAATTTGTTCATTTCATTTAAGATGTCAAATTTATAGGCATAAAGTTGCTTATAATATTCCTTTATTATCCTTTAAAATCCATAGACTCAGTAGTGATGGCACGTCTCTCATTCCTAATATTTGTAATTTGTCTATTCTCTCATTTTTCCTAATCTGCCTTGCTAGAGGTTTATTGATTTTCTCAAAAAAACAGCATTTGTACTTTCATTTATTTTCTTTATCATTTTTCTCTTTTCTATTACATTAATTTCTGCTCTGATGTTTATTATTTCTTTTCTTCTACTTATTTTGGGTTTAATTTGCTCTAATTTTTCTAGTTTCTTAAGGTAAAAGCTAAAGTCATTGATGTGAGACCTTTAAATTTTTCATGATCCTTCATCTTAGATGAGGGAACCACACAATTAACAATAAACATAATACACAATAAATTATATAATATGTGAGAAGGTTAGAAGTGCTATGAAAAAAAAGAAAACAATGTGGAGGGTGGTTAGAATTGACTGGGAGCATGGTTCATGGGATGGGGGTTGTAATTTTCAGTTGGGTGCTCAGTTTAGGCCTCATTGAAAGCTGACATTCAGGGAGGCTTGAAGTTGGTGACAGAATTAGAGAGTGAGGCCTGCATGTTTCTGGGGAAAGAAATTTCTAAGAAGAGGAGAGAACCAATGCAAAGGCTCTAAAATGACACGTAACAGGAATGTCTGAGTAACATCAAAGAGGCCAATATGGTTGGAGAGCGAGGGAGGAACAGAATAGTAGGAGATGAGGTTATTGAGTTAAGGGGAGGGTCCTTTTACAGTGCAGAGCACGAATCTTCTCCATTAATAGTATTCTAACGGGTCCTATTATAGTCATTTTTAGGATACACCCTTGGAGGATATAATCATATTTTTTAGAGACGTCCTTAAAATCCAAACCTAAAAGGGGAGAAAAATGATATGCATTGCGCAAAATTGGAAAATTGAAAGAATAGTGCCAAATATCTCTATTGACATTAACTACAATGTGTTTAAAATTTTACCACTCACTCTATCTCTTTTCATTTTTCCTATCCCTTCTGACTGAACCATAACCCTCATGTGGCATTAAGCCTTAGCTTTCTAGGGTGCATAATCAATTCCTCATTTGAAAGAAAATAGAAATCGAATTTGCCCAGATTCTATTGAAATATATATGGATTTTTTTCATGAATGAAATGGCAAAGTTGGTAGTCCTTGGATGAAAGAATTAATAATTTCCTTTCAAGGATCACATGAACATTTTTGAAGCAATAAATTGTGTTGTCTGAAAGAACGTAAATATTTTTGTCACTGACCTTATAAAAACAGATGACACATTTAAAAATAATTTCATGGTACACCTGAGCATTGTCTTTCTAGTATTTTCTCTTTGCATATAGACATTTTTCAAAATTTTTGATCATTGCCAAATAAGTTGCTAAATAAAACAGGTTTTGTGGTGCATTAATTACAGCCAGAGGACAAAGAATGTTGTTTCACTTCTTGATTCTGAAACCTGCATGTCCTTTTTAGTTTATATTCATCTGTATACCTCCTTTCATTCTTGAAGTGTCTTACAATGCCATTTTAACTGTGGAGGAGAAACAACCATGACAGCAAAAGCAAACACAAATGAAAAAGCAAGCAAACCTTTCTGATTTTTGGAAAGATTCCATGCTTACGGCAAGGTCTTCCACAGATGGTCTTCCAAACCCACAGCTTAAGCAGACACAGAGAAAAAAGATGATTCTGTGACACATCAAGGAGAACATTTGGGCTGCATGCTATATGTCTTATCCTGTTTGCCTCTCTAATAGCACAAATTTGTCCACCTTGTGCTACATACAAGGAAATACTGCCTTTGGACTGAGTTTCAGAAAATTGATTGGATTAACGTAAGAAATGCTATATTCACAATCACTAGTGTTTGTCACCACCCCCACATAGACCAATCCTCTTTCCCAAAATACTTAGAAACCATGATATATAGGAGTGTAGTGGAAAGGGAGCAGGTAAAAATAGCATTCATTCACCTGAATTCATAACTATAATGATAGTGATGATGGTAACCATAATTTAAAAAGCACAATTAGCTCAGTGTGGTTGAATTTTGTGAGAAATTGACATATCATTTTAACAATATTAATAATTAATTACTACTAATTAAGTCTTACAAAAAGTTTTGGAAATTGTACAAATCTCTCGAAACTAAAAATTCAGTAAGCATCAGCAAATTCCAAATCTGTGGAACTTCGTTTTATACTATTGCCATATCAGGTTGGCACATTTGTACGCAACCCAAAATAGATACCACCTTTGTCATACCACGTGAAATATGAAGGCTGTGAGGTCATCAGGAGTGTGTATATTGCACAGAATGCTACACTCTTGTTATACTATCTCATCTATCCTTGAAACGATGCTAAGAGGTCAGTGCCACTCTTTTTTCCATCTTGTGGATAAGGACTCTGAAATTCAGAGTGAATAAATGAATTGTAAATAATCACTCAGCCATTATGTGCTGACATCAGGACTTGAACCAAGGTGTTTTGACTAAATCCTGTGCTCTTTCTATTGCATAGTAACTGCTTAAAAAATTGGGCACCCTTTTCACCTACCTCAAACACTGAAAATGATCACTGTCTCCTCTTGTTTTTTGATTGATTTTCCTGACCCATATGTTCACAACTGAGTTCCAATCATGCGTTAATTCTAGATTTCAGAGCTCCAAGGAGGGAAGTTGGCCATAAACACTGGGCATATCTGACTATCTACATTGGCATACTGCTGTTTGAAGAATCTTGTTTGAGGATTTCAGCATCTTTTAACATCAGAACAAAATACTTCCGGATGTATTTGGTATCTTGTCATTGCACCTTGTTCCATAGGCTGTGCTATAGAAAGGAACATGTGACACCAGTGTTAGGTGCTAATTTCCAGGAGGTAATGGGAGGGTGAAGGTGAGTCACTAGAGTGGAACTGGGAAGTGGTTTTAAAATATGCTCCTTCTAGTCTCCAGATTCTGAAAAGCATCTCCTCACCTCACCAAGCCCCACCTTCCAAACACACCATTCCACCTTAATCAAAAGAATTTCTTATTCATCTGTTCTATACAGGAAGCTTCCAGTAAGATTTATTTTAATAAGGTCTCTGGCTAAGCAAAAGTTTGTAAACTATGAAAGAGGATTCAGGAGGGGGTTGAGTGATCATTAAAAATTTTGTTGTGTGTTCCCAATTCTACTTTGACTTTTCCACTTGATCGAACCACACTCTAATACTAGATTCCTTCTTATCTCCTCACTTCTACCTCTAATTTCCAGGGAGGTGAGAAAATATAGAAATAATTTCCCAAAATGAGGGCTTTTAATCCAAGGGCATATAAGTGCTTTTCAAAGGATGTTCATCAAGCTCTGAAAGCAATTTGATCCTGAGAATTTCATAAGTATCCGGCTTAGATAACGAGAGTGGTAGTTCTGCCTTTTTAAAGTACACTGTTGCTTTGAAAAAGTTATAAATAATTTTAAAAGCATGATTTTCCAGCATTCAAGTATATGATGAAGAGAAACATAATTTGTCAGTGCTCTACAAGGGTATCATTGCCCAACATACTAATGGAGCTATTGACTGCACAGTTGTTGTATGAGACCTTTAGTCTATCAACATCCAACATTAGTCACCATGAGTTAAGACAGAATCTGGCCATTTGTATTTTTTTTCCAAATAATGCCAAGGGTCCCAGGGTATGGTATAAAATTTTTATGGTAGCTCTGGTGCTCTGTGAGTGTGGGAGGGCATCCTTTCCACTCTTCATTGTCTAGCGTATCAGCTTTATGAGCACCATCTTCAAGTTTATTTTATTCAGAAGTGGTGTAAGCCATTCTGATTTAACCTTGTTGGAATTGTCTTCTCCCCGCCCATCTCCAGTTCTTTGTAGTTCCTGGTTGTAAGCTTGACATGCTTCATTTGCTACTGATGATAGCAATTTGTTATAATATTTTTCTTCCCTCTTCTCAAAACTAGCTCGATGCCAAATGTAGGTTAGGACGCAATACGAATCCTAGTTAATAGCTAATTCTTTTTTTTTATGACATTACTTTCACGGATACACACTGGCAAGAATATTTAGAATTTTATGCTTTCCTTTTTATAAAACTACATACTGTCTTTCTTAACTCATTTTTCCCTGTGTATATATACATGGTGCCAGAAATTATATTTAAACTACTTGCTTATTGAAGCAGTTACTGCAATTTTCATGCTTTCAATGTGAAGGCATTTTAGATGTGGTGTATTTAAGGATTTAAAAGCAGCAGCAATACACTCTCCACATCTCCACTCCCAGTTGCTGTCTCAAAATTTGAAAACCACCTTCCTTCTTATGTAGAAGGACAAAGAGGCAGGGTCACCTGCCTGTGCCTTGTGCTTAAATTGAGGTGGGATAATTCATGTCTTTTCCTTTCTTTTTCTTGAAGATAACTGCTATTTTCACCACAGAAAGGAAAAAAGGTTTTACTGTACATTTTTATAATGGAACTAAAAGAGTTCAGTAGCCTGTCTGAATTGAAAGGTCTAATTAGATTCTACTTTAATGTAAGATCTTGGCTTTAAGGTACTTAACCACTGAAAGAGAGAGGGCTTTTTAAAAGGAAGCTATAAAATGTTTAAATATAAGCATGTTAAGTGTATAACTAGGAAATGAAAATACAATGCACCATATAAACTGGGAATTTTCTAATCCACTCTAAAAAGTACCTTTTGTGCTTGTTTCCATTCGGTATATATCCTGTTCTCATAAAGGAAATGGTGATAGAAGGAGGTGAGCTATGAGAGAAAAGATCTCAGTGATATCTCCAAGTTTCAAATAGAAGTAAGATGTTCCAATATCATTAGTGATACAGAAATTCACAACTTCTTACTCCTGCCCCTTACAAAGGGCCATATTCCCACATTGTGTTGTGGATGAAAGACATGGAAGGTCGTTTTCTTTTTTATTTCTGATTTTTTCCAGACTGGCAAAATAGAAACTCTTAATGAATTTACCACTGTTAAGTAATACTTGGCAGTATGTTATTATTCTGCTGTCCATATGAAATTTTGGGACAAATGTTCCTGAAATGTATCTGCATATTGAGCTTCGCCACTTGAATTATTCAGATTCTGTGATTGTATGCCCTGAAACCCTAATTCTTTTAGACCCCTTGTGAATTGGGACTTTGCTGAGGCAGATGAAACCTATAACACCTCTATTTACCTCAGCCACTTGAAGCCAACATCTAACTGCCTGCTGACGACAGAGTTCAGCTCCAAGCAAAAAGAAGTTTCTCGGACATGAGGTCCAGAATCTGAAGTTCTCTTTTATTCCAGGATTAATTTTGTAATTGAAAGGCCTTCATGAACCCTTCAACTCAGCAATTTTTAAAATTCACCTGCATTATTCTTTTGCTTTCTCCCATCAAAAAAGAATCTCATGCCTTTTGTTGTGATACTGATAGGACCAAAAAGAAGTTTTGTGAAAGAACATGGTCTCTGGCCTCAATGCTATTGTCCTTTAATAGAGATTAATTTTGTTCTTTCTCTGTTTTCAAATAAGCAGCATCTTAAAGGATGTTTTTAAATGAATGCAGTGATGAAGAGGTTCCATTTTGTTGATGCTTGCAGTTTTTTTCCCTTAAAATAATATTTTTTCTGAACTAAAGGAAAGATATTCTGCTAGCATTCAGGAAATATTTATTGAGTGATTACTATGTACCCAGAACTCAGGAAAGAATAAAATGTAATATCAAACAAATATAGGTTGCTATATTGACACATTAAAAAAATACCTGGCTGAGTTGAGGCGGGCTAGTGTAGTATCTTCCCAAAAAAACAAGTTAACTGAATCAGACAATGGGACATACTTTTTTTTTTTTTACTAGAAAAGTTGCAAAAATATTAAGAGTTTTTGTACAGCCAGCTTTTAGTTTCACCTGTTGTTAATATAACTAGGGTGCATTTGTTGTAACTAATGAACCAATGGTGATATATTATTATAACTCAAGTCCATACTTCATTTGAATATCACTATTTTTTCTCGGATGTCCTTTATTTTTTCCAGGACCTCATCTTGGATGCCACATTACATTTAGTCATCATGTCTCTTAGGCTCTGCTAGACTGTGAAAATTTATCAGACATACCTTGTTTTTGAAGACCTTGACAGTTTCAAGGATTACTCAAAGGGTCATGTATTTTGTGGAATGTCCCTCAATTTGTTATTTTTTCTGATGTTTTTCTCATGGTTTAACAGAAGTTGTTGGGATTTGGGAAGGAATATCACAGAGGAAAGCTCTCCTTTTAGCATATCATTGGTACATGTTATCAACACGACTTATCAGAGTTGATATTAATCTCGATCGCTTGTCTGAAATAGTGTTTGTCAGATTCCTCCACTGTCAAGTCCCTTCTTTCCCCCTTTGTATAATATACTCTTTGGAAGGAAGTCATTATGTGCAGTGCACACTAAGGGGTGGATAATTATGCATCAATACTTTGAGGACTGGGCATATACCAAAATTATTTGAGATTTTTCTTTATGGGAGATTTGTTTATACTCCTCCATTATTTATTCTACCATTGATTTATATCATTATGGACTCATGGATATTTACTGTATATTTTGGTTTATAATCCAATACTATATTAATTTTGTTACTCAAATTGGTCTTGTTTTAGTCTTTGAGAGATCTTTTAGTTGGCTCCTATGTCCCTTGGACATACACCCCTCACTGTATTTTTCTAACAATTCTTTAATTTCTGGCACTACACAAAGCTTCAGGCTCGTCTTGTATATTCTCCACCTCAGCCCTAGAATCATCCATTTCTTCAAGTAGCCCCCATTCCTTTTATTGATTCACTCTTTGTACTGAAAGGTTCTATGAGTTTTAACAAATGCATAATGTTGTGTGTCCACCATGATAGTATCATACGGAATAGCTTCACTACCCTCAAAATGCTTTGTGCTTTACCTATTCAACCATACTTGTCTCAAAACCTTGGCAACCACTGATCTATTTTCCATCTCTACAGTTCTGCCTTGAAATCCTACAGTATGTAGCCTTTTCAGACTGGCTTCATTCACTTAATGGTACTCATTGAAGAGTCATCCGTGTCTTTACATGGCTTGATAGCTCATACCTCTTTATTGCTGAGTAGTATCGCACTCTACAGACACATCACACTTTATTTATCCATTCACTTATTGAAAGGCATCTTGGTTACTTCCAATGTTTGACAATTATGAATAAAGCTTCAAGAAACATTCACTTGTAGATTTTCTCTGTGGACATAAGGTTTCAAATTATTTGAATAAGTGTTTAGAAGAGTGACTCCTGAATTGTATGGTAAGGCTGTGTTTAGCTTTGTAGGAAACTGAGATTGTTTTCTAAAGTAGCTGTACAATTTGGAATTTCCACCAGCAATGAATGAGAATTCCTGTTGTTCTTCATTTTCATCAGTGATTGGGAATGTCAGGGTTACTTCTCTGCTTTTAGCCTTTTTACTAGGTGTGTAGTGGTATCTCATTGTTTTAATTTGCATTTCCCTAATGACAAATGGTGTTGAGCATCTTTTCATATGTCATCTGTATATTTTCTACGGTGAAGTATCTGTTCAGATCATTTGCCTGTCTTTCAGTTGGGTTTTTTGTTTCCCTATTGTTTAATTTTTAAGTCTTGTGTATATTCCAGATACAAGTCCTTTATCCCAACTGTGATTTGGAAATACATTCTCTCGGTCTGTGACTTGTCTTTTCATTCTTTTGGCAGTGACTGTCAGAGAGCAAAAGTTTTTAATTTTAAGTCCATCTTATCCATTTTTTTCATGGATCATGCTTTGGAGTTGTATCTAAAGACTCATCACCAAACCCAGGGTTACACAGCTTTGCTCCTATGTTTTCTTCTAGTTTTATATTTGGAATTTTATATTTATATTTTTGATATGTTTTGAGTTAATTTTTGTGTAAACTGTGAGTGAGGCCTGTGTTTATGATATTTTTTTTTGCATAGGGACGTCCAAATGTTCTAGCCCCACGTGTCAAAAAGACTCCTTTCTTCATTGCATTGCCTTTGTACCTTTGTCAAAAGTCAGTTAACTATATTTGTGTAGGTCTATTTCTGGGCTCGATATTCTGTTCCACTTATCAATATCTTTTCTTTTGCCAATACCACACTATCGTGATTCTGGTAGGTTTATAACAAGTCATGAAATTGGGTAATGTGAGTCCTCCAACTTTGTTCTCTTTCAGAAGACAACGGATGTAGAAAAAACTATTGTAGGCTCTTGAAGACTTTTATCGAAGGTTAGAAGATAAAAGTAGTAAAAATAACTATAACTATAATAATTTTAGCACAAGGTAAAATGATGTAAATTGTGACATCAAAATCATAAAATGTGGGGGGAGGAGAGTAAAAATATAGAGCTTTAGTATGTGTTTGAACTTAGGTTATCAGAAATGTTTTAAAATAAATTATTTGTGGTAATTACATAGAGAGACAATCATGCTACCTGCAAGAAAGACAGTTTTTTATCTTCTTTTGCCTTATTGCACTGGCTATGACTTCTAGTACAAAGTTAAATAGTAGTTGTAAGAGGCAACGCTACGTTTTTCCTGATCTTAGTAGGAAAGTATTCAGTCTCTCATAATTAAGTGTTCTGTTAGCTGTAGGTTTTTTGTATATAAACTTTATTAGGTTACAGGTATTCCCTTCTATTCCTAGTTTTTTTAAAGAGTTTTATTATGAATCAGTGTTTGATTTTGTCAAATAATCTTCCTGAATATATTCAGATGATCTTTTTTTTAAATTTAGTCTGTTGGTATGATGAATTACATTGATTAATTTTTCAATATTGAACCAGCCTTGCATTCTTGGAATGAACTCAGTCATGGTGACTTGTCCTGTTATGTTGGATTAGATCAGCTCATATGTTATTAAACATTTGTGTCCCTATCTTCACTAGAAATTGGTCTGTGGTTTTATTTTCTTGTAATAGCTTTATTTGATTTTGGTGTTAGAGTAATGTTGTCCTCATAGAATGAGTTGGGAGGTGCTCCCTCTTCTACTTCTTGGCAAAAAGCTGTGTAGAATTAGCTTATTTTTTATGCAACTGTTTGATAACATTCAACAGTAAAACCATCTGGACCAACTGTTTTCTTTTTTGGAAGATTTTTAACTGCTACTTCAACTTCTTCAATAGATATAAAACTATTCAGGTTATCTATTTATACTTGAGTGAGTTTTGGTAGTTTGCATCATCAAATAATCAGTCCATTTCATCTAAGTTATCAAATTTGTGTTTATAAAGTTGTTTGTAGTGTCCTTTATTATCATTTTACTGTCCATGGGATCAGTAGTGATTGCCCCCTCATTTGTTCCTGATAAGGTAAAGTGTACTTTTCACTCTTTTTCTTGGTTAGTCTGGCTAGAGGTTTATCATTTTTATCCATCTTTTTAAAGAACTAGCATTTAGGTTCATTGATTTTTTTCCCTATTCCTTTTTCATTTTCACTTTCATTGTTTTCTGCTTTAGATTTTATTTTCTTTCTTCTGCTTTCTTTAGGTTTGATTTGCTCTTCTTTCTTTATTTTCCTAAGGTAGAAGCTGAGATTACTTACTGTAGATATGTTTTCTTTTATAATATACATTATTAAATATTATTAGCTGCATTCCAAAAATTTTGAAAGTATAGTTTCATTTTCATTTAGTTCAAAATATTTTTACATTCCTTAGAGACATTTTTCTTTTCCATCATGTGTTACTTAGAAGTGTGTTGTTTAATTTACAAATATATGGGAATTTCCAGCTATTTTTCTGGTCTTGATTTCCAATTTAATTCTGTTGGTCTGAGAACACATTCTGTATGATTTCTATTGTTTTAAATTTATTAAGGTTGAATTTTATGGGCCAGAATTTGGTTTATCTTGGTGAATGTTCCGTGTGAGCTTGAGAGGAATGTGTATTCTGTTGTTGTTGAATAGAGTATTTTATAAATGTCAATTAGATCAAGTTGATTGATAGTATTGTTCAGGTTATCCATAATCTTACTGATCTTCTGCCTGCTTGATCTTTCAATTACTGACAGAGGGCTATTGAAGTCTCCAACTATAATTATGTGTCTTTCAGCTGTCATCCACTGTTATATTGGAGGCTTGTTGGTGTTGTGGTAGGAGGTGGAGGAGGATGGGCATTCTATAATCTTCTAATTAAGCCTCAGTCTTTTAGTAGGCCTGTGTCTCAGAGGTGAAACTTTCACAAGTGTTTCTGTTCCTCCTCCAGGAGTGTAGCTTTTTATCCCCCATTCTCCTACTCTCGTCTCTGACAACAGTTTTCCCGATCTATTTACTTGAAGTTGGGTATCCTGTTGACATTTTTTGTTGCTTAATTGAGAGAGGAAGGCTGGAATTGGGGAAGGATTCCTTTTCCTAAACTGGGGTAAGGTTTCAAGTTTGCCCTCTGGTGAATCCCTTTCCTCTGGAGACTAAGCTTTTGTTAAAGCCCTAGAATCTGTGTGGATTTTAAGATTACTACTGCTCCGTTTCCCCCACCCGTGTCATGAGGGGATCATTCTCAGACCTCACTATGAGATCTTGGTGGAATTTCTGGAATGAAAGCTCACATAAGTGTGGCACTGTGAGTAAACATAAGTGAGGCCATCTTGTTACACTAAGCGGCCCCAGCCTCTCCTCTGTGTGACTACTCACTGTTCTACATGTACTCTAAAAAAGTTTACATGCTTTCCTGATTTATGGCTTCCACTTACACATGTACTCCCCTATAACTTGATAAATTAAAAACTTTGTCCTATGAGCTTGTCTCCAGGAACAGACTGACTACAGACAGGAAACACAACTACAAGGTACCCCATCACAGCTGACAGAAGAATGGAACAATGTGATGCCTGGAGCCCATCATGCCTGGAGACCAACATCTCTGGACCCCCTCCTCACTGCCCATTTTCGCTATCTAACTACCTCAAGGTTCTAAAGATTCATTTAGAATCACTCTCTCAAGATTCATTTTTAAAGATGGTTTTTTTGAGACATTAGTCTGCCATCTTCCATGTTATGCTGGCTAATCGAATTAAACTTCCTTTCTTCATCCCTAAATCATTGTGATTAATTGGCTCAGATTTCGGCAAGCAGAGTGAGCCCATTGCTCGGGAGCAAATTCTGGCTACCCAGATGGGACATAGCCTCTGCTGTGGCTACTCAACTTGGAGGAAGCTGTTTTGGGATTTTCCCTGTAACTACTGGTTAGCTAATTCTTTTTCTTTTTTTTCTGCCCTGGGAATTCCCCTTTTGACTTCCTTACTTGCTAACTGCCTGTAACACTTCAGTGATCTGGAAATGACTGGATTGTAAGCTGATTAGCTTGCAACTACAGCTACGTAAGTCATCCTGAGTACACCTCCCAGGTACTATATTTCTTTTTCCTGGTCTGGGGATCTTGGTCAGGCCAAGGTCCATCTGGTTTAGGTGCCGTTGTTTTGGAATAAAGAAAAATACAGGCTGCCTAACATATTATCTGGAAGACTAGTCTCTGGTTTTCCTATGGTGCGCACACCTGTATGTTCTGTTTTCTTGAGTGTGTGTTGTTCTACTAGTCTGTGTGCCATTCCTTGCTGTCATTGCGTGGAAGTTAGGTTTGGGCTTAAAGTATGCTGGACTTGGACTTTCGGCAAAATAGAAGATCTGAAAACTTTCTACCAGGCCCCTGACCTCCTACACTGGTGTTGGTAAATTAGATCTTTACCCCACCTTAAACCATTCCCTCCTGCCTCTGGCTTGTTTAATACTGGTGTGAGAACTGTGTGTTCAAGTGGAGTGGGATTTGGCTGTGTGCCAGTATTTCTACATGGGTGCCATTCCATCTGTTCCTCCCCATTCCCCCCAAAATAGGCCTAGCTACAGGGCATTGCTGGCCAATTGGGCTGATTTCAGTTATGAGCCCGTGACAAAGAAAAGGGTGATCTTTTACTGTAATGTAGCCTGGCCCCAGTATACACTGGGCTCAGGAAAAAGTGGCCCCCCAATGGGTTGCTCAATTATGATAGCATCTTACAGCTAAAATTGTTCTGCAAGAGAAAAGGAAAGAAAAATAATATCCCCTATGTTCAAGACTTTATGCTGCTATATCTAGATCGGGGAAGGGGGGACAATGGGCCGAGGAATCCCCCGGCTCCTCCACCTCCTCCCCCCTTTTCCAGGCCCACCACTTGCCCAAGGGGAAATGCCTGAGGGCTTACCAGGTCTAAGAGAGGGATTCTCTCCTTCTTGAACCTGGCAAGGGACACAATTCAGTCAGGGGGCCCTTCCTGGAGTGGGACAATTTCCACTGTGACAATATCCCCTAGACATCAATGGATAAGGGCAACTGGCTGGCTTCATTTGGATACACTGTCCTTCCTCTACCTTGGATCTTTTTAACTGAAAAAAATTTATATGCCTAAATGCCCTGTTCTCCTCCTGGGATAAGACCTTCTATGTAAACTAAATACCCAAGTGACGTTTTCTCCAGGCCATCCAGAGGTGCAAGTGCCACCAGAACAATCATCTTTATGGTTCCAGATGGCCCTGCTAGGTGTACAAACACCGCTGTGGACCCGCTGCCACTGGAAATCCTCAAGAAGGTAAGAACAGATGTGTGGGAAGATGGGAAGCCTAGGAAAACAAAGAATGTCAGTCAATACATATACCCTTAAAAACCCAAAAGATAAAGGCTAGCATGAAACAATATCTGCTAAACAGGAGACTCATAAGGGCAGCCAGCCAGTGCTGCAGAAATTCCTGGTGGCAGGAATAATCAGACCTGGCCAGTCGCCATACAATACTCCTCTTTTCTTGTCAAAAAGAAAAATCTGTGCAGAAAATATCGGTTTGTTCAGGACCTCCGTGCCATAAATGAGATGACTCAGTTCCTGCCCCCTGTGGTGCCCAACCCTGACACCTTGCTAACCAACATTCCGTGTTAATAAGGCTGGTTTTCAGTTTTGGACTTAAAAGATACATTCTTCCACATACCACTCAGAAGAATCACAACTCTTTGCCTTTGAATGGCATAACCCAGATACTCCGGCCACTCAACCACATTGTTGGATGGTTCCCCCAAGGCTTCAAAAACTCCCCCACGCTATTTGGGGAGGCCCTAGTTAAAGACTTGAGCCACTTACAATTACAAAAAGGATTGCTGTTGCAATATGTGGATGACTTACTGATAGCGAGTCCCACTTACGAACAGCGTCTGCCCAACATAATAAAAACCTTAAATTATTTAACTAAATATGGGTATAAGATCTCACAAAAAAAGACACAGATCTACAAAGAAAAAGTTACATACTTAGGATTTACCTTATCAAAAGGCCAAAGGGAACTGCTGCCAGACCAAGAAAAGGCTATAGCATGCCTAAGCCTTCCCAACACCCAACAACAGCTACAAGGATTCTTGGACATGGTTGATTTCTTTTGGATCTGAATTCCTAAGTATAGTCTCATAGGAAAACCCCTTTATGAGGCCCTAAAAGGGCTAAACTGGGAGCCACCAAAATTGAAAAATGAATGTCAGGTAGCCTTTAATAACAAGCAAGTCAGCCAATATGTACATGAAAGACAGGGAATAAGCTTGGGGATTTTAATTCAAAAACTAGGCATGACTCCCCAGCCAGTGGCTTATTTTTCCAAGCAATTAAATCAGGCTTCAAGGGCTGGCCCCTCTGCCTCAGGGCAATGGCTGCTCCCTGTGACATCTTGCAGAAAGCAGAAAAATTCACCCTGGGCCAACCCACCACAGTATATGTGCCACATCAAGTACTCACACTGTTAAAACAAAAAGAGGGATACTGGCTCACTTCAGGAAGGATGGGCAAACACTAGGTCATCCTTTTGGACAATCCAAATGTATGGGTGCAAGTATTGTCCTCCCTAAACCCAGCCACGTTGTTCCCTAATGAACATCAAAAGCCTTAAAACATGACTGCTTGCAAGTTGTGGAGACAGTGTACTCTAGCCGACCTGATTTGTTGGACTGTCAGTTAAAAGAACTGGACTTGGAACTCTTCATAGATGGCAGCAGCTTCATGGATCAATGTAAGAGATGCATGGGACATGCAATCATAACTTTACAAGAGACCTTAGACCCTAAAGCCCTACTCCAGGGACCTCAGCTCAAAAGGCAGAAATCATTGCCGTCACTCAGGCTTTACATCTGGCCTGAGGGAAAAAAGTAAATATATACACAGATTCCCATTATGCCTTTGCCACAGTTCATGCTCGTGGGACAATCTAAAAAGAGCGAGGACTCTTAGGAAAAAAAAAAAAAAAATCAGACATGGCCCTAAAATCTTAAAACTGCTTGGTGCTATTAGTGAGCCTGCTCAGGTAGCTATCATGCATTGCCCTGGCCACTTGAGGGAGAATCTAATGGTCCAAACGTACATCATGAAGCCTCACCTACAAAAGACTATACAACAGGTGACTACAAATTACATAACCTGTACAAAGAACAACCCCAAGACTGCTTCCGGTCCCCCACATCTGGACATAACATAAAGGAAAGTGGCCTACTAAAGATGACAAATAGACTTTACCCAGATGCCCCAGGCAGCTAAGAATTTTGGATTTTTCTTAGTGTTTGTGGACGTCTTCACCGGGAGGGTTCTCACTCAGATGAAAAAAAAAACATCAAAAGTCACTCACATGTTACTAAAAAAATCTTCCCTAGGTTTGGTCTGCCTAATACCTTGCATAGTGATAATGAACCAGCTTTTATCTCCTAAATAACACAACAAGTGTCCAGAAGCTTAGCTATCAAATGGATACTACACTCAGCTGGAAACCTCAGTCAACTGGAAAGATGGAAAAAATAAATCACACCTTAAAGAAGACCATTGCCAAAATCTGTCAGGAAACACAACTAACATGGGATAAGGTGCTGCCCTTGCCCTGTTACGTGTTAGAATAGCTGCCTGAAGTGAACTTAAATTGAGTCCTTTCAAAATTCTATATAGGAGACCCTTTCAGGCATCTTCCCCTGGGACTGAATCTCTGGACATTTCAAAAAATGTTATAATTGCTAATTGTTTTAAATAATTAAGCTCTGTATTAACTTCTATCCAGGAGTTTGCTTCTCATAGGTCTACATATTCATCTAATGTCCCTCTACACACATTAGGACCTGGTGATCGTGTTTTGCTAAAATCCTAGAAAGACCAGGGACCCAAAAACCAGTTGTCACCCAAATGGATGGGCCCCTTTGACATTCTTCTCACTGCTCATTCATCTGTAAAACTTGCAGGAGTGAAACCCTGGTTACAACACTCCCGATCAAGGAAGCCCCCAAATCACAGGAAAGTATCCCACCTTTATTGAGGGAAAAGTGGGTCACAGAGCCCCTTAGAGAGCTAAAATATGTCTTTAAAAAAAAGCCTTTAATCTCTTCTATCTAACCCTTCTTCTCACAGTTCACCAACATGGCAGCTCCCCATAAAGGACCCTTCCATTGAATTCAAAATGGAAGTTAAGTCTTTTCCATGCTGTGGTCCCCCCTACGACATCCTGATTCAACAGGAAGAAACTAGAAAAAGTATGACAGGGCGTACTCCTTGACCAAAAGATTTTGGGTTACTACTGACAGGGGTGGAAAATTGTAAGTAAACATAAGTGAGGCCATCTTGTTAGGCTAAACGGTCCCAGCACCTCCTCTGTGTGACTACTCACTGTTCCACATGTACTCTAAAATAATTCACACGCTCTCCTGATTTATGGCCTCCACTTACACATGTACTCCCCTACAACTTGATATATTAAAACTTTGTTCTATGAGTTTCTCTCCAGGAACAGGCTGACCACAGATGGGAAACACACCTACAAGGGACCCATCACACCTGACAGAAGAATGGAACAATGTGATGCCTGGAGCCCATCACGCCTGGAGACCAACATCCCTGGACCCCCTCCTCACTACCTGTTCTCCCTGTATAACTACCTCAAGATTCTATACTTTTTAAAGATTTTTTTTTGAGACATTAGTCTGCCATCTTCCTGATTATGCTGGCTAATCAAATTAAAACTTCCTTTCTGGATCCCTAACTTGTTGTCATTAACTGACTCAGATCATTGAGAGCAGAGAGAGCCCATTGCTCAGTAACGGGACCTCCCCAGGACTGCTACCCCCAAGAGATTTTCACTCTCACACTAGTCTGAACTCAATCTCTATCAATTTATCGAAATAGTCATTCAAGGGTCCTCTCAGCTATGGATGCCGATGGCCTCTGCTCCAGATAAGTAAACCGCAGAAGCTGCATCTCTCTGGGTACATCTGTCTCTTTAGATTTCAGGGTGGTGGTTTGTGCTGGGACCACAGTTCTTGGATTTGTCCGAGAAAAGTAATTGATTTTCAGCTTTTTTCTTGTTGTAATGTTGGGAGTGACAATTTATAAGCTCTTTATATGCTGGAAGTTAGACTGAAAACTGGTTCATGCGTTTAATTAGCCATGTTGTCCTGGACTTATTATTTAGCCTCTGAGAATCAGTTTCATCATCTCTTTAAAAAAATAAGATTGGATTATGCACTCTAAATCCCCTTCAAGCAAACACAGTAGGGCTCCAAAGGATTAATGGACTTGGAAACCTAGAGATAGGCCTCAGAACTACAATTATTTTAGAGCCCCTGACAGGATATAGAAACTTAACATGGGTAAGCTATTGTTGATATTAAAATGTCACTAACTCCTGAGCATTCTCTTTTTCATATTTTACCTACTGAAGGCCTGAAATCTATTGATCAAATAATTAGAATTCAAAACAGAGGTTAAAAGTTTACACTGATAATTAAAATTTACTGATCACCCTTGAATTCACTCTTCCTTACCTTCTCATTCTCAACCAACATGGCACATTTGATTAGTTAGTTAAAATGCTATGTCACCCTCATAATAAAAATGACCAAAGTTATTGAAGAAAAAACAAAAAATCCAAACAAGTTTTCCCTTGCTTATTTGTATGACTGAAGGGTTCAGGTACTTGGCATGATTGCCTAAGATGATCACTCATCCTCACAACTGTCTAAGACTGGAGATTAGTATCTCTAGGACAATGAAAAAGAAATGAACCAAACAACACCACCATAAACAAAACAAAATGTACTAGTCTACATGATTGTTTATTTAATATGATATCATCAAATCTTTAGGCATGGGGACTTAAAAAGGTTAGAGTTAGTCACGGACAAGTCATAATTATATTATTTCATTGGCCATGTCAACCGAATAATGACCTCCTCTACCTCATCATCAGACTCAAATAGAATTTGGGATGTTCTCTCTTTAGTCTTTGGCACCAAATCATTGAATGCTATTTAGTGGTCTCTTTAAATTAAACAGGGCTCAAAGGGAATTTACCTTTTATTCTACTCTGATACTTTCTCCCATCTCAAGTCTGGAGCCAATTTCTTTATTTTGCCCACCTATAAACCTGAGAAATATCTTTGACTTTGTGTTCTTCTCCATCTTTTATATTGTTCTACCACAAAGTCTTTTCATAACTTCTTTCCAAACATCTGTGTTTCCTCCTTTGCTTCTCTGTTCGGAACTCTTACTACCTTAGAGGCCAAGTACAATGGAAACTTACATTAATCCTCTTTCTTCCAAAAAGAAATAAATAACATTAAACTATTAAGCACAAAATTTATAGAGTAATGTAAAAGTAGCTTTATTTTAGATTGCAAATCCCTTGGTAGGTTAATTAAAGCTGAAATTTACTTTCCGTTTTTTTATTTTTTTTAACTCCTGCATTGCTGGTGCCCCAAACATATATTGTGCCTCTATGGGTAAAGAATAAAAATTTGCTTGGAGCTCACAGTTAACAGGTGGCAAGATAGCAAGATAGTTGAGGACATAGGAGGAGGATGAGGATACTTGCTGTGTAATCACCTCAACACAGAGGAGACATGACACTTGTCATTCTCCATTCTTCTCCATTCTCCTGGGCTGGAAGCACCTATTTTTGTTGTTGAAAGAAATATTTTATAAGAATATGCAAAGAGGTTTATGAGTCCAAATGAATTCACAAATTAGTGCTGTTTCTATGTTTTAGATATCATTACTCTAAATTTCTTCCCAGACTAGTTTCGCAACAATGGCACAGCAGAGCCAAAATGACCTACTTTTTAAGGAGGACTCATTAGCGCATTACAAGGTCTTATTTTTAAACTTTCTATGGCATTTTCCCCATTAACCTTATTTGCCATAACAGATTTGTGTTTTATTAAATTGTAAAAATAGCACTTTCTATAATAAGAGATTGGTTAATTCGCCATTTTACTGAAATGGCTAATTGGGAAGATTTTCATATTGAATTAGCATTCTCACACCACAGATTTTAAAACACATAACTGACTCTCCATAATGCTGCTGCGATTGCTTGTTTATTCTTTAACTGTTTCTGTGGCAAAGTGGACCATCTGTCTCAAGGTCTGATGATTCTATAGAGATGTCGATGTTCTTTACCACTTTGCCCTTTGGGTTCAAGAACAGCTTTAGACATTTCTATTTTTGCCATTTGGTTCTGATGTTTGGGACATTTAAGTCCTTCTCGTTTGTTGAATTCTATGAAACATTTTGTTGCTCTTCCAGTTTAAGGAGATATTTAAAACCAACTGCTTAAATTGTTACTTTAAGCCAGCTTTGTTGAACATTGAAAATAAAATCATCCAGAAACAAATAAAAGGAAACCTTACTACTGCTTTATACTTAAAAAAATGTATATATACTGCTATATAAATATATATGTGATGTATGCTAATATAAATGATATATCTTTAATATATGATATACTTTTTCTCTTTCAAGAAAGAAGTAAATATATAAAGTACTAGACCCTAAATAAGAAAAACTGGCAACACTGAAAAGCAAAACGAAGAAAACAGAAATTATACAGTTTAACCAACTTAGCACAAGAACTGAGGCAGTTCTCATGGATTTCCAGGTATTTTCCATGCCCAGCATCCTAGGCATGGAAAATATAAGTTATATATGTAGTTACGTATATGCATATTAACATCTGTAGTTATAATAATAATTTATGCAAGTTGTACCCATCCCTCTTTCCCTTAATATTAAATCAAAGGCGTCTTCCCATGTTATTGCTTTCTCTTAAATCTCATTAGATTCTCAGCAGCCCATTCCAAGGTCATTCCAGTTTAATAACGAGGTAACTTAAGTGATTACATACCTACAAATGAGAAGTAACACTTGAGAAGTAACATCTGAGCCTGTTCTAATTAAATGCTTGAAAGTGCTCTCTGTACATTTAAAATAACACATTTATGTAAGTAAGAGTGGAGAGTAAATGAAAGATTAATAACCCCAGGTCAGAGTCGAGTAATGGCCAAAGCAAATAATTGCAGCTATTGTAGTATTTTCTGGATATGGAAAGTGTCTTCAGATTATTGACCTGTGCCTTTAATAGCAAATGATTATAATTATGTTTCTGGTCTTATAAAATTATAAATTTCATACAGATGGTTATTATTGCTTTCTATAATATGTTAGTAAGGATAATATGTTTTCTTAATGACTACGATGCTAGGGTGAGTTAAATAGACTATTTCAGTATAATCTCAGGTTTCATAGAACCATATTTTATGAATTTGAATGAACTTCAACCAAAAACCATATAATATTTGCTTATCGTAGTGAATGCTATGAGATCAAACAGTTTATGTGAATTGTTGCTTCTACTTAAACTTTTGTATCTTACATGAGGAATAATTTGTTTTATTTTTAACATGAATAAATAAGTTTATACTCAAATCACAAGTTGTTAGAAGGAAGTATCGACTCAATTAAAATACTACTTTGTCTCACAATTATTTGCTCTGCTCTTTTTCGCATTTCATTGATCAGAATCACTTCAATAAAAGTACAGTAGAAATTTATGGAGTCTGTAGGAGATATTAAACTAAAGACGCAGGTGGAAGAATAATAACACATTCTTTTCATAGTATGTTATTACTCATAAATCAGAAATAAGTACTTGAAACCTCTAATGTCTGTTCTGAGTTCCTGGAGCACTATCATTTCTGCAGTGTAAGTCACATCCTTCCCACCTGGATAAAAAATGCTTATTAATGACTTGTAAAACTCTGTCTCAAGAGACAGAAGGCCACTAAGCTACTCCGATGACCTAAAGTGAAATGCATTTTTTTCTGGTTAATTTTTATATATTTTTGCAAAGATAGATTTATGTAAAGTTAGCATATATTGTTTGGACATTTAAATATTGACTCACTAGACATGTACCTGAGGTATCATGATAATTCTTCAGCATTTTGGTGGAATTTTGTTTTTAAGGCTTAGTTTAGGTGTTCTGGGTACTTTGCATGTTTAATAAGTGCTCAGTAACTCAGTTGAGTTTTATGAACTTTATGATATTTCTCTAATAAATATCTTATATAGGCCTGATATAATGCCTCAAATCTCACAGATTCATCTTTGGAGATAGAGTTCTCATAGACTGTCTTCACGGACTTTTTGAAGGCAGAGTCCTGTACATTATGTGATGGATTTCATCTTTTCTGGATCACGGGGAATAAACTGTTATTGTAATACGATAGCACTTCTTGTTTAATTCTCAAGATCAAGCTCCTTTTTTTTTTCAGAAACTCACAAAACTAAGCCTGACTTAGGGAGCACTGTGAATCTTTTCCACAGCAGTTTTATATGTATATATCTATAACTATCCTTCTCTCTCTATATATGACATATATCATATATTCACAAAATATAAATATAAATATATAAATATATAAAATATATAAAAATATAAATATATAATATAAATTTTATATATATTTATAAAATATTATGTATTTTAAATATATTTTTCCAAGATTTTCCCTCCCCCTTGCATGAAGGATGATTTGTTTTTCCCAGCAAAACCTACCTCTGGAAAGAGTTCAAAGATGGAAAGTTCTGGAAAGAGTTCCGTTGCCTGTTGTCTAGCATTGATCACAACTCACCAATGTATGGCTCTAGAACTTGCAATAATTGCAAACATACTGCATCGGATGTTGGTTTATATTGACCTCAGTAGCCAATGGGCTGGTTCCATTGGCTACTTAGAACAGAAATATAAAATACCACACATACTTCCTTTGAGGTTTGTTGCTATAACATTGAAAAATATTGACCTCAATGTCAAGGAAAAATACTTTTTATACGAGAGATTTGTCTGTGGGTGATATATTGTTACAAAATGTTCTGTAAAATCTATTTCTTTAAGCTTACAGTGTAAGCTTCAGAATAGCTTGCAATTATACTTTTTGCACTTTAGGACAAACTTGTGATTTTTCCATGAAAAAAGGATTATAGGAAATCATGTTACCTTTTTTTGCTAGCTTCCTACAAGGCCAACATTTTGAAAGAAAATGGATGCCTGTTATTCATTAGGCTACATTATTTTCAACATAAACTAAATATGATAAAATTGTGGCCATATTTCCTTTATAAGAAAAGAAGGAAAGATCTGCAGTCTCTGATTCCATATGAAGATCTAGTTGCTAGCTGATTTGTCTGTGTTGATGAGAAAGGAAAGATTGGCTTTTTATTTAAGTTCAATATCCCTGTGGTGCCTAAAAGTCCCGATCCCAGTGTTCAGTCTGTCATTATCCATTTACGTATCAACCAATCTCACTTTGCTCTAAGATATTAATAGAATTGCTTATGTCATAATTTCATTTGAGTTCAATAGTTTAAGCTTTCTCATCAGAAGTGTCACTGTCATCTAAATAATTTCGAAACTATCTAAGTGTATATGGTTTCATGTTTTCAGGTCTAAAATTAAGTAAAGTGGTATGGACTCTGCCCTCTTTATAATCTTAGGAAAAATCAATTAAGGCAAACTTGCAGACCTCCATCTGAGATTTTTTTGCGTGTGTCTGAGGCTTTCTTGTGATTTTTTCTTGAGCCCCTTTCCAAGTCTCTATCTCCAAATATATTGCCTTTAGTTGGAAGAGTAGAAGGTTGGTAGCAGTGTGCTTGTGTGTGTGTGTGTGTGTGTGTGTATGCATGCACACATAAAGTCATGGGTATATATCTTAATTAGGTGGAAACATTTTATTAGGCCATACTCGTGGCATGACTGACTCAAGCAAAAAGAAGGTAGAAACAGTTTCACAATTTTCCAACTCTAATATACCTCTAAACTCAATGCTTTGCCCAGTACACCTCTCCTGACCAGAGAGAAGTTGAGAACACAGAAAGATTCCTTTTCCCAATGTCACCCTTTTGCTTCCGGACCAGCCTGATATTAATTTAATCCAGTTGCTTCTACGTAGGAGGCAGCCATTCCTCTTCCTCCACAGCACGGAAACGTAGATCACAAGACACCAGTGATTTCTATAATGCTGGATCAAACAGGGAAAACCTGAGGAGGGTCTGAGGGGACACAGGAGGATTTCTGCTCCTTATCTCCATGTCTTCCCAAACACAGCCACCTCCAGACTGTGCATATTATTAATGGCTGTCATTTTTTTTTTTTGAACAAATCACCTCCACGCAGTTTGCACTCGAGGGTGCTGGAGAGTGTCCTGCCTATCTCTGTACATTAAATAACCTCATTGTGGTGCTGAGCCTGGCCATGTCTCTCCCTTTCTCTGTGGCAGGTGTATTTATCATTTTCCCCACTCTGACATTCCTAGCTCCAGCTGCCAGACCAGGCCTGGCGCCTTTCTCTCTGTAGATTAGTTTGCATTCTACAGGATTAAAAAGGTTTAGAGAGCAACTGGGAGTTGGCAGGAAGAGCCTGAGTTGTTTAGAAATGTCAGAAAAGTGTCAAGACTGCCAGTTTTCTGGGGGCTAGGATGGGGGGAGGAACAGAAGCACTTTTCAATCAGATTCTAGCAGACAAAACACCGCGAGAAAGAGGCAGGGAGGATCCCTAAGATAATAAGAAATTGTTGTGTTCTGAGGAGAGTTGGAAGAGAAAAGAGGGGAGGATGGTGAAAGGGACAAACCTGCTTTTCCATCAGGCAATTGAAAGTTGAAAATCAGACAGCCCAGTACATCACACCGCAGTGTCACTCTTCAGTGTTAGTCAACCTTGCAGAAAGCAGCCAAGGGGGAGAAGACAAAGCAAGAGATGGAATGCGCTGAAAACACACATGTGACTAATGCATTTAGCAGCATCTCACTTTCTCATTTCATTTTCTGCTTATGTTCGGATTTCTTTGATTATTTGCGGAGGAGGGGGCCCTTGTCTTTGATGTGTTTCCTTGGAGAGAGGGAATACTTCCCAGGGCTCAGAAAGAAGCCTTGATGTCCCAAACGTTCTGTGCAGGTGACAAAGGAAATGTATGAGTTATATTTTTTAATGCTGCATCTATCATATCCACAGCCACAACTGCTGAGAACAAAGAGGAATTGTATCTGAAAACCTAAAAGCTAGATTAAGCAAGAAAAATGAATCAGAGGGGGCTATTACTGCACTGTATATATGGATAGATGGGCTACACCATCCTGCCAATGTTTTGTGCCTTCACTGGGGGATATATTCTGAGCAGCCTTGGAAAGAGTATGACTCAGTGCACCAAGAAAAAGGACTGAGACTTGAGAAACTTGGTAAAGAATTTCCTTGGGTTTGGCTGAATTTGAAGTAAAACTTTGAAGTTATTTGGCAGACCTCCACAGAAGTGATTTCCACCATGCCATGTGCCAGCTTATATCGTACTTTGGGACCTTCCTAGGTAGAGAAGGAAGAAGGGCAGATAAGACCAAAGTTTTCGACTCTTTCTTCATGGTATGAAGTGTGGGAACAGTCTTAAATTAGGAACCAGAAAGAAGAGTTTTAGTTAACCTCTTGGGCTTTTTTCTTCATTTTTAATATGGGTAGTGTTTGGACCATATGATTTTTAAGGTTCCTTCTAAAATAAAATCCCATAATTCACTTATGAAACTCACACTCCTGGCCTTAACAGCTGGACTAGGCTAGTGAACTCTGCCCTGGCCCAGTTGTTCTTTGTTCCCATGTCCTATTTAGGTGTTATTAAGGAAGAGGTAAAATCATCGTCCCTGCCATGATTAGTTCTTAACCAGACATTGAGAATTCAGGGGCTGATGTCAGGGGCATCTAAACAAATAGAGCCAATCAACAGGATACTTGCTTTTGGCCAAAGTGTTGTTTTCAAGTGCAGCGAAGTCAGTTAATCACTTCTCCTAATGGAGAGAAGACACCTAAGGGGATGCAGGCATGTCCTCTATCTCAGAGAAAGAAGTGGATCTTGTCCTCTCAGGATAAATCCCTACTCTTATTAAGTTCTTTACCTCCTTACATGTATGAAGCCTCATTCCACCAATGTATCCCCATTCTCTTCTTCTCCACAGGATTCCGCTCCTTGGTCTACATGCCTGCCTGAGTCTCCCTTGGCTACACCTTCACCCAGATAGCTCTACCCAGATTTCTCCATCTTATATTGTTCTTTTCATTTATGCATCAACATGTTAGGAACAAGACATAGGACAGGGCAGCAAAGGTCCTTGTCCTCATGCAATTTAATTTCTAGTATGCCGCAGGAGCGGGGAGGGGATTTCAGGGGGAGAATGATAAACATGTACATAAACAGGAGACTTTACCATGATGATAAGTACTTTAAAGACAAAGTTAGGTGATATAAAAGAGAGTGAATGAGAGGTAGGCCAGGAGACTATCTGAGATTATGACGTAAAGAAGATCTTTCTGAGAAAATGGCATTTGAACTGAAACTAGAAATTACAGGAAAGATACAGTCTCATAAAGATCCATGACAAAGCATTCAAGGCAAAGGGAGTATAAAGTGACAGACCCACAAAGCCAGCAGGAGCGTGGTACCAAGAAGACAATAAAGGCCAGTGTGGCTCCGTCACAGTGAGCAATAGGGAGTGTGGTAGGAGACAAAAACAGAGATAGACAGGGCTGTATCACAAGAGACTGAGGGCCTGAGGTTGTGGTTAAGATTTGGTGGCTGATGTTGGAGCAGGAGGTGACACAATCTGATTTATATTTTAAAAATCATCCTTGCTGCTGTGTGGTGAACTGATTGTGGAGAAGCGAGAGTAGAGGCAAGAAGTTCAGTTAGGAGGCTACTTCAGTAGTTCAGGTGAGACATAGTGGTGGCCTGGACCTAGACCATAATGGTGGCATGGAGAAGGACAGAAGGAGACATATTCAAGACATAATTCTGAGACTAAGTCAACAGTTTTGGGGGACAGATTGAACGTGTCAAGTAAAAGAGGAAAGAGTGCTAAGAATGACTTCCAGATCTCTGGCTTGAGTAGCTGAGTATGTAGAGGTGACAATGACTGAGATGGGGAAAGCTGAGAGAGGAAGAGGTTTGAGTGTTAAGGAAGGATTTGTTTTTAGCCACCTTCTGTACATTGTATCCATTTCAAATAAATATTATGATTTCTATTGGGGGCAAGAAGAAACACCTCACCTTTCCTGTTTCCGTGTGGTGGGACTTCCAATTAGACTGATACTATTGACTTCTCTCTGCCCCTAACTCATACCTCCCTCGGAGGAGAACTGAATTATTTGATTAGTACATTTATGAGCAAAAATGGAGAATGCTTGGTTCTGCCCTTTCCATCTTCTTTTCTCCTTGAGATTTGCCTTCACTTGTGTTCATAGGCGGGAATTTCTTGACCATTCACTTTCATTACTGCATTCATTCAATGAGCCATGTTGATTCTCTCTATTATAGTTCTCTTGTATCTCTTTTTATCTGTCATTCTCCAGGTACAAATTCTCAGGACTTACCAAACCTTGACTGCCAACCTACAGCCTCTGTCATGTTCATGTTAAATGAACATTTTGTTTCAATAACTTTCAATGGTTTTTGTCTGAAAGAAAGATGTCAAACACCTTAGACCATTTACAATTTGGCCCCAGTTAATTCTTTTTCAATTCATAATCTAATAAAAAATGTCTCCATTTGTCAATACCACGTTACGCTATCCAGTCTCCGTGGATCATTCGTGCTATTCTCTTAGTCTAAGAGCTTCTGACATTCTGCAAGGCCTAATTCTTTCCATTCTGTAAGATCCAGCCTCAATGACACCAGTGAAATGAAATATTTTCCTATTGATATCCCTAGATGGAGATAATTTCTCTTTTCAAGTGTTGTATTAGAATATGATCTACATCCCAGTAAGTACACTGAGAATTTCGTAGAAAGTTTTGTGCCTATTTGCATCCTCCACTGACCTCCAACTCTACGTTTTAAATTGTACTTAACATGGTGCTTTGTAAGAGCAGATTCTCAAATAGCAATTGTCAGATTAAAAAGAATAGTCTAAGGGAATTTATGATGTTCTGAATCCTATGAACATCACGCAGGCACCAGTCATCTAGAGGAGAATGTGAGTGAATTAATAAGGAAGAAATGGAGAAAGAGACAGAGGCCAAGAAAAACATTTCTCTGTGGTATGTTTCTTACCTTCTCTAGAACTTCCAGCAAAGTCTCAAGGGATTCCCCACAGCACATTTTAAGCTACCTTTTGTGGATTAAAGTCATAGATGCTAGACACGCCCCCCCCCCCCCCCCGCAACCCATTCTGCTAATTACCTGGCCCTTACCTGAGTGGTATCAGGTAACTGGCATTCTTGAATGCATAAAACACTGGTGGGTTTTGTTATTGTTTTATATAAATATGGAGCTTTCTGGTACTTACCCAAAGTTACTAATTCACTCCTGAATAGCACTGAGCACTATTTATATCAAGATAATGCTTTTTATTTTGTTCATGACGTTTCTGGAGGAACACAGAGCTCAGCACAAACAATGGTTCTGATACCATCAACAAGAAGAGTATTGAAATGCACTGCTCCTTGAAAACTGAAACTGGCAGCATTTTTTAATATAGTGACCCAGTGACTTGCTATCAATATCATATTATTACCATTATCAAACACTTTCAATTGCAGAATACCACCTGGAACTCACCATAACCTTTTAAGATAAGCAGGATGGATATTTAAATTCTCACTTGTACAGATGAAGTAACTGAGGGTCGGAAGGAGGAACTGTCCCAAAGCCATGATGTTAGCAAATGGTGCAGTGAGAACTTGAATCACCATGTGTGAGTCTTACACAAATGCTCTCTCACTGCATTGTGCAGCGGATTTACAAACTAGCATTTGGTAATATCACAGACTAAGTTAATCGGACTAGGAAAATTAGCACAGGTTTACACACACACACACACACACCAACACAGACAATGCACATGTACACACACAGACACAATTTGTGGGACCAAAAAACTGCAATATTTTTCTTCTGGTCTTTCAATTTTTCTACATTTAATATTTATATTCATTTTTTTCTTTACACCATGCTAAAATTGAGGCAGCAGCTAAATGAAATCAAATATTGCCTATCTTACAGAATTTTCCATTTTTTATCTAGAAGCTTGGCATTAACTAGATCTAGCCAAATGCCATATATAATGGGGGAAAAAATCTTTTCAGAAATACCTTATCTCACTCATTTCTTTTTCATCTTTGTTTTTATCTGGGTCCAAAACTTTTAAATGCCAAGTTTGTGTATGTAGGAGGATTTCCAGTGGAAAACAGTTTGGGATTGAAGGTTTTCTATTATAGAATCAGCATTGATGCTCCAGGAATGGCAAGTTTGGGGACACAGGAATGACATGGGGAGCACCTTTGGCCATTTTGAGTCAGTACTCAGAATCCACCATGACTTCCGCCTGACCTGCTGCCCGTGCTCATCCTGTCCCAACCTCCTGGCATGTCTTTTCCCTAGCTACTGGTGTCATCCTAGCCTGTATTTTATGCACCAGATACCAGATCCAGTCAATAATGCAGATGCAGAGTCTGTACTAGTTTTCTAGGGCTGCCATAGCAAAGTTCTACAAAATGGGTGGCTTAAACAATACAAATTTATTGTCTCACAGTTCTGGAGCCTAGAAGTCAAGATCAAGATATCGGCAGTGTTGGTTCCTTCCGAGGGCAGTAAAAAAAGAATCTGTTCCAGGCCTGTCTCCTTGCCTAGCAGATGGCTACCTCCTCCCTATGTCTTCACATCATCTTCTCTCCGTTATCTTTTCAAATCATTGCCTTGTTCTCTGCTGCCCCAAGTTTTCTTTCTTTCTTTTTGTTTTCTTTATTTTAATGTCATTCCATGTATTCTTTATCCCTGCAACTTCTATGGGAGCTGGGACATAGTTTATTTTCTTCACTCCTGCATGATCCAACCTGGAAGAGTGCCCTCATGGAGAAGGGCGCAAAGGAATGTGTTAATGAATACCCGCAATGAAACTCTTAGGTAGGGGTCTTTGAAAGCTGAAATAGAATGCCTTTGGTGATATAACGTTGCCTAAATTTTTAATTGGGCATCCTAATTTGAAAGCCTCTCATCAGTTAAGAGCTCATCAGTATTACTTGTTTGAATATATATATATTTATATATTTATTTATATATGTAAGTATATATATAGACTCAAGGGTAAACCTTGCAAGAATATATGGGATTGTAGCAAGGATTGTGACTCTAGCCTGTTTTCTTTTAATTCATACCCTTGTCTTTAATTGTGATTTACTTTCAGTCAGAGCATTGATTTACCTTTTTGTAAGTCTTTTCTCACTTTGTTTTTCATAAGCCCTTTGTTGGCTTTCTAAAAATTATTGCCACTGAATTAGATTTTAATGGAGTTAATATATCAGTATGTTATTTAGGGTTTTAGTCTGTGATTAATCCAAGAGCAGCTGGGTGAGCGCCTTACCAGAGGGCTGTGTTTGCTCCAGGTTGTAGCATTAGTCACGTCAGAGACAAAAGGACAAATACAGAGCAGCAGGAAAAATGAGCTAGGAAACGGGAATCTGGGCTTTGACACTAGAGAACAAGGGTGGATTTTTTTCAGGGGAGCTCAGTTTGCAATTTGAGGGTGTCTGATGAAGCTTGTTGACCTTAATCCTGTGGGAACTAGGATTAAGGTGCTACTTATTTCAGATCCATGTTCAATGATAAATTAACAGATTCACCTTTATATTCAACTATATAATATGTTAAATCTAAACAAAGTGTAGACTGTTATGTTATGTGGACCTAAGACAAAGAGTTCTATTTGTGACTCTCTCTTCTTATCAGATGAAAAGGAGCTTAATCTTTACACCAGTCCTGTAAATAATATTCAGAACCAGTTAAATTTGATCCTTGATTTTCATGCATGTTATCACATATGCATTAACTTCCTGCCCCAATATCTGTGTGTCCCCTTTCACTAGGTAGTTCCCCTGCCCTCTATTTCTTTCCTGATTTGCAGGCAAAGAGGACACCAGCAGAAAATTTAGCTGAATTCCCCTCTCAAGCACAGACGGCTACAAAAACCTGAGAAGGGTTATACAGACAATCCCATTTACATTTTTCTGTCCAAAAGACGGCCTGAGAAGTTGGAGATTCTGCCAGTCTGGCTGTGATGTCAGCACGTCCTCCTAGACGCATTTTCTCTACCAAGAGCATGGCTGGCAAGGTACTTCCTCCTGCAGCATGTCTGGGCCCCTGTGAAACAACAGTGCTTTCTCTATTCAAGATACCTGGAGCTACAGGTCACTTTTGAAACCAGCAGAACCACCCTGCAGTTCTAGGTTACTTTCACATAGGTAATGACTTAAAATTCCTCTGAGCTTAGATTTTACACTTATGATTCCCCAAATTAGCTCTTGTTATCCCTGCAGATTTCTGCCATTTGAGCTTTTAGAATTGCAAGTTGCTAATATAACCAGGCCACCAAAGTCCTTAGTTTATAAGGTCACAAACTACTGCGGGAAGGGTGGGGGGATGTGTGTGTGTGTTCGTGGGGGTGGGGGAGTTACAGTTAGTGAAATGAAGAGTTGAAGAATTGTCCCATGTTGAGGAGAAGAATGGTGCTGGTTATCAGCTACAAAGGCACCAGCTAATACCGGATTGAATCTGTACCAGAACTGAACAAAACTTTGAAATGGGAGGAGAATTATGGAAGGTTATGGAAGGACAATGATTCTCTCCTCATCTTTTTGACTTTTTGTGCATACTCCTGTGCCATGTGAAGCACAAATAAATAAAACTATTTGGCCAGGGTTTCACGTACCAAGTCCCATGTTTTGCGGTTAGGTTTAACTTTTAGAATCCTGCACGATGAATCTTCACTAATGTCAAATATCTGTCAGCAACAAATATATTATGAACTGCTTATGAGCATGAATGACAAATATTTTTATTTCGTATAATCAGAGGGCTTGAAAGGAAACTAAGTTGCTGTCAAAACTATCTGTCTAGCCGTGTGCAAACGTGACCATTCTTACAGAAAGCTGTGGAAATATGAGTATCTGGACTGTTTTCAAAGGATGTGGACATTCCTCCCTTGTATAAATCATCCCTGCTGTTTAACCACCTCTACAGTTGGTACGTGCCTTCTCATAAAGAACTTGTTTTTAGAATTGACCAGAATTTTTCCATTTTGCTGGAAGAAATAGACTACTTTGTATTGTTTGACCACATACTAATGTTTTTGTAGCAAAGGAATTCATTACATGGTGAATGAACTAGTGTGGTGGATATTTCTCCCGATCAATGCTCGCTCCCCTCGCTCTAACCTCTGCAATTTCAAATAGGATTGTCTCACAGATAGTCCTTTTCTTCCCCTCTGGGTTACAGTACATCACACTAGATGGCAGTAATACCCCAGTTTGGGAGTCCATTGTACATCTCCCCTACCCCCAACACACAACCTGTACTTGTTCAAAATAATATGGAATAAAACATGCAAATAAAATCCGTTCATTTTGTGCAAGGTTCATTCAGAAAAGCTGATATACAATTAAAGCTGGTAAGGAAAAAAAATATGTTAAACGATATTGAAAACTCAGGCTTTGTGGGTTTTGGGGGGGAGGGTGTCGTCTGGTTTGTTTCTTTGTTTGTTACTCTTTTTCAGATATGGTTTAATTACAAAAGGTAATTTGTTGGCCCAAAAATCTAAGCTTAAGTGAAAAGGTAAGTGTATTTCTGAGAAAAGAAAGGAACTCAGCCATTCTAGTTGCTTATGTGTTTTCAAATCTTAGTCTTCTTCCAGCAGATTGGCTATGCTTTTATGCAACATTAACCTGGATTTTCTAGATGAAGATGGTCAGATGCAAGCTCAGAGCCCTATGGGTATTGCCCATTAACAGTGAGTAGGATGACTCGTAGGAAAATAAAACCCCCCCAAAAGCTCCTGATACAATGAGGACCCCTTTTCATTGTGTTTGTGTAAATCTGGAGCTCTGCTGAGGATTTGGAGGGAGACAAATTCAGTTTCTGTAAAATGTTCTCGGTCGGTTAATCCAGAGCCCCAGAATGCCCTACTAAGTGGGAATTGTCTGAGAAAAAGACACCAAAAATAGCTCTACTCTGATTGGCACTAATTTATTTTGCATGTAAAGTAGTAAAAAGGTAAAATGTTTTTATCAAAACAAACTAGTCAAACATTTAACTTGATGTTACAGCAATGTTATATTTTTCCTCTCACAATTCGCAGCCCTAGACTTTATATTGGAATTCACAGGCACTACGCTCTCATTTTAAAGGAAAGCATGTAATCACCTTTTAAAGGTTACTACACAGAAAACTGAAGCAGCATCATAAGAAGCAGTGTGAACTCACGAGCAAACACGAAGAATGTTACTCAGCCTGCATATGAAAATGCTTAATGCATTATTTATAGATATTGTTTCACCACAGAGATCAAGGTCGTGCATTGGACTCCCAGGCAATGGGTCAAGTCTTGAGAGACCATCCTGATAATCCCAGCTGACAGTTTCTTGGACACTGTTGGTGTACTTGAAGTAGATGTTTTTTCCAACTTGGAAGGAACAGTGAAAACTTTTTTTTTTTTAATTAGCCAGCTACTCATTTATCCAACTTGATCACAACTCATTTATTTTGATCAGAAACAGTACATGGAGTTCAGAGGTGTTGCTAGGTTCACATTCTATCTCCCTAAATTCTATGAATCATTCCACTAAGAGAAATATGCAATTAACCTTTCCTTCTAGCAACTGCTTATTGCCTTCTACCTTTTGCCAATGACGTTTCCACATATTCCAGTGTCCAGAGTAAAGCAGATGCTATAATAGTGTGACTCATAAGAAAATACTGGAATCCTAAGACATTTACTCTAGAATTTCCAATGGAAAATTATTTCTAAATGCTTCTCAAAATCAATATATATTCAATATTACAGCATTCCATGCCTTTAAGTTGTTATACTCACCGGGCCCCTTGGCTCTATGTGTGTCCCTTGGGTTCTCCTGTATTATACAGAAGATGTAGGCCTGATTGTTCAAGTAATCTTGGGACATGATATTGAGGTCTTGACCTCTTCTAGCATTAAACAGGCAGTGGCATATGGTGGGAGTTTCAGAGGGAGTGGGCCACCCCTGTGCAGGCAATAGGGGGGTGCATTGTCTACAGAGAATTTAAAGACAATACTAAACCTTACTAAAAATAGATCTGGCTTTTATTATCATCATGCACCAGCAATTCTAAACAATGTCAGTAAGAAAATAGTCCTCCACACCAAGAAAATCCTTCCTACTCCCTGGAGGGCTGTGGAAAAAGGGAAGGTTCTTGATGCCGTCATACTAGCTCAAAGAGGCTCTGTTTTCCACTTAGGCTTAAATGTAAAAAAACAAAAAAACAAAAGCACAAAGTTCTCTCATTCTGCCTTTAAAAATCTTTCCCAGTTCTAATCTCCTATAGTTCCTTTAATTTTGACTTGAAGTTTTCACATATTATTCTTGTGAGCACGGAGGATTTTGTGGCAATTAGCACTTTCCGTGAATACTGAGCATTTCTAGATTGATCTGGGCTTTCTTTGAAATCTTGGAGCCACATTTATTCCTTTCTACCTTTCCCCACATCCGGGATCAGTCGATCAGAAATCAATCAAAAGCAGAAATCCTTCGCATTAAGAAAATACTGTCAAATCAAAACATTCAGAAAGAAGCATCCCTGTTTAATAGGCAGTGGAATTCAGAATAATACAAGGTGGCAAAAGGAACTTCTGTGGGAGTACAGCTGGCAAGAACTTATCACCAAAGTGAATCAAGATAGCCCCTAAGTAAACATCTCAGGACATCTCTGTTTTGATTAAACACCTCTGCATCAAGATGTTTCTAGGCCAATCCAAAAGGTCAATGACTAAATTTATAGTAAAACCAATGTATGAATGGAAAGCAGTGTTATTACCATTTGTACACCCCGGAGAGGTATATAAATAGGATCCATGAATAGAAGCATAGATTTTGAAGTCAAGAAACCTAGGGTTTCAGTCCTGTCCTCAACACTTACTAAAAGTATGGCATTGCTTAAGTTTCTCTTTAAGATTTGGTTTTCTCATCTGCTAAATTGGTATAATAATAGCATATTATTGGATTGCCACTAGGTTTAAGTGATATGATGTAGGTAAAATGCTTACCTCAGTCCTTGGCACATAGAAAACTTTCAATTTTTCTTAGCTACTTTTTTCCATATGGAGTTCCACATGCACAGTGGATGATAGAATAATAATTCTCTTTGGCCTAGACCAGCTACCAGTTAAGTCACTAGTGGGTTCATCAGGTTTTAAGCAAATGATCACTCTAGCCCCTCATCTTATCTTTCTATATTGGTTCACACACATCAGTCCCAAATATTTAGTTCAGCTCTGGTTATTTAGAAAGTATCCCATGCCCTCTCACCAGTGTACAAATAATAACAATATTATGCTCCCATCATGGATGGCAAATTTCCACCAGAGAAAGAATAAGCAAGATCAGTATGGATTGAAATAAGAGAAATTTTTATGGGAGGGGAGCAACTTGAGGTCAGTCTCCTGGGAGAGTGTGGGTTTGAAGAGAGGAGAGCAGGAAGATGGTTCCACTCAGTTTTGGGGGGAAAGCATGAGCAAAGGAGTGGAGACAGGGAGAGAAAATGTGCACAAAATGAGGAGAGAAGCAGCATCTTTGGTGTGGGAAGATGTGTCATGAGTAAATCAGGTTGGGTAGGTAGGCAAGGCTGATCACAGAAACCCTTTAATGCTGGACAGAACTCTAAAGCAGGCAGCCACTTGGGATTTGAGATTCAGGTTTGGGGCTGAGATGCAGGGTGGGAGCTGGGTCTAAGGTTGGAGCTAGGAGTGCTAGTTAGGGTTTGAAACTGTAGCTATGGTTGGGGTAAGGTTTTACTGCCACTCATGTATAAAAGTGAGAATGTATACGTGTACGGATGCATAAATTTCAGAGGATCCGAACTCCTCCTTGAAGCTAATCAATGGATTTCTGTTTAAGAGCCTCTGTCTCTCTTTCTGCACACACACACACACACACACACATGAATACAGTATATGTTCACATATACATATAGTCAAAGCAGTGACTGGTACTATTATAGGAAATGCTGTCTGATACACTTGCTAAAGCAAATAATAAAAATAATAATTAACATTTATTCAACCCAGGCACTGTGCTTAACACTTCATATATGTTATATAATTTAATTCAAATCCACTGGAATGGAAGAGAGATATTATGGTTTGGGTGGAAAGGGGACTTGGATCAAGGAAACCAGCTAGCAATCTGCTGCCAAAATCCAAATTTGAACCAATGAGGCTCTGGAGTATGCTAAATAGAATTAAGAATGGAAAGGAAGGAGGAAAATGTGAAAATCCCTTCTATTAGAAAGGAAGAAATAATTTCACTTTGGAAGAAATCAGGTAGAAGAGATTTTAGAGAGGAAACGTTGGAAGATGTTTGTAAATTTAATAACTCAGGAGGCTATGGGAATAAGAGACACACTGACATGTTTGCAAACTGCAGTGTGCTTATAAATGCATTATATTATTATATTATTTTACCTATCCATGCAATTCTTCAAAAAGAATACTTGACTTCCTGCTACACATTATCCTCCGCTCTGTGGTCTGCCTTAAATAATATCCTTCCAGCCTTCTCTGACTTTGTCTTCTTCTTCTTTCCAAGCAGATGAGGGACAAAACACAGCTACAGACTGGCTTGCTTCAATGATATAAAACTCCATGACCATCACTTTTCCAGTCAGGACATGGTTACCCTAGCAACCAGCTTCTATGTTTTTTCATTTTCTCTCCCAAGAAGTACAAGTTAGTTTACATAGACAACTGAAGAAAACCTATTCACTATATTCTGCATTTTACCTTTTGGCTCTCCTAAAGATATCTTAGTATTTCTTTTTCTTAAATGGGTCAGGATCTTTTATGTTTTGCTGAGTATTTTAAGACACAATTTAAATGAAATAGACTAGGCGATGTCCTCATGAAAGCAAAACATTTGACTCTCTCATTTTTTTGAGGCTGACATTGTAATAGGTGGTTTGGTGAAATCAGGAACTATTAACAATGCCCTAGTGAACTTTAAGTCCAAACTGAGATAGTGAAATTATGATTTATTTTTCTCAAACCTTCCATTCTCTCTTCTTGTCATTCCTCAACTGGTATCCTCAGATAGAAATATCATGGTCATTTCTGCACTTCACAGAATAAGATTGACGTTAAGCTAAAGGAGATAGCGCATGTGTAGAATTCTGCTTTTCCTAATGTGATGATTTTTGTGGAGGAAAGCTAATTGTTATGGAGAGCCATCTATGTGTCAGGCATCATATGAAAGAATAGCCTTTTGGTACAAAAAAGATATCACTGACCCCTTTAGCCTTTTTTTCCTAAGTTTTTCCTTCAGTGCTAGTCCAATTCATATTTTAGAGCTACCAGTAGAAGAGTTTCAGAAGAGATGACTAGAAAAAATTCAAGACCACTACTTAATTGTCTTCTCATTAGTATCAAGTCAAATTTGAGCAGTTCTACACAAATGTGCTCTGCATATTTGAGCAATTCTTCTTCTACTTGAAGAATTTAAGTTTCCAGCGAAGGGGAATTTTAAACAATTTGAAATGACAAATTTATACTGGGGGATGATAAAATCTAGGCATCCATGTACACAGCATTTTTATTATAATTTGTTGACGGGTTATGGAAACTTAAATGTTCCAGAGATTCGGGAATTATCAAAGTTTTAGATCTTAGTTTAGAATTTCCTATATCTAATGAAAATAGGGGGATCAGGGTGGAGCTCATGAAGAAATGGAGAAGGTGATTTGAGAAGGAAATGAGGGAAAAGTCACGAGAACTTCTGAGGGAAGAAAATTCCAGCCAGAGGAAATCTCCAGAGAAAGGTCTCAAGAAAGAAATGTGTCTGAATGTTTGAAGAGCAAGGAGGTTAACATGGAGTCAATGATGCAAGAGTAATAAGTAATGAAGTCAGAGAGATATTAGGGCAAGGATGGGAGTGGGATAGTGGGTTGGTTTAGGTCATTGTGAGAAATTATTAGGATGTTGGCTTTTATTCTGTGGAAAACTGCTAAAAGCTGCTGCATATAAGTTACCAACATTATTCACATCCTTAGACTTATCTACAGCAGCTTTTTTTCATAAAGACCCAGATAATAAAAATTTACGCTTGCAGACCATATGGTATCTGTTGCAACTACTCAGCTCTGCTATTATAGTTCAGAAGCAGCCATCGGCAATATGTATAAAATGGGAGTGGTTGTGTCCCAATAAAACTTTATTTACAAAAATACACAAGCAGCCACAGGCTACAGTTTCTGACCTGTCATCTAGAGAGTTAGTCTGATGTGTTTATATTTCTTCCAGGGAAATGGAGGAGAAAATAACATTGATTGACTACTACGTCCCAGTATGTGTTCTAGGCATTATATATACACACCGTTATCTATCTCAATTCCTATTATTAGCTACTTATCCAAAACAGCTTTACCTCTCAAGAAAATAACTTCAATAGCTTCCTCCCTGATTCTGCTTTGCTTCTACACGTCCTCAATTCGTTCCGCCAAAGTGGTCTTTTAAAACACAATCAAGCCAAATATTTAAAGAAAGAATAACACCAATTCTATATAATCTCTTCCAGAAGATAGAAGAAAAGGGATCAGCTCCCAATTTATATTATAAGGTCAGCATTATCCTATCAAAACCAGACAAAGACAAAGCCTACTACAAAACAATATCCTTCATAAGCATAGACACAAAAATTATTAACAAAAATTAGCAAATTAAATCAAAAAATATATAAAAGATATGATGCCCTAATATCAAGTGGAATTCATTCCAGGAAGGCAAGAATGGATCAATATTTTAAAAGTCATTCAAAGTAATCTGCAAATTAAGATTCAAAAGAAACAAAAGCACATGATGATATCAATTGATGTAGAAAAAGCATTTGACAGAACTTAACTCCCATTCATGTACAATCTCTCAGTAAATTAGGAAAGGAAGGAAGCATCCTCAACATGATAAAAAAAAAAGTATCTACAAAAACATTACAGCTAACATCATACTTAATGGTAGAAAAATTAACGCTTTCTTCTTCAGATAGGGAAAAATGTCAAGAATGTCCATTTCCACCATTCATGTTCATGGAATACCAGCATGTACAATAAAGCAAGAAAAGAAAAGAAAATGCATACAGATCAGAAAGAAAGGAAAGATTTCTGTCACTATTTGAAGAAGATAATCATATTTCCATATTCTGGCAATAAACAACTATAAACTGATATTAAAAAATAAATATCACTTAGAATAGTTCCCCCAAAAGTGAAAAACTTAGGTATAAATCTAGTGAAACATGTATAGAATCCATAGAGTGAAAACTACACCATGATGATGAAAAAAATCAAAGACCTAAATAAATGGACAGACAGAACGTAGTCAGGAATTGGAATACTCAACATGATAAAGATGGCAGAACTCCCCAAATAGGTTTAACGCAATTGTTATCACAATCTCAACAGGATTTTTTGAAGATAGAGACAAGCTGATTCTAAAATGACTATGGACAGGCAAAAGAAATAGGATAGTTAAAACAAAAGGTGAATGACATTGGAGAAATCACAATACATAATCTGAAGACGTATTTTATGGCTACAGTAAGCAAAATGGTGTGGCACTAGCAGAGGAATAGACGTGAGGATCAATGGAACAGAACAAATGAATACAGATAGGCACAACTGATTTTTGTTATTTTTTTATTTTATTGAAATCACATTGGTTTATAACATGTAAATTTCAGGTGTACATCATTGTATGTTGACTTCTGTATTGACTGCATTGTGTTCACCCTCAAAAGTCTACTATCCCTACATCATCATACATACGTGCCCCTTTACTTCTTTTGCCTTCCCCCCACCCCCACTTCCACTCTGGCAAACACCAATCTGTTTCCTTTATCTATGTGTTTGTTTGTTTATCTTCCACTTATGAGTGAAATCGTACGGGATTTGTCTCTCTGTCTGACTTATTTCGCTTAGCATAATACTGTCAAGGTCCATCCATTTGTTGCAAATGACACAATTTCGTCTTTTTTATGGCCGAGTAGTATTATATATATCACATCTTCTTTATCCATTCATGCGTTGATGAACACTTAGGTTGCTTCCAAGTCTTGGCTATTGTGAATAATGCTGCAATGAACATAGGGGCACATGTATCTTTTCAAATTAGTGTTTTAATGTTCTTTGGCTAAATGTCCAGAAGTAGAAGCTGGATCATATAGTATTTCTATTTTTAATTTTTTTGAGAAACCTCCATACTGTTTTCCACAGGGGTTGCACCAGTTTGCATTTTCAGCAGCAGTGTATGAGGGTTTCCTTTTCTCCACATCCTCTCCAATGCCTATTATTTCTTGTCTTTTTAATAATAGCCATTGTGACAGGCATGAGGTGATATCTCATTGTAGTTGTGATTTGCATTACCTGATAGTGATGTCGAACATCTTTTCATGTGTATGTTGGCCATCTGCATATTCTCTCTGGTAAAATGTCTGCTCGGATCCTTTTCCCATTTTTTTGATTGGGTTGTTCACTTCTTTGTTGTTGAGTTGTATGAGTTATTTTTATATTTTGGAAATTAACCTCTTATCAGATATATAATTTGCATATTTTTTTTCCCAGTTGGTAGGTTGTCTTTTTGTCTTCATGAATTCCTTTGCCCTGCAGAAGCTTTTTAGTTCAATATAGTCCCTTTTGTTTATTTTTTATTTTTTTCCCAACTGATTTTTCAACAAAGGAAAGACTGATCTTCCCTGTCTTCTTTATGATGGTTAATTGAATCTTCATCCCTTTAGTTAGTTGTAGTCTAAGTGTGTGACATTAAGCTTTTGATTCCCCAGGCATCCATTTCAAAAGACATCTACCTTGAATAAACATACTTCCAGCTGTATGACACAGTCTAATAAAACAACCAAATAGGCTGCCCTAGCCATGAAGTTCCTCTTTTAGAAAACCCTAGATGACCTAAGTAACCGACTGGTTGAGTGACCCTGACTCCACTCTCCCATGCCCTAATTTTAGATCTTATGCTTCCAATTAGCCAATAATGAGTGACCCCAGAAACCCCAGACTTCCCACCCTCACACCCTAATAAATGCAGAGCCCCAGGTTCTCCCTCTATCTCTTTCTCTCTCTCTCCCCATGAGATCACTGTGTGGCCCTCAGGCATGCAGTGCACCCTCCAGGATTTGTGAGTAATAAATCTTGGTTCTCAAAGTTCCCTGATGGTTTTCTGCTGAAGTGCATACTGTGATCATAATAAGAACCACAAAGTCAAAAAGAAGGGCAATATATGATAAAAGGGACACTTCACCAAGAAGACACATCACTTACAAATATCTATGCACCCAACATAGGACCACCAAAGTACATAAAACAACTGCTAAAAAACCTAAAAGGAGATATTAACAACAACACAATAATAGGAGATCTTACCCCACTTACATGAATGGATAGATCATACAGATAAAAAGTCAATAAGGAAATAATGTACTTAAATGAAAATCTAGACAAGATGGACTTAATAGATATACACAGAGCACTCCACCCAAAAACAGCAGAGTACACATTCTTCTCAAGTGTGCATGAAGCATTCTCAAGGATAGACCATATATTAGGAAACAAGGCAAACCTCTATAAATTTAAGAAGATTGAAATCATTACAAGCATCTTTTCTGATCATAATGCTATCAAACTAGAAATCAACTGCAAGAAAAAAAAGTGGGAAAGGGACAAAGATGTGGAGACTAAACAACGTGCTACTGAACAACGAATGGATCATTGATGAAATTAAAGGAGAAATCAAAAGCTATCTGGACACAAATGAAAAGGAAAATATACCATACCAACCCATATGGGATGCAGCAAAAGCAGTCGGGAGAGGGAAATTCATAGCAATACAAGAAAAATCCCAAACAAATAACCTTAAACTACACCTAACAGAACAACTACAGCAAAGTGGCAGGGTATCAAATCAACTTACAAAAATCAGTTGCAATCTATACACTAATGATGAACTAACAGAAAGAGAACTCAAAAAGACAATCCCATTTACAACTGCAACAAAAAGCATAAAATATCGGGGAATGAATTTAACCAGGGAGGTGAAAGACCTATACAATGAAAACTATAAGACACTATTGAAAGAAATTGATGAAGACATAAAGAAATGGAAAAATATTCCATGGATTCCAATCCATGCACATGGATTGGAAGAATAAACATAGTTAAAATGTCCATACTACCTAAAGCAATCTACAGAATCCCCTTGTCATTCATTTTGGAAATAGAACAAAAATACTGAAATTCATATGGGCCAACAAAAGTCCCCGAATAGCTAAAGCAATCCTGAAAAAAAAGAACAAAGCTGGAGGCATCACAATCCCTGATTTCAAAATATACTATAGAACTATAGCAATCAAAACAGCATGGTACTGGTACAAAAAGAGACACACAGATCAATGGAACAGAATTGAAAGCCCAGAAATAAAACCACACACCTATAGAGATGTAATCTTTGACAAAGGAGTGAAGAACATACAATGGAGAAAGGGAAGTCTGTTCAATAAAGGGTGCTGGGAAAACTGGACAGCCACATGCAAAAGAATGAAAGTAGACCATCTTCTATTGCCATAGACAAAAATCAACTCAAAATGGATTAAGGACCTGAAAGTGAGACCTGAAACTATAAAACTCCTGGGAGAAAATATAGGCAGCACACTAATTGACATCAGTCATAAAGGGATCGTTTTGGATTCTATGTCTATTCAGACAAGGGGAAAAAAAGAAAAAATAAGCAAGTGGGACTTCGTCAGACTACAGAGCTTCTACAAGGCAAATGAAACCAGGATCAAAATGAATAGAAAACCCACCAGCTGGGAGAAAATATTCACAAATGGTATATCTGACGAGGGATTAATCTCCATAATATATAAAGAACTCACACAACTGAGCAACAAAAAAACAAACAACCTGATCAAAACATGGGCTGAGGATATAAACAGACATTTTTCCAAGGAAAATATACAGATGGCCAACCGACACATGAAAAGATGTTCAACATCATTGATCATCAGGGAAATTCAAATCAAAACTATGCTAAGATATCACCTTATACCTGTTAGAATGGCTATAATCACCAAGACAAAAAACAAAAAAAATGTTAGAGAGGTTATGGAGAAACGGGAACCCTCCTTCATTGCTGGTGGGAATGTAAACTGGTGCAACCTCTATGGAAAACAGTATGGAGAGTCCTCAAAAAATTAAAAATAGAAATACCTTATGATCCAGCAATCCCACTCTTGGGCATCTACCCAATGGACATGAAATCAACCATCACAAGAGGCTTATGCACCCCTATGTTCATTGCAGCATTATTCACTATAGCGAAGAAGTGGAAGCAACCCAAGTGTCCCTCAACTGATGATTGGATGAAGAAGATGTGGTATATATATACAATGGAATACTACTCAGCCATAAAGACACAATTGTCCCATTTGCAACAACATGGTTGGACCTAGAGGGTATTATGTCAAGTGAAATAAGCCAGAGAGAGAAGGACAAACACTGCATGATTTCACTCATATATGGAATATAAACAAACACACAGACAGAGAGGACTGGCTGGTGGCTACCAAGGGGAAGGGGGTTGGAGGGTGGGCACAAGGGGTGAAGGGATGCATCCATATGGTGACAGACAAATAATAATCTACAACTAAAACCCCACAACGTTATAAACTATTAAGACATCAATACAAATTAAAATAAAATAAAAAAGAACCACAGGGTCTAGCCCTGGTAGGGGAAATGTCTGCTGGGGCTCACTAAGAGTAATACAGCCTGGGCGAGTCCCTCAGGCTTTCCTAGCTGAGAGCATTACCATTAATAGGCTGGGACTGACACAACTTTGGTCAAGCCCCAAACCAGAGTCATCCTTGATTCTGCTCTTTCTGTCACACCTTTGCTTAGTGTATTAGAAAATCCTGTTAGATCTTTCTTCAGAGCATATCCAGAATATGACTACTTCTTACCTCCTCTGCTGTTATCACCACAGTCTGGACCACCATCATTTCTTATCTAAACTGTTGCAACAGACATTTAACCGGTCTCAATATTTCTACACTTTCCTGCTCTATAGTCTGTTACTTATACAGTTGCCAAAGAAGTTATTTTGAAAGTTAAGACAGATCATACCAATCCTTGACTCAGTCTTCAAATAGCTTCCCATCTCACTGAGAGTGTAATCCAAAGTCATGACCATGGGGTTAAAATCCTGCATGATCTGATCTGCCCTCCACCATCACCTTGCTCTCAAATCCTTTCTCTCTCCTCCTCTCATTGACTCTTCTGCAGTCTCATCGGCTTCCTTGATGTTTCTGGAACATGCCAAATATACACTACCATTATAGTGTTTGCACTTGCTGTTTCTTGTGCCAGAAATCGTCTTTTCCTAGAGCTCAAAAACATTCACTCCCTCACTTCCTTCAGGTCTCTGCTAATATGGCATCCTATCAGAGAGACCTTCCCTGACCACCCTATATAAAACCAGTCTGCCCATGCCAGACATCCCCACCTTCCCCTATCTGTTGCATATTTTTGTTTCTTTTTGGTATGTACAACTTACTAATGGATTGTGTATTTTTTCTTTATTAAACTATTCCATAAGATGAATTTAATTTTCATGAGGGCAGAGATTTTGTCTGTTTTGCTTTTTGCCATATCTCCAAAATCTAGAATAGTCCTTGCCATATCATAGGTACCCAATACATAAATATTTAATGAATAAATTTAATAAAGTTACAGTTATGATGTCCAAATCAGAATCTGTGACTATACTTGACAAATCAACAAAGCTCTGCCTTTTATGAATATAAATTTTGAAAGTGCTTTTAATAAATAATTTATGTTACAGGAAGTATTACTATTATTATTCATTTCATATTTTTAACATAAGCCAATATTTTTTTCCATTCCTCCACAATTCTTTCTAGCATAAATTCTTCATGCAACTCTATAATGCATTATTCATCATTTTATTTTCTATGACGTCATTATTACACTGAGAGTCTAGATTCAATGAGCAACAGGCTGCCTATTTCATCCTTAGTCCTTTGCCAAAATTTAATAAATGCCACCTCTAGGTGTGTGGTGATTTTTGCAATGTGTTCCAGCCAGCCAGTTTTAGTACAAATGTACTTAATTCAAAGAGAAATCAATGTTTGGGTTTTGTCCCCCATTCAAATGTCTTTATTGTAGCTTAGACTTATATGATCATTCATTTCCATTCTATAAAGAAGTTTGCAAATATTTACTAGCAAATATGTTTCCTTTTTAATAAATTCAAAGACAAATACAAAACTTAAAGTCATAATTGACAACTGTTACATTACATAGAACTTGTGTCAAGAGCCTTCAAAACAGAATGGAAGGCTTTGACTTTTGTGTGACAGATCAAAATGAAAAAGGGAATTGGAGAACCTAAATAAGATTATATAATATAAGAGACATGAGATCATTCTTCTCTACTCAATGATAATGAGACTACAATAGCACATAAAACAGGACAAAACAACAAACAAATGGGTAAGCATCCGTGATATACCTAATCCTATAGGAAATTACTATCAGCTAAAATGCTCTTAAGCAAAGAAACATAATGTTTACCCTTAAGTTGTCTACAATCTAGGTCATAGGAGAAGCCAAACCCACAACTCCCACCACATGACAACAAGTTCAAAGAGAGACAAATTATTACCGAGTTTTGGGTTCCAAAGCCTTTTAGGGGCATTGGGAACTTGCAGGGAATCCAGAGAAGAGCCACAGAGATGATTAAAGAGTGTAAAATGGGACCTTTGAGCATAGGTTAAAAGAATTGGGATTATTTAGTTTGGAAGCAAAGTGATTAAAAAGTGGTTTCATAATAGCTTTAAAAAAATACACAGTGTTAGCTAATTGATGGTGGTGACTAGCTATACTCCAGAATGAGAAGAAATGGACAAAATATACTACCAGAGAGATTTGAGTTAAACATATAGTAAGGGGGCATTTTCAGAGATTGAAGATAGAATGGATGGTCAAAGTATGATATTATGTTTTCTTTTTGGTTTATTTAATCTTTAAAAATAGAAGAGAGATTTATAGAGCTGGCATGCAAAGGCAGAGACTGAAAGTAAGTCATTTTTAAAGGCTATAGCACTGGATGACTTCTCAAAATATCTTCTGGGTATGTGACTCTGGGACCTTATGCAGTATATGCCAAGTTTTACAATAGACTTAGTGTCAATTCAGAGTAGGACTTCCCGCACATTTTCCTCTCATCCTTAATTTTTATATAACATTAATTATCTCTGCAGATTGAAATTTTAAATGCTTGGTATTTTGTATCCACTTATAATCAGACACACCGAAATATCACAAAGGAATGCATTATTTGTTGTCCTTAGGAAGTGTTTCACAGTTCATTGGTAGGTGATGTATAGTCTTCTGGAATACGAAGGCAGGTTGGCAATAAAAATTACTTACACAGGGATTACTATTTATCCTGCATTTAGTGTCTCCAAATAGTTTTTGTGGAAAAAAAACCTGAAGTAATCAGGCTGAGTTTCACTTTTTTACTTATTAAAGAGTAGTTAAAATAAAAGGAATGGTTAATGTAATGATTATGAAAATAAATATTTTTCTAGTCCAAAGGCAATAATTCAGTTGAAAAGCTCATAAAATGGGATACTCTGACACAATTCATCTCTCTCAAAGCTTGGATAATGTTTGATTTCTTCCAAACCAAATTTTAAACAGCCTAAGCAAACCCAAATTTATTTGAAAACCCCACTCTCGTTGTTTGCTTTTTCAGTGGGTTTTCTTCTTGGCAACAAAGAGCCTGAAGTCTTAATAAAGTTGGGAACTTACTTAAAGGCAGTGATGAAGAAGCTGGCCAATGCTTACATAAACTGCTTGCCAAGAAATTGTAGAACAATTGCTTTTTAAGTATTGTTCCATTTAAGAGGTGGAATTAAACTTCTATGGAGCAAAACTGCCATATATGCCTTATCATTGGAGTATACTTTGCACAATCTTAAACGAAATTAGGTTTCTCACTAATGAAGCAAATAAATCTGAATTTATTTCCTGAAAAGGCAAGATATGGATTCCAATAATAGTGTTTTAAAGTACACTCTTGTGTACTTACCTACATTACATTATTTCAAAGTAATAGAAATCTTGGCCATCAAACGTTATCTTCATTAATTTCACACTGTGCACATGTAAATAAATAGCTAAGCTCAGCACAGACTTTCTACGTCTTTGAACCCTATCCATTTACCTATTATTTTAGCTTCATTTACAGTGATGTTAGAACCAGCTATTTGACCACCTTTTTGGTGCATGAATCAACGCATGTGAGAGATAAAATTGTTTTTCATTGCATGAGATTGCTTATATTTAAGCTGAAAAATAATTTTTAAAAAGAAGGAAGGAAAGAAAATGAAGCACCATTACTCTACCTTTACCCACCTCATATTCAGATATCCTACATTTGGATTTAAAGAATAAGAAAAAGGCCACCCAAAGTTAGGGAAAATTAGGTCATCACGGTGGTGATGGGATAGATGGTACTCTGAAGAGGAAAGTTTAACTGACTTCTATACTTCTGTTTATACCTTTTTCTGTAGTATCCTGTTGCCAAATTGCAAAGAGAAAATTTCTAAGAAAATTGGGAGTTTTGTTCAACAATACAGATCAATACTGGAGAAGTGCTATAGTTCCTGATTGAAACATCTGCAATGAGAGTAAATCATTTAAAGAAATTACTCCACATTAGCTGGGATACAAAAAAAGGTCATCTGGGTAAAATTATGATCACCAGCTTTTTACCTCTGAAGTTTTCAGAGATATGCTCTCCCACTAAGGCTCCATTTAGGCAGAAATTAAATTTCCACCCTTATCAGCTGTGCAGGCTTCCGTGGAGTCATGCCACAGAGCTTAATCCAGACAGCAGTGTTTTGTCATCCACAAATCTCTTCTATTCTAATTTTTGGGTGTGTTTAGAAATATGAATGTGGTATTTTCATAGGCCAAGCTGCAAACTGGAGGCATACCATGATGCAGAAAATATGAGCTCATAGTGGGGAAAAAGAGCTTAGGTATTTCACTCTAAATTGACAAATAGAATGTTTCTAATCTCAGACGAACTCTTTGGTTCACTACTAAATTGGTATTTAAAATGTATTACTGAGAAAATAGACCCAAAGTGAGATTCTTTAGAGAATAGAATTTCAGAATATTTTCTATTATTCACAGTAAGAATTAGTTAGCACCACTGAATTAAATGCAATGCTGAATGAATTAAATAAAAAAGCCTCTATCCTTGGAAAACTTATGATGAAGGACATTGATGCAGAAAGAAACATGAAGGATAGAATGTCACTTGTTATGTAGATACCCAAGGGAGAGAGCAAGTTGTAGCAATGTGTTTAGATAGCAGATTTCCTGGGAAATTGCCAAATATCTTCTTGATAAGGTTTGATTTGGAGGTAATTCAGGTGCACAGGATAGGAATTAAATGCACAGAGGAGAGTGGAGCATTGCAGGATTATGGTGGAAACAAAAGGGAAGCTCGGAAGATATAGTGTTGCAATGACAGGAAAATGAGTGAAAGGGAAGGGAATGGATGTGCACATGAAAGACAAAGGCATCAAGCCTTCTCCACTGCTCTCTTAAAGTAATGCTCTAAGGAGAAGTACAAGGTGGTCTTAGATATCTGCTGTCATTAAAGTCACTTGGGTAGAAAGTAACTTTTAACCATCATTATCTCCTGGCTGCTTTTGATTTCTCAATATACTTGGCCTTAGCACGTTACAATATCAAGAATCTTTTCAGAAGAGCAGTGTTTGTAAGCGTCCAAGGAAGTATGTGTGAGATATACACACACACACACAGTCTATAGTCTGAGTCTCTTTTAAGTCTATGTCACCTTTAACCTCTATTTTTTATTTTCTTTGAAGTAGCCATGTTACTTATTTTATTGTTGTATGCAAATTGAGTTATGAAGATGTAATAATATATTTATAAGGATAGTGTGAGTAGAGTACAGTTGTATATAAAAATCTTGGAAATAATTTCTTTGGGCATATGGCAGCTATAACATACCAAAACGTTTCAAATGCACTTACTTTATTTTTAAAGATAGTCCATTATATTATATTAAATTCCTTAGGTAAGTTTATAAAACTATTCATAATGAAATGGCTAGCCCTTAAAATAAAATAAATGTATTATAGTCGCTATTGATGGGTTGCAATGATTTAATAAGCTGTGTCTATTTAATATTTTCTGTATCTATTTAATATTATTTATTACTATTCATTGTAGGAATTTAGAAATAGAAATAAATCATTGGGGCAACTTGTCCTTTTCTGCTTTTTCTATACCTAATAAATGTGTTTTTTCCATCATTGGTTTCAGAAACTCAGATGTTGGTTCATCTATCATATCCTGTGGGAAAGTAGTCCATACACTGATAGTTCTCAATGTTTAGATATTTTCTTTTCTAATAACATTAGAAATTAGTCCTTAATGTATACAACAAAATATGTTGGCTGAAGTTGGTATAGAATATTTTCTAGGGGAATAAATGCATAGTACGTTTTCAGATTTATAAGATATTTCTAAATGCTTGCAAAATCCATAGCAATATGATTTAAATTGTTTCATTAACATGTCATCTCATTGAGAATTAGATCCTTAAACCTCAATTTTATTGTTGCATATATATACTTTTACCATATCTCCTATCAGTCACCTGGTGAGGTATAAATAGAAAAGAGCCCTTCAGGGACCCTCCATCATTCTTCCTTCTTGTTTCTTTGATTGCACATGTAGTGCTTTTAGATGAAGATATTTTCTATTTTTTTCCCATGAGGTTGTATGTATTTATTTATATTTGTCTTATCTGTGACATCAAACATTAATCACTACAAGAGTCACCCTCTTCTGTCCAACAGCATAATTAGAGAAAATTTTCTTTTTCATATAAATGTAACTCACCTTAATAAAACCTAAATGGAAACAGGTACACTGAACCAAAAATGAATTTGGGACATTCAAGATGATTTATTGCCTTACATGCTGTTTTGCATTCTTTTTGGAAAGCAACCGTACTGTAGGGTTAAAAGTTTTGTATCTGCAGCTAGAGTCTCCGGGTTCAAATTCTATTCATATGTCCTTTGGAAATCTAAGTGTTATATGTCCATATTATTTTATCTGTAAAATGGAGCTAAAAAATTTGGTAGACCCTAGAGTTTTTATAAGTATTAAATGAGATAATGCATTTAGAATACTTATTAGAGCGTCTAGCTCATAGTTGGCATTCAATAAATATTAGTCATTGTTTTTATTTGAAAAATCAAGAAAGAATAATAAATTGCTAGTAATGGACTTGTGCCATGCAGCTCCCCTTCAAGGAAGGACTTGTGGTCCCCAATGCTGTATATGTGGTCAGACGGCTGCGTTGACTGGCAGTGCCTCCTGGGATTGCTTCAGCTGCAGAGAGATACCTCCTTCAAGATCACACCCTTTGGGGGAAGCCATGTGCATTGATGATCACTGGCTTAAAGGTGTAAAAGTCTATTCATTTGGGCACAAAGTGGGACACCTGTGGCAGGCCTTTTCAGCTCCAGAGTTCCCAATGGAGTGGCTGAGCCTGCCAAGTTCACCCTCTACTCTTGCCAGCTTTCTTTCATTTCCTTCTAGAGAGGTTGGGCTGATCTCATGGGCACTCCCTTACAGACGTCTTGAATACTAAACTGTGTCTCAGCGTCTTCTCTTCAGGGTCATTGCAAATGTTACTGCATTTATATGAAATGTTCTTCATCCTGTCACTATATGGTTAACTTCTACTCATCTTTCAGGCCTTTGCTCAATAGTCACTTCTGTGACCCATCTGGACTAGGTAAATCCCTATTATAAAATCTCTCATAGAAACAAATACCCTTTTTCCCCTCTAGCACTTATCACAGTTGGAATTTTGTAGGTATTTATGTGCTTATATGTCTCACACCATAAAATAGCTGAATAAAGACAGGGAACACATCTGTTTTTTCTTACCACTGGTATTAGCACAGTGTCTGTTATCTAATACATGCTCGATAAATATTTATTTGATAAATAAATAAATCAATGAACGACACTGTAAACTAGCCTGCTCCTCCATTCAGGTCCTTATATATTCAGATCTTGCCCTACCTTCTCGCAGGACTCCTTTGTTTCCTGGAGAGATCACATAACTGCCAAGCACCTCCTGGAATCTTCTTTTCTATAAATTGAATTAAATAAATGTTTTGCCACAGAACAAGTCATTAATGAGCACCTTGGAAAATGTCATATTCCACTGAACGATAATATCAGTTATAACATAATGCATACATTGTTTATAGTAATTTCTATAGAATTTGGGATATCAGGTCTTTTGATCAAGAATTCAACTTCATGGTATAAAACTATTTAAGAAACTCATCTCTTTAAGGTTACATGCCTTTCCAAGGAATCTAAGTGGAAGTGATACTGCATATAAGTATGCTGGGCTTTAAATGACACTTTTGGTTATAAAGTGTCTTTACTTTTTTTTAATCTTTTTGAATTAAATATCTGTTAGAAAAGCTAGTGTTTTTAAAAATCCACTTGCAAAGCAAGGCTGCATTTAGTGCTAGATATAGACTAAACGAAACTTTAATTTATAAAATCTAAATATATATAAAAGTATATGAACATATATATAAATATATATGAACATATATATATATACATAATAAAGGCATATAAAGTTTGCTATATGAAGGAATGAAAGAAGGCCAGTTTGTGAACCTCATAAGACAAAGGAGAAGAGTTGAGGATGAGGAAATATTTTTTTAAAAAACTATCCTGAGTTCAAACTGGAACACTGAATACTGTAAGGGAGGTGATTAAAAAAAATATATATATATATATGTATATGTGTATATTTTTTGGAATATAATTGGCTAATGAAAAACTAATCTTATACTGGTGGACATATAAAATAGTTCTAATCAGAGCGGCTGCAAAGATGGTGGCATAGGCGGCTCCTGAACTCCCCTCCTTCTATGGGGTCATTGAATATACAGCTACACATGAACAATTCCTCCTGAAAGAAATTGGAAACTAGCTAAGTGACTCCTACACATCAGGTGAACAAGAAATTACCCTGAAATGGGTAGGAAAGGCCAAGATACTGTCTCACCATAATTCCCACTCCTGACAAAACACCATACAATTGGGAAGGAACACCCAACTCCCAACTTCTTTCTTCCTAAGGAGCAAATGGCTTGGACCCCACATCTACTGCCCCAAATTTTAAGACTCTCACTTCAGGGACAAGCCCTCAAAACATCTAACTCTGAAAGCTAACAGGGTTTGCATCCCCTAAACCCATACGACTATAGCAAACAAAGAAGCAATTCTTAACAGGCACATAAGCACTCACCTCCACTATCTTCCCAGGACTCAGCACAGAGGGAGCAGGCAAAAACCACCAGTCTCTCAGCTTTGTCCTGAATGGGGCCTACCTTCATATTGTAAAAGCTGCTGCCTGAGGGCCAGGCTTCTAATTTAGCATGCACCTAGAGGCTGACTGCCATCCTCCTCAAAGACTAGGGAAGCCAGCAGACACCTCCCCTGCCGGTCCCTCCTATCTACCCCAGGTTGCCAGAATCTCCTTGAAATGAGCTTGTACACAGATCTACCCCCTAGCTTTTGTGGGTGCTGCTCAAGGGATGGGTCCACAGACCACCTGGTTCTGATAGCCAACAGGGCTTCTATTCAGGACTCCCACAGGATGAAGCAAACAAAGAAGCAGTTATTGACAAACTATGGGAAAGAGAAATTAAGAAAACAATTCCATTTACAACGCTATCAAAAACAATAAAATATTTAGGAATAAATTTAACAAAGGAGGTAAAAGATCTGTACACTGAAAATTATGAGAGATTGGAGAAAGAAATTGAAGAGAACACAGATAAATGGAAGGATACCCCATGCTTATGTATTGAAAGAATTAATATTGTTAAAATATCTATTCTACCCAAAGTGATCTACAGATTCAATCAATCCTTATCAAAATTTCAACGGCATTTTTCACAGAAATAGAACAAGCAATCCTGAATTTGTATGGAACCACAAAAGACTCCAAATAGCTAAGGCAATCTTGAGAAAGAAGAAGAATACTGGAGGCATCATACGTTCTGATTTCAAGCTGTATTGTAGAGCTCAACATTACCAATCAGGTAAATGCAGATCAAAACCACAATGAGATATCACTTCACATCTATGAGAATGGCTAACATCAAAAAGACAAGAAATACCCTGTGTTGGCAAAAAAGGGAACCCTGGTGCACTGTTGGTGGGAGAGTGTAAATTGGTGGAGCCATGACAGAAAGCAGTATGGAGGTTTCCTAAAAAATTAACACTAGAACTACCATATGATCCAGCAATCCCATCTCTGGGTATTTACCCTAAGGAAACAAAGTCACTATCTTGAAAAGATTTCTGCACTTCCATGTTCATTGCTGCATTATTTACAGTTGCCAAGACAAAGAAAAAAACCTAAGTGTCCATTGACAGGTAAATGGATTAAAAAATGTGATATATACATACACACACACACACACACATATACATGTACACACAAAAAAAATGTTATTCAGCCATTAGAAAGAAGGAAATCCTGCCATTTGCAATGACATGGATGGATCTTGAGGGAATTACGCTAAGTGAAATAAGTCAGATAGAGAAGTACAAATGCTATATGATATCACTTTTATGTACAATCTAAAAAAGATGAACTCATAGAAACAGAAGCTAGAATATTGATTACCAGGGACTGAGGGGTGAGAGAATTATGGAGGTGTTGGTAAAAAGGTATAAACTTCCAGTTATAAGATGAATAAGTTTTGGGGATTTAATGTATGTCATGGAGATTATAGTTAATAATACTGTATTATACACTTGAAGGTTGCTAATCAATACATTGTACTTCAAACTTACACAATGTTGTAGTTCAATTTATCTCAATAAAGTTGAAAAAAAAGAAAAAAATTTATCATCAAAAGCTATTTTCAGGAATAAAATCATTCCTAAAATATGTTAGAATTCGTGTATATTTAAAATATAATTTAAAAAGAAAAAACATTTTGTATCATTTGTGAAACTTAAAGTGACATGTGCATAATAATTATTTATGGTGCATATTCAAATTCTTTAATCCATTTCTTAGCCTTAGCTGTCTCTAATACTGTCAAGAGTATTTTAAAATGTTTTAAAAAATATGATGCTATTTTAATATTTTTCATAAAATCTTCTGCAATCTCTTTGAAAGTTGTATTTTCTAGTTGATAATAAAAAAAAGTATTGATACATTCAGTGGCTTTCTTTTGTAGACTATAATATTTCACTTGTGTTCCACAAGTTTTGTTATTTCATACCTTCATTATCATTCAGTTCAGCATATTTTAAATTTCCCTTGTGATTTATTTTTTATTTGTCTCACGGTTATTTGGAAGTATATTGCTTCCTTCTCTTTCTTTCCCAACATAGAGCCACTGGGGTCAAAAATTTGGGTGATAGGGGCAGGGCTTAGAGGTGACAGATGGAAGAGGTGACCAGAGTGGTTAAGTGATTGATTATATTGAGCAAATATGCTGGTTGAGCAAATAAGTTAGTATACTGAGAATAATGGAAGTCATTTTTCTGTCTGAGAAAGTATTTATAAACACAATAATTGGAAAAGCTACAAATAATCCATATATGATAGATTGGAATTGCAAATATTGTTATGAACTCAATTTTTAAAAAAATGCAAACAAACAGATGGATATAGAAATATGTTTGTTTATGTGTGTGCATATTCCCAGTTTTTCATTTCTATTCACCGAGATGCCGAGAAGTAGTGACACTCAAGTAGCAATGAACACACCAAGCCCTCGGAATTTGAATTCTAAATACCATTCTCCACTAAAAAAGAACAAGGACCCCTTTGAAAAATATCTAACTCTCGTGCTGGGAAAGGGAAAGTAGATGAGCTTGGAGTCTCTTTTTCTTCTCAAAAGTATGAAATTGCTCAAATAACAATGGAGATATATAAAAAGGACACAGGAGTCAACTTGAAGGGCCAAGTCTAGGAAATTTGAGAATCAAATAATAGGTTGATCCGATCAAATTTATTGAATGAAATATGAATCATACTTACACTTATTTTATCAACATCTGTAATTTCCTATTTTTGTTGTTGTTGTTGTTGACTATTCCAATTGGCATCCTCAAGGCTTCACATATATCATAGGCCTTTGTGAACTGTCTCCAGCTGCTTGTGTCTCAGTGAATATTTTTAAACAGCAAGAGCCCCACATGCTATCATTGACAGAGAGGTGTTATATTGAGTCAGAGATAGAGAGATGGGTTTCTCTGCTGGTTGTGTTACATATTAAATTAGAATTTCAAGTGAGAACTCTGTCTAGTGCCTGTGTATTCCACACATGACTAGATGGACATTGACAGAAACTAAAAGAACAAAATAGAGGTCTTCCAAACATCCTCATTTTTTCCCTAGGTTTTTAAAAATGCAACTACTAATAATGCTACTTTATTAAAATGCAGAAATCATGAAAAATTCTAAACCAGTTGAGATGCTGAGACAACAGGCACATACCAATACTATACTAGGTAATCAAGACATATGATCATCTACAAAGCAAAATAAACAGTCTATTATCTTAACTGCATTGCATCTTGAAAGGATTGCCCCAGTGCATTGTGGGGAATTGGATGCCATAGAAGAAGATACTGAGAAATCACACAGGAAATTATCATAATGTGCCAGACGACAGATGAACTATGTTGGTGGTAACAGGAATGGTGAAAAGTGGATGAGTTTCTATAGATACTTAGGAAATAAAATCAAAAGGATTTCGTTCCATATTGGTTTATGGAATAAGAGAGAAAGTTCCAATAATGACATCCATGTATACGGGTGGATGATTGTTTCATTCTCTGTCGGAGAATGAAAAGGTCCAGGATGGTAAGACGACTAACTTTGAGATAAGATGGCATTTACTCCTTCAAGAGATGTCAAATAGCTGAATATATGAGTCTGGAACGGATGATGATAGAATACTCTTCGGTTTTGAAACGAGAACTTAAAGTTCCATCTGATGAGTTGAATTTTCTCAGACAAAAATTTTAGTGATAATGGGTGGAGGTGGGGATAGAGAGAGAGAAGGAGAAAGACAGACAGAGACAGAGAGGCAGAGAGAGTTTAAGAGACTGAAATTAATCATTGTTAATGCCTTGAGTAGATGCATGGGTTGACCAAGGACATGGAAGGGGTTGTGGGGTGCCATTAGGGCACATGAGTTTTCTACACTGTGATGTAGTCACACTGAGCCAAGTGCTATGAGCATGGATTGCTGTAAAATTCAATCACTGTACATTGAATCTTGAAAAGAGGGGGGAAACTCTATGTTATTCATGGTCTTTGTCAATTATATTTTAAATTTATCATGTCATTTGTGGATCAAATTCACTTTTTGTTGATTAATGTTTGAAAAATACTTTATATACTTTGATGAACTGAGCTGAAAACAATTTCTAGTTTTCCTGTCACTGATTTGCATTGGCATTTTCTGGTTGTTGTTCTAGAGCAGACATTTTAAATTGTAATCAGAGTGAATGAACATTCAAGAGTAGGCTAAGAATCAGGGAGTGAATATCTGTGGTTCAAATTCAATCATATAACCAGTTTGTGCCTCCTTTTTCCTAGCCCTTGAATTCTAGAAGAGAGTGGGTAACGAGATTGTTTTCTAAATCCCTAGATCCATTTGTAACATGAGTGAAGAAAAATAATTGTTGGCTACAAGCCTTTATTCTTGCATTTAAATATGCTTTGTGCTTTATTATAAGTGAATTTTGGGTCCATAGTTATCAAAGTGATGTTCATAGAAAATAATGTTCTAATATGTCTAGAGTTTGTGCATGTTATTTCACCAGAACTAATGCCTATGGATTATTGTGTTCATTTTTCAGAGGTCATCCTCATTGTATAACGCCTCTTACATTTAAAATGAGAACTAAGAAGGATCACAGTTAATCAGTTAACATGGACGGAATTTGTGTGTCTGAAAAAGAGTGAGCTTATTGGTAACTTGAGACAAAACTGACCCAACTTTTAATCCCATAAGTCATTCCTTAAATGCTAAACCATAGTTTAGAAACAGTTGGCCTGAACACCTTCCAGTTTCAGATAGAAGCTGTATGGGAAGTAAGGCTTCCCGCCCGTGAAATGCCCTTTAATTCACAGTTCTTAAAAACTTTGATCCTACCTTTTTTTTAACCTACCTATTAGTTTGATGGGAAACTGCAGGATGCTTTTCTGTGCGTGTTGTGTCCCAATCATCTGCCTATCCCAAACCAATGTGGCCAAGTAAATGGAAGTGGGGGGCAGGGGTAACGTTATTCTGTCTCTAAACTCTGCCCAGACCACTGGCAATGAAGGAAAAAAATATTATTTTTTGAAAATCAATTTAGAGAAGGTTGGGGTATTAATTTCTTGAGTTACCACTGTCATATTCATTGGATTATTCAATTTAGGTTTCTCTCCCTCTCTTTCTTTTGTTCTTTTCTTTTCTCTTATTATTTAAATATTTAGTTTACTTTTTTATTTCTAAATTTTTAAGCATCACTCCTCTGGATGGGTAACTGAAACTCTGGCATGTTAGAAATACAGTAAATTCATATGCCCATCCTACTGGTATCACTTACTTTAAAATTCTAGGAATATGAAAGAATTGGTAGAATTTCTATTTAATGTGAAATCATTCTTTGAGATAGATCCCTTTCTTTGTGATGGCCTAGTACCATAAATTATGATTATTCACAAATAATCAATGATTTCTAAAAGTTTACCTCAAAAATAATTTTAAACTACAAACTACAAAAACTGCTTATTTGCAAGCTATTTGGATCTTTCGTGTGTGTTTGTTGGGGGGAGGTGTGTGTGGCAGTGGCTGTGCGCATGCGTCTGATGGTTTTGGAGAATGGAGAAAGAAAGATGAGTCAGTCCGTCAAGCTGAACAACAAATAAACATGCAACTCCCTTTTCTGTGGAGGGTTATGCTTGGGAACAACGAAAATCTGTCCCAACCAGGAAAGCTAAGTAATTGCTTTAACCTACTAAAGACCCCTTCTTACTCCTTAATCTATTTCAAACATGAAATTTCATTTCCACCCACTACCGCAGGCTCACAGGTGCAAATGGTAACAAACACCACTTTGCTTCAAGGTCCCTGGCAGTGTTCATTAAGAAGCTAGAAAAAAGATGCTGAAACGCATTTGCAAATCTAAATATATCATCCAGTATCTGTTATAATTTATTTTCCTAGGGAAAGCTATAACTCATATGATTCATTTGTGAAATACAGCATTGATTTGGCCCCTGACAAAATAAATATATTCCATACATAATCCACACACTTTATGAACTTATTTCAGCAGATAATAAAACTTTTATCATATTACAGGATGATGATTCCCCCATTCAATTTTTTATTGCTATTTTTCTTGGAAAATAACAGAATTCAGGCTATTTTTCTATATTTAAGTGGACATAGCCTTCACAAATAGATCTCGAGTGTGGGAATAAAATGCTAACTGGTGAAGTTTCCCATGAAACTTGCATATTGAATATAACCTCTATTAATACTTTCATAGATAAATATCATGATTATAGTCACAATTATATAGCAAGAGTCCTAAACTTTAGTTAGAATTACAATTACTCAGAGAACTTGTAAATGTTTTAGACATATGTTCTTCACTATTTTCTAAGGATCTTAGATATTCCCAAATAAAATTAAAAAGTTTTACGTTTCAAAGTAGAAGCACTGTGGAGAAGTACTCTATTTCACAAGTATGGGGGCTTTACTGAGGAACATACTGTCTCTGGTGTCTGTAGACTCAGTGAAACACACTCATTTATCATTTGAAAAACATTCATTGACTGCACAGTGTACTGTACAGAACACAAAATTGTTTTTAAAAAAATCAGTCCTTTCTTTAATGAGTAAACAAGCTGGAAGGAGAGCAAAATAATGCAAGTAAAACATTATAGACCTATGCAATAAAAATTATCATAGGAGTACTGCAGAAAAGAATATAGATTAGATAGGGATCCCCTTAATCTCTCCCCTGAACTCTAGACTTTTACATCCAACTGCTAATGCGACATCTCCATTTGATATCTAACAAGTAGAAAACTGAGCCCTAACAGTTTCCAAACCTGCTCCTCCTCTAGTCTTCTTCAATTCAGTAAATATCAACTTCACCCAGGAAAAATATAGGAAGTCACCTTAAGCTTCTCTCTTTTTCTTTTATACTGCCTCAATCCTTCAGCAAGTCCTGTGGGCTCTACCTTATCCATTGTGATTTTATTTTAGCTCTTGATCATCTTTCACTTGAATAATCCCAATAATCTCTTAACTAGTCTCCATTTCCATCATTGATCCATTCCCTTTATGAGTTTTCAGTAGAGTAGCCAGAGAGAAATGCTTATAACTAGAGCCTTCCCTTTTCCTTACTCAACTCAAAACTCTCCAGTGACTTCCCATTTTCTTCAAGTATAAACAAAATAAAGACCCATGAGGATCTATAAAATCTAGTTGCCTCTTTCTTATATGACCTCAAATCTTAAAATTGTTCCTCTTGATCATCCTAATACAGACACACTTACCTCCTATCTGTTCCTCAAGCACTGGAGATGTGCTCCTCACTCAGGACCTCTACTGTGAATGCTCTTCTCCCAAATATCTGCATGGCTTTTGCTCCTTCAGATCTGTGTTTAACTGTCACTATTTGAGAAGCCCTGTGTTAACTGTCCTTTCTGCATTAGTTAGGGTAGGCTAGCTGCTGTGATACATAGACCTAAACATGCACCCTGGCTCAAATACAGTAGACATTTATGCCTCAGTCTCATAAAAGTCCAAGGTACGTGATCCTGGTGGGAAGAATTCTTGTTTGGTGGAGTATTTTTCTTCATGTGGCAACTCAATTTCCATTCTATCTTATGGGTCAACCATCCACTAGGGCAGGGACCTGTCTGCTGGCCAAATCTGATCTACAAATGTGTTTCTATATTTACATGGCCCCATAGTAAAACTGTTTTTTTTTTTTTTTACATTTTTAAGGGGTGGTGGAGAAAACCCAGAAGAATATGCAAATGTATATGACCCATAAAACCTAAAATATTTAATATTTATCTCATTACAGAAAAAAAAATGTTAATCCCTGGTCAAGACTCTAGGCCATAAATTAGAGCCAGATTAAGTATAGTCATCTAAAAGTCTTAAACTTGCATATATATATATATGTTGTTTTACTAAACCCTTTAAAAATGAACAGAAAAAGAAATCTTAGTTTGTGAGCCAAACAAAAGAAGGGCGAGGGCTAGATTTGGCCAGAAGCCATAGTTCACTGACTCTTGCTTTTGGCCATTCACTCTTTGAGACGAGGTCATTTTCTATTCTTCCACCCCAACAGACATAGTGGAATATTTTTTGTTAGCAAGTACGAAAATTGTTAGCTTAATATCCTCTCCCTGTGTTATAAGAGTGGGGTTTGTTGATTGAGGGGAAGAGGAGAAAAGGCATTTCTTTACTCTTCAGTGTTTTTCTGTTGCTCTGACTGTTATGCTCTATAGCCATAGACCAGTGGCCAGTGAGAACAAAAGATTACAGGCCTTAGTGATCATTTTCACTTGAACTGGTTTTACTTTAGTGGCCTCCAGGGGTAGCTGTAGGGAAAACAATTACTGTGTAAGACAGGACAATGAACTTGGTAAAAAGGGGAATTTCCCCTGTATGTCCTGATAAAGCTTAAGGCATAAAACACCTGTCACTTTAAATATATATCTGCTGTGGTCTCTGTCTTCATGCCAGCAACATTCACTGTGAATTGTAACATTTCCTTGCATGTATGATTAAGATGATAAAAATAACAACCTCGTGCTAATACAATTTATTTACTTTGTGTTGAATTTCAAGCATATTAGCACACAGTGAAAATATAAAATTGTAACAAGCCAAGCCAGTGACTGCCATTGTTTCGAAAATAGGAGAAATAAAATTTTCCCGAGTGTTGGGAAAATAAATGTTTGGGTGGAAAAAAAGGATGTGGAAATTGCACTTGCCAAAGTAAAAGTCATGAGATGAAAGTTCCCTTTGTTCTCATGTGAATTGAATTAATATCAGGTGTTGTTTAACTTAACCCTGAGGACATAGGGAAAGAACTGGCCACGTAGTATAATGTCAGTTCACTCAGTCCTTATTTCCATTTTACTGCATTGTACAAGGTGGAGACTGTTGGAATGTCTGGAATTATAATGTAGTTAAACCAGTGCAGGTACCATGTTTTCAGTTCAGTTCAACACATATTTGTTGAGAGTCTGCTATGTATCAGGCACGTTGCTAGTGGATATGGATGTAGATACAATAATAATTATGTTACAACCCCTGAAATTAAGAACATGTAGTCTATTGGAGATGATAGCACCCAAGAAGTCCATTGTGATACAATGTGGTCATCACTGCAAATAAAGCCATCATCACAGAAGATGATGGTATTTTAGGTGACATTAGTCTGGGAATCAGCCAATGTGGTTTCAAGTTCCCAATTTGCTATGGCGGTCTTGGGCAAGGTGTGATGGACTCTCTCTGCTGTGTCTCCATCTGTAATGTTGGGGAAATAATACTTACCTCACAGATATGAGAGGATAAATTGATAATAGATAGATATATAGATAGATGAACAGATTATTAGAGAGATGATAGATAGATAGATAGACAGATAGATAGATCGGTCTTTTATGTAATAACATTTGGCATGAAGAGTGCACAATAAGGAAGTCTTTCTTCTCTCCTTTATCTAATCCTATGGCTGGATTAACCTAAAATACCTCAATATATCAGAGAAACAATGAAAAATACTCAGTAGTATTTTTCCCTAGATAATATAGACGTTTGCTTTTAACACCTCTCCATATTTTTATAGCTACTTCATAAATTTCATAACTATCTCACTTTTGGCACTATATGTATTTATCAACCTTCCTTTCTTGACATCATTTCAATAAGCAAAAAGGCCCCCTAATTTGTGAATTAAGGGCACTTTGCTACATTATTCCAATCATATCAGTCAGTCTCATTATAGTCAATAAAAAACACATTTTATTTTAGTGTTTCATTGGAAATATATTTCTTTTTTCATTTATTAGAGATATTTGGAATGTGAATTTTTTCCAATCTTTGCCTTTGTCTATTGGGTTTTTAAAATTCTTTGGGTGATTGTGTATTTGCACAGATTTAATATCTGCAAAATACCTTTTGATCAGTCATTGGCTAGTCATAGAGTCGTAATTAGCATACGTGTGAAAATATATGGTTTGAACATCCACTTGTTAAAATTGTGACAAATATGTATCTTTTGTTTATATGAAATGTCAAGGGGTGCTTGTAATGTATATCTTAATATAAATTTTTTAAATTTATATTACAGGTGTATTTTATTATGCAATATTACAATACTTGGAAATGAATTCATTATGCAATTCTACACGACTTGAATTAGGAGAATCCTAGTAGTGTGTATAAATATTTTCTCCCAGCTGTGTGGCAGGATTAGATATGAGAATATACCTCATAATTATCAGTGAATTCAAAAGGGAAATATGAATCACGTTAGAGTGCAAAAATAAATATAAAAGAATTAAAAGAAAACAACAACCTTGGTTTATCCCATCCTCTAGACCGATATATGCCTAAACCACCCAAAGAGATAATTTTCTTTTCTCTATTGTTATTTTGTTTTCATGTGCACAGGCTTCAGTAAGTCTTCAATGCAGTTTTTCAATATATCAGAAATCTGACCATCAGAGAGGTTTTGTTACATAGTGGTTTTGTGTGTGTCTGTGCCTTTCTGTCTAATTATCTTCTTGAATAGAATGAGACTGGTGAAGCTTTCTCAGGACTAACTTTTAAAGGATGAGAAGAAACAAAATAATGTGACCATGTGGAATTGGAGGAAGGATACGTGAATGCTTGTGTGTCCAGAATAGAAAGAGCAGTTCAATGTAGCAAGAGATGTCAGTAGCATGGCCTTAGGTGAGGCAGACCCAGAACGCCATGCATAGGAGTTGTGTTTAATCTTAAGGACAATTAGTTGCCATAGGCATTTCTTCACAAAGGTTGAAAGGGCAGAGGGCTCGGTAACATCTTCACTATCTTCTCTGCCAGTGAGCCAGATAGTGAAAGGAGAATCGAGTCAGGGAAATTGGAGAAAATGTGAAGATTCTGTTTTGCTATAAAAATTTTGGGGGGCCGGCCCCCTGGCATAGTGATTAAGTTTGGGGTCTCCACTTGGAGGGCCCAGGGTTCGCAGGTTGGGATCCCCCAGCGCGGACAGATACACCGCTTGTCAGCCATGCCCTGGCGGTGTCCCATATAAAGTGGAGGAAGATGGGCACGGATGTTAGCCCAGGGCCAGTCTTCCTCAGCAGAAAAGAGGAGGGTTGGCAGTGGAAGTTAGCTCAGGGATAGTCTTCCTCACAAAAAAAAAAAAAAAAGAAAGTTTTGGATAGTATCAAGACTAAGGATTTATGAATACATTGTGGAGAATGGGAAATGGTGCTCCTGGTAGAGGAGGAAATTGGGGAGAACAAGTGGACCAGGCTGAAGGCTTTCTACTGAAGTGTTATCAGTGTTGTCAGCTGTCATATTAAGCAGATTCCAAAGACCATTGTTGTATGGGAATATAGTTCCCCAATTTTTACAGATGAAGTCATCATCTTAGTTGTGAGTCTGATTAGGGCTACTGGAAAAGGTAAGTGCTGGATGCTGTGTTAACATGCAGAAAGGCATCTTAGCAGGCTAGAGCTGTCAAAGAAGCTTTCCAGGAAGAGGCAAAGCCAGAACTGAGTAATGAAGAAAAAAACAGGAGGGAGCCAGGGGAGGAAGTGGAGGGACATGAGGGAGATAAGCATGCAGGGGGCAGTAGGATGGTTCAAAGAGAGGGAACTGCGGCACATCCATTTCACTTAGATCTGTCCTGAATCCTTTCATAATGAAGAAGCAAAGGAAGAAAGAATGAAAGGGTGGAGGGAGGGAGGAAGGGAAGAAGAAAGCTAAATCAAAGTAATAAACAAATGTTTAGTAGACTATGTAAGTTCTTTTCCATGGAATGGATGGTATATTGAATATTTTAAAACTCGAAAAATTATCATCACTTTCAAGACACCATTGCTTTGACATTGTTCTTAAAATACCACAATGTTCAGCACTTCTTAGTCATCTATCTAACATATATTGACTGCCTCTGATGACTTTTGAGTGCTTGACACTGAATTTGCCAATCAGGAGACACAGATAACAAAAATATTTTCATGCCTTTACGGAGCCTACAGTCTAGTTTTATGAGGGATCATCAACATAACTGGCTATTTTCAAAAATGCATTTCCTCTTTTTAAAATTGTTGCCAACAAAATTCTCATTTCCAGTCCTCTACCTCACTAGCAACTCTTTAAAGGATGATGCAACAGAATTCAGCAGTAAAGAACTAGGGTATTTCCGAAGCACCAGTGAGTGTTCTAGACTTCCGTCGGCCACAGCAAATGACAACCCGAAGAGTCTGAGAAACATAAGATTTTGAAAATGTGGTTCTTAGATTATGGTGCTTAGAATGCCTGTGGATAATTTACAGCAATCCCCTTAGAATTTCTGTGGTAATCAGAGTCTCTATTCCAATTCGTTCAGATCAGCAAAAACATCAAAAAGCCCCTGTGGTGAAGCTCTGCAGGCAGCACTTCTGTATGCACCTTCCTCCCAGAGCATGTGAAGGTGGCTTTCTTACAACAGACCAGGGTACAGACACTTTCTGCTTCAAAAATAAGGTTTCTGAATTGTAAAGGTAAAAGAAGACCAAACATTTTTTTAACTGAAAGGGATATTAACAGATTATCTAATACAAACTTCTAATTTTGTAAGAAAAAAAATAGAGACCAAGAAGTTTAAATGATTTACTCAATATCGCACAGTCAATGACAGAGTTTAGATTATAATCTACATCTTCTGACCCTTGAAACAATGTTCTTTATTACCATGCCACACTATCTCCAGTTATTTAGTGAAGATTTGGAAAAAAAAAAACCCTAGTAGGTTTCAGAATTTCTTTCTTTATATCAGAGACAAGTTTGAGAAAAATAGTAATTGTGAATAAAATTTGATTCAACTATTTTTAAACAGGTGCTTCCATTTGTAACAAGAAAAAAAGAACCTTTCTCTAGTCAATTGAACAAGAACATTATGTGAACAGAAATGGAAATTGGAGCATCATTCAGTTCCCTCTCTTTCCCTATTCTCTGAAAAACCTTTTGTTTCTAAGTAGAAATTAGCTAAAGAAAAGAGCCCCTTTGCCTGAAAGGCAGGGCACCCACATTATCAGAACTGCTGTGCTGCCTTCCTCTTTCCTCCCACTCCTCCTTTTAGTATCTGGAAGGTACAATTGTATTTTCCTGTTGGCATTACATTCTTAATTATGCAGTTTCCCCTTCATTCTGAATAACTGAAGGATAGTCCCAGAAAAAGGGGAAGAGGAACAAAGGATGAAAGAGGGAGAAAGCAAGAGAAATTCAGTACCTTTTGCAAACCGCTAATCATGGGGAAAAGCCACAAAGGGCACAGGAGAATGTGGAAAATTATTGTTAAGTACAGAGAAATAAAAATACTCCAGACTCTACTGGGGATGGGCATAGAAGAATAAAGCTAGCTGGTAGTAAAGCAAGTAGACTGGAAAGAGTAATGGACATGAAACTCAGTGAGGCGTCTTAGGACGTCCCACAAGGAGAAGGAAAAAGAATGGATTTGGTCATTTTTAACTGAATGTATTGGATGAGCCAATATCAAATACGCAATACTTGAGGCCATTTTTAGCAACTCCTTCTGAATTCCTTTGTAATTCAGGAGCAGTCTCTAGCGTCACAACCATTCCTTCCCTTCCTCCTTTGCCCACAACCTTCTGCCATAGTTTCATCTCAGCTCAAATCCCTGAAGATCTTGTTTTCCAAGGGGACTCTTCAGTGCACCCTGATTAGTACAAAGAACCGCAATATCAGCCCATCAACTTATAGTCTGAGACATTATGTGATTTTTATTTCCAACTTTAATCTCAAATTCACGCATAAAGCCTATAGCTGCAATCTCAAGAATAGATCAACATCGAAGGTAGCACAGAAGGTCAAACTGAATGCAGAGAGAGCTGGAGGTGACTGAGATCATATCAAGGCAGCAGGTCATCATGATTCCACTTCATGAATACTGACAAAGCAGGGACTGGTGGTCCTCAAACCATTTAAGGCTTTTGCTACTTTGCCAGGCAGCTTGTATAGAATCTCCACTATCAAACATTAGCAACTTGAGGGCTCTCCAATGTTGGTGAAGTTTTCAGTTCATTTGTTGTTCTGTCTATGTAAGAGAAGTTGAGTTTATAACAGAGACTCCGATGCACTGATATGTTTCTTCCTGGTATCAGAGTCACGTCTGTAACTCTAGCAAAATCAGCCAAGCCTCTGGGTTCACTGGAAGACACAAGCTGTGTGTGTATAGTTACCATTCAATACATTTAATTAAATTCAACATGTTCAAGTAAGTTGACCGAATAAAAGTGTAAAAAATGGAAATAGAAAAGGAATAAAGGAAGAACGAAGGAAAAAAGAAATGCAGGCAGCTATGAAAACAGGCAGGAGGAATAAGGATGGCAGAAAAAAGGAAGTAAACTAGAGATGAGCTAAAGAAGAGGATGGAAGCAGTGGATCTTCTACGGAAGCAGTTGAATCTAGAGCAGATTCAACTATAATGACACCGAGTTGTGGAATTCAATTTTTCAACAGTAAAGTTATTTTTATGGTTATTCATTGAAATTGATGTAATTATTGGAAAAGATATGGCTATGAAATTAATATGAATAGTCCATTTTGGTTTGGAGGACAAGCAATTTGAGTTTTAGTTGGTGAGGAAAATCCAGATCTTATTTACTATAGTTAAAAATTTGAGGTGAGAGCTTACGGAACAAGGAGATGAGGTTTACCAAGTGAGGAAACAGACGTGGAGCCACGTGCAGAAAGGACTTTATAGATGTAACAATACCGAAAAATATTTGGTATACTGTTTTGAATGTGGATGTGGTATTTTGTGATAGTGAAATGAATTATTATGTGATATCTGTTTATAAAAGTATTATTCCATACTCCAGATGACTGACCTCTATGGTCTTAAATCTATTTGAGTTAATGCTGACATTCGACCAAAAATGAAATACAAGAGCCACACAAAGAGTGCCTCAAATATGACACTTTCCCTAAATAGCACACAGGCACATGCACAAACACACACACACACACACACACACACACAAGCAAAATTCATTATTTAATGAGGCAGTGCCCTTAATCATCTCTCTCTTTCTTTCGATTTCTATAACCTATCTATCTATCTGTCTGTCTGTCTATCTATCTAAGCTACCTATCTACCTATCTGTCTTATTTTGAAGTTCAACAGTCAATAGTCTAATTTTCAATGAATGGGAAATACTTCCATAATAATTTTAGTGAAAGAGCAGAATATAGTTTTTAGAATTCTATGGAAATTAAGCATAGAAAAACACTGGAAGGAGATACAGAATGCATAATGTTAAGATTAACAATCTGATAGATGATGGATTAGAGGTGATTTTAATTTTTTTCTTAATGCTTCTATGGATTTTCCAAATTTTCTACGGTTTGAAAACTACCTTTATATCATTATGTGATGAGAATATATTGCTGGCGTTGTTATTTTATCCAAATGAAAAGGCAAATGAAACCTGCATTTCAGCCCACAGTAGTTACTTCTTAGGGCTCTTTGAAATCTTAAACCTCAGAGTGGGTTGTCAATTTTTATTTTATTTTCTTTTTGCTCATCCCAAGATTTTCTCTTAGAGATAACTCAACAATGCCTCCAAGGCTGATCAGTACTCTCTAACAGCCTTCAAGAAGGTCAAGTTTCAGTACTAATTTCACTGACAAAATGTGTACAGATACTACAGACACACATACTATTCTCTTACAACTACCATTCTAATATACTTTTAAAAATAAATCAACCCCATTTTAAGTATAGCAACATGCTGGACCGAATTGAAAACCCATAGTCACAATAATGTAATTACATAAATTGCTTCTTAAAAAACAAAAATGAGTTCCATGCTTTATTGATCCAAAAATTGAAAATGAAAAACTTTGGTTCAGCTATTTAGCTAAATTTTAAAATGATAAAAAATATGCCTGATATCAAACCCATATGAAGATTACTTCACTCAGAAAGCTGGCCATCATCTTTTAAAGTATTTATAGTATTCATTAAGGTGAAAGGGAAAAAAGAGATATAAAAATCTTTGAGCATCTATGAGTTCAAACAATTTTTTACATTGCAATATTATTTATTAATGAGTTTAGGATTAATTAATAGGCCTGTAAATTGGTAGAATCAAGACATGTATATCTATTTCTTTCTTTCTTTTTTCTAAGTTAGTTAAGGAAGAACGTTGCAAGAAATCCTTCATCACGGTGGAAGATTCATCCACTCTGTCCTCACACATGTAGCGGAGTGTCCTTTTGTTAAATCTGCCCCTTTGGGGAAGCTCTCAAATTTCATTTCATCTGGATTTAATACAGATAATATTTGAAAGAGTAAGGAGAAGGTGTGTCTAGTGTAATTTTTCTTTAGAATGTCCTTGGCTGAAAACCATGTGTTAAGTTATAGAGTCAGAGTACAATCCCTGTATCTAAGACACTGAACCATCCCGAAGAAAATGTCTATTCCCATGGTGAGTCATACCTTCACCTGTTTAAGAGCAAAGGACTGAGAAAGATGATTATAAAATCCTCATAGGAATTGAGATATACAGCGAAGGAGGTGAGCATGCTGAACTCCAGTATTCATATGACAGTCCACAACAACATTCCTTGCTCACTTAAGGCAGATGATCCACATAGCCATCAACAAAGTCTTTATGTGTCAGCTTTCTCAAAGGACTATTCCATCCCAAATAATCCAGAAAAATGACTATTCTGTGATTTCACTTTTTAACCAAATGTTGCATAAAATGACTTGATGTTGACAAACTGGCAAATTCATTATGTAAAACATCCTATTCTTCTATACATTTTTCTATAACTACTGCTACAGTTTTATTAATAACTAGTAAAGGAAGATAAGGGGGTGAATCTTTTTTTTTACCAGAGATTCATGAGATAAGGGTTTTTTTCTAAAGTGTCTAAAAGCATGAGTTAAAAGCAATGAAAGTGACATGTCAATAGGTGATATTCTGTTGCTACTGTAAAGTTCTTCTTGCCCCTGAACTGGCTTGTTGTTTTACTACTGTGTGGAAGAAAAATCACTAGGCGTGCTTAGAAATGAATTGCTCTGTCAGGCTGCTGTGTCAGGATGATCTAGACATTATGCATGTTTTTCCTTTTTAAAAGAGAAAAACAACATGAAAAGATCATTCTCTAGCATAAGGAAGAGATTTGGGTCAGTAAACTGCCTGGGCATTCTAGCCCCAGGTTTCATAAAGCTTTCTTCAGAAACCAGGGGGATGGCACGCTTCAGTAGTGATGGAGCCCATTCAGGAGGTGGGGCTTGCATTGTTTTATCTGCCCTGAGAGCAGATGCCTCTCCAAATCTGCCTTAGGAAGTTTCCCTCCAGAATAGATGCAAAAGTTATCTCATGCAGATGGGAATTCCACAGGTCCTCAGCCTCTCTTCATGTAAATTCCAACATTATAATAGGGCAGGTGGGGAGTCACACTTCTGCATTCTGCCAGGAAACCACTGCTAAAGGACACGCTCCATCACACATGAATGTGTGTGTGTGTATGTGGGTATGTGTGTGTGTGTGTGTCAACACATGTGCCCAAGTACATATATCCCCATCTACTTTGGAGTGCTTCTCAATACAAACGTAAACATTGCCACCTTTGTTTTCACATATTTCTTCTAATAAATACTAAATCCAATACATAGAAAGAAGAATAGAAATAACTTGTCATTATATTGAGAGAAGAGGGGACAGAAGAATGGGGGTCTCCAGATGTATTTTTGTAATTATAAGAAAAATAAATAGAAATAGAAAGAAATAACTCTTCTCATAATGTCAAGTAGACATCAGTTGGAACAGTGTGTCTCCAAATGAACTCTTGTAATTATTTGTCCTCCACAAATCATTATCTGAGCACATGTTGCCTTTTAAGTTGACAAGAAATCCTTCGCCAAGCCAAATAGTGTCAGGGAGAGATTGGTACCTTACAAACTTTGGCAGGGTTTTTTGTTTTGTTTTGTTTTTTTAAGTTCGTGATTTAGTACCCGTGAAAGTAGGAGGCTGCTATCCCAGCAAGTTCCAAGATTGATTTCTTCAAGTTCATCCCTGCCAGCCTCATTTGACATGTGCAAACACAATCAATATAGTTATACCACAGGTAATCAGTCGTTAGGACTCCATCCATTCCAAGTGCTGTGTGTATCAATTTATCATTTTATTTTCATGCATGTCAGAATGGTGTGTTTACCTTTCAGTGGCATCATTTGAATAGACAAGGTTAATACCAACTTAATTTTGCTGTAATGGTGATTTAAATGAAATACTTTGATGAACATGAAGACCTGGATAGTCTGCTGAGGAAACTCAATCAAAAATTGTCTCATAACAGAACTATGTTTTTGATGGATGGTTGTTCACACTATTTTATTTAGTCTCCTCCCTTTTATGGAGTAGAGCAAAAGACTAACACCCACGGGGCCTGAGGCATGTTGATGAAACTGACATTGACTGCACTGAAAAGCATTTTCTTTTGGTCAAATCCTGTTGCATGGAATGTCAGTTTTATTACTCGGGACTTTTAATGCATAATATAATCGTGGAAATAGAGTATGTGAATTGTTCTTCCTAATGCCTCTTTGCTTCCTTCTTCTCTGTGAAACTCCTTCCATCATTCAAGCATCAGCCTTAGTACTATTAGGTATAAGGCCTTTACTGGCTACACCAGGGAAACCTGGTTACTCTTCTGTGGCCCTGTAGCATCTTCTCTGGATTCCTCCCATAACACTCACCACATCTTGTTAGAATTATCCATCCAGGTGTCTCTATCCCTGACTAGACTCCAGTCTGCCTCTTCCACAATAGCTGAGCTCAAGTCACACCTCTTTTAGGCACATACAAAGCTTAGTGGGCACATAAAAAGTACTCTGTTGATAATAATACTCATTCATAATTTATGGTTAATCAATTTTTAGGCTGTGGTGAAAATGCATTTTTTTCTCTTCTATTATTTTTCTTGCGTCCATTTGTTCCACTCATCAACAATAGCATTTGTTTTTAAGATCTGGGTCATGGGTTATCACTTGTGGAACCCTTTATAGCTTCAACAGTGCTTTCAAAATAAAATAGTTCACTTAGAGCTAACATCAATCTGTGAAGATAGAAACTGTAACGCATGTTCAGAAAAAGTAAGAGAATGATGACAGAGTATAACAATACATAGTTTACTTACATATTCTGTTTGTCATTTCCTCCTCCGACTCCATTTTAGTGAAGATTTGTTTTTATTCATTGACAATTCCTCAACACCCAGACGATCCCTGGGCATACTAGATGATCAATAAATGTTAAATAAATTAATAGATAAATGAATGAACAAATATCACTATACTTTTATTAAATCAAAGCTCAGTCAGGCCTCCGGTGCCTCCTTGCTTAATTTTCCCTGCCTTTTCTCTCAGTGGCTGTTCTAGACCTTAACCATTCTGATCAAGCCTTCCCCATCCTTTCCCTCCCTCTAGCTGATAAAGTGAAAAGCAGCTTCACAGGGAACAGAGAGGCCTTTAGGCAAGAACCCTCTCACCTTTTTGCCTCCTCATATCAACAGCATTGAAACTTCACCTTCTGCCCCACACCCTTCAAAGCTGATTCTTCCAAGTACACTCTTTATTCCCCCCTCTCCAGATTCTCCTGGACCTCTTCTTGTTAAGTATTCGACCTCCCCTGTATTTTAATCTATTACCTTTCTTCTAGCTTTTTTCTTAAATGCTGAACATGATGAAGTCAGTCTTACTCTCTAAATCATATTTCTCCTTTTGGTATCAACCGCCCTCTCTGTCCTCAGGGACAGGATTCTTCTGCGTTTATTCTTGCCTTCTCCGCATGTTAAAATCTTGCATATTTATCCCATCAGTTTGTCTGGTTTCTATCCTTACCAATGCCACTAAATCGATGATGTGTGGTCTCTTAATTGCTAAAACCAATGGACACTTTTCAATTCTTATCTTATTTAATTTTTTTTAAGTCTCGGGTTTTTTTGAACTTTTCCTAGATTTTAGAACCCCGTTTCTTTCACGACTCATCTCTCTCTCGTTCTACTTCTGTCTTTCTGACCATTATTCTTTCCCCTTTACCTGTATATGAAATAATGGTGTTTCTTGATGTCTACCCTTCGTTCTCTACTGCTTTTTTTATATGATCCTTTGACAATCTTATCTATTCCAGTGATTTACTTACCACATAAATGCTAATGACGCCTCAATCTAACTCTGATGACTTGCTTGACTTCTAAATTATGAATCCACAATTATGAATTTTCCAAAATTGAATTATTTCCCCTGGAATCAGTTTGTTTTCTAAAATTTCATACTAAATCATTTGAAGACCCCTCTCATGTCATGTCTTCATCCCTTTAAAAGTATTTTTAGTTAGTTTAGAAATATCTCCCCTTGCCAATCCCTCTTTCATCTGGCAAGCTATTCTTCACTTTGTAAGACTGAATTGTCAACAACTCTGTTATCCTTCCCTGACTCCAGCCCAAACATAAAATTGATGACTTAGTCCTTTGAAGATCTACTGTGATTTGTGTACAAACTTAAACTTCTGGATCCAATGACTATAATTTTTCATGTTTATATTCCCAGTGTCTTACAAAGAACTTACATAATAAATGATAAGTAAATATTATTTGAATAAATTTAAAATGACTTGTAATACAATATCAATCATGCCTTATTATTTATTTTTGTGTGTGGTTACTCATTAGTAATTAGTATTAATTAGCAATTAGTAGGTTACTCTGACCTCCTTGACCTGTTTTTCTTTATCAGATTAGAAAAATCTTTTTTTTAAATGTTATTATGGTAAGAACAGTTAACCTGAAACATATCCTCTTAACAGATATGTAAGTGTACAATACAGCATTACAATGTTGTACAGATGCTCTCTAGAACTTATTCATCTGCATAACTCAGATTTTATACCTGTTGATTAGTAACTCCCCATTTTCCTCTCCTCTCAGCCCCTGGCAACCACAATTCTATTCTTTGCTTCCATGAGTTTGATTATTTTAGATACTTTACATAAGTGGAAGCATGCAGTATTTGTCCTTCTGGTACTGACTTGTCATTTATCAAAATGTCCTCCACGTTCATCCACATTGTTGCATATTGCCAGATTTCCTTCTTCTTTCAAAATAGGGATTTCTAAGATACGTTAGCATTTTCATGTTCATTCCAGCACTATTCACAATAGCCAAAATGTGGAAACAGCAAAATGTCCATCTACAGATGAATAGATTAAAAAAAAATGTGGCATATACACACAATGTAATATTATTCAACCTTAAAAAAAAAGGAAATTCTGCAATGTAAAAATCTTGAAAAGGAAACGCCATGAATATTATGGGTTGAACTACATAAAATTATATTTTTACACATAAGATAGCATGCTATTTCTCTAGACAAAATGAGTTGTTAGATATTGTAACTAAACCAATGTAACTGAGATGAATAAAGTCAAAAAGAGCCAGCAACACACAGATTCACTTTTCAACAGAGTTCAGAAGGACATTAAAGTAAGAGCAAAAAGTGGAATTGGTAAAACTCTTTCTGTTTGGGCTAAACTCATAGTGTTTGAAAAATGGCTGTGGGAATTTTGACAAACACCCTGCAGCTCACTTTACCCATCCTTGGTTTGATTTATTGTAATGTGCACCTGAAAGCTGGGACCCAGCGGGTCTGTGATCATTCATATTACTGTTATATAAAATTAAACTAGTGTAAAGCTCCAAAAGAAGAGTTCTTGATACCCCAGAATTACCTGCATATTGCAAAACAATAATTCTGCAAATAATCCCCTAAGACTTCCAGAATAGTGAAAGCATATTTAAATAAATTACAGGGCACAGTCAAAATTCACCAGGCTTATGTTCTATTTACTACTTAAGTGGTGAGAGAAGCTTGATACCAAAGACTTTATTTTTTCTGACATAATGATAACATTATTCTCATATTTACCTAAAGCTTCAACTTCAGTACTGAAAGAAAAAAAGCGAAGAAATACCTGGCTCCATAGATATTTCTGGAAAAGTGCTACTACACAAATTGGGTATACTTTTCTTGATAGGAAAGCCATAGGACATATTGCATCCACTTCAAAAGGTCAGGAAGCTGGGGTCATATTCCTACTTCTACTTATTCATTGTGTGCTTTTCTGTCACCTCACACACATTGCGATGAAGTGAAACCTGTTTCTATTATTGCAAGGTCTCAAGTTGCAGGTGGGGTAGGGAGCAAAGGCATTTGTTGGAAGTATGATAAGGCTATCAAAAATATATGCAAGCAGCTACATAAACTGTGAAACATAAGTCAGGTTCATTCTGCTACAGGGTAAAAATATAATTTTTCATGAAGATGAAAAAAGAAAAACTATGAGAAATTTGGCATTTAACTCAATTAATCCTAACACTTCAATTTTGAATCTCTCTGTCCTGTCCTCTTGAAATTATTTATTAATAATAAAAAATGTATAGCTTAACATTGCTTAGCACACACAAATTTTAGTAGCATTAAACTTTAATGGTTCAGAACACATGACTTATAGTAAGTAAAAGAATCATAGTTTTGAGTCTTAGTCCACACTGCTTTTGTGTGACTGTGGACAATTTACAATCTGAGCTAAGAGTCCCTTTAAGCTGAAAATACATGTAATAAAAATACCGACCTCATAAGTATTTTATGTGGTAGTGAACGTAAAGTGTTTAGCACATTGCAAAGCCCATGGTAAATGTAACGTGATCTTTAGATTATTATTATCACAGAGATTCAGCTATTAAGATAATTAATACCATCATTCCTTAAAGGCCAAAGCTAGAACAGAGATGATTCAGAATATAACACCACATTGTATACGTAGATGTTCCTTGTTATAGCGAAACTTCATGGTCCATTGGTGAGGGAGCAGCAGTATAAATGTATAGAATCTTAAAAGAGCTCTTCCAGGGGCTGGCTGGTGGCGCAGCGGTTTAGTTTGCGCTTGACAGCCCGGGGTTGGCAAGTTCGGATCCCGGGTGCCCACTGATGCACTGCTTGTCAGCCATGCTGTGGCGGCGTCCCATATAAAGTAGAAGAAGATGGGCACGGATGTTAGCCCAGGGCTGGTCTTCCTCACACACACAATAAATAAATAAAAAGAGCTCTTTCATAGAATTTCTAAAGGACTTGAATCTGCAAGGAATCAACATGAGAGGGACAACTTTTGTGGATTTGCAGAAATAGGGAGACAAAATTAAGAGGGTCTGGATTTCCTTCTAGGCCAGTGGAGATAGAGCTTGACATGTACAAGTTAGTAACAGTTATTGCTTGGACGTTGGTTATGGACAAAGACACTCAAACTGCTATTAGCTAATAGCAGTCCTGCTAATAGCAGGACAATCTGCTATTAAGAAGTTGGAGGAAGTGAGTAAAAGAGAGCCATAAAGTTCATTTATTTGAAGATTCACCTTTGAATTCAGCTTAGGGAGTTACTTAGGTAAATTTAGTTATTGAAGCAATGGAGACAAAAGAACTCCCAGGGAAGGGGCAGCAGATCCCGGAAAGAGCATAGTTTCCTTGCAGCCATTCTCTTTCCCCCAAAGGCAGAAAACCAGCTGATCCAAGGCTCCTCTGAAGACGCACCAGCTTTCCTGCTTCCACACATGCGCATTAATTATATTATTGTCTAATAATATCTGCTTGCTTCCTATCTCACAGGGATAGAGGAAGAATTAATGGTATGAATTTTGTCAAGCACTTCAAGCCCCCTAGAGATATGCAGTATAAATATCTTATGATTCTATGCATTATTCCTTCAACTTGTTATGTACTTGGTAAACGGGAGAAGAAGATATATGCATTTATCCAGCAAACTTATTCATGTTTCTTTTACAATAAAATCAGACTATATTCTTTGGATTTTGAGAAAAGGAAATTTTTTTAAAAATGGCTTTTACTTTTTTCATATCCTCATCAGTGATTTCCATGATATCTATATTCTTACTACATATCCCTGTAATTAGTATATTTTAATCTTTGGAAATAGCCATCACAATCATTCTGTCTCAACATTATTTTTTTGTTCAAGCACGTGTGTTCTAGTCCTACTGCCCCATAGTCTCCCATCTCTTTTAAGAATACATAAGAAAACTATCTGAAATAAAGGGATTGGAAATCCATAAAATAAGCCCTATAAATTATTATTGGTTCTTGCTTAGATAAACCATTGCATTTTTCTTTAGTAAAAGAATATATTTTATACCCAGCTAATTAAGCCAATAATAATGCCATTAACTTCAGTTAAGGAACAATGGCAGCAAAATATTTTAAGATGGGCAGACTGCTGACCAGTAGGTCCAGCTCCTTCCAGAGGTATTGCTCCACCCTGACGCATTTTGAAGGGGCTTACACACAGAGAGGACGTGCTTCTGCATATGCATTATGCTGTTCTGTTTCCGAGGAAGGGAAAGTTTCTGTAGCAGTATGCTGGGGATATTTTTTCCTCTCAGAGCGCCAATTAATTATTTAGTACTTGATTTGCCAAGGAAAAGCTTGGCTACACTACGGTGACAGAGTTACGCTTTAGAAATAGAACATTGTTGAAGAAATTATTGGTGCAAAAAAGGCAACTAAAACTAAAGACACAGTTGGTTTTCCAAATATACATCCACAACGCTCACATTTATCACAATTCAAGGACTCTATGGGAAGAAATTCTAGTATGTTTTCCTTTATAAAACTGTCTTTATGTTCTATGTGCATCTGTTGCCTGGCTTTTCCCCCAGTCCCTTCTCTGTAGCCTTCTCTATTGTTTCTTTAAGGATCTCCTTTTTCATTTATAGTTAAGATAAGAAGAATATTTATTTTACATCATATCCTATTTCCTAGTACTTCTCAATCTCATTTTGCATGGAATTATCTATATAAGATATGTTCAGTAACACTTTTACTTTCTTTAAAGTGTTTTTAAAGTATTATATTATTTCGTGTGTTTTTTTTTTAATATCATGCCTCCTCTCCCTCACGTCTTTGTAAAACTGGCAATGAAATAATATTTTCATTATTCAACCTTCTTGTGTATTCAGATCACAATGCAGACAGTGCTTGCTTTGCCTGGTTGTGATATGTATGGATTTCAGTTATCCTGGTATAGTTAAATAACGACAGTGCTCAAAGGGCATAGTCAAGTTTCAACTACCAAGTATGTTAACTGTGAGTAATGGCATAAAGTACAAACTTTGCTGTGAGCTCTTCAGCCCACAAATCACTACATAAATGACAGATGAACATCCTTACAAATCACCAATCAAGCCACTTCTTTCAAAGTCTGTTGGTGACTGGTCCCTCCACAGCTGTTATTAGGTTCACAGACAGCAAAGCATATAGTTGTGTTTCTTTCTTGTCTCTCAGTACTAAAACCAGGTGACACTGTACAAAAATAGACACTTGATGTTGGAAATCTGCCAACAAAAATGAAAGTGCAGCAAAGAAATAAAATGTAATAACACTGGGAGTAAAATTTGAATCAAGCATAATTGGGACTCTAGAAGAAATAGCTAATCCGATGAATGTTGACCCTGCTGCCCTAAAATCTAGACTCTAGATAAGCTGCCTAGACTCCAGATATGCAACCAGAGAAACTTCATGAAGGCAAACTTATTGACATAAATAAAAAACGTGGTTGTGATAAAAGGGATGAAGATGTCCCAGAGCAAATGACATTAACATAAAACTTCACATAAAAGGAACTCTCAGAGCTACTTCATGTCATTGTAAGACCAAAAGATAAAATGTTGAAAGCTGATGGAAACTTAGAAAAGACTATGAAATAATTGCTAAGGTGTAGAAAAGAGGCTCGTTCCTTAATTCTTACTGCAATTTATACTACGAGAAGAAAGCAAGCATTGTTCAAATGACTCTTGATAAGCGTTTTACAAAGAACTAAACCACAAATTTTCAATATTTCTAATGTTTGAAATTATGATGTACAAGACAAGTATTAGTTTTACTATTTTTTTATTTCTCTATACATTTAGAACTGACATTAAGAAAGTTTTTAATGTTTTGACACAATTTTGAAAGGTCATAGAACAATAGTAAGTTTTTCCACTGCTTATTGTGATCACATGCATGGTTTCACCTGGCGTGGTCATTTTTACAACTCCACCCTACCCTGCAAGGCAAGGGCTGCCTGTACTTACAAGTTTAAAATATAGGAAAATAGTAGTTCTGTCAGTTCTTGGATCAAGCTATTTTAAAAAAATGTATCTTAACGTCATGTATACTTAATGATGCACTAGCTGATACAAATTGGGGTAGGCTTTGTTTTGAAGCCATTTTGGAAATGTATTCTATGTAACTGATGTTACAGGGAATTCAAATCACGAAAGTCACTGATGCCAAAATCATGATCTTAATAGAGAGTACAGTGCTTCTATTATTTTTCAGTTATTTTTATTGTAACAAATGAATGGCATTTTACTATGTAGGTTTTTTTTTTTTTTTTAAGAGATAGGGATATTCGAGAACTCTTTGTTCCCAAAGATTCTCCAGATTCCATCTACAAACCACATCCCTCTCTCTTCCTACTGTTTTTTTTTCTAAGAAACTGTTAAAATAAAAAAATTAAAACATTAAAATTAATAAATAGCCATATGAAGAATACCTCTGCAATATGTTTTTTCGTTAGCAATATGGTCATTGGGATCACCGTCCTATTATAAAGCTTCTAGGTATAAAGTTGTCTTTTGTAGTTCAGGACCACGGAAATCAAAAATTTTACTTTTTCATGAACAGATTTGCATCTTTGTATCTGTAATAGTTTCTTATTGTTGCTGAAATTAATTACCACAAACTGTGGCTTAAAACAACATAAATGTATTATCTTACAGTTCTGGAAGTCAGAAGTCCTAAAATCAAGGTGTCAGCCTGGCTCCATTCCTTTGGAAGAATTTAGGGAAGAATCCGTTTGCTTGCTTTTTCTAACTTCTAGAGGCCTCTTTCTAGTCCTTGCATAGCCCCCTGGATGTCAGAATCAGCAACAGGGTGTTGAATTGTTATGCTGCCGTTGGTCTGGTTTCTGCAGCTGGAAAAGGTTCCCCTCTTTTAAGGACTCATGTGATTAGATTGGGCCCACCCAGACACTCCTCATCTCAAGATCCTTCATCTTAATGACAACTGCAGAGCCCTTTTCCCCTGTAAGGTAACTCAAGCACAGGTTCCAAGAATTAGAGCATGGGCATCTTTGGGGGCCATTATTCTGCCTACCATAGTGTGACAATGAGAATAAGAAAACAATTATGCTTCTCCTGACTCGGCTTCTACAAATCTCAGAGCTATGAAATATACTCAGTTGTCATAATTTCAAATTATGCTTTCCCTTCTTGACTTTTTCTCTGCCATCATCCCCTTCCTATCTATTTTCTGATTTTATTGTGTTAAGATCTTTATTTTACCACTGCTTTCACTACAAACTAGTAGTTGTTTTATTTTTGCCTTCACTAACAAGTAAATTAAACAAAAATAGTATTTGCAGTGCCTACTTGATACTTCAGTGTTTTAGTTTGCCAAGGAGTGATGTTAAAAGGCAACTAACAGGGCCGGCCCAGTGGCATAGTGGTTAAGTTCACCCATTCTGCTTCCACGGCTGGGGTTTGCCGGTTCAGATCCTGGGCGCGGAACTACTCACCACTCATCAAGCCGTGCGGAAGTGGCGTCCCACGTAGAGCAACTAGAAGGATGTACAACTATGACATACAACTATCTACTGGGGCTTTGCGGAGAAAAAAGAAAAAGAGGAAGCTCAGCAACAGATGTTAGCCCAGGGCCAATCTTCCCCCCAACCCCCAAAAGAAAGACAACTAACGGCATATTCATTTTAACTAAAAAAATAGAAGATGGATGTGATCACAGAATAAGAGTCATTTCTTTCAAAGAGAGTAGAATGCCAGACACACTATTTAGCTATCTATATTCTCATGTCACCAGTATTATTAAAATCAAAATGCAGATAAATAAGGTTGCATTTTGATTTAACATTTGTGTAAATGTTTTCTTCATGTGAATATGCTGACTTGATTTGTATTGAATAATGACAGCTGAAATGGAGACTGGATCACCAAAGTGTTTTGGTGCTTTGTATTTCTTCTATTTTACATAGATAAACCAATGAAAATGGAAGCAACACACTTCTACTTCACTGAATTTGGAATAGTTGTCATTCCAATAAATATTTAGTTGATTTTTTTCCCTAAATTTTCTGGAGAGTTTGATATTCTATAGGTACCATTTTATAAATGTTCCAAAAAGGAAATTACATGTGAGACTATAATTGTATTTCCTTGCCAAATGACATCACAGTTAGTAAAGATTCCAAACGAGCACTGTTCTGTTGATGTGACTACAGAGGTATTAAAAATGATCATTTTTTCTCTATCAGTTATGATCTCCACACCCCCACACTTCTTTTTTTTTTGAAGCAGCTGCCTGCCTTCACCTTTCCGAACTTGTATTTCGTGACATTCACTAAATGACAGTAAGCCAGGCAGCCCAGAGATAGATTCCTGACCCAAGTTACATCAATTGAATTTGGGCTCCCAGGAATTTAGACTTGGAACATGGAGAGATTGAGTCAGTTCATTGGTGGTACTAAAGCTGGGAGCTCACGTAGGGATCAGGCTGGAGTTACTGTTTTCTGTCACATGTGTGAAGTAGCAGAAAACTGCAGACTACAAAGAGAGAGAAGAATGAAGAGATGCTGAGAGAGAACCAAAAGTGGTAGAGTACGTGACCAAGACAGAATCAACTGGACTTCCCGGGGCCACTCCAGTTTGTTTCCAGCCTGGTAAAGCCCAGTTTCATATTTTTGCCTTGAATTCCCTGTGTCCTTTCCAATAAATTCTTATTTTATATGGAGCAAGGATTTTTTTTTGTCATTTGCAACCCAAAGTCTTTCTAAGACTTTAATTATTCCATGTGAAATCTCCTGTTATCCAAATTATGAAATAAAATATTTTGATGAATATGTTGGAGTCAATTAGGTATGTCTGATGCAACAAATATTTAATGAGTGCCTGTTATATATCATACTCTGAACTGGGTCCTGGAGCTAGAAAGACAAATAAGACATGGTTCCTATCTGTTGAAGGACTTTTTCTGCAAAAAGAATCAGCACAAGTCCTGCTCTGGGTCAGACAAAAGAAATTCCCCTTTATTGGTCATTTCTTATGCTGGATAAACTTTCAGTATTCAATAACAGTGTGTTTTCATGTTAATAAAGCTTGGAAGTACTGGGGCAATTTTTGTGGCTCATTCAGATCTGTTCAATTTTAATTTGACATTTGATTTAAATAAAGTGGATTGAGCAAGTAAGGGAGTGATAGAAATGTGGTGAATTTAATCAGTAGGATTTCTCCTTGAGGAAATTTACAAGAGTTCCATGAAATCCAGTTATACTTAGCTTTGAGAAATAAAGAAAATGTATGTGAAGGGAAAGGCCATTTGAGATAATTATGCTGCTTTCTCTGCCTCTGATGTCAAATCCCTTCTTTTTGAACTATATCACCCTGGTTAGGAACTGGACCTCCCAAAACAGACTTGGTGGTTTTGAATTCTGGCCCTGCCGTTTTCTCACTGAATGGTTTCTATTAACTTATTGCTTGCTCCTGATTCCTCATTTTTAAAAAGGAGATATAATAGTATCTATGTATACAGCCAGTTTTCAAATTAAATAAGATAAAAAATATAAAACCCTTAAAATAGTACCAGATATATATTAGGTGTTGAATATAATAATAGCTGTTATTATTACTTTCTTTAAATACATACATGGAAATCACAGCACAGCTGTGCACACACACAAACAGACTCGGTCCAAGTAGAGAGAATCATGGGAGTCTGAACTCATTACATTCTTTAGGGCCTAAGGGATGAGAAGTGCTACAAAAAATAAACGTATGTATACTGACTAAACTATATTCAGTATTGTGGAGTTAAGTTAATTATGCAAGCCATCCTTCAAAAAACGAAAACAGATTTTTTATTGTACCTTTATCTAGCTTTGCTATTCAATAAAAATCAGTTTTATTGTTATTTACTTGAACATTCATTTTCTTTGGTGCAATAATTAATGGTAAAGGGATGGTTGTGCCTTACCTTTTTTTATTAGAAAAAAAAGATGACTGGGATACAGACAGTAAATACAGATTTATTTCTGACAATAGCAGTTTAGATAGAAAAGTTATATGCTAAGTTATTCCTTTCCTGTGAAAGTTATACAAATATAACTGAATTTATTTGATGGATTGAGGTTAAGTGAATGTGATATAAATATTTATAAAACACAATTGTATTATATACATAATTTATATGTATACATATATATTCCATATATATATAATGGAAAAGGTACTGAGGAATAAATTCTGCATACAAATAATGCTTTGAGGCTTAAGCACTTCCTTCACAAAAATTAGAAAATAAGAATACCAGGAAATACACCTCAAAAATCAGAGATAAACAAGCCTAATATGTGCCTCTGGGACCATTCAAATTTTTATTTTATGAGGATTGGAACATTTCAACTACTAATCATATATAAAAAATGATCATCCTTATAATGACCAGTAAAAACTTAAACGAGATGCAATATTATACTGTTACTATGTTGTATTGTCCAAGGAAATATATCCCTAATGTTATCTTAACTTTCCCTCCTTGTATTAATCAAGTGTTGATGACCATAATTTAAGGCTTGAAAATATTATGGTAGAAAACCTTGGTGGAGGGAAGCCAGATCGTACGTGCATAGGTTATTTATCATGCTGTCACCGAATCCTAGGGAAGTACAGTTCCAGCTAATTTATTAAAATGTTGTTTTCATTTTTACTGGGCACAGGAAGGACTTACACTGAGGCCATCTCACTGTGATCTGTACTAGAGCAGTAGTGGGGAGAACTCTACTTTGCTTGCAGTATTTATGGTACCTATTTTTCCCTGACTCTGCTCTCACTCCCATAACATTTAAGAGCATTCATTAAACTCAGTAGGAGTCAAGGGCTGGACGTGTGTGGTGAGGACAGAGAGTGGAAGGTGAGGAGATTGAAACAAATGAATGCTTCCCCAGAACTATACACATGTTGCTTGCAAATGTGACTTGTTTAAGCCCCTAACGCCTTATGTAGGGTGACTCAATAAACAAGACCTCCAAATATTGTGCCTCTCCACAAAGATGAGAGAAGAAGGTTGAAAGTGATATTGAACTACTGGAATGAGTAACTCTTTTTCTTATATAAATACACATAAAAAATGAAATTAGGGTAGTGAAGAATGATGGGTTGAAAGTCACGAAGCCTAAGGAAGTGAAGAATTTGTTTTAATCTTGTGCAAACATTATGTATGAGATTTCCTATTTCTTTTCCTCTCATACAGTCAGAAAGGAGCTCATTTCAAATATTCATTTAGTATTTAGCCTCCTCAAAGAAATTATAAGCCAGGAATCAGTTGTTATAAGTTGTGGATATTTCCTGAGAATGTGTTATATATATATAAGAAAAGGCAACATCAAAGAGAAATGCACAGGGAATATTCAGCTCAGTTGCACAAAGAAAGCAAAACACAAAAATGTCTGTTATCCACCAAAGCGTGGTATACGTCTTATGTCAGTTCTTTCCCACTTTACTACCTATGCACCATTACAGACTTTATCCAAATGAATGACCATTTGCATGGGAGAGTAATGTTTTGTGCCTCAAACACCCACATTCTAAGAACGTGAAATAATATTAATAACACATGTTGCATCAATAAAAGATATATTTGTACATTTAGAAGTTGTTTTTACATCTGCTATTCTATTTAATATGTCCAATGATGCCTTGAATCATAAGGTGGCTCATCTTTTAGCACCTAAAGCAACTGAGAACAAAGAAGTTACAAGACCACTTTAAGTCACTACATAATTAGTTACAGTCACAACTAGAACCCAGGACTAAGGTTACTAAATTGTGTATTGTACAGATATTGTAATAGAAAATTTGGATCTATGCAGACATTAGTGCAAATGTATGTCTTTGTGATGATTCATACCTTTCAGCAAGTCCCCTGCTTCCAGGATAAATTCCAAACTCCTAGACAAGGGAATGAAACCCCTCTTGGATCTTCAGCTCAATCAACTCTTACTTCTGCTTCACACTTTAGAATCCAGCAGAACTAGACCACTTGTAGTTTTTCCCACATACTGACTATTCACAGACCTTTACTGAAGTGTACCTCTTCTTGGAAACTTTCTCTTCCCTCCTTTCCTCTTCTCACTCACATGCTTCTCCCTTGGTCATTTTTCACCTTACACAGCCTGCTCCCCAGTAATTGTCCCTGATGCCACAACCAGACTAGACTGCTTAGCCTTCACTAATCTCCCATAGTTGCTGTGCATGCACACATCTTTTTACTTCTCACTATTGTTCTAAAAGTAGCTGTTAATGGGTGTGTCACCTGCACTAGACAGTAACATCTAGGAGGGCAGTAACCTCTAGGATGTTGATTCTTTTCTTATAGTTTAAGCACATAGCCAGAGCCCTGGCATATATTCAAAATAGTTGATGAATGTATTTATAAATTAGTAACAATAGACTTTTGATGCAATTACTTAGCTAGTTAGAAGGCACACACTATCATGGCTGTAGGTTCAGAATGCTTAGGGGCCAGTTAGTTACATCATCCAAGACAGTGACTTAATTCTATCCATGTTGCTTCTCTGTTGGGATGGATGGGTCAAGCCAATAACATATATGGAGCCGCTCCTAAGGAGAAAGCATGGTTGTAGTTTCTGGAGGGTCAGTTCACAGTATAGATAATGAAAAGCAATACTAAAACTAGAAAATTTCCTTATATCTCATATTCTACTGATAATTGATTAATAACCTTAGCTTACTAAATCAAGAGATAACATTTAGCATTAGAAAAAATTAATATTCTCCTGAAATTATCAAGGTCTAATCTCTTTTATTACAATATTAAAGAGTTGCTGTAATCTTTTCACTACATGCTGAATTCTTATTAATCTTAGTATTCAAGTTTGGGAAAGCTATAAAATAAAGCTCTTGGGAAATTATTTGGCTCTTTCTCCAATTATAAACATAGCCTGTCTCCAATATACTCATTGATTAAAGACATACAAGTAAAAGAATGAGTGAATGGATGCAAACTTATTTCCCCTAGGATTACCATCCTATCTAACCTTAAAATCAAAACAAAAATAATATAGCTAAAATTATTAAAATGTTACATGTGCCAACAAAAAGATATCATGATTCCCAAAGGTTGGTAGTAATCTAATTTATAGAATATTGAATATTATATCTTCTTCACTCAGTATTTTCCTAATATATACACACTAACAAAATTTATTTATTTCTATACCAGGGTACTATAAAGTTAAAAAATACATTTCAAATTTTAAGTGAATTTAAAAATAATTTCATGTATTTTTTCCTGCTTTTTAAAAATCCTCCAAATTAAGCATATCAATTTCCTTAAGTGAGATTGTTATCACCTTTCTTTGTGACAAATTTCTCTTCAATTAAAAGCCTCAATAGACTATGTTGCAAGAATATCTAGAATATGTTTGTAAAACCAAATTCAGCCTGAACAATAAAACAGAGAGAATCTTGCACAAATGCCATTGTACTGGACTCCTATGCCTCCTTCAAAATCCTCTCTGCTCCACTTAACTCCAGCCTTTTTCACCACAACGGTCTCAGGTGGGATCTAACCAGCTTCACACAGGTGCAATTAGACAAGGCCTCATCTCAGATCAGCACTGTGTTTCTCTTGTTTCCTTCCCGGGACTCTCTAAGACATGGTAGGAAATCGCCAGCAACCATTCTGCATTCACGTCTGAGCAATCTACAAGGTCAGGGATGGTAACGTCTATGGGGCAAACCTTGACCAATGGGATAGAAGAGCTGATGGATCAATGTCGCCTTTTTCCATCCTCTAAGGTAGACAGTTCCGAGATATATTTAACAATGCTTCTCAGAAATTCCTGGGTAGTATCACAATCACAAATTTTCTCATCTATGGAGGATTGGGAGAAGGAATGGGTAGGAGAGGAAGCACTGTTGTAAAAATGGTTCTCAAAGTATTATCCCTGAATGAGCAACATCAGTATCTCCCGAGATCTTGTTACAAATGCACATTATTGCTCCCCACACAAGACATAGAGAATCAGAAACTCTGGGGGGGGGGGGTGCAACCCAGGAATTTGTGTTTTAATAAGTCTTATAGATAGTTCAGTTGCAGAGTAAACTTTTCGAAGCACTGAGTTATTTGGTAGCTGTGGCACTTCAACAGTATGGGGACATTCGTAAATAGAAGGAATGTGAAGTTCGTTGGCTTTATTATTGTTTCAGAAGCCCTGAAAAAAGAAAATGATAAGCCAAGTTCAGTTAGTTATCATTATGTTTCAAAACCAGAGTACTTCTATAGTGGCAACTATAGAAACCCCTTCTCACACAGCCGAGGGGCTGACTGCTGAAAATAAGGACCGTAATCTAATTGTAAGAGTGGGAGATCTTGCAAACTGAAAACATAGTCTCCACAGACAGAAGGTATGTTACAAATCAGGGCTTTAATAAGAAAAGAATGTGACCTTGGGACTTGGAATGGCCGTATTTAGGTGAATGAGTCTGTGAATCTTTTATACACATACACACACACACAGATATGCTGGTGTACATACATACCTGCATGTATATATGAATGCATTCATAGATAGATAGATAGACAGATTCCAACCACAAAAATTGATCTCATAAATTATGTTAAAATTGAGAGAGGCCAATAAAAACTTTGGAGAAATGTTAGGAAGTAAATGGTAAAGAAACTTCAAAGGGAATAACCAAGGTGTCATTCAAAACAAACAAAATTCATTGCTGTGTATAATTCCAATTGCTCTTGTTAGAGGGTTGATGATGTCAAAGAGAAGATTTCCCCCACTCCCCAGTGATGGATAATTTGGGTGTGCAGCCTGGGACAGAGACTTGGGAAAGCTAACTGCTCTGCATAATAAAATTGACAGAGAACTATCTCTATTTGTTTTGAGGATTCTTAGTGTGCCATGGATGAGCCCAAATTCAGCTTCCTGAGGCACTGATTCCATATTCTACTTCCTGTGTAAGTTGGGGATGCTACTTTTGTCACTCTATTATCTATAGAGCCATCTATTTGGAAAAATAAAGACATCGATCAGATAAGAGAACCCTAACCCTAGCCTCCAGCAGAGATAGATTGTTATTATCCTGTTCTTCCAACAGTTCTGAATTAAGTATGTTAGCATAGACAGAGACCTAAGATAGGGACTCTCAGGAAAAGCAGAATATCCCCTGCTAGGGCTATGCTGTCTACTATGGTAACCCATAGCCACAAGTGCCCACTGAGCACTTGAAATGTGGCTAAGCCAAATCAAGATGTGTTGTAAGGGTAAAACACATATCAAATTTCAAAGATTTAGTACAAAAGTAATGTAAAATATCTTGTTAATAATTTTACATTGATTACATGTTGAAATGATTTGTGTTGACATATTGAGATAAATAAAATGCATTACCAAATTTATATCTTGACTATTGTACATAATGCTGCAATGAACATGGAGGTGCATATATCTTTTCAAATAAGTGTTTTTCTTTTCTTTGGATATATACCTAGAGGTGGAATAGCTGAATCATATGATAGTTCTGTTTTTAATTTTTTAAGGAACTTCCATACTGCTTTCCATAGTGACTGCACCAATTTACATTCCCAGTAACAGTGCACAAGGGTTCCTTTTTCTCCATATCCTCGCCAACACTTGTTATTACTTGTCTTTCTGATAATAGCCATTCTGACAGGTGTGAGGTGATATCTCATTGTGATTTTGATTTGCATTTCCCTGATGATTAGTAATGTTGAACTGTGTCCATTGATAGATGAATAATAAAGAAGATGTGGTATATATACAATGGTATATTACTCAGCCATAAAAAAGAATGAAATCTTGCCATTTGTGACAACATGGATGGATTTAATGGTATTATACTAACTGAAATGTCAGACTGAGAAAGACAAATACCATATGATTTCACTTATGTGTGGAACCTTAAAGCAAAGCAAGCAAACAAAACAAAACAGAAACAGACAATGAATGGTAGCTAGAGGTGATGGGGGTGGGGGGTTGGGTGAAATGGGTGCAGAGGATTAAGAGATACAAATTTCCACTCATAAGATAAATAAATCATGTGGATGTAATGTACAGTATAGGGAATATAGTCAATAATATTGTAGTAACTTTGTATGGTGACAGATGGTAACTAGATATATAGTGGTGATCATTTCATAATGTATAAAAATATCGAATCACTATGTTGTACACCTGAAACTAATATAATATTGTATGTCAATTATACTTTAATAAAAAATAAAATTAATATAAATTACTAAATTTAATTTCATCTATTTTATTTAAACATTTTTATTGAAAATGTAAAATTATATATATGGCTCACAATATATTTCTATTGTATAATACTGATGCAGATGATTTCCAAATATTTGTAAATTAAGCAAAACTACTTCTAAATAATTTACAGTCAAGAAATAAATCACAAGAGATACTCAAAACTATTTCAAACTGAATCAATACAAGAATACAACATCAAAAATTGTGGAATTATAATAAAACAATGCTTTGAAGGAAATTTATAGCTATAAGAATATTTACTAGTAAAGAAGAAAGATGTAAAATCAGTTATCTCAGTTTCTACCTTAGGAAGTGAGAAATGATACTAATTTTAGGAAGAGACAGAAAAACTTCCCAACTCATTTCTATGAGGTTTGTGTAACTGTGAAGAAAAGCCTGACAATTGCAATTCAGGGAAAGAAAAGAACTGCAGAGTTATAGATCAGAAACTCCCAGGATATAGATGCAAAACTCTATAAGAAATAACAGCAAATCAATTCCACCAATACATAAATATATATATATTTATGTATGATATATATATATATATATATATATATATATCATAACCAGTGGGGTTTGTCCCAGAAATGTCTAGTTAGTTTAACATTAGAAGAATAAAGTGATGTAGTTCACCATATGAACAGAATAAAAGAAAACAATTCTATGATTATGTCAATTGATGCTAAAGAATTCCCTTGACAAAATCCAACACCCATTTATAATAAAACCTCTCAGCAAACTAGAAAGTTAAGGAAACTCCCTTAATATAGTGAAGAGCAACTATGAAGAACCTACATATAACTTCATAATAGTGAAATGTGAAAAGTGTTTTCCCAAACTGGTAATAAGAAAGGATTTTTACTCTCAAATCTAAATAATGGAGAGAAATACTATATCCATAGATATGGAGACTCAGTATATTCAATATATCCTTTATCCCATATTTCTTTACAGATCCAATGCAATCCCAACCAAAATTTCAGCATAATTTTGGTAGAAATTGACAAGCTGATTTTAAAATCTACATCAAAATGCAAACAACCTAAATAACTAAAACAATTTTTAAAGAACATGTAAGGTTTTACATATCTGATTCTAAAACTTACTGAAATGCTACAATAATCAGGAGAGTGTGGTAAAGGAGCAAGCATAGACTGATAAATGTAACCAACCTACAGACCACAAATAGACCTAAAGAACTAAATTATGGCCGTAACACCAATTCAATTTAGTGGGCATATCTTTTAACATATAGCACTGGAACAACTAGATACTTTTATTAAAGATAAGAGCTATTACCACTATATCACTTCATACGCAAATTTAATTTAAGAAGGATTATAAACCTTACCACAAAGACTGGATCAATAAAGCTTCTAGAAGGAAACATAGGAAAAAATCTCCACAGTACTGGAGTAAGTAAATTTTTTTTTTTTTTTTTTTTTTGGGTGAGAAAGACCAGCCCTGAGCTAACATCCATTGCTAATCCTCCTCTTTTTGCTGAGGAAGACTGGCCCTGGGCTAACATCATGCCCATCTTCTTCTACTTCATATGGGACGCCGCCACGGCATGGCTGACAGGCAGTGCGTTGGCGGGCGCCCGGGATCTGAACCCGCGAACCCCGGGCTGCCAAGCGCAGACGAAACCGCTGCGCCACCGGGCCGACCCCAGTAAATATTTTTTATTTATAAAAAAGTACAAAAATGAAAAAGACACAGAAGAAAAAATAATAAATTGGACTTCATCAAAATTGAAATTTTATACTCACCAAAAGAGACTACAAACTAGGAAAAATTGTACGTGTGTGTGTGTATCCAGATAACTTGAAGAACTCCAACAGATCAACAATAAGAAAACAAGTGACCTGTGGTAGGCAGAATAATGAGACCCCAAAAGATACCCACATCCTAATCCCTGGAACATGTGAATATGTTAATTTGCATGACAAAGGGAATTTATAAGTGTGATTAAATTAAGGGTTTTGAGATGAGGAGATTATTCTAGATTATCTGAATGTGCCCACTCTAATCACAAGGTTCTTAAAATCAGAAAATCTCGTCAGTGCTGAGTTCTGAGAGAAAGGGAGACGTGACTATAAAAATGGTAAGAGGGATGCAGCATTCCTGGTTTTGAAGGTGGAGGAAGGGCTCATGAGTCAAGGAAGTGAGTAGCCTCTAGAAGCTAGAAACGGGAAAGAAAGGGATTCTCTTTAGAGCCTCCAGAAGGAATCGAAACCCTATGATTTCGATTTTAGCTCAGTGAGATCTGTGTCAGGCTTCTAACCTGCAGAACTGTAAGGTAACAAATTTGTATTGTTTTAAGCCCCTCAGTTTGTTGTAATTTGTTACAGCAGTGACAGAAAACCAACACATGACCCAATTAAATATGGGCAAAGACTTGAACAGACACTTCACAAAAGATAAAAGAATGACCAATGAGCACCTAAAAAGGTGCTTCACTTCATTGTTCTTTAGGAAATGCAAACGAAAACCAGAATGAAATATTGTTCTACACCCATTAAAATGAGTATTATTACAAAATAAGACAAAACAGATAATATAAAACATTGATCCTATGGACTGAATGTTTGTGCTCCACCAAAATGCATATGTTGAAGCCCTAATCCCCAATGCGATGGCATTTGGAGGTGGAGCTTTTGGGAGGTAATTAGGTCTTGAGGGTGGAGTCCTCATGAATAGGATTAGTGCCCTTATAAGAACGGACTGGAGAGAGATTCTCTCTCTCTGCCACGTCAGGCTGCAGCAAGAAGATGTCAGTCTGCAAACCTGGAAGAGAGCTCTCATCAGAAGTCAAATCATCCTGCACCTTGATCTTGGACTTCCCTGCCTCCAGAACTATGAGAAATAAATATTTGTTGTTAAAGTCACCCAGTCTATGGTATTTTCCATAGCAGCCCATGCTAACTAAGATAACTGGCAAGAATGTAAAGCAACAAGTAAATGTTGCTGTCTGTAAAATGTCACCATCATATGGGGAACCCCTCAGCAACGTTGTTATAAATTTAGATATATACTCTATGAATAGGCAATTCCATTCCTAGGTATTTACCCCCAAAGAAATGTAAACATATGTCTACAAAAATGTGTACCAGGATTTTCATAGCAACCTTATTCATAATTCTCCAAAACTGAAAAACACAATGCCATCAATGAGGGAATCGATAAACAAATAGTGGTACATTCCAACAAAAAAAATACTACCTGACAATAAAAAGAAATGTACAACTGATATGCATAACATGGATGGACTTCAAAAACATTATATCGAGTAAAAGAAGTCATACACAATGGAGTATATAGGTTTTATTACATTACATTTTTATAGAACAGATTAAGTTTAATTAAAAATCCAACTTAAAGTTACAAAAATCAGAAAGTAGTTGCCTTGAGGTTGGGGAGAACTGATGAGATGGAAACTTGGATGATGGTAACAGTCATTTCTTGCTTGGAGTGATGGTTTCATGCGTACAACAGTCAACACTCCTTGAACTGATCATTTAAGATCTGTGCATTTCCTTTTACGCAAATTACACGTTGGTATTCCAGCCTTGCACAAGTATATTTGGACAACATGTTGCCTCACTCCTATGCAGCGTATGTCTCACTCCCTGCCCTGTGGATCCTCTGAAATAACCAACTGGGCCACTGTGGGAACTAGCTCTGGTCTCAGCATGTGCATGCAGGAGTACAGGGGCATGAACGTCTGTGTGACCATCATTGTCCAATAAAAGATGGGATTTCTTTCTCCAGGAGAGAGATCTGATTCCATTAGTGTCCTCAGAAACTTCCGTTGGAATTGGGTGACTAATGCAAAAACTCACCCATGTGTTGTCGCTTTGCCCTGCTAGCTCTTTTATCCCACTTTCTGCACTACTGCTTCCTTAGAATACATTCCCATATAAACCAACTAAATACAAGAATCTGTTTTTTGCTCTGCTTGGGAAGAAGCCAGGCTAAGCTGTCATTATATTTAATGTAATGCCCCCTTCCTGGTAATACATACACTTTTTTATCACTGACTTTTTTATAGCTGTAGCATTTTTAACAAAGAAGTTGCCCTTATAGTATAATATTTATGTATAATAATGATTAAAACTTATGTATGTCTTTCAGGTTTATATAATGTAAACAGTCATAATCAGAAATCGCTAACAGTTTTTGAGGTCAAATTTAATTCAGCATGCTTTATATTTTAGCTAGTTAGAGTAACAGCAGATATATTTGTTTTGTCCAATGGGATTCCTTTGATGCTGGCAAATATCTCATATCACATTATATTGTTTAGGTCCTGATTTGTTATTATACATACCTTAAGTATTCCTTTCATATTTACATATTAAAATCAATAGCAGAGTTTACGTCTTCAGACACTTTAGCCATAATATCTATCAATTTAAAACTCAAGCGTTTTAAAGTTGGAAGCTTCTTCATGGCAAAATACTTTACAAAACACACTCAAATAATATTTAATTCCTGCAGGCCAGGCTGGTATGATGCCAATTTTGTGAAGTTGCTTGTGTGTTTCCATTTTGGTGTCATTATGAACCTTTATTTCCCTGAAGATGTCACCTCCCTATTGAAGGCAACCCCCATCCAGCTGGGGTTAATATTTCCTCACTGTTGTGTAATTTGAAGGAAGAAAAGTTTTGGGGTATGAGAGAGAGGGATTGGTTCTCTGTCCCACCACCTGCCAGATATGGATCTGTTGAGTAAATCTCTTAACTACTCTGTACTTTAGTTTCCTCTTTGGAGCAGATTATACTTCCCAAAAAGGTCATGGCAATATTTCTGATCCCTCATGCTCTTCCAGAACCTTGCCACTCTCTGTGGAGAGGTGAAGTCCCCTCTCACCCTCTTCTTCTCCTGCTTGAACCTTGGGCAGATTTCTGACTTTTCCAATAAATAGAGTGCATCACAAGTAACACCGCATGACTTCCATACCTAGATTAGAAAAGGAAATACAGCTTCGGCCTACCTCTCTTTCTCTTGGAATGTTTGCCCTTGGAATCCAGTCACCATGCTGATAGGAAACCCAGACTAGTTCACTTAGAGAGGTCAAATGGAGAGGCCCACAGAGAGAGGAACCCAGGCTCCTAGCCCATGGTCAGCATCAACAGCCAGACATTTAGTGAATGAGCCCTCAGATGATTCTAGTTTCAGCCTTCTAGCCTTCCATTGAGGCCCCAGAACTCATCATAGAGCAAAGGAAGTAACCTCTGCTGTATCTTGTCAGAACTCTTGAGCCACTATAATCCATGAGCATAAGAAATAGTTACTCAGGGCCAGCCCCAGTGGCCTAGTGGTTAAGTTTGGTGCACTCTGCTTTACCAGCCTGGGTTTGGTTCCCAGGCCTGGACCCATACCACTCGTCTGTTAGTGGCCATGCTGTGGTGGCAGCTCACATAAAAGGAAGAAAAAGAGGAAGATTGGCAACAGATGTTAGCTCAGGGTGAATTTTCCTGAGCAAAAGACAAAAAGAAATAGTTACTTTGTGTCACTTAAGTTTGGGGATGATTTGTTACACAGCCACAGTAACTGAAAGCGATTTTGGTACATGGAAGTACCAAGGGGTCTGCCATTACAAAACCTAAAAATGTGGCATTGGTTTTGGGACTAAGTGGCAGCCCAAAGTTGGAAGGGCTTTGAGGGTCTGCCCTGTCTTTTCCTACTCATAGCCCAGAATAATGAAAGAACTCACAAGAGTCTGTGTTTATGATCATGTCCTGAAGTGCTTCCTGACTTGATGGAAAACAGGAAGATGGCAGCTTGAGCATTATGCAATGGTTACTGGGAAAATAGCACTCTCATTGACAGCATTAGTGCCAGGTTTCCATTTTAACATATTTCCCATTCTGCTGTTCCCTGATTTGTCTACTTTTGGTACACAGCTATAGCATTTAACAGAAAGGAGAAATGATATTAATGCCCTAAACTAATCTTCATTTTGGGAAAAATGAACATGACGTTTTGAATATTTTCTCAGATGATGAAATCTCTCCCCATATGTGATTCTACCCCGTTCCCAATAAATATCTTCATCTCCTTAAAGTCCCTTTTGTTCTCTTATCCTTTAAAGAAATCTACTTCAATCTCATAATTTATAGTAAGAAAATAGCTGACAGGGATACAATATGATGTATCAACTTTACCATTTTCTGCAATTTTAAATATTTCATTTTTCTTTCTATCTATGTAGTAACTCAGCTTGACTGTTCCACATTTAAAAGTTGAAAAAACAACATACATAAAATTCCCACAATATTCCCAGTTCCTAGGTGTGAAAGGTCTAGCTGAAGTGAACATTATTATGATGTTAGCAATAACTCAATTTTGTGACCTCTGTCTCTTCTTTTATTGCCCTCTTTTGTTCTGATTTTTCTTTTCCATCCCTTTCTTTTTCCCTGAAGGAAAAAAACAATTATCAAACTGTGTACAGGTAAAGATAAAATGGTTCAAGGAACATCCAAACGATGCCTCCTGTCTTTCAAATAAACGTAACAACAATAGCCCAGAGAGATTTATCATTGCACTTTGTAAAACCCTTTTGGTTCATTTATTTATATTTTTATTACACCAGCCCCACCTCCTCGCCCACTTCTTTACACTCTGTGGCTGCTGCTTCCTGTTCATCATTTATTTAGTGGGTACATTTTCATCCATTCACAAAAAGGTGATGCCACATGCATTTCAAGTGACAGCTACCAAATAGGCTAGTCTAGCCTGATTAAGTGCATAGAGAGTTTCTTTTCTTTTTCCTTAAAAAATAATTATTCACATAGACTAGTGGGGGGGCATAAGAACATATTAATCTTTTACTTGTAACAGTTAAAATTTAGTTAACTTTCAAAGCCTTAATGCTTGGGGAAATTCTATATTTCTAAAAATATTTGCTCAATTGTCTGAAAAGTGAGAGTTGCATTTACTAAGGTAATCATTCAGTAAACAAACGTAACAACGAGCTATTTGAAGGGTTGTGATCTTACCCTTAAACAAAACCTGCACAGATCATTGGCCATGCTAAGACCAATATTCTGTGAATCAGTCAAGTGAAGATTCAGAATTAACAGTGTATAGATTTTGGCAAACATATATTCTCATTTATGCAGATGTGAGGCATACAGTAGCAATGATGAAGAGCACAATACCAACGATTGCTTATGCTCTTAAAAAGTAGAAGCCCAGACCTTCCTCCTCATATAGACTCCTATTAATTAGTTAACATTAAGAAAGCAAAATTAAAAGACAGCCTTACTTTCTAAGCATTTAGTGATTGAACTTTTGTTTTTTTAAAAAAAATCAAGTTTAAGAAAATTGTAAATGTCAACTGGAGAATGGCTGCATCTTTCATGACATCACATTGTTCTACCTGGTTAGTTCCCTCTATACCGAGAGCAATGGTAACTTGGACAAAGGCAGCTGTTTGGGGCCATTAACCTCCTTGGCTTTCCGTCATGCTTGGGGATACTCATGTAATCTTCATCACTGGATATATTACCTTGAAGTGCAAAGACATTTTTTTGGTGTGAATTGTTTGCTTTTGTTTTTCCACCTTTAATAATTTATTGTTATCTACAAGCAGTCCAAGATCTCCCTCTCAAGCCACTCACCTGAAGTGTCCAAAGACCCATGGAGTCATACTCAGTTTAGAGGAGTTAGGCCTATTTTCAACAGCCAGAAAAGAAGGATAAAATGAATTTCGAATCAATGATTACTGGTCTTGTTTCCTTTGCTCCCATCTTGGTGCTGTGTGGGGGGCTGTGTGCATTACAACACTCTTAGCAACCCAGATTTCTGCAAGTCTTTTTGTTCACACTCACAGTCTTGACTGTTATCTCCCAAACATGGCACTGTAGTATGGTAGCTGAGCCCTGAGTGGGTACCAGCTTCAGCAACAAGTTATCAGGCCTTCTCCATGGAATGCCAGAACCTGGTGGAAAACCAAGATGGCTCTGCTCTCCTCACAGTGAGTTCTCCTCTGGGGACTTTATTGTTCTTTCCTGCCCCCAAATTTCAGTCACGACCACTCCAACCCATTCACCAAATCTCAGCGTCAGTTTCGAAGCCTCTCACCCAGAAGGTTCCCTGAATCCAAGGAAAAAATACCTCATGCCTGCCAAGAACTATGCCAACTAAGAATAGTTAGGAACGGTAACAATGGCTAAATTACGGAGAAGTTTCATTAGGCAAATGGGATCTTCTAGATTTGCATTTTGTAATTAAAAAGAATCATTCTGGAGGTTCAGGACGAGAGAAAGAAGTTTTGCACCCAGATGACCTTCCATCTAGAATGTTAAATAGAGAAGTGCTGGCAGGATTTTGAAAGCTTACCTTACTAGGAGGCCTATTTTATTGACCTAGTGGAGTTTTTGTTTTATTACTTTATTTGTCAAGAGCCCCAACATGTGATACAGACAGATGCTCCTCTTCTTTTAGACTCCAAATTCACAAATTAAATAAGATATCAATGTATGAGATAACGTATACAACTACATATACAGTGTGAACCAAATATAAAAGTAAATAATTAGAAAAAAGAAGAGAAAAAAATACACTGTTAGTAGCAGTCACTTACCAGTTGTGAGATAATGCATTAATTCTCTTTATTATTATTCTCAGAAATGAATGTGTATTATTTTTATATTAGCAAAGAATACTAATAATTTGGAAATCAACACAAAGGACAAAAATTGTGGTTTTTCTTCATTGTTTTGTTTTTGAAAGCAGAAGTCACATATATTTCAAAAATGAGAAATTGCATGGTCTAAAATATAGAACTATAGGGCTTTTTATATTGCTTGTGGGTATAACCTTTTTAGGAGTCCACCTCTGAAAATTAAGAGAAATTTAATGAAAAAAGATGATAGTTGCTTGTCACACAATTCTCAGATTTTCTTAGCTGGTATTTAACCTCAGATTTGAATACATCACCAGTTAATTTACGTCAAAATTACCAAATTTATATTTTCAGCTTATAAGTCTTACATGCCAACATGTTCTAGGTTTTTTACTTGCAACCATGTAAAATTTTTCTGCCCCTAAAACTACCTCTTTTGCTGCCTTGCAAATGTTTTTAGTATTCTTGGATTTGGTCACCTATCAATCAATGTTCTCCATCATGTTTTGTGCTGCTATTATATTTTCACTTAGTCTTTGACTTTCCAAAGTGAAAGAACTCACTTTCATTTTTCGGTATGATTTCCTGTAGCTCAATCTCTTCATAATTTCATTTGCCTTCTTTAGGACAATTTAAACATCACCAGTAGGAGTGTTGACCAGATATCTCTAAGAGGTGTTTGTTCATTTTTGTCTAATTTTTTCAAATTCAGGTAAGTGAATGCATTTGGTGCTATTCCTAAAGCTTCTTTTTAAAATCCCTCAACGAGAAAATGGAAGCTAACTTTCTCTGAAACGCTTCCTATCTAGTGACCATCTACCGACTGAAATGGTGGCCCATCATGCATTGGCATGGCAGATAGGCGGGTGGGGGCGGAGCCAGGGCCGGAAGTAGAAGAGAGGCAGTGGTGGTGACTGGCGGGTCCAGACAGCACGAGTAACGTCGAATCGCTGTGATTCTTCAGAGGCTCTTCACGTTGTTCACTTGTCCTTTGGTCTGCAGTCTCAGTCCACTTACAGAGGAACATTGGTGTTATAGCTGTGGCATTTAATAAGGAAGTCGATTGATCTTACACAGGAACTCTTCATGGACAAGATTAGAGAATACAAATCTAAGCAGGAAGCAGCTGGAGAACCTGTTGATATTGGCCCCGACTATCAGCAAGCGCTCGAGAGGGAGCTTTTTAAAGTTTAAGCAAATGTACGGTTAAGCAAAGATGACTACATTCCCTAAGTTCGAATTTGAATATCTCGATTTTGAAATCATGGGAAAACCCCAGTCTTGAAGAAGTACTGTAAAATTAATCTGGTAATTTGCTGTAGATTAGTTGTACAATTAATCAGAAGTATCAGAATAAACAAATATTTCACAACTGTCAAATATTCTTTTGGTTCTAATTCCAGATAAATTATTTGGTGATATTGGGTGTAAAATAAAAAGAAAGAAAATAAAGCAGAATCTTGAAAGAGTGCCTCGACATCATAGCTCTGCTTCCCAAATGCCCCTTTCTGCTTTCATTTTGTATCCAAAGAAATAAACAAATAAACAAACAATCTGGACAGGGCTTGAGAAAGTGAGAAACAAAGAAAAACAATCCAGGTAATTTTTGAGCAATTTGAAAATATTAACAGTATATTGCCATTGGTAGATTGGTGTTTTGCAGATGCTTAATTTCCAGTTAGAAATTAATAAACAATGTAGCTCTGGTCCCTAAGGCTTTAACCATTCCCGTCTTTGTCTATATGCCAACAAATGACTAAATGTGTTTGTTGGCCTCAATATTTTAGGTTATTTTGTAGTGGATCACTTTATAAAGAGATTAAGAACTTTAATAATTTTGAGATATATGTTTGTTGTTATTGTTAAATTGTGGCAAATGAGTTAACTTTGTAACCTGAACTTTCTTTTGACAAGACAACTACCAGTTATCAGTTGATGCCAAAACCATTGGGTGAATGACGTTGGGATACTGCATATTCACTGGGTTAAAAAATATCACTCACCCACAGACTATTTATTATAAATTGAATAGATAGCTCTACAATAGATACATCTTGAAGTGCCACCTTATCCAAGTGATCACATTTAGCATCACCAATAGCTAATAGCAAAATAAAACTGAAGTTAAATGCCACTTGATGTGAAGAAATAAAAAAAAATACACAATATTCCCTATGTGATATTTTTGCAAAAAAAAATGTTAATATAAATGTAGTCAGTCATGACAAAACAGTCAAAGAGAGCCAGACTATGGTACAATCTACATGAAAATTGGCCTGAATTCTTCAAAAAAATCATGTCATGGTTCAACATTGTGGACTAAGTATAATTAAATTAATTTTAATGGTCACATGTGTTTTAATTGTATTGTGGTTATGTAGGAAAATGTTCTTCTCAAGAAGTACATGATGAAGTATTTAGAGGTGAAATGTCATGATGTCTGCAAATTACTTCCAAATGGTTGACCATCATCATTAACAACAAAATACATTAAAATGTAGACAGAAGGAAACCAATAATGGCAAAATATTAATAATTAGTGAAAATAGTGAAGGGTAGATGAATGTTCATTGTGCTGTATTTCAAATTTTCATTACTCATACTGAGTGGTGTCTCCTACCTATAGCTGAAAGATTTGAAAAGAAATGACTGAAGCCAGCTCAGAGAAACTTATTTCTTTCCTGGGTTTTTCAGGGACCTGTGTGTGCAATTCATTCACAGCCAGGTGTCTATTAATGGCTTCAGATTGTTTAGAGGGTAAGTACAGAATAGATATGGCAGTGAGACATCTGGGAGTGAAATTTGTGGCATATGTGACTATAAAAAGTATGAATATAAATGTGCATGGGTGGATGAGAGAGAATATATATATGTATATATCAGAATATGAGGTTTATAGCTGTAGTAAATTTAGAAAGAGCTATTTATAATTAAAAGCATATTGAATAGCTTTAGATCATCTATAAGAGTGTGCGCATTCTTAATCATACATGATTTCCAAAGGTACAAGAATGATGGGAAGATCAATACCACTCTAGTTGATTATAAGGGTCTGGAAAGATTAGGTTGAAGATTTTCACAGGCTAAATGACAATATAACAAATCAAAAATGTTGAGGTCAAATAAAAGGCAACCTAATTCCCACACCTTTGTGGATAGTGTTGAGATCATTCCTCAGACACAGCATAGAACCGGCAAACACAGATGCTTGCTTGCAGATTTCAACCTCTTTATGCCACTGGAAGCTACTATCCTCATTATCTCAAACCCTTGCTACAACTAACAAAAGAAAAGATTCTCTTATTTTCCAGTTAACTTTGTGTTTCAATTTATTTCATAAGAAAAACCTTGATATTACAAAGTATCAGCAGAGGAATTAAAATCAACTTGAAATTGCTTTGGATAAAGAAAGAATGATTTCCTCGGCCATCTGTTAAATATATTTGAACAGGTATGGTAGAATATTGCATCTGCTCTTGTCTTTCCTTGTAGCTTTATCAGCTATAAAGGTCAATTATGATGGTGTTTATTAAAGAAAAGGACAAGGGAATTTACATCACCTTTAAATCTTTCACATACTTTGCATTAAGCTATCTTCTCTAGACATACAACCCAGTACAGCAAATCTGGCCACATTTGTGGATAATAAAACATGTATAGTTTTTCTTCATTACAAAAGAATTTATGTTCTTCATTACTACAGGTTAAGTTAACGTGAGTATAACTGAAGATAGAGAAAAAAAATTAAGTATATGCATCTTGAATCTGTTTAAATAATTAACCTTCAATGATATACTTCTTAAATTATCAGTTAGCACAAATAAATACTTCAAAATATTGACGATATTCAGCATCATTCAATCAAGTCCAATAACGAATATAGAAAGTGAGATCATAGTTGATTTGTTTGCTTACATATTTTTATTAAAAAAAGAATATTCATCCTAATTAAAATTACACTTCAAAGTAAAAAAGTGAATCATTTCAATTTCTCGAGTGCCTTGTCTATGTCTCAAGCCCAGTACTAGAGGCTTTTCTAAGTAAATTACCTCTAAACCTAAAGAAAACTTTAACTTTTAGGTACATATTTTGTATGGTAGAAAACATTTCTGGAAATTTTATTTTTCTTTTGGAATTGAGGTGGATATGTTGGCAAAGGAGACTGAGAAACAATACGTAGAGAGAATAGAATATCCAGGAAAAAGTGGCATTGTGAGTGTAAGGACAGAGAGTCTTCCAAAAGTCAAGGATGCCAACTGGGTCAAATGCTGCTGAAAGAATTTGCTAAAATGATCCTGACATAAGATGATCCAGTAAAGCCATTGGATTTACTGTCATAAAGGTCATAGGTGGCCAATTTGAAGGAATGGAAAGGACAAATCCAGACTAGATTAGCTTGAGGAGTGAGGACCAGGAGACAGAGCTTGTTTCAATACCGAGAACTTCTTATCCTTTAGAATTGTCTGACAGTGACCTGGTCTGGTTAGGAGGTAATGTGTTTTCTGACAAAGGAAATGCTCAAGGCAATTTTCAGTTTCAAGGATGTTATGGCATAGATTTAATCACCTGTCAGAAGGGGAGGAAGGAAAAAGTGCTATATTCAATATCTGAACTCTTTGCGAAACAACCAGTTTATGTGAGCCAGAGAACATTAGGAATTGCGTTTACATTTCTATACACTTCCATACAGACTTCTTGTTCTTTAAGTACTAAATTATCAGTTACAGATCAGTATTGAGATATACAGATTCTGAGAATCTCCTGTGAGATTAAGCAAACTAATAATGCCTTCAATCTAAAGTAAGGGGAATAAAACAAACAAACAGAGAAGGCAAGAAAGAACTTTGGTCTGAAGGCATTAAGACATATCAGTGAATAAATAAGGTATTTGGAGTTATAAAATTAAACATAAGCCTATGTAACCAAAAGATGGGTTGTAACAGCTTGCTACCCCTAATATCTTCCCATATTGAAATTTTCAAGCTGCCGATGAAGTAGATGTATATGAGAAGCCAAAACATAATGAAAATTTTGCTTGGTGAGTGTATATTTGGAACAAAGAGATCTGGGTGAATTAAGTGTTTAACATGTAACCTGAATATATCAGGCTAAGATGGCCAGATGTACTCATTTCACACTAGAAATAATCTTGTCAATGACACCAGAATAAGATTAATCTTGGTTTAAGTTTTATATATCTGAGACTGTCCTCAGATGAATACTATCATCAATTCATTTTGAGAGTTTTGTCCATGCTTAATCAGGCTGACCATCCCTGTTTTGATTAACAGTTTCCTTATTTATACAAGGTAATAACTTTACTAAAATTATTATGATATCTCATTGGTCCCGGGTACTTGGCTCAAACTGATTGTGCTTTGCTTTTACATTTTAATTGAGGGTGAATTGTTTCCTGTTGTCTAAGTTCTTGAGGAACAGGATGATCTTCATGTGTAGACATCATAGTTTAAGTTAATAGCCTTTGGCTTTAGGAAGTTCTTCCCATAATGCCCAAATATTAATGATGCAAGTTTCTATTCTGTAGATTTTGGAAGCCTATTCTTCTACTGAGTCCTCTTGAGAAGCAATTACTGTGAACTCTCAAGATCCATGCTGGTGGTCAGTTGTCACTTTAGTTTCCTAATCTGTGAAAGCATTTTAATTTGAATCCTTGTAGAGTAACCCTTCCATATTTCTGCCACCTGCTCTGCCAGCAAGTGCTTTGCCCCAAGCATGGACATAACTAGTCCCTTAACTCCCCAAAGCACAGCTTCCCCTAAGCTATCTGTAAGACCACTGTTAAGGTGGCTGGGGAATAACAAAAGTAAAATATAGAGAGTTATTGCAACTACTGGACCTGTCCTCTGGGTTTAGCTAGGGGAAAAGCCATCCTCCTAGCCACCACTTCAAGCCTACATCCCTCATTTCCTGCCTAAAATGATTGATATGAGACTAGCCAGTCCCCTCAGGGGGAATTACCCTGAAACAGAGTTTGTAGGTGGCTTTCAAATAGAGACATATGTATATCGCCAAATGTCTGCCCTATTCTATCTTAAATTATACCACACACGATGCCACACTTCAATACATTTTCTGCTATGCTAAGCCCTGTGTACTTGCTTTCTGCAATTTTTCTCCAAGGTGAGATTATGAAAGAAGTTCAAGTCATCTGGATTTTTATGCACTATACTTTCATTTCAATTCTACTACATAATTCTTCAAAACAGAGGGTATTTAAATATAAATTTCTTCTTTGGCTTCTCTTATTGTCACTTTCTTATGGTTGGCAGGCTGTCAGGTTATTCTTACCCTTTGGTGTTGTCAATCTAAAAGTATTGCTTTGGGTCAGTCCTATACTAGCAAGAAGTCTATCCCCTATCTGTGACTATTCCCATTTCTCACTGTCCAAAGATTTCAATTCATGGCTCTGTGAATGTAATTTTATATTTAAGGGAAATCAAAAAATATTAGGAAAACCATAGACAGCTGAAATGCCCGTATGTTTCAAGCACCACTATCAAAAATGCATGTGTTGTGTGCCTGCAAGATAGAACATAATTTAATCTGTCTTTAAAAGGCAAGGCAAGGAAAATATTTTAATATCATTATACTTTACTGGTGGAAAAAGTCATGATTCCCTGAAATGTTGCATAATGTTTTGTGTAAAATGGGGAAATTTACCAGAAAGGTACTATAGTAATTTGGAGTCCATATACTCATAGATTCTTCTAATTCTAATTTTCCTTTCCTGGTAGTCAGCAAAATCCTAATGCTCTGCTTGACTACTCAAAGAGGTGATTTCTTTTCAGTAAATTAAATCAATTTCCATTTGTTCTTGGTCTAGGAAATTTTATTTTCTCTTGTCTTTATTCAATTTTCAATTCATTCTTCCCAGAGCATAAATCAATGTCTTCCTTTGATTTCATGGCAGGTATTCCTATTTCTTTTGCGTTATAGTAGAGCCAGGAAAAAAAATCATTATATGAAACGTCATTCCAAGCTTTTGAAGCTGTAGTGGTGCAAAGTAATCAATATCAGGTCATTTCTAACTCTCTGGAAAATACCAAAAGCTTAATATTCAAGTAAATGAATACCTTTGGAGCAATAATTAGAGTTTCTTGGTTAGGCTTACCATTTCAGTGCAATATCATGAAGCAGAGATAGCATAAACCAAGAAGAAAAATATTCATGTCTTAACTCTCAGAACTTAGGTCATAGTAATGATTTGGTTTTTTTTAATATTATATCTTTTTTTTTTTTTTGAGGAAGATTGACCCTGAGCTAACATCTGTTGCCAACCACCTCTTTTTTCTCCCCAAAGCCCCAGTACACAGTTGTATATCCTAGTTGTAGGTCCTTCTAGTTCTTTTATGTGGGACACCGCCTCAGCATGGTTTGATGAGTGGTAAGTCTGAGTCCAGGATCCAAACTGGTGAACCCCGGGGCCACGGAAATGGAACACGCAAACTTAACCGCTACGCCCCTGGCCGGCCCCATAGTAATGATTTTATTAAGACACTATTCTTCTTATCCCGCACAAGTCTACCTGCCTTGGCATATATTAGGTATTAGTACTGTATTAATTTGCTAGAGTTGCCATAACCAAGTACCAGACTGGGTGACTTAAACAACAGAAATTTGTTTTCTCACAACTTTGGAAGCTAGAAGTCCACGATCAAAGTGTAGCCAGGACTAGTTTCTTCTGAGGCCTTTCTCCTTTTCTTGTTGATGGCCATTATCTCCTCCTATGTCTTCATACGATCTTCCCTCTGTGTATCTGTGTCATAATCTCCTCTTCTTATAACGACACTAGTAATATTGGATTAGGCCCCACTCTAGTGACCTCATTTTAACTTAATTACCACAGTAAATACTCCAAATACTGTCACGTTCTTAGGTACTGGAGGTTAGGACTTCAAGATATGAGTTTGAGTGGAGGGAATAATTCAGTCCATAACAAGCACAGTGATCCCTGGAGAGCACTCTATGTGGCCTGGCAGAGATCATAGAGACATTTTGCCAGCAAACCAAACACTGAGATGAAATTCAGTTTCATCTTTTGCACCTTCCCTGATAAAAGGTAAATGCATAGAAAATAGGAATGAATATTTGTAACCATTTGTATCAAAACACTGGTGAATAAATAAAAATTTGAGTTTTAAACTTTTCCCCTTACATTATATCAGGAGGTTTAATCCTCCTTCTATTTCCCTACCATCCTACTCCCCCACATTCGCCTCTCAACATCTAGAACTGTTTGCTTGGGCATTATGAACATAGAGCCTTGAGGTTTGCTCCATATATAGGATTTATTTTGATGAATTCAATCAATAGCTCATCAATTCCAGGTATTTTCTTATCATTATTTAATTCATAATTTAATCTTCATGATGCATAAATACATTTTCATCCTTCCTAAAATTACTTACCTGATACAAAAATAATGGATTAAAAAGTATAAAATTTGTTTTAAATTATTATTTAACATCAAACAGAGTTTAAGGTTAAATTGATTTTTAAAATCAGAATTCGTATATGCCAGTGGATGTGTTCATGCAATACTAGAAAAAAACTAGGGTAACTTCATGTCAGAGACTCATGTCTGTGGGTATTATGAATTTACCAGTTATCCAGGTAACAGGGAGTAGTTATGAGAGGGACAAAGAGCTGAAATGTTTGGACAAGTACTTCAGTAGTTTAAAAGCCACTTTTAAAGTCTTCTCAAATAAATTTATAATTACAAGTTTTAACCAAGGCCTGCTTAGAGCAATAGCCCTAAACCACTTTATATTCAATGCAGTCAACTTAGGGAAAATGTGACAATACAAGGAATAATTGATAAACTCCAATCTATTCAGCAGAAAGTCTATTACATGTTTATATAACATCAAATATCTACACATTTAAGACAATCCAGTGAGCACTTAATTAATGCTCAATAATTTCATTGGTTGTCATTCCAGTTTGTGACAGACTTGTTCATATTTAGCATTATACAAAAATATAGATGATTGGAATATGACTCAGCCATAAAAAAGAATGAAATCTTGCCATTTGCAAGATAACATGGATAGACCCGGAGGGCATTATGCTAAGTAAAATAAGTCAGACAGAGAAGACAAATACTGTATGATTTCATTTATACATGGGATCGAAAAAAGCAAAACAAACGAACAAACAAAACAAAACTGAAATAGACTCATAGATACAGGAAACAAACTTGTGGTTACCAGAGGGGGTGGACAGGTAGGGGGGGTGGGGAAAGTAGATGAAGGAGATTAAGGGGTACAAACTTCCAGTTAGAATATAAATAAGTCATGGAAGTATAATGTACAGCATAGGAAATATGGTCAATAATATTTTAATAACTTTGTATGGTGACAGATGGTATCTAGACTTATTATGATGATCATTTCACAATGTATATAAATGTTAGATCACTATGATGTACATCTGAAACTAATAGGATATTGTATGTCAATTATACTTCAATAAAAAAAATCAATGATTGATATTGTCACTTTTATCAACAATTCCAAGTGCCCTTTCAACTCATTTTTTATTGTTTTTCTTAGTTGACTCATGCAGTTGCCCTTGATTTTCTTTGTGCTTGGTTCTTTTAACTTCAGATGCCTAAAATGGAGACAAACACAGACTAAGATCTAAGAAAATCTCCAAAGTATTTGATTCTATGGCTTTACCGAAACATGAAAACCAAGGACAATTATGGCTTCATTTCAATCACGGAGAGTATACTTTATATAGTTGTTGATATTAAAAAAATAGAGCAATCAAAAATTTTCTTGGGAAACATGCTTCTAAGATGCCAGGATATTTTAAAAGAAAGACAATTTCAATAGAACTCTCATTCATGAGAGATGAAGGACAGTGTCAAACTTTAAAGAATAGAAAGTAAATAGAGTGGACCAAATGGTTCCAAGCTTTCACAGCTCAATTATTAGACTTGCTTGAATAAAATAAACATGTCAGATCAAGACATTTGTTTTGTCCCAATTTATGTAGATGAACACCTGGTAAACTGACAACAGTTTTACAGGGCAGATTCTCACAAATATTTCATTTAAAGGCTTTTAAAAGTGTTATTTTTCAATATTATGTTAAAATCATATATGTGTAGATATATATCTTGTACAAATATATGTAGTATATATACAGAACATATATCTGTACATACATCTTATATAAATATAAGATATATATAAATGAATCTATATCCGTATATATACATATATATGTATTTATACTCCTAAGTAATTCATAGTCTTGACACATGTAACAAACCACAAATGATAGATATTACATAAAATGTAAAGAATTACATAGCCTCTCCTTTTAAATTGCTTATTTTTTCAAAAAATAAATATTTGCTTAGAGTACATATTTCTATAACTATAATAGCATCCAGAATATTGTTGTATATATATTAGATACTCAGTAGAAGCCTGTTTATTTAATTTACTTTGAACTAGATGGACATACATATCTTGTAAAATGACAGAGATATGTTATTTTTTTTCCTTGAAATCTTCCTGGATAAAAAAAAAAAAAAAAAAACCTTTGATGAGGACCAAAATCAAAACAAAGCAAATGAAGAGGAAATGGCTTTTATCTTTTACTTTATGTAAATGGATGGATCTGATATAAGTTATTTTGATAGTTTTTAGTAGAAATAAAGAAGACTTGCTGAGGTCGATACTTGTCTTTTTTTAGCTTTCTCATAAAAACAGAGTTAAAATATGGAGTAGTGTGTAATTATTGAACATAATGTACAAGCTGTTTATAGTATTAAAAAAACAAAACATAAATGTCTAGAAGAAAATCAACCAATTAAATAATATACAATACAAAGCTTTCTATTTAAAAATAAGAACTGTGCCACATAACAAATGAGCTATGAATTTACTAGAAGATAGACATTATCAGGATCTTCTTTTACAATTGTAATGCTAATAAATTATATTATATTATTTTAATCTCTGTATCACATTCAAGAAACACACTTTATGAGTTAAAAACGTAATTTGAAAATAAATAAAATTCTTGCATTTTTTGAACAGTACGGAAAGGAACACATACACCATGACGATAGCTAAAGTTTCCTTTCCTATCTCTTCTGTTTTCCTCACAAACCTCAACTGCCTTGTGATTTTCACGATCAATCATCTACTTATTGGCTAGAAACGCATGCCATCTTTTAGAACCTCCCCTGGAAAGTGAAATTCATACTCCTTCCTTCTGCCTTTCTCAAAAGCAGCTGTCCATCCACACAGATGACTTTTTCTTTCTATTTCTACTCCTCTACTTCTTCTTTACTCAAGACAAGATCAAGAAATAGGAATGAGGGTGTATGGCCTCCAGACAGGAAGGGAGATGAGGCCCAATAATGTAGCACATGAACAGGAATCCAGGGAAAACATCTGCCCTTGCTGGGGTTCCTTTTAAAAAAGCAAAACAACAACAACAGAAACAGGTGGGATCTCTTTTGAGAAACTGGCTGAAGAAATTTCATATTGGCAACACCACCTGTCTTCAGATTACCAAACTGATTAAGGAGAAGAAACACATCTGTCTATGATTTCTTTACTGTGATATAGTTCTTCAGAGTCTAAGCAATGTTTTGACTTATTGACCTGGCTGATTTATTTTGTCAGGAAACTTCTCAAAGCAAAGCATGAGAGTCTGGTCACATTTCAAAGAGTGAGCTTTCTTTTAATCTGAGGAACAGCCTCGAATATCTTTTACTTCAACTGTGTTAGCCATTTTAGATATGAAAGAACTGTGATTTTATCATTACATCTCTGAAAATAAGTGGATTATAACTTGGGCATAATGTCTTTGCCATGGGTGTTCTTGAATTTTTAACTCTTTTTTTATATTAAATATTTACTATTGGTGATTACTTGAATGATAAGGATTATTGTATTACTGCATTATATTTTGAAATGTCAGGTTGTAGCTTAAACACTCTCTCTCATTTTAGTCTATCATTGAAAAGATTTTTGGACATTTCAGCTGTCCAAATACGCGATAACAGGATTGTGCGACAACCAAACTTGAAACCACATTGCAGGCTACATATGAACATAAGGAATCACTTATTGGCAACTCGATATCTAAATTCCAACTGATGGTTAAAATTAACTAACATGTTCTTAACAGCTTCAAATGTTAATACTATTTCTTAAGAAGGAGAATCAAGAAGACTGTACTATGAGAAACCTCACTTTTTGAAACAAAAAAAAATAGTATCCTATGGTTCCATTAACCCTTGAATCTGAATGAATGAATGAATTATCCCTTTCAGCCAGATACACCCACATATGCCCAAGCTGCCTGCAAGATAACAGAGAAGATAAGTAAATAGAGAAACTGATTGATACAATTCAGAGTTTGGCTTCTACTGCAAGTGTTGATGATCGAATGATATTCGTAACTGTTTAACAATCTTATGTAGTTAGAATAAATATTTGTCACAGCTTAAAGAGACAAGGGCATTGCTCAGATTTTCAATCCTTCCCTTTTGTACTCCATTGGTTCTATTACTTCCCTATGTCACTCACTCTCCCAATTCAAAGCAAAATTTTTAGTAGGTCTTAAGATTTGTCTCATTAATCTTATATTAGAATAAATGTAGAATAACATTTATCTCAAAGTGTATGTGGATAAAGAAAAAACAGAAAAGTTAACTTGATCTGGTAATATAATATATGTATTCCTTCTTCTTAATTAAAGGCAAATGAGTTGGAAATTAAGAAGCAACAGATTATAGGTGAATGTGATGCTTAGATAAATTATTCTGATTTAATTTTTTACCTCTCTTCCCCTTTTGTTTTAAATAAACAAATTTTTCAGATCAGCACACATGGAAACAAACAAAACAAAACAGATCTGCTTAGGTTTTGGATTCTATGTGAATTTCTGGAGTGGTAAAGATGGTTCACATCAGAGTGAGTAGTTGGGAAGTTTATCGAAAAAAGATATATTCCAAGCACAACATATGAATAATGTTGGTAGGATGTGACATTCAGGGTTACCTGTGATGAAAATAGGACTTCCTGGTCATGCTCTATTCTTGGCAAGAGAACCAAGAGTTGATTATTAAGCACTGTTTTCCATTTCAAGAAGAATTTCAGATTAATTTAGAACAGGTTCAACTGAAGTCCCACCATTTTTAATAGCAGTGAAGTGCTGAGTCTGTAGCAAGAAATAATATGTGATACTCTTCTAAATATTGGTGATTCCATATTAAGGAGAACAATAATTAAAGTCTAATATTGGAAACAAAAGTTTTCTCTTGAATATTGGTCTTATATGCTAGTAGCTATGATAATATTTCTGTCTATTTTGGTCTTCATTATTTAAAAAGTCAGTTGATGCTACAGTTTCTGGAATTTTGAAAGCATCTAAGAGTAGGGAAAGAGATACTATTCAATACTGTTATAGTTATAGATCCTTAATCTCTATATTAGGATTGTATCAGGAAAATCCACCTGAAACTGTATTATAAAGTAGGGATTATCTGTCTTTGGCTTCCTCTTAGCTGCTCTTCTTTACTTCTAGTCTAGGTTTTGTTTTCATCTACAGGCAACCAGTGAGTCTCATATTATTTCCTCATAATAAATACCTAGCAGCAATGGAATCCCTTAAGGTCAAACTTTCCCTGCATGACACATTCCCAGGGAGATTCTCTCATCTAGGTCTTAGAGGGACAGCAATCTGCACAAATGAAAGATTTTCATGGAGTATAAGGGAGATTTCATGAAATAAGGTTATGTTGGCAACTATAAGCTCTAGACAGACTATGAGCAGGACAAATAAATAACACTAAATTATTCTTCCTAAAGGGCTAATTTACATTAGGTAAAATTCAGATCAGATTCAGTTCCTTGTTTTCAAACAGCTTAGACTTTCATCTCTATTTCAACTTTACTTACCCCAAATGCAAATCAAGTCAAATCAAAACATTTGCTTTCAAGAAGTGAGAAACACATGTCAGTTCATGACCTCTATGTACACTAGTTGTAGATTCAGGCTACCCAAGAACCTCAATATGCATTTAAATTCAGCGCACTCTTGGTCAGTTATATCCCCCAAAGTTTGTCATAATCAACTAAAATGAAACAAAGTGATTTTTCCTCTAGGGAGACACCAATCAGGCTGGGAATATTGGTGATTTGGGCCACTCTTTAAAGTCCAGAGAGTGCTCTGGTTTCGGCATTAGGCACTAATTCAGTTTGTTTGACTGTTAGAGTTGATCCTCCAGGCATAAAAGGATGTTTAGTCATCAAACAAACAGGATTACTGTATCTTGGACTTCAGCCACTGGAAACCATTAGCAGAGTGTTTAGTGGGAGGAGGGAGTGGAGGTACAGATGGGGAAAGTCAGTTACTATCCTTCAGAGACCCATTTTGATGAGATAGACTTAAACTTAATAATAGACTTTGAAAGCTAGCCCTTTTCTTTGTCTCCTGTCCATTCTATACAACTTGGGATTGTGTAGAATTGGAAGGGGCCCTAAAGGTGTTCTAAGCAACTTCCCACCCAGAGTAGAAACTTTCTCTACAAAATATTTATGACAAATATTTATCACAGACTCAAATTAAAAAGTAAAAAATCTTATATTGAGGGAAAATTTGCTTCTCAGTATCTTTTACTTCTTGGAAATAGTTTGCCCACTGGAGCAATGAAGCCTGATCAATCAAATCCCAATTTCTTTTGACAGACCGGGCAGACAATGGAAGACAACAATTACATCTTCTAAGTTCTCCTTTTCTAAGATTAACATGCACAGCTTTGTTATTTCCATTTTTTTTGCACGAGCCAAATAGCTTCACCTCACATATCTGTGGGGCAGACTCCATTTGGAAATTGACTTGTCTGTGAGCAGCAATGTCTGTAAAAGAAAAGAAAGCTATCAAAATAGATAATCTCTGAATGATTCAAGCGTTGAGGTCCCTGATGCTGTTCCATTGTCCAAAATTTCACAATCCTCTCTCTGGTCCCTCAGTATGTTTTCACTTTTATTTTAATACATCCTTGATAGCAGTTGCACACTGAAGCCCTCTTCACTTGAAGTAATAATTATATGGTTTCCCAGACTTTAAATTAGAATCCACGCAGAGAGTTACCAAGCTACAGAGGTGCAGTGAGTTTGTCGCGAGATGTGCATTTGTGGGAACGGCAATGGCAAGGCTGTGTTGTTATATCATCAAATTAAATAATTAAAACTATTCCCCCCATACATACACCCGATTTTTGTCTGGTTAATAATCATAACAATGCACTTAGATGCGGGCAAGGATATTATTAGATAATGCCCGAAATTTGAAGTGGCCTAATTAGCCACCAAGACGAGGCATAATTGCCCCGTTTCTGCACATTATCAAATAGCAGACAACATTACTGAATGTTATTACTTAAGTATTTTAATTTTTCATTGGGTAAAGAAATTAAATTCCAGCTCTGTGAGAGAGCAGTCTGTCTTGGGCGGATGCATCTAGGCGGGAGTGGGGTTGCTACGTGAAGAACTGGGTGATCATTCGAAAGGTGAGGCTTGCATATAGAAGACGTGCATTTTTCCTTTCCCCTGACACACAGAGAAGGTTCTAGGTCCATATCTTCTAAGAAAAGCAAAGCTCTCTATCCTCAGTTCATTGAAGACGTAGCTATAACAAAGACTTGCTGACAGTTTGTAAAGCTGTTGTTTTAATTTTGATAGCAGAGAACAGTCTTCCTTCACTGGAAGGCAGAAAACATGAGGCATTTAACATCATCACGAGTCACGAAGACAAACAGATGCTCTGGTCCCTGGTGCATTTTACTGTCGTTGCTGATGTAAGTAGCCAGGCCAGATGTATGACCTAAGCCAGGGTGGTAGAGCGTGGATCTGCTGTAAGAGACTCAAGACTGCAAGGGAACCGGCTGTGCCCTTTGCAATCCAGGCTCTTCTGGAATAGGAACCAACAGCCCTATTAAGGATTGGTAACAGGTCACAGAGAAAGCATTAAATTCCCTTGTCCCCCTGGCGCTTCATAAGCATTTCATTTTATTAAAGGTCATCACAATGGCATGGTTGGAGTTCAGTTTGTTGTGGTGGGTTTTTCTGTTAGCTTGTTTATTTTTTGGTAAATCAATTTCATTAAATTTCACTTTGGCTACTGTCCTCATGATGAAGCCCAGATTGCATAACGTAGTTTACACGGCCTTTCATAATCTACCCACTTCCATCTGTAGTCTCATCTCTTATCTTTTCTCCAGGCCACCTGTGCACTGTGCAGACTTTCATCTCTCAGAATGGCCGTGACTCTCTCCCCTCAGTGCCTCCAATCATAGGACTTAATTGCTTATATTTCCATGTTTCCACTAGGACGTGATCACCACGTGGGTAGGGACAGTGTGTCTCATTCACCATGTTTCCCTTAACACCGAGCACTAATTATATATGCAACCAATGGTTGTTGAATAAATGGATTATGGAACATTAAAAGATATTATAACCATAATCATGAAACATTAAAGGAAAAAGTCATAGGAAACTTAATATCACATTTATTACCAAGAAGTTTTAAAGGACTTAATCCAATCCACCTGCCTGCAAATCCATGGGAGAAATTTCTTCCAGTTTTCAGTTCCAGAAAATACTTTAGGACTGAGAAAACTGGGGTTTTTTTCTTCCTTTTTTTCCTTCCTTTCTTCTTTCATTTTGAAATTATTTATTTATTTATTTATATGTGCTAACAGAATATGTTTCTTTTTATTGGCTGGCTGCTGCAAAGTGGAGACCCAAATTTGAGTCTGTATTTGGTCCACTAACATAATGCCTGGGTACATCATATTTTACATTTATCCTCATTTTCTTGTCTTTTTGGTTCTAAATGTTTCTTCAGAATGTTTCTGTCATAAGACCTCTCATTTCCATTTTTATTTGATTTTTTTTTGTAGAATGAGACAAAGGATAAATTATTAAATGAATTTATTTTCATTTTCAAAGTCCTTAGAACTGTGCACTATTGGAAATTAAGCCTAATTTTTTTTCCCAGTTATGCTACAAAACTTTAAAAATTATGCTACAAAAATTCCTTTTTACATGTAGGTAAACAAAGGCAGATCCAGAAAACAAATTTTCCTGGGTTGTATAAAAGGCCACTATCGTAGTCAACTGAATTAACTAAGCAGCTTCTGGATTCAATGCTGGGATCCTATTTACATTTAAAAATATAGTTCATGCCTTAAAGGGAGAAACTATTAGAATGAAAATTCAGATTGATCTAGTTGGTGTTACATAACTATTCTTAGAAAAGTTCTAAGTGATGGATTTGAGCTAATAGCTGCTGTTTTCCTAAATAGGTATCAAATGGCCCTATAATCATTTCTTTACTCCTACTACTGTATAGCTGACTTTTGCTAATTGGTATGAGCCTAAGTTTTAGTGAAATGTAAGCTTAGACATATTCCATTGCTAACCGTGTTTATTCAGTCTCAGAGAACTCAGAGGAAAGAAAACTTAAAATACGCACTGCTCTACGGCCATCTCTTGCTACAGTTTGCAGCCTGTGATTTTGTACAGATAATTACGAGGATCTGATTGAAAGTGAAGGAAAGCAAAAGCTGTAGCAAATTATCTTCAGGCTACTTTGTACAATTTTATCTGTTCAAAGTCGCCATCAAAAATGTATGAATTTTAATTGTGCTTCTTTCATTCTCTTACTTTGAACAGCAGCACTTGAATGGAGAGAGGCAGGGATCACTTCATAGCTAGTGAAATGACCTCACACTGTTCTTAGTTCATAAAAATGCACACTTAGTTTTTACTGAAAAAAATAAAAAATAAAACAGTTAAGCAAGCCAAAGGTCCTAACTCAATGCATGTTGAATATTGACTGACTTTGTCTAGTCCTTCTATGATATGAACCAACAATACTGACATTTTCTATGAGAACTGATTGAAAAAGAAATTCCACGGTTGTTTGTTTGTTTGTTCTTTGTTTTTAGTCTCTACCGATAATTGAATTGCGATATATAAAAAAAGTTGATTTACCACCTAGTACAGTGTTTTGATAGTGAAAGGCCTTCAATGTAGCATACTTGGTCAAAACCAACTCTGGGAGAGACTGCCAGTGAATTCCCACTTCTGTTCCCTTTCTCCTCACTGCACACAATTAGTGACCCTGCCCTTTGAACTGGATGAAGAGACTGGATGGTATTTGTGTTGGCTCCCTTGGAGAGAGGTCAGTCTGTTATGTACATAGGAAGATAACGCATTTAATGCATGGGGACCAGGAGGGATGACTTGATAGAGACCGGCTGGAGTAAGGTCTGGCTGGCCCATAGGACTAGTTTTAGCAAAATACAGGGGACCAAAAGTGACGTATATAATTTTGGTCCAAGGTGATTAAGAACTGGTATGCCACCTACACAGTTGTTTACACTACCGTATCCTGCTGGAGAATGCATATTGGATTGAAGCCTGGAATGGAGAAAAGTCCCTGCTAAATACATCAGTTTTGTGTGAACCAGAAGTAAACTTTCAGTACGGTAAGTTACTGAGATTTAATTGTTTTCTAGAATAATATATCACCACCAAATCACAGTGTGGTCCAGGGTTCCCAGTCCTGTAAACATGAACTCAGTTCTGAAAAATTGAATGTGTTCTAGTTTATTTCCGTACCTTCTCTTTGAAATGAATGAAGTGAATTAACATTCTACCTATCCTGGGTGCATAAATATTAATCAATTTAAATGAATTTTATTATCAATTTAGAAAATTGATTAGATGAACTCTAAGGTAACTTTAAATAATAGAATTTTATAATGTTTTGAATGTAATTTAATTAATTTCCACCAAGGTTAGTTGCTGGGATTTAAAGAGTATCTTAAAGATAACCAAATGGAAATCCAATAAATTAACATTTAGTTCAGAGATTTCGTTGGCGAGACTATCAAATAATACAGAGACAAATATTTTGAATAGAAAAATTAACTATATAGTGAAAGTAGTTCTAAGTGTAAGGATGAATTTGTTTATTTTCACTTTTTTGTTGATGTTCTTTAGAAACAAAACAAAAAAATGAGATTGGGTAAGGCAATAGTGACAATAATAAATAAAACTTTATCTTTGAATATAAATAAAAATTAGCTGAAATTTATTGATCATCAACAAATATTTATTGAACTAAATATGGCCACTTACAATGCTGTATGCTAGAAATTGAATAGAATAAGATAGGATCCAGGCCCTCAAGGATTTCACTGTTACTGTGGGGAACAGACTAGAAAGCCACATAATTACAACACAGACTAAAAAGAAATGCTATAATATAAGTGCATTCAACAAGCTGGGGGACCATGGAGTGGGAGTGGGGAGGTAATATCAGCTAAGTAGGGAAAGGTTTCAGAGTAGTGGCATGCATTTTGAGTCTGTAAGAGATATAGAAAAAGATCATTGCACATCAGAATTTCTTTCCCTTTAAAGTAATTAAAATAACCAAAGTAAATAGTTTTACATGAACTAGACAATTACTTCAAATAAAGGAAAGATTAGGATTATGAGAGAGGGAGCAAACGCCAAATTGGCATGCAACTTGATAAAACAATGTAGGAATACAGGAGCATTCTCATAAAATCATTCGCTTCAAAATGTGTCAGGAAACACAAGGTTATCTTCAGCAGGCAATACATAAAAAAAATGAATTACATATAGATGATCTCTATTGATTATAGACACATGGTTATTTACCTATAAGCAAATATGAAGTCATTTTTTCCCACAAGTCCACTCCTCAAAGCCCTGAAACTATGAATAATATTCCAGACTTGTCCCTTTAATTAAAAAAATAATCCTAACTATGAAAAGCTATACTGTAAGTAGACTGTTGTTCATCTAAACTCTCTACTAAGTACTTCAGGCATGAGAAGAAAGAATAGGGAAAGGTATTTTTAAAAAATACTCTAGTTATAAGTGAAAAGGTTAAGGGGAGAGAAGAGAGAAGAGCAATGATAAAAGTTACCTTGATCTTTTAAGGACAGATGGTGGTGAAGCATTGGCCAAAATTAGACAGGGCAGCTTCGACTTGATTCTCAGAAGCTCACACATGTAGAAATACATGCTTAGCTTGTGTTACAAAAGCTAATTTTGGCAAATTTATTTTGTGGGTAAGAAAACTGGAATAATGCGTACAATGCAGACTGCATATAACATTCCTTCACAATCTCCTGAATTTTATAAATAATCTCGGGGATGGCTTCAGCATCATTAGTCAATGAAGGCAGAATGTCAAGGAAGAAAAAGGAGCATCTTTATAATGAAGAATGGATATAATTATAGTTATTATCACAGAGAAAATGAGGCAGAACAAGTTTAAAAGAATCAAAGATCAATTTAAAATACATTCTTAACTTGCTGTAAATACCACACAATATACATCTGACAATTTTTAATCACACATTAGGATAGGCCCATTTAATTTTTAATTTTAATTTTTTATTCTTTAAATTTATTTTTATTGAAGTATAATTGACATACAATATCCTATTAGTTTCAGTTGTACATCATAGTGATTCGATATTTATATACATTATGAAATAATCACCACGATGTCTAGTACATGTAACAACTGTACAAAGTTATTATAATGTTATTGACTATATTCTCTACGCTGCACATTGCATCCCCATTACTTATTTATTTTATAACCAGAAGTTTGTACCTCTTAATCTCCTTCACCTATTTCCCTCTCCTCCCAACATCTCCCCCCTCTGGTAACCACCAGTGTGTTCCATTTAATTTTTTAAAAAGTCCTAATCCATTGCTAACCTCAAAATGCTCAAAATAGAGACCCAAATTTATCTCACTTAATCATTACACACAGATAGGTCATTTTTCTTATCTATGAAATTAGAATAATAAGCTACTTGTCCATTTTACATGGTTAATAGTTGATAAAATGGAGATTCCAATTCTGATGTTCTTCCATGTTATGGGCTACTTTCCAGAAAATTTCTATTTATTATAGAAGATTTGATGCAATTCTTTCACACTTTCCTAATTCTCTTCCAACCTTTCAGAAGAAAATAAATTTCAATTTAGTAAAAATGTGTTGTCAAAAAGCATATTTATAAGGAAGGGTTAGGGTGTTACAGCCTCCACATCCATTCTGATTTCTCAACAGAAGTTGTTTTGATATCTTCACCCAATAAATCTGTCCTTGTTTATGGGGGATAGAGGTGCATGAACAAGTCATCCAAGAGTTATCTTTTCTACAGAAGAGTCTGGAAAACATTCTGGTTGAGAGCTAGTAGTCTCCACTAGATAAATCCAAAATGCTATTATTTGCAAAGCAGAATTAGGAAGAGGTCAACTGGGAGGCCTCCCCGCAGCATAGTGGGTAAGTTCAGTGAGCTCCACTTCGGCAGCCCTAATTCACAGGTTTGGATTCTGGACGCAGATCTACGGCATGCATCAGCCATGCTGTGGCAGTGACCTGTATATGAAATAGAGGAAGATTGGCACAGATGTTAGCTCAGGGCTAATCTTCCTCAGCAGAAAAAAAAGGGCATCAAGTGGGAAGATTAAAAAGGTATCAGGAGCAAAGTCTATCAGTGTGGCTAAACTGGTCTGGATTAGTCCTTTTGGTTACCTGCCTCCCATGTTTCCTTTACATTGTCACCATGCCACCTGACCCAATCAAACAACATTGGCCTTGTCACAAAAAAATGATAAGGTGGATCCTGATATGTTGGGAGAGTCTTGCACCTGAGTCAACCACAGAATGGATTTCTTGAAAACATGGTTACTTAGTCCTTATTGACATTGAAGACACTACCAAAATCTGCTAACTATCTTGAAAGCGTTTAGGTCTCTCAGACTGTATCATCATGTTATATAGCATGCTTCATATAGTATTGTTTTGTATTTGTAGAGTGTTTTTGCTTGGATTTTTATTAGCCATTTTTCACAAGAGTCCTGTAAGACGTATCAGCCGTCATCTCTCTATTTTTACAAGGTAAAGAGGCAACAGAGACATGGGTGTATTAAATGATTTGCCCCTGGGCCCTGAGTCCTTACTGGCCTCTTATAGCACAATGTCCCTGCAATGGGATGGGAGTGGGGGTGATGCTGAACCCTGTTCCAATGTGCTTGCAGCCATTTTCCTGCCTTTCATATCTGTGTTCAGGGCAAGTGAACACACGTCACACCATCAAGGTTTTGTCAGGCCATTCTTCTGCTTCAAGCCAGTTAGAAAATTAGTTGACAAAATCTGCATCAATGAGACTCATAAGTGGTCTCAAACTTCCCAAGGCTGTTTTTAAGTCTCTTAAGGTTGGTGGAGAGGAACGAGTGGAGAAGATTCCTCTGGGTCTGGAAGGCATTAGTGGTAAATCCTGAGTATAAAGCTCATCTACATCACTTTCCCCTGATGAACATCTAATCCAGAAGTGCAAGACAGTCCCTAGCGTCAGGGCTACACATCTGCTATCCACGTCCCGCGGGGGTTCCAGTGTTCTTGGAGGAGGACTGAAAGTCTCTGCAATATCCATTATGCCCTTGAAATCATGCATGGGCATTCGGGATAAATACAGCCAACTGGTTTGGCTGAAGTGAAAACCAATCTGGACTTTTAGCTCTCCCTCAAATGCTTAAAAGCAAATGTAAAGCATATGTGGGACAAAATATATATATCAACTTCTCTTCTTTATTATCAATAAATCTTTATTGGGTACTAATTATAGTGAAAGCATTAAGGTAAGTGTTATGAGTGTAAAGAGTTGGAGGTAAACAAGGCATCTTTATTATAAGAGGGACCCTAGTAGGAAAAACAAATATAGGCACATATAATGTAAAAATATTTAAATACACTGGTTATACCTCTATACACACACATGTTGTTCCCTCTTATAGAAGTTCTAGAAAACTCTGGACTTCTGTGGCAGTCAAGAGGACCCCCAGAAACCCTCAGGTCCTGGTATTGATGCCTTTGTAGAGTTCCCTCCCACAGAGAGTAGCGCCGACTCAGGTAAGTAGTAAGATATTGCAGAAATGATGGGGTGTAACCTCAAGCTAAACATAAAAGACATTGAGGCTTCTGCCTTGCTCTCTTGTGCCACTCATTCCAGAAACTCCTGCGGTCTCATGGAGGAGGTCCACATTGTGAGAACTGAGGCCTCCTACCACCAACCAGCACTAACTTGCCAGGCATGTGAGTGAGCCACCTTGAAGCACAACTCCAGCCCTGTCGACCCCTTAGATGACCACAGCCCCAGCTGACATCTTAACTGAAACCTCAGGGGAGACCTCAAGCCAGACCCACCCAGCTAAACTGCTCCTGGATTCCTGATCCATAGAAACTGTGTGAGACAATAAAAAAAAGATATCTTGATTTAAATGTCTATGTCTTAGGGTAACCTATTATGCAATGATAGATAACTAATACAACTTCTGCAATGTAAATCAACATTACCTACATTGTACTTCCATCAAGAATAGGCATAATCTTTGAACTGCTATTCTAGGATGAGTGATGAATTTAGTGAGGGAACACCTTGTCTAAATCCACTCATCGATAGAAATTCAAATTGATAGGATGGCTGGTCAGGATTTAGAGGACAGTCTACAGCCATACAGAGTAAAGTTTTCTATCCTTTAGAATACTGAAGTATGCCTTAATTGCCCTATAACCTATTCATAGAGTCTAACTTATTCATGGTATGATTTTTTCAAAAATATTTGTTACTAAGAACTATGTCGGAGTTGGTGAAATTACTAGAGCTGATTTAGTGTTATCTATGTAGCATGATTCTTATTCACATCCATTATAAGTAGGAAGAAAAAGAGAAGTTACAGCACGTGTTGATGAAAATTATCAGCATTTCTAGCTATACCCTGGAGGAGTATGTATACTAGTAAATGTCATACGTCCTGTGTGTCTCCCTGGAAAACAATTTGAAGTTAACCCACTCATAAAAACAGCAGATGAGTTACAACATTGAGTTGGCATTTTGTAAGGAGTCTTCATAAAGGAGGTGAGGTTTTCACAAACATCTAGGAGGGACAGGGTGCTGGTTTGATGTTTGATTACACAACAAGAAAGGTTGCCTAGAAATCTCAGATAATCCATACAACACTCAGAAGTGGAATAGGGAGGCCAGGCAGAGTGTGGGTGAGTTTTAAGAGAGTGGCTTCTCTTGCTAGAGCTGAGTATGTACACATGTTAAGTATAATAAAATGAGTGATGCAAGGCATGGTGGAGCCAAGTGGAACTGAAGAACTTAGCTGGAGGAGAGGGAAAGTGGAGACAGATATGTCTTCACATCATGTCCAATTTCATATGAAGAGAGGGTATGGGTTTAGAAGACAAAAAGGTATGGGTTTAGGAGACAAAAAGGAGATCAGGGCCCAGAAAGCCATTAGCCCCTTAACAACCAGAAAAGAAGAACACATGTATTTGGGAGGGAAGCCATGATTACTTGAAAGAAGTAAGGCAAAGACACAGATGAACCCTCCCTCCTAATCAAAGCCATCTGTTTTCTGATCCTGACCCTTGTATGTTCACTTATTTCAACATTATCTCATCCAATAATATATTCATTCAATTAATAAGGGTTTATGAAGTGTTTTCCACGTAGCCAGTGCTTGCAGGGAACTCAGGGTATGGTTAGCAACAGGACAGACCTGGTCTTATACCCTGTATAGATCTTCTTCTCCCAGTTACCATTCTGTTTATCTTCAGTCTCTACTTCACTACTAATCCCTTACTTACCCATAACCAAACAGCTCCTAACGAAAATGTAAATACATAGACATGAAATTCTTCCTTGACTCAATATTTCTGGGCAACTATTCCTTGCTCTCTTCTCCATCCCAAGAGTCTGAAAAGAGTAATGATACTTTAGTGATACCTGATTTAATTCCTCAATTCTCAGCACTCTGGCTCTATTTCCATTTATGTGCTAGAGCCATGCTGGACCTCTTTATAATGTCATTAATAAATTCCTTTTTAGTGCTCTATGACATTTAAAGCAGTTTTCCACAGTCTCTTTTGTCTTCTACAACACTGTTATCTCCTAATTCTCCTAATTCCCTGGTGCTTCCTTATCAGCATCAAATGACATCATTCACCCAGCGTTTGACTTAGATCTTCACTCTATGTTCTCTTTTGTTTCCATTCCATATAAAAAATGATCTTAGACCTTCTTTCACTACAATTCTGAATAATTCATCTTTTCAGAAAATATTTCCTGAGTGCCCACTGCAATCCAGGCACATTTCTAGATGCTTAGAAATCCAGAAATAAAGAAGCAAAGTCCTTGTTCTCATGGAGTTTACTTGTAGTAAGGGAAGGCAGGAAATAAAGATGTGTCAAGAGGCCATAGATGCTATGATGAAGAGCTTCATGATCTCAACTCTTTCTCAAGTTTTGATCTCTTTTAAGCTCAAACTCTATCTTTCCAACTGTCCTAAACATTTCCCTGAGTACTTAAACTCAACATATCCCAAACAGAATTCAGTGTCAATTCACCTCTACCTGCCACCCTCTCAGAAGTATTCTCTTTTTACTTCTCTTTCTCAATGGATTAAACCATCATCTACCCAGTTGCTTGAATTTTGATACATTCTCTGTTTTGCCAATGGTATTATTTTTCGAAAAAGTAATAGTCATGTCTTTTCCTTGCATAAATTCTCTTGGTAGCTCTCCAATACAAAGTCCAGACTCCTTAGGACAGCAGAGAAAGCCTTCTACAATCTGCTGCCTGCCTTTTGTCCCTTACATATACCTTCTGCCTTGCACTTTCTTGCCCTCATCCCTTTATTCAAGATCCTTCTTTTGCTAATCATATCCTTTTCCACTCAATCCCTTCTCCATCTAGCTGACTCTAATTTAGGCATTCCTCAAGATTCTTCTGACCTATAACATCCTCTTGGAAATATGCACCATGCTTGCCTTTCCACTTGAGATTGGCCCCACCAATGTCTCTTTATGTTTCCTTAACATTCAGGCACTAACCTTGTCATTAACCATAACCACATTATATAGTAAATCATATTTCTTGTCTTTTTCCCATATTCAACAGTGACTTCTTTGAGGGCAAGGGCTGTTTTCTCCATCTTTTCCCCAAAGTTTAGCACAGTGCCATCCGTAAAGGAAACTTAATAAAGAGTTTGCAATGATGAATGAGTTCAGTACATTAGTGAGTCACAAGGTCGACACACCAATCACTGAGCTGTACTTATATGATGCTTACTTATATTCCGACCTACTTACAGGAATTATCCTATTGAAATAATTTCATATAATGTTATTCATACACAGTCACGTTCCCTTGCTGTGGAATGAACTTCTCTCATCTTGCTTGCCCAAATGAAAACAAAGCAGCTGTTGTTCACGTTTTCTCTCTGAGACCATCTGTCATCTCCCTCAACCTAATTTATACTCTTTGTATTTATAGGAAAAAGAAAGAGGAGGAGAGAAGTACATACAGAATTTTATTTAGGAGAAACCAATCTTTAAATTTGTCACTATTTACCCCACCCTTTAACATGATTTGCATGCCAAATACGTTTGGGAGCATTTTGTGTGACTGTGGTGTGCCTCTTCTCTTCTCATTAGCAGCAGTTAAGCTGGACGTAGTCCATCAGAGGTTTTAGTCACGGCCAATAGTCACAGTGTCTGGTGGAGACACGGAGACCCAGGCACTGTCCGCTATGACTGAAAAGTGGATCCTGAGCTGACTTTATATTGCAAGGCATGAAAAGGAGGGAAATTGTGACACTTGGCAAGATTGAGCGTTGTTGAGATTTTTTTTTTCCCCCACAGTGAGACAAAGAAAGCAGTGTTCTTTGGAGCCTCTTGAATGCTCACTCGAAAGCATACTGCTGTGCAGCTATTTTGTAAGCAGGGAGAAATGGGGAATGATCATGCTCCAAGGCTGCCTGGACTCCTGACCAGGCTGCAGCTCCTTGGGAAGACTGATTAACCTGCCATATGCTACAACCTGGAAAAGAATGATAGAGGAGGCGGCAGTGAAGCAAGTCATAAGAAGGTACATTAGGCCAAATAATAATACGAAAACTCACCACCACTTATTCATCATTTATTCACTCATCAAGTATTTTTTGAGTACCTACTTCGTGCCAAGCACTCTTCTAGGTGTGAGGGATGAATTAGAATGAAGCCAACAAAAAAATCTACCTTCATGATTCAGCATTCCAATGGGGGAAAATACAACAAATTATAAACATAGCAAATCAATTATATAGCACGTTAGAGAGTATCAGGTATTACAGCAACAAATGGAATAGGATGAAGGGAATCAAGGGGGCTACGAATGAGTTTGTCACATTGAGAAGGTGACAACTGAGCCAAGAGTTGAAGGAAGGAGAGGAAGTGAACTGTGTGGTTGTTTGGAGGAAGATAATTCCATGCAGGGGAACAGATAGGCCCTGAGACAGGAGCATGGCTATTATGTTTGTGAAGAATCAAGGAGAACAGGGTGTCTGGATTCACCTGAGCCAGGAGAGTGTTGTAGGAAATGAAAATAAAGAGATAACAGAACAGGAATAAGGACAGACTATATGGGGTCTTTTGAGCACTTGTAAAGACTTTAACTTTCACCCTAAAAGTAATGGGAGCCACTGAGGAATCTTGAGTGGCATGAGATGAGATTACTTGGGTTTTTACAGCAGCTTTGTACCTGCCATGTTGAAGATAGTCTGTAGGAGGATTGTATTGGATCCTAGTGACTAAGGTACTGAGAAACATGTCATTGCATTTACTCCTTTTAGTAAAAGAGCTGGTATTATCCATTTTACAGATGAGGAAACTGAAGCACAGTAAAGTGTAGCAGCTCCAGCAAGGCTACACTGCTAGCAAATGACGGATCCGATATTTAAACCATGGAGCAAGCAATAATGTGTAATCCCCAACCCCCATAACAATATTGATTCTGGTTTAATTGCACTGATGCTTGGGGTCACTAATGGGATCTTAAACGTGGCAGGAAACAGTCCATGGACTTTTGGACATTACTACTTGAAGTAATTTCCAGACCATACATGACTGATGTCATTGAAGACTTTGATCAAAACTGCTGGCACTTTTAATAGCTAATTGACCAATTTTCCACTTAAAGAAGAAAGAGTTCCCTGTCTCTCATCACAGATGCTTCTGCAGATTACTTTCCACTCTTTCATGAGGATTCCTGTATCACTGAAGAGGTACAATCCTTGTTAGGTTACTAACACTCGCTGAGTTGATATCTTACCAGTTTCTTGATAATAACTCCATCCTACTTCTAAAACATACAGTATTTTTCAGAAGCAAAGGTAAGAAAAAAACGATCAGACAAAATGAAAAGTAAATAACACAGTGATGACCAATGGTTTTTAGTTAAGACTCCATATTGAAATAAGTCCTCATGATTCTTTTCTGGATCAATTTTTGCATATAATATCTCTGCTTTTAGTTAAGAAATATGTAGAAAGGCTTGTAGCAATAAAATCAATAAAGGTAAAAAAATGTACAATAGTAACCGGAATCTTAAAAGTTTGGTACCTACCCTCAAACCAAAAAGTTGAATATAATCAATAGCCTTGGGAGTTTCCACTAATCAATTCAGCTGACCCTTGATTTGGGGATGGAAATCAAAAAGCAAACATGGGAAAATCTCTTCTGCAAATTTAATCGATTATAAATATTACGATTACTTTAGGAGGTAATTTAGAGGATACTTTTAATTTGCCAAATTGTCTGATTATTTGATTTCAGACATTAGTTTTCAAACTGTTTAAATTCCATATTTCCTGAATATAATCATGGGTGATTGAATGTGACTTTCCTGTGTTAGTTTTGCCAAGAAAATTGTCCCTGTCGTTTACCCAGAAGCAAATGACTCAAAATATAGGCTCACGCCATTCTCTTCAGGTAAAAGTCAAGTTTCAAAGGTCATCACAACAGTCAAATTAATTGAATTTCAGAAATGTTAAAGCTTCACCTGAGAGAAGAAAATCCAACGTTTTTTAAAATCATGTAAGGATCACAATCTAAATCCACATACTATCACATGAAATGGTTTACTTATGTGATGTGAGGCATAAAAAAAATAGGAGCATCCAAATATTTAGCCTCATATGGAGAAGAACATCTGGATAATTGATTTATTAAGAAAATGAATCTGAATGGGTATAGAGAATAGTTCCTGTTCTTTGGTTAGAAAAGTGGCCTTGAAATCTTTAGGGAGAAGTTCTTCAGGGTAAGAAATCTCATTAAACTTTCAGTGTGACCTATTTTAAGCTTGACTGGAAAATACATAATTGTTCCATTTGAAACCAGGAAGTAGAGCAAGTCAACATCCTTTACAACCAAGTCAATATAAAAAGTGCTTCTTTATAGATAGGTGCCATAACGGTCCATGGGAAAAGTGACAGTTTTCAGTTTATACATCTGAATGAAAACACATTTGTATGTGAGATTGGTTAAATGGGTCTTATTACTTTATAGTCACACTCTACTTGTCTTTGTGCATATGTGCATTCCACTAAATTATTTTTATAAAATTTATAAAATTTAAAAGTCTGTATTTTGCCCTGATTCTGTCATAATTTTAGGAAAATTTTCTGTTATTTTACTTATATTGCCCTCGGAGGTAGTTCTCAGTAGTTCATCCACCCCAATTTATTGTTTATATTGTCCTTGTTTCTTATTGATTCAAAGCTACATGCAGTTGTTTTTAGGTATGCTTCTATATTAAACAATGCAATCCATCTTTTAAAACCATTTTACAAAGACTAGTGCTGTTGGACTCCTGAGTTCTGATGGTATTTTGTCAACGTAGAGACATCAACTAACTATTGAAATTATGGCAAACATTTTCTGTGTTTGATCAACTCCCATCAAATTCCAATAAGATGCTGGAATGAGTGAATGTCTTTGCTTTCTATGACTGAGATGTCGAATTCATTTTATTACTCGGGAATATATTTTAACCCTACAGAAGTAAAATTGTTTTCTTTGTTTCACTACACAAACACACAACACATACCTACATACACATATGCCCCCAACCTAGGCATGCTCCATGTGGAAAGTAATTAATTCTAACAGAAAAAGCACATATGTGTGTGTGTTTATTCTATCTACCAATCTCTCTCTCTCTCTCTATATATATATAGATACATATCTGGATCTAGATATGATTATATATCTATATATATAGATAGATAGATATATAGATATATATTATATATATCTATATCTAGATATAGATAGAGAAATTAGAGATAGATAAATTAGACATAGATAGAGAGATCATTTCTTTTTCTCTGAGAAAAAGATATAGACTTTTATAATATTGGAAATACATTTCTGTCCTCCTAAGTGTGCTCATCTCATTTTGCCTGTTGGATCCAAGTACCAGGTTACTAACATAAATTGGTCCATCTCAGGACTGTGGTATAAGGTTTCCTTCAGAGTAGACTTATTTAAACACACATCATCTTATTTCTATGGATTAGTTTAAAATAGATTAAGCATCTGTCAACAACTTTTATTCCTCCCTCTAACCCCACCTCGTAGCAGTGTCCTTAAAAATCACAATTTCCCCAAAAGGCGTGGGGGTGGAAAAGAAGACAAAATCATATCATATCAATTTTACTACTTACATTTAGGAGCTCTAGTAAAGAGCATAGTAGAAAATGAAACATAGGTTCTCCATTAACTTTAATTATGATTGGTTTGAGTTTTTGCAAATAGTTCTCAGATTTTTGTTTCTTTTTAGACAAACTTGTGTCTGAAAAAGCTTACGAAACAAGGATCATTGGCAAGTGGTTAGATTTTAAACACATAGCCTCTAGTTATCTACGGTGTTAAACAATAGGAATTCAACTTATATTATGTCCTGGTAATGTCCTTTCCATGCTGTGATTATTAAACCATCTGGTTTTCCTTCACAATCCCAACCCGAAAACAACTGTATTTATTCCTTGTAAAAGATTTTGAAAATTCAGAAACTTGTCTATAAACACATGTTGTGGAATATGGGATGAGCGTGAGGAATAAAATTGTAGACACCAAATAGCCCAGTACACATTAAAACAGCAACAAAAGAAATCCTACTATTCCATAATCAAGTTTTGGTGAATATAAACATGTAACCAATTACTGTGTCATAGAAAATTAGTTGTCCTGTTGGGCTCTAATTGAGAAGCCAGATGGAGACTGGCAGCAGTGTGGCATTCCTGGGGCACACAGAACCACATGAGGCAGTGAGCCATTGGTTCATATTTCTATTTGCATATACCCAGAATTGCACTTAGGAGTAAGTATAGATTTCCCAGTCTACACATGTCCCAACAAACATGCTTTTGTCTGGTAGACAGCAAACAACAGCTTCTGTTATAACAGACACTTTCTAGTTTTTATAAACACTTCTGATTACTTTAATGTAAGGAAAGGAGGTGAGTCCAAATACATAAATGATATGAAGGAACTTTGAGGAATGAATAATTTTCCTAATATTTCTGTCTGAGTTGCATAAATATATTTATTTAAGAGGATATTAATGCATTTTCCATGAGTTACAACATTATATTCACTTCATCTTTGGAAAAAAAATATGAAAAATCAGTTAGGAAATAATGTTCTTGCCCATATGGAGATAAATTAGTGAATCACGGGCAGATTATAGAGGTGTGTAAAGAACAAAGAGTTGTAGAAGATTTTTAACCAATCTTCCCATGTTTAGAAAGCATTCTAAAGTAGAATAAGTACATTGTGAAGGATTTCAAAATACAGGGTGTGCTGGTCACCTTCACTGTGACTTTCTAGACATTTCTCTTTCATTTCCCTCCCCTATTACAAAATGACGCTTGGGAGAAAGGAAGAAGGTAAGGGTAGCCACTGAAACCAGGGAATTAAACAGAGTTTATCAGGACAGGGTCTCTTGTTACCCAAGTGTCAATAGCCTTTCTTTACAACAGGCTTTACAGTACCCCAGCTGCATTTCCCTAACGTGTCTGTGATAGAACTGCTCTCCTCCTTTATTTACACAGGAAGTCTTATGTCACAAGCATCTATGGCCAAAGGACCTAGGATTTATCTCAATATGTCACATTTTCCACTCTTCAACATCACATTTACAGTCCAAGGAAATTCGTTTACTTAACTGTCTCTTGCATTCCTACATGGAGGCACAGATTTGAAAATGGACCAAATTTAGAAGCAACATTTAAAAACACTATATTTTATATTGTGAAAAAAATATATAAAAAGTTTGTGGTAGGTAGAGTAATGGTCCCCCCAAATATTTTCACTTCCCAAACCGTGGAACCTCTGAAAGTGATGGCAAAGAGACTTTGCAGATGTGATTAAATTAAGAATTTTGGGACGAGAAGTTTATCTTGGGTTATCTGAGAAGTCCCAATATAATCATATGACTCCTTAAAAGTAGAGAATTTTTCCTGGTTATGGTCAGAAGGACATGTGACCATGAAAGAATGGTCAAAAAGAAACAATGTTGTTGGCCTTGAGGTTGGAGGAAGGGAACCACAAACTAGAATCTCCCGAAAGGAACATAGCCCTGCTGACACCTTGATTTTCAGCCAGTAAAACCCATGTTAGATTTCTTAGATAATACATTGTGTTGTTTTAAGTGACCAAATATATGGTGATTTGTTGTGGCACCAATAGAAAACCAACACAGTGTCTAATAAAACTATCTTTATATATCATCAGTGAGAATTTCCAATGCCCTTCCACCAAGCCCTCTTTCATATTTTCTCTCTCCCATTATATCTGGGGGTGAAAAATTATCCCCATCTATTCCCCTAACTTTCAGTCAGAGATTGTCCCTTTTAAGGTATCCAGTGACTTTTTTTAAGCAGTGTTACCAGCTCCAATTTTAAACTTATAGGATTTTTCTTTCCCCAAATACCCAATTTTACCCCATTCCCTTTTAATGTTTCAATCAGCACCAGGGAGGAGAAGAGTGGTTATCTCAAAAACTAAACTCATTTGCAAAGATGCATACATTTCAAGCGCACATGGAATATTCTCTAAGATAGACCATATGCTTCCCCATAAACCAAGTTCGATATATTTGAAAAGATAGTAGTCACACAAATATAAAAAATATGCTTTCTGATCATAATGAAATTAAATTAGAAATCAATAACAGAAAAGATACCTAGAAAATCATCAAATATTTAGTCATCAAATAATTGACTTTAAATAACCCATGGGTCAAAGAAGGGTAATTAAGAAAGAATTTGGACCAAATGAAAATTAAAAACAAAGTATATTGACATTTGTGGGATGAAGTTAATGCGGTATTCTGAGAGAAATTTCTATAATCAAATGTTTTCTTAGAACAGAAAAAAAAAAGGTCTAAAATGAATTATATAAGATTATACCTGAAGAAATAAATTTAAAAATTTAACTCAAGCCAAGCAGAAGGGAGAAAATAATGAAGATAAAATGAGAAATTGATCAAATGGAAAACTTCTGTTTCTACACTAAATAGAAAAAAAAATCAATGAAAGCAAAACTGATTCTTGAAAAGGTCAATGCAACCAAAAAACTTATGACCAGAGAGATCAAGAGAAAAAGAGAGAAGACAAACATTACCATTATCAGGAATGAAATTAAAGATTTCACTATATATTCTACAGACATTAAAAGGACAGTAAGGGAATATTATGAACAACTTTTGACAATGAATTCAGTAACCTAGATAAAATAGACAAATTCCTTAAAAAACCAAACTACCAAATTTAATCCAAGAAGAAACAAATAATCTGAATAGTACTATAGCTACTAAATAAATATAATTCATAATCCAAACAACAAATGCCTTCTACAAAATAACATCCAGGGGCAGTTGGCTTCACTGGTAATTCTTAAGAAAAAATTTATGGAAGAAACAACACTATTTCTAAGCAAACTCTTCCAAAAAAATTAAAAAATAGAAGAGAATATTTTTCAAATTAACTAATGAGCCAGCATTACTCTGACCAAATCAGACAAAGATATTACAGTAAAAGTACAGATATCTCTCAGGAATAAAGAAAAAATTCTTAACAAATTATAATCAAATTGAGTGCAGAAAAATATAATAAAATGATAATATAAAATGATCACATGGAGTTTATCCTAGGCATGCAAAGTTTGTTCAATATTTGAAAAAATCAACCAATGTAGTTTATCATATCAATAGACTAAACATAAAAATCATATGATTATTTGAATAAATATGTAAAAAACCTTTGATAAAATTCAACATCCATCCTAGGAACTTCCTCAACCTGATAAATGGTATCTATGAAAAATTTATAGCTAACATCATTCTTAAAGATGATAAACTTTATGTTTTCCCCTAAAGACTGGGAAAAAAACAGAGGTATCCACTCTTACTACTTCTTTTTAACTTCGTACTGGAGGTCCAGTCAAGGCAAAAAGGGAAGAAGATGAAATAAAAGGCATTTTATTTTAAAGAAGAAATAAAGCTCCATTTATTTGCAAAGAACTTGATCATCTACTAAAGAGAAGCTACTAGAACTAATGAATTTAGTTATGTCACAGGATACAAGCTCTCTCTATAAAAGTCAATTGTAATTCTACATACTAGCAACGAAAAGTTGGAAATTAAAATTTAAAAGGACATTTCTAGTAGCATCATAATGTGAAAATTTAGGGATAGCTTTAAAAAACATGTGCAATACCTGTCTCTTGCAATTACTAAATATTATTGAGAGAAATTAAAGAAGACCTAAATCGTTAATGACATAGACTGTGTTTATGGATTGGTTGTTAAGATGTCAATTCTCCCCACAGTGAAAAAAATCCCAATCAACATTGGCACATAATTTTTGTATTATTTAATTGATAATCAGGTTCTTAAATTTACTGATAATACAAAGGACTTAGTAGAACCAAAATGATTTTTAATGAGAAGAGCAAAATTGGATGACTTGCACTACTTGATTTCAGGATTTATGATAAAGCCACTGTAATCAAGACTATATGGTATTGACAGAAAGATAGACATATAGATCAACGGAACAATAGAGTTAGTCCAAACACAAATCCACACATGGTCATTTGATTTTTGTCAATGTTGCCAGAGTAAACCAATAGGGAAGGCTAGCATTTCAGCAAATGGTGCTGGAATAATGGGATATTCATACTTTATACCATATAAAAAAATTAAGCCAAAATGGATCATAGGCCTAAAGATTAAATTCAAAACTATAAAACTCCTCAAATGCATAGAAAAAAACATTTTTGGTATTTGGTTAGCCAAAAATTTCTTTTACAGCATAAACCATAAAAGAGAAAAATTGATTTTGTATATAGTGTAGGGAGCTTCATTATTTTTATATTTCCAGCATTGAAGAAAAGATAGATATAAAAATTCATTAATATTTTGGAGAATATCCCATTTCAAAATAACCAATCTGAAGCACTCATTTGGAGTTTATTCTTCAATATTGAGATCTAGTTGTCTATAGCTTTATCTCACGGTTTTTTATTTTTACTTTTATATGTAACTTTAATCTCAACTAGATACAAACTCCTTGAGAGTCATTAGATGACTCTCTATTAGATGAAGGGATTTACATAAGTGGGCTAACTGACATTTACCCATTTTGTTAGTTACATGATATCTCTCAGGAAAGAATAGATCACCGAAAGGATAGGAAGATAAGTATGGAGGTCTTAGCGATAGATAGGAAATGTGGGGAAAAACAAGATCACAGTGTTCCACCTCTTTTCCCATCTCTTTTTCAAAATAGTAATGACCTGGCACAATGCTCGGGCTCTATTTGAACTACCTGGCTCCCTTCACTTCAGCAACCCAAGATCATAAAATATAGTCAAAGGGATACCGAAACTTTTCAAGATGGGGATGACAATTGTCTTTTTGTTCATATGCATATTGATCTCTTGTTATTTTCCTTCTTCAGATTATTCCTGTCATAGCCCTTTACCATTATCTTCAAATGTTAGTTGCTTATACAAAGAAATTTTGTCAGAGATCTTAGGACTGACAAAATTTCTTTGTATTAGCAATTGATGATTAACTTTGGGTGTTATAATGACAATGGAAAACACCAGGTTAGAAAAAAGAACTAATATTTACTGAACTGCAACTCCTTCCAGAGCCCTTTACAAGTTTTAACCAGCTCAGTTCTCAAAAATCTCCTAAAATACTGATGATTTAGGTATTATTTCAATTTTAAAGATGAAGAAATTGATTCTCAGAGATATTAGTGTAACTTGATCAAAAAGAAAGTAGGCAGCAGCGTTTTTTATTTAAACTGGGATCTGTCTGAATTCAGAGCCTGTGCTCTTTTTGCTACTTCACCCTGCATCCAGGAGCATCAGGAACCTGGACTCACTTCTCTGGCCCTGCCAATGAGTAATGGCAAAGGTGGTGTATTAGTCATCTATTGCTGAATAACAAAGTATCCCAATACTTAGCAGCTTAAAATAGAAGTAAATATTAATTATCTCACATAGTTTTTGTGAATCAGTAATTAAGGAGCAGCTTTGTTAGAAAATCCTCAGGAGTTTTTAATTCATGGAGATGACTGAGTGACAACATGGAGAGGTTAATGCTATCAAAGAAGAATTTATTACTTACATTTTCCAAGAGACAGGAGTATACCACACCATGCAGGGCTACGTGGAGAAGCACCAGAGTCAGTCAGGAGGCAGAGCAGGAGCAAGGAGAAAGCAGAGCCTTTATTGTGTTTTCTGCAGGAAAGGCAAGGCAGGGCAGGGGATAAAGCTTTGGCTTGGCTAGTAGAATAATGTCAGTGGGCTATGGCTGTAGTGGTGGTCTCTGGTTGTCTGGTACCTGTTCCTGGCTGGATTCAGGGCAGGGGAAATATTGGCTTGGTGTGTGAGTTACTTAAAGGTGGTGGTTAGGGGTGTGGACTCAGGATCAATCAGTTTGCACATGAAATGTGTTTGTGTTTACAGGTGAGTTGTTTACTATCTCTAGGAATTAGCTAGTCCTGGGAAGGGTAGTCTCTCCCTAGCCAGTTAGGCATCTCAATATGTCAAAACATCATAACTTATAAAGAACATGACTAGTATGGCAGCCTAGCTGAGTGATTCTAGCTTAGGGTCTCTGATGCGGTTTCAGTTAAGATGTCAGCCAGGGCTGCAGCCTTCTGAGAGCAGGGGTTGGAGGATGTACTTCCAAGATGATTCATTGACATGATGCCAGTTATTGGCAGGAAGCCTTCCTTCCCTTCCGTATTAGTTTTCTATTGCTGTGTAACAAATTACTAAAAATGTAGTGGCTTAAATCAACACAAGTTTATTATCTCACAGTTTCTGTGGGTCAAGAGTCAGGGTACAGGTTAGTTGAGGTCCTCTGCTCAGGGTCTCTTCTGAGGTTGCAATCAAGATGTTGGTTGGGCTGTGTTGTCCTCTTGAGCTCAGGGTTCTTCTCTAAGCTCGTACAGACTGTTTGCCAAGTCTAGCTCCTTATGGCTGTAGAAATGAGGTCCCTGCCTTCTTGCTGGTTATCATCCAGGCATCTCTCTGAGCCCCTACAAACTGTCCTCAGGTTCTAGTCATGAGGCTCTTTGATAAGATGGCAACTTACTTCTTCAAAGGCAGCAGGAGAAGCTCTCTCCAGTCTGCTATGGCAGTCTTAAATAACATAATGCAATCCTGGAAGTCACTATCCCTCTCCCTTTTCCACAGAACCTTATTTGGTTATGAGAGTAAGAGTCAATCATATTCCTATATCCCGCCCACACTCAAGTAGAGAGGACCATACAGAATATGAAAAGCAAGGGGTGGAAGCTTGGGGGTTATCTTAGAATTCTGCCCACCACACTCCGTTGGCTTTCCACTGCCATGGACATGGCAGTCGGCTTCTCCCAGAGCAAGCAATCCAGGAGAGCAAGCAAGGAGGAAGCCAGGATGCTGTTTGTTACCTAGTTTCCTGAGTCTTGTACTGTTACTTCTGCCACATTCTGTTCTTTAGAAGTAAGTCACTAAGTCTGTCCTAGGCTCCATCTTTTGAGGGGAGCTTATAAAAAAATTATGGATGTATTTTAAAACCACCACAGATGGCACTTAAAGATTTTAGCTCTTTGTCTCGTGGTCTACAAAATGAAGGGTTTAAACCAGTTGGTTACTAACATTCCCGAAGTATATGTGAATGCATGTTTATTTATCTGAGTTTAAAGTAGCTTCATTCTTGTGCCTCCAGAGGAATATTCATTGGCAAGGAGGGTGACTCTTTCTAAGGAAAGATATATTTATTTTGAAATCAATTGTTCTTGATCTTATATTAATGCTTTTTCCTTCAAAGTGAAGAATTTTTCTCATTTCTGTAATTTAATTAATGGATAAGGACTCATATTAATGGTTTAAATGTGTGCATATTGGGAGGGGGTTGTCACAACATACTTTGCCACATTTCAAACTGTCAAATTGTTGGTCCTCCTTTTTTTGCAGGAAGATTTCTTTATAAATAACTTTTTCTTCTGAAATAACGGGTAGTGTTAATTTTGTCTATCTTTGTAAAAAGAAAAGGGGAAAAGTGAAAAAAATCAGTTTTAGTCATCCTGACTACCCTGACATTCAGGGAAATATAATAATTCCTGTCCAGTTTTCCCATCAAGAAAATTCTGTGGTTTATGGCATGTATTTCAGACCCATTACCTCATGGATTTAGTGGATCATGGATTACCTAGCATGTATTTCAGCAACATTACCTCATGAAGAAAACATCTTTATTATATGACAACCATGTTTCTGAAACATAACCTCGCTATGTCATGGCTACATGTGGCTGCCTAGGAATATACATTAACAAAAAGCTTTGATCATTAAGATATCTGATCTGAGACAAAACAATTTCTTGTGGAGGGCCAAATGAACTAATGCTGTTTCTCTCTGACATTTTGTGAATTAAATGCTGCTATGTAATTCAAGAGTACATTTGCCAGAGAAAAATTTTCCATTAGAGAAAGCTATAGTCACTGTTTTTCTCCTTTGCAGAGTTTCTAAAGCAGCAACATTCCAAAATTAATCTCAGAGGTTATAGTCTTCCCAAGAGTCTATCCAACTGTTCTTGATTTTAGCGCTGTTTATTAAATAATTTTAAATTATCAAGGATTTCCAGGCCCTTCCAGGCCAACCAAAATTAAGAGCTCGAAATCCAGGCACTTTCTCAGGGTGTCACCAGCCCAAGGATACTAAAGTCATGGTGTCATGAAAATAGCACAAGAAACATAATGGACTGAAGAAGGTTGAAGGAAATATTCTGAAAATTTCATTCAAAGTGGGGGTAGAAGAGTTACGATCATGCAGTGATGTCGAAGTTTTTAATAACTTAACTATTTTCCAGAAGCTGCACTAAACATTTTATCTACATTATCATAATAGTCAGTATCCTATGAAGAAAATACTACTGTTATATTCAAATAAGAAAAAAAATACAAGTAAAGAGAAGTCAAGTAACTTGCTCAAAATCACCTGGCTAAGTGGCAGAATCACACTTCCACTCAAGGAAGGCTAGCTCCAAAGATTATAATTTGAAACTTTTGAGTCTGATGACTCAACTGCTACTAAGGAATGCTGATCCAGGTAATTCTGAACTTCTGACTTGCTAAGTGGAACATCTAAGCTATGACCTAGCCACCAATAGAACTAAACTTCTTTGCTCTTCTCTGACATAACACTTAGCCTCTCTCCTAAACAAATACATGGCAACTCCCCAAATCTCAGTGGCTTCTAATGATTAACATGTATTTTTTCTTCTGTGGACAGGTCTATGGGTTGAATGGGATAGGTCTATATCAGGTCAGGTTCTGGAATTTTCCACATGTCAGTCACTCTGGTAGCAGGAGATATTTGGGACACACTCATCTCGTGGTAGATAGAAGAAGTACAAGAGCCAAGCCAAACCACCCAAGCATATTTAAAGCCTGTGTTCACAGCAAAACTGCTCACATTCCACTGGTCAAGATCTAACTGATGGGGCAGAGAAATAATAGCAAGGGTAGGAGGTCAACAAGCAATACTATTTACCATAGTTATCAATTGATTAGCTTTTTATGAAGTTTAAGTGACTTTTTGGACCTTCCTTCCAGAATAGCCACTCTTTCTTCAAATGATATATATTACCCATTTTCCTGTTTCAAAACTTTAATTCTTCATTTATTAGGGCTTCTATTTCTTGGTTTCCTTTTTTGTTTTGGTTTGTTTGTTGGTTATATATTTGATTCATAAGGACACATTTTGCCCATATGAAGCCATTCCTTTGACTGCCAGTCCTGGACATTTTATATCTGTCCCCCAACTACACACACACAACTCTTTTTCTTAGTCTAATGATCTAATGACTATTTGTCTGGGCAGAGTGTGCAATCTGCTGCCAATGCTGTCTTTTATCTCGCCACTCAAAAGTTCAGAAGGAAAGTGCATTTTTTTCTCATAAGTAGGTCACACTGATGCCACCTTCTCTAAGAAATCTTCCTGCTCCTCTCAAGTTCAGATTAATTGCTCATGGAAATATAATTCTTTTTTTAATGTGAAGTTGGGTTTTTAACCTATTTTTCCCCAGCTTTACTGACATATAACATGGTGTAAGGTTAAGATATACAGCATAATGATTTGATACACATATATATTGTGAAAGGATTACCACAATAAGGTTAGTTAACACACCCATCACCTCACATCATTACAATTTCTAATCAGGGGATAAGAACAGTTACTGATGGTCCACACTGGGTCAGGACATCACATATTGTATCATGTTTAGTAATCATAAAAATCATACTGATAACTTTTATCCTTGAAGAATCAGAGAATAAATAACTTTCTCAGGATTTGACAGCATTAGATTCAAACCCAGGTGTATCCCGAAAATTTGAGCTCCTCCTAGAGATTCTATACAGATACACTGGTTGTGAGAGGAGAGGCAGTTCTAATGGTAAAAATAGGCATGCTTCACTCAACTCGGGAATGTGAAATAAATCTTTGCTCTTGGTTTATGACATGTATCCTGCAGGACTTTTACTTTCCCTCCTTAATAATATTGGTATACTCCTGATTCTGAAATTAATAATAATATGTATGTACTCCAAATTCATTTCCAACCCTGAGATTAGGTAATCCCCAAACCCCATCTACCAGCCAAGAGCTTTGCCAATTTGATTTTCTAGTAAAGACAGAAAATTCTACTGCAAATTCATCCTGAGGTTTATAACCAGTAACTATAGGCAAGATTTAGGAAGACGAACACATAAAATACATACTCTGCAGCAAAGCACCTTTCTGAATTGCCTCCATATTTCCTAGCAAATGTACTGAGGGCTTTTATACCTGCAATATATAAAACTGTGAGCCCTACTCATATGCTTCAGCACATCAGAACAACATGTGTTAAAATGTATTACCTTTACATTGTATCATGTTTGCAATTTTCCCGTGGATTAGCATTTATTTTCAATAACTCAAAAAGAAAATCTCTAATGCTTACAGATTGATTTTTTTAGCATGCTGATGGAATGAAATAAAAACTAAATGCACAATATTTTTAGCAGCATCATCAAAAAATAATCATAAACTCTGTGAGAATTGTAGATTCAAAACTGCATGCATTGTTTTCTTTTCAGAGACAGAGAGAAGGAAAAAAGGAAGAAGGAAAATGTAAACTCTGAAATTTGAGTTTTAAGCTTGGGCTACAGTCATATGATCTCCTGTAGTATTTTTCCATAGTAGAACCATGGTTATTTTTTGAACAGATTTTTAATAATTTATTCTTATGTTAAATATTATTCTTTACATATGTTTTAGGTTATGTTCTTTCACCCAAAACACAAGATTGCTTCTTCTACTATGAAAAACTTTTAATGAAATGCTTCCTGCTGCAAAGATTTGAAGGCTTGACACTGAAGAAGCAGGATTTCCTATTTCCCATTGTAGTGGCCTTTTCACGTCCTGGGCTCTAGAAAGTATGCGGGGAGAATTGCAGTAAGTTCAGTCTTTCTACAGAGAGCCTACATATGCATGCACTTTCTCATCTTTCCTTCCAAAGGCCCCTAGAGCAGATGTTTGCAGATTGATTTATGTTCCATTATATTTAGCTGTCACTTCATCCAGAACTGAAAAGTAGTCATATCTGGAGAAAAAGTGGTTTAATGAAGTACATGGGTACTGCAATGAAGGGCAGGAAATGAAGGCTTGTTTGAATCTCGACCTGTTATCAGAGAAATGTAAGAATTTTTCTGTCAGGTGTTCTGTGAACACATTTGGAATGTGGGATTAGCATTCAGAAGGGATTCTCTACCTGCATCTCTCTGCCCCGCTCAACTCCCGATCCACAGCCTTCCATTACACCTGGTGGGCCACAGCCACCAAATGTGTTCTTACCTTCTTCTGGAAACCCTATTCACAATGATGATTGCCAAGTCAACCAGGAATCTTGCTGCTTAAAAATGGTGGAAGCAAATTTCGTTGAGCATTCAATGGCTGCATTTGGCCCCTCGACTCTCATCCTCCTTCCGAGGAAGCCAGCAACCATCATTACAGGAAAGCACAGGGCTAGGTTACCCCTGAAGAAGCAGCCAGTTACCAATGGGCCACAGTGAAAAGCATTCTGTCCCATCCTGCAATTCTTACCCTGCTCCCCAACATGTCCTTCACCCAGAACCACTGGATTTGGGAAGCATTTATGGAGTTTTGTTTCATTTCATTTTCCAATCCAGTGGTTCCTCTAATAGGTGCAAATTCTCCCTGGGGGCTTGGGAGGTAACTCTTATCTAATTGGCTTTATGGAATATGTTTCCATTCTGATTGGAGAGACCAGGGCAGGATACACATGTGGTATTAATTGTCTAGGAATTCTAGGTGAAAAAGAGAAAAGATAAAAGTGATAAAAGGAGTAAAAAGCGGAGGCTGAAAGCACCAAAAACACATCAGAAGTGTCTCCTTAGGACAAGCTCTTTTCTGTGACTTTGTGCTTCTGCTCACTTGCTCCAGACCCTCAGTTCTAAATGCTCTTGGACATCTCGGTACACGTGAATCTCTGCTCTTCAAATATAGTATCATCCAAGACAAAGTCCAACATTTCTCTTTAATTGTTTATCTCCATGAACGAATAAAACTTTATTTACTCTTTTGTGTTAGCATGATCTTTATTATTTGCATTGTACAGAATTATGTTAAACATTTATTGATGTACATATTCATTTTTAGTATTGTCCTGGTACATAGCAAGTATTCAGTCATTGTTAGTGAGATTGGATTACATTGGATTAAGCTTTGGAGCAGTAATTCCCTCTTTTTTCTATGGGAACTCATCTCGTGGTTATTGAAACACATATTTTCATGAATCTGGTGAGGTTCCTTGGGCTCCGAGTGGTCCAGTACGATACTGAGAACCCAAGGTGAGACCTGGGAGAGGCTCTTCCTATCCTGAGATAGAATAGTCAGTCTAAAAACACTGTGTCAAGACTTCAAGGCATTGTCTGGCATTGTTTTTGCAAATCAATGTCTCAGCTGTGTCTGAAAAAAAGCACACTTTCCAATATTCAGGTTGAAGTCATTCAATTTTGATTCAACAATCAGTCATTGAAAGCTTACTGTATCCCAGGCTCTTCCTAGGCACTTTAATATGCTAAAGCAATTTAATCTTCACAAAACCACCCTGAGATAGGCATTATTATACCATTTTCCATCTGGGAGTACTGGAGTTCAGAAAGGTTAAGTGAGTTGCTTAATTTTAAGCATCTCATAAGTGAACCAGGCTTCAAATTCACATCCAAATCTGCTGATTTGATGTCCAACATTCTTTTCACTTTAAATCACAACTGCTCATCAAAACAGAGTCAAGTTGTGTCCAGTCTTATTTGATTATTCCCATCTGTTTATCATTTTCCAAAAGTTTGGCATTAAAGATTTGGACTAAATCTATCAATTCAGATTTGAAGTGCTGCCTACCACTCTTTGGTCAAATAATTTTAGCAAATGTAGTCCAGCTCGATTAATGGACTCCCACACACTAGATTTCAGCCCTGACTATTTGAGTTAAGCCGCACACCTGTTGAAAATAAATCACAATATAATCAACTGCGTAATCAAACTATTACTACAGTGAAATGTCTCAGAATAGTTATCTAAAAGAGAGGGGTGTTGTGAGCCTGATTGAGGTAAGAGAAACATTTCATTTTATTTGAATCTGTTGTTTAAACTCATGTGTATGTCCTGGAATGTTGCTGATGTAGTACCATCTTTACCTGCCTAATTAAATACCAAGAATATCTGTATGTTTGTTTGCTTTTGAAAGAAACTCTCTTCCTACACCATTTGCAAATAAATTTATTCGAGACAGGGCAGAAACCATAGCCAATTCTTAGACTTTTGACCCCATATGAGAGAATAACACAGTATATTTAGTGATGGAATTGGATAGGAGTGCGGCAATGGTAAAATACAGTGCTGACAGCCTGTCTTGATCAAGAATATTCTCCATGTGTGCCTTGCTGAAACGTTTTCAAGGCTTTTTTTTTTTTTTCTCTATTCTGAAAGGTGTTAAGTATCTCAGAGTGCCAGAAACACATCATTCCCAGCCAATTCTAGTGAATTTTTTGCCAATATTACATTTCTTCCTTCCTGCCTGAAGGTATGAGGCTAACTGTGAGTTAAGGAAGTTACACATATCAAGAAGGAAAGCTCATATTTTATTTTTTTAAAATGTGGTTTATATGCTTTTAAAAATTGCAACAGTTCCCCATAGACCTTTGCTCCTCACTGTTCTCTCATTGAGGCACACCAAAGTGAACTTTGGGAAGTGGTTTGATCATAGACTTACCCTACACCATTTGGTAGACAATCAATAGTCTTTGCGTTTGTGTCCTACGGCCAGTAAAGTTCCCATGGATGGTTATTTATAGGAGAATTTGGAAGTACAATGGAAGAATATCAGATGTTCTGTGAACAAATTAAGAATGTGGAATTAGCATTCAGAGGAGATAAAGAAATGCAAGAAGAGATGCTGAATACTCTCTCACTCCATACCTCTTTTCCAAAGTTCCAGAGAGTTCTGGGTTTTGAAAGAAGCATAAGAGTTAAGTTGAGAGGATGGAGTGAGGAAAAGCATAGAGAGGAAGCTAGAGAAGGCAGAATAGGACATAAAGATTCTGAAGCTCCCAGAACAGAGAAATATGTCCTATGTATAGCAACTTGGCCTAGGAGGAAAGAAGGTTATACTACCCATGTTGTTTCCTGTTTCACCTGATCACCTTGCTTGTCCTCCCTCTCCTTTCCAACTACATTTCTTCAACAAACTTGGTTTTTGTTTTGTTTCATTTTTGTGTGAGGAAGACCAGCCCTAGGCTAGGTAACATCCATTGCCAATCCTCCTCTTATTCTGCCGAGGAAGACTGGCCCTGGGCTAACATCTGTGCCTATCTTCCTCTACTTTATATGGGATGCCGCCACAGCATGGCTTGACAAGCAGTGCGTCTGTCCGTGCCCTGGATCCGAACCTGTGAACCCTGGGCCACCGAAGCAGAGCGAGCAGACTCTAACCGCTACGCCACCGGGCTGGCCCCCTCGTTTTCATTTTTCTTAGGAGAAGCTTCATGTTATGGCAAATAATACTCAGCATGGTCTGTCCAGGTGCAACTCATCAGCCTCATCCTCTATCATCCTTTCTGTTTACTTTATGCCTTTGAAATCCTAAATTGCTTAGAGCCACCACTCCCAACTCCCACACACATACACACCATGCTGTTCTGTACTTTCATTCCTTTGCTCATGCTGCCCCCTCTGCCTAGATCAGCCTCTCTGTCTGGAAAAAGCCCCGTTAAGTTTTCAAAATCCTTCTAAGAGTAGCCTTTGGTGCAACTCAGTCTCCAGAGTGAATGTTTCCTGTGATTTTGAATTTTACCTATGCTTCTATTATTACAAATGCTCACAAATATTATGATTATATATATTTTTCCATATCTTTCCTTGCACATAAGTGTGAGCTTCTCTAAGTCAGGGACCATCTTTGTTCCCATTTTTATCTCTCGTGCACAACATAGTGCCTGGTACAATAAAAACTTAAAATGTTTTACCATCTTAACTTATATTAAGTAGACCTTTACTGTGGATTCATTTTAACTCTTGTGATCACATTTTTGAGATGATGTAGCTTTAACAGCTTGTCATTGCAGGATAAAGAGCCAAATTTTCAGTATTGCACAAAGGCCTGCCTGACGGGTGCCCTTCCTTCCTCTCTGTGGTCCTTCCCATGCTTGTTTCTCATCCTTTCTCTTCACTCTGGTTAGCGCCTACTCTTCCTCCAAAACTCGTTGAATCATCACTTCCCCATGGATGCTTCCTTGCCATCCCTGGAGAGGTCTATAACTTCTAGTAAATACGTCTAAACACCCAGTAATTTTTCATAAACTATCCTATACAGCTCTCATAGTAGTTATAATTTAACATTTATTTGCATAATTCTTTCACACATTTATATTTTCCTCACTATGCTCCATGAAGGTAAGCACCATGTTTTTCTTTCTCTTCCTTTTTTTAATTTTGTATTTTTCAGAGCCTAGAACATTGCCTGGTACATAGTAGACATTCAATAAATATTTGTTGAATAGATAAACAAATGGGATTGTTTTCTTTTTTATATTTAAATATCCTAAACAAATAAGTCAAGATTTACCCTTTTTCATCCTTCATGAAAATAATCTTTTTAACCACTGGAAACTTCAGATATTTGTCAACTCAAAGGCAGAGAATAGACCGAATGGTCTATCCAACTCTATGGTTTATTTTATCCAGTTATTTTAAATGGGTTGTGGGGGCACATGATATGCAAATAAAAATGGTAGGTGCTGAAGATGCAAAGAATAATAAAGGCCTGATTCCTGCTCTTGTGTTACTACAGTTTTATGGAGACGCAGAAAAGAAAAAACACCGATTTAACTACAGCGTGATGAGGATTAAAATGGTGACCAGAAAAGATGTAACAGGGGAAGAGGCATCTCAGGCACACTCAAGGGGTGGGAGTCTTCACAGAAGAAACTACACTCAAACTGAGGCCTGAGGGTGGGTAGCATGACTGCTATTCCAGGTGGGTAAGCAAAGAAAGGGCATTCCAAGCAGAAGGACTAGTGTGAGCATGGCGAGCAGACAGAAGTCAATGGCAAAGTCAGCCTCTTACAATTTACTTGATATTGGTAAAATTTAAACTTTCCCTTGGGGAGCAGTGGAGAAAGAAGCTGGAGAGAAGACAGGGGTGACAGCATGACAGGCCTTTCCATACTGAGGAGTTTAGATTTAACTCGTGGTCAGTATAATTAATACTCCATTTTACAATTGATAGAAGTGTTTAATTTTAACTTTAAAATAGATTTTATCATTTTATTTTTTCTGTTATGAGCAGAGGGCCACATGATGACTTTCATCCCTTTAAACCATCATAGAAATTACTCAAGAAATTTAAATATTTTCTTAGAGTTCCTTCAAGATTAGATACTATAGAGTCTGGAGAGTTGCCTAAAATTAATGGAGATAAAAATAAACATATACCACTAAAAGTTTTCTGAAAGTTGAACCACTACCTCAAAGAAGGGGAGTCCCATTTTTTGCATTCTCAAAACATTCCATCACCACCATGGGAAACTAGATTACAAATCTTATGATTTTTCTGTGGGAAATGTATCCTAAAACATTTTTATATCACCTCGGAGAAAGGAAAAACTGCTTTATAACAAATGCATATTAGATTAAAATGAATTAGAGTGAATTTTGCTCTAGTTAGAATGATTTGGCCCTAAAAATATATTGACTGTCAATAGCCCCCACTTCAGATGGAAAAGCTTTGGGAATGATGGAAACATTAGGATTGAGTCATTCTTTTGAAAGTTAGGAGTGTGTGTGTGTGTAGAGGTAAAAGGACAGGAGTGCAGAAGGGGGGTAAATAATTGAAACGAATTTTCCAAGTAGGATTTACCCAAGGTTCCGTGCTAGCCCCCCTTCACTTCTCATTTTGTGATCCCCTAGACAATTCTATTCACGTCCATGGATTCAGTCATCATTTGTCTAACGACTCACAAATTGTTACTGTCAGTCCAGGCCTCCCTTCTGAGATTGGAGTATAATTTCACTACCCACTCAATATCTCCGCACAGGTGCTTCAAATTAATGTGTGTAAACTAAACTCACTTTCTCTCCTGCCACACTCCCCTAGTCTGTTCCTCCCCCAGTGTCCCTTATCTTAGTAAATGCCACCACCATCCATTCAGTGGCACGGAAGCATCTTTCCACTGCCTTTTATCATACTCGTAATCCAATCCATCTCCAAGTTTGCCTAATTTATTTCTTGCTGTTTCTCTAATTCCTACATGAATCTTTGTTTTCTCCAAGCCAGCATCATCCCTCTTCTAAATGTGGCCTCCTGACTGATCTCCCAGAAGTCACTCTTCTCCCTTCCACTTATTTTTCCATCCTATCACCAAAGTAATCTTTTCAAAGCCAAACCTCATCATGTCACCGATCCCCCACCAGATCCTGACCAACTTCCATGCCCACTGTGGTCAAAAACCTACATGGCTTCTCCCTACACCGAGAGTGAACAGCCGGGAAGGCATTGCATGGTCTCTTACTGCTAACACTATTTCTCCTGCTTTCTTCCCTCTAGTAAACTTTCTTATTTCCTTTCTTTAACACCCATGCTGTCTTTTGTTTGGGGGCTTTTGTACCTACCATTTGCATGTCTCTTTTTGGGGTTAATCTTTATTCATCTTTTAGATCTCTGTTCAAAGATCACTAATTCAGGTAAGCATTTGTTTAACTTGCCTTTATAACACTTACCACATGTTGTAATCGTTCACTTATTTTTATGTTCACTGTGTTCTCCACTAAACCTCGGGATATTTATGAGGAGGGACCATGTCTGTCTGTGTGCATCATTGCATTCTTAACACACAGAAGAATGCCTGGTACATAGTTGACACTCAGTAAATATTTGTTGAATGAATGAATGCATAGTAAGTGTCCAAGAAATATTTGTATTTAGGTCCTGATGAAGAAGTAGAACTGCAGAATTTAATTATGACTTTCATTTTTTAGGTGAAACATTGAGATCTAATTATCTCTCCTTCCCCATCTCAAGCAGAAAATACTGGGGGAAACAGAATCTAGTCGTAATTTAGACAGACTCATGGATACCACATTGTTTATCAGCCACTTTCATCTGGAGGAGAAGCATGCCTGTTGTCTGGAAAGTAAAGTCCTGAGACCAGACCTGGGTGAAAGGCGAGGGCAGTGAGGGCAGTTGATATCACTTGTTGCTTTATCTACAACACCCATAAATAAGCCTCTTTTCTTTCTTTTTTTCTTTCCTTCATAGTTAATGTTTCTTGTATCGGATGCTCAATTTAGCCATTTGAGCAAATTATGACAAATTGGAAGCTGTGCTCTTTAATTCTTTAGTAAGCCATCTACGATAACCTTGATGGCCTAGAAGATTATGGTTAAGAATAAAAAAATACTTATATAATATTTGCTTTTAACGCCAGATTTAGTAAATATGATCTAAAATTGACTTATCAAATTTTGATACACAGCTTATGACAAGTTGTTGGTAGGTGTTTTGGGTTAAATCCTCTGACATAGCACGGTAATTAGGTCATCAACACAAGAAAGCAATTTGAACAATTCAAGATATTTTCAAAAATGAAGATTACACATTAGAGATATTTTATTTCTTCCCTAAATTCAACAAATTTTTGATGAGTTAGCAAGCTCTACTGGGAAAAGATCCATCAGCAAAAAGACAAAAATTATATTGAAAATAAGTATCCAAACAACATAACCCCACAGGTATTTTTGTTGTTGTTGTTTGTTTGCTTTTGGTAAACTTTAGTCACAAAAACAATTGGATTGTGTTACATGAAACAGTGGTATCTGCTATATTTAAAGAAGAATCATGTGGCTATTTAGGCAAAATATCATATTTTGCATCACAGCTAGGCATAGTTAAGTTGACTTCAGTGGGACAGAAAACATAGGATCTGTTACTCTTTACTTTCAGTGTGTATGGAGAGCATTAATGGATCAAATCTGGCAATAATCAATTGGGAGGGAGTCCAGCCTCTCAGTCATGACTATCTAATTGAAAAGTAAGTGGAATATTTAAAATATAAACAAAAGACTGAGTTCAGATAAGCAGTTTACATGGAAACTACTCAGGGAGTAAGAACAGTATCCCAATGGCAAGGCAGATTTGATGATGAGCAGGGAAAAACTAAGGAAGTGTGCAAACTGTCAGATTAAGAAAGATTTTCTCTTGATAAAAGGGAAATTGAGCTTCTTACTCTGGGTTAGAGTTTGGCCAGCTCAATTTAGGGCCTCAGCACCAATGATGGAATTAAGGGCATTGGAAACATTGATGTTAGCCATCAAGTTACCAGAATGTAGAATGGAATAGTAACAATTCCGTTATCAGATCATTACCTTCCTGAAAGCTACCATCAACAAGATTAGAGGGAGTCTACGACCCAAAATAAGACCTCCTACACACTACACAGGACATTCTAGGATCCATGCAGACCACCATTGGCAGGGATCAGACCGTCCATAAATTCAACATATGACCACCTCTCTTCAGGAACCCTTACCTCCATTAGCAGGAGCCAAGTGCCTACCTGAGAACTCTTCCTCCTCCTGGGAAGATCCTGCAGTCCTCCCTTCCCTCCAATTTACAGCCTTAAGACTGTGAGGATTATCCAGGTTTAACCTCATCACACCCCTTGTCCTGTCCATGGAGGTCACCAAAAGAAGCTCAGGACTACAGACTATCCCTCTCCTGAACTCTAAGCCCTATACCAGTTCAATCTTAACCTTTTCTGACCACTTCTCCCACCATGCCCCAACCTGTGAACCCAATTCACTGAGCTTCTGGAACTCTAAGTCAATCACTAGTTAAAAAAAAAAAAAAAAAAACCCCTATCGCTTCTGCCTCTTCTCTGAACATTCACTTCATCTTCTTGCTCTAACTGAAATCTGACTTTCTTCTCATAAAATTGTTTTCCCTACAACCTTCTCAAGGCTTCTCATGGTTTGTGTTCCACATCCCTCATACCCCTGGGACTGGTTGGTGGGACAGATGTCTTCTTTGCTACTTGTTGCCACTTTCAGACCATTGTCTTTCTCTCTTCCATGTAGTTCACCTGAGACTCTCCTGTCATCAGACAATACCAACCATTCCCCTATTTTGCAGACACAAACTTCTCCTCCTCAAGTCACTGCACTTCAATCCTTCAAGAGTTGAGCTCTTGACTCACTATCTCTCTGTTGCATGTATTGCCATCATACTTTGTGATTTGAATATCCACAGAGATGACTCTTCCTATAATCTGGTCTTTCATTCCTTAACCTCCAAATATCTTGTCCTTCACCCGCCTCCATCTACTCATTTTCATGACCTTACCTTGACTTGGTTATTATCAATAATTGCAACCCCTCTATAATCTCAATTGTGAACATCCAACTTACTGCACATGTGGCTACAAACTGATGTGAAAGAAAGAAACAGGATTGTATGTCCTCATAAAAAAGGTCCTAGACTCTCCTGGACCTGTCAGGGAGGTTAACTCCAAGAACAGTGTGCTTGAGCTAATGGAAGGATGTATAAGTGTTTAGTAGAAGGAAAAAGTTCTATGTGGGATAGTAGGAGAGCACTGAGGAGAGAACTCTCCAAGTAGAAGGAAGGATATGCGTCAAATCCCTGAGGGTAAGAAGAAGCACATCTAAAGAACAGAAAATAAAACAAAAATAAACAAACAAATAAACCAGGTGTTGCACAGTATGTAGAGCTGAGACACAAAGTCCTTAAGGAAAGGATTTTCACCTCTAAATTGCTCCTGGCAATGAATGCCTAATACTCGATTACCACCACCTTTTCTGTTGGTACCTGGATCTCTGACCTATTCCTGGATATAGAGATCATGAACTTGGCCCAAGTCTCTGCTAGCTTACATAGTCATAAGATGTCCCTTCCTCAAATAAAACATTTTTAAGTTGGTACTTAGGGGTTACCTCAACAGCTCTGTGCTGGGATCACTCTCATCCCTGGAGACAGCCATCCTAGGTTCTCACAAATGATCTTACCTGCTCACCAACTTTGGATATCAGGGTGGACAAGCTGTGGGTAGTAGGATGCTTCTGGCCCTACTCTCCCTTTGCCCAGTGGAGACTGGGCCTTGGGGAGTGACAGACAGATGAAAGCAAGGAATACTGAGAGTATGCAGTAGGACAGGAACAGCCACGCCCTTGCAAGCACTACTGAGTGTGTTTGGGCATCCTCTCCCACGTGAGTGCGTGTGAGTGTGACCATGCATGTCAGGATAGGTTTACGCAAGAGGAACCTCTCTCCTTCCATTCCAGGACTTGGTTCGGAAGCTCAGAATCTTCACGTCCTGCACCCATTGCTACACAAATCACTCTGCCCACACTGTGACTGGCTCTCTCTCTTGTGCGGTAGACGCCGGGAACACTCATTTGTTGTGGCCTGGACTTGACCTCTGGTCTCTCTTTTCCTGGTCTACTTCCCAGACTCGAGTTCCCTTTGTTTTGGCTCCTTGATAATTGCTGTCTTGATTTCCTGCCTATTAGATCTTTAATTCACTTTTGATCATTCTTCCTCAAACTGTAGAATTTTTTACCCCACCCCGCCTGCCCTGCTAACTAATCTAAAACACAGACATTGGATAGTTCTCCCCTTTGGGTGCCTAACTCACTAGGCAGAGTAATTGTTTGACCAGAGAGACACCAATCAAGCAAATATATACTCATTTTTATCCCAATGTGAATAGCTTCAGTTTTATCCTTCTTTGAAATTGATAGTTAATGTGACGTTATAGACATTAGTTTGGGGCACAAGAAGTATTGTACCACTGTATTTTGGTCAGTGTTCTTCAAACTATATTTTACTTCCTAGATATCAGTATATGCAGTGTACTTGAATAAATTCCCAGTGCCAGTTGCAGAAAATCACAAAGTGCATTTTATGATTCTTTGAAAATGAAAAATGCAGGGGTGTGTGAACGTGGCAAACCCATACTTCATCATTTTCAATTGTTAAGCTCTTGTTGCAAAGGTTTTTTTCTAGACAGATCAGCGGAGTTTTAACTTTCTACTCAAGAATATTGATTTAACAAAGGGTGAGAGAGGTTGGCATTTTTTGTCAGCTCTTTCCACTCGAAGACTGATCACTTATGGGCGGTGATCCCCCTGAGCCTAGTGTGTCTGGGCTTATTTATATGAGCCAACCCGTGGTCAGAGGACGGCAGCTGTAGATAGAGTCTGCTATTTTGTTAATACCATCACTCCTGCCATCTCCACACAATCAAAACTGAGTGGGAAGTTTAGATAACAATTGAAGTTCAAGAATATATCATTGAAAACAAAGGACTTTTACCTAAGTTTTATGAAAGATTCTATCATTGATCAACTTCATCTAAATGTTTGTCAAGCTCTCCTTGGCCTAGTCTGATTTAAACTAAATGTGCTTTTAACAATACTTGCCGATCAAAGATTCTAAAAAGAAAATTGACAGTCAGAGGTCAGCATGAGAAAATGATGACACTAAGGTATAAATCATGCTATTTGATAATTTATATTGCTTTGGCTGTAAGAATAGTAATAATTTTAATGAAGTATTCATAAAGATTTCCTAATTGATTCTTTGGGAAATGATTTGTTTCTAGAATATCTTTTTCTAGAGTTAAACCTACATGTAATAAAGATTCAGAGAAACAAACTAATATAATGCACAATATGGAAATAGAGAAATGTCTAAAAAATCCATTTGAATTGGCTGAGTGATTCTGATAAGGCACACAAATGACCACTACTTTTTCCTTTGGGTTGAGATTTAAAACAGTCTGGGAATGAACAATGGCTCACCATTTACAATGAAGTGAATCAAAACAATAAGAAACCGAGATAAGTAGTAAAACATAATAGTGCTTAACATCACCGTTCTAGAAAAAAGATGAGCCACCTTGGGAATTTTGCACCTTGCTTGTGTATATCTTGTTATATCACACAAGAAGAAATCTGCTGTGAATGCAATAATAGAGAAAAGCCATTAAAATCTACCTACTGTTGCAGGCACATAACAAATGAACCTCTATTGTATCCTCCCTTCAAGGTGGTCCAGGAATAGTAGCATAGCAAGAGCATGTCAATACTTATGGCACATCATTTTTCTCCACTTGGAGGGGGAGGAGGAAAAGAAAATCTATTTAATAAATGTATTTTAACAATGTAGTATTTTTATATCATAAGCCTCTTAGGCCAGATCATCCGAGTACAGCACAAATGTGAATTAGTTGGCAACTACCCTATGAATTTCGATTTCACAAAAAGCTGATCTGGATTAATCGAGATAAAAAGTGGATTTGCCCTAAGGAAATTGAAGTATAGGTAAATTATTGAAAAGAGTCACTTTTCCATTCCTTTGGCTCAGGCAAGGCTGTCCCTTATGGAAGGCAGACTGCCTTTAACATGTCTTGGGATCAGTATTTGAATTATGGGTCTTATTATCCGTGTGGTCTTCAGCAAGTCACTTACCTTCTTTGAGACTCAATTTCATCATGAATGAGAAAACAACTATCTTACAAGTCTGGTGTGAAGCTCAGACATGACTTGTAATATTAATTTATAAATTAATTTACTAAAAGCCCAAAATCTAAAATCTAGTATCAAGTAAGCATCAGAGAGCTGAAATACATAGATATAGATGATAGACAGATAGACAGAGGAGTAAATAAAAGAATAGAATCCAGTGTCTGTAGCATTTTTGTTAATGAAAGTTAAAATGCCTAATTCAATTTATAAATTCAACTATAACTTATGCACGCAATTCAAGAGTATTATTTTATTAATGTGCACACGTATGGTTTTCCATCTCAAATTACCTACATTTTAAACACAAGTTTGTTTATATTAGATATCCTTCTAAGAAAGCACACCTATATTTCAGGAAAGCTGATATGTTAAAGGCAGCCCTCCCTATATTTCAATGAAAGAATAATCTGTAGCGAGTCATAACTCTGTTCCAAGGCCTGACGGTTAAAGGGCAGAGCTGCCCAGTGCAAAGTATGGCTTACAGTGTGCAGTTTAACTCCTCAAGACATTTTTCTTTTCTTATGACTTTATGTTGATAGAGACTGGCCGAATGTCAGTAAGTTTTGTGGCATCTACTCAGGCTGTGTAAACAGTCAAGTTATCCACATTCATTGTTTACACTTTAAAACACATTAAAAACTGACATTTGCATCAGTGTTCTTTCTCTGTCTCACTTTCCTTCTATTTCTTTCACCTTCCCTGCTCCCCAGTATCTCAAAACTAGAACATGGCAATGGTGTCCCTTATCACTTCTCCAAGAGATATCCAATAAACACATTTCAGCAGTGGGGACTCAGCCCAAATTCAGTAAGTGGAATTTATCAATCAAAGTGACCTTTGAAACTTGGACCATGATACTTACTGCCATACACAACACAATCAAATGGCCTCTTGAGCAAGAGTTCAGGCTGTATTTGCGTTTCACCATTTCATTTTCCTTCCAGTGGAAGGGCATAACTCCAAGGCCTTGCCCCTTTTAGTTTGTGCGTGTGTGTTCTTTCCAACACAAAATGGAAAGGTGGACAAGACCAAAGCCCACACATGGTCCCTTTAATTGTATCCTGAATTTACTGCAAAGGTAGAGAGGTAATGAATAATTTGCAATGAAAAAAAAGGACATATGGAATTTCTCTTGGCCCTTCACTACTTTTCAATATATCTTTTTTGACAACAAGGTGGGTTTTTTGTTTAGATGGTGGGATACATTCAGGAGATGCAAGCCCCCCTCTCAGGAAATATAGGAAGCTTCTGAGGGCAGACTTCACTGTAGAGCTTAAGCAGACGCTAATCTTAAATAACTACTTTAAGGAACTCAATAATTTTATCAATCTGTCTTAGATTTAAAAGCCAAGACATTTTCGTTATCTGCTAAGAAAAACAAAATAAAATTGTATGAATACAAGTTAGCTATGTTTTCCTATATTCTTGGTAGTCTATGCTGCCCAAATATTTTCCACATGAAAAAAAGCACTAACATCCATTCTTTGCCTGAGAGCATGTCACTGGATGAATTTGTGGGATTAACGAAAGTATATTGTTCACTAGATTTTACTGTTTGTTCTAGGACTTAAACCTTGCAAACAGAAATTTAAACCTTGTACAAAAATTACTATTCATGGTGCAGCTATGTGACTTTTGCCTCAACTTTATAATCATCTCTGTTTCTTAGGTTGTACATCACATTCACTTTAAACATTAATTTCTTGATGCCGTTCATAAACAGCATCACACATTAAAAAAAATCTGCATTTTACATACACACTGAATATAGTTCAACAACAAGGTGAGCAGAATGTGAGAAATGTGCACTCTGCAATATCTGTGGAGAGTTCTAGAAGTACCAGCTCCTCTGGAGGTTATAAAGAACATATTCTAAGCTATTTGGCATAACTGTATCTTTCTTTGGATATAGAAAGAAAGTCCTGATCATGAATCTATTTGATTTTACAGAACATTCAGAATTTCTTGATTGCTATAGAATTTTCAAAGGAAACAGTTTGACAATGGGTCTGCATTTGGTTTTAAGAATGCTGGCACAGGATGTTAAAGAATGGTACAGTCTAGGATGTTCTGATGTGGACTATAGAAAGATTATTTATCACTCAGCATGATGTTACATCTTACCCATTAAAGCTATATTGAATAAATTACTGATAGGCCCATCAGTGTCTTAATATTTGGTCAAACCCTCTCTGTCTAGAGAATCAGGAACAAAGAGTTTGGCAGATTCTCTGGAATTAGATGTAATGAAAGGCTCTCAATCATAAAAGGTCCAAATTGTACATCATCTCATGTGACATGACATGTTGGCCAACTAAAATGCAACTACAAAGGCATTGAAATCTTTTCAAAGATACTTAAAGAGCATTTCCTTTTAATTCATGTGGTTGTCTGAATGGGACTCCTGAGAAATCATCAGTGAAACAAGCAAGAAAACCACAATGTGAAAGTGGATCAGCTATTTTTAGCTCCACCAAAAATATTTTCTTCTTTATAACTCTCTTCTCATGAATCAAGTTCTTGGTCATTTGTTCACACACAGACCACCTCTCTGGGTAGCACGACCTAGCACTTTAATTGAACACAGGTGTCTTTCTTCTTGGTTTCTTTTCATTGCTGAGCATGTCCCATAAAATCATTAATTCAGTGAGACTCTTGCTCTTTAACTTCATACAAAATGTTTCCATAACATGTTGAATAACATAGGAGTCTTTCACTTTTACAACAGTATTACTAGTTGGGAATTTCTTCCATACCCCGCCATGTCTACAGCATCATCCTACTAGTGAATTTTAAAGTCAGTAAACAAAAGGAAAAATCAATATTCACAAAAGGGTAATCTTTAGAATGTATACAAATTTCCTCTTTTCTTTCACTTTGGGTATGTCATTTAGAGAATGACTGTGAGATGGGGGATCTGGCTAAAATGCAAGTCAGCAGCCCTAGTTTTGACATAAAGAAAGTTTTGCATAATGTAAGCCCTATTTTATTGAAAGTTCAGGCAAAAAAGGTCTCCAAGTTTATCTGTAGATACCGTGATTCAATTTCCTGTGTGTATGTGTGTGTCTGCATGCCATTTTGACTCTGTAGTAGGTAGAATAATGCCCCTCTCCTCTACCAAAGATGCCTACGTCCTATTCCCCAGAATCTAAGAATGTGTTAGCTACATCACATAGGGCTTTTAAGGTTACAAATGGAATTAAGATTTCTAATCACTGACCTTGAGATGGGAGATTACCCTGGATTATCTGGGTGGGCCCTAGATCACAAGGGTACTTAACAGCTGAAGACAAGGCAGAAGAGGTCAGAGTAATACAATGTGAGAAGGACCCAGCTCACCATTACAGGCTTTGGAGGGGACCACAAGCCAAGAAATGTGGGCAGCCTCTAGAAAGTGGAAAAAGCCAGGAAACGAATTGTTCTCTAGGGCCTCCAGACAGGAATGCAGCTTTGATGACACCTTGATTTTAACCTCATGAGACCAATTTCAGACTTCTGACTCCTGCAACTGTAAGATAATAAATTCATATTGTCTTAAGCCACTAAGGTTGTGGTAATTTCTTACAGCAGCAACAAGAAAATAATCCAGATTTCCTCTAGTTCCATCCTGTAATGTTGTTGTATAATCGGAGCAGGGGATGTCAAAGAGATACTTTGGTCAGAGTGGAGAGAGAGGAGACAAAATACTAGGTTAGTCTAGGAAAGCTTCATGTCATCAAAGAACTGTCTCCTCGAAATTTTTCTACTTCTATGCACCTTTGCAATGTTAACTATGGCAACAGATTGGTATCATATAAAATATGATCTAACTTTAGTTTAATCTAAAAAAATGTTAGAGTCTGATTCCAAAGGTCTTATTTTAATATGCTTTGCTTTTCATAAAATATAAGAATGTATTTCAATATCCCATTTAACTAAAATGAGATTAAATGTCATCTCAAATTCTTTCTTTGTTACAAATCCATCTACTAAATGTGTATATGTGTCTTATACAAGTCTGCATTTATATGCCAAGTCATTTTCGCTGTAACTCTCTCTTACATATATTCCTTTCCATTTTTGTTTTAACCAATTTCTGAAAGAGTAGAGATCACTCTGTTTCTATTTTCGAGTTAAATGACTTTGTGTAGGATTCTGCATGTGATTTATTGCTCTTAGCTTAAATATGTGAAATCTCAAGAGAGATGTGTTTAACCTGGAGATTTTGCATTTTTAGTCACTGATAATCTGAATTCTAGCATTGGAAGGGAATTTAGAATTCACTAATGTCTCTTTATGTAGACATCTACATTAATGTTCTAGACAGATACTGCTTTTATTTTTCCTTTTGCCTTCTCTAGTTCTCCTGGGAAAACATTTTCTTAGCACATTAAAATAATGTGAAGTTGTGTTTCAAATCCATTAACTGTGTTTTGTTATGTCTAACCAAAGTCCCTCCTGATCCATTTCAAATCCACTTCCTGTTCTGGTCTTAATAGTAATATGTGACAGCACAACGTCTTCTGAATCATCCTCCTTTTCACACTTAAAATTTTCTTAAGTAATCACCATCTTCCAACAATACTTTTGTCCTCTCCAGGCTTAACAGGAGCTAACGTGTTTACCTGAAAGATGAGAAAAATTCAACAGTTAATCACACATCCTTCCTTTCTTGGATGCACTTCATAGTCAATTGTGAAACCCAAACAAGGTACTGTATCCTAATGCAGCTGTGATTGTTAATGAATCAAACAATATTAAGACATTTCAGTTGATGTGATCCGTATCATTGTCAAATTTCTTACAATATTGCTACATTCAAGACACATCTTTAATCCACGGGCTCCATAGCCTGGGTTTTTGATCGCAATTAAAATCAAAGTTTATTTCTACCCAGAAATTCTGTAGTTTATTTGCCTTCCATTAAAGGAGAACTAGAGTAATAGTCCAAAGACTACTGGACTGGGAATAAGAAAACAAATTCTATGCAAGACCCTTCTCTTAGCTGAGCCTCCGTTTATTCTGTAAAATTAGACGATTGGAACTCATGGATTTATTGTCCTATGTTCCTCCAGCTCCCACCCCTTAGATATTTTTAGATTTATTGACGTGCATTTATGGAACTCATGGACAAAAATATCCCCCTGCTTGCTGTGAGGTGCTATTTGATTTTTTTCTCACATGAGAAATTTCTCTAGTCTGTGAAAACTGGTGAAACTAGTGGAGGAATCCAAAAAGCAATTGTCCTCTAGACTGTCATCTTGGAACAATTGGACAAATTTTTCCAGTATTTTCTTAGGGGTGGTAGCTGAGGTCGCAAGCCCCTAATTTCTCAGGCCATTGTTCCTGTAACTTAGAGATTGATTTTAAAGGTGTTAGTCCTCATATGGAGATATTTACCTAAATTTCCATAAGTTGCACAGAAAATATGTAATATACGTGTCCAAATGTTCCAATCGCAAAATTATCTATACTTATGAAATAAATGGAAATTAACTTACTGTCAGACAAGGCGAAATGCTAGGCTCGTAATCCTTAAAATAATTGTGAGGAACTCTTAGAAACAAGGAGAAATGTTTAAGATATAATCCTAAAATGAACTAAACTGTGATAGAAGTGTCTAAATATTTTAACTGCAAATTTATAAACATAGTAAACATATTTGCTGAATATATGAAAGAAAAAAATGACTAATGAATTAAAGTAGAAAATAACACTTTTCTAATTACAGATTTGTCTTTACTTATGCTATATGTTTGGAATTATTGTAGCTTATATCCTGGAGATACCTCAACAAATTTCTGAAGAACCATAATGGAAAAATATTACATGACATGAAATTGAGAAATCTCAGTATATTTGTCTAAGCATAGACAGCTTCTTCCCATTCAGGATGCACTATCTCAGCTGTATTCTAGCTGTTGGAATATTGCTAAGTTTGAAGTTAATGGGTATGTCTTAAAATAATTTAAGTTCTATCCCTTTAATGTTTTTAATACATTTTTCTTCCTTTTATATTCTTTTAACATATAGTTTGCAGTCTTTAGAGATGGGGATAGAGTGGTGGTTTTCAAACAGTAGTTAACATTGGCTCCAATTAGAACCCAGAATGTAATTTCCTTTAAGGAAATTTGTCTTTGCCAGCAACAGCACTCTTTTTCAAAGAGAAGACCCTGAAGGCTGAGTAGGTGTAATTGAAGAGGAATGAAATGTTTTTAACTATTAAAATTTACGTCTGGTTTACAAGATCTAATTAAACGTTTTTGCAACTTTCCAATTATTTGCCTCCAACAATCAGATTCTTAGCATTTATTTATTAACAATTGGCAGCCCGGTTGTCCTAAGGTAGACAAACAGAAAACTTGTATATTCTTCTGTGTTGAAGAATCAAAATATAAAGGGAAGATATACACAAATAGGTAGAAGAGTTTGCTTCCTTTGACCAATGCTGGCTGTATATCCTTTATTTTCTTCTAATACCTGATATATTAAGAGCTTCTTTTTTGTTATTCTCAAAGTGCATTTGTCACAGAAAATTAGTCAATACAATATATTAAAACCCCAGTGATAAAGCAGCTACTGACAAATTCAGAAGACTTTCTTCCAGGAAATGTAGTGGAGTAATTGAAAGATGTGATAATCTTTTCTCACTCCCAGTTTGCATGAAAATTGTTCCAGGAAAAATGGGTTCAGCTATAATAGTGCCCGTCAGAGACTTCCCATAGGAAGCGAGGATTCTCAGTGACACTCGGATACATGGGGTGACATGGAGATAGATCGCAGTCAGACCTTGAACTTCAAATTAGTGGACAATGGCTCTGTGGAGATACCAACTAATTTTCTCCCTACAGAAATGTTGTGCAGCCTGACAGGCCAATAGCATCCATTATTTTTAATTGGAGAGAAAAATGACATAGTTAGAGTGACATACCACGTATCCCTGGCCTAACTTTGCGATGGGTAGGAAATTTGCCAGCAAAGTGGACTTTCGTTTTGTATTCAGTTCCTTTTCACACCAGCGGGAAGAGGTGAGGGGAGAAATGTCTAAATGTCAGACAGTCAGTGAGAAGGATACTGCTGTTTCTCTGCAGAGATAATTAGGTGGACCTTTCTCAACCCTGGACCAGGGAGTGAAGGCTCCTTCCCGGTAACAATCCCCTTTGTTCTGTTTTCAAGAGTCACAGACCAACGTATGTTCTCAAAAAGGAGCATTCCCCTCTGTGATTAAATATTTACTACAGCAAGAAGCTAACAGTGGGAATAAGTGCCTCCAATTAGCCACAACAGAGAGTTTTAAGTGACTACAGAGCAAGTATCAATATTTTAAAAGGGAAGAGCAGATCAGGGAAGTGAGGCTGCCAATCTTTGTTTCTCCCCATAAGCCCATTACAAAGGATATTGTTTGCTGGTAATCATCAGCAATCACTAGCCTTCTACTCTATTAGCAAGCTTCTGCTGGTGAGTGTCAGTTAGAATATAACTTATGTATAAACTCTCTTGGTTTCCAGGTTGTCTTATGAGTAAAGAGCAAAAGAAGGGCTTCTAAGATGAGATTAATTAATTTCAATGCTACAGTATTTAGAGTTGTTGCTTACCAGGAAAAAAAGTTGGCTTAATTTCCAAACAAAGATAATCTCCTTGAAGGTAAGGACTATGCTTTTTATGGGTTCCATAATGTTCTCGGTGCCTAGATGGACAAGAGTTTTAGATATAGGCATGATGGCAACATTACACTCAGCCATCCTGAGTGAAAGAAAAGCCAATACTCATTTTCAGGAAAACACCATCTTTACATTCTTCAAGGATACAAAAATAATATAAACATGACAAAATGACCAGATGTTGCCCGGGAAAGAAAAAAGCACAGCACAACCGTCTAGAAAAGAACTGGCAATTTGGTAATATTACATTTCCGAGTTGGAGCACAACCACATTTATATCATATAAAGTCAATAGAAACTTGTATTTCCAGGGAGAAATCCAGCTGTTTCACACCCCATTGGAATTGAGTTTTAGAGCATAATTATTTGATACTTGTAAGTAGCTCTATCTAGCATGAGTCATAGTGTTTCATCATCCACAAACATGAGAATAATCTCCCTGACCTCACAGAGATAGTCTAAGTAATAAAGGAGAGAGTGTATGTTATCATAATGAGTTCTGTGCCTGGAACATGGGCACTCAGCGAATGTTGGTTTACTCCCTGTCCTCCTTCCCTTAGCACAGATCTGCTTGCTTGGATGGCCAGTTTATTACAACTATTTTCTATAAAAATAGCTAACACAAGTGATCTATTAGCCTGCCTTCTAACTGCCAAAAATCTAGCATGTCAGCTTATTCCAATGTGATGACTCAGCAAGTACTTTCTCAAATTTTGGACCTTTGTGTATAATATTGGGCCCAGCCATGACCAATCCAGATATCAAAATTCACATGCTACTACTTATAATATTATCTAATTTCATGTCCCAGTTCCAAATAATGGCTGACACTATAGTCTTGTGCTATACATCCCATTTCCCAGTGTTGTAATTCAAGATTAATTTTGTTAAGTCTCTAAAAACAGAGCAGTAAGGTATATTTCCAGTGTCACCCAGAGAAGACTTTCACAGTCTTGAGGAAGTTCATTTCTATTTATTTTCATTTTAGTATACTTCTCATAGATGGTAATTCCGGGTTATGTTGTTTAACTAGTCTCCCAATGTACATTTTCAGTTTGGACTTATTACATCTATCTGGTAATTTACATTAAAATAGTTGAATATTGGGGCCGGCCCAGTGGCGTAGTGGTTAAGTTTGCACGTTCCACTTTGGTGGCCTGGGGTTTGCAGGTTCAGATCCTAGGTGTGGACCTACACACCACTCATCAGGCCATGCTGTGGTGGCGTCCCACATACAAAATAGAGGAAGATGGGCACGGATGTTAGCTCAGGGCCACTCTTCCTCAGCAAAAAGAGGAAGATTGGCAATAGATGTTAGCTCAGGGATAACCTTTCTCACCAAAAAAATAAACAAACAATTGGATATCAAATATGTTATTACCAAAATATGTTAAATATACAGTTATGAATCGCTTAACTCTGGGAATATGTTCTGAGAAATATGTCATTAGACAACTTTGTTGTTGTGCGAACATCATAGAATATACTTACATAAACCTGTATGGTATAGCCTACTACACACCTGGGCTTCATGGTGCTAATCTTAGGGAACCATCATTGTGTATTCGGTCCGTCATTGACTGAAACATTGTTATGCAGCACATGACTGTATGTTAAACATATGTGCTAGTTAATGCTCATCTATACCAAAGAGTCGATTATTAGCTCTTCTTAGTTGTTAATGCTGTGTCTGATTAACAGCCATTCATTCAAAGTACGGTTCCCTGTGCCTAGGGCAAAGCCTTCCCCAAAATACAGAACAGTTTGTATGAATCTTCTGCACCTGTGTACCTGTAACCAAATATTACTACATTTGGTAAAGTTTGTAATGAGTGTCTTTATGATGAACTGCCTTCCTTCTTTTAACCCTGGAGTTTACCAACATCTACCTCTCCCCGCAAAAAATAAATAAAATAAACTGATATTGGCTGAACAGTCAAACTGACTTAGGTTAATGTGTAACAGAAACAAACATATATTTCCCACTTCTTTTGCTATGCTTACTTATCAACATTTTTTTCCTGCTTATTCTGTGTAAAGAGCACCACAAATATTATGGTGATGAGGATAAGTTAACAATCACCCCGTTTAATTGGCATCACAATGATTAGTATAATTCCAATAAGCATCCTTGTAAATGTGCATTTGGCAGCTTTGATCATCAGCCAGTGAGTCAGGGAGTAAAGGAGTTGGCCCTGTAGATTAACTGCTGCATTCAGTAAACAATCAAAGGAACAGCAGATGCTTTGTAGAATCGGAAATGGCTCTGTTACCGGTCCTGAGTTCATGTGATTCTTGGAACAGTAGATGAGGCTGAAGTCGAGATGCCTTTCAAGAAAGAATGTACAATTTAAATAAATTTAAATAAAAACAGTCTTCTTGAAATCACAATGCATTCCACTTAGGTAACAAGTCACTATTGATCAAAAGAAATATATATATATATATATATATGCAGTATTTCATAGACTACATCAATTGAAACTGAACTGGAAATATTCATCCTTCTGAATGGTGCAGGTTGGAATAAACCTATAATATTGCACATGTCCCCTGGTTATTTGAAAATGTGAAGGATTTGTATGAGTTACAAGATGAGCTCTCAGGCGCTTCATATAGGAGGAGACCACAGTGACCGTCAGAAGATCATTTATATGGCTGCTCTCTTATTCTGTTTATGCACTTGTCTGTCCAGAAGTTCTTTATAGTCATTCTATCTGAACACATTTTTAAAGCACATAACAATGCTTGACTTTAAGGACACAGTCAAAATTATACGAACAAAAGAATAGCCACAACACCCTGATAGAATGTAAAATGTGGAATTCATTGTATATGTATGCATTCTCCGAGTGGGGGCCCCATAATAAGCCATGCAAGACCAGTGAAAGCCTGTTCCCCAAGATCAATGCCATGACTGTGGTCATCCATCATCTCTAACACAGGCAGGATGCAATCAATGGTGATCCATCTGTTTCCCACTGGATAATTGATTTTTTTAAAAAATTTGTGGGATTGATCTTTTTTCATTTCAAGAAACTGTCATTGCATAATACAGTAGTTTTAAGGATTGAGGGGAAGGGTTTGGTCGTTTCAATAAAATTCTAATGCACTAGATTTAATCATATTCTCATTCATGGTTAACTCAGGGAAAAATTATGAAGCTTTTGTCTTGGATTATTTTTCTGTGTTCCCATTTTGGATATTTTCCCCTCCTTTGGGACCATGTATAAGCCAAATTTTCTGCTTGTGTCAATTAACTCACCTTAAGTTATTTGCTATTAAAGATGTTCCCAAACCCGGGGACTTTCACCTTCACAGAGGGCTTTTAAAAAATAAAAAAAGTTTGTTATCCCTCAGGGGCTGTACCTAGGGGACAATGATAGCTAATAAAACATATTTTTTTCAGTGAAGTCTTTTAAGAAGACACAAATATTACACTACCTCACCAGATTTCTAATTTTTTCTTTCAATTTTATATTTTTAGCACTTTTTTTTTTTCTGGTGAGGAAGATTAGCCCTGAGCTAACATCTGTTGCCAATCCTCCTCCTTTTTTTGCTGAGAAAGGTGAGCCCTGAGCTAACATCTGCACCCATCTTCCTCTTTCTCTTTTCTTTTTGTATATGAGACACTGTCATCGCATGGCCTGATGAGTGGTGCGTAGGTCCAGGCCTGGAATCTGAACCCACGAACCCCAGGCTGCTGAAGCGGAGTGTGTGAACTTAACCACTATGCCATCTGGCTGCCCCCAATTTCTAGCACTTAATAGTTTGTCTCACATTTATTTATTCAGTCATTCAAGAGGTATTAATTTTGCATCTTCAATGTGCTAGACGTTGTTTAATGCGCTTGATATACATTAATTATAAAGAACACAAAATTGAGTCTCTCCTTCAAGGAACTTACATTGCAATAGAAAGAGAAACAAAAAAATAAGAAGTATGTAAATATATCCTAGTATTGATAGGTCTAGAGAATATAAAATAGTCTGATCTCAGAGGGACTAGAGACTGCCCTTTTTAGGTTCACCTTGGAAGTCCTCTTGGTGGAGGTGACATTCTATAAAGGAGGTTCTAGAAAGGGCAACTTGAAAGAAGGAGAGATTATGCTGGGGTGGGAAGCTGTCGTTTTAGGCAGAATGTCAGGAGCGCATCTCTGCAGTCGTGATGTATACTTGACAGCTGAATGGTGACAAGGAGCAGGTCTTGCAAGGCTAGGGGAGTAGAATATTCCCGCTGGGTGGCTTGTTAGTTCAAAGACATTAGGGTGAAACGAGTTAGGCGCCTTCTGAAAGAGCTTGATATATATATGACAAAAAGAAAGCTAGTTAACCTGAGAAGTGAATACCATCTGGCATGGTGACCCCAACAGACAAACACTGTTGTCACCTACCTGAGAACACCTCTCATGAAGAATTGAGACAATTCATGAAGCCAGGCTCACAAAACATTCCCCGTCTAGTGTCTCTGTTAGGGTCTTACTTTGAGCTTATAATAAACACTAACTTCCATAAAATCCATTTTTCAGAGTATTAATTTTCACCGAGCACCAAACCTAACAATCTCAAATTCAAAGAGTCCTAAGGCCCTTGGAATGGTAGAAAATATATTGGTTGACTTTAGCGTTTAAGTATGCAAGACAAGTTTTCTAAGATAATCTCGTAAAACATAGAAGTAGAGAAATATCTGTAATTTTTCTTATAATGTCCTTGTCCGTTTTTAGTATTGGAGTATGCTGACCTCATAAAATGATTTGGAAAAGGTTCTTTTCTCTTCTGTTTTGTGCAACTGTTTGGATAAGATTATTCTTATTTCTTCATTAAATATTGGCTGGAACTCACCTGAAAAACTATCTGAGTTTGGAATTTTCTTTCTGGGAAGATTTTGATAATTTCAATTCAGTTTCTTTAATGAGTGGAGGGCTATTCAGACTTTCTATTTCTTATGTCAGTTTTGTTGTGTTCTTTTAAGGGAGTTCTCTATGTTATTTAGATTGTCATATTTATTTTTATAAGGTTGTTCCTAATAGTCCCTTATTATTATGAACATCAGAAGTGATATTCCTTCTTTTGATCATGAGATGGGTAATTTGCTTTTTTATATCTTTTTTTGTAAACACTACTGCTTGGGGTTATCCATTGTGCTAGTCTTTTTGAAAAGACTTTTAAAAGACTGCCATTAGTATTTCTTTTAGTACAGTCTTGTAGGTGACAAATCCCTTCACTTTTGTGTATCAGAAAATGTGGATATAAAATTCTGAATTGAAAAGTTTTGGCTTTATTGATTTTTATTTGTTATTTTTCTAGCTTCTATCTCACTGATATCTGCTCTTTATTATTTCTTTTCATCCACATATTTTGGGCTGAATTTGCTCTCCTCTATCTAGCTTCCTAAAGTAAACAAATGTCATTTTTGTAAACTTTTCTTCTCTTCTAACACAAATATGTAAACCTATACATGTCTCTGTAAGCATTACTAACTGTATCCCACAAATTTTAATATGGGAGCAAATTTTATAGCAAATTTTCTTTATTATTCAGTGTGAAATATTTTCTAATATCCCTTGTCATTTTTTTCCTTTCACCAACAGGTTATCTAAAATTGTGTTGTCTAATTTCCCAGTATTGAAAGTTTTTCTAGATACCTTTTTTTTATTGACTTCTACTTTAGTTCTGTAGAGGTCAGAGAACATGCTTTGTAGGATTGTAATATTTTGAAAATTACTGAGACCTATTTTATGGCTCAACATATAGTTTATCACGGTAGACATTTCACAAAGAAACAAGTGTATATTCAGCTGTTATTGAGTGTAATGTTATATAAACGTGAATTAGGTCAACTTAGTTGACAAGATTGTTTGAATCCTTTATACCTTTATTGATTTTTTATCTGTAAATTACTGAGGCAGGGTCTTAGAAATCTCCATTTATGATTATAGATTTGTCTATTTCACCCTTTTCTTCTGCTTTTTCGTTATATATTTAAAACTCTACTGTTAGTTCCATGCACATTTATGGTTGTTAGTCTATGGCTTTTGATAAATTAGCCCTATTATCATTATGAATTTTTGACTTTATTACCGGTATACTCTTTCTCTTGAAGTCTACTTTGTCTGAAAGCGATATCACCACTTCAGCTCTTTCATGCTTAGTGTTTGCTTTGTATTTCTCTCCCTTCCTTTTACTTTCAGTCTATCTGTGTCTTTACATACGAAGTGCTTCTTCTTTAGGGAGAATTTAATTGGTCTCATTTTTTTATTCAGCCTGAAAATCTCACTCTTTTAGTTGGAGTTGTTAGTCCATTTACCTCAATGTACATAGTACTGTGCAAAGTCTATCAGCTTGCTATTTACTTCCTTCTTGTCTCAGTGCTTTCATTTTATTTTTATATTCCTCCCTTCCTTCCTTCTTTATCAGGATTAATTCAATATTTTTAGTATAGCACTTTGTATCTTATTTCTTTTGAGTTATACATCTTTGTTTTATTGTATTACATTCCTCTAGGGATTACATATCACTTCCTTTTCTTAAAACAGTCCAGTAAGAATAATTATTGCACCACTTAAAGAAACATGTAAGAGTTTACCAACAGTATTATCTATTTACACCATTCTTCCTTTCTGCTATTGATTTGTCTCATGTCTATAGGTATTATTAATTCTGTAGTGCAATGTTATTATTTTTTATTTAAACCATCACTTGTAATTTTAAAAAAATAAGAGAAACAAAGTATACTTTTATATTTACCATAAAGTTTGCCATCTCCAATGCTCACTTTTTTCCTTAAAAATTCAAGCTTCCAATTTAGTACCACTTTACTTCAGCCTAACATATTTCTTTTAGTGCAGTCTTGTAGGTTACAAATCCTTTCAGCTTTTCTGCATAAGGAAATATCACATATATAATTCTGGATTGGCAATATTCTTTTTTCTCATTTCATCACTTAAAAGATGTCTTTTCATCATCTTTTGAACTTCAATAAGTAGTTTTCGATAAATAGTTAACCATTATTCATATTACTTCCATATATGTTATGTGTCCTTTATCTATGGCTACTTTTAACATTTTCTCTTTGTCTTTGATTTTCACTACTTTGATGATGATTTTCTCTGTATTTTTCTTCTCAGGGTTGCTGAGATTCTTGGATCTGTAGGTTGATGTTTGGTAACAAATTGCACACATTTTTAGCTATTAATTTTTAAATACATATATATGTATTCTATATATTTCTCTTTTCTGTTGTAGACTTCAAATACACATATTATACTGCTGAAATTGTTCTGTATATCACTGTGGCTCTGTTCATGTTTTATAATGTTTTTTCTTCAGGTTGAATAATTTCTATTTTTTTCAAACTAATACCTCTTTCTTTTGCCATTTCTACTTTTATATTAAACCTATTCAGTGACTTTTTCATTTTAGACATTGGATATTTTTCAGTTCTAGAATTTCCCTTTTTTTATAGAGTTTCCAATGTTTTTGCTGAGATTCATCATTTGTTCACTTACATTCACCTTTTTCTTTAAATCCTCGACTATATTTATAACAGCTGTTTTGTGGGGCTTGTTAATTCCATAGTCTGAGTCATCTTGGGGTCTGTTTTTATTGAATGCTTTTTGTCTTGATTAGTGGTCACATTTTCCAGCTTCTTTACATTTCAAGTAGAAAAAAGTCTGGATTAGCATGTCTTCCTTTTTAAGGGTTGATTTTTCCCTATGATAAACAGTTAATTTACTAGTGAATTTTCTTGATTCAGTCTGGGTTGTATTCCTTGTTCAGCTATGCCAATCTTTATCTTCTTTAGTCCTGTGGTATAGATCCTACTCTAGGCAGTAATTCTTACTTATAAAGTTTGCCTTTCTAGGATCTCAACTCAATGCTCAAAGTGCTCAGTGCAACATTTCCCCTGTGACTGGGCTGAACATTCCAATATCTCCTAGCACCGTGTGACTTCAGGCATTTCCTTTCATTTTCCAGTCCCTCAGCCTGTGATTTCCATTAGACATTGTAAAATAACCTAGGCATCAGCCAAAGACCCAAAGGATAGCTCCATGTAGAAATTGCCCTGCTCCCCAAATCTCCATTTTCTCTGGCACCACACCCCACAAATTCCATGGACCTCCACAGTCCTGAACTCAGATTTCTGCCTGTTCAGCTTAGATAGACTTGGCTTAGCTAGCTCAGTTAGACTCCTAATTTCTGCTGGGGCTCCATCTTTCTGTTCCATGGTCTATAAAGTCCTATATTATTTAACTACACTTTGGGAGAAAGACTGCACAGCTGTAATAGCTGTCATAGCCACCATAAGGTCTAAAATTCTCTGAAAGTACATTGGACTTTGCTCTTTTAGCAGTAGGTGTTAAGGAGAAATCTTGTTACCACTTTGGGGATATATATCTCAGATATATATATAGATAGATAAATTACATATATATATCAGATATCTAAATTTGTAATATTTTTACTTGTAAACAGTTAGTAATGTAAGGAGAATAAAAGGATATCTGTTAGGACATCTTGAATTATCTTAACGTTATCTCCTTCCTCAGCATAAAACAAAAGTCCTAATGGCTATGTTGATGTCATCAAGCTGAAGCTACTGTTTTGGCTGCAAGAACATTTTTGTTACTTTATGTATTAAAAAATAAGTATAATGGTATTTAACAATAAAATGTCAAGTGCTATTAAACAGAATGAGTTAGTTGACATATATAAATGTCCATTTATAACCACTATGAATCACAGAAAAGAAAGCAATTGTTAATTAAACCAGCATTGTTATGGGTGTTCCTGAGTTCTTGCAAACATGTTTACACAGGTTTATGCTATTACATAGAAAATACAGTGGCATTTATGTTCTCCCCATTAGCAGAATTCATTTTCAGTTTTTTTCCTTTTCAAAAAATTACTCTACTGCCAAAAGCTGTGAAGTCTACCTCCATTTTAGCTCAATAAATAGAACACAGATTTGCCAGGTCAAAGAACAAAAGATAAACATAGAGCATTGAGGTAGGACAGACAAAGATTTGCAGCGTCAAGGAAAGAGACATGGAAATCATTCCTAAGGCGTTAAGCAAAGCAGACAGCTGACAAATTACAGACCATTCTAGAGGGAAAAGAAAACTTCCTGAGAAATGCAATGATGGTGCATAAAGTAAACTTTGAATGTACTCATATGAAAGATTAAGAATTTTACATAAATAGAGTAAGGATTATGACCTAGAAAATTACAAACAACAAGGACAAGAACAAACTTGAATGGAATAGTCATGGTCTTGGGACCCCAAAGGATCAAATATTATAGACTGTTGTTTTAACAAATGTAATTCACTTTCAATGTGCTACTCATTAAAATTGAACTGAATTTTTATAATTTTCTAAGGTGCATTTGCTACGGCAAGATTATTCATGGATATGAGTGTATGTAAATTTACTTACTTGCAAAAATCATCCATAAAGAATTTATTGAGCCCCTATGAGCACACATCCCATAAGTAGGTTCAGTGGAGCCAATTACTGTATCCTGGAGGAATACCGCCACTGCTAAAATCTTACAAACAACTACTGGATTCATTTAGGTTAACAGCTACCCAGAAGGGTATGGATATTAACATTTCTTTTCATAAGACAAATTACTCCAAAGCAATTCTATTTTTAACCTTCCACTTCTACCCTATTCGGAACACTTCCATAAATCCAAGTACCTGTGGGATACTCAAGACCTGTAAAACACTCTCTTGTATGCTAAGGAGCACTGCAGTTTATGTTGAGGGGCTCTAGAGGCCATCTTAGTAGTTGGCCTACTATTAGTAGCTGGCTTACTAGTGCTCCAGCTCCTAACTCTCCCCGCCAATATCTGTGGTCTCTCTGTGGAAGTATCATACATGCCTTTGATTAGAAAACGTTGAGTGTCATTTATTTAAATATTGAGATCTGCTTAACTCAGAGGAAAATACTCCAAGGACTCTCTAACTCTCTTAATAAATATTTAACATTAATTTTAACTCTATTCTTAATAACTGTATGTTAGAATTCAGCAAAACCTATCCTAATTCTACAACTGATGCCCTATACAGCTGCCTTAACCTCCAAAGTTGTGTGATCTTTTGAAAGATAATCCTTGGGCTTCTGTTTTCTCATTTGAAAAGTAAAAATAAATTTACTATCTTGGAAAGCTATTGTACAGTTCAAAGAAGTTAATTCACAGAGTATTTAGAATATCACCAGTCATGAAAGTGCTCAACAGGTCAAGTGGCCATATTACTTATCATCCAAATAGAAACAGCTTTGAGAGTAAAGGGATACTGTTACTAACATACAGGGACATAAACTGGAACCACCAGAGCAAATGGAGACGTGTTGTCATTGTGGTTATTTGCCATAAATAGCTAAGAAATCATGCCCTACAATGTAATGTTTATGATTCAGCACTCTTAATTCAACTTGTTTGAACCTACCTAATACCTATTTTCTTTCCCAGTATGTCCGTGAATGGTAGTCTTTCCGACTTACTTGCCAATAAATATTCACCTACTGCCTAATGAAACCCAATACTGTTCCTATGGTGGGAGACTTCAGACAGAAGATCACTGAGGTTTGAAGTAGCTGTGTGGAAGAGATTGGGCATTGACTGGGCCCCCAGGGCTGGGCAGAATCTGTACATGTTGAAGGAAAGGAGAGGGCATTCCTAGGGACAGAATGTCTAGAGCTACCGATAACAGTGCACATTGTATCCATTGGAGAATAGACTGGTAGGAGTAAGTTCTACATTAGTGAGCAGGGGGATATATGTTTATCCAGGTAAGGTGAAGTTTGATTATAAAGGGACTTAACAATGAAACAGAAAGGTTGGAATTTAGTGCAATGAGGAAATATGGTTTAGGAATTTTGATCTGGAGAATAACATCGTGGCTGCGTTCTAAGAAAGTTGTAGCATTCTGCAAGAAGACAATGACTTAGGCAGAGTCTGTTTCTTATTAAAAAGGCAATTTGTTATCTCAAATCTTGAATCAAAAGCATTGAAAATTATTATTATTTTGTGCATTTTCTCACAATCTATTTTCTGTTTGCTTCCATCCAAATACTTTTGGGTTATCCTTAATGTTTATTTTCATGTGTCTTGTAAACTTATACAACATACTCTGCCCTGAGTATTCTTAGTGCTGGGCCTCCACGTCAGGGAAGAGTGCTGGAAAACAAAGATGTTAATTTTATAAGTTCAATGTAGCTATTTCTTCAATATTCAGTTTAAAGAGAGAATTTTACACAAAAGTACTGATTGAATATCCATCTGGTAAGTCTTTAGCATTATCTAATTTCTTTCCACTGTGTATGGAGCTGCTGAGACACCTCGGGGACTGTTTGTATAACATCGTTGCTGCAGGCCATGGAAAATTCTGTGCACTGCTTTCCATACATGTTTGGTTACAGCTGGTTCTGGTTTATGCGTTCTGGGGTTTTCCAATGCAATTACCACCTACTTCATACACACTAAATGAATCTGCCTCTTTCTGTTTCAACTGAAGGCGTTTAAATCAGAGTCTGAAATGTGAATACACTGATTAAAAAATAAAAAAGCCCAGATAGACTGAAGGAAACTCGGAAAGTTATCGGGAACCTCAGTGGAATGTTTCCCCAAGCAGGAACTACCAAAAAAATAATAATAAAGGAAAAAGGAAAAAAATCTATTTCTTTTTCACGTTCAAGGTTCTATCAGACTCCTTTGTGAGTGTGTGTACTTTTGTCTCAAGTGTTTCACTGGAGAGAATAATTATTTCCCTTCTCTGAAGAAAGAACTCTCCCACCAGGAGCATGATATATACTGCCAGGGCATGACATATCCGTCCGATTCCTACTAGATCAATATGGACCTCAGTCTTGCAGTCACTGTGGCTTTCGTTCGATCTCAGTAATTCTCAGATTGACTACCCATAAATGCACTGAGGAGGAGCCAATTATCCCAGACAGCCACTGGCTCGTTATTGCCATACACAATTATTGGAAGAGATGCGTGCTGCCTAACCCCAGGGATAGCACCAAAAGGAATGGCTTTTTTCATCATTATAGTCCCAATAAAATCAGATAGAACTCCATCAACTGGCATTTTCAATGAAGGTTTATATTACTTTACTGAAAATACGTGCAAAATGCATGGCCACTGACAGAGAAAGTCTGTGCTGTCCATGGATGCAGGCAAGATATCCCATATAGTAACTTTATTCTCCCCAATGCTGAAGATATTGCTGGCAACAAGTGAAATAATACTCAAATGTATTGGTCCTTTCAATGCTATTGAAAGAACACCTGCATACACAATGATGGATTTGTGCTTAGGACACATTCTGTACTGTTTTCTGACGTGCATGCATTTAGCACAAGCAAATGCTGAATAGTTACGCATTAACGATATGGTTAGTACATCAGTGATATGCTGTCTTTCAGAGAATAATATGATAACTATGTAGCAGGCATTTAACTTGCTCACTTCCAGATTTCCAAAAAATATACCAATTGAATATAAAAATAGAAAGAAAAAAATCCTTTGAAATGAAAGAAAAGAAATCCAAATACCAGGAACTTGAAAGCGTTTCTGCTGGATCCGCTTTATTCAAGACAGAGTTGAACTGAGGAGTGGGCCGTAACTCTTCTGATGGGAAAGACCTGTGTACCAGGGAAGCAAGAAGAAAACAACCTGGCAGAACGCTACAGATATTTCTGAACAACGATACTTGAAGGTTTGAGGTGTGCGATGTTTGGAGAAGCATGTGAGTTGGGGACATAAGGAAGTGAGAGTTCTGAGGGAGAACTTCTGGGTACTATCAGAGACTCTGGAAAGTAATTCTGGTTCTAGATACATCAAGCCCAGAGGCTGTGGAGGCACTGATCACATGTTTACACCTGATATGGCTCGCCATTCCAGGCAGAAGTGATTTTACCAGGGCTAGCTGTGGATGAAGGAAGCCGTGCTGGGGGGAAAAAAGACATTGGGCCAGTAGAGAGAAGAAATGTGTCATCACAAGAAAAGAAAATCCCAGAATTACCTTTCATTACACTCTTTCCTTTCCCTCCCTACCTCTTCACTTGCAGGATCACTGACCAAGGACAGGAAATACTGTGTTAATTCTAAACTTCACACTTCTCACATCATTTAGGACTGGTTTAGGAAAAGACTTAGACTGGTTTTTGTAAAACCTAGCTCAAAATTTATATGAAAATGATATAATTGTTTTTTTAAGTTGACTAAATATCTAATTCTATGCATCTAAAAGCTTCTGATTAACAAACATCAAACTACTTGGTGGAATCAGCTGATAATTTAAAAAGTGAAGTTACATTTCATTTTCATTCTTTCTCAAAAAATAAATTCCATATGGGTTGAGCATCAAATATAGGGAAAAAAACACAGTAAAATAGGAGGGAGAACATGTAGATTAATATTTAATTTGGGAGAGAAAAAATTCTTTGTAAATATAAAAATGAAGGGGTAGACCAATGGGAAAATATTGGTAAATGTAACTACATAATTGTAAATACCAAAAATCATCTCAATAACTTTTTTCAAATTAGGAAATATTTGCAGCATATCTGATGAAAAGAATGATTGTTTCTTTCAATATATAAAGAACTTGTCCAAGATCAAAAACAGGAAACGCTTGAGAAGAAATACAAATGGCCTGCAAAACACACACACGCGCGCGCACACACACACACACACACACACACACTATCCTAACCTATAATTAAAGAAACAATTTAGAACAAAAAAACTAATATATCATCTCTTAAAATGGCAAAGATATTTCCTAAATAACAGTAGCATTGGGCAGAGTGGTAAAGGAGCATTTCTGACGGGTACTCTTGGTCCCATCTTTCTGGAAAGCAATTTGGTCATATCATATCATTAGACAAATGTGTATGTCTAATAAAATATGGGCACAAAGATTTTTGTAGCAGAATTTCATCAAGGTATTTTTTGTGTGTGTGTGTGAGGAAGACCAGCCCTGAGCTAACATCCATTGCCAATCCTCCTCTTTTTTGCTGAGGAAGACTGGCCCTGGGATAACATCCGTGCCCATCTTCCTCTACTTTATATGGGGCGCCGCCACGGTATGGCTGACAAACAGTGCATCTGCGGGCACCCGGGATCTGAACCCACGAACCCCGGGCGGCCAAGTGTGGACTAAACCGCTGTGCCACCTGGTGGCCCCCAAAGTATTGTTGATATATAGAAAAACTATACCAAGGAACCTGTGACCCCCAGGCTGTTAACCTCTACACCACCAGGCCAGCCTCATCCAACTTTTTAAAGAAGAGATATGTGAATGATAATACTGCACAAACCTTAGAGAAAAATAGAATGGCTGTGGGTGTGTGTGTGTGTGTGTGTGTGTGTGTGAACCATGGTGTCCTTACAGATTACACCTTTGCTATGAGACATACTTATTGATCTATTCTTCCTTATTTACATGCAAACTTGGTGTTATTTTTTTCAGACACTCAAAGCCTTTAGAACTGTGCTGTCCAATGCACCAATATGGTAGCCACTAGCCACGGGTGCACTGAGCACTGGAACTGTGGCTAGTCAGAATGAGATGTGCTGTCACTTTAAAATATATACCATTTTCAAAGATAAATTGTAAAACATGCAAAGCATCTCCTTAACAAATTTTAATATTGACTATATTAAAATGACCAGCTGGCCTTGTCTAGTGAAGATTCAGTGGTCTCTCTACTGAGGCCCAAGTTTATTTCCTGGTCAGGAAACCACACCACCTGTCTGTTGGCTGTCATACTGTGGTGGCTACATATTGCTGTGACGCTGAAAGCTGTGCCATCAGTGTTTCAAATGTCAGCAGGGTCACCCATGGTAGACAAGTTGCAGGAAGAAGGATCTGGCCACCCACTTCCAAAAAACTTGGCCATGAAAACCCTACGAATAGCAGCAGAGCATTGTCTGATACAGCACCAGAAGGTGAGAGGATGGCGCCAAAATCTGGGCACGTTTCAACTCTGGCGTACACAGCGTCGCTGGGAGTGGGAATTGACTTGATAGTACTAGCAGCATATATTAAAATGCAGACATCGTTTCCATGGCAGGTTAAATAAAATACACGACTGAAATAAACTTCACCTGTTACTTAATTCTTTTCTCAATCTGGCTACTAGAAAATTTATAATTACCTACGTAGCTTGCATCGTATTTCTAGCGGACAGCACTGCTACAGAACATGATGATGTCTTCTGCTGACCTTCCACCTCTATCCTGTTCCATCGTTACCATTTGGCACTCTTCGTTGAAGCAGATTTTGCCTCGGGGCAGGTTCTGCTGCTAAGGAGATAAATACAGGGAGTTGGACAGGCAAGAACTTTTAAGTTAAAATTACTTTTGAGAAGTTGTTACCCCTGACCTCAGTATTAGGAAATGTTGTTTCGTGGAGCTGCTCAAAAGCAAATCCTGGAACAGAAACATCACACTGAATTCACCTTTACAGGGATCATGTCTGCTGGGTTACTTTATTAGTTTTTGGTCTTTAATATCTGACTTGTTGTCTGATGCTGGGCAAGTCATATGTCTCTGGGGCTGGGTTTTTTTTTTCCATTTCTAAAAGGAACAAAAAATTCTTCACCTCGAAAACAAAACAGTGAAACTCACACAGTTGTTATGAAAACATAGTAAAGGAATGTGAATGCTTAAAAGAGTGCCTAGTGTATGGTTTAAAAAATTAATATATGCTACTTATTAAATTTTCTTTAAAAATACTGATATATGTGGGGAACAAAGTGAAAAGATTAAATAATCTGATCAAAATTTAAGAACATATTCATCTTATCAGAGAGCCTAGGAAAGTTTGACAGTGCAGGCCAGGGAATCAGACTGCCAGCCCCAAAACTGACTCTGGATCTTAACAGCTTTCATCTTTGGCAAATTAGGTAAAGCCTCTGTTTCTTCTGTACGGTGGAGGAATGCAACTCACTGGGGAGCTGGAAAAATGAAATGAATAAATACACTTAAAATGCTTATCACCGGGCCTTGGGCAGTTAAATAGTTTAATAATTGTTATTAACAATTATCACCATTATGGGGAAAGTTGCCAACAAATTCCCACACCTTCAGGTAAAACAAACAAACAATCAGAAAACATTTGCAAATATCATATACCCTATTCCAAAAGTAAAACTCTTCTTGGGGGTTAATGATCCTCATGGTATTTCCGAAGGCAGAAAGATCAGTAGCCTAGGGCAGTGTTTCTCCTGCTCTACAATGTGCAAATAAATGCCCTGGGGCCTTGTTAAAATGCAGACTCTGATTCAGTAGGTCTGGGGTGGAGTCTGATTGAGATTCTACATATTTAATAAGCTCCTTTGCGATGCCAGTGCTGCTGCTTCCCCCACCAGTCAGAGGACCAAGGACTAAAGCAATATTGTCTACTTTGACTGCAGGACTAATTGAGGTGCAAGATCACAGAACAAATATCAACACAACAATCTTTCTGTTTTTTTACATGGACTACTAGCAGAGGACGAGATTAGCTTCTTTCTCCTTTAATTGAATTCATCTCACTAAGTTAGACAGGGGTCAGGCAACATTCTCTTTATAGAGTTTATGATTCTGTAGCACAGACAATTTATGATATTTGCTCTGGCTTTCATGACAGAATCATCATAAAGGATAAACAACCCTATCAAAATGTAGTTTTCTAGAATAAACAATTGTTCTAACGCTATGTTTTGAATGGTTCCCTCTTTACTGAGTTTTTTATAGACACCAGTTGTTCAGTTAAGAAAATTCCCTTTTAATGTTAATGTGCAAAGAATTCTAATAGCAAGTGAGTGTTAAATAATGTCAGATGTTTTTTATGCATCTGTGTGTTTTCTCCTTTAATCTTTTAATGTGGAGAGTCAGATTTATAGATTTTTCTAATGCTAAGCCCCCCTTACATTCTTCGGAAAAACTCGACTTGGTCACTATACATACATATATGCTGAATTCCACTTGCCAATATTTTGTTTGGCCTGCAATGTACAATCTTGGTTTTGATATCAAGGTTACAAAAGCCTGTAGAATTATTTGGCTATGTTCCCACATTTCCCATTCTCTGGATGAGTTTGTACGGGATAACTCTCCTGAGTGTCACCTTTCCTGTCCTTTTCCCATCATAGGGATGTCTTCAATGCCCTAGAATACTCTAAAGTTCACAGTCTTTTGCTACATTTTCCACTGTTACAAAATTTGCATTTCTAATAAATCTCAGCTGCTAGTATGTATCAGGTACAATAATACTTTATACCAGGAGTTAGCATTATCTCATGGGCAATGAACATATTTGAATGAACATTTAGATAAATATACATTTTGTAGCATGTTCAGTAAATTATAATCATGCAGAGTATTATTTCACATCATTGCATTAATTAACTGTTCAAAATACATACACAATTGATCTGTGCCCTTGTGGGTGTTAAATGTCAGCCCTCTTAAACATACCATAGAAACCATCACAGACAGAATCCTTGTATCTCAAACAATCGGGAAAGTCATTTGTGGAAGGGAGAAATATCCCAGGAGTCTATGCTCCTGGACCTTCTCTAACACTCATATTTGTCATTTTTTGTTAAATTGACCATGTTCTGCAGACTTTATGCTCGTTAATGATCTTATTCAATCCTCAGAATAACTCTGGAAGAAACTATCTTCATTATCATTTTCTAGACTGAGAAAGTATATGAATGAAGGAGTCATGCTGCCAACTCAGGTCTGGCTGATTCCAAAATTCAGATACATTTCATGGTGGAGTCCTATCCCTTATGATTTTAGTTCTCCCAACTCAGTGTAGATAGCATCTCAATATTCTCCCAGGAATCTCTATTTTGTTCCAGATTCTGGGGAAAATGGTAATAAACTGGAATTTTTCATTAAACCTCTTCATTCTTCATCTTCATTGCTCAGCTTCAATGTTTACCTTATAATTATTGTTTCTAGGTCACTTTAAACCCACAAATGAATAAGTGAATAGATTGTTTATAATCAGACGGTCAGTTTGCTCATTCATTGATTTAAGCACTTGTTCATTTAACAAACATTTCTGCTCGACAAGTTCTCCATGTTTAAATCCTCAAGTCCTCCCTCTTTTATCATATTTAAAATGATGAAAACTGAAAAATACATTTCTCTGCAATGAATAACAAGCACATATAAAATGACAAAAGAAGCAATATTAGAGAACTAAAATAATTTCAATATGTAAAACTCATTTACCCTATAAGGTGATCAAAATGAACAAAGGTATTGGTTCTACCAAGAAAAATGGCTTTGAATACCACAAATATTTAACCTGCCTCCTCAGTAATGTGTTTTCTAATTCCAAAAGCTATTGCATCTGTATTCCAGCCAATTTCCATACTATAAATGTCAGTCAACATAGGCTGATTATGCCTAAAAATGATTTAAAAAGAACCTTAACAACAGTAAAAGTCATGTCCGTATTTTCATTATGCATCTGAGCCTTTGGGTTGTAAATATTCCCTCTGAGCTAATATTTTAGAATTCAAGGTCAGATACAGGGGATTTTTTTCCTTGCTAATTAGAAAATAGATTACTTCACTTGAAATTATGTAGGTGGAAATTCTTCCCCGAGGAATTTATCTCTTTCAGATGTGTTTGATCATGTTCAATATTTTTTTAACTATATTATATTTGCTTTTCTTCTCTCACCTACCAAATATGATGCACAGAATGCTTAAGGATTTGACTTATTATTCTGACATTAGTAATAAAGTTATATTAAAAATAATGAACTAGAAGTCTTTCACCTGCATACAATTTTCCTTATTAGATTTGCTTATTTCACTTGTCAAATTTCACAACGTCTAATGTTCCCTCTGTATATTTATAAAAATAATTTATTGCAGATGAGCCTAATCACTATGTAAATTAGGTAATTATTTGGTGAATATTAACATTCTTTCCCATACAAAATAATACATATATTTTGAATCTTCTTTCCTTGCTTTTGGGAGAATATAGCAATTAAAATAGTTATTGAACTCTTATTTGCATGCAAATGAGGCAAGTGAAGTAGCATATCAGGATATGCAAAAGTATATTTAATTTTCAATTTCAAATGTATTTCTTATTAGTTAGACTACATCATTTTCAATGCAATTTTCTTCTGGCATGTTAGAATCATGTATCATAAACAGCTTTTCTGGTAACTACTTGCTTGCATGCGTGAGCTTTTAATGTTTCTGAATTCTATGGCAAGACAAAATAAATCTCCTTTAAAAGACAAGAAAAATCAACATGTTACCAAATTATATGATTAATAAATAGAATGGTATATACCAAGTATTTAATATTGTATTGAACGGATTGTTTGAAAAGATAAGAGTATATTATAAAGAAATATGCTGATGATTCTTCTACCCATCATAAAAATATTATTGAATATAGAAGTGTATTTGAAAGAAAATAATAGATATGTCCCTGAGTAAATTGTGAGATCAAATAAACAAAGTCTTTTCTTGTAAAGATGAAAACTGATGTTACTGATATTTCTAAAATATGAATTATGTAGAGACAATAAATAAATATTTAGATATAAAATGCTATAACTGTGTAGGAATGAGGATACTTCTTGACATTTAAAGAAAACAGTTATAAATGAAATAAACAAAAACAGTACAGTATTAAATGAGTGGTGCATTGAGGAATGTTATACCCTAAGGTGTAGTGAGTATAAATATATTCAAGATGGGTGTAATCTTTACATCTAGCTTTTGATAATGAGCTCCTAAGGCAAAGTTTAGGGTGTGCCCTTCACTTTTTAAGGCTGATGGCATGGAGAGCACACACTTACACACACATTCTGTAGTTTTAATTTCAGACATCAAAATCTGACTATGAAGTTCATTGTAGGGACTTAGATATTCGTTAGATTTTCAGACTGAGACAAAAGAGTAATATTTAATAAAAAATTAAAATGTGTTTCAAACCATAAACAGATTTTTGAAATTGAATTCTTGTGATGATTAACTCTCCTGTAATTGCAGTCACTAAAGAGGATAAGAAATGATTTCCAAACAGTATGGAGAGTTCTCAAAAAATTAAAAATAGAAATACCATCTGATCCAGCTATCCCACTACTGGGTATTGATCCAAAGAACTTAAAATCAATAATTCAAAGAGAGTTATGCACCCCTATGTTCATTGCACCATTATTCACAATAGCCAAGATGTGGAACCAACCCAAGTGCCCATCAATGGATGAATGGATAAAGAAGCTGTGGTATATATATATGCATTGGAATACTACTCAGTCATTAAATAAGACAAAATTGTCCAATTTGCAGCAACATGGATGGACCTTGAAGGTATGATATTAAGCAAAATTAGCCAGACGGAGAAAGATAAATACTGCATGATTTCATTCATCTGTGGAAGACAAACATATGGATGAAGAGAATAGATTAGTGGTTATCAGAGGGGAAGGAGGTGGGAGGTGGGCAAAAGGGGTAAAGGGGCACGTATGTATGGTGATGGATAAAAAATCGACTATTTGTGGTGAGCACAATGCAGTGTATACAGAAACTGATAAATAGTAATGTACACGTGAAATCATACAATGTTATAAACCATTATGACCTCAGCAGAATAATTGAAAAAAAAAGAAATGATTTCCAATAATCATCAGTCATAGTAGTAACTTCTGTTTGGTCCCTGTTATCTGCCTCAAATGAAACACTTTATTTATTTATTTATTTGTTTTATTTCTTGCACCTTTCTCTGGGCCTCCTCAGTGAATGGAATGCTGTTCTCTGACTTATCTACCTTGGTCCTCCATGTAACCTTAATTCTGTACTTTTTCTTGTTTTCTGTGACCAAACACAGCCTGGTAGATACCAGTAGGTCATGTTAAATGTGTCCGTGTTTCACCAGGGTCTGAGGGTCAGGGGTGAAGCTCAGATTTGTCTGGGTTTTCTAAGCTCTGCCTGAAATAGATGTTTCAGAGTAAAGACTGGAGCTCTGTCATCTTGTCTTTGTACATTTTTGTCTGTTTTTAATCCCACTTTGTGGTAATTGAAAAGAAAGGTGATTCTGGTATATTAATTAGGTTTAAGGACTATTCAGTACTATAAACAGGTGAATTGAATGGCTAGTGAAATTTCCATATACAAGATAGCCTAATTTATCTAAAACATACGGAATTTTGATGTTTCTAACCCCTTTCATGAGAGGCAGTCCTTCTCAGTCTTGTTCTCATTACGACATATGCCTCTCCAAGGAACACTTCTCAAGGTGCAATTTTACAGTCTATTTTAATTGTTGTTTTAATATCTGTATGCCTCTATAATCTGATTCTTCTCAAAGGCAGAGTCGGTGCCTCTTTTTGCTCACCATTATATTACCAGAATCTGACATGTAGTCAATGTTGCATGAATCAATTATTGAATTTTAGCTTAAATCTATTAGGTTTAAGTTTGGTTCAACCACTTAATAGCTGTGTGATCCTAGCTAAGTCATATAACAACCTATGTCTGTTTCTCGCTTTGCAAAATTATTATGAGGATCAATAAAAAATGCACTACTGAAAAAAATATAGAGATGTTAGTTACTTCAATTTACATAGTAATGCATAATGTAAAGGTTGTTATGAAAGTAATCAAATATAACTGACTTAGTTTTGGTTGGACTGTTTATTATGCATCTTCTTTCTTTTGCCATAGTGCATCAGAAACAGAACCAACATTCCCTGAACACATATCATTCTTGCAGCCCTGCATGAACTAGCAGAACATTAGAAGAAGTGGTCAAGTTAATTCCAATGCAACCCTACTTATTTCTTTGTTAATGCATGTAAGACACTGCTTTAAAGAAAGATTGAACAAATTGATACTGCTAGTGTGCTGGTACAAATAAAAAGTTTCATCTCCCAGATGGGATACCGCCCAAGAGCCCACTCTATAAAACTATAATTGATGATCTAATTATTGTGGAAACGCCATGGGCATGCTGTGACAGGGTACTTGTTAGGAAAGTATAAGGACAGCAGGCTACACCTGGAAGCAGGATTCCAAAACTGAGAACCTGGAGACAGATTGGTCTATGCAGGAAAATAAGGTCTATGAAAGTTGAAGGTAATGAAAATCTTCAAGACTGCTGTTGGGCCTATTCGCCAAACTCTAGGGTTTTTTAGTTATACAATACGTGTGGAAAGTTCAGGGACAAGAAACAAAGGGCTAACCTGGGGCAAACTGAGATAATAGGAATAAAATAATGTTTCCTGAGACAACAAATAATAACAGAAAATAATAAATATGAGTGGAAGCGTTTTGGTCTGAATTGTGTGCCCTCAAAATTCTTATGTTGAAGCCCTATCCCCCAGAGTGACTGTATTTGGAGATAAGGTCTTTAAAGAGGTCATTAAGGTTAAACGAGCTCATAAAGGTGGGGCCCTAATCCAATAGGACTGGTGTTCTTATAAGGTGGGGAAGAGACACCAGGAGTGCTACACACAGAGGAATGGCCTCATGGGGACACAGCAAGAAGGTGGCCACCCACAAGCCAAGAAGAGAGGCTTTACCAGAAACCAACCCTGCTGACACCTTGACCTTGGACTTCTAGCCTCCAGAGCTGTGAGAAAATAAATTTCTGTTGTTTAAGCCACCCAGTCTGTGGTATTTTGTTATGGCAGCTGGAGCACACTAATATAGGAAAATACAATTTAATTTTTCCAAGTTTAAAGAAAAAGGATTCATGTTTTTGGATAATTCACTAAGTATAACACCTTATTGTCGGATGAAGATAGGTAAATAAGGTAATACATTGCAAACCATTTCATATGACAGGAAAAAGAAATAAAATATTGGGGCAAATGAGGTTTCTTAAAATATTGAGCAAAGACATTTTCCTCTGCTTTTCTACATTTTCCCCTGAACTTATATACACCTCAACTTTTCCACAAAGCTTTAGTAGAAGCCCTCACAATGCACTGAATTGGAAATCCACAGATCCCAGTCTAGTCTAAGCCTTGACACAATCTGAGAGACTCTACTCATATGATTTACCTTTCTAGGTCTCAGTTTCCTCATTTTGAGAATAACTGAATTAGATTAACATTACCAATGTGTGATGAATTTTCTTTCAATTACAACAAAAACAGAAATCCATGATGAAACATACTTGAGAAAGAGTGGATCATGCAAAGGTCAAAAGATTTCTCTGTTGTAGAAATTCTCAGAGCATTTTAAATGTTAATGTGCTTTACAAACCTCCAAGAAGAGGACACAGCATGCAGTCTTCCTCAAGTGTTCTTTTACCCTACAACACTGGGAAGAGGTTGCTATCCACTATGATTCACCCCAGGTCCCAAATCATAATCCTTTGGCCAGGATGCATAAGGGTCTCCTCATGGTTTTTCGGCTGCTCATCCTCTAAGAAAGAGGAATATTGAAGGTTCTTTTAGGAGATTTACACCTCAGAAAAGATGTAATACACACACTTGTGTGTGTAAAACACAGCTGTGCTATACACCCCAGGGAAAATGTGTTTTCAGGCAGAGTTGGTGGAGGATTTGAGATCTAAGCCCTAACTCCAGGCTCGACTCTTTCCATTCTCAGGAAACTTTCTGTTAACCACGAGAACCATCCCTATTTCAATCTGTTGGTGTTAACATTCCTTCTTTACAAACACACAATGTGCTGTTTGTTTTGGTTTGGTTTTTTTGTTCTTTAGCATGGAATAATATACTCATGTAAACAATGAAATAGACTCCAGAATTATTTGGAAGGAAATGCAGGAAACAATGGGCGAGTGATTATTTATTTATAAATAGAAATTCATCAGGATTATCTGAGAGGTGACTGCGGCACAGCCACGGTTCCCAAGCACCATGAACAATGTTCTCCTGGAGGAATAATTACTGGCTTGCGCCATCATTCTCATCATGGAAGTATAATATGCAACAGTCAACTGCTTCCTTAGGATTGGTACTGTGCAATATAATACAGCTCACCTCATTTAATCTACATTAAATTGTGCACAGTTTACTAGGTTTTCTTGTAGTTTTTCTTAACCTTAGTAGAAACGCCTCAGGTGGACTCATTGACCATCCATCATAAATCAGCCATTTATTGGTGAAGAGGTGAGGTGGGTTAACAGTGGATTTACTTGTAAATTGAGAAGAGATAAATCTTTGTTCCCTCAAGGGTAGCAGTGTATTTATAGGATGGAAGGCAGTACCACTTTTCAAAAAGCACTTTATAGGAAGGTAAAGTCTTCAAGACCTTGGGTGTTTACGATCTCTGAAGCTTGTGTATCTGCAGAATTGTTGTAAAATACACTAATAAAATAAAATAGGATGTTGCTTTATATTTGCCTGTGTTACCACCTGAAGTCCTTGTGTAGGTAGAATAGAGGCTCCATAAAATAAACTCATGAGCTGAAATTTAATCCGTTTGGGAAATCTGCCACTTTTATTTACAGGTCTATAAGCCTAGTGGATAAAAATAACTAAGGGAAAATATTGCAAATGTATTTCATATCACTGTACAATCAAGGTCCCTGAATGGTCTGTAAGCATTTCCATCCCATAAACCTGTCTGGCAATCATCATTGACTTGAATGTGTGGAATTAATCTCTTCATCAGCAATAACCGAAACCTACTTACAGAATAAGATTAACATGGGATAGATCTAGTCTTAAGCTGGTTTATGATTATATTATGACACACTGAAATGCTCCTCTTGACTGCAAAATGATAGAATAATTATTTTAGAAATTTGCAATATAGAAAGCAAGTGAATTTGGCATATAAAATGATGATAGAGATTTCAGAGCAATGTTAAAATCTGAATTATATTTTTAAAAAGACATGGAGATCTTCTTGTAAAAAGAGTCAGGCACTTTAAACATTTGAAAGAATTGGCTCAATCAGTTTTCCGATATGTGTTCTGATCTATTTCCATTCCATCTAAGTTAACTTTTTGGATATCCTAAGCTGTTTATATTCCATCATAAAGCATTCAAACAAATAACTTTGGTAGAATATCAAGAATTTATTTTTATTGAAGACACGTTGGTTTATAACATTACATAAATTTCAGGTGTACGTCATTATATTTCACCTTCTGTATAGACTGCATCATGTTCACCACCAAAAGTCTAGTTGCCATTTGTCATCGTACACATGTACCCATTTCGCCCTTTGCCCTACCCCTTTCTCCTCTGGTAACCACCAATCTGTTCTCTGTATCCATGTGCTTGTTTGTTTATCTTCCACATATGAGTGAAGTCATACAGTAATTGTCTCTCTCCATCTGACTTATTTCACTTAGTATAATAACCTCAAGATCCATCCATATTGTTGCAAATGGCACAATTTCATCTTTTTTATGGCTGAGTATTGTTCCATTGTATATGTACCGCATCTTCTTTACCTATTCATTCCTTGACGGGTCCTTAGGTTGCTTCCAAGTCTTGGCTATTGTGAATAATGCTGCAATGAACATAGGGGTGCTTATATCTTTTTGAATTAGTATTTTCATGTTCTTTGGATGAATACCAGAAGTAGAATAGCTGGATCCTACGGTATTTCTAATTTTAATGTTTTGAGGAATCTCTGTACTGTTTTCCATAGTGGCTAGAGCAATTTACATTCTCACCAGCAGTGTATGAGGATGCCCTTTTCTCCACATCCTCTCCAACACTTATTATTTCCTGTATTTTTAATAGTAGACATTCTGATGGGTGTGAGGTCATGTCTCATTGTAGTTAGATTAGCATTTCCTAATAATTAGTGATGTTGAACAACTTTGAATACTAACCAGCAAATAAAAATTTAATATACTCTGAACAAATATGCTGTACTGTGTCATTTATTCACGTACTAATGAAATGAAGTGTTACATCAGGTGGAAGATAGACAACATGATCCGTGCTGCCAACTCTTGACATCTACTTGACATCTCAATCTTACATCATCTAGAGATGACTTCCTGATCTGCACTCTCTGAGACCTACTCCACCCATGGTCTTTCCATCTTAGTTGATGGCATCTCCATCTTTTCAGTTGCTCAGGTGAAAAATTTTGAAGTTATTCTTGACTTTGCTTTTTCCCTCATACATATATTTAATACATCAGCAAATTCTGTTTCATCTTGAAAATAGAACGGTAATGTGTTACCAACTTGGTTTGGCCATCATCATATCTTACCTTAACTATAATAGCTTTCTTCCTGGGCTCCTTGCCTTCCTCCCTCTGCTCTACAGCTAGAGGAATCCTTTCAACACAATAGCTGGAGGGATCTTGTATAAAGCCTAAGTCAGATTATGTCTCTCTTCTGCTTAAATTTCTCTAGTGACTCCCCAGCTCACACAGAAGTAGAAGCCAATGAACTGGCACCTCCTTACCTCTCTGACTTCATCACCTCCCATTCTCCCCCAGATAGCTCTCATCCAACCACCCTGGTGTTCTTGCTCTGTGTCATGTACTCTCTGGCCTCAGGACACTAGCTATTCCCTTTCCTCAAAATCTAAATGGTTAAATCCTTCATTCTTTGCTCAACTGTTACCTCTTAATGTGGCCCTTGATGATGATCATATTTTAATTACAAGATAACTGCTAATCCTCATGCCTGATCTCCCTTTCATAGTTCATCTTTTCATAGTACTTACCACCTTCAAACATACCATCTTCACTTATTTATCTTATTTATTATGTTTTACTGTTCATTAGCTTTTTCCTCTCACTAGAATGTAAGTCTCCAGAAGGCACAGATCTTTTTCAAGGGGAGGAGGCGTTTCACTTACTTATGCTAAGTGTTTAAAACTGCACTTTGCACATAACAGGTGCTCGACAAATTTTTATGAATGATGAAATGAATATTAAAAGTATATAAATCTGAGAGCTATGCACCAAAAATAATTGATGTTTTTGAACCCTATCTTGTTGTAACCAGGTTCAAACCAAAAAACACCATGTACCCAGAAGAATAGTCTAGAAACATGGATTTTTAAAGAGATTCTCAAACACAGATTCTCAGTAGAGCTCATAAAAGTATTATGAAGGACAAAAATTGGTATGGCCTAAGAAAGACAATGAGGCCAATGGGATCACCAAAGATGTACATAGATCAATGTAATGTAACAGTGAACTAGAATAAGAGAATCCAGGTCTTCTGAGTCCTGGTTCTTTTTACCATTCCTCTGCACTGGTTTGGTAACGCCCACAATGTGGTTGTTCTCAACTGTGTTTCTGGGAGAATTTTTTCACAGGTTTGATCCTCAGCTGAGATAAGCTTCTAATCTACACAGCTTCATAGATCTAAATAATAACAAATAGCATTGTAATCCATCCACCTATTCAAGTCAGAAGTCCAGCTACTCCTATATTCTTTCTTCATCCATGTACACTCTTTGTGTGTGTGTGTGTGTCTGTGTGTGTGTGTGTGAGGAAGACCAGCCCTGAGCTAACATCCACTGCCGATCTTTCTCTTTTTGCTGAGGAAGACTGGCCCTGGGTTAACATCCGTGCCCATCTTCCTCTACTTTATATGGGACGCCACCACAGCATGGCTGACAGGCAGTGTGTCGGCGTGCGCCCGGGATCCGAACCCGCGAACCCCGGGCTGCCAAGCGCGAACTTAACCGCTGCACCACCAGGCGGCCCCCACCCTCTCTTCTTAAAAAAAAAAAAAAAAAAATTAAGCACTAACAAAGTCCTATTAGTATCTATTAAATTTTTCTTGATTGCACTCACTTCTTTCTGCTCTCTGCTTTTCCCCCAAATCAGAAAACAGGCATGTCTCTCTTAGCTTTCTGGAAAAAAAGAACTCACTCCTTTTCTTCTTCCCTCCTGTTACAATAAAGGGTCTGATTATCTTTCCAATTCAAGATGCCTTCCTCTGTGTACAACATGACTCCACCCTTCCCTTCTTCTCAAGTACCTTTCACTGTTGTGTATCCCTTCCTTTCCTTCGTATCCTTTCTTTCAAGTGATCCTTCCCATCAGCTTTTAAACATGTGTCAAACCCTCCTCTATTACAAACTAAAACAAAGTCAGATAATCAACGTTTTTCTAATCTACACCTTTTTCCACTTACCACCATATCTCTTTTCTTGAAAAAGTTAATTCACCATGTCTTCATTTTACCATTTCCTGCTCTTTTTTCAACAATCTCCTATCTTGCTTCTACCCTCATCACTTCTCTGAAGCAACTACTGCTATATCATCACTCACAATTTACATGTGAAAAATCCAACAGATATTTTCCATTTTTCAACTTATGGAATTTCTCCTCTTTCAAATTGTGTTAAATATTGCAGAGATACAAAATATATAGAGAGGAGATTTAATAGCATACCCAACACAGAGTTTAAGAAACATGATTCCACCATGACATTTGAAGTCTTCATTGCTTCTACCCATTTCCAGCCCTTTCCATCTCCCCTCATATGCATTATCAAAATAACAAGACAAAGGAGATAACCTAATAAATATTATTCTGTAAAGACTTACTTCCATTGTACAATTGCAAAGAATTTATTGTTTCTGATGATTATGATTTTCCATTAAGTGATCTTATAGTGTTCTTATTTTTAAGGTACTTTTATCATAGCATATTCATAATGCTTTCTTTGAATTTACTAATACTTAGTTGCAAAAGCCTCGAAACATGTATTTTATTGGCTATTATTACGTGAATAGTATTTTTTAAAAATCTATCTAGTTAACTTTGCTTGAGCAGAGCTAAATTAACCTGTCCTCAGACCACATGACAAATAAAAAGCTTCTTAATAAACGAATAAGGGACTACCCTCAGGAAGAGAATTCCTATTCCTCCTACTTTAAAAAAAAGCTTTCCCTGATGAGAGTAACATTCTGGCCTAATTTCATTTCAAAACCATTAACATTCTATTCTGCCTGTAAGTTGCCAAACATCTGGGATGAAAACTGAAAAAAAAAAATTCACATTTTTCCCTTGAATCCAGAAAGAAGATAGGCACTTTACAAATAAAGTTGCCAAATAAAAGGCACAACATTCAACCAAATATTTAGCAGGATTTGTAGACATCGCTGCCATGAAAATAAATAGCAAGACAATGCACAGAAAATACACGTAGTTCACTGTATTAATCAGCTTTTACTAGGTTATTCTGTACTAACAAAGGTTATTACTGTGGTGATAAAAATCCCCCAAATTCAATAGCTTACAATAACAGTAGTCTATTTCTTAACCACAACACATATTTATCATGGATTAAATGAGGTTCTGCTCCACAAATCTTCATTCCGAATCCGTAAGGCTCGGCTCCTACCAGGTCATGATGGCCTCATGGAGAAAGGAAAACCTTACACAATTGCTCTTCAGGTTTCCAGTAGAAAGTGGTATATGTCAGGTTCATTCACATTTCACTGGCCAAAGCAAGTCATATGGCCAAGTCTGACTTCCATGGCTCAGGGAGGTATAATTCTCTCACAAGAAGGGAAAGCAAGTAGTGGGGAATGATAATAAAATCTGACACTCTTCACCCAATATAGAAGATTATGACTATGATTACTACTTCATGTACACAAAAGTATTTGAATTAAGTTTCTTCCCTTGAGGCCGAATCAAAAAAAATAGGTTCAAATCAATAGTTACCTCATCATTAGTACATAAAGTCTGTTTACTATGTGTTGGGCACTGTGTTACTGCATTCCATTTATTAACAGTACTACTAAAAGTATATCTCTATTTTATAGATGAAGACAGTGAGACTTAGAGACTTAATTGACAGGGCAATTGTCCAATGAAATACAGAAAATGAACGATGGGGTCTAAGATTATATTCAGGCAGCCTAACTGTAGAGGCTATTTTTCCTAACCCATCTGAACCTTGGCAAGTCATATAGCCAATAAAATAAAGGAGTTGAATGAGATAATTTCTAAGTTATCTTCAGTTCTAAAAATCTGTATTACTTCCACGCTTATAATACATATTTTTTAAATAACTAAATTTTGAATTTACAAGTTAAATATACTCTAACACAGGGCCATCTCTGTTGAATCTGCTATGCTGCCCAGAAATAAACTTAGTAGGCACTGGTGAGAAAGCACCATTGATTTACCAAGCCTAGATACTCCACACCCTGGCATACTTCTAGGCAAAAAGGAGGGACCCAACTGATCTTTGTGGAATAGAATGAGAATATGAATTAATAAATGAATGCATGATGGATGTCGCTTTTCACGTCTCAGATCTACTTTGTTCACTCAGTAGTTACACTAACTTAATCACTACTTAACGACTTTATTATTTTTCTGGTTATAGGAGTCTTAATATGTCCAGCTTCCTAGTTCAAACAAATAGTATTCAACGTCAATATAGTCAGCCCTCCGGCCCTCCATATCTGTGGGTTCCATCTTCTAGGATTCAACCAACCATGGATCAAAAGGCCTACAATGGTTGCATTTGTACTGAACATGTACAGACTTTTTTTTGGTCATTATTCCCTTAACAATACAGTAAAACAACTATTTATATAGCATTTGCATTGTATTAGGTATTATAAATAATCTAGAGATGATTTAAAGTATATAAGAGGATGTGCACAGGTTATATGAAAATACTATGCCATTTTATATAAAGGACTTGAGCACCACTGGAGTCCCGGAACCAATCCTTCCACTGCAGATACGAGGGAGAAAAACTGAATTATCAGATAAGAGAGGTTTGACAAATATATACATAATTACTCTTTGCTTACGTTCAAAATGCCTATATATCACAGTGCTAAATTTAGTACCATAAAACACAAAAATATGTAGAAGTGGGGCCAGCCCAGTGGTGTAGTGGTTAAGTTTGTGCACTCTGCTTCAGCAAGTAGTGGGGAATGATAGGGTTCACAGGTTCGGATCCTAGGCATGGACCTACATACACTTATCAAGCCATGCTGTGGTGGCATCCCACATACAAAATAGAGGAAGACTGGCACAGATGTTAGCTCAGCGCCAATCTTCCTCACCAAAACAACAAAAAACCCATATATCCACATATATATATATATATATATATATATATATATATATAATCCATATATATATGGATTAACAGCAATATGACCATAGTAGTTACTCTTTGTCAGTTTCTTGCAAACAGCTGAGCACTAAAATGCTGAGAACTAGGTCTGAAGAAGAGAATCTTCCAGGAAATTTATGTTCTAATAGTTTAATTATTGGAAAACCAAGAGTCCGGTGAAAGAAAGGCATAAAAGTAAATTAAAAACTTTATCTACAAGGTAGATGGATATAAAATTTATATAAACAATTAAAAATATATACTTCAATATTTTATAAAAATTATATTTTACAGAAATATATATTTGTATATAATTTTATATTTTATGAATTCAAATATTTATTATATATGGCATATGTATTTTATATATAATTTATATTTGTATAATAGAAAAATATATAGTATATACACCAGGAACAAACAAATGGAAAATGTTATTAAAAGATATCTATTTACAATAGTATCCAACGATAACAAATATGTAGGAATTTAACAAGAGTTTTGGAATGCTTCTATAAATAAAATAATAAAATATACTAAGATATGTTTTAAAAAATAATTGGAGAAATAAGTTATATTTAAGAATAGGACAATATGTTTAATAGTTTGATCCTTCTGAAAGTCAGTGAAATACAAATCAAGACCAAAATTCAATGTCATTTTGTACCAATTCAACTGGTAAAAATTAAAAAGTGTGACAATACAAAGTTCTGGAGACATGTGTGTCCATAGAATCTCTTAAACTTACCAGCAGAAATGTAGTTTTGCACCCACTTTGGAAAGCCATTGACATTATCTTCTTATATTTAAACACTCATGTACTTATAAGCTATTTCACTTTTAGGCTGATACATAAGAAAACATCTTGCACATATATAACGGTAGATACTTACAAACACTTTCATAGAAGTACTGCTCAAAATAGAAAGATAAACCTAAATGTCCAAATAAAGGAAGGTACATGAATCAACTAAAATATAGTACAACAATGGGATATTATGCCATTGTCAAAACAAATAAAATTCAATGACATACATGAATCTTAGCAATATAAAATTAAGTGAAAAATGAAAGCCTGAAAATATTCCTTACAATAGGGTACTTTTTTGTAAAATTTACAACAATAGATAATCTTTATACATAGGTAGGCAAATTTTAAAAAAGGAAGAAAACATATAATAGGAAAGCAAGAAGTTTTAAGTCAAGATAGGGAAATAGACAATGGATTTACCCTCTCTCCAAAAATAATAGCAACAACAAAAATAACAAACATGCACAAGACATTATAATTTATAATGACAATTGAAATATTTAATATCAGAGACAGGAAACAAGAGGTGAGCACTACAATTGTCCTATAAGCCCTGTAAGTTTCTAGGCCATGATGTAGAAAGCAGTAATTCAGACAGACTCTGGTCATCTCCCTGAGTTGAGCAGATGGAGCTGGGAGTCTGGTGGATGCAAGATGGCCCAGTTTCATAGGGCAGAGCATGGAAGAGAAGAAAAGTGCCCAGAGAGAGAATTCCAGGGATCTATAAAGGGTCTTTGAATATTCCATTGAAAACTGATCATAACATGCATCAGAGGAAACCATGTAAGTCCAGGGAAAGAATCACCTGAAAGGATTAGAGGGCACAGTGCCAAGCACTGCCATGGTGAAAAAATCTTATAATTCAGGGGGCTTTGGTGAGAGTACATAGAAGGTTCTTGCCTCACTAGCAGGGGAAAATTAACTGTAAGAAACTGTAGCTCTGTTAGCACTTAAAAACAAGACCCAAAAGGACCAAACTATTTGCAAATAAATTAAACATATTTCTGCATAAACTCAATAGTATTTTTAAACCACAAATATACACTGCACACAACAGTGTAAAATCTAAAAGGCCTGACATCCAATTTAAAATTATCAGACACGTAGAGAAGCAGGGAAATACAACAAAAATCAATTAATTGAAACAGACCCAGAAATGACACTGATGGCAGAATTAGTAGACAATAACATTAAAACAAATATTATAACTGAATTGCATATGTTCAAGCAGCTAAAGGAAAGATTGAATATATTAAGAAGAGATATGGAAGATATAAAAAAGGCACACAATGCAATTCAAGGGCTAAAAATTGCAATGTCTGAGACAAAAAGTTCACTGGATGAAATTAATGTGTGCAAAATATATTGCAGAAGAAAATAACCTGAATACACAGCAAGAGAAAATATCCCAAGTGAAACATACGAAGGAAAAAAAGGACTGGGAAAAAAATAAACACAGCATCAGCAATCTGTGAGAAAATTCCACACAGCCAAATATATCTGAAATAGGAGTTTCCAAAAGGGAAGTGATGGTATTTGAAGAACTAATGGCCACATGTTCCAAATTTGATGAAAGTTATAAACCTACAGATCCAAAGAAGCTTATCTAATCTTGAGTGTGCACACACACACACACAAAACCGTGATGCAAATTCCATCAAGGCTTATCATAATAAGCTTGCTTAAAACTAGGGATAAGGCAAAAAAATTTTAAAGCATTCAGTGAAAAAAGACACAATAAATACAGAAAAATAATCATGAGAACAATAGCAAATATGTTCTTGGAAATAAAGCAAGCCCAAGCCAGAAGACAGTGAAGCAACATGTTTAAAATACTGAAAGAAGAAAAATTATAGACATAAAATTCTTTACCAAGCAAAAATCATTCAAAAATGAAAATCAAAGAAAGAATGTTTTAAATATACAAAAACTGAATCAGCTGCAAGTGTGAATGACAAGAAATGTTAAAGCAAGATCTTCAAGCAGGAGGAAAATGATACCAGAAGGAAATATGGACCTACACAAAGGAATGAAAAGCATCAGAAATGGTAGCTACATGGGTAAATAAAAAGACATATATTTCACTCAAAGATAGTTGGCTGTTTAAAGAAAAATAATGGCAAGTTTTGTTGGATTTATAAATACAGAGTCATAAAAATATGTGGAAACAATGAAGATTAGAAAAAGAGAAATGGAAGTATATTATTGGAAGGTTCTTAAAGTATATTTCAAGTGGTATAATAGCACTTGAAGTTAGACAATAATAGGTTAAAAAATAATAACACAGCCCCTAAAAATTACATAAGAAAAAATTATAATTAATAAGATTTAAAAAAGCAAATAAACTGGAATCATAAGAATTACATGATTTATTCCAAAGGAGGCAGAAATTGAGGTAAAAAGTAACAAAGGACAGATGGATTAGAAAAAAAATCAAGATGGTCAATTTAACTCAAACCATATCAATAATAACATTCAAAATAAATGGGTCTAGGATTTTTGCTTCCTGGAAAATGGATTAGAGGACTTTACCCTAGTCCTCCCTCTAAGTACAACTAAAAACCCTGGACATTATATATAGAACAAACATAAGAAGACTTTGGAAGGCAGAAAGAAAGCAAACTGGATGGGGACCTCAGGACACAAGAAACAACGTGGTGCCAGTTCCCTAGTTTATGTGGGTTTTTTTTGGGCGGGGGGTTGCCTCATATATGCCAGACTTAGAGCTGAAGAAGCTGGCAACCTGGAAATTACAATGAGTGCAGAAAAATAAAAACCTTCAAAAAACACATAGTCTCTCACTGAAGCATCAGAAAATGGACAGCCTCGTAAGACAGAAAACATTTAGACAATAACTGCTCTACTCCAACCAAACACCACAGAAAAATATGGCCCCGTCCCTACCCAAGCCCCATCCCTGGGCTGAGTAGAGAACCTAGACTTCCATCCTTACCATTCTGTAACAGGGCACTCCAATACTGCTGCCAGAGTAGTGTTACAGAAGGCTGAGTAAGGAGCTGGGACTTTTATGTCCATTAGATTGTGACAAGGCTCCTTCCATGGGTGTCAGCAAATATAACGCTGTCTATGTAGTTCTAAATATATGTAGTGAAAATACTTAAGAAAATTATAAAGGGATATAAAGAGAGGTAAGTTTTTTACATTTCACTCAAACTAGTAAAGTGACTATACTAGTAGATTCTAGTAAGTTATGCATATATAATTTAATACCCACAGCAACCACTAAAAAAATAAAGATCTACAGTGAAAAACACTATAAATAAATCAAAATAAAATTCTAAAAAATGTCCAAGTGTCTGATAGAAAGGCAGGAAAAAGAAAACAGAGAAACAAAAGAAAAATAGAGAACAAAGAGAAAAGAAAAATAACAATTAAGATGGCAGACTTAAGCCCTAATATATCAATAATTACATTACATGTAAATGATTTAGACACATTGGTAAAAAGACAAAGATTGGCAGAGTGGAATAAAAATCATGACCCAACTATATGCTACCTACAAGAGACTTACTTAAAATATAATGGCATAGGTGGGTTGACAGTAAAGGGACGGACAAAGATGCATCATGGAAATATTAATCAAAAGAAAGTAGGAGTAACTATATTAATATCAAATACAGTAGATCTCAGAGGACAGAAAATTACTCAAGACAAAGAGGGGCATTTTACTATGATAAATGGATCAACCACTAAGAAGCACATAGCAATCCTTAATGTGTCTTCACCAACAAACAGAGTTGCAAAATATGAAAGCAAAAACTTATTGATAGAAAGGAAAGGAGAAATATCTGAGTCCATAAAAATAGTTGGATATTTCAACAGTCCTCTCTCTAGCACAACTAGACAGAAAATCAGCAAGGATAGAGAAGAAATAACACTATCAACCAACATTATCTAACTGACATTTATAGAACACTCCATCAAACAGCAGCAGAATACACTTTATTTTCAAGTGCCCATAGAAAATATACTAAGATAACCCATATATTTTGGATGCCTATACTTATCAATTATATTTCTTCCTCAGTTATATGTCTATACACTAGCAGTAACCACATGGACACCAAAATTAACGATGCAATACTCTTTACGATCACTCAAAAATGAAATATTTGGGTGTACATCTAACAAAACATGTATAGAACCCACATACTAAAAATTACAGACTTTGATGAAAAATATCAAAAAAGGTGTAAATAAATAGAGAGACATACTATGTTCCTGGATTGAAAGATTCAACATAGTAAAGATGTTAGTTCTCCTCAAGTTAATATACAGACCTAACATAATTTCTATCAAAACCCTAGCAAGATTTTTTTATACATATAGATAATATTATTCTAAAATTTATATGAAAAGGTAAAGGAAATAGAATAGCTAAAAAAATTTTAAATAGAAGAACAAATGGGAGGAATTAGTCTACCAAATTTGTGACTTGTTATATAGATACACTCATAAAGTACTGGCAGAGGGATACATACATAGATAAAGGAAACTGAATAGAGAACCCAGTAGAATCACATAAATATGTCTAACTTACTTTTGACAAAGATGCAAAAAACAGTTCAATAGAGGACATATAGCTTTTACAACAAATGATGCTGGAGCAATTGGACATTCATAATCAAAAAATGACCTTCAGGGGCCGCCCGGTGGCACAGCAGTTTAGTCCACGCTTGGCAGCCCGGGGTTTGCAGGTTCGGATCTTGGACGCCCGCCGACGCACTGCCTGTCAGCTGCGCCGTGGCGGCGTCCCATATAAAGTAGTGGAAGATGGGCACGGATGTTATCCCAGGGTCAGTCTTCCTCAGCAAAAAGAGGAGGATTGGCGACGGATGTTAGCTCAGGGCTGGTCTTCCTCACAAAAAAAAAAAAAAAAAATACCTTCAACCTAAGTTTCATACCCTACAAAAATTAACCCAAAATGGATCACAGAAGGAAATGTAAAACATAAATCTATAAAACTTTCAGAACAAATACAGGAGATAATCTTCAGAATCTAGGGTTAGGCAAGAAATTCTTAGATCTGAAACCAAAAGCATGATCCATAAAAGGAAAAAAATTTGATAAATTGGACTTCGTCAAAATTTATTAACTTTTATTCTGCAAAGAGATTGTGAAGAAGATAAAAATACAAGATACAGAGTGGGAGAAAATATCTGCAAACTAAATATATGTTAAGAGACTAATATCTACAATATATACAGATTTCCCAAACCCAATTATAAAATATAAACTATTCAGTTAGAAAATTGGTAAAAGAAATGAACAGGCACTTCACCAAAGAGGTAAACAAGTAGCAAATAAGCATATGAAAAGATTCAAATGGACACTTTACCAAAAAAAAGATACAGGGATGACAAATAAATACATAAGATGTTCAACATCATTAGTCATTAAGGAAATTAAAACCACAATGAGATATCACTACATACCCATTATAATAGCTAAAATAAAAAAGTGACAATACCATTTGCTAACAAAGATGCAGAGACACTGAATCACTCATGCCTTGCTAGTGGGAAGCCACTCTTTATTCATAACTGGAAATAACCCAGATGTCCTTCATGAGTGAATGGTTAAACAAACTGTGGTAAATCTATGAAACAGAATACTATTCAGCAGTAAATATGAATGGACTATTGATTGATACGTACAACATCCTGGATGAATCTCCAAATAATTATTTTGCATGAGGAGAGTCAATCCCAAAAGGTAACATATAGTTTGATGTATATAACAACCTTGAAATGACAAAATTACAGAAAAGGAGAACAGATTAGTGTGTGCCAGTGGTTAAGGAAGAGGCAGAAGAGAAGTGGTTCTGACTATAGAAGTACAACATGAGACTTCCTTGGACTTATGGAAATATTCTTTATCTTGAGTATATTCATATCAAAATCTTGGTTGTGCTAGTGTATTACAATTTTTCAAATTGTTACTGCTGAAGGAAATTGGTTAAGAGATATACAATATTTCTCTATTTTTTCTTATAAATGCATGTAAATCTAAAACTATCAAAACAAGTTTAATTAAAAACAATTATAGAGGCTGGCCCCATGGCAGAGTTGTTAAGTTCGGCACACTCTGTTTTGGCAGTCCGGGTTCACGGGTTCAGATCCCAGGTGCAAACCTACACCACTTGTCAGCCATGCTGAGGTGGCAACCCATATACACAATAGAGAAAGATTGGCAACAGACATTAGCTCAGGGGCAAATCTTTCTCACGCACACACTAAAACAATTATATTTAAATTAAATAAAAAGTAAATGGTATAATTATCCCAATTAAGAGGAAGATATTGTCAGATTAGATAATATAGTGAGACTCAACACTTGGTGCCTATAAGAAATCCAGCTGGAATGTAAAGACACAAATGAGTTAATGTTTAAAAATGGGAAAACATATGCCCTCTTAACTTTAATGAAAGAAAGCTAGAGGTGCTGTATTGATATCAGACAAAGTAGATTTCAGAAAAAAGAATATTATCAGTTATAAAGAAATTCATTTTATAATGATCAGGGGGCTAGTTTCTCAAGAAAACATAGAAATTCTGAATGCTTATGTAACTAATAACAGACTTTCAAAATACATAAAGCAAAAGCTGATAAAAATGCAAGGAGAAATAGACAAATCCACAAATGTAATCAGAGATTTCAATACATTTCTTTCAATAGAAGATTGAGCAAGTTAATAGAAAATCAATAGGATGTAGAGGAGTACAACCAACAATCAATGAAATTGACTTAATTAATATGTATAGAATATTGTACCTGATGACAGAAAAATACACATTATTTTCAAATGAATGCTAAATATTTCTCAAAAAGACCATATTCTGGTCCATAGAACAAGTCTTAAAATATCTAACATGATTCAGGTCATAGAAAGTATTTGTGTGTGTGTCAGGAAGATTAGCCCTGAGCTAACATCCATACCCATCTTCCTCTACTTTATATGTGGGACGTCTGCCACAGCATGCCCTGATAAGTGGTGCATAGGTCCACGTCCAGGATCCAAACCCACGAACACAAGCACATGAACTTAACCACCACACCACTGGGCTGGCCCCTATACAAAGTATTTTTTCTAACCACAGTGAATTCAAATTAGAGACCAACAATGGAAAGATATTGAAATGTTCCCTAAATAATTGGAAATGAAAGAATGCAGTTCTAAATAGTTCATGTGTTAAAGAAGAAATGAAAATGGAAAGTAGAAAGTATTTTGAACTGAATGAAAATGAAGATACAATATATCAAAATATGTTGAATGCCACTAAGGCAATACTTAAGGGAAATTTTATGGTACAAAATGCCTATATTAGAAAAAATAGGTGCCAAAACAATTACCTGTTTCCACCTAAAGGAAATAGAAGAAAAGGAGCAAATTGAACCTAAAATAAGCAGAAGTGATGAAAAATACAGATCAGAGCACAAATCAATAAAATAGAAACAGAAAAGGAAAAAGAAAACCCAAAAGCTGTTTGAGAAGATAAATAAATACAATAACCTTCTAGCCAGATTGATCAGGGCAAAAAAAAAATAAAAATTACCAATATCAGGAATAGGAAAAGTGCCATTACTATAGATTCCACAGATATTTTAAAAAATAATAAGGGAATATTATGAACAATTTAATTTGAATAAACTTGACAATTTAGAAGAAATGGACAAATTTCTTGAAAGACGCAAACAATAAAATCACATCCAAGGTGCAACAGATAACCTAAATAGCCCTGTATCAGAGAAATTGGATATAGCTAAATTTTCCCACAGAAATTCCAGGCTCAGACAGACCCAACATTGTTTTACCAAATATTTAAAGGAGAAATAATATTAGCAAAACCAGAGATATTATGAGAAGTCTACAGTTTTCATTTTTAACAAAATTCTTAACATTTTTGCAAATGCAATAACACAGAGAGAGAGAAAAAGGGAGAGAGAAAGCGGGTAATACATCAACATCAAGTGGAGTATATCCCACGAATTCAGGGTTGATTTAACATTTGAAAATCAATCAATATAATTCACTATATTAACAGACTCAAATAGAAAATCCATCTTATCATCTCAATAGATGTGGAAAAACCATTTCACAAAATCTAACATCCATTCCTGATAAAAGCTCTCAGAAAACTAGGAATAGAACAGAACTTCAATCTGATAGCAGATATCTATGAGAAACCTGTAACTAATATTATACTTAATGGAGAAATATTAAGTACTTTCTCCCTAAGATCAGGGATAACAATAACAAAAAAAAAAAATCACCATTTAAAAAATTTAAAATTAAAAAAAAATTTAAATCAACATTTAAAATAGCAATAAAAATATTAAACAGTTAGAAATAAGTCTAGAAAGAATGTATGAAAGACATACATGCTGAAAACTATAAAATGTTGTTGAGAAAATTAAAGAGCTAAATAAATGGAGTACTGTATTCACGGGCAGGAAAGTTCAATATTGTTAAGTTGTGAATTCTCCTGAATAGATTTCCATAAATTAAGGCAATCCAAATCAAATTATTGGCAGGGTGTTTTATTTTGAAAATGACAAGCTGATTATATTTTTCATGTGTAAATTCAAAGATTCTAATAGAGTCAAAACAACTTCAAAAAAGACCTCAAAATTGAAGGATGAATACTACCTGACTTCAAGTCTTAATATAAAACTACAGTAATTGATAAAGTGTAGTACTGTCATAAAGATACACAAATAAATCAATGGAACAGAATGGATAGCCTCAGAAAAAGACCCAAATTTATATGGTAAGTTGATATTTGACAAAAGTGCATATGTAGTTCAGTGGAGAAAGAATCAATTTTTCAAAAATGATGCTGGAACAATTGGATATCCATTTAAAAAATGAATTTTGATCTGGACCTCCTACTATATAAAAGAGGAAATCAAAATGGATCATAGACTTAAATGTTAAACCTCCAAAACTTCTAGAAAGAAACACAAAATAAAATCTTTCTGACTTTGGTTATGCAAAGATTCTTTAAACACAACACCAAAAGTATTATCCATAAGCAAAAAATTGATTAGTTGAACTTCATTAAAATTAATAATTTTGTCTTTGAAAACACTATCAAGGGAATGAAATGACTATCCACAGTGTGGTGGAAAATATTTGCAAATAACATATCTGACAAAAGATTTGTAACCAGAATATATTAAAAAACTTTAAAAATAAATACTAAGAAAATAAACAACTCAATTTAAAAAATAGGCAATGATTTCAACAGATGTTTTACCAAACAAGATATACGGATGGAAAATATGCATATAAAAAGATGTTTAACATCATTACTCATTAAGGAAAAGCAAATTAAAACCACAGTGAAAGGGGACTTTTGGATTCTGGTTCTGCATGGAATGAACTTGGAAGTCACTCCCCTCTCCTAACAAGTATAAAGCTAAGTATATTGAATAATCAGCAACTCTTCTTGGATCTGTAAGAGAGAATAGAACATAGGGCAGACTGCTGTTGCCAAGATCGGAGACATAGATAGGCAAATACAGGCAGTCACAGTTTACCAAAGCAGAGAGTCAGGAGCGGAAGCCACTGTGGGAGCTAGCACTGGAGTACATCATGTCCAGCTACCAAGGAAAAATTACAAGACTTATCAAAAGGAAAAAAACCCACAATTTGAAGAGACAGAGCAAGTAACAGAATCAGACATGGCAGGGATGTTTGAATTATCAGACCAAGAATTTAAAGTAACTATGACTAATATGCTAACAACTCTAAGGATACAGTAAACAAAAACTACTTACATACAAGTAGTTACGTGTAAGAACTGATGTGCAATGTAAACAGAGAGGTGGAAATCCTGTAAAAGGATCAGAAAGAAATGCTAAAGATGAAAAACACTGTAACAGCAATGAAGAATGCCTTTGATGGGCTTATTAGTAGACTGGACATGTTGAGGAAAGAATCTCTGAGCTAGAGGATATAGATAGAATTCTCGAATACTGAAAAGCAAAGAGAACAAAGACTGAAAAAAAACAGAACAAAATATCCAAGGATAGTGGGACAACTATAAAAAGTTTAACATACACATAATGGTAATACCAGAAGGAGAAGAAAGAGAGAAAGAAACAGAAGGAATATTTGTAACAATAATGACTGAGAATTTCCCCAAAATTAACATCAGACACCAAACCACAGATCCAGGCAGCTCAGAGAATACCAAACAGGATAAGTGCTCCAAAAATGATACCTAGGCATATCATTTTCAAATTACAGAAAATGAAAGATGAGGAAAAAATTCTGAAGGAAGACAGAGGAAAAAAAACACTTTACCTATAGAGGAACAAAGATAAAAATTAAATCTGACTTCTAGTCAGAAATCATGCAAGCAAAAAAAAGAGTGGAGTGAAATATTTAAGGAGTTGAGAGAAAAAATTCACCAACCTAGAATTTTGTACACTGTGGAAGTATCCTTCAAAATAGAGGGAAATATAAAGCTTTTCTCAGACAAACAAAAATTGAGGAAATTTCTGGCCACTAGACTTGCCTTGCAACAAATGTTAAAAGAAGTTCTTTAGAGAGTAGGAAAATGATATAGGTCAGAAATTTGGATTTACATAAAGAAAGGAATAGTACTGAAGAAGAAATAACCTATTTCTTATATAATACTTTTCTTTTTCTTAATTGAACTAACAGATAAAAGTTTGTTCAAAATAATAGCAACAAGGTATTCAATTTGTATGCTTATGTATATATTTGCTTATATATACAAGTAAAATGAATGACCACAATGGTACAAGGGATGGAAGGAAGGAATTAGGATTATTTTGTTATTATAAGATATTGACGCTACCCACAGAGTGGCATAGTGCTACTTGAAAGTAGACTTAGATTAGCTGGAAAGATATACTGCAAACTCTAGGGCAACCACTAAAAAAAGTGAAAAAAGAAGTATAACTGATATGTTAAGAAATGAGAGAAAATGGAATTATAAAAATGCTCAATTGAATCTACAAAAGTCCAGGAAAGAATGGAAGACAAAAATAGGAACAAAGAACAATACAACAAATAGAAACCAGTAACAAATATGGTAGATAGTAATTCGACTATAACAATAATCACTTTGCATGTCAATAGTCTAAATACACCAGTTATAAAGACAAAGCTTGTCAGAGGGGATCAAAAATCACAACCCAACTATATGTTGTCTATAAGAAACCCACTTTAAATATAAAGACACATATAGATTAAAAGTAAATGGGTGGTGAAAAATATACCATGCTAACACTAATCAAAAGAAAGAAGGAGTAGCTACATTATTTTCAGAAAGGGAAGACTTCAAAGTAAAGAAAATTATCAGGCATAAAAAGGTCATTACATAATGATAAAGTCACCAATTATCCAAGAAGACGTAACAATTCTTAACAAGTATGCACCTAAGAACTGAGTGCCAAACTATATGAGACAAAAACTGATGGAACTGTAATAAGACATAGGAGAACTCTTTATCATAGTTGGAGCCTTCTAAACTCTTTCTCCCAGAAACGGACAGATCCAGCAGGCAGGAGCTCAGTAAGGATGCACTTGAACTCAACAGCACCACCAATAAACTGGATATAATTGACATATATAGACTATTTCATCCAACAACAGCAGAAATCATATTCTTCTCAACTTCACTTGGAATATTCACCAAGACAGACCAGATTCTGGGCCATAAAACAAACCTTAACAAATTTAAAGAAGAGAAATCATACAATGTCTGCTCTCAGACCACAATGGAATTAAACTAGAGGTCAACAACAGAAAGATAAGTGGAAAATCTCAACATAAATGGAGATTAAACAACACACTTCTAAATAACACATGGACCAAAGAAGTAATATCAAGAGAAATCAAAAAATATTTTAACTAAATTTAAAAAATACAACATATCAATATCTGTGGAATACAGTGAAAGCAACGCTCAGAGGGGAATGTATAGCATTGAATGCATATATTAGAAAAGAAAAAATATCTAAAATCCATAATATAAGTTTTCACCTTAAGAAACTAGAAAAAGAAGAGCAAATTAAATCCAAAGTAAGTAGAAGAAAATAAATATTAAAAATTAGAGCAGAAATAAATGATATTGAAACAGAAAATCAGTAAAACAAAAAATTGTGCCTTTGAAAAGATCAATTAAATCAATAAGATTCTAATTAATTAAGAAAATAAGAGAGTGAACACAAATTACTAATATCAGAAATGAAAGAGAGTACATCACTACAGATACCATGGAAATTAAAATAATAATAAAGAAATACCATGAATAATTCTATGCCCATAAATTTGATAACCTAGATGAAATATACCAATTCCTTGAAAGACATAATTTTCCAAAACTCACACAAAATGAGATGAATAATCTGAATAGGACTAAATTTATTAAAAGAATTGAATCAAAAATTAATAATCTTCCAAAACAAAAGAGTTCACTGGTAAATTCTACCAAACATTTAAGGAAGAAAATATACCAATTTTCTACAATTTCTTTCAGAGGCTAGAAGTAGAGGGAATACTTTCTCTGAGGCCACAATTACCCTAACACCAAAGCCAGACAGACATTACAAGAAAACTACAGACCAATATTTCTCAAGAACATAGATGTAAAAATTCTCAACAAAATTTAGCAAATCAAATCCAAGAAGTATAAAAAGAATTAGACATCATGACAAGTGAGATTTACCTCAAGTAGTCAAGGCTGATTCAACATTTGAAAATGAGCTTATTTAATCTAACACATTAACAGACTAAAAAAGAAAAATCACATGATAATATCAATAAATGAAAAATCACATGATAATATCAATAAATAAATATTTGACAAAATCCTACATCCATTCGTGATGAAAACTCTCAGTAAATTAGGAATAAGGGAAAATTTTTCAACTTGATAAAGACTATAAAAAACCTATAGCTAACATCATACTTAATGGTGAGAAACTTGAAGCTTTCTTAGTAGGACCAGGTACAAAGCAAGATCCCCTCTCACCACTCCATTTCAACATTGTACTGGAAGTCTGTGCTAGTAAAATAAGGCAAGAAAAGGAAACAAAATGTATTTAGATTGAGAAAGAAGACAGAAAACTGTTATTGTTCACAGATGACATGATCACCTACATAGAAATCCAAAAGAATCAACAACAACAAAAAACTCTCCCAGAACTAATAAGTAATTATACCAAGGTGCAGGATACAAGGTTAATATACAAAAGTCAATTGCTTTCCTATAGATTAACAATGGACATTTGGAATTTAAAATTAAAAATGCAATACCATTTGTATTAGCACCCCCACAAATGAAATACTTAGGTATAAATCTAACAAAATATGTACAAGATTTATGTGAGAAAAACTACAAAACTGTTCAATTAAATCAAAGAAGAGCTAAATAAATGAAGACATATTCCATGTTCATGGAAAAGACACAATATTGTCAAGATGTCAGTCCTTCTCAACTTGATCTATTGATTCAATACAATCCCAATCAAAACCTCAGCAAGTTTTTTTTTTATGGTATAGACAAACTGATTCTAAAGTTTATATGGAAAGGCAAAGACCCAGAATAACCAGCACAATATTGAAAGAAAAGTATAAAGTTGGAGGACTGATGCTACCCAACTTCAAAAACTTACTATAAAGCTATAGTTATCGAGATAGTGAGGTATTGGTGAAAAAATAGACAAATCGAAGGAACAGAATTGAGAGCCCAGAAACAGAACCACATAAACACAGTCAACTGATCTTTGCCAAGTGAGCAAAGGCAATACAACGGAGCAAAGATAATCTCTTCAACAAATCGTGCTAGAATAACTGGACATCTGGATGCAAAAACAATGAATCTAGACATAGACATTACACTCATCACAGAAACTAACTGAAAACAGATCATAAACTTAAATGTAAAATACAACACTATAGAACTCCTAGAACATAGTAAAAAACCTAGATGACCTTGGGTATGGCGATGCCTTCTTAGATACAACATTAAAGACATGATCCATGAAAGGAATAATTGAAAAGCTAGACTTCATTTAAAATCAAAAACTTCGGCTCTGCAAAAGACAATGTCAAGAAGATAAGAAGGCACACCACAGAGTGGGAAAAAATATTTGCAAAATACGCATCTGATAAAGGACTGTTATTCTGTACATACGAAGAACACTTAAAACTCAACAATAAAAAAAACAAATAATCCCAGTCAGAAAATGGGCCAAAGACCTTAACAGATACATCACCAAGAAGATATACAAATAGTAAATAAGCATATGAAAAGACACTCCTCATCATATGTCCTCAGGGAAATTCAAATTAAAACAACGAGATGCCACCATACACACATTAGAATGGACCCAGTCTAGAACACTGACAACACCAAATGCTGATGAGGATGTGGAGTAACAGGAACTCTCATATATTGCTGGTGGGAATGCAAAATGATTCAGCAACTTTAGAAGAGGTTTGGTGGTTTCTTACAAAACTAAACATACTCTTGTCATAATATCCAGCAACTGTGCTCCTTGGTATTTACCTAAAGGAGTTGAGAACCTACGTCCACACTAAAACTTGCGCACAGATGTTTATAGCATCTTTATCCATAATTGCCAAAACTTGGAAGCAACCGAGATGTCCTCCAGTAGGTGAATGGTTAAATAAACGGTGATATATCTGGACAGTGGAATATTAGTCAGTGCAAAAAAAGAAATGAGATATCAAGCTATAGAGCAACATGGAGAGATCTTGAATGCATATTACTAAACGAAAGAGGCCAGTCTGAAAAGACTACATGCTATATGATTCAAGGCCAACTATATGACTTTCTGAAAAAGGCAAAACTGTGGAGATAATAAAAAGAACAGTGATTGCCAGGGGTAGGCAGAGGAAGAGATGAATAGTCAGAGCACAGAGGATTTTTAGGGCAGTGAAAACATTCTGTGTGATTTTATAATGATGGATATAAGTCATTATATATTTGTTCAAACCCACAGAACGTACAGCACCAAGAGTGAACTCTAAGATAAACTATAGACTTGGGGTGATTATGATGTGTCAATGTAGGTTCATGATTGGTTAAAAACGTACCATTCTTGTGAGTGATATTGACAATGGGAGGGGCTATGCATGTTGGGGGGAAGAGGAGTATAAGGGAGATCTCTGTACCTTCCTCTCAATTTTGTTGTAAACATAAACTGCTCTAAGAAAACAGTCTTTAAAAAAACTCCACAATGATATATCACTAACACCTGTTAGAATGTCTAAAATTTAAAAAGACTGACCATAGCAAGGGTTGGCTAGGATATATATTAACTTAAACTCTCATACACTGTAGGCAGGATCCAGACACTTTGGAAAATAATTGATAGTTTCTTTAAAATTTATGCCTATCATGCAACCTATCTATTTTGCTTCTAGGAAAATTCCCAAGAGAAATGAAAGTATATGGTCACACAAAGACTTGTGACAACTTTTCACTGCAGCTTTAGTAATAGCCCCAAACTTGAAACAACTCAAATATCCATCAACAAGTGAATGAATAAACAAACTGTGGCACATCTATATATTGGAATACTACTTAGTAATAAAAAAGAATGAACATTGACATGACGACATGGATGAATCTCAAAAGCATTATTCTGAGTGAAAGAAGTTAGAAGAAAAAAATCTCTTTTGTTTTCATTTCTATAAACCCTAGAAATTGCAAACTAATCTATAGTGACAGAAAGCAGATCAGTGATTGCCTGAAGATAGGGGGTCAGGCAGAAAGGAGCAGGAAGGAGAGATTATAAAATTAAAATGGGGCATGAGGAACTTTTGGGTTGATGGATGTATTCATAATCTTGACTGTGTTGAGGTTTTACACATATATGTCTGTGTGTATTTGACACATATATGTCAAATCTTACCAAATCATAAACTTTAAACATGTGCAGTTTATTTGCAAAGCACATATGTGATAGGGGTTAATATCCCAAATATATAAGGAACCCATACAACTCAATAGCAAAAAAACTAATAATCTGGTTAAAAATGGGCAAAGGACCTAAACGGACATTTTTCCAAAGAAGATATTCAAATGGCCAACAGGTATGAAAAGATGCTCAACGTTAGTAATCATCAGGGAAATGCAAATCAAAATCACAATGCGATATCACCTCACCCCTTTAGAATGGCTGTCATTAAAAAGACAAGAGATAACAAGTGCCGGGAAGGATGTAGAGAAAGGGAACCCTTGTACACTGTTGGTGGGGATGTAAATTGGTATAGCCACTATGGAAAAGAGTATAAGGTTTCTCAAAAAATTAAAAATGGAACTGCCATATGATCCAGCAATTCCACTTCTGAGTATAGATGTGAAGAAAATGAAATCATTATCTCGAAAAAATATCTGCTCCCCCATGTTCATTGCAGCATTATTTACAATAGCCAATACATGGAAACGACCTAAGTGTCCACTGATGGATGAATGGATAAAGAAAATGTGGTAAATGCATACAATGGAATCTTATTCAGCCATAAAAATGAAGGAGTTCCTGCCATCTGTGGCAGCACGTATGAATCTTAAGGGCACTATGCTAAGTGAAATAAATTAGACAGTAAAAGACAATTACTATAAGATCTCAATTACATGTGGAATCTAAAAAAAACAAACTGAAACAGAGAACAGATTGGTGGTTGCCAGAAGCAAGGGCAGGGGGAGGTATGGGTGAAGTTGGTCAAAAGGTACAAATTTTCAGTTATAAGATAAATAGGTTCTTGGGATATAGTTTAGAGCATAGCGACAATAGTTAATCATACTCTATTGTATATCTGAAAATTGCTAAGAAAGTAGATCTTAAAAGTTCTCATCACAAGAAAAAGAAATTGTAACTGTATGAGGTGATGAATGTTAACCCAACTTATTGTGGTAACCACTGACAATATATACATATATTTAATCAGTATGTTGTACACCTTAAAGTTATACAATGTTATACGTCAATTACATCTCAGTAAAACTGGAAAAAAATGCAGTTTATTTTATGTCAATTACATCTTGATGAAGCTTACTTAACGAAATGAAAATGAAAGCAAGAAGAGATAAATACATATTTGGGATGATGTTTACCCTAGTAGAGAGAGTTAGAGGTACGTATTGTGGGAAGATCTTGGGGTCAGCTATACTTTATTCTCAAGATCCTAGCTTTTGTTTTGAGTGATGTGTTCAAGGGTGCTTTTTATATTATTAAAAATAGCAAAATCATTTGATAATATCAGGGAAGAATGATCCAATGATGAGAGTACGTTTTAAAACAATGGTTGTAATGTTTAATCTGATTCTCTATATCTGTCTTCCAAAAAATTAATAATAATATTTTTCCAGAGTCTATTCAAATGTTATTAAACCTTCACAGTAAATTATAGCAACAAGTCAAGTTCTATATTACCTTGGAGTAGAAGACTCTATTTTTAATTCTATTTCAAATTTTGATCAGGAGAGAAATAATAATGCACCGCAGTTTCCTCAAGGATATGCTTTTAAGTATTTTGGCAATTATACTTTTGGATATTTTCTGTTTAATAATGGTCAACCTCAGAACAAGGAGAATAAAAAATCACTTTTTAAAATGGGTTGCAGAAGGCTTTATCTCACCTATGACCTATGCCATTTCTTTGTGCATTGACATGAATCTTCACAATCTAGTCTGCACAGAGTGGCTAAGGCCCTGACTTTTGGAAAAGGTGGAAAGATGTTAGCCTTGGACTGCCTTTTTTTTCTTGTGGTGAGGAGTGGAATGATGTGTGGATATCTGATGTTTTTCCAAGGTTTCTGGCAAGTATAACACCTCTGTCCATGATCTCAACTGGAGGACATGAGCCAATTATTTCCCCATTGGTTTTTCTTCTTTAATATTAGAGCTTGTAGCAGACCTTAAATCATGGTTTGGTAATGTATTTAAATCCATGACCTCAATGGTCCTGAAATGCTCAGTTTTTTGCTAGAAAGATAATGAAATAAACTGACTAATAGCTACGAATTCTTCAAAACAGATGTTGGTGGACGGCTTTTCTCATTGTACAACTCTAGGCGGAAAAGACACATAGAATGCAATCTGAAAGATGGTCCTAGAGTTGAACAACCATTCAGCCCTCAATGGTTAGCGAAAAGCATGATATATATCAGAAGTCAGTGTGTAATCTTTTATATCCGTGACTAAATTTTATTCTCCAGATGTAAAATCAATTGTTAGTTATTCAAGAGATCATTACGTAAGTTTTCTGATTTTATGAATCTTTGTATTTGACACTTTTAGAAAAATGATTTGGTAAAATGATTTCCTAACAAGTTTTGAACATATACAAATAACTTTCTGTTGATAATCTTAAAAATACTCAAAATCTTACACAAGAAATCATGAAAGTAAATTTCCATTTTGTACCTATCAGTGTTGCCATTTCTTCCCACCATTTTTCAAACAACAAGCGATTTAACCTATGTTTTCCAAAAATGAAGACAAAAAAACCCAGCAGCTGAGAACAGAGCTATGAAATACACTCCAACCCTGCCTGCTCCCTCCTCATACCACACATATCCTATCAGATGCCTTCTGGGTGGTGGAGTGCCTTAATCTCTACAGAAGTCACAGTATAAGAATATTAGCAAAGCAGACATAGTCTCCTCTGCTACAACAGGCCCTGTGCTGTAATTGACATCCATCTATGCATCTAATGCCTCATCATATTTTTAATTATTTCCTTGGTTTAAGGAAGGGAATGCTTATTTCTAGAGGTAGAATAACTGTATCTAATGGGGTTTATAATTTTTATGGCATTATATTTGTATTGCCTAATTGATACCAATTTATACGTCATTGACAGTGAATGAGAAATCAATTGTCTTCAACTCTAACCAGCACTGAACTTTGTCATTTTTGCCACCTCTATTTGATTTAGATAACATAAAACCCAGAAAATTAAATTATTAGGTAGCCTAGCCATGTGTCTTCTATTATTTATGAAAATCTTTCCCATTGACTAGCTTTTGAATATGAAGTTCAGTATTTATATATCAAAGAGCAATAGAAATATTTACCCAGAGCGTTCTAATACTTAGCAGATATTCTTAGTCTAGGAGATCAAAAATTCAACACCTATGTCTTTTGGTCAGCTTGATTCTCTTATTCTTTAACTTGATAACTTCTACTTTCTTTAAGAAATAATTTTCAGTATTGACTCATACTGCATAAGTGAATATGCATTATTTATAGGAAGTTTAATAACTAACATGTGCTCCACCTACTAATCTGATAGCAATATATAGTGCCCTATGGTGACAAAAACTCATTAGAATATCGCAGAGAAACTGGTGTTAAAATTCAGGAAGTCTCATAAAAATTCATATTGGATTAAATAATAAAAATGAAAATGATATTCAGTAAGAAACTAAACCTTAGTCTTTAAGCTTCTCAGCAGGATTGATAAATTAGAATGACATAAATAGTGAAAAAGCCACAGAAAAGAATGACATTAGTTAGATTCATTTTCTACTAGAATTCTTGCTTAAAAAATATTCAATGAAAAACTTTTGCACATGTACAAAATCATGTGTGCATGCCCACACACTTACTTCCTCAAAATTCTAAATATTATCTGCATATTTTTTTATCTTTTGTTTAACAAAACACATCTCCATCTTTTTTCAGTCCAATCGTGAGTCTTGGATAGCTTATATACTTGATAAACATTTTAGATCAGGATAGCTTAAATATTTATATACCTTCATAACGATTTATTCTTCCGTGTAGTTAATAAAATCTTATTTTTGAGATTATCTCCTTTTGTCCCAGTTACCTTTTTTTCTGTGACTATATGCTCAGCCTCTAGTTTTAGTAATCCATTCTGCAAATTCTATTATCAATGAAATTGCTAAGTAAGGTGCTATGGATGATTAGCTCAGAAGCATCACTACCAGCAGAAAACTTGGCTCTAATTATATTCCTATTGAGAGTTCAATCTTTATGCAAGAAAGATGTACCATATCTTCTATGATACAGTACTTTACAATATTTACCAAACAATTTAGGTGGATGGGGGAAAAGGAGTTTAATTCAGAAATACCCTTAAATAGGTAAATTCTCTCACTTTATTGTTCATGTTTCTAAAGGGTTCTTCATGACTGGAGTTAAAGCAAGGGTATACATTGCCAGTTCTCTGGTTCCTCGGATATTTTTCTGTGGCTGTAACATTCCTAGTACCCCAGAGGGACATTGTTTCTCAGGCTCCATTTATTGATAGACATTTGGGGAAAACATAACTAGGCAACTCATAATCATTTAGAGAACTAGGTAACTAGCCCAGAAAGTTCAAATGTTTTTGGGTAGTTGGGAGTTTCTTGTGTTTCAAGAAACAATGATGAGTGCCCCACTTCTGGTGGGATTATCTGGTATAACCAAATAATCTCCGAGAGTACCTAATCTTACTGTGGAAGATAACTATAAACTCTGGGCAATTTAAAAAAATAAAATAAAACATGACACTAAAAATGAACAGAAGTAGACAGATCTTTTCAGGAGTAAAAATTTGGGAAAAAAGGATAGCTTGGATGATTTTTCTATTTCTAACCATTTTAGTCAAAGTTAGCTACCCACACTGCGCCTAAAATTTTGATAGAAAACCAAAGATCTTTGTGCCTTGAAGACCCAGGGAACAGAATTTGAGGCAAATAACAGCTGCATAAAAGTGATGGGGATCCATTAAGGTGTGAACCAGAGAAAGAAATCCCCAAATTTTGTGTATAAACTCTGCCCAAATCTGTTTCACTCTTGAATCACACATGCTCCTTAGAGCCTACAGCAAAGGACAAACAGACTAAGCTAAACAGAAATTTGAGATACAGAATTTGGAACTGAATGCCTACAAGTTAATTGCCTGCTAAAATAACAAAAATAGCAACAACAAAATTCAAAATGTTTTCAAATGAATAAAACAGAGTCCTCAGTCTCCACAGCATAACAATGCTCAAAATACAATCCAAAATTATTCTACATATGAAGAACCAAGAAGATTTGACCCACTGTGAATAGAAAAAAACAATCCTGAGATAATCCACACATTACAATTAGCAGACAATTATTTTTAATAGCCAGTATAACAATATTCAAGGATGTAAGGGAAAGTATGCTCACAAAGAATAAATGGATAGAAAATAGCAAAGAAATAAAAAGAAACAAATGGGTATTATGCAAGTAAAAAATACGATATCTGAAATTTAAAAAAAGAAACTCAACAAATAATACAGATGAGAGAAAGTCAGCAAACTTTAAAAGAGAGGAAACAATTGGAAAAAAAGGAATGGAACCTCAAGAATAAGTAGAAGTGAATCAAAAGATCTAAGGTACATGTGATTAGAGTCCTAGGAGAAGACAAAGGAGACAATCAAGAAGACAATATATTTGAAGAAATAATGTCCACTATTTTCCCCATTTGGTGAAACATATAAATTTAAAGATTCATGAAGTTTTGCAAATATCAAGTAGGGTAAATATGAAAAAAACATGCCTAAGGCACATCATAGTCAAAACACCAAATGCTATAGAAAAATCCTGAAAGCAGACAAAAAAACCCCCCAAAAAACAAATAGCACATTACATACTGGGGAACAACTAGTTGAATTAATGTGGATTTCTCATCAGAAAATCTGCAGATGAGAAAGCAGTGAACCAACATCTTGAAAGTAATTAAAGAAAAAACTGAGTTCTATATTCAGAAAAATTATCCTTTAAGAACGAATGTGAAATGAAACCATTTTCAAATAAAGAAGAAAAACTAAGATAATTCATTTCCAGCAGATCAGCACTACAAGAAATGCTAAAGGAAATTTTTCAGAACAGTTTAAAGCAAACATTACTACATCGTCCCGTGGGCCTTATAATTTCATGTATATGTCATACATATGACAACTATAGCATAAAATATGGCTGCAAGATTGCTACATTTTATGTAAAATGGTATAATATTAACACCAAGTAGAATGAAAAATAAAGAATTTATATTGTAATCCTTAAAGAAACCACCGAAAATAACATAAAGGGTGAAGCTAAAAAAGCCAACAGATACATTAAAATGCAATCTAACAATACCTGAATAATCCAAAATTATGCAGAAAAGAAAGAATGAAAAAATAGAAGTAACCATCAGCAAAAAGATAAACTTAAATCACAACTATGTCAATAATTACATTAAATATTAATGGACTAAGCACTCCAATTAAAAGTCAGTGATTATCAGAATGGATAAAAAACAAACAAACACCATTCAACTATCTGTTATCTACAAGAATTTCCTTTTAAATATAAAGACATAGATAAGTTGAAAGCAAGTCAATAGAAAAAAGATATGTCATGCTTACAATATGCCTAAGAAGGCTGGAGTGGCTATGTTAATATCAGACAACCTAGTCTTTAACAGAAAAGTATTTCCAGAGGTAAACAGGGATAATTCATAATGATAAAATTCTCAACTTATCAGGGACACATACAATCCTAGATGTTCATGTGCCTAATAGAACTTCAAAACACATGAAGAAATTGACAGAATTAAAGAGACAATTTCACTCTTACAGCTGGAGTTTTTAACACCATCTCACAGCAATTAATAGAATGCCTAAACAGAAAGAATCAATAGGCAGATTTTTTTCAGTAACAGTGTTAACCACCTTGACTTAACTGAAATTTATAGAACACTGGACCCAACAACAGGAAAAAACATATTCTGTTCATGAGCATATGGTATGTTCACCAAGACAGATATAAAGCAAGTCTTAATAAAGTTAAAATAATTAAATCAAGCAGAGTGTGTTCTCTGGCCACAAGGGTATAATTATAAATCAAAAACCATAAAATACCTAGGAGAACCACAAATATTTTCAGATTAAACAAGACACTTCTAAATAGCCCATGGATCAAAAAAGAAATCACAAATGAAATTGAACAATAGTTCAAACTGAATGATAATAATGACTCAGCATATCAAAATTTGTCAGATATAGCTTAATCAGTGCTAAGGGAAATTATGGCTTAAAATGATTATATTAGAGATGAAATAATGATCCCTCTATATCAGAGACAAAGGAGAAATCCAACAGAATGAGATGAATTTTAAATCCCCCAAGGCCAAAACAGGTTATTTGATGTGTTTTGGAAAAAGGATAGCTTTTTAAAATTGGACATTTTTAGCCTTTCAATTTCTCCTTTTTCTCATCCCAAGAAAGTCCCAATGTTTAGTTAAATAGATAAATTTGGATTGACAATACCTTCTTCTTCCATTTCTTTCTTACTTCTTCACCCCTCATTTTCTGATCCTGTGTCTTTGATTGATGACTCCTAGAGAAACAAGGCTGAATTAATCCTCAGTCAGATTCAACGGTATCTTGTTCTAGCATCTATACTAGCACTGATGTCGATAGGAGGTCCTTTAGATTTTCCCAAAGATAAAAATTTAACCTCTCCAAAGGACTGAGGTGGGCTATTCCTACAGGCATTTTTTTACCAAAGCCAAACCTGACCTTCAGGAACTATAGAAATCATCTCTGGTTCACAGATGTCCTTCCAGTGAAGCTAAAAGTTAAGCTCAAAACTTTTATATGTGGTTTCCCAGCCTAAATCTCTCAAACTACTCATTTGAATGTCTAGACTGAGGATGAGAAAGAGAACCGATACTGTCCTCATATCCAATGTTAATATCTGAGCTGGGAGAACAAGCCTTGACCTGACAAAGGAAGCATCATTTCCATATAACAGACACTAGAAAAACTCATAGAGATGAAAAATGTAAGATTTGTGTTCTTTACATTGTAAGTTTCAACAAGCTTATAATCAGTTTACCTTATTTAGCAGAGCAAATTTTAAACAATGATGAGCGAGTTGGGGCTTAGAAGACAAAATCTTGGTTTTAATCTCTACCTTTTTCTGCCATATAAACACAAATCATGTAACATCTAAATTGGCACTCTCTATCCATAACAGATTTAGTGTGTATAATCAAAACAATGCAGTGTTGGTGGTCAATAAATTTTATTTCCTTCTATTATTTTATTTGGTAAAGAAATATAGTGTATGGTACATACATAATCTAATGTAGTGGCCTTTGTATAATGGACACATTAACTTTCCAAAAATGTTATTGTTGCTTTACAGTTTGTGGGAAAACACACCTAATATTATTATGTGTGTGCTGAATTTTATTGCATGTAAATTATGATGTTGAGGGAATAAGATGTTATTACTCTGTCACCTATTATGGGAGGTCTTTTAGGAGATAATTGCACTGTGTGTTTCAGAGAAAGGGACAAAAAACTTAGAGTTAAGTTATTTTGGGGGGTTAAATCTATTACTCACCACTATTTTACAAAGCAATGCTCATCCCATGTGTCTCTCCTACGGGCAAGTTGCACTTGGTTCATGATTCCGGGAAATGTTAGGGGGAAAAAAAGGATTATTTAAAAGCAGTTAGTATATGATTGATACAAGAAATCTAGGAAGACCAGATTCCAAGCGGCAGAAAACAAGATGGCGTCTAAACCCTATGGCAAAAATTCAAATGATAGTGTAAAATAGATATAGGCCTTCTTTTCTGGCAATATATTTGCTTTGGTCACACAAGAGATATAACTTTATCATATTGACTGATTTTAGGCTCCTTTCTTTATCTCTTTGTCTGTTTTTTTTCCCTCTGGAGGTGAATGTGTTAGTGATCATGGAAGCCACTGCAAGAAAAGATTATAACTTACGAAGCAAAATCTCAAGAAGAACAAATCAGAAACTGCTTTTAGAAGTGATTCTTCTGAGTTGGAAATTGTATTTTTGGAGTATTTATTTGCTCAAGTAATACACATAGATAATTTTGTAAGTTTTATTACTGGATGTTATGTTCATAAAAGGGTATTTTTTGTATTATTCATTTACTTATATTCTAAAAGATTAGCATGCAAAAAAGTCAAGTGGAACTAGTGGGGTAGGGGAAGATGGATGATAACACTTCCTTTAATATTAGGCTTATTTTATATTTGTTCTAAAGGTTCTACATGTCTCCCTCAATTGTTACACACATGCACACACACACAAAACCTGTAATATTATAACGGTAATATCAGTCTCCTAATTTTACGTTACAGGAAACTAAAGTACAAACAGATTTAAAAGTGACCTGCCCAAGAATTCATGAATAGTAGATGGTACAGTTGAAATTGGCTCCCAGGCAGTTTACTTCACAGCCTGTATTCTAAACCACTGTATATGTTAAGGGAATGTCCTTCGTGAGTTAAGTATTGACATTCTGTGAAGAGCCTGAGAGTAACATTCAACTACCGAACTCAATAAATCAGACTTCAAATTCCTCTGTTCAGAAAATCTCTGTTCACAGGTTGTGAGTCCCTTGATGAGTCACCCCACCTCCACATTGATTTTTACCACCAAAAAGAAATAAGTTATTTGAATAAGTGATTGTTAAATACTTGAGTGCATAAAATCCTATAATTCTAAAAACAACTATCAGTGTACCATTTATCTAGATTTTCTTTTAATTGCTTGTTCTGTAACTATTTTATATTGCTGATTTTGCATTCATAGACAGGAAGGGTGAACCATGATGATAAATGTTAAAGAGTTTTCTTCTCTACATTTCATGGGAAAGGAAGCTGAAGATGTTAACAAAAAATATATATGGCTGTAATACCACTGGTTAATTTATTCAATTAATCCTATGATTACAAATAATCAAAGTTTCCATATATAAAGTAAAATGATAATAGTGTAAATGGAAACATTCACAAAAAGAATTTATAATAACAAAATTGAGCAATATGTATTATTTTATTTATGACCAGTGTGAATTTTTTAGTAATTATTTCACACTGACTCCTTATTGTAAACAGAGAAAAAGCTACCAGAGCAAATTAAGACAAATTACAGAAGCACATATATTTGAATGCCAAAATTTATTAAAAAGTTATTTTCCCAAAGTGAAAATCTATAACACTTTCACAGCATATGCAGTTTTAAATTGTCTTTGTTTTAATTTGAAATAGTGGATTATTTTGACCTGTGTCTTTTATTAAATCCAATTGCCTTTGATATGTCTGATTGCAAGATTTCACTTAGGAATATTTGAACTTATACTATTTTCCATCCCTGAATATACTTGTACATGCTGAATTATGGTAAACCATACAATTTGACAATCTGCAAAACTGCTTTCTGTCAGAAACCCCTTCCGAATCTTATTAACCATAGCAAACCTTCTTTGCTTTTTTATACATAATTGTTCACACACTTTTGAAGAAACTTTTCTTGCTCCATAGCATTCAAAAGATGTCGCAAAGGAAGTGATAGGCAAATATTTTGGAAATTGCCTGCTAAGGGGGAAAAAAAGGTCCCCGATTAATAAAAGAACTTTTGAAGACATTCCAATAGCCAAGTTAGGGCAATTTCAATTAAAGGGATAGAAATGCCCAACACAAAAAACAGGGTTGCCTTGGTAGTATCCGCTCTGTCCTAGAATGGGATTCACCTGCTACCTTTTCTGTTATGTTGTCAGTATCCGACCATTTTCCTCCCCATTTCCTCTCTGGGCAGTTTGCTGGCCCAGCTCAATTAAGGGACAAATCCATTGCAGTCTGCGGCGTAGGAATTATAATGAAGTCAGCTGTCAAACTCCTATGTCGCAGCTGCCCCTCTGTGGGTAATCTGATGGCCACTTGTCAGCTGTTTCACCCAGTCAAACACAGACAAAGGGCCTCTGATGGCCTGCTTTATTCTAATCAATCTACAAGGAGGCAGATGTTGAAATCCCAACAGGAAAAGGTGTAATTTGATTTAGCATTCAGAACTGCCTTCTCCTATCAATAGATCAGGTCTCTCTGAACTCCATATCCTTTTGTAACCATGGGGCAAATGACTTTGTGTTTATTTATTTTCCTCATTCTGTCATTAAAAATAATGCTTTAGAATGATATTTCGGGGTACAGAACATTGCCCAGAACATTGCCATACAATCAATTAATTCATCTTTCATGGTGGAAGGAACCTAGGTGATTTTAATTTTTAAGATTTCTATAATTTTGTAGATATTCTAAAGTGAGCCAGAAGTACCAGTGAGCTATTCATTCATGCTTATAACTTTTTATTCTCTGTCAACCACAGGGGGTATTAAAGAGCAAAAAAATTCGATTTTTTTTTCCTAGAGTAATTAGGCAGAAGACAAAAAGCAAGACTGGATTGAGAGAAATAAGGAAATTGATATCAATTATATTCTCAGTTTCCCATTCTCCAACCACAAAGATTGTAGTGAAGTTAACTGTTTTCTTAATGCAGCATTTCTCTTTTTAAATACATAATTTGAATCAACAAACATACTATTAATTGTACTCAAAACTTTTAAAAATACGTGATGTTGATTACACAATTACTAACTCTGTTACTCCCTGAATACAGCAGTTATATTTCCTAACTTCTTGAATAAGACACGCACATCTAGGAAAATCTAGTTTCAAACCAAACTGCTTTTCTTATTACTGAATACCTACAATTTCCACTTCTAATGCCTTTCTGAAGGTGGTAAATTCTTCTGGATGTTATTCAAATGTTGAGTATATGGAAGTAATTATTTCTTAAAGACATGACCATAAAATAGACGGGGGAAGCCAAACCATTTACCTTAACTTCTGCTTTAAAAAGGGAATAGAAATATTCATAATTGCATATTTGGGATTCTTTCATATTGAGAATTAGTGTCCACTCCAGCCCAAGTCCTGTTATTTATTTATTAAATCACCTTCACTTCAGGCATTTTGTTTAGATTAATTTTCACTCAAGTTGTCAAAATATTAACTTCATTTTTTATTAGGTCTTTAAAAGTCAACATAATGTCAAAATTCTGATGTGCAAAAGGAGTGCATATTCTTCCTGCATATCAAATTGCTGAAAGACATTTTTTGGTGGCTTGGAACTAACTTTGCAGTGGTTTTTATAATTATTTAAAACATTAATATCTTTCTAAAAAGAGAATAATATTACAGAATCAAGCTCTGCCCCAAGTATTTCAATTGCTGATGTTGGAAGAAATACAGAGAGATGATATGAAATTGTAAGAAGATAAGGCCAAATCTTTGGTGGCAAAACATTCAATGACATTTACTAAGAAAAATCACAGCCAGTACTAGAAGAAATGAACTATGATGGAAACCAGTGTGTTTTTAAGAATTTGGAATTCAATGCTACAGTGGTCTTTTCATATTAAAATAGTATCAATGAATGCTTTGCTATGTTTGAAGATCAAGATGTGTGTGTGTGTGTATGTGTGTGTGTGTGTGCGTGTAGAGTGATCGAAGGATGACAAGAGCTTGATATAAAAAGAGAAAATGAGGACATAAGCTTTTGTCATTCCTGGTAAAATCAATATCTGCCTATCTTTTGTCTGGCCCGTGAGCACAGCCCTGAAGTCGATCTGTTCTAAAAGAAGGGTAGGCTGTCAATAAAGATGAGAATGAAAGCTTATAACTGCCTTTGGGTTTGTATATGAAAATGGTGATGGCAGGATGGGAAGTGGGTCTGGCCCTATAATTTCTGTGTATTATCCCAATCTTGGAAAAAAGAGGAGATCTTTAGGCTATGAAATAACTGCCAAAAAAACCCCCCACTTATATAATGACTTCTTTTTGGAAAAATTGCTTATTTAAAAAATACCTAGGTAGCTCAAGTCCTTCTATGTGAGTGGTTCTCAAAGTTTGTTTAGGAACCCCAGGAATCCCCAGGATCCTTTCAGGGTGTGTGTGAGGTCAAAACTCTTTTCATAATAATACTTAAGTGCTGTTTGCCTTTTCACTCTATTTTCTCATGAGTATAAAGAGTTTTCTAGACAGCTAATGAAATGTATATTGGGTATTCTGTTTCAAAAATTCCTCAGTTTTAATGTCTAATGTAGTAAATGTCAATGGATATAACCCAAACAAACAAAAGCTCTTTGGGATCCTCAATAATTTTGAAGAGTATTGCTATAAACTGAACTGTGTTCCCCAAAAATTCATATGTTGAAGCCTAATCCCCAATGTGACTGTATTTGAAGATTAGACTTTTAGGAGGTAATTAAGGTTAAATGAGGTCATAAGGGTGGGTCCTAATCTGATAGGATTGGTGGTCTCATAAGAAGAGAAAGAGAACAAGATTGATCTCTCTCTCTCTCTCCACACACACACATACCAAGGAAAGGCCATGTGAGGACAGAGAGAAGGCAGCCATCTACAAGCCAGAAAGAAAGCCCTCACCTGAACCCGACCATGCTGATACCCTGATCTCGGACTTCCAGTCTCCAGAAGTGTGAGACAATAAATTTCTGTCTCTTACGCCACCCAGTCTAGGGTATTTTGTTATGACATCCTGAACAGAAAGACAAGTATAAAAGAGTCCTGAAGTGCAAATCCTGAGAACTGCTGATCTATATTAATAAAGCTATGATTATGGAGCCCCCTCTAGGCTCAAAGAAAAAAAAATTACGATTCACTTTGGTTGCAATTATGTCTTTGAACAAAATGGGTAACATGTTGTGCTGACAAGTGTTTTAAAATGCCGCAATCTTTGCCATAATAATGTATTATGAGAGAAATCTTCAATAACTTCCCAATTACTCTGAAATTCTTACCTCTGTGTTCAAAGCCCCATGCTTTGGGGCCCCAACCTACTCATTCAATAGTATCTCCTACTGTCTCTCAACACTAAACCTTTTCTTTAGAAAGTAAACCTCAAATTCCCTTGGGTACACATTGCTCATATTAGTCCCTGCCTCTGTGCTCGTGCAATATTCCCAGTATATATTTTGGGTCGCATCTTTCAGTTTAAAGAACTTTCTCCATTACTATCTCATTACGTGGGTAATCCCAGGCTTTCTTCTGAACAATTCAGGAGCCACAGCACTAGGCCTTGATTGGTTAGTGCTACATACCTGAGACATCCTCTTCTATTTCTCAAGAGCCTCATATAGGTACCATTTTGGTGAAAAAAGAACCTGAGAAGATAAAACTTTTTCTGTGCATACTACGTATTACACATAGTTTTAAAGTACTACTCTTAATAATCTAAAATACTTTTCAGCAAAAAGTACACAGGCATAACTGGGAAAACTTTTCAAAACAAATGCTTTTCTTTTTGTATCTGTGTCCTCGGTTTTCTCCACAGTAAAGACTATGCCATCCCTCTGCCTGCAGTGGTGACAGTACTGCGATGCAAAGTAGGATTTTCATATTTGCAGCTAAATAATAGAATTGAAACCCAGAATTTGTCAAGCTCAGAATAGATTTTCCAAACTGTTTTATCTCCTCTTGCCATTACATTACGAGGATAATTTTGTTGTGCCATAGTTACATAACCTAGGTACTTCCATGTTTTGGTTCCCAATGTGTTATTGGGGTTACTTAAGGATTCAGTGAAGAAGGCCTGGCCACGGCTTACCAGAAAGGTAAAATTGTATTGGTAAACACTCATTTTTAAAAAATATTGAGTTGAAAAATGCAAATTTGAGAATATCTCACTTCACTTTTCTCTTCCTAGATTCTAATTCCTGGTCTATTATGCATTGCAGACATCTCAGTGACAGATACGCCCAAGGTCGAAATTAGAAGAAAATTTTTACTTTGTCATCATTATCCAGGCTGGAAATAGAGGAGCTGCCAAGAAATTTGGTTTATCTGGATGTCAGGGTCTTTTACCAGAGGGTGTGACATCACACACACAAAAAAATTAAAGGTGAGTTTTGCTCTTATTTAAATAGTATTATGCAGATGGTCAACTCAACATTTTCATTTCAGTTTAATTTATCCAGAAATAATTGAAATAACTCTGAAAGAATAGGATGGGACATTTCTCCCCTCAAAATAGAAGCCTATAGAAGATTGGATAAAATAATAACTAATATTTATGGCGTATTTTCTTAGTGCAGAAGCTATCAAGAACTTTTCATCATTTCCCTCATTTAATCCTAACAAGAATTTTATGCTACAATAAGAGACTAAGCCCAAGGACTGGGTCCAAATTAGCTCTTCTACTTACTGGGTCAGTGAGTTTGGACAAGTTATTTAACCACTCACTGCCCCAATTTTATTATCTGAAAAATGGGATGATGATAATAACCTTGAATTCAATGGTTGTTAAGAGTGTTGAATGAATTAATGTGTCTAACGGGCTTAAATTACTACCTGGCTCACAGTAACCTCGATATAAGCATTAGCTCTTATTTTCTCATTTTACTAATAAGGACCTGAGATTTGAAGAGGTTATCTAACTTATCAAAGTCTGCAACTAGTAAATAATAAATCCTGGATATCTAATACACAGCACAGTGATCATAGACAACACAACTGTATTATAAACATTAAACTTGCTAAGAGACTAGATCTTAATTGTTCCCACCACTAGAAGAAATGACAATTATGTGAAAGAGGTGTCAGCTAACACTACTATGACAATCATATTTCATTATAAATGTATCAATTCAATATGTTGTACACCTTAAACTTAGACAATATTACATGTCAATTATATCTCAATAAATTTGTTTTAAAAAAACTCTTATACGCTAGAGTTGGAATTTAAATCCAGAAAGTTTAATTCTACAATTCATATTTATAACTTCTATTCTAAACAGCCTTCTACAGAACTGAAGTAAAGAGAGGAGAAAAGTTAAAAGAGTGCTGTTACTTAAGGAGCCATCAGAAAGATGGAGTCAAAAGCAAATCCCAGACACAGGCATGTGACACTTCACTCTCTCCTCACAAGAATTCAGCCAATTAGTCAAATAAAATATTATTCTTCTCATCTCACAGATGATGAAACTGAAACTGAAAAATGTTCAGGACTTGCTGAATGTCAAAATGTTAATGGATAAGTCTCAACTAAAACCCAGGTCTTCTGACTGGAGATTCAGGACTATAAACATGGGGAGATCAAGACACAGAACAAACATTGATCTTGACCTTGGGTAGGATGTATTAGGCTGTCTTTAAAATTCTTTGTTTGATTGTTAGTTTTGAAAACCCAACTAAAGATTTTCTATTGAAGCAATTATCACATTGGGATTTTCTAGAGCAGAGGTCCACAAACATTTTCTCTTCAGGACCAGGTAGCAATTATTTAGACTTCCCAACCCAGGACAGACAGTCCGTTGCAACTATTCAACTCTGACTTTGTAGCACATATGCAGCCATAAACTATATGTGAGTAAATAGGCATGGATGTGTTCCAATAAAACTTTATTTATAAAAACAGGCAGCAGGCAAGAGTTGGCCTTTGGGCTATAGTATGCTGAACTCTGTTCTCGAAGCCAATTAACCTTACTTCCTTACCAACTGCTGCATATAATAAGTTTAATACTTGTGAATGGATATATTAAGATTTACTGAAATATAATAATAGCCTTATTGTTCATTCAATGAATATTTATTGAACACCTGCTATGTGACAGACACTTATTTAGGTGGTGAGAAAAAAACGATTAAAAGATGACAAAGTCCATGTTCTGGTGGAATTCATAATATGCATCCTCCTATTAGAAGATCAATAAGTAAATTGAACACACACAATATAATTACAAAGTAGAATAGATGAGTGATATGAAGGAAATAAACAGAACAATGTATCAGAGAATAATTGGGTGGGTGGGATAGTTTTGCAGACGGGGCATTTAGGTATCGTAGTTAGGGTAATTCTCTACAAGGAGGGCACTTGTGAGCTGAGACAAGAAGGCAAAATGCCATGGAAAGAATGTTCTAGGCAGCAGACTCTTTGGCAGAAAAAGCCTTGGTGTGCTTGAGTTACAGAAAGAAAGTTTATATGAGTGGATATCAGGAAAAGTGGTGAGTGTGGTACAAAATGCAGAGAAAAACATAAATTTTGAAGTGCCTTGTTGGAACTTGGTGTTTTATTCTAAGGATATGGGAAGTCATCAAAAGGATTTAAGGTGGGAAATGATATGTTCTGATTTTGTTATTAAAAAGCTCTCTGTGGTTGCCATATGAATAATGGGTTGGGAGGAAAGTCATGATTGGATGTGGACACCGATAGTAGGATTTACAGAAGCTTAGGTAGGAGAGGGGATGGCTTGGACTGGAGTCATAGCTATGGAGTAGAAAGAATGGACAAACCTGAGATTTATTTTGGAGATAAATTCCACTCTTTCTCAGGGGATTCATGGGAATTATTCTGGCTTGAGAAATTCAGTAAATGGTGAGGCTGTTTACTGAAATGAGGCAGAAAATATTTAGGGAGATTATAAATGTAAAAGTAAGTTTGTGATGTTTATTGGACATCCAAGTAGAGTTGTCAAATAAGCAGTTGGGGAACTAAGTCTGAAACTCAGGGAAGAGGTCAGAGCTGGAAATAAAGATTTAGGATAAGAAGCCTCTTTAGAAAGTATTTAAAGCCATGAGACAAAATGGAAAAAGACTAGAGGTGATCTATGCAAGAGCCCTGGGGACAGCACAACAATTAAGATATCTTTTGGGAGTCTCAGTTTAAGATGGTGACATGGGAGGATCCTGGGCTCACCACCTCGCACAGACACACGACATCTGCAGCTACATATGGAACAAGTTCTTCTGGAAAAAACCTAGAAACTGCCTATGCATCAGCTGCATGAGAGAATGCCCACATCAGAGAGGATAGGGGAGGTTGGGACACAATCTCACCATAAACCCATCCCCAGGACAGTGACCCACAATCAGGTGGAAACTCAAAACCCAGAGCTTCTCCCTGAGAAGTGAAGGGTTTTAGTCCCACAACAGGCACCCCAACTTTTAAGACCTGCACTTGAGAGACAAACCCCCCAAACATCTATCTTTCAAAATCAAGGGAGCTCGTGTCCACGAGACCCACAAGACTATAACAAACTGAGAAATAGCTCTTATAGGCCTCACACATGGACTCACCCACCCCAGAGCTCAGCGCAGAGGCAGATGGTCCAGAGGCACCCAGACTTTACGTGAATGAGGCTCATTTGCTAATCTTAAATCATCGGGCTGAGAGGCAGGCACATAATTTAGCACACGCCTAGGACTTTGCTGGCTGGCCGGCACCATCTTCACTCTCTCTCTCTGCCTTGCTCTAGCCAGTGGTCATCATCTCTTTTTTTTTCTTTTTCCAAGCTGGCACCATCTATACACTCTTCCTCTGCCTTGTTCCATCTGACAGGTGCCATCTTTGCGTGCTCTCTCTGCGGTGCTCCAGAGCACCAGTATTTCCCAGAGGGGAGCTTTTACATGCATCTGATGGCCCAGTTTTTGCAGCTGCCACTCAGAGAACATCCCTTGATCCCCTGGCTCTGGGGGCCACGGGGGCTTGCTATCCTGGGTTCCACAGGACTGTAACAACTGGACAGAGAGTTCTTGGCCGGCTACCAGCCCCAGAACACTGCACAGACAGCAGGCTGAAACACACCCCCTGTCTTTCTGTGAAAGAGGCCTTTTTGCTTGTCTTGGAGTTCTCGCCTGAGGGGAGGCTTCTGGTTTGGCATATAACTAGGGGTCTCCGAAGGTGTTCTCGGGGAACAAAGATCAGTAGATGCAATCTTTGTGCTGCCTCAGGACACCTCCACATTGCCTGGCTCTGCTGGCCAGTGGGGCTTATGTTTGTGGGTCCCACAGGACTGTAATCAACAGAGAAAGAGTTCTCAAATGGCTACTACCTCCAGGTCACAGTAAGAGGCAACAGACCCAGGAACTGGGTTTTTCTGTGAAAGTAGCCTATCAGGTTATCATCATAGCTGTAGCCTTGGGGGCAGGCTTCTAATTAAACACACCTCCAAGGACTGATTGTGATCTTTTTCAGAGACCTAGGACAGCAAGCGCCATCTTCGCACTCTCCCTCTGCCGTGTTCCAGAGCACCAGTATCTGCCAGAGGGGAGCTTTTACATGCATCTAGTGCCCCAGTTTTTAAGTCTGGTGCCCCAGTTTTTGTGGCTGCCACCCAGGGGACACTTCCAGATCACCTGATTCTGGTAGCCAGTGGGGCTCATGCTTGCAGTAGTGCGGAACTGTACATATTTGCATGCTTTACATGCTGCTGCTGAGGGCCTGGCTTCCAATCAGCCTGAATCAAGGTGCTGACTGAGATCCTCCTCTTTGGGACACTGACAGGTCTTGGCACACCCTTGACCATTAAAAATAAAATCACCCGCTTGGACAATCACAAAAGTTTGAGTGACAACCAATAAGGTTCATCTCCTACACATCACCACTCATTCAAGACTGGGAGAGGTGGTTGTTTCTTCTACTGATAGAAACAAACACAAAGAGTCAGCAAAATGAGGAAACAAAGGAATATATTCCAAAGAAAAGAATAAGATAATTCTTCAAGAAAAAACCTGAATGAAACGGAGATACGTATTTAAGAAATATTTTGAGAAAAGACATTAGCCAAGGAGATGGAGAAGGGGCAGCTGCAGAGGTAGGAGTCCAGGAAAGAGTGCTTTCATAGAAGACAAAGAAGGAAGTGGATCATGAAAAAGGGATCAGCCCCTATGACAAAGGCTGCTGAGAAGCCATGCCCAACAAGTATAGTAAAGTACGTACTTTAATCGATAACCTTAAGGGCCTTTGATAACCATGAGAAGAACATTGGAAAATGATGAAAGAAGAGGGACTGGAAAGTATGGAAGAGAGAATGGAAGGTGAGAACATGAATTCAGAAATTCTCTGTGAACACGAAATTGGCATTTGGGAGGAGGATGCCGGAATCCAGGTTTGTTTGTTTGCTTTACAATGGAAAATGCTGATGCATATGTGTATGATCATGAGAATCATCCAATAGAGAATGGGAAATTAATGATGCAAATGAGCAGATCCCAGAGCAGAGATTAGATGTAGAAATAACGGTATGGCATCAATATAGAATTGGCTCCATTCAGAACACAGTATACAAATTTCTTTTAAAAAGCTATTTTGAAGTTTAACTATATTTCAAAATTTGGGACGAATGAAAAGAGAAAACTCAGAAGGGAAAAGTTTGATTTTCACAGTATTTATAAATAAATATCATTAATGTTCCAACTATGGACTAATGGAGTACTATCCAAGAGAATAATAACCATACATGCTTCAATGAGAAAATGAAAATAATTTATTACTAGCACAATGCATACTTCAACATTATAAGTACCTGCCAAGGAGTTTTTGAAGTACTATAAAATCAGTTCATTTTCTAAGTAAGCTAGACATCATCTTCTTCCCCAAATATAAATTGTGTTTATATTTTTATTTTTCATATCATGGCAGAGATAAACACCAGTCACAACTATGTTCGAATTAGGACAAACTCGAGGAAAATATTCAGAGCCATTTAAATGCTTCATAAGGAGAACATTATGCCAATATATTACAGTTATGATGATCGATATTTATGCTGCCTCTGCCAGTTACCTGAGCACATTCTGTGGCATTCTGAATGAGGGAGCTTATTCACAAGAATTGCTGTCTACAGTGGGCCATTGAGTGAATCACAATCATAATATCATGACATAATGCAGGCTGAGTGATGATTGGTTTCCACCTCAGTGATGATATAGTTGTGGATGGCCCAGTTCCAACAATTGGAGGAAATTCACCACCTTTATTTATCAGGTATAGTATGTTGTTGTCACCTTTCTATGGGAAAGCTTTGTTTTCCAGGTGAACTGGATAAGGAGACAATTGAGAAATTGACAGGTAATGTCTTTATTATTGTTTCTATTGCTGCTTTATTTCTAATTAACTAGACAAGATATTGTTTGAGTTATTTGCTTTTTATTTGTTTAAAAATCTATTTTGATTTGTTTCTTATAAAATCACACTAGATATATTTTTTAAATTGCTGACGTTTGATCTGTGAGTCTGAAGGTGAGAATGATCCAGAGCCCAAGATAGCACCACCTTCTAGCCCTGGAGATGACACAGAAGAAGGGTCTAAAGAAGAAATCAGGTAATGACTTGCCCTAAGCCTAAAGGGATGAAATTGGGCTTTCAGACACTCAGGCCAAACGAACTACAGAGCATATTTATTTGTTAAAGTTATGGAGTTAGGAAAGCTGGTAGGGAAATCACCACGGACATTGTTTCCCTCAGACTCTCCCTTGCACTTTACTTATTTTTGAAAATCCATCTATTCCTGGTAACGGAAAGGACATTGTATCCCAAGCATACAGACATAATGTAGTGGGGAAAAACATGATTTAGCACCAGGACACATAGATTTGAAAATGAGCAGCTTTATTAGAGGTATGACATTATTTGTTGGATATGGTCACTTAGTTTCTTCAAGTGAAGATGGGTATCAACATAGTGTGTACTCTGTAACTATTCAGAATGCAGATTCATGCATCATGATTTCAAATTCCAGCCCTGTCACGGACACTCTGCCTTACCTTGGGAGAGTCACTTGACATCTCTGAACCTCAGACTGCTGAATATAAAAAGAGGATTAATACCACCTTGCTCATGGAGCTGTTGCAGTTGCAAGGGATTAAACAAGATAACGGGTGTAAATTGTTGAGCTCTGTGTTTTCCAGAGAGTTAAATACTCAATATATGTCCAGCATTCATTTTTTTCCCTAGTTCCACAGATTTCTACCACTTTAGGAGTTACCAACATAGCGAATTTTTTCCTCAAGCTTGTGAAATGGACTCAATGAGATACTGTAAATTAAAGTACTTTGATGGATTACAATATTAGGGAGGTAAGTATAGCTCCCAATCTGCTACAAATGGTGTATATGTGTTTTAAAAAGAAATAACATTTTAAAAAGAATAAAGTATATCATTTTTCTTAGTATATTAAATAATGCATATGCATTGTAGAAAAGTTTTGTCTTATTCCACTTTTTTGCATTATTTCTACTAGTTTTCTGAGCATAGCATTTTTAATTTTGCGTGTGCTGATAATTTTTATTTCCCCATTATTGAGTTGTCTCCCAAAATTTGCTATTATAGTAAATATTATTGAGCATAAATTTCTGTTTATATATATATATGAGTACCTGTTGAGAATTAATTCCTAGAATTGACATATTGGACCAAATATATAAACACTTTGAGCATCATCAATTTGCCTTTTAGAAAACTGCCAATATTGCTCCCCTACTAATCTCACACAGTGTATCTTTCAAATTCAGACGTAGACCTCCAGAGTCAACTGTAGTCTAAAGGTATAGACTGGAGGGGAGAAGAGGTAGACTTGATGTATGCTAACAATATCACCTTTCCCCTTACTGTCTCTTCAGATTAATTTTAGCCATTTTTGTACACATATTCATGGCTTTTCTACCATGCGATCTTGTTCACGGAGATTGTGCTTGTCCACACAGGGATCTTTGTTTCAGAAGAGTTGTTAGAAGTGTTCCTAAGAGTTACTAGTCGTTTCTCTGCACTAGCCAGAACTACTCCTACTTCAGGTCTTACCCAAGGTGTCTCTTGAGAACCTCCCTTGGGCAGTGAGCCAGTTGTCCTTCTTCAATGCTCCCAATAGCACCCTGTTTTACCTCTACTATTTATAGGTTTTACAGATGTTTTCAGGGTTGAATTTTCCTATCAGTACATAAGTTTTCAGAAGGCAGACACTATGCCTTTTTTGTTCATTGATATATCTGTCATGAACACAGATTCTGAAATGACTGCCAAAGGAAGGGCAGAATAAGTGACTATCTGGGTGAATGAATCCCCAAGGTTATGTTTAAACCCCTTTCATGATTGGACATGTGGAATTTTAGATGTTAATAACTCAAAAGTCATATAGCTAGTTAAGTGGTGATAGTCATATAACTAGAATGAGTGTCTAATTACTTTTCATTGTCAAAGTAAAATAATTTGATTTATAAAGTCAATTTAACTTTGAGAGAAAAAAGTCGCTCTCTGTGGAAAAACACACGCAAGTCTCGTTAAATCTGATGCTTTCTTAAACTATCTGGTACACACTTCCCAAAACCTTCTTGGAAAAATATTAACCACTTGTATGGTGTTAGCGTAAACTTAGATTCCTATAAAGAAATGTTTAACTTTGTATTCCTTAGATAAATCCCTACACATTTACATTATTAATTATTATAGAGAAGCCTGTTTTGACTCCTCTAAATGGTTTTTATTCCTATGTACTATTAGAATTTTATTTATATTTGTTTTAGTGGTTTAAAAAAGGAGATAATGAGGGGCCAGCCTGGTGGCACAGTGGTTAAGTGTGCATGCTGCACATTGGCGTCCTGGTGTTTGCAGGCTCAGATCCCGGGTACGGACCAACACACCGCTTGTCAAGCCATGCTGTGGCAGTGTCCCATATAAAGTGGAGGAGGATGGGCATGAATGTTAGCCCAGGGCTAGTCTTCCTCAGCAACAAGAGGGGGATTTGTAATGGATGTTAGCTCAGAGCTAACCTTCCTCACCAAAAAAAAAAAAGGAAATGATATTCTTAAAGAGACTCAGAAATCATTATTTTCTAGGTTCTTTGTAATTATTTTATACATTTAAAGTTTGTTTTCCTTTGAAAACTACTGAAAAAATAAAACCAAACTAAAGCCATCAAAGAAACCCCAGATTCAATCTGTACTTTGATTCTTTAAAATAGCAAAAGGGGTTTCTGTTAAAAGAAATCCTTTGAGATTTCTTTTAACAATCAGTTAATTGAAGTAAATATGAACACTTTTAAAGAAAAGAAGGAAAAATGATAAAGATTATTACAAGACACTAATCAAATAAAGTAAAATTCCATATTTCGCAAAGCACTGAGTGAAATCAGCGTACAGTTGTAGTTCTTGCAAAAGATTGAACATTGATTACATTTCATAGCAGGAAAGAACAAGGAGAAAATTACTGAATTCAAATTTGATTTGCCCTTGTTTTCTAATCTAAAATTCTTTGCAGTGGCTGGGCCAGATAATGCTAAAAACTTTGACTCAATGCCTCTTATTAGAAATCCAGATATAATTGTGAAATTAATTTCTATATTTTCAAGGTCATTAGCAAAGTCAGACTGCCTACCCTCATCTTTTAATGTTAACAGTAATCAATAAGAAGTGTGAATAGTATTATAAAGATTAAAGCTGCCAAATGTTTATTGCTTAAGTTAGGATCTTTGTAAGGCTCTTTTTTGTAGACAATAAAATTATTATAAGGATCATATGGATAATTTAGGAAAAGTTGGAACATGAGTATTTAGAAAAAGAAAATGAGAAGTGAAAACTTTTATGATGATTATAATGGTGCATTTAAAAAATCCATACTGCCTTTTTCACATTTCAGCAGTGATGGCAGTAGGCAAAACCAAGACCTGGGGATCCCATGACTGTTCGAGTCAAACATAAAAGAGAACAGGATCAAGAGTGGAGACAGCCACGAAAGAAGAGAGATTCTGGAGACAGGAAAAAAATTTTAGAAACAGGATTCAAGATTCAATTTATAGCTCAAAAGTAGGCTTGATCTGTTCTTTATGTACGTTAAAACATTGAATCAACTACTTTAAGGAAGGTCACGCCTTTGTTATTTAATTTTTAATTACACAAGTAATAAATACACACTTACAAAAAATTAGAAAGTACAGATAAGCATAAATAAGAAAATTTGTACCACCAGTTTCACATTTTGTGGGATAGACTTCTAACTTTTATATAAAACGTATTTGAATAAGTTTGCACAAAAGTTTGATAATATTTTAGATATTGTTTCGTAACTTTCTTTTCCTTGCAATTTAGCTCCTTCTTTCTCTACTTCTTCCTAAATCAATGCATGTACTTCTGTAACAATATTCCTAATAGCTTTCTAGAATCCAATTATGTTTTTAGGTCATCATTTAAATTCAATTATCTACTGCTGTTTCTAATGTTTTGCTATTATACACAAAACTATGATGAAGATTTATTTGGGTCTATTCAATCCTATGTTAGGAAAAATTCCTCAATGTAGAACAGTTAGGTAAAAAATTCTTGTGAACAATTTTAATGCTTTTGATATTATATTCCAAGTTGTTTTCCAGAAAGGTGGAGATAATCTACACTCCTACAAAGATGTGTGTTAGCACCATATCTTCACTCCCATCTCCGAAACCTAAGCACACTGAGCATGCAGAATTTTTTAATTTCCAGTTTGATTTGCAACATGTGATCTTTCAGAGATTTAATTTGCAACATTTGTTTTCTAGTGAATCTGAATATGTGAATATTTTTTAAATCCACATACATAATACATATTCATTTGTATACTACCTCCTCCTAAGACTAGTGACCAGCCAATTCATATTGTTGTTATAGTAATGATAGAGGTTCAAGAGAGCAAGAGAAAACACACAAGTCTTCTTGAGGCCTAGGCTCAGAGTTAGCACTGTCACTACTGCCCCATTCTGTTTCAGAGGGCAAGTCATGTGCCCAGACTCAAACACAAGGAGGCAGAGAAGTGCTCTCTCCTCACAGAGGGATGTCACCAAGATATTTCCTGGCAGAGGACATGGTTACCAGGAAGAAAGAATTGGAACCAGTGATTTCATCTACCTCATTAATTGTCGTGGTTGTATTTAATTGAGTGGATTTCTTCTACAATTTCATATAGTTTCAATGCCCTTATCACTATTCTTTTGAACAGATCTCACACCTAAACAGGAGGTAGGAAATCCACATATCATCAGGGGCCAGAAGTGGCAGAAAGTACAAAGCACTTTTAGTGGTCTTGCCCATAGTTAACTGAAATGTCAAGTCTGCCTAAGGACAAATCACACTTACTTTTAAAACCCCTATACTTCCCAAATTAAGCATCTTGGTGGGTGGATTTGATATGGTCCCTGGTTTGAGACCCCTTCTCAAGCCAAATACCTTTATTTTCCTATACCCTAATTTGCCTACAGAGGTATTTCTTGGCAGAAATAACGGTACAATTCAGTTGTTTTTACCCCAAATTCAGTGCTTTTTCTTAAGCACTTTATTAAAATGCAGTGAATTTTACTCTGTCTTTAGCAAATATAGTGAAAATTGATTTAAGACTCATCACCTCTTGGACTCACCAATATATTTTAACATGTTCTTTGATAAGAATCCAGCATTCAATGTAATTTTCAAAAATCACTGAAACTTGTAGTGCCTCGTTTTAGTACTTGGAAGCAAGTATGAGTAAAACTCCCTACTGGGAACAGACTAGACTCAAAGAACAAAGTGGAGCGGACTCTCAAAGTCAAAGACAACCATAGAGATTACATTCTTCTCTCATTCTCTCTGGTGGTTTTGTGTGAAGAGTTTTCCGTTTTTAAAATTTGTTTTCTATTACCATTTTTTGGCCCACGTTTATGCATTTCCAGCTGACTCTTATTCCTGGGATATATTGTACAGCAGTTAGGTTTTTTTCAATCCAGCCAACTAGATGAAATCTCAGCTTTCATCTATGTAATTCTTTCTTAGGACCTTTCCAGAACAGGAGGGCATCTAAAGCTTACTTTTAACTCTTTCATGCTTGTTCATGAACAACCAGGAAAAGAAAAATTCAAGACAAAAGCAATTCTCATCTGATTTATAATCAAGAATTTTTCTTTAAAATTAGCTCCCTATTTTATCAAATAACACATAAAGTTGCAGTATCAAGTGTCAGTGGAAAGCTCAATTTCCTGAGTCTGACTAATGGATTTGCATCCATGCCACCCACCAACTGTGTAGCTTTGGATGAGTTACTTAACCCTTCTGTGCCTCAATTTGCTTACCTGTAGAATCGGGGTAACAGTAATATATATCTCGTATGAGTGTTCTGAGAATTCAGTGACATGGTAAATGTTAGCTATTTTTCATCCGTCAATAAGATAAGACTATTGGTCACTTTGTGGCTCCTGAAAGAACAGAAGCAGGTTTGTGTCATGAAAGAAATGGATTCTATGCTTGACCCATCAACAAGTTAATGAACTTTGATACCCTCGCTTATTTGCATCACCACTCTGGGGCTAATTTTCCTTTCTGAAGAATGAGGGGTTTAGATTACATGATTTCTAAAATCCCTTCCAGCCTTATACATTGTATAATGGAGGTAAGATGATGGGGGCCCTTGTTTCATCACAGAAAAAGTATAAAAGACAGAAACTATTTATTTGACTCAAAGTTTTCTTGGTCTGGCCTGACTGAAGATTTGGGCTTGGAAAGGAGAGTTTAAAAATTCTCTCGGCTACAAATCTACAGTAAGAATTTTTAGTTTTATTTACCAATCATAAACCTAATGGTAAAAAAATATTCTGTGAAAAAAAATCAATTGGTTCTGAACTCAGGAAAGGAAGAATCATTGCTTTGATCATTTTTAGCAGCCACCTGCTTCTATCATTTGTAATTGATTATTCATTTCAGTCTCAAATAATTCTTAAGTTTTATGATGAACTGTCAAAGTTTTAGTGTATATATAGAAATGAAATAAATGAAACTATATGTAAGATGAGGAATTATCTCAAGGCTTTACAGTTAAGATTACAATTAGTATAGACTTTTCTTCCCAAGAGATACACCACTTTGTTATGCATCATTTGGTCCGTTGATTTTCTTTAAATAAGATGATAAAATAATAAATATTATAATATCAGAAATTCAGGAAAGATGGCATTATCTGTATATTCTTACTAGGCTGTCAAAATACTAATTTTTATCTAAAAATAAGAATTTACCTACAAAGTTACCTCCCTGTATTATGAAATATATATTCTGTAACAAGGGAATAATTCTATGAAATCCACTAACATTCAAAATGCACACAAGTTTAATATGGTAAAGTTATAAGCAGCTAGCAGGGAAAATAGTGAAAACAAAATCCCACAGCTATTTCATTAATGAAAAACAGACTAGTAAATTTAATATTGGCTTCGTGTAGACAAAAAGGAATACTTTGTGTATTGTCTTTCCAGCATAAGAGCAAAATAAAGACATTTTAAGATGAAACCAAAACTGACAGGTTACCACGAAAATGCCTTTATGAAAGTCGCTTTTAAAGAAAGTATTTTTACAGGAATAAAAAATGACCTAAGACAGAAGGAATAAAATACAAGAAGGAATGACAAGCAAATAAATTAGTAGAAATGTAAGTTAAACTAAACAAGAGCTGCCTATATAATAAAGTCCAGTGGACTCCTCCAAAAGTGTGAAAATTAAATAGATGAAAACAGTGTATAAATTGATAGGTGATGATCATAAGTGTTGAAAAGTCCTTGTATTTTTTCACGGTGGGAGTGGTGGGGTGGATGTTTTAAGATTAGATTTAATATAGGCTCAGAGAAGTATGTATAGCTAAGAAGGTATAGTAAGTTTTCAAGAATAAATTGTAAATGACTAGAAATAGATTGTTTATCTGATATATTACTGGGGTAGAGGGAGAAAAAGGAATCAAACTAGGCAAGAGATAAATTTAAAAAAAAAAAACAATCTCAACAAAAGAAAGAGAAAAAAAAAAAGGGAAAAAAGCAGAGCCAAAGGAAAACGCAAAGAAACCTGGTTAAAACAAGTTAAATTTTGGGCCAGCCCCATGGCATAGTAGTTAAGTCTAGCCCACTCTGTTTTGGTGGCCCAGGGTTTGTGGGTTCGGATACTGAGCACAGACCTACAACCACTCATCAAGCCACACTGTGGCAGTGACCCACATACAAAATAGAGGAAGATTGGCACAGATGTTAGCTCAGGGCTAATCTTCCTCAAGCAAAAGAAAAAAGAGGAAGACTGGCAACACAGATACAATATGTGTATATATAATCATGTGATATTATTATGTATATATAATCATGTGGTAGTATATATGTATATGTAATTATGTGGTAATGTATATGTGTGTATATATATAATCATGTGATAATTTAAAACATTTAACTTGTATTAACCAGCTTTCTTTGTGTTTTCCTTTTGTTCACATATGATATATATAATACATCTATATGTATATTTTAAGACAGAGATTGGAAAATAGCCCTGCTGTATATTATTTATAAGAAATACACATAAAATATAAGGCCACAGTATGATTGAAAAATGAGGGAAAAATATGGACAGTGCTAGCCAAAAGAAAATTAGGAGAACTGTGTCTATACCAGAAAATATAGACTTGAAGATAAAATGGTTTTTACGGTAGAGCAATTTACCATATGACAAAATATTCCACACACCAGGAAAATATATCCACCTAAAAATAGCTTTCAAAGATTTAAAGCAAAAATTTATAGAATCATAGGGATAAGTTTAAAAACCCAACATCATAACTGGAGGTTTCAAAAATATTCTGTCAGTAATTCATCAGTCTTGCATATGAAAACTTGATAAAGATATGGAAAATTTAACAACACTATTCAATAATCTTGATGTAACTTTGTTTCTCATGTCTTCTTTCTTAAAAACTTTATGAAGATGCAACTTACCATAAAATTCAACTGTTTCATCAAGGAAGAAATAATAATAGGAATTTTTAAATACTTGGACATTGTTATACAGCTTGAAAGGGCAAAGATCAGAAATGACTCACCTGTCTGTCAGTAAGGGATTGCTTGCATGACTATGGAATATACAACAAAATGTAATATCAGGAACAGCTCTATATATGGGTAATGTCCTAATTATAAATCCAGTAGCAGGTTTTTAGGTAGATTTAAAGGTATTACAGATACTATTATTATGCTTCACAGCTCAAATATAGTCTACACATATTCTCCTATATGTATTAGATAACAAATAATAAAAGTATTTTAAACAACTCCTAAGAAAACAGTACAGGTATTAGTGGCCTGAGACAGCACAGAAGCCAGAGAAAATTACATCACTGACATTCTTTGCTTGAAACAGCAGGATGCAGAAATCCTTAAGCATAACTCCAAATAGCTTTTTCTCCACTAATTACCAACAAACAAAAATGCTTCAATGTCTTATCAGCTACTGAAGTGATTCATTTTTCAAGCATCTATTAATTTCTAAACATTTCTATGGAGCTTTTTTTTTTTTTTTTGTGAGGAAGACCAGCCCTGAGCTAACATCTGTTGCTAATCCTCCTCTTTTTGCTGAGGAAGACTGGCCCTGGGCTAACATCCGTGCCCATCTTCCTCCACTTTATATGGGACGCCGCCACGGCGTGGCTGACAGGCAGTGCGTCGGCGGGCGCCTGGGATCCGAACCGGCGAACCCCGGGCTGCCAAGCGCGGACGAAACCGCTGCGCCACCGGGTGGCCCCTCTATGGAGCTTTTTTTAATGAGATATAATGGACATATAACATTATATCAGTTTCAGGTTTGCGGCATAATGATTCAATATTTGTATACATTGTGAAATGATCACCACAATAAGTCTAGTTAACATATTAATCTGTATTTCTGATGCTAATTTTAGTGGTTGACACAGTGAAGTACAGTAGATGCTGGCTGAGTAAATGAATAAAAACAGTCCAGACACCATGTTAAGAGTGTGATCCTGGGAAAGGGAGAATGGAGAAGAAGATAACACAGATAAAACTCACATAAATCTAATCCACAAAAGTTTCACAAGTACTTTCACTTTTTAAAGAGGTACCAACACTGCCAGTTATATAAATTTTAAGTTCAATATCCCTTGGCCCATTGGTCCATCTCACACTGACTGTAATGATGTGTGTGACCGTCATATTGTAGTCAGATAAATCTATTGAAAGTATGGATATTTTTATTTATTTGAGCATATATGTACGAAATTTTTGTTAATGCCTTCTAGTTGATTCTGACAACTAGCGACCTTGTGGACAGCAGAGCAGAACCCTGACCAGTCTTTTTGCGCCATCCTCTCACCTTGCAGGGCTATATCAGACAACACTCCACTGCTGTTCACAGAGGTTTCATGTCCAATTTTTTCAGAAGTGGGTGGCCAGGTCCTATTCCTTGTCTGTCTTTGTCTGGAATCTCTGCTGAAACCTGTCCACCATGGGTGACCCTTCTGGTATTTAAAATCCTGGTGGCATACCTTTTAGCATCACAGCAACATGCAGCCGCCACAGTGTGACAACTGACAGATGGGTGGTGTGGTTCCCTAACTGGGAAACGAACCCGGGCTGAGGCAGTGAGAGCACCGAGTCTTAACCACTAGACCACCAGGGCTGGCTATATCCACGATTAGCTAAGAAAAGAAGGAGCAGGTTGCCTAACTGCTCTAGACAATCATAAAAATATAATAAAGTCAGAAAAATTAAAGGGGTGATACTAATACTGAAGGATTCAGTGTTGAATTCCCAATCTTCATCCCTCAACATAATTCCCTGGACGAAATGGAATCTGTAACTATTACTTCATCTGCATGACCATTCTTTATAGTTAAAATGACTTTTATCTACCTGAAGAGAGATTATCTCTACTGATTTTGCTGGCAAATTTTAAACACAGATTTCCAGACTAAGAAAGAAAAATAATTTTGACAATGTGATTTATTTAATAAGGAATTGCAATTAAAAAAATTTTTTTAATTATTCAAAGATGAGAGCTAAATAATATCTCTATGTAGAATTGTATAACTAACTGGGATATTTACCCCACTGTGTTAGCCATCGAGGTAATGATTATATAAAAGACCTTCAGTCCTTATTGAATAAACCATAAGAACTCATTAGAATTGGGTTATAACACTAAAATCCTGACAGCATGATCCACAGATACACATGCGCTTCAAGTCAGTTGTTTTTTTAAGAGAGGATTTACATTTTATAACAACCAAGAGCTTTTTCTGCTTACATGTGGAGATTTTATTGGCGTATATAAGCAATCCCAGGACCTCTGGCTTAAAACAGAATTGACACGTATGGAGACCTTGTGTCCCATTGCTCTCAGTCTCACTTTGGGATTACTGTAGGACTGTATATAATTTCACAGTAATTATCAAAAGTGAGTGTAAATATTGAATGCTGTATTCTTTCCATATATTATCTCAGTGAAGGCGGAACTTCCTAAAAAACGACCTTATGTTTAACTGGTCAGCCACTGAATTTTTCAGTGGCTTCTAAATTACTTTGTGTTCCAAACTCTACTGGATCGTGAACTTACTGAGCCAGAAACTCTTAGGAAAAGTGTACAGTTATCATTGTGGAGGAGAAGTAATATGCTCTGAGTGTGTCTTGCTTGTCAATGACTAGTTAACTTTTCTACCCACCAACGTGGACGACCATCATGCAAACCGGACAGCTGCCCATTGTATACTTAGTCATCACTTTTGTCCCTTTAAGAGCAGATTGTGATATTTACCAAAGTGTAAGGTGTCAATTCAGTTCAGTGGACGGATCGTCGATGTAACCGTCCAACGTCTGTATCAGTATCAGCACTGTTTAAAGGTCATTAAACAAGAGTAAGACACAGAATGGATTTCTAACGCAATAACTTCATAAATGTAGCAGTAGAGAGTCTACACCAACACTCAATAAAATCTTCATCATGTTGTGTTCAAACATGGCAGACTTCCTAAAGCACCTGGCATTTCAGGGAACCCAGAAGGAGCAGACTAGCTTATAAAGCTGAAGAAAACCTACAGATCCAAAGACCGTGCCTACTATCTTGCTATATGGCCATTTCCGTATTTCATGCATTCCAACTGGCTGTAATATGTTATCTCAAATATGTGTTTTCTCTCTTTTTCTTTCCTGACTTTTTTTTTTTTTTTGCAGATAAATTGATTGACTTCTTAGGCACTACTTTCCCTTTCCCAAAATTTGCACATACAATGAAACAGAGATACGTTGTTAATTAGAAGGTGACTGTGTACGTAGAAGGTGACTGTCTATCTATAATACATACCCGTGTTTGTGTTATATGTACTGTGCTGAGATTTTGCATGTTTAAAACATCTAAGAATTTTCCCCTCTACATTGATATGTCAGGTCCTCACGCCTTCAATGCTGCCTAACCTAAAAATCCATTCATTATTCAAACAAGGATTTTTTTTTAAAAGCATAATACATGCAATGCCTGATTGTATTCTTCAGGATAAATGAATGAAAGAATAAATATGTGATTTTGTAAGCACCTTGAGGACCAAAATCATGTCTAATATCCCTTTAAGAGCAGACTGTGATATTTAGAAAGCTTAAGGTTATCAGTGCAGTTCAGCGGATCATCTATGTAACTGTAGAACATTTGTGTAAGTATTGGCTCTGTTTAAATGTCATAAAACAAGAGTTAGGAAGCAGTCTAGTTCATGGTTGTATTTTACATACTCAGCATAGTTTCAGACACTAAGCAGTCTCATAATAAATATCAATTGAAAAGTTAATCACTTATTTATTCTAAGTGATAAGCAACCGATAACGCTTAATATGTTAAAATTATGTTAAAAAGTGATTAAGCAACCAATAATGCTTAATATGTTAAAATTAATTGGGATAATGTTTTAAAATACTAAATAGATATTTCATTTCGCCTTAAATTATACACCTTTGTTTATGTCAGACAAATATAAAGTAGAATATATGTGTGTGAATGAAGATAGAAAGAGACTGAAAGACAAAGTAAACAGTAAATATTCATGATGCACTGAACCTACATGAGGGTCATGAGGCACTTAATATGCATGAAATCTTAAATCAGAACCCATTGATAATACCCATTCTGACCCTAAGTATCCTCTTTTTGAGACACTCAAGTTTTTACTGAGCCATGACAACTCAGCAAGTCATTGGCAAACTATAGCTATGAGACATGACTGGATGTATCTGCCCCTGAACTCTATCTTTGATAGAACATGTGTTTGTGTTGGTCCCCCGTGCCTTGCATCTGTTGGAATCCCTTGCGAAATCTCAACTCTGGTCCTCACAAGCACACTCATCATTGTGGAAGACTTATGCAGCAGAGAAAGAGAACACATGAACACTGCATAACCTAGAATTCAGGTAATATGGGTTAACTGACTCTATTTATACTTTCCCTGTGGATCTCACTTTGTGTCCTAAATTAAATAAACCACGTGAATCACTCATTTCAATTTGGTCTGTGAGACTTCCTGTTACACAATTTGAGTATAACTTGTCTGGTCATATACTCAGAGGCTACCTTTGCATCAAAGTAATTTCACACATGACAGAAGCCATTCTGTCTGCCAAGGTGAAATAGGAGAAAGCCATACAAGGAGATTGAGGGCTGAAAGGTCAGATATGAGGTCCTCACTTTTCCTTTCTTGGGGGAAAACTCAAACTGGGAGAGGGATCAGTTACGGTATAACTTGCAAGGGCCATATGTCAAGCCTTGCCAGAAACCACTTCAAAAATAAATTCCTGAATGGATGAGTGGGATAGATTAGCCTGAGGGTGAGCCTCTGGCTGATCTAACTTCCCAGGGTCCACAGAGAGCCTGGAGAAAGGTTGACAAGGCTGGTAGACCAGCAGTAAGCTGTGGGGTTAGACAAAGAGTTCACAATTCAGGAAACTTCAGGCTAAAGGCAAAGTAAAGTTCTCCATCCTGTACCACAAGATGCGCCAAATGCCACATGGGACCAGTCAAACCTCTGCAGGTGAGATCCAGGCACCTCCTAAGACAACGCACCAGAGAGAAATAGTACAAAGACCAACCTGAATGCACTTATCCAGATTTCGTGGAGAAGATCAGGCACTTGGGGGATCTGAAAGAGAGAACACTTAAACAAGAGAGACCAAGTCTTTCAAGAGTCTACTAAATCCCCTGGAAATTAAGATAATATTGATTGGGCAAGTTAAAAGATTTTATTGTTTGGTTTTATCCCAGCTACCCTACGGTACGGGAGCTGGTAAAGAAAACGATACTGAAAAGACCTAGAAACCACATTTTGTTTGTACGTCAGTGTAGCGTGTGCAAATGTTTAGCCTCTTTTATATGGCTTACAAATATAAAATTTGATTTGCCCACAAAAATATAGAATCATTAAGTTACAAAGATCTAGCTAATCATCTAAAGACAAGCATTCAGGTAGTACATATACCTCTATTTATACACCAAAATCTTTACTTAAACCCTTGCAATAACTTGGAATTTACTACTTCACAAGTAAGCCTGCTCAGCTTTTGGGTTAGTTATACTTTCTAAATAGTACATTTTTATATGGACTCAAAATTTACCTCTCTATAACCTCATTTCTTGCTTCCAGTTCTGCTGCACTCTGGTGCAAAGTAGAACAAATTTTCTTTCTTATCCACATTTATTCAGCAAACATTTATTGAGCACCTATTTTGTAGCATTGCTTGTTAGGTGCTGGAGGTTGCTAAAAAGACTTAAAAATTATTATAGGTGCTTCTGGTTCACAAGCTGATATCTCAAAACACCATTGTTCTCATCTTTATCACTGAAACAAGCCAGATAGGTTACGTAAGCATAGCTTTCAACCCCATCAAAGGAGCTGGGCAGTGGCCTAGCAGTTGAGTTCACATGCTCCAATTCTGCGGCCCAGGGTTCTCCGGTTCCGGTCCCAGGTGCAGACCCACTCATCGCTAATCAGGCTATGCTGAGGCGGTGTCCCACGTAGAAGAACTGGAAGGACCTACAGCTAAGATATACAACTATGTACTGGGGCTCTGGAAAAAAGAAAAAGAGGAAGATTGGCAACAGATGTTAGCTCAGGGCCAATCTTCCTCAAAAAATAAAAAAGAAACCCATCAGAGAGAATAAGACCCACACAAACCTAAAGGAACTAAACTCTAGGAAGTGATAAGAAGGCCTTTGTAAGAGAGAAAAAAAAAATTCTCAGCTGCCCCTTTTATAAAATTTATTAGAAAAACATTTTTCCAACTTTATTGAGATATAATTGACATATAATGTTGTGTAACTTTAAGGTGTACAATGTGTTCATTTGATACACTTATATGTTACAATATTACCACCACAGTGTAAGCTAACACCTCCATTAGGTCACATAATTGTCATTTATTTTATTTTGTTTTATTTTATTTTTGGTGAGGAAGACCAGCCCTGAGCTAACATCCATTGCGAACCCTTCTCTTTTTGCTGAGGAAGATTAGCCCTGAGCTAACAACTGTGCCCATCTTCCTCTATTTTGTATGTGGGATGCTGCCACAGCATGGCTTGATGAGTGATGCTTAGGTCCTCACTGGGAAGCTGAACCTGTGAACCCCAGGCCACTGAAGTGGAGCGCACGAACTTAACCACTATGCCACAGGGACAGCCCCAATTATCATTTATTTTTTGTAGTGAGAACATTTAAGATCTAAGCACCTTCAAGTGTATAGTACAGTATTGTTATCTATAATCAAAATGCTGTGAATTAGATCCCCAGAACTTATTCATCTTCTAACCAGAAATTTGTACTCTCTGACCAATATCTCCCCATGTTCCCCAACTCCCAGCCCCTGGTAACCAGGGGCTTTTCTGCTTTCTACTCTCTGCTTTCAAGAGTTTGGCTTTTTTAGACTCTACATATAAGTGATATCATGTAGTATTTTTCTTTCTCTGTCTTATTTCATTTAGCATAAAGACCTCAATGTCCCTCCATGTCACTTCAAATGGCAGAATTTCTTTCTTTATCATGGCTGAATAATATTCCATTGTATTCCATGTACATATATAAATATATATATATATATTACATATATACCGTATATATACTACATCTTCTTTATCCATTCTTTTGTTGATGGGAATTTAGGTTATTTCCATATCTTGGCTATTGTGAATATGTTGCAATAAACATGGAAGAGGAGATATCTTTTTGATGTCCTGTTTTCATTTCCTTTGGATATATGTCCAGAAGTGAGATTGCTGGATCATACAGTAGTTCTATTTTTAATTTTTTGAAGAACCTCCATACTGTTTTCTATAGTGGCTGTACCAAGTTACATTCCCACCAACACTAAATTAGTGTTCCCTTTTCTCCACATTCTTGCCAGCACTTGTTATCTCTTATCTTTTTGATGACAGTCATTCTAACAGGTGAGATCTCATTGTGGTTTTGATTTGTATTTTCCTAATGATGAGTGATATTGAGCACCTTTTTATATACCTATTGGCAATTTGCATGTCTTTGGATAAATGTCTATTCAGTTCCTCTGCCCATTTTTTAATCAGATTTTTTGTTATTGATGTGTGTGAATTCTTTATATATTTTGAATATTAACCCTTTATCAGATACTTTCTCCCATTCCTTAGGTTGCCTTTTCATTTGGTGATTGTTTATTTTGATGTAGTCCCACTTGTTTATTTGCACATTTGTTGTTTGTGCTTTTGGTGTCACAGCTGAAAAATTATTGCTAAGACCTAGACCAATATCCCTGATGAATATAGATGCAAACGTTCTCAGCAAAATATTAGCAAACTGAATTCAACAGCATTATAAAAGAATCTTACATCATGATCAAGTGAATTTAACCCTGGGATGCAAGGATGGTTCAACAGATGCATATCAATAAATGTGATGCACCACAGTAATAGAATGAAAGATAAAAATCATATGATCATTTCAATAGATGCATAAAGAACATTTGAAAAAATAAAACATCCCTTCATGATAAAAACTCAACAAATTTGATATAGAGGGAACACAGCTCAACACAATAAAGATCATACAAGCCCACATCTTGCATTATACTCAATGGTGAAAAGCTGAAAGCTTTTCCCCTAAGATTAAGACTAAGACGAGGGTACCGATTCCCATCAGTCTTATTCAACACAGCACTGGAAGACCTAGCTAGAGCAACCAGGCAAGAAAAAGAAATAAAAGGCATCCAAATCAGAAAGGAAGAAGTAAAATAGTCTTTATTTGTAGACAGTATGATTTTATATATAGAAAATCCTAAAGACTCAACCAAAAACCTGTTAAAGCGAATCAACTAATTCAGTAAAATTATAGGACACAAAAATCAACATATAGTTGTGTTTCTATACACTAACAACAAAATATCTGAAAAGGAAATTTAGAAAACAGGCCTATTCACAGTAGCATCAAAAACAATAAAGTACTCAGGAACTCATTTAACTAAGTAGGTGAAAGATCCATACACTGAAAACTACAAGACTCTGATGATAGAAATTGAAGACACAAACAAATGGAAAGATATGTTCATAGATCAGAAGAATAAATATTGTTAAAGTGTCCATCTATGCAAAGCTATCCATAGCTTCAATGTCATCCCTATCAAAATTCCAACGGCATTTTTCAAAGACATAGAAAAGACAACCCTGAAATTTGCATGGAGCCACAAAAGAGACAAAATAGCTAAAGCAATCCTGAAAAAGAACAAAGCTGGAGGCATCACACTTCCTGATTTCAAACTATACTACAAACCTATAGTAATCCAAACAGTATGGTACTGGCATAAACACAGAGACCAATGGAACAGAATTAAACCCCACATATAGGTCAACCAGTATCTGACCAAGGAACTTAGAGTACTCAATGGGGAAAGGATAGTCTCTTAAATTAATGGTGTTGGGAAAACTGAATAACCCCATGCAGAAAAATGAAATTGGATTCTTATCTCATATGACTCACAAAACTTAACTCAAAATGGATTAAAAACTTAAGTGTAAGATCTGAAACCATAAAACTCCTAGAAGAAAGTGTAGAGGAAAAGCTTGGCTGCTCTTGCTGGGGACTGAAACAGAGCAGGGATGAAGAATTTGCCATAGATACAATTGAGGAGAAAAAAAGTATACCACTTACGAATCTTTTAGTGGCCATGTGTGAGCTGACATGATAGATTCAAACCCAGACGAGTCCCAGACACTCCCAGTGCTGGAATCAGTACACCATAAACAGGAGCAGAGAAACAGAGCTGAGAGAAAGCCTTTGAGTTACTTAGAACCTCTGAGGTACTTTGAACCTTCAGCTAAGGAGGTGCTGAGAAATACCCCATCCCTAAGATTACCAGCTTCACAAATTATAGGGAAGACACCGCTGACCTCAAAAGGATGAGGATGTCTCAGAAGGGCCAAAAGAGATCATGCTCAACACAGCAGGTGGAACTAGAGAGCAAAGAAGACTTTTCAGTCATCCAAAATGATGGTAGCAGGTTGCAAGGCGGGAAAGGATCCTCCACAGTTTGGATAGAAAGTGGCTCATCTGTGGAGCACAGGCAGATCTCTATAATCTCTCCATAATGTCCATAATCTCCAAGTCCTAGGCCAACCCCACCCTCAAAACATTTGAATCTAGTGTTGAACTAAACTCAGCTGGCATTTTAACAAAGCCTAGACCTCAACAACCAAATATATTGACTCAGCGCCTATTCTAGCAAACTGACAGAAGAAGGAGCATGTCCTTTCTGAAGATAGATATTATTTACTTCAGTCTCTACTCTATTTTTATGAAATTGTTCAGCAAAAATTAAAATTAAAAATCAAAAGACAGACCAGAAAGCAAGAAAAGGTGACTGACAGTCAAGGAAGGAAACTGTCAATGGAAAGAGAATAAGAGAAGGCACAGATTTTGAAATTGTCAGAACTTTAAATATGATGAAACGTTAGAGTGGAAAAGTGAACAACATGTATAAAGAGATGATAATTTTAGCAGAGACATGGAAACTATGAAAAATAATCCAAAGAAATGAAAAATACAGTATAAGAAATAAAAAATTCAACATATGAGCTTAAGAGCAGACTGCCTATGGCAGAGAAAAGGATAGAAAATGTGAAGAGTGGTCAAAAGGAAATACCTAAACTGAAACAAAAAGAGAAAATTTTTTTTTTAAAAAAAGAATAAGAACAGAGTGCCCAATTTCAGCAGAACAATATCAAATAGTCTTATCATATGCATAATTGGTGTCCTAGAAGGAAATGACAAAAAGATAATGGGACAGAAATATTTGAAGAGATAATGGCTGATAATATTCTAAAACATTAACCTATACATCAAGAAGTTCAATAAACACCATACAAGATAACGGAATCAAATCAAATTGCTGAAAACCAAATATAAGAAACAAATATTAAAAGTAGCCAGAGGGAAAAGTCATATTATATACAGATAAACAATAAGACTAATTGCTGATCACTCTTTAGGAAAAAAAAATGGAGGTTGGAAAGACAACTGATTGACATTTTTAAAGTACTGAAAGGAAAAAAAAATAGCCTAGAGATTTATATCCATCAGAAATATTCTTCATAAATGACAGTGAAATAAATTCTTTATCAGCCAGACAAAAGTTAAGAGAAATTGTTTGCAGCACACCCACATGTCAATTTATGCCAAAAGAAGTTCCTTGAGCTGAAGATAAACAAACACAGATGGGACCCTAGATCTTCAGGAATAAATGGAGAGCACCAGAAAAGACAAATATTTGAGAAATAGGAAAGATCTCTTTTTATTACATATTTTAAACACTATTGTATATGTGTGAGTAGACATATTTCTTTAAAGGACTATTGACTATAGTGTACTGTGTGTGATATGAAGCATATGTACATGTATTCCTTACATATTTCTGATGTTCCCCAATGATTTAAGACCTTATGTGTTTCCAGCAAATTTTCACATTCATTCAACAAACTTTTTTGTTTGGTGAGGATGATAGGCCCCGAGCTAATGTCTGTTGCCAATCTTCCTCTTTTTGCTTGAGGAAGATTGTCCCTGAGCTAACATCTGTGCCAATCCTCCTCTACTTTGTATGTGGGATGCTGCCACAGCATGGCTTGATGAGCAGTGTGTAGATCCATGTCTGAGTTCTGGGCCTGCAAACCCCAGGCCACAGAAGTGGAGCACACGAACTCAACCACTATGCCACTCGGCTGGCCCATCAACAAACTATATGTTTCTTTCAGCTAGGTGGCAAGCAATGCGCAACTTCTAGAAATATTAATATATCAGCATCGGACACGTGTTCTCCTATATGACACCCAATGTCCTTCAGTGAAGAGATTTTCTCCCAGAAAATCATTAAAAAATTCCTTTTGCATTGAATTAGATGCTTCCCAATAAGAACAAACATAGCCTCTCTCTGTTTCTTAAGTTGTTCCTTCTTGTTCCTGCTTGAAGCATCAATTATTTGAAATATTCTGGAACTTCTGTAAAACCAGCAGAAAATGAAATCAATCCAATGACTCCATTTATTACTTGGGAAATTGTGACATTAATTCATCTTCAAAAAGGCCAGATGCCATATGCACCCCTTTATTATGCACTTCATAGACAGACTCTGTGGTTTCATCTTAGAAATCATCTCTGTGAAATCCTGGTCTGGGATTTCATGTCCAGAAGAGAAAGTAGCCACTGAGGTTCCTTCTTTTCCCTTTAGTTCATTAAAAATAATATTCTTTTTTTCTGACTAATGTTAGCAAGTGCAAGACACTCAAGTTAAATATAATTCCTCTATATTAGGAAAAGAACAGATAAGTTTACCCTAAAAAAAGTCAATCCGAAAAAAATTATAAAAACTAGAGTAACCACTGATGTAAATGCTATCAAACAAACAAAACTTAAGTAGTAGATGGTTTGAAAATATGTTGTAGTTAAGATTAAAATGCTTCCTAAATTTTGGCAAGGGCCAAGGATGCCTCCTTGAATGGATCATGTCAATATAAAACATAGCTAGTATAAAACAATATAAAGGAAATTTTACATAATGAGGACATTTTTATGATAGAGAATAATAGTGTCTGATAAGGAAGACTGAAAAAGAGAATTGTATACACAGAATTTTTCAGTGTCTTTTCAAAACTGTTCAGAAATGCTGTTCAGAGATTTCAGCCCCAGTGATATTTGTTACTTGTCTATGTTTAAATATAGTTGAAGACAATAATTTGTCAAATAATGTTAGTTTCATCCAGATACTCTCTTAAAAATACTCAAATTTTATGCCCACCATATAGCACATTTTCAACTCTTCAAATAACCAGAACTGATTATTTTGTCACATTTATCCCCCAGGATAAAAGAATACTTTTAAAATCTGGTTTATATGATCCAGTCTGGAATTAAATGTGATTAATTCACACAAATGTATTCCAAAATCCTTATGATAAATTGGTAAAATGAAGTTTCTAAATCTATAAATTAATGATCACCCCTACATTTACATTGACCTTGCCAAGTAGCCTATAAGAGGAACTTGAAACCAACTCTCTCTCTTTCTGTGTGTGTTTGTGTGTGTGTATGTGTGTGTGTGTGTCTCTGCCTTTCTGTTTCTTTTTCTGTCTGCCTCTGTCATGCTCCCAACCTGCCAAATGTCCCAGTGGTAATTACAGTAGTGATTATTAAGTTATATGAACCACACTGAGCATATAACTTTGAATAGGCAGACTGTCTCATTTTGTTTTACTCTACTTTTAGAAGAATATACTTAAAGGAATTTAGCATACCTAATGTCTTGTTTTGGATTTAATTATTCAATTAATGAGAGAACCAGTCAAATAATGTTACAACCAGTTTGAAAGAGAATTCAACAGACCACACTTAAATAGATCAATCAGGAATGCTGAAATAAATTTACAAATAGATGTAAAGCTTTTTACATAGGAGAAGGGAAATCAATCGTCCCTGGACTGAACAGAATTCATTTGCAAATGGAAAATAATCCTGTGCGCTGCTATTGGTTATCTGCAACTTAAAGAGTTGAAAAATAGCTCAAAGACAATGAAAGTTGCAAACCCAACAACACATAGTTTCCTGTTGAAGATACCCAGTAATCATTTTGATCCATTTCAGAGCTTTTCACAATTTTTTCTGATACTTTCAATGACCACTCATCTCCTTAACTTCTCCATATTGGTTATACACGATGTTAACAGACATCAGTGGAGGCAGGGACAGGGACAACGTGAAAAGAGGGAAGGTACAGCCTGGTGAGACCATCAATGTTGGAGGAATGAGCAAAGGGGGTGAGCAAGGGAAGCCTTTCTAAGTTCCAATCAATAGATCCATCTCTTCTGATCCGTATACCCATCTTTCTCTCTCTCTGTACCAGATGCTCAGTATAACTCTGACAAACCAAAGGTCAGCATAACAGCGAAAATCTTAAAGACCAAAAACGGCTATAATTCTGCTTTTCCAAAAGTAACTGCAGTTCATGAAATGGTATCCAAAAAGAAAAAAGACTAATTAGGTAACTAAACAACATGACAAATGGTTTTGAAGCATAAAAACAGTAGGATATCTCACCAATCACAGAATGCACATGCCTGCTGCAGTTTTCTGGCCTGAGAAGGAATTGGAGATTCCTTTTGGCAGCATAATTCTTCACATCAAGAGAGAACAATGATGATGGGGGAAAAGAACCTTGACATAATTCTCAAGCCTCTTTATTCTTCTTACCACATTCACAGACTAAGCAATTCCTAAGGATTTTTCTTTTTTTTTTTTCCCCCTGCAGCATGATTAATTAGAGTGAAGGAAGAAGAGGAACACAGTGTGTGCAAGTGTTAATAAATATCTTAGATGTCAGCACCAAGCCACTTATATATCTGGAAATAATGTGAAGAAATTACCTGAAGTGGAAATTTTAATCCCTAAGACTTTGAATTTTCCACATTCTCTCTAATGAGTTAATGTCAGATAGTAAAAGGTACACTCTTCTGGAAATCAGAAGCCTTTTTCTTAACCCAGACTATGCCACTAAACCATGTGGCATGGCAAACCCTCAGTTTCTTATTTTATAAAATGAGCCAGTTCGATTTTATTATTTATGAAGTCTCTTCCATCTTTAAAATCTATTTATAGAAGGACATCCTATTTAATATAGTCCTAAGAATGTCACTGAAGGTTTTAGAGAATATGGCAAGGATAAATCTAAGTAAAAGAAATTATGAGCAATATGAAGAAATAGCTTATTTGAGAATTCTAGAACTAAATAGAAGTTGCTTAACCTAATTGGATGTATTTAAGTTCATGGAATATCATATTTGTGTGTATGTGAGAGTGTATATACATCTGTGTGTGTGATGCATTTTACTTGATTAATTTAGCCTATTTGTTTAATACAGTTTCAACGAATTGTATTACAAACATAACATTATATTATTAGCATTGAGGTGGCAGAAATGTCCAGTGCCTTAATCAGTGAGGGCATATTTAAAACATAAAGCAGTAAACTCTGCCATCAGTACAATAAAAGCAATATCTCATGACTCAATATCAAATGAGTTTGAAGGCTATAAAATTAACATAGTTTTTATAAAATCTGAACATAGAACTTATTCTTACATAGATACCACACTCAGCAGCCAAAAATAAAAAGTACTTATTACCAAAATACATTTTCTTATAATTCCTGCCACTCTATATTACTTAACAGAAGGGCTAGATTAGACTAAATTAGCCAGAAATATGAGGGGTTTGGATATTGGTTCCCAATGCAAAAACTTCCCAAATGTCCTTTGTTAACCACAAAATGAATATTGCAAATTAAAAGGGTACACTTATCTGCTGGTAACTTCTGCTATCACTAAAATAATTTTACAATACTCTTTAAAACGTTCTTATTTTGAAATGATTATAGGCTCACAAGAAGTTGCAAAAATTTTGCAGAGAAGTCCCTTGTGCCCATAATCCAGCTTCCCCCAATGGTAACATGCATAACTATGTGCATTATCAACTCAGGAAATTGATTGGCACAGCACAATTAACTAATCTCCAGCTGTTAGTCAGATTTCATCAGGTTTTGCATGCACTCAAATTTTGTATATCTTTTTACAGTAGTTTTTAATTTCAGAGATGGTGCACCAACAGTTCCTTTTACTTTGTACTAATTTGAAATCCTAATGGTTAAAAATTATATTTTCATTTTCATGTCATGAATAATAAGTATGCTTTATAGACTGAAAATGAACATCTAGGCATAGAATTAGTTATTTGTGAAGCAATGACTAATATTTAGCTTACTAAAGTAGATTCCTAAGATATTATAACTATCTGTGCTATATATATGGCAAGGGACTCAAGCGTTGAATTAAATCCCATTTCACATTAGAGACCATTAAGATGTTCATTGATTTAGGATGTTTATTGAACAGCTTATTCTGAGCAAACACCACACCAGATAATATAAGGGATAAAAATATGCATAAAAGCAGTTCCTCAGTCATCAAGGGACTTGTATAATATGGCAGAGAAATACGATTGTGAAAAATAAATAAATAAACAGCGGAGATTGAGAAGTAGCATAGATGAGGGAGAGGTATGAGGGAGTGCTCTTATGTTTGCAGAGAGTTTGACGTGTAATCATCTTCCCCAGCCAAGACTGAGAAGTTTGAAATTATAAGTTTAGTTTAATATCTCAACCCAAGTACCGTCTGGCCCTCCACTCTTGACTTGCAATCCCATCTACGTTAATTTTATTTCAGCAATTTAGAAACCTACTCTAACACGTTTATTTTTATAGGTTAGTATTCCCTTCAAGAATACTAAACATCAGAACAAAAATAAATGCTGCATTGAAAATTTTTTTCTTTCTTTTTTGCTGAGGAAGATTCACCCTGAGCTAACATCTGTGCCAATCTTCCTCCACTTTGTATGCAGGTCACCGCCACAGCATGGCTGATGAGTGGTGTAGGTCTGCACCTGGGAACCAAACCCACAAACCTGGGCCCCAAATCTGCGAACGAGTGGCTGAAGCAGAGCAAGCCAAACTTAACGTCTAGGCCATGGGGAAGGCCCCCTGTTGTTTTCTTCTTTTGACGATTGGTAAGTTGGTTGGTTCTTTTGTGTTAAGTGTTCTAACTCACAAAATGTATACAGCCTTGCCAACAACAGACTTGATCTTCACAGGGAACACTAACCTTGCATTTACCTCTCCTTACCCCAAGATCCAACCTTTAGTTGGTAAGACTGAATATTGGGGAATGCTCCCAAACTTAAAACTAACAGAAAACAATAAAAACAATGCTCTACAGAGACAAAGGGAGACAAATGAAAATTAACATCTTTTTAAAACTACTCACTGCTGCTTAAAATTTTATTTGGCTTGAGGAGCTTATTTACATTAAAGAACACAGTTGTGAGTACTTTGCACAGTATCATTACTAACTTAGTTTTTTTTTTTTTTTTTTTGTGAGGAAGACCAGCCCTGAGCTAACATCCGTTGCTAATCTTCCTCTTTTTGCTGAGGAAGACTGGCCCTGGGCTAACATCGTGCCCATCTTCCTCCACTTTATATGGGACGCCGCCACGGCGTGGCTGACAGGCAGTGTGTCGGCGGGCGCCCGGGATCCGAACCCGCGAACCCCGGGCTGCCAAGCGCGGACGAAACCGCTGCGCCACCGGGTGGCCCCGATTACTAACTTAGTTTTAGCCAGAAGTGTTATTAATGTCACATCTAAGAGAAAAATAATGAGTTAAGCTGCAGCTTAGCATAGTGGGTAAGTGTTTGGGGTCAGGAATCAGATCTCCTAGGTTATAATCTCTGTTCCCCAAGAGATCTGAGGCAAGTTACTTAACCTCTCTGAGCTTCAGTTTCTCATCTGTAAACTGGGAGAAATAATAATAGCAATGTATATCTTAAGGTAGGCTTGGCGCCATAATGGATAAATCTCAAAATGTCAGTGGCTTAACCAGTTAAAACAATATGTCTTGTTTCCAGTACAGTCTAATGTATGTTCCAGGTTGCATGGCTCTTTTGTAAGTGAATTCCTTTTATCTTGTGGCTCCAACTTCCTTAGTATGTAGATCCCAAAGACACCACCATGTGTGTGTGCTTGTGCGCACATGTGTGAGCACACGTGCATGTGTGTACATGCTAGGGACAAGAGTGGGGGCATCTCCAGTCCAGCCAGCTGGAAATAGAAAACAGCATGGAGAACTGTGCATGGGAGGTATATATGGCCCTGGACTGGAAATAGGAGAGGTCACAGCTGTCCCCCTTATACTAGTCTGAAGTCAGTTCACAAAGTCATACGTAAGCACAGGTCTGAAATGTAGTCAGAAGAAGAAAAACCACATTTTGGTGAATTCTATATATCAAGGGTTCTTGTGAGATTTAAAATGGGTAAAAACATGTGAAATCCTTAGAATTATGCCTTGCAACACAATAAATAGAAACAATTTTTTACATTGTTTATTACCACTTTTTTATAATCTCAAGTGTTAGCTATCTTTCACAGTCAATTCTAAAACTGTAGGCTTCTACAAACAAGCTGGCAGATCAGACTCTTCACTCAGGAACTACTCAGGAGAAAAACATGCCTACAACATCATTGGAAATCCAATTAGCAAGTATTCATTCAGCAGCCTAGCTCTTAGTGTTTTAGGGAGACCTATACAGGCGCATCAGTTCAAAGATACATTTAAATATTTATGTGAGAAAACAGTCAGAGTAATGTGAACCCTTCAACCCAACAAAATGGGACCTCCATTGCTCCTGTTATCTCTGCTCTTAGATCCTAAATTATTTCCCTTAATTGATAGCACATAAATTAGATATGCCATTCATTGGCATTACATCAGAATTGTGTCCTGGATAGGGGGATAATTTTTTCCCCTCTCCAGTTTTTTATTGATTATTGTAGTGTTTTTTTTAATTTTCTGAGCCAATGTCATCACCTTGTGGGTGATACACCACAGCAGCGTGGCATTGGCAAGCTTTTTGTTTTGTTTTAGGGGAAGATTTGCCCTAAGCTAACATCTGTTGCCAATCTTCCTTCTTTTCTCTTTTCTTCTTTTTCCCTGGCCCCAAAGCCCCAGTGCATACCCGTGCATAGTTGTAAGTTCTTCTGGTTCTTCTATGAGAGCCGCTACCATAGCATGGCTACTGACAGACGAGGGTGTGGTTCCATACCCAGGAACTGAACTCTGGGCCGCCAAAGCAGAGCATGCCATATTTTAGCCAGTAATCCAACAGAGCTGGTTCTTGAAGTGTTTTTATTTTTCTGTTTTATCTCCCTATCTTGAGTCTAGTATTTTGAGGGCAGAGACTATACATTTTTTAACATTTGTAAGAAAAGAAACCAGGTTTTGGCAAATGCCTAGTAGCTCTGCCAGAATTTTGAGGGCAGGGTCTGTGTGTTTCCTTATGTCTAGCACAGTGCATTATCTGTTGCAAGTGTCCTCTAAGTGCTTGCTCATTTGATTCTTTGTATCCCTGCTGCACCACGGTCAATGACAGACTTGGAGTCTGACCACCATATGGAAGCTTGTGGGACCTTGGGCAAGTTACCTATACTTTCTAACCCACAATCTCTTCCTCTATAAGTAGGAGAAACAGTAGTACCTGCTTGTGAAGTTTGAGGACAGGGTAAAGTGAAATAATAAACTGAGCAGGTAATACCTGCTCATAATAGTACCTATTATTAGCAGTATTATTGATGGTAAACGGCTGAGGGTTCTTGGGATAAGTAGGGTGGTGAATGAAAATAAGTAGGAGGAAAAGAGTCGATATTGGGACTAAATAACTCAAGAATGCTTGAATCTCCAGACCTGATAAGTCTGGAGTAAAGTGGGTCTAGCAGCAGACTAAGCAAACCATCACTTTTTATCTTCCCAGGTTCCTGTCATTTCCAAGATGCTGGACCATTGTTAAAGCAATTGGGAAACAGCTAGTGGGCAGGCCAACAGCTAGGAGACTTTAAAAAGAGTTAAGGATGATTCATTTTCCTTCCCCTAGAGAGAAGAAGCACTTCTTTCCTTAAGCTGGTTTTAAATAATCCCATGGAAAAAAACAGGCAGCTTCTCTATTTGTGCTACTGTTTGATAGAGGCAACAATTATTCATCAGTGTTATCTGAGAAAATGAAATCCGGTGAAATGGATCTTACATAAGTAACCTGACTGAATTACACAGTTCTCTGTCATCCTGACCTGGTCCTGTTGACAAGCCACAGCATGAGTGGCCATTAGGAGTCTGAGCATTATTGAATTCACAAAAAAGCATTAAAACCAGCATAAGAGTCCTTAGCCCACTGGGGAGAGCTAAAAACATGAGCAAAGTTTTCACTCGAAGCTTCACGTCTCCTTCAACTTCAACATTAGAGACAGCCCTGAAAGGAATAATGCTTTACTCAAAGGGAGCCACCCTTTGAATAAAACATGATTTACTCCTCCTGTTTCCCTTGAGCTCTTTTTCCCCCAACACATAATTTTTGACCTTGTAAAATTTGGCAACAGCATTGTGACCAAGGGTATAGCTTGTTCAGGAGTACGAGTAAAGCGACATGTGAAAGCTGGTTCTAAGCAATGGTCTGTTTGACAGGGCACGCTTAGAGTGGAAGGCTGCTGTTTTTCCGCGACTTGTTTCTCAGGCACATTCTGAGGCTGACTTTCAAGTCAAACTGACTTGAAAATCCACAAAAAAACCTTTTGGCTAACCTAGGTAAAGAAATTAAGACATGAATAAGTTGAATAAAGGTAAATTGAGATGAAATAAAATGAGAGCAGCGTTGTTTACTTATGTATTTGAACCTTCCTAAATATCTGTGGTTCTCTTGAAATACGTAAAGCGTAGTTTCTACCTCCTTCCTATGGCCCAGGTGTATGAGACATAGGTCCTATATAAGCTTATTTTAGGAATTAGAGGTACACTTTTGTGTTATAATTGCATAGACAGCATGAGAGGAAGATGGGCTGTATTGGCCTCTGTTCTCCCCATGAACGGAAAAAGACACCTGGCTCCCACTGAGCCTAATCATGCAGGTTTAAAAGGGCTTGGCTCAGGCTGTCCTATAGGGAGGGAGGGACTTGCTAGAGAAGTGATGGTCATTTTCATTCTCTACAGGGGGAATCTCCCAGTGCCAATCTTTAAAAAGGCTGGAAGGCCCTGAAACAGATCTCCCCAGAAATCCAGCTGGAAAAGAAAGTAAAGTATGGTATTTATCCTTCTCTGAATCTGTTTTATAGGTGTTTCAGCCCTCTAGGCACAGATATTGTGCCTCTGGTTCAAAATGCCCCAATTTTTCTATTGCTATGTCTACCCTATTGTCCCAACCCCCTTCCAAATTGCCTCAGGTCATTCTGAAAACTCCACGTCATGCTAAGATGTACATAATTAATATCTCCTCACAGATTTCCGTTTTATTTGGTTTTCTTTACAGGACAAATGCTCAAGTAGTGGTATACAAAATGAGGAAAATTAAAGGAGAGATTGTTCTGGGAATGTTGTCAAACCAAGGACCCTTCTTAATAACACCAATACTTGTTTACCTCTTTTTCATCCCAGCAAACAGATAATGAAACACATATGTCCATTAAAAGAAAAGAAAAAAAAGGTTCTTGGCTTCTCCTAAAGTGGCATTTTCCCTATAGGAAAGGTCTGATCTCATAGATGGCATTTAAATAGGTGACACATCGAGAATCTAAGGACAGAAACTATAATCAATTCGAAACCCTATAAATTACAGAGAAGAAAACTGAGACCCAGGGAGGCAAGACCCAAAGACAAGGGCAGTGGAAGAACTATAAGTAAGCCCCAGATCTCCAGACTGCAGATGAGTATTCTTCCCATCACACCCCACTTCCGTAAATGCTGGATTTAATTTCACAGAAGGCAGGGCTCAAGAACTCAGGTCCTTCAGTTGGAAAATCCAGGGTTTGAAATGAAGGTCAGCCATGTGCAAATCTCTTAACCTTTAAAGACTTGCTACTTAAAAGAGGGTTCCGAGACCAGCAATCCCAGCATCACCTGACGGCTTGTTAGAGCTATCGCATTTCAGGCCCCACCACAAACCAACCCCCTGGGAAACCTCATTTTAACAAGACCCCCTGGTGATTGGCATGGACATCAAAGTTTGAAAAACATGACTTAAAATCAATGATTTGCAATCTTGGATTCTCTTCAGAATCACCTGGAAAGTATTAAAAAATACTGATGCCTGGGCCTCGCCACCAGAGCTTCTCATTAGTGATTCTTGGGCATCAGCTAGAACCCATCTTACGGGATTATCAGGTGATTTTACTCATAACTAGAATGGAGGCATCCGTGTGCACTGGATGAATATCAGCCCTTCCCTCCCATAGGTTCTGTTAAGGATTACATGAGATAATCTTTATACCAGCATAGACTATGTGCTCAAATAGTGTTATTTATGTCTATTCTTCTCCTTCTCTTCCTATTCTTCTTTCTCCTTTATAATGTGTAAGTTAAAGCAAGTTTTCCCCTTTTGAAATGTCAAAATTTTTTGCTATTTATTTTTCTTTGGAATAAATAAAATTTAATGAGTTCATAGGACGTGCCTGGCCCTGTTTTATGCACTGGTGAAACAAGAGTGAACCCTCATATACCAAAAACTCTATGAAGACAGAAATTTTGTTTCTCTCTCCACTACGCACCCAAATGTCGAAATATATATCCCAAAAAAGCAATAAATATATAGCAGTCAACTATTGAGGGGGGGACCAAAACCCACACAAAACATTTCCTTTGAATAGCTAGAATAAAGAAACAGTTTAATGATTTCTTTTTAGTTTAATTTCTTAAATTTTGAAAATCTATTATTTCCCCCTGAAACTGATGGTAGATAATGACACTGTTAAATTATCACATGCAGAAAATAGTATTCAAAGCATTTAAGTAAGAAACCACAACAACTGGAGACCTAGCAGTCTGTGGTCAGAGAAGCTATTGATTGACGTAGCCCTATCTCTGCTCTGTGGCTGTGAGCAACAGAACGGTAGAGATACATGAAGGACTGCTTCAGGGCTATTATGATCAAGGATTTTCATTTTAATATAGCCAAGCTTTTGTCTGATCAGAAGATTAATATTCATTGTTTCTAATTGCTCCATTTCTGGATCTGTTCATAAATACACATCATAAGAGCATTTTCAAAAGATCTGTCACAGGATTGTCTCTATTTTTTGTGCTTTTAAATGTAAAAGCCCCCAAAAGAATTGTCAGCAACTCAAAATAATGATTATGTAAATGAAAAAAAAAAAAAAGTCCTGCTTTTAAACCAAAGAAAGGCAAAGCTATTTAGAGCTAGGACCCTCCTCTCCCCACCAGGCATGCGGCTCTCCTCCTCCTCTCTCCTGCTCCATCCACTCTCTTCTAAATTCTAGGGGACATTCTGTCCTGAGCACACCAACTGCACCCTTTAGGATGAAGGGCCATTTGCCAATCTGTACATTCACCCTTTATCATAAAACTCAAACTGTTCTCGATTTTCTGGCACTTGTGTCAGGCCACTGAACGTTTGTTTCATCTTTTGTGATTGAATATAAATTCTGGTTGGAAGATAAAGAAAAAAAAGCCCTCCAGATATTACAATAAACACACAGAGGCAGAAAAAAATTTTCTATCTCCATTGAGCTTAACAATCAGCAGGGCCCAAATTACCTCTTATTAACATTTATTTTACAAAAGAGGCAGGGTATAATTTGGTGATAGATTCAGATTTGGAGAGGAGCTATAATCAGCCTCCTGAAGTGCTCTGCCTGGAGTACACGGCTGCTATTTTTTGTAATTATATTTCTCTGCCCCCAACCCCCTCCCCAGTCTGTAGAGTCTTTCACTGGATCTCTGGAGCTTGAATTTCTCCCTCCCCCTTCATCCCCTTCTTTCCCTCCTCAGACCCCCCTTCTCTCCCTTTCTCTCTTTAGGCCTCTTTGAATAATGAAGCTTCTTTCAATAGCCCAGGCAGGCTTGAAGATTAGGAAGCCTGTTTGTGGAGATGGGGGCTGGCTGAATAGGAGCAGCAGGCCCTACCCCCCCTGGCAAACAAGGCCCTGGGAACCAGTCCAACTGTGGAGAGCATGTGCTGGGGGGGCTGAATAGGCAAGCAGCAGGCTGGCCCATATGTCAGCCTGTGCCACAAAGACTCCTCTGCATATCTACCATGACAAACAGGATTACCAAAGACAATTAATCTGGCACGCTTTATCAAAATCAAGCACTGACCCCCGACCTCTCCCCTCGGTGTGCGGCAGATGCCACGCTCCAATTCAATAGACCTCGAGTGTTCCCTTTTTCACTTCTGAAAAGAATCCAAGGCCTGAATAAGCCTAGCATGGACTAATTGCAACTACTGTGTGACGGTGACAGTCCCAATCAAAGAGGACGAGTCTACCTTTTCTCCCACTTTTAATGGAATGGCTGGCCATAGCTCCCCTGTCTGCAGCAGAAAGAAAAAGAAAAGCATCCATTTTCTTTTATTCTTCTTGTCTGGTGCCTGCAGCTCGCTGGAGGTGGGAGAAAGAGACAGAGAACCAGGTAGTTGCTATTCCGGTGCTTATTGCCCGATATTTGGGAGTTCAGTTCTAACAGGAGAAGGTCCGCCAATAGCTGAGCTTCATAATGGTTTTCATGAATTACTTCCTCTTTTTGTGGTACTTCATCTGAGAGATAATAATGCAACAGAAAAGTCATGGGGCCTCTGGAATCAACAAAATCTCAAATCTTGACTCCATCTAGTCCATTCCTATAACTTAATCCAATTTATCTAGGTTTCCACATCTCTGCTTTTTTATGACCCTGATAAGAGGAATCCTGGATTTCTTTCTGTTAAGAATATTCATAAAACTTCTTAGATTGATTTAGAAATGACAGCCCTTTGTAGAAAGGAAATATTTGTCATTTTTCTTGAAGCTTTTAAAGTTTGAGAGACTAAGGAAAGAAGGGAGACCTTTGGCCATATCTCTTCTTAGTGGGAAGAAGCTATGGGAGAATATGGAGGTCAGAATTGAGCATAGTTGACATTTAGACATTCTTCTTGTTGCTCACAATTCTCTCTGATCCAGAAACCAGCCTGAATACTCTGAGTATGAGAGAGCAGGAAGCGGGATAATTCATATCAGTTGGTTCAAACTAGGTGACCCCTTGGTTAGATCTTGGAATAATTTCCTAGTTTTAATTTTAGAAGTTGTTCTCTAAAAACAAAGGAGACACTACTGCATGAAGTAGTGCAGCTTTTCTTAAAGCATCATGCTTAGGCCACTTGTGTTGTGATCACCTAGAGAACTCATTAAAAATACAGATTGCTGGACTCCATACCAGATCTAATGACTATGACCCTCTTAGTGTGAGCCTGTGTCTCCTTTGTAACCATATGCCTTAGACGATTTTTGTGCACACTAATGTTAAATGGAAACAAAAATGGAGGCTGGGCCTGATGTTTGCCTTTGAGCCAATGGTGGACATCCAGCTCAGGAAAACTCACAAGGACCCATTTCCTCGGAAAGAGCCACTTAAACTGTAGATGAAGCCTGAGTTTATTTCCTTGTCTACATGACTCAGCAGCTTGTAACCAATTTTCGATGGCGTAAGTAACCCACTGACCCTAACCAATGAGAATTAAGCTTTACGAACTTCCTCTTTTTAGGCTTTATAAACCTTATTGTGACTTTCGCAAGAGGAGCTTCTTACCAGTTTCAGTTCTGGAGTCCTCTGTTTTCGAATAGTTGGTTTCTTACTCAATAAAATATTCATATCAAATAAAGCTCTCTAAATTTTCTTTTGACACTAATATCTGAGAATTGAGGTTGCAGTGGAAAGAGAGAAGGAGTTCCAGCTAGTAGACTTAGCTCTAGGTCTATTTCTAACAAACTAATTATATTATCATTGCCGAGTCATTCTCTGCACTTCAGTTTCTTCAGCCATAATGACAGCATTGAATCAAGGTCTCCCTTGCCCAATCTAGCTTTAAAACACATTTTTTTCTCTGGTTCTGATTTTCTGAGAGTTCCCTCCTTCTTGTATTGGGATCTGACAAATCATGTGTCTTCCCTAGGTCCCTTTCAGTCATATAATTTAGAGATTGTGCAAGAAGGTAGTGGAGGTGCGGTTGTATGATCCTGTCTTAGGGCACAGTTGCTATACGATTTTGTTTTTGGGCTAGTCTGTAAAACTGAGTGGAAATGACCAAAGTTCAGTTATCAAGAGAAGGCAGAGACTGTTTTAAAGAGTATATGAATAAAATCAGAGCACTGAGAAGCGGTGCTTGTATTCACTCAACTTGAAGAAATCAAAGATGAAAAACATTATACTATAAGGCATGGGAGTCTGGATACTCAAGTGTGCGGGGAAATTGTATTCACCTGAATTGTTGTGACCTTAGGTCTTTCTGAGATTTCCTAAGTTGGAGTCACTTTCTATGTCAGGTCCTATTGTAGGCACCTGGCTCTTGGGCATTAACCCTTGAAAAGTACAGGGACTCCATCCTCAAGGAAGCTCTCTGCTGACATCATTTCAACAAAGGATGGAAGAGCATTACTTTCTGTATGCATGTCCACCGTAGGGTGACATAACACTCTTGCACTTAGGTATTAATTTTCCTTGAATACAGAATTCTCCCTTAAAATATGAAAATCTTATTTTACTGCATTTATCCTGAAAATAATTTGCAATTAAGTTATTATTTTAGGAATTTGCAAGGTCCAGGATCAGTAAGATTGTCTCCAACTACTGTTAAACATCTAATGTATATAAGATTCTTAATAAGTAAAGAAGCATTTCTAGAAAAATGATGAATAAGGAAGGTAAAATAAGCAAGGACATTAAGGATATCATTATTTATTTTAGAAAGAAAAATTGGAATATTAAGGATTTTTTTCCTATAAAGCTTCAGGACAAAATGATGTATATTTTTATTTGCTTTTTGTATCCTGTAACAGGAAACATGAAACCAGATAGATAGATATTTTAGGCCCAAGGGAAGATTTGAGTGTAATCAGAGATATATAAGGCATATGGCTCTTAGTCAATAAAAATTTGGTCAGTAAGCACTTAACTAGACATGTTTGGCCTCTAGAATTATTTTCCATTCTTGATTTTCCAGCTTTCCTAAACAATCCTGGTATTTTAATGATACAAGGAGGCCCAACTCACCCAGACCTAAGTGTACACACATGGGTGGAGGTGGTCATGTGCTAGTTATTGAAATGACCCTGGGCAAAGCTAATTTTGCAGGGCTGTGCAACAGAGATCAAATGAAGCCCTACCCTCACTTTCTGGGGAGAAGTCAGGGCTGGGATTTCAGGCTAACAGAGCTCCAGATCTAAGGAATCACTGGATGGTGTCAGTGATTGCTATAGGGTCCCTGTCCTGGGTGAAACAATGACTTAATGCTGATAAGTAAGAGGTGGTTGTCCTTGATAAGCTAGCTCCTGAAGGCCCAGCTTGCTGGGGTCACACCCACACTCTCTCTTTAGTACAATCCTCTCAGTTCGAGAAAAGTGTGGGTGCTAGTGCTGTCCCTCACCTACAAATCTACAATCCTGCCCATGCTGTGTTTCATTGCTTTTGAGTACTTCAGCAGAAGATGCATGTGAGAATAATCCTAGAACCCTTGCAACATCAGGAAAACCTTCCAGTGACCCACTATGACCGGAACAATGGAAAAGTATCCCTACCCCCACCCCCTTTATCTTCCCTCTTTTGAATCTTGAAATGGTGAAACACTCCATGAATGCTGAGATAAACTGCTGCTTAGATAATTCACTGTCAAAAATATTGAGCACGCTTTAGTGGGATGGCAGCAGTAACGGTCTTTTCAAGTGCTACAGCACAAAAGCTGAGCCAGCCTATCAAGATTTTTTGGCAGGCTTCGCATTTAACATGTCATATTATGTATTGCAGAAGTGCAATTCAGGATCAGTATAAATCAGCTTACAGGACCCCAGGAAGCTGCGGGAACAGGTTGCATCAGCAGCATTTGGGCTAAACAGAAGGTGGCAGCATTTTAACATCATCAGGCTCCAGTGCATACAACACACACACATACACAGGTGCCATTGCCCTGATCATTGGATCATTTTCGAAATCCTGATAGGAGGTTTACAGCTTCATGCTTATTGCAGCAAGGAGGCAGAACACAGGGTGAGGAGAGGTTTGTTTGGGTAAGAGAGCACTGGACACTTGGAGGCTCCATTGGCAAAATATGCAGCAAATGGGAAACCAAGGCTTGGGCTGAAAACATCCGTAGCAGTGTCAGAAAGTTTCCCATTTTTTCATTCTTAGTTAAAACTCCACGTTAAAGGTAAAGAATACATCAAAATGAAGCCTAGATGGGAATAGGCAGTTTCAATTTTCTCTGCTTCCCAAATAACTTTACGGAACTAATTTATAACAGTGGGAAAACCCTGCACTGTGAGTAAGAAAATTATGGTCCAGTACAGGCTCTGCTTCTGAAAAGGGTATGAATCCTTAGGTCCAAAGTGAAAAGAAGGAGCTTATGCTTCATGTTAAGCTCCCTAGGTTAACTCGTAGCTCCACCGCTGGCTAGCTTAGGACCTGGGTCAAATCCCTGAGCGTCAGTTTCTCTGTTTTAAAACTGTGCACGTAAATGTATTTCTCTGATAGGGTTGTGATGGTTTGTGAGGTCATGTAGGGCACTCACAGTGCCTAGTTCACACCAGGTCTTCATTAAATGTTATCTTTATGACCATTACCATGACTATTATTACTGAGTTTCACTGTTTTCAAAAAATTTGCATGCATTATCTGATTCTTATAGTCATTCTGAGGAGCAGGTGGGGAAGAAATTCTTATCTTCACTTTACAATTAGAGCTAGTAAGGGCAGGTTAAGTGACATGCCATGTTTCAAGCCTAGTCCTTTCTCTAGGACTCAGTTTTCTCATCTGTTGAATGAAGAAATTGGACTGAAGAAGGGAATTCTGTAGTCCTTTCCAGCTCTAAATGCAACTCTGTCACTTAGGTTAACTTACAGCGTAATGAAAGATCCGGAGAGGGAATTAATTGCAATTTAATATTAATGGTAATATGCTACAAATAAAGTCAATGCCTATTTGTTATAGGCACACAGAGCTCTTCTGCCTCACGAGGAGTAAAGGAAATGTTGGAACACAGGGCTTCTGTGAAACCCAACCAACGACAAAAATCAACTCAAAGTGTGAGCACTTCACACAAAAAAACCATGCTTAATTTCAGACACAGCCAGGCACTTGGCTGTATTTTGTAGTCAACTATAGTCCCTGTCCATTAGCTCCTTATCTATGAGAGTGCTTCTCCTGAAATTAATCTGACCTAAATTTGGCATACATGTTCTAGAATGAATGTAATTATCAACACACTGTGAATGACCTTCCAGGGAGAACAAGCAAACATTAGCCAAACCGACTCAACTAACACCGCTCGCTAAGAAGTGGGGTGTTTTCTTTATGGCTGTTGTTTTGGTAAAATGTCTGAAGTCTCACAATTGTCTCATATTACTGCCACTTTTTGGATTTTTTTTTCTTTGCATAGTATTTTTGTATGATTACACCACACATGAGAAATCAAGCTTCATGCATGACCTCAGCTACCATTAAGATCCTTGTGAATATTTCATTCCATCACCCAGATGTGTTTTAATTGCCACATCTAATGCCCTGCTATGGCTGTATTTTACAGATTTAAATTAAACCTTTTGTTATAATGGCAAGAACTGCCAGAGTTCTAATAATTTAGATGTGAGAAAAAATCCATCATTCTAGCATTGTCAAAATAGAAGATAGCAAAACAGGTTTGTGAGAAAAGCCCTTCTTTCTCAACTACACACCTATTTATGACAAACATCTGAGCTGCCTCCCTTCCTCTCCTTGTAGAAGACCTGTGACATTTAAGAGGTACATGCCAAAGATTTCTGCAAATCCTCAAATTCATAAATATTTTTATGACAGAATTCTGCAAGTCTCATCATGAATCAATGATGACTAATGTGGCAGAGACATTTACTGGTTATTGAATATCAATGCGGTCCCTCCACATTTTTCAGCCACCTTAAAGTTAGGATGATGTGAATGCATTATCTGGCTAATGGGCCATGATTGGAAATGATGTGTTTCTCTTATGGGCTGGACCACTTAAGAACTATACTGAAACCCTCTTGCTTTCTCTTTTATTGTCCAGGAGAAAAAGATAATGGAACTACAGCAGAAAAATAACCCAGGTCCCTGAGTCACTGAAAATAGCTTCCCTGTAGAGCCAATAACCCCACGATAAACACTGTGTGAGTGAAAAATAAACCTTTATGCTTGTTACTGCTTCAAAGCTAGCCTATCCTGATTAATCCCACTACCACAATAATAGTAATAATAATAAACCATCTTCAACAACGTTTCATAGTAAACAGCACAAGTTCATAAGGCTGTTGCTGAGATCACTCCTTTACCTCTACTGACGTCATTGCAGCTAAACAGTAATTCTTGGGATACCCAGGTCTCTACCAGATCTAGCTTAATGCAGGGAGAAAATTTGGACAAAAAAAAATCAACTCTATGTATGTTTTGCCAACTACCAATTTAAACCGACTTTCTATTACACATCCCTCAACTTCATTGAGAATCACCAGTATACATTATCTGGAAGAATGTTACCTTAAATTGAGAATAAAGATATAACCCAGAGAAGTAGGAAGTTGGCAGTCAGTAAAGTTTATTCACTACTAAAGAGGCTTTTTAAATCAGCCTTGTAGTGCCCACATATTCAAAAGAGTTATTCTGAATCTTTGTAAATTTAGCTATTTCTTAGACTCTGAACAATGCCTATTTGGACTTGGCTTGGAACGTATCTCATCTTGCTTATAATTCTAACCCAGATATAATCTAATGCTAGATATCAAATGCATGGGATTATCTCTTCTCTAATTTTTTCCCATCCTATCAGTCAGGGTCCAATCAGGAGACAGACACCATACTTGTTATTTAAATAGAAATAACAATGCAAGAACTGTTAACTGGGTATAAAGTGGTTTAATAGATAACTCAAAATGTAAGAAAAGAATACTAGATATAACAGAGAGAGTATTTGAGGAAATAATCTCCATCTCTAGAGCTAGGGAACAGAAGGATGAGGTTGGAATTACTACAACGTAGAAGCTTAGAGAAACCCCATGGAGTGGAAACTCAGAATTCTGAGGAGGTGGCACCGCTCATCTTGTGCTGGTGTCTCTCACTCAGAGAAAGGGCCATAGGGCTGGGACCCAGACTTTCTACCCTCTGAGGAGGAGGCACTGGCTGGCTAAGGGGTGAAGGTGTGTGCTATGAGGCTGCTTCTATAAGAGTTGTAAAAAAGTGCAGTCTTGATTGAGTTGCTATTGCAGTTAGGAACTTCTGCTATTGGAGTGAAGAAGGATTGCTGGACTGACAGGGGAACAAGAAACAGGTGAGAAGGAAGCAGAGTGCCCGCAAGATACAAACATGATGGAGCAAGTCCCTTCTCCCTCCTCCAGCTACGTAGACACCCCCTAGCGCCTCCTACTGACAAAACCTAAAAGGGAGCCAGATAGCCAAGCAAAAACGGGGGTTTAGAATCCTATTCCCATTATAAAAAGACAGAGTATAGAAGAGTAGATTTGGTGCTGAGAAACAATAACTAAGTTGGCAGATATTTTTCTTTAGAGTTTACTTCCTGATTTACTTTGGAAATAATAGTCTCAGTAATTTTTAGAAATTAAATGATTGTGACGATTATTTTTCCTTCCTCACCCATAGACTAGCCATATTAAATTTTTTCTAAACTCTATATTTTAATTCAATTTTCTTTGTGCAGTAGAAATAGTACTAGCATTAGAAATAATAAATCCTAGCCTAAGAATTACAAAACCTGCATCTTAATCCTCCACTTACTATTTATGTGATCACTGGAAAATTATGTAATTTATCTGAGACTGAATTACCTTGTGGGGATGTTATTAGATTGTAAAAATATAATGGGACATAATTATTTCTCTTTGGTACTAGGACAGCCCTGAGAATACATCTTGTAGACCTCAACTACAGTTGTGTAGACACAACTACAGATGCTGTGCTCTGAAATCCATCACAGCATTTGCACTGAGGCCGTACTTCCCATGGGTTGCTCCATGCTAAAGACTGTATGTGACTACAACACTAGGGTTGGCCTGTTCCTGGGAAACATAATACTCTTGTGACAGCCTACTTGGCGAGTCTCAAGGACTCCCCAACAACCTAGTTGAATTTTCCTTAGACTGGATGGCAGTCTACGACACTTCCACCCAACCTTCCTTTTATCTCTCTTCCACTTGAGACTAAACTTGTATAGTGGCCTGATGTTTCTCCTAAACTTCCTGCCTTCCTCTCCACTTTCTCTCTTCCTCTAATAAAGTCCTTGCATGTCTAATCTCATCCTTGCATTCTTGTTGCAACATAGTTTGTGTTTCTTAAAATGTGATCCATAAACCAGCTGGGCCAGAACCACCCCGAGTTGCTGGTTGAAATACAGCTCTCCAGATCCCACATGAGAGCCCCTCAGTCAGAATTTTCTGAGGTTAGAAGAATTTTCTGTATTTTTAAGTTTTAAGTTTAATATTGTTAATATTAAACTTTCAACTCCACTGCTGTACCAACATATCTTTCAACACTTTACGATTTCACATGCTTCTTTTCTTGCTTGTATGGTTTCTGACAAGAAGTCTACTCTAATTCTTATCCCTGATCTTCTATAGGTAGGGTGTTTTTTCTCTCCTCTACCTTCTTTGTCTTTGGTTTTCTATAGTTTGAATATGATATGCTTAGGTTTGTGGAATTATATTGTTGCTGTTTGGTATTTATTTTGCTTGTTTTTCTTCTAAACTTCTTGAATCTGTGGACTGATGATGGTCAATAATTTTTGGAAAATCCTTGGCCATTGTTACTCCAAACATTATTTTTTTATCCTCCTTCTGTTATTATAATTTTGTATATGTTATACCTTTTGAAATTATGCCACAGTTCTTGGACAGTCTGGTTTATTGCTCATTTTTATTATTTTTTTCTCTGCACTTCTGATTAGGAAGTTTCTATTGCTCCCTCATCAAGCTCAGTGATTCTTTCTTCACCGATGTCAATCTATTGATGAGCTCATCAAAGGCGCTCTTCATTTCAATTGCAGTGTTTTTGATTTCTAGTGTTTCCTTTTCATTTTTCTTGGAGATTCCATCTCTCTGCTTACATTGCCTATCTGCTCTTGCACATTGACTACTTTTTTCATTAAAATCTTTAACATGTTTATCATATTTATTTTAAATTCCCAGTCTGATAACTCCAAAATCTATGTCATATCTGAGTATGATGATTGCTTTATCTTTTCAGATTGTGGTTTTTCTTGCCTTTTGGCATGTCTTGCAATATCATGTCAAAAGCCTGACATGTTGTATCAGTTAATAGGAACTGAAATAAATAGACCTTTAGTTTGTGGATTTATGTTAATCTGGCTATGAGTTGTGCTGTGTTTAATGTTTTCTGTAGATGCCAGATTCTTCAAATCCCTCTAATGTCCTTGTTTTCTGTGTTCCTTCCTTAATTTGGGCTTCCCTAAGTGCTCCTTCTCAGAGAGTGTCTATGTCTTCCAGTTCTTTCAGCTGGAATCTATTTTATTACTCTGGAGACCTGTTGGTTTGAGGGACGGTATGGAATGGTGGTGTAATCAATAATCTTATGATTGCATCTCTGTCTTTCTATAGGCCTGTGTCTGAGGGCCATGACCTGCACAAATGTTTATGTCTCTCTGCCTCCTACTCCCTTTCCTGGCTGCAGCATTTTCAATTGATTTCCTTAAAGTCCTGACCTGTTGCTTCTGGGTGTTTTTGTTTTGGTTTGTTTTTTTCCCCTTTAGCTGACACAGGAAGGTTGGAGGGGGCTGGAGGAGAAGAAGTTTCCTTTCCCCCAGCTGGAATAAAGCTCTGGCAAAATCTTTTCCCCTGGAGAATACGCTTTTGTTATGGGGAAGGCTCTGGGTGTATTTCACGATATTGACTCTTCCCCTTTCCTTGCCAGAGGCACAGGGGATCTTCCATGTATCTTCCTGGAGGTAAATTCCAGGCAAATGTTGACCACACTGAAGACTACAGACCCTAGGAAGCTATAACTCTAATTTCCTTCAGCAATTCATCAAAATTATCATGTAAGTGGTCTTACCAGCTTATGGCTCCAGCAGCTTCTGCTGCTGGTAAGTAAATCTCAGCTGTACTTCTGGATGAACTTCTCTCTCTTTCTATATATCAGGACAGTGGTTCTCTGGTGGATCTAAGAAAAGTAATTGCTTTTCACTTTGTCCACTTCTTTCTTGTTGTAAGGATGAGAATGACGCTTTCTAGGATCTTTACTGTTAGAGATGAAACCAGAAGCCAGCCACATCTCTGGTTTCAAATATCAACAGATATGGATTGAATAGCTACAATAGGAAAAATTACCATAAATGACAGGGTAATGAACTAAGGACTCTATTTCTGCCTTCACCTTTAAAGAAATATGAGATACCTCTAACTCTCAAATAGCTATGATTAGCCTGTATCCTTTGGTCCAAACTGTGCTTTTCCCACCATCTCTCTGGTCTCATGACTTTGGAGTATATAACATCAAAACAAATCTTTGTGGTCAAGAGATACGCTTAGTTTAAAATTCTAGAAAATATTCAGGTCTGGACTTCTTTACATGAAGTTTAGCTTCTTCTAAAACTTTTCCCAGCACTCTGTGTTAATCCTTAGTATAGCATTCATTACATAGACATTTTTGTCTTCCCACTAACCAGTAATTGCCTTGAGGAAAGAAAGTCATTTTACTTATATTTTTATCTCCAGCATATGGAAAATTCTATCAAATCACAGTCAGTATTTAATAAATAAATAAATCCAAGGTTACTATTGTCAAGAAGTTTCTATTTGTATATGACTGAGTATGGTTTGACCACATCTCCTAGACTGGGAGCCCTTTTTGGTGAAAATGTAGCAATAAGATAAGATAAATATATGTAAGATAAATTACAGGCAAGAACCTCCATAATTTTCAACTTCAATATTAGTTTAAAATTTGTGGTATAGGAAATAATGGGAGTCACTATCTACATTGCTAACTAGGCATTTCTGTGTAAGATAAGGGCTCTCCTTAATCTCCTCAAGATGTTGATTGTCAGCAATTTTTAATTGTCTTACTCTTCTTGGTACTCACATTTTGATCATGCAGATCTTACTATTTGTCATTCAATTATTCTGTCATTGGTAATTTATTAAGCATAGATTAATAACAGTCCTTCTCTAGTTGCTGGTGATAAAATAAGAAAAAATATATGGTCTCTTGCTTTTAACTAACTTTGATATTGTAGGTACAGGGAGGCTAGAAAAAGAAAAGTACCTAAGATGAAAAAGGTATTGCAGGAAAAGCTTCAAAAAAGAGATGATATGAGTTGACATTTTGAAAAATGTAAATGTTATTGAAATAAAACATACATACAGAAAAATGCACAAATAACACTTGCACAGCTCAATGAATGTGTATAGCAAAGTGAAAACCAGTGTAACAGGCACCCAGAGTAAAAAGTAAAATATAACTATAACCCAGGACACACCTGCCTGCCCTTTTTCAATCACTACCACCTCCAAATTCACCATTATCCTAATTTCTAGTGCCGTAGGTTAGCTTTTTCTATTTTGAAATTTCATTTATATAAATGGACTTAATTAAATAGATTTTTTTCACTTAAGTCCAGTCAGTTATAAGATTGAAAGGAAAGAGTGGGAAATTCCCAGCAAAGGGACTAATGTGAACAGAGGTGTTGGGGTCAAAAACCAGTTTCATCCATTGGTTGCATCCCGTTTCTCTGCCTACTCTGGCTGTCTCCCTACACTTGGAAGACTGAGGTACTTATTCATAGCTCCACCCACTCTCTCTTCATCTTTGGAGACTTCTCCCTTGAAAAGGAATTGAGGTAGTGATTTTTCCTTCACTTTCCTCTGTTTGCTTTCTATATATACAATGTTTATTTCATCATAATATCAGCATTTCCTATCTTGGATTATAAATTCCTATAGGGCAGGGGCTGTATTTATTGGAACTAATTTTTTAAAGAATTTAATAAGTTACAGGCCCATGATGGTGCTTTAAGAGTAATAATATCTTTTCAATTATATGATTGCTTCATGTAGAAAAGTATAAATTATGAACTAAGGTTATAGCAAAAATCTCAATGTGATGTGTATGTGTGTATTTGATGAGTCACAGTTATGCAATATTTAAAAGTTATTTCCTAGAAATTTTATAATGTCTTAATTTTTCTAAGGACATAGCTTTTATCCTTTCTTCCCTGTTTCAGTTATATTTATGGTGCTTACATGTTTACTCAGGGCTCCGTGTTTCCTTTTCTGTGATACATTTTCCCATAATATTTACTTGTCTTAGTGAATACCAGAAGCAATAGACCATCATGTACTTCAGACTTTGCAAAGCACTTAAATTAGCCAGAAATCCTTTCCATCTCTCTTCCTAAAGGAACTGGATGATTTCTATGGCTTATCTGACCACTGACCTTGGCTGTGCAAAAATGCCTATTAAAAGGTCCATATTATTTTACAGTATGTTTAATTTAGCCTAGCAAATGGAGATCATGCTTGTCCCACTTTCAAAAGCCTAGCTCAATGAAAGGGTTGAGTTCATGTTTATTATTATGTCTTATCTCAGCATCAAAGTCTGAATCCAGCACTGTGATGTATCACAGTATTGTTGCTGTGATTTAATTATCTGCGTGTTAAAGAGCTATTTAGGGGTGACAATAAATGTTCTCATGAAAGTAATCATGATAATAATTAATATTTGTTGAGTGCCTACATAGTTCTGCCTGTGTTCTAATTACCTTATTAATTCATTTAACATTCCCAACAACACTATGAGGTGGGTATTATTATCATCATCCCCATTTTGTACATGAAGAACCTAAGGTGCGGAAACATTAACTTGCCAGCTTTTAAGTGTTAGAACTGGCACTTAAACCCAGGCAGTCTGACTCTTAAACTAAACCTGTGCTCTTAACAACGAGGCCACGATCAACGTGTAAGATTGGAGACCATGATCAATGTGTAGGATTGGAGACCATCAGTTAGAAGCCATATTAAATTTTTAAGAAATCAAATTTATCTTGAAGTAAATACTATCCACAATTAAGTTCTTATTGAGCTCCTATCATATATTCCTACTATGCCAATGTTTCCTGAAATTTGAGAACAAAGCAAAGAGGCCAATGCTTCAGTGGTAAACTTTGGTGTAAAAAAATAATGTTATAAACCAATGTTACAGCAATAAAAAATTAAATAAATTAAAATATATAAATATAAAGTAAATTATTGTTGTGACCGTTAAGAGAGGCAGGGAATATCGTATGAAACAAAACCAATAAGGGCAGCTGGACATGAGACGGCTGCTTGGCCAGGCTTTGAAGTATTGAAAGGATGTGGATGTGCAAGGAGAAAGGAAAAGAGCTTTCTAAAAAGATGAAACTGATGAACACCATTGTGGTGACTTTCACGTACATGGGTTGTAGGGATTCCACCAAGTCTGTGCTGAGCAGGAGGGGAAATAAAGATTAATGTACAGTACAACCAGAAAGATGCAAGATGGAGCATCAAACTTGCAATCACTCATTGTAAATGTGCAAAGTCTTCTTTTGTATACATAGGTAATTATAACATTATTTGGTGCTTAAACAGAATTTATCTAGCATTGCTCATAATCCTTCATGAGTCAAGTCGCACCACCAGAAACCCTAGAAGATGTTTCCAAGGGTGTGTATATATCCGTTTCTAAGGTAATTTTTTCAAAATTTTTTCCAGTTTTATGGTCCCTGACTTTTTCATATTGCCTATTAAACTTAATAAATCTATTTATACTTCACTTATACGAAAGGTACTATAAAGCCCTAAATTATACAACTTGCAGATTGTGGAATAAATAGGCTTTATTTTTTCTTTAGGCTTTTTCTTTTTCTTTGTTGGTTGACACCGGCCATGAGATATTTTCTTCAATGGAAGCTTTTGTTTTTGGTGGAGTAGGAGTAGGGGGCTGGGAAACAGAGATATGATGAAAGGAGTATAACCTTAAAATAGACAAATAGACCACTGCTTGTGGATCCCCCTCAAATGAAAGCATGCCTACCTTCATTAGGTATTCGAGCTTCTCAAAGACTGATAGCAGTGCGAAGCTGTGTATTGAGTATTGTGTATTGAGTGGTACTGATGACCTGCTTAGCTCAGCAGATAGAAGGTTGGAGGCCTGTGATGTAGTTTCACCTGTAACTTGGAGATAAAGATAGACTTAGGACAGGTTTCAGACAACAACCTAATTGGAAAAGACTACACGGGGCTGCTTACCTGGTATTTAAATCCTCTGTCTAGGAAAAAAAAATTCTCAGAAAAAAAATCTGTAATATACTATTTATACTAATAATAGTAATATATGATTATTCAACTTATAGCTTCCTAATATAACAGAAAGAAGCTCCAACATGAATTTCAAATATTGCTTCTTCACAAAGAAAAAAAAAAGGACAGTGTTCAATTTGGATGAAAATCTCCTTCCCTCTTTTCCTTCTTTTCTTCCATCTTGGAGGTACTTTATGTTTTGCTAAATCTAAAACTAATACCATTTCAACCCACTGCCCCAAGACCTCCTTATCATGGTCATTTGGTCTTCAAGATGGAGTGGATGCAGCTAAGAAGGCATTTTAGGCTATTTATCATTCTTGGAATTAAAATCTCCACAACAAAGGACATCTGGTAGAGAGGCCAAACACTGTTTTAGAAGTGAGACGGTTCACAATTCCATCCTGTTTGTCCCTTGGGCCAATCCTTTAGGCCAGTGGTTCTCACAGGGTGGCGCAGTGACCAGAAGCATCAGCATAATCTGGGAGCTCATTAGAAATCAATAATCTCCAACCCCATCCACACCTACTGAATCAGACACTCTGGGGTGGGGGTTGTCCAACAACCTGTGTGCTAGCAAGACCTCCAGGTATTCTGAAACACACTGAAGTTTGAGAACTTTTTCTCCAGTCTCTGTGTCTATGTTTCCTTCGAAGTAAAATAAAGAGGATTAAGCTTGATCACTACCAGGTCCATCTAACTCTAACCAACCCAAGATTCTAAACTCTTTTTTTACCATTTTTTTAAATTAAGGCAATGTTGATTTATAACATTGTATAAATTTCAAGTATACATCATTATATTTCGCCTTCTGTATAGACTACATTGTGTTCCCCACCAAAAGTCTAGTTACCATCTACACTTTTCTAAGGATCTGTCTATTACTGACCAAAAGAGATTTGGCTGAATTAGCTGTGCTTCTTGGGGAAGGAGGCATCTTGAAATGAGTTAAGCAAGGTCTGACTACCGAGTTGATAGACAATACCTGGTAGATCTCATGTTAAACATTAAGACTTCTCGAATGTTACTCACAATTTCTTTTTGTTTTTAATTAAAGGATAATCAGCATATAATACCCTATTAGCTTCAGGTGTACAATACAGTGATTCAATATTTATATGCACTATGAAATGGTCGCCATGGTAAGTCTAGTAGCCTCTGTCACCATACAAAGTTATTACAATATTATTAACTATATTCCCTATGTTGCACATTACATCCCCATGACTTATTAATTTCATAACTGGAAGTTTGTATCTGTTAATCACCTTAACCTATTTTGCCCACCTCCCAAACTCTTCCCCCTCTGCTAACCATCAGTTTGTTTCCCGTATCTGTGAGTTTGTTCCTGTTTTGTTTTTTTGATTTCACATATAAGTGAAATCATATGATATTTGTCTTTTTCTGCCTTATTTCACTTAGCATAATACACTCTAGGTCCATCCATGTTCTCGCAAATGGCAAGACTTCATTTTTTTTTATGGCTAATATTCCGTTGTGTGTGTGTACATCTGTATCCATTCGTCTATCTATGGACAGTTAGATTGCTTCCATCTCCTGGCTATTGTAAATAATGCTGCAATGAACATAGGGTGCATATATCTTTTTAAATTAGTATTTTCATTTTCTGTGGATAAATACCCAGAAGTAGAATTGCTGGATTATATAATAGTTATATTTTTAACTTTTTGAGGAATCTCCATACTGTTTTCCATAGTAGCTACACAAATTTACATTCCCACCAACAGTGTATGAGGTACTCACAATTTCTTTATTCACATTATAATAAACAGATCCAGTGCTACAAAAAAATTACCACCTAAACAACACTCAGGATTCTGTATGCTATTTATAATAATTCTTTTTTGTTGTTTTATCAGAAAAAAATAGAGCAGTTTTTAATGATCTGGAGAAGCTCAGAGTTCAGGACCATATTTGGCAGCTCCTAGATAAGAATCATTAAGTATTTAAAAAACATTTAAGGTGTTAGCAAAAGTAGAATTAAACAATTTTGACTATAATCATCAGAAGATCATGAAAAATATGAACAGAGAAATGACTGAAGAGAAACATATCTATCACCCTAGATGAAAATCACCACATGATTTAAAAGTGGGCATTTGAGAAATAAACACTTTTTCAGTAAAGAGCAAAAACAGCTGCAAAAATAATCACCCTCTTGGTAAGCCAGAATTCAGAAAAGATGTCAGTTTCTGTTATCTTTGTCAGAGGAAGAGCACACCCACCCTCCCCTCGGCCCAGCCCATCCCAGCCCGCTACACAGGGTGGGGCTAGTGGGTGCTGGATGAGGGAAGGAAGCTCCAGGCAGCTGTAAAATAGATGGAAGAAAACACACAGTCCATTAGGCAACCTCATTAGAAGTATAATCTGGTTTGCACTGAAAGCGATTCCTATTCACTCTGTCCTTTAAACTACTTATGGTTGTAGAAACTTATTCTGGGTGCTTCTGACCCTGTATTTTGGTGGCAGTGAAGTCTTACTTGGGTCTCTATTTTCCATGAACTATTAAAAAACAGAACTAAGTAAACTTGATTTATTTATGCTGATGTTCATAGAAAAAAAAAAAAGGAAGTGACAGGCTTACCGTTCTTTACATTTTGTGTGTGTGTGTGTGTGTGTGTGTGTGCGCGCACGTGTGTGTGTGTGTGTGAGGAAGACCAGCCCTGAGCTAACATAACATCCATTGCCAATCCTCCTCTTTTTTGCTGAGGAAGACTGGCCTTGGGCTAACATCCATGCCCATCTTCCTCTACTTTATATGGGACACTGCCACAGCATGTCTGATGAGCAGTGTGTCAGCGGGCGCCCGGGATCCCAACCCGCGAACCCTGGGCTGCCAAAGCGTGAACTAAACTGCTGTGCCACCAGGCCAACCCCTCTTTCCTTACATTTTATATCAGCACCGATTTGAACTTGATTTTGTATGTCAGCCAAAAGCAAATATTAACTGGAACTGGAGTGTAAGTTAAGAATAATTTACCAGACCTGGATCTAAACCTGTGTATCAGTGAGGGTGTCTGACACACTTGCATAGGGATCTGCTCAAAAATCACTTCATTTTAAATGAGCTAACTTTGCTTAGAAAAATATAAATCAGCATCTTAGGAAAGTAGCCACACATTTCTGTATGCATTTCTAGATTTTCATAAGCACAGTTCCTTCAGATCCACATGAAAATCATATGTAAATGAATGAAAGGCAAAATCCTTAGTCTACTTTTGCTAAGAAGACTAATGGGTGTAATGGAAAGAGTGGGCTTTTGATTCAGACAGGGTCCCAGCACCATTGCTTTGCAATCCAGTGATGGTGTGAGTTACTTAACCTCTCTGTGCATCATTGAGTTCAGTTATAAACTTTAGCAAATAGAGCTGCAGTAAGAACTAAATGATAGTAGGAGAGGGAATATTTCCTAAGTGATATTCACTGAAAACATGCTCAATATGTATATTAGTTATTCTCATTTTCATAAATAGAATTTCCTTTACACCATTCCCATGTAAAGACTTCAGTTCAACAGAATTGTGTTGTAGCCATTTTCCTTCCCTCCTTCCCTCCTTTCTCCCTCCCTCCACCCTCCTCCTCCTTCTCCTCCTCCTCTCTCTGTCTCTCCTTTATAGGAACTTGAATTGAGAACTTATTAACAGCTGGACACTGTGCTAGATAACAGATATCACTGATATGAGTGACACAATTCTGGCTTTCAAAGAGTTCGTGGACTCCTTGACTTTGACAAAAACATGAATCAATTATACCAAGGAGGGATGGGGGCTCTCATTGAGAAAGTGGCAGAAGTGGGTCAGGAGTTCACCCAGAAGACAGATAGGGAAGAGTGTGCTGGAAGCAGGAAAGAATTGATGAGTAAGATAGAAGAAGCACTTCAGGACTGTGGGGGAGCTTTAAATATTACAGAAGCCCATGGTGCCTGTTGGGGACTTAAAAAAAAAGCCAGAATGAAGAAGTAGAACTGGATTAATGATAATGGGCCTTTCAATTACAAACTGAAGTATTTGGGTTTTATCTTGAAGAAGATTGGCAGTCATTGAAGAACTTCATTTAGAGGAAGGGCATGATTAGATCTACATTTTTTAAAATATCTGCCTCAGTGGGTAGGAGGTGTTAGAGTCAAGGTTTTTAACCGAATCCACAACGCTTAGGGGTCACTGTACAGGCTTCAGGTCCATAGATCTCCTGAATTACATACATGATTTTGTGTGTACATGTATTTTCATGTTTTTTTTCTGGAGCATCAGATTCATTTGAGGAATAATTTATAATAAAATTATTATTTTATTCAAAAATAATTTTTTAAAAATTTGAAAATAAAAGGGAAAGTAGTAGTGGGAAAATCGTTTAAGAAACGATTCTACTCGTTTGGGTGAGAGATAATGGAACAAAGTAAATGAAAGTGGTCACGAGGAAATTATGAATTTGAGGGGTAGTTCATAGGAGCCCTGCATAGTTTTGGTGACCATTTGGATGTGGAGAATAAAAGAAATGGAGAGTTCTGAAGAGACTCGGAAATTCCTGACTGACTATTGTATGGTGAAAGTAATGATGAGGAAGAAGCAGGTTTTCAAAAAATATGGTGAGATCCGGGCCAGCCCGGTGGTATAGTGGTTAAGTTCATGTTCTTGGCTTCAACAGCCCAGGGTTCGCAGGTTCGGATCCTGGGTGCCGACAAGGCACTGCTTGTCAAGCCATGCTGTGGCAGGAAGATGGGCACAGATGTCAGCCCACGGCCAATTATCTTCCTCAGCAAAAAGAGGAGGATTGGCAATGGGTGCTAGCTCAGGGCTAATCTTCCTCACAAAAAAATAATAATAAAAAATTCTAAAAGTACGGTGAGATCAATTCTGGGATGTTTGATTTGAAAAGTGAGTGGTGTATCCAATAGATGAGGATCTGAATATGAGGATCTGGAACTGACAGGAAATCATGGCTGGAGACACTAGAAAACTTTAATAAGAGTTTAAGAAGATTATAAAGGAAACAAAGAAGGAGTCATCACACAGACAGAAAATGCCTAAAACATTCTTGAGTCCACTTACTCTGACCTGTATGGAGTAGAAGAAAGAGAGTGGTGGGTCTGAGGTAACTCTTTTAAAAAAGGGTAAACCCGTTTATCAATAACAGTAGCCCAATCAATTGCCCTATATTTGACAAATCAGTTCGACAGCTTCTTTCTTGGGGAAGATCTAGTAAGTGGTTGAGTAGAAAGGCTAGAACTGTTTCTCTCCTTGTGTTCCTTTGCTTTTGGTTCCCTCTTTTTTGAATATTTTTAAACAATAAGCTTATCAGCCATGACCATGGTTGCTCGGTTATGCGGCTGCATCCCTTGTAGCTATTAGCCATACAAGTATTTTTATTTAATTCTCACCTACTGTATGTCCTTGTCCATTCCAAGTAAAAATGGTTTCTTTATTTTCTTAATGTCCACATTGTTTATGTCAACCCATGTTGCATACTGTCTTAAGTTGAATGTATAACATATATATATATTCTTTTTGGCTGGGAAAGATTTGCCCTGAGCTAAAATCTGTTGCCAATCTTCCTCTCCTGTTTTGTATTTTTCTCCCCAAAGCCCTGGTACATAGTTGTATATTCTAGTTAGAAGTCCTTCTAGTTCTTCTACGTGAGCCACTGCCACAACATGGCTACTGACAGATGAATGGCGTGGTTCCACACCTGGGAACTGAACCCAGCCCACCAAAGCAGAGTGCATCGAACCACTAGTCCATCAGCACTGGCTCTATAACATATTTTTCAGAGTAAGGAATTTGAGTAGATCTGGAACCATACAGCAAGAATGTGAATCTCAACTCCACCACTCACTAGCTGTGCCATATTAGAAAAATTCTTAATCTCTCTGTGCCTCAATCTCCTTTCCAGTAAAATGGGGATGCTGGTTGCAACGATCATATAGAATTGCAGTGGAGATTAAATAATGTGATCAATGTAAAGTTCTTGAATAGTGTCTGGTAAGAGATCAATAAATTTTAGCTTTTATCTCAGTATCTATTAAATACTAAATTGCTAGGATTTCTGTGTAAAATATGGCATGCAATGAGAAGTTTTTATTGCCCATGCATCTGTGGATTATCTGAAGGAACACTGTTACTCTTGGCTGGGTTCACTAACTTGTTTGTTGAGTTTGTTGACCAATAGCTGCCCAGTCTAGGCTGGTGGTTCTGGGCAGTTCTGCTTCAAGCTTCAGGTCTATAAGTTGGTGAGGTCACTCTGCTCCTTTGTTACTCATATTCCTTGGGCAAATGGGCAAGCCAGGGTGTGTTCTTCACATGGTGTTTGGAAGAGGTAAAAGAAGGTGTGTACATCGAAACACCAAATATTTCAAGTCAAGTTTTCATCGTGACTTGTGTCATGACTACTAATATTCCACTAGCCAGAGCAATTTAAATGGCTGAGCTAAAAGACAATGAGTAAGGGAATATATTCCTCCATGAAAGTGAAGGAGAGGATAGGACTGCAGAATTTTGGACAATAATTTAAATTACCCCAGCTATAATTACCACATGCATCTTTAAAGCGAGTTCTTGTTTTTTGTTTTTTTGTTTTTTCTCATCATGACTTAGAAGTTTGGAACCATCAGAGCACCTAGTATTGAATCTTGCCCCTAGCGTAATAAGATTTGGAATTTTAAAGCTGGAAGAGAGAAATACAGTTTTATTAATCACATATATCTGTTGATAGTTTGATTGATTTAGCTATTCGTCATAGAAGAGAGAATGTGTTTCAACATTATCACTAGACTAGCAGTCATGAGCCATTTATTATCATTGTTAGTTGCTATCAAATATTACTAATTTGCATTTTGGGGAGAGAAGAAGAGATTTATATGAAGTACCAGTAAGATTTTTTTCCCTCAGACATTTATTTTTCCCTGACATTTATTCCAGTTTCTTTTGGAATAAAAAAAACACCTTTTATGTATTGTGATGTGTCACTTTCCATGTCATAAAAGAAATGTGTGATGGTACTAGAGTTGCAAAAATCGAGCTGTCCTTAATTTTAAACTCCACTTTGCATACTTTAAAAATAATTAGAGTATATCAGAGAGGGAATTCAGTAACCTTTAAAACTGGGTTGGGGTAAAATAAATGACCACAACTCCTATGAAGGAAAGGGGAATATTTTTCTTAATTAAGCCAAATCCTGGCTTCCAGAGGATTAAGTCTATTTTAGTATAACTATAATAATTTTTATGCTAACAGAGTCAGTTCATCTCCTTCTGATTTTAGACAAAAATTTCACAGTTACAGTCATTATAATGAATTAAATAATGTGTCATGATATACTATTTTAGACATTCTGCTAATATGGAAACATTTAGCCGATTTCAGCTAATATATAACTAAAACTCATTCAGCAATCCACCAGTCAGGATTATATGGAAGTAATCTCATCTGAATTTGTATCAATACATATTCATAGGATGCACGTGAAATGTCAAAGGATAATGCCAGGTAAGAATTCTTTAAATAAAGATGGTAATATTCCTAAAGCAATTCTCTAGTACAGCTCTCCCTCCTTTTTTATACAATGGATCCATAATATAGTTTCTAATAGCTGTAATAATGTAATTCAGTTACAAAGAAGTCATAATTTAGCATTATGTAGAATTGATTTTGTATACTTTTATTTATATAAAAATTTATAAATAATTTTTATATGTAAATTTTTATAAGTAAATATTTCACCATATAACAAGTTTGTTTTTTTCTTTGGTCTTTCTGTTTTGGAAAGTTTGGGTGAAGAATGAATACATTTTCGATGATGAGATACCAAAACACATATTGGAGCATCACGGTAAAACAAATGGCAGCCTTCTAAATGTTAGAAACATGCATATTTTTTATAAGACCTATTGAATTTTAATCACATCTCTGTAGGTTCAGGTTATGGAAGCAGTTATCATAATGAGAAATGAGAGGTTACAGTTCACAAAATTAGAGTAATTCTTTAACTGAATTTTTCTCCTGTCTTTTCCCTTTCATTTTGTAAAACATTTTTTGCATATCACCTCTGACTTCTTTTTGTTCCCTTCACCTGAATCATAATTATTATTGATGCCAGTAGTATTACAAGGATATTGACATGCGTACATAGTGAAACTCACTTCTGGCATTCAACTTATATACATTTTTTGGCTCCTTTTGAATTATAAGTATTCAGTTGATTTCTTTATGGATCCTTCTGGATTGTACCCACATGAATAGTTTTTGTGATACAGCTGGTAATTAGAGGGCAGTTCTTCCGAATACAACTTGAGAGTCGATTGCTCTTGCTGTGGGCCAAACACCCAGGATTCTGAAGATTTCAATCCCCAAAATCCAGGAGCTCGACTCTGCATGCTTCACCTGAAGAGGAAAAGCCAAGCTGGTGCCTCTTCAGTCTGCTTTGTACATGTGATAAGAGTTCTGAACGAAATAACTTTTGGGGAGTATGTTGGTGAGTCAAGAGAGAAGGCAGCTGACAAAGGAGAAGAAAGAAACAAGTGGAGACACTAAAATAATTATATATCTGTCAATTCCTTTTTTTCCTGTTAAACACTCACCTATTTTTTTTCCCTGTGAAAAGTTCATTTAAAGCTGTCTCCCTCCAGCGATATGAAAAAACCCACAATGCATTCAATAGTATAATACAAATCCAGAATGTTTTCAAATTTCCCTCTTTTGTGGGTTTTGAGATTGACAGCTCTATAATTAGGGATAACAAAGAAGAAGGGAGTTAATAAGATTCAAATACAGGGCCCCAGTCAGAAATCTGGAGTGCAGAATAGGGGGAGAAAGGAAATCAAGGGGTGTAAATCATATAATCTTATTGTAGACTAGAAAGTTGGATGTTCTATACAACTAGTTATTTGTTTAGATTTTATACAACTAGTTAGATGTTCAGATTTTATACAAAGACTCGTAGGTCAGAGGAACCTTAAAATTGATCCTCAGACTTCACCTCTATTTATTGATCTGAAATAAAAATTTGGTCAAATATTCCACTAAATACTTGGTACATTATAATGTCTCCTTTGCTAAACAGACTCCTGGATGCAGGTTACTTAAATATAGCTCTCATTATCAGAACAAAAGACTTGAGGACTGTGACATAAGCACCCTGCTATATATTAGGAGGGAGATAGTTACAATTTTTTTAAGCAAAAATCAGTGGCTTTCATCCCAGGGGAGCTCTTACTGTTCTTCAGGACTTGTTTTTTCATTCTTTTCTTGTTTGTTTGATTAAATTAACCAATTTGGTGTTCTACAGGATATAAAAAGTCATGTAGAATATGTTTATGTCTTTTAACTTTTTCTCCAGGATCTGCCATACTTTAATTGTATTGTATTGTATTTACTTTTAATTTTTTTATCTATTTATTCAAATCTTTTTCTCTTAGATATTTCTGATTTAGAATAATAGGTTTCCATATTTGATCTTCTTCCATTCAGCAAGTAAACCAATGGTGATAATAGCACTGAAAGTTATTTAGATGCTTATTTAGACATTTATTAAATGTTAATGCAAATCACTTGTCAAAATGTAAATTGTGTGAGGTATATCTTCAGGAAATAACTTTAAGGAAGCATATGCAAAATTGAAATAAACAGTTATCAGGAAACTTGGGCTTTAGTTATCAGCTCTGACACTTTTTACACATCCTTGCCAATTCATTTCAAATATTTGTTGACAGCTCAAATCTCTATATTAAGATGCTAAAAATTTAGTGGGGAAGATTAGCAACCAAAAACATAGTAATATGATATAAGCTGTAAGAGCTCTAAGAGATGTATAAGTATGTAATGGGCCATGGAGGTACAGTTATGAAAACGATTAGTTCCATCTAGAATAATTAAGAAAAGCGTCAGAGAGGGAAAACCTTTAGCCCAGAATTTTGTAAGACAGAAATTCCTCAGCTGATCAAAAGGAAAAGGGGTACTCCCTTCGTGCAGAGGAATCAGCCTGGTCAAAGGCAGGATGGACATGGAAGTACAAAGTAAGCAGTCAGAGGGGCTGACACATAGGTTCTAGATACCGATGCGGTTACAGAGGAAGATATCCGAGAAGATACAGAGCTGTCAGTGAAGATGACAGTGGGAAAGCCTTGCCTAATGGGAAAGTCTTTGTTATCTAACCAGGTTCCTTTTGCTCACCACACGATAGGCCAATCACCGAGATGACAAGTTTGCAGCAGAGAAAGAGTTTATCACAAGGCAGCCAAGTAAGGAGACGGGAAAGCAAATCTCAAATCAAAATCCCCCAAAATGGGGATTAGGAATATTTATGGGATAGAGGGGCAGGGTAGTCTGAAGTGTGGAGATAGATGATTGGAGGTCAGGAGAAGTGAGGTAATTGATGATCTGCACAAGTGCAGTCAAGCTTCATGGCCCTTCATAGGACACATGTTCACAAAATGGTGGTGTTAGCATGACCTGAGGGTGGAGTTTTTAGCTCCCTGATGTCAGGAGGTCACCTATTGGATACCAGCACAGGCCCACTTGGTGGGTCGGTGGTCTCAACTGGCCTGAACGAAACAGAGGTCGACTCTTTGTTCCTGAAAAACAACTCAAGCATCCATTACCATGGTGACCCAGGCATCAGGAATGTTATCTATGAGGAACCTAGGGGGAGTGGGATAACATATTGCCTATCTGCCTGACTTTTAAAAATCAGCAGCACAGCTAACAATGAGTGGGTGAACAACTAAAAGCTGCAATTAATAACTGCCTAAAAGGACTTTAGTTGCCAGCTACCTAATCATTAAGGCTAACTGTCCACTGGTGTCAGCTTTAACATGGAAGCCAGTGATCAAACTTTAGTGTCATAATGTCACCCATGAGGCTGTTGAAATGCAGATTCTTGGGTCTTGTCCTCAAATATCTGCATTCAGAAGGTCTGAATTGGGGCCTTGGAATCTGCATGCTGTTTATAATTAGCTATAGTGGTTCGTGGTCATCGAAGGATCACACTCAGGACTATTACAGGTAATGTTGTCATCAAAATATTTAATTAGTGAAATAACATAATCTGATGTAGATTTTAGAATGATAACTGTCTTCAGTGAAAATACAATGGAAAGGGAAGGCATTTTTTTATTATTTCTAAAATGTTATTAGAAACATTGCTCGTTGCTGTATTCATTGTGGTTAAAAAAAGAGTTAATTCCTCCTGAGTTGAATGCTAGGGAAACTTTTTTCTCTCCTCGTGACTTGATATCTAGCTCTTAGAAGAAATCCGTGAAACAACTCGAATTACCTTTTTGTCCCTGATTTCCAGCACAGTCTAAGATAAGTTTTGTGCTTAAAGAGATAAATAGCTTCAGGTCTTGGGAAAGATTTTTCTCCATTGTCCTTTATGTTATTATTATTATTATTTAAATTATTTGTTCTATATTTGTAACTTTCGTGGTAAGCAACCCCCTCAAATTTTTAGGAAGCAATGAACACTAAAAAAAAACTAATGAATAATCAATGCATGGTTCATTTCTAAGAAGCTTCAGTAGCACCTTTGCTTTTTTCTCTGGTCTCAAAAATTATGAGAGAAAATTATTTATGTTTTCTTTCTGATTACTATGTAGGAGCTATGGCTAATGAGCAAATCAATTGCGTTGCATTGACAATAGGTAACCTAAAATAAGACAGGATTGGGTTATTGACTTATTATAGATCCGTAACCTAGTCTTCATTAAAAAATAATAAATTAAGCACCAAAGTGTTCACCCCACATAGATCATTCAAAAGAATCAGGTTTCCTGTCCAACTCAGTGAGTAAAACCATGAGCAGTGAAAATATTTACCACTAGTCTTTTAGTTATTGTAAGTCAAACTAACCGTGTTTATTGCTAATGTCTTTTTTTTAAGTAGGACTTTTTCTGCCTCAATAACTTCTATTGGTCTTTATTGAATTCCTTTCTCTTTATCAACTTCTCACTTGCAGCCTGCAATATTCTAAACCTTATCTTATTTATTTTAATTTATTTTTCAAGCTACCTCCTGTACTTTTTTTTCTCTATCTTTTACCTCTAGATAGTTCTTTCTGCCCCCTTTATCCTCTGTTTCCTTTGACATTTGGTGTTCTGAGAACTTTTCACTTTTTGTTTGTTTGTTTAAGTCTATGTGTGAATAATTCTTTTCTTTGTAGAACACTTTTTAAAACTCATTCACCTCTTGCTGCTTTCTATCGTCTTCAACATTCAGACTGGTGCTTATTTTCACTAGAAGGTTTTAAAATATTTTTACATTTATGGCCTACATTCTTTAGTCCCTCATTTTCCCTGTAACTTAGCAACACATTGACTTAAATATTTTTTTTCCATGATCTCGACTCTAAAATGAGTATTTAGAAAAAGTGTAGGCTTCGTTTTATAGGTAGCTGTATTACCACACCTTCAAATCAAAGACCTCTAAGAATCAGCCACGTGCTCATTGCTTTCTCTCCCTCAACAACAGGTCATGAGTTGATATGAAAGCTACTTTGAGAAGATACAATCAATGCTAATCCCAATGAATGAGATGTGAATTACTAGAATTTCATAGAAACCAATTGTGATTTTGAACGGCTCAGGGATATTGGCCTGCTGCTTGACAAGGTTAAGTAATGGAAAACAGTGTAGCGAAGGCATTTTATTAATTCCCGTCACTGAGAACACAAAGTTACTTTGAATCAGCCTGTCTCAGAAATTAATTTTCCATAAATACAGATGGAAGACCAGCATTGCATTTGAACCATAAATTTATAGACAGAAAGAGGATCTTCTAAGGATTTTTTAATCAACCAATTAAAATGAAGGCAAATGCTCCAGAATTGTGTGTGTGTGTGTGTGAGGAAGATTGGCCCTGAGTTAACATCTGTTGCCAATCTTCCTCTTCTTGCTGAGGAAGATTGGCCCTGAGCCAACATCCATGCCCATCTTCCTCTGTTTTGTATGTGGGGTGCCACCACAGCATGGCTTGATGAGCTGTGCATAAGCCTGTGCCTGGGATCCAAACCCGTGAACCCTGAGCCGCTGAAGCAGAGCACATGAACCTAACCAGTACCCCACCTGGCAAGCCCTGAGAATGTTTTTGACCTTAAAAAGAATTGGTTAAAGAAGAGAGAATTTGACACGCAGAATCTCTTTCAAGGGGACTGCAACCTGAAGTTTCTAAACAGGTTATTGCTACGAACAGCATTAAAGCAATTTATAGAAAATATAGTTACCAAGTCAAAATCCTACCATATCCCACCAAATACATTTTACCTAATAACAACGTATATATTTCTCTGATACCCTGACTCCTTAAATATTTGATATATTCTTATTTGAAAAATTGAATTTATCTTTACCACTTCCTAGGAAGTGGATGTAGAAAATGTGTCATCATTCCTATGAAAAAACTGTGGATAATGGTATTTAAATTATTTTGAGTGTAAATAGATTTTCCTTACATTAATTCAAATGTGTCAGCAAGCCCATTTTCATTATTGGATTTCAGAAATTTCACTTTCTTATAGATATAAAGCTGCTTGAGCAAGATAATTTTCAAATCATAAAACTCTACTTGATTTCTCTCTCTGCAGAACTGTTAAAAATAATAATCTACTTCAATAAATTTTAAAGATAAGGCCAAGAAATACAACTAAATAAAAATACAACTGTAAAAGTGATATACCTGGTAATCACAAGAGTAATTCCCCAGTTGCTGAAATATCATTCCTAGGTTTTAATTCAGTTATATATATTACTTTAGGATTTATAAAACCCTTAAGTTTTTATGGATCTTTTAATACACCAATCCTTTGAATAGCAATAGAAATGGTTAAAGTTTTTTAATGGATTACCTGTTTTTTTGAGATCAGATTTTATAATGTGCTATAATGCACATATATTTTAAGGTCTAACACCAAACATGTAACATTTGGCATTGCCCTTCACTTGTTTTGCAAACTTTCCCCCTTGGCATGCTTTGCTTACCAAGCAAAGTTTTCAGACATATCATAAGGAGCTTGTTTAGTTCTTTCTTTTACTTTTCCCTTGCTTCCTAGTTTTTCCTGCTGAATAATCAGTGGAAACTCTTTGTATGACATAATAAATTCAAGTATCTTATGTTTTCCTAAGAGTTGTTCAACTTTGGAATTAGAAAAATACCAAACAACAAAAATAAGCCATGTGTTTACTGTTGCATCAAAAGTTGTATATGTTTTTGTAAAGTGCAAAAAGCAAATCAATACTTTCTAGTAAATATGTAGACACCGAACACCAAAATAAGTTAGGAAATGACACAAACAAAATATACAATCAAATAAACAATAAAAACATTTCATTGTCAAGGAACCCATCTGATCATGTTAAGACAAAGCAAAAGATTCAACCTAACTATATATTTCTCAACTTCTGTCTTATCCACTGCTCTTCGTGTAACTGGTTCAGAAGGCCCAGGTTCAAGTACTCAGATGCCACGAAACACCTTGGAAGGGGCCCGGAGACTCAGTTTACCCATGTGGATAGCTAGTTTCAGTTTCTTTTCTCTCATAAAAACTGCACTGTCCTGGTTTTGTAGCACCCTCCTGCCTGTGGCTACAATCTCTACACCAGGCTTCCTCAGTTGCTTTCTTTCCTTTTCGTCTGAGTAAATGATTCACTGTGATACAAAACTCACACTTTTAAAGATGATTATAGATTATATACAGTTAAATAATTTAATATATCTTTTATAGGTTAACTATAAATATACCCTTTATATCTTCTATGCATATTAAAGTCTACCTACAAGTTGATAAACTGAAAAGTTTTTATTGTGTGGTGTGCAAAGCCTGGTGAAATACACCACCCCAAAATATGCCGCTTTGGCGTAAGGGTTATTTTGAGCTAAAGGCACTTGAAAAATAGCAAGTGCAAAAAGAATCCTCTGACCTCCCCTTTTCTTCCTGAAAGCAGGAGAAAAAAATCTGATGTGAAAAGTACCCTCTGTATGCCAGGAGGGAAGAAACATTCTTATCACCAGAGATGGGGAGTCGAAGCCAGAGAAAGCCGTACAAAGATTTGTTAGATCTTGTTAAAGTAACTTTTATCTTCTATTAGTTTCCCCATATATTTTAGTTACTTTTCTACAATATCCTCTTCTTGTTCAAGCCGGTATAAAAGCATTTAGGTTTGGCATTTCCTTGGAACTGCATTTCCCTATGAAGGCTTCTATGTCACATAAAACTGATATGAAATAAATCAGTATGCTTCTCTCTTGTTAATCTGGCTCATGTCAATTTAATTCTCAGGTCCAGTTGAAGATGCTAAGAGGGTAGTTTTGCCTCCTCTCCGTGTGTGTGGTGGAAAAGATAAGAAAATGAAGTGAGTAGAACAAACAAGCTCTGAACCCATTACTCTCTTTTGCTTTACTCTATGATCAAAAGACGAGATAACAAGTTTGGTGAGGATACAAAGAAAAGAGAACCCTTATACACTGCTAGTAGAAAAGTAAATTGGTGCAGAAATTATGGAAAACAGTACGGAGGCTCTTCAAAAAGTTAAAAATAGAACTACCATATGATCCAGCAATCCCACTTTTTATCATGAAGGGATATTGAATTTTGTCAAATGCTTTTTCTGCGTCTACTGAAATGATCATGAGATTTTTACCCTTCGTTTTGTTAATGTGGTGTTTCACATTGATTGATTTGTGGATGTTGAACCATTTTTGCATCCCTGGAATAAATTCCACTTGATCATAGTATATAATCCTTTTAACGTACTGTTTAATTTGGTTTGCTAATATTTTGTTGAGGATTTTTGTATCTATGTTCATCAGGAATATTGAGCTGTGATTTTCTTTTCTCGTAGTGCCCTTGTCTGGTTTTGACAGTAGGGTAGTGTTGGCCTCCTAAAATGAGTTTGGGAGTGTTCCCTCTCTTCTATTTTTTTGAAGAGTTTGAGAAGGATTGGCATTAATTCTTTAAATGTCTGGTAGAATTCATTAGGGAAGCCACTTGGTGCTGGGCTTTTCTTTGTTGGGGAGTTTTTGATTACTGATTCAGTCTCCCTACTCGTTATTGCTCTGTTCAGATTTTCTATTTCCTCATGATTCAGTCTTGATAGGTTGTATGTTTCTAGAATTTATCCATTTCTTCTAGATTGTCTAATTTGCTGGCATAGAATTGTTCATAGTAGTCTCTTATGATCTTTTGCATTTCTGAGGTTATCAATTGTAATGTCTCCTCTTTCATTTCTGATATTATTTATTTGAGCCTTTTCTCTTTTTTTCTCGGTATGTCTAGCTCAAGCTTTACCTATTTGTCAATCTTTTCGAAAAAAGCCAGCTCTTAGTTTCATTAATTTTTTTCTGTTGTATTTTTAATCTCAATTTCACTGACTTCCATTCTGAACTTTGTTATTTCCTTCATTCTCCTAATTTTGGGCTTAATTCGTTCTTTTTTTTTCTAGTTCCTTAAAGCTCTCTGTTAGATTGTTTATCTGAGAACTTTTTTAAATTTCACTTATTTACTTTTTTATTGAGGTATAATTGATATATAACATTATATTAGTTTCAGGTGTACAACATAATGATTCAGTATTTGTATATATTGCAAAATGATCACCACAATAAATCTAGTTAACATCCGTCACCATATATAGTTACAATTTTCTGTGCGTCATGAGAACGTTTAAGATTTATTTTCTTCCTAACTTTCAAATATGCAGTACACTATTATTAACTATAGGCACCACGCTGTACATTACATTCCCATGACTTATTTAACTGGAAGTTTGTACCTTTTGACCTCCTTCACCCATTTTGCCTACATCCTCACCCCCACCTCTGACAACTACCAATCTGTTCTCTGTATCTATGAGCTTGTTTATTTATTTTTAGATTCCACATATAAGTGAGACCATACAGTATTTATCTTTCTCTGCCTGACTTATTTCACTTAGCATGATGCCCTCAAGGTCCATCCATGTTGTTGCAAATGGCGGGATTTCATTCTTTTTTATGAGTGAATAATATTTCATTATATGTGTGTGTTTGTGTGTGTGTGTGTGTGTGTGTGTGTGTGTGTGGTGTGTGTATACCACATTTTCTTTATCTATTCATCCACCAATGGACACCTGGGGCATGTTCCATGTGCACTTGATAAGAATGTGTATTCTCATGCTTTTGGGTGGAACATTCTATAAATGTCTATTAAGTCTTTCTGTTCTAAGTGTATTTTAAATCCAATGTTTACTTATTGATTTTCTGTCTGGATGATCTATCTATTGTTGAAAAAGGGGTATTGAAGTCCCCTACTATCATTTTATTGCTATTGCTCCCTTGAGGTCTGTTTATGTTTGCTTTATGTATTTAGGTGTTCCTATATTGGGTGCATAAATATTTCTAAATGTTATATCCTCTTATTGAGTTGAGCACTTTATCATTATATAATGACTATCTTTGTCTCTTATGACAGTCTTTGTCTTAAAGTCTATTTTGTCTGATATAAGTTGAGCTACCCTTCCTTTTTTTTGTTTCCATTTACATGGAATACCTGTTCCATCCCTTCACTTCTAGTCTGTGTGTATCCTTAAAGCTGAGTGAAACTCTTGTAAGTAACATATACTGGTTTCTTTTTTTTATTATTATTATTAATCCATTCATCCCTCTATGTCTTTTGATTGGAGAATTTAGTCCATTTACAATTAAAGTAATTATCAATAGGTATGCACTTACCATTACCATTTTGTTCATTGTTTTCTGGTTGCTCTGTATTTCCTTTGTTGCTTTCATCTCTTGCTCTCTTTCTTTGTGCTTTGATGATTTTCTGTAGTGGTATGCTTTGATTCCTTTCTGTTTATCTTTTGTGTGCCTAATATAGGTTTTTGCTTTGTGGTTACTATGAGGCTTACATAAATCATGTTATATTTACAACAGTCTATTTTAAGCTAATAACTTAATTTCAAGTGCATATGAAAGCACTACATTTTTACTTTCCCCTCTACGTTTTATGTTTTGTATGTCACAATTTGCATGTTTTAATCCCTTGTATCCATTAAGAAATTACTGTAGTTGTAGTTATTTTTAATGCTTTTTTCTTTTAACTTTCATTGTATGTTTATAAGTGATTTACTGATCATAATTCCAGCATTAGAGCATTCTGAATTTAGCTATATATTTACCTCTACAAGTGAGACTCATACTTTTGTTTCAGCTTGAAAAAGTCCCTTTGGCATTTTTTGTGAGGCTAGTCTAGTGGTGACAAACATCTTCAGCTCTCCTTCAATTCTGAAGGACAGTTTTCCCAGGTAGGGTATTCTTGGTTGACAGTTTTTTTCTTTCAATCCATTGAATATATTGTGCTACTCCTTTTTGGCCTGGAAAGTGTCTGCTGAAATATCTCCTGATAGTCTTATGGGGGTTCCTTGTTTGTAATAAGTTGTTTTTATCATGCTGCTTTTAAGATTCTCTCCTTGTCTTTACATTTTGACAATTTCATTATTCCACGCTTTGTGTAGCTCTCTTTTGATTCATCTATTTGGAACTTTCTAGGATTCCTGGATTTGGATGTCTGTTTCTTTCCCCAGGTTAGGGAAGTTTTCAGATGTTATTTCTTTGAATAAGCTTTCTGCTACTTTCTCTCTCTCTCTCTTATCTTTCTGGAAACTATATGTGAATTTTGGTCCATTTGATGATGTTCCACAAGTCCCTTAAGCTTTTTTTACTCTTTTTCATTCTTTTGTCTTTTTGCTCCTCTGATTGGATGATTTCCATTGCCCTGTCTTTGAGTTCACTGATCCTTTCTTCTGCTTGATCTACTCTGGTGTTGAATCTCTCTATTGAATTTTCACTGAAGTTAATGTATTCTTCTGTTAATGTATTCTCTGTGATTTCTGCTTGGTACTTTTTATATTTTCTATCTCTTTGTTGAAATTCTCACTTTGTTCATGCATTGTTCTCCTGACCTTAGTGAACATCTTTATGAGCATTATTTTGAACTCTTTATCAGATAAATCATTTATCTCCTTTTCATTAATATCTGTTTCTGGAGTTTTATCTTGTTCTCTTGTTTGGAGCATATTCCTGTATTTCTTCATTTTCCTTTACTCTGTGTGTTGATTTCTGCATAATAGATAAAACAGCCACCTCTCCCAGTCTTGGCAAAACAGTCTAATACAGAAAGTGAACCTTATGATCAAGCCCTTCCCAACCTCTTGGTTGCCTCTCAAATTGTTATGATTGTACAAGTCACCTACTTTGTTCTTAGTGGCTCCCAGTATATAAGGGTGCACCATGATGTTTCAATGACCCAAAGGGGAGGATCTTGGGACCTAGATGCAGGCTGATTGGAATCCACATGCTCAGACAGCATATTTTAAAGTATGCAAGTATACTTCTTTCAGGGAAAGACTGGGAGAATGGCATCTCTGTTTCCTTTGCAATGAGCCCTGTTTTGATGCAGGTATTTTTTCATTTGTCCAATCTCTAGGAGTCACTCAGCTAGTTTCTGGATTTCTTTCAGAAGGAAATGCTCCATATATAGTTATAAATTCAGTTTGTCCATGGGAGGATGTGAGTTCAGTAGTCTCCTATATCACCATCTTGTACCCAAACTTGTAATAACAAATTTAGATGATTCAACTTAAAATAGGGAGATTATTCTGGATTATCTGTATGGGCCCAATGTAATCACAAGGATATGTATGGGTGGGGTGGTAGGCAAGATGGTCACTTCTGCAAAGTCAACCTCCTAGAGTGCTGTAGTAATCTAGGTAGCTCCTGTCTGTGGAGGGTGATTCTTAGCTGCAGCCATGAGCATTAGTAGCCAACACTCAAAGTAGCTGGAGAAGCATGCACCCATACAATAGGGTGCTGTCTAGGCAAGTCCAAAATCCTTAGGATAGTTTATCAGGAAGAACAGGCTGGACCTTTGGGGCTGAGAATGAAGCTGCAGAATAAGTTCTGGTAGTCTTATGTACAGAATTGTAACTATAGTTAATAACACTCTATTGTATACTTGAAATTTGCCAAAAGAGTAAATATTAAGTGTTGTCACCAAAAATAAAAAAATGGTAACAATTTTAAATTTTTTTAAATTTATTTTAATGAGCTTGATTTTGGTAATCATTTCACAATGTATACATATATCAAATCATCACATTCTATACTTTAAATATATACAGTTTCATTTGTTAATTATACTTCAATAAATCTGGGAAAAATTAATTAATTGAAATAAATTAAACTGGACAATGCCCTTGTCAACAAGGAAAAAATAAAGCTCATATTTTAGTAAAGATATATAACTTGATTTCAGATCTCACACTAAGGAAGTGACTGGTATTTCTGGCCTTTGGCGTGAAATCCAAACAACATTACGTGGTAAAAACCAATCATTTGCTAATGGTCCTCAAAAAAATAGAATCTATCCTTTTATGTGCAAATGAACTTCAGTTTTGATATAGATTACAAGCTGAAACATTATACAGGAAATATTAGCTGATATCCTCCATTCTAAATATCAATTTCTCTACTTTTACACAAAGTTTAAGACTGAGAAAGTGTCTGTTTTAGCATGTGACAGGAAGAGAGAGGTTATATGGCATTTACCAAAGAGTACCAGATATGGAGTTTTAAGACCCAGATTCCAATCCCTTACCTCAGCGATGTCACCTTGGCATGTAACCTTGATGAGTCATTTTTCTCAATTTTCTCCCTAGAAAACTAAGATTAATGGTAAAATCTGCCCCTGTCCTTTTCAGTGTTGTGAAGATCATATGGGATAATTCGTGAAGATTATGTAGCTCTACACAACTACATTATTGATATTATTACTAGCACCATCATCATTATATAAGTAGGAAGTTAAGTACTGATTATTTCAAATATTTGGAAAGGAAACATATTGAGTTTCTGAAGAGATATCAAGATAAAAATGGCAATAATCAATCCTGTGGACCAGATTGGCCCTAGTAAGAAATTACTCCAGAGACAATGCAGAATTTAAAAACCTAGGTGCTCAGCAATACATTTTTTTTTTTTTTTGGTGAGGAAGATCGGCCCTTAGCTAACACCTGTTGCCAATCTCCCTCTTTTTTGCTTGAGGAAGATTGGCCCTGAGTTAACATCTGTGCCCATCTTCCTCTATTTTGTATGCGGGGTACCGCCACACAGTGGCTTGATGAGTGGTGTAGGTCTGCGCCTGGGATCTGAACCCACGAACCCAGGCCACCAAAGTGGAGAGAGCCAAACGTAACCACTGTGCCACCAGGCCAGCCCTAGCAACACATTTTTGATTTAAGATACTCACTTATTTTACTCTTTTAAACCTCTATAGTCTACCTTCTTCCTGTCCTTATTACCTGGCTTCTAAGATTGTGTATTAGTTATTTGGAATACTACGTTTTTTTGAAAATTCTAGAAGAGGGTTGAGGATGAAAAGCACAATTCTTATTGCACTCCTACCTTTTCATGTGGCACTTCCAACATTTTCAAACCCCAAGTCAGAGATAAACTAGAGATTAGTTCAGGTAGCATAGGTCTGTCAACTACTTAACTCAAGCACCATTTAGAATAATTTATGGGGAGGTTTGGAGATTTTAAATTATTTCACAATGGATTTGTACTAAACAAATCTACTTTCCACAGTATGCCTTTTTAAAGGAAGTGGATTTCAGGAATACCATATTTATTCTTTCTACACAAAATTCTAAATTCACCATAGAAAAATAAGATACTTTATTAAGCCATAGTTACAGGTTATTATTATTACCTTACTTGCTGTTGCAGTTCAATCTTCAAAAGGAAATACTACATGATTATATTTTATGTTAAACTTGGCATGTCATATAAGTTGTGATTCTGAAAGATTTCGATTAATGCTCCTTCTTAACGGATATGCATAACATTTTCTTAAACATCATTGCCCTAAAGAAAGAGTAGATTCCTCCCAGTCAGCTTCCAAATTGAATATGTAATTTGGATTTGATGGCTTTTTTTCCCTAAAATAAGACAGAATCAGTTACAATTTTCTTCTGCAGTGAAAATTTTTATGAATAGTTTAGCATTGATAGTCAGCATCTAAGACCTAAAGAGATCAATCTTGCCCAAGGCCCACAAATGTATGCAAGACTGTTTTTGTTTCATAAATAATTATGCTGGTATAAAATTTCCACTGTGTTTTATTTTGTTTGTTGCCTATAGATTTTAAAATCATAAGTGATAGAAAATCATATTCCTAGAATATAAATTTTCCTGTGTCTTTCTAATGCCTTTCCACATTCCCACATTTCTCTGAATGCTATATTGACACTAGGTACTGATTTTGAGTGATATGATAATAATAGAGTGTTATTCCTGATTGTAAGTCATTTTGCTTGCATATCAATCTTGCTGTATTTGAATGTATACAAAGAATACTAATCACTGTACTGTATGTCTTTAATCTCTATCATAAAGAAGCATCTTTATTTGCATATGCATGATTTTCAATAATATTTGCATAAAGAGAAAATCAGACATTTTGATTACTAGTAATCTTTTCACAATTTATAAGGTTTTATACTTGAGGGTGATTTTCCCCCTTAATTTTTTTCTTGTCAGGTTGAGTTTCCTCTCATTTTTATGCCCATCTTAGAGGATGTATCAATATAGCAAATATTCAAGAAGGCAAAATAGTGAGAGAACCTCAGTTAAAAATTGCCAATGTTGGTTAATAAACTATCAATTTAGAAATACACTCAGAACAATTTTTAGTCCAGACAGGTAAAAACTGAATTACATATCCCTCTAACTATAATGTTTTTCTCCTCCCTATGTCCAGATCATAAAAAGTAAATTATCAAAGATCCAATGTTTAACATATAACACAAAACTCTTCCAATTTTGTTTCGCAAAGAGCTGGAACAAAGTTTAAAAAAGAAGAAACTACAAAACAAAAGTTACATTTTTGGAAAAATTTGATGAGGCAACAAGTCTTTGTATTTTGTCCCTCCTTCCTTCAATTCTCTCACAATTAACCTTATTCTGAAATGTGTGAAAATCTGTAGTCACTTCCTCTCTGTGAAGTATGTTGTGAAGCTTCTGTGTTCTAAGGCAAGAAACAGGCTAAACAAGATAACCGTGGTTGAGTTTTATTAGGTTTTTGACTATAGTTATCAATCTCTACCCCAGAGACAACTTTTGGATATCATGCTGCTGCACCTCCACCTGCTACTTTATTTGTCTCCTGATCCCACTAAAGCTCTGAGGATTGTATCCTAGGTCTCCTTCCATCTACTGCAGTCTAGACAATAAAGTTCTATAATCATTAACACTCTCCTTGCTCCTTTTTGGTAACTATTGCTTGACGAAGATTGTCCCCGGGCTAACATCCATGCCAATCTTCCTCTATTTTGTATGTGGGACACCGCCACAGCATGGCTTGATGAGCAGTGTGTAGGTCGGGATCCGAACTTGCGAACCCCAGGCAGCCAAAGCAGAGCATGTGAACTTAACCACTATGCCACTGGGCTGGCCCTTTGGTGACTATTTTTGTATCAAATTTTCTTCATAGTTAACAACTCTGTTTAAATATATTACAAACTAATTTTCAGTATAATAGCATATAGGCTATAATAAGATATAGAAGAGTTGAAGGAACTAATTAGTAACCCAACCTACTAATACATAGAATCTATGGAGTTTGTCACTCTTTTGTTTCCAGAATTTGGATTCACCTCTTCCTCCACTATTTTGTTGAGTCTCTCATATGTGTGTAGACACATTTCAGACTTATCGAGGGCTGGGTGTTCTACCACCTATTTTATATCACAAGAAATCATCACCATAGCAGCCCTGCTGTGAAGTACCAAAGCTAGTATTTATTCATGAAATGTTTTGCATTATCTCACAAGCATGAGAAAGTAAGTTTAATAGAGTTATTATCGTCATCTTGCACAAGAACAAACTAAGAATGAAGAAGGTTAAATAATGTACCTAAGGTAAGACATCAGGTAAGCCAGAACTCTGGCAGCCCAATTAGATTCTGAATCTCATGCACTTCCCAGCTGTCCATTTTCTCAGTTAAGGTGCGATTCAGGCCTGCCTTAAATGAAATAGAATGATAATAATAACATGCATGTATTTTCTTATTTGATCCTGTAAACTCTGTGAAATGGGCAGGGAAAATATTTTTCATCTCTTTTTACATATCAGGAAATTTGTGTTTACAAAGTTTAATGAATGGCCCAAGGCCACAAAATTAGTTTATAGTCCAGTCTAGATCAGAATCTAGGTTTCCTGAGCAGAAATGCAGAGTGTCCAGAGTGTTTTCCACAGTTATCTCACTATTTCAATGCCCTACATCACTATTTCAATGCTACACATTTTCACAGCATGATCACCACAGGATGCACTATAGCTGCATCTAGTCAGATATGGGGGAAAAAAAATGAGGTTGTTATTCTGCATTACAAGACAATTATTTTTCCAAAATACATTAAAAATGACAAACAAAATTCATACTAGGAATATATTTTGCTTTTTAGTTAGATACATTTTGAAATTCCTAGATTTTCCAAGCTTGAGGTGTTCTTAAATTATAAATAGGGTGATCATATAATTTGTCGTCCAAACCAGAACGTTTTTGAAAGTAAAAAGAGGCACTATTAATAATTTTGCCAGGATAGAAAAACTAGGATATGTTCACCCTAATTGTAAGGGGCATTAACAACATTTTTTGTTGTTTGTTTCTTAGAAATAATTGCCTGCCTTCAGGTCATTATGTGCTTATCTGTAAAGACCCATGATATTACTTGGGATCAGTTCTGTTATACTTTCTCCTTTTCAATTTTTTAATTTGAGATAAAATTGTATACTTTCTTTACATACCTGAATACAGCTGGGTGGGACAATTTGTGAGGGAATAAAAAGCAAATTGAGAGAAAATTTGAACCAGTATGTTTTAAAATATTTTCTATTTGTACCAAAGGGTTGGCTTGCAATGAATTTAGTTGCCATATGTTGGGATTGAAAAGAATGAAAAATGTCTATGTCTCTCTTATACAATGGCTACCTGAAAAATCATATTGCAGTAACCTGTAATTACCCACACATCTTCCTTTCATTTAGGTTGGAGACATGTAGGAAATAAAAAGCACTCCTAGGAAGATCAAGTCCATTGGCTTCTCTCTCTCTTATAAATACTGGCAAGCATGGAAGAATCAAAATCTGATTCAAAACAAATTAATTTTACTAAACACAACACATCAACTATACTGAAGTGTGACATGCTGTCAGGTGTTCTTAATGGGAAGGATTAATATACTTCCATGTATTCCATTTCTGAGGGAGAAAAACACACACAATTAAGCAAAAATGCATATGAATCTCTTAACCCATGCCCTATGCACCTGTTGTGATTGCCTATCAACACAGTGAATTCATGCATCCAACAAATATATTTTGAGTACCTGCTGTGTGCCAGAAGTACAAGCTTACAGTCCAAAAAGGAATACTAAGCTATATTAGTAATCAAGCAAAAAGTAAACACCAAATTGTGAAAACAGCTATGTGAGTGACATAATAGAGAATAAGGTGGTCGCACTGACTTAAACCATATGATCAGGATAAGGAGAGAGAAAAAAGTCAGAGTGGGGGGTCAGATGTCAGCATGAAAAGAAGTCTTGGGTCAGAAGGAGCTTGGAGACCAGTAAGATAATCACTTTTTGCATCACAATCAGTAATGTCTCAATATAAAGAAGCCAAAACTTTTGTCCATTTTCATCTATAAGCAAGAATTTTTCTTTTACAATATCCTAGGCAAGTTTCAGTTATGCAAGATGAACGAGTTCTAGAGATATAGACTTCTAGAATAAGTTCTCCTATATAACATAGTGACTATAGTTACCAATTCAGTATTGTATGCTTAAAAATTTGTTAAAAGGGTAGATCTCATGTTAAGTATTCTTAACACACATACATACACACGCTCACAAAACAAAGGTGTAGTGGGAAACTTTTGGGGGTGATGGATATATTTATTACCTTAATTGTGATGGTTTCATGGGTAAATGCCTACCTCTAAACTCACCAAATTGTGTATATTAAACATGTCCAATTTTTTTGTGTGTATAAATTATACCTAATACCGCTCTTAAAAATGTCTTATGTCGGCCAGCCCGGTGGCAAAGTGGTCAAGTTTGCACACTCTGCTTCTGCGGCCCGGGGTTCGCAGGCTCAAATCCCAGGCATGGACCTACACACCGCTCATCAAGCCATGCTGTGGCAGCATCCCATATACAAAATAGAGGAAGATGGGCACAGATGTTAGCTCACGCTACTCTTCCTTGGCAAAAAGAGGAAGATTGGCAAGGGATGTTAGCTCAGGGCCAATCTTCCTCACCAAAAAAAAAAAATATCTTAGCCATCTGGAAAAGAGAATCTGAAATGTGTAATGTCCAGAAATACTTACAGCACTCTGCCAACTCTTGCTCCTAAACAACTGTAATATCTTGATACTCTTTTTGTGTGTGTGATAGTGCACTGAACCTGTAAAGATTCAATGCTGGGCAGAGGATTTAAACTGCTATTCCCCAGAAAGGAAAAGACCTGGTGAGGAATGTAAAATCGCAAGGCATCATTCCCTTTTATTTTGCTTGTATTTACCTCCTGACTGATTCAGATCAAATGAATTTGGAAAATACATTTACAGAGACTTTAGATATTTCTGTGGAATGTAAAATACTCTGAATTCACAGTCCTCCCCACCTGTCTCTTTAGGAAGTTCACTGTTGAGAGTTCTCAAATGAAGACATCGAATTGGTGGTGGCAAGGAGTGTGTGTATATATACATATATATATATATATATTTTTTTTTTTACACACAGTAATATCATCTAATAGTTACTTTTACTCTAAGCTAAATAATTTGAGACTATAATTTTATTTTTTTAATGAGGCATTATTTCATTTTAAAAAATACATCTGTATTCTCAGGGAGCAGGTTTAAGCTGCCTATGGATTCTAATTCTGTCATGACTGTTTGGAGTGTTAGGAGAAGGTTCCCCAAGTTCTATGATAATGAGGGTCAGTGGGACAATGGGTGCATGTGCTAAAGATGCTGAAATGGACTGAATTATTCTCCCCAAAATTCATATGTTGAATCCCTAACCCCAAATGTGATGTTATTTGGTGACAGGGCCTTTGGGAGATAATTAGGGTTAGAAGAGGTCCTGAGGGTGTAGTCCTGGTCCAATGGGATTAGTGTTTTTATAAAGAGAGACACCAGAGAGCTTTGTCGCTCTTTCTGTGTGTATGTACCCAGGAAAGGCCGTATGAGCACATAGCAAGAAGGTGGCCATCTGCAAGTCAGGAAGGGAGGCTTCACCAGAAGCTGACCATACTGGCACCTTGATCTCGGACTTCTAGCCTCCAGAAGTGTGGGAAATAATTTTCCGTTGTTTAAGCCAGCCAGTCTATGGTATTTTGTTAGGCAACCCTAGCAGACTAACATACATGTCATGGCTCTCAAGACCCATGTCCCCGAGCTGTCTGAGCAGGTGGCAAAATGTGTGCTTCTTCAAGCATGGCCTTTGAAAACTTACTTAAAAATCACCTAGGATATGTGTTAAAATGCAGACTCCTGGGCCTGACTAGACTTATTCAATCAGAATCACTGGATATGGGGCCCCATAACTTATTGTATCATCCACTGGTGTTCCTGGAAAGCTTGATTGTAAGCAATGTGAGGGCCGGGATAAATTCTGGTTTGTTCGATGCTGCGCAGTCAACATTTTGCAAAAGACAGGTTATATGCCAAGTGCCTCAAAAGTATTTGTTGAATCTAGGACAAACATCTCATTTAAATTCTTTAGGTTATGACAAGAAGGTGAAAGGAAGGCGAAAGACTCTAGGGACCCACTTAAACCACAAAAGAGGATTTGGAGTGGGATGAAAATCCAGAGAATTATCAGACAAATCATTTTATGACTATTATTTTGAGTTAGACTGCTTTCTTACTGATGGGGATTGGGAATAAACGAGGCATCTCTGCTTGGGTTTATTTCAATGCCCGTGCTGGAAACAGGTTGCTTTTCACAAAGCTCTCTGACTAGCTACAGTAGAGAATACTTCTTCTTCTACTATATATTTTTAATCAATATACGTAGCCAGTGTTTTTATTGCCAGACTTTCCACTGTTAGTGCAGTGGGACAAGCATTGTACTGAGAATAAACTTTGCAGAATTTATCCCAACTCTGACACAAGCTACATGCTCAAAGGCAAATCCATTAAAATTCTCTGAGTCTCAGTTTTCTGGGGTTGGTTGAACTTGTTTGTGATGGTCCCTAAATACTGTAAAATTCAGTGGCTCTATGATTTCATCAGGAGAATTTTTTTTCCCCCAAATATTGATTGTTTAGCCTGGAATCTTACAGAAGATTTCAAATGTCACTCTGAGTTAAAACAGAGCAAGAACCACCCACTGGCTATGTAAGACCTAGGTTTTTGAAGAGAAATAAATATTCATTATTAATTGGTTTTAGATCACCATCTCTTGTGTTGTTTGTTTTCTGTTTTTGCTTTCTTTCTTTTTCCTTTGCTTACTTCACTGGGGGCACACAAGTGGCAGAAGATAATAGGTAATTGAGTGTGTTCAGATAAATACTCTGTCACACGAATGTAAATCCTATGTCCCACTCTAATCCTCTCTGATACGATTAACTAAATTCAACTACATGTGAAATATATGGATTCATAAATTGAAAAAATATAGTTTATTCAGTTGACTAGGAAGGGATATTTCTCTTTTTGTTGTTCATCTGTTCAGCTTTTTAGTGGGAGAAGACAGGTGTTGCCAGAGGACATAATCTAATCTGGAGAAATTAGAAAGTGTTTGTGGGAAATGATGAAATGAAATGCAAATATGTATGAATCCTAGGTTGCCACACAAAGCCAGAACTGTATCCTGCTTTTTGCTGTGGAATGGAAAAAAAATAAGACTAACACCAGTCATTTTGTATCTCAACTGCTTTCAACAATTCTTAAACCATCCCATCACTTGCCTCTGTGATTGATCTGGCACATGAATGCCACTGAGTAGGTCACAGTTCACTGGGAAAATCAACAAACATTCCCCAAATCAGCTCTATTGTTTCATTACTACACCTTCCCCACTTCTGTTTATCCTCTGGGTCCAGAGTTTGGAGGTAAAATAATGACCGCCCATTGTTTTTAGGAGCAAAGAAGGAATGGACTGAATCATGGAGCAAGCATGAACTGCTATAAGGTAAAGTGTGGAGACCAAGTCTTTTTTGTGGAATTGTCCCAACTATGATAATTTCCTGCCTGCTAAGGAGGCAAGGAACAGACAAGGAATACAAGGGGACTCTGGTGTTCTCAGAAAGCCTCCAAGCAGATTGAGAGAGAATGTCATTTCCACATAACTTGCAGCAAGAAACAGTGGTAAGATTAATTTTGTTTGGAGAAAATTGAACAGAATAAAAACACACTTGTTTACTTTGAGAACTATGTTGCCATTTGTTTGTATTTAGTGCAAACATCGACTGTTAGCAAACAATTTATAGATCCGATCTATTACTATAGCAGTAGAAGAGCTTTAAAAGAACCCACTGAAAGCCATTACTAAATGAAATACTTTGCATATTAGTAGCAAATCTGCACCCCCTCTATTCCTGAGGAAAGGTGCTTACACACTGGGTATGTTACCTGGGGAGATGGATTACTGCATATAAACAAGGAGCACTTGCAGCAAAGTAATGCTGCAAATCTGGCCAGCCTTCCCAGGAGCCTACGTGGCCAGCCCCTTTCCAACGCCCCATCTAGGGCAGGGGTCCAGTTCATCCTCTCTCCATTGGCTCCCTTGATATCTCAGTCTTTCTATCACCAGTCATGCACAAATACACACAAACAAACATACACCCCTTATCTGAATTTCTGATAGAGAGCTCCCATTAAAATTCACATACCCTTAAAATAGGTAGTTCTTGAGGCCATTCTAAGTCATTGATCTCTGGAGAGACTATTCAGGTTTTGGATCTGCTCTACATAAATTATCTTTTCTTTATTCTTTGTATTGTTGTTTTGCCAATAAATACCTTAGGATATTTCTTCTGCAATTTTGGAACTGTACATTTTTATTTTTAATCAGCATTATTGAAGTATGATTTATATATAATAAAATTCACCAATCTTAAGGGTACGATTAAAGGAGTTTGGAGAAATGCATATAGTCAAGTAACGAACACCAGAATAACGATATGGAATATTTTCATCACCCCAAAATGACCCTTTTGGAGTCAATCTGCTACTCCCACTCTCAGTCACTTGCAAACGTATGTACTTTCTGTCACTATAGTTTTGCATTTTCTAGAATTTCATTCAATAGAATAGTTGACTGTGTAATCTGTGTGTCTGGCTTCTTTCTCTTGGCATGTTTTCAAGATGCATCCGTTTGGTTGTGTAGCATCAGTAGCTATTGCTTTTTATTGCTCCATAGTATTCCAGTATACATAGTTTGTTTATCCATTCAACTGTTGATGGTCATTTGGGTTGTTTCCACTTTTTGGTTCTTATGAATAAAGCTGCTATGAAAATTAGACTGCCAGTCTTTGTGTAAACATATATTTCATTTCTCCTTGGTAAACACTTAAGAGTGGAACTGTTGAGTCCTATGGTAAGTGTAGGTATAACTTTATATGAAGCTACTATAGTGTTTCCCAAAGTGATTTACACATTTTGCATTCCTACCAGAAATATACAATGATTCTAATTGCTCTGCGATTCTTGATGTAGTCAGACTTTTTAATTTTAACTATTCTAATAGGTATGTAGTGGTATCTCATTGTGGTTTTAATTTGCATTTTCCTAATAACTGGTGATGCTGTGTATCTGTTCACGTGTTCATTGGCCATTGTATATCTTTGTTTGAGAAATGTCTATTCAAATCTTTGGCTCATTTTATAAATTGGGATTTTTCTTCTTATTCATTTATGTGTTCTCTACAAATATTTCTGGCTATGAGCCTTTATCAGATATATGTTTTGCCAATATTTTTTCCTAGTGTGTAGCTTGTCTTTTTATATTCTTAATAGTTTGAAGTTCAATAAAGTGCATTTTTTCAATTTCTTTTTTTATGGTTACTGTTCTTTTAAATTAATATTACTTTATCTAAATTTGTGAAGATTTTTCTCTTAAGTTAATGTTATAACTTTTATAGTTTCAGCTCTTACATTTAAGTCTACGACCCAGTTAGAAGTAAGGTGTGTATGAGGTAAGGTTTGAGTTTTTGTTTTGTTTTTTGATTATTATTTTTTTTGCATTGGATGTCCAAATATTCTAGCACCATGTGTTGGAAAGTCTGTATACTCTCTATTAAACTACCTCAGCATTTTGTTGAATATCAATCACTGCATGTGTATAGGTCTCCCTCTTATCTCTCTATTCTGTTCCATTAATCTATATGTCTATAATTAAACTAATACCACACTCTCATGATAATTGTATCCTTATAATTATTCTCGCAATTAGGTAAGTCATTCAATTATGTTCTTATTCAAAAGTCCTTTGATTTTTTTCCCCATAAATTTTAGAGTCAGCTTGTCAATTGCTCCAAAAAAAAAACGCAGCCAACATTTTGATCGAGATTGCATGGAGTCTATACACCAATTTAAATAATCTATATTGTATCAATATTTAGCCTTTTGATTTATAAACATAGCATATCTCAACATTTATTTAGGTCTTCTTGATTTTTCTCAGTAATGTTTTATAGTTTTTAGTTACAGATCTTGCACATTTTTAAAAAATGTACCCCAAGTGTTTCATATCTTTTATGTTATTACACATAATTTGGGTTTTATGTTCTAGTTTCCAATGTTTCATCTGTAATATACACAAATACAATTGATTTTCTATAATCATCTTGTATCCTGAGACCTCACTAAACTCACATATTCTGTCTTGGATGGTTTGTTTGGTAGATTCTTTAGGATTTTTTACACAGGAATTCAAGTCATTTGTGAATAATTTTTTCTTTTCCCCTTTAACTCTACATAGCATTTTTCTTTCCTTATTGTAATGTCTAGGACCTTAAGCATAATGTTAAGTAGAAGTGGTGAGAGCGGACATCCATGCCTTGTTCCTGATGGGAAAGGAAAAGCATTGACTCTTTCACCATTAAGTATGATGTTAGCTTTAAGGTTGAAGAAGTTCTGTTTTATTCCTAGTTTAGTGAGAATTTTTATCATGAATAAGAGTTAATTTTGTCAAATGTTTTTACTTCATCTTTTTCTTTTTGAGTTTGTTAATATAGTGAATTACATTGATTGCTTTTGAAAATTAAACTATATCTCTGGGATAAACTATACTTGCTCACAATATATCCTGTTTCTGTATTACATAACTCAGTTTGCTTAATACTTTAAAGGATGATTACATCTTTTTTCAGTAGTGATATTGACTTGTGATTTTCTTTTCTTGTTATGTCTTTTTTTGTCCTTGAATCATCAAAATGCAGGTCTTATTAAATTTCAGAAATGGACTGGGTTTTCTCCTTATTTATTTTTCTGGAAAATTGCATGTAAAATTGGTGTTATTGCCTCTTAAAATTTGGAAGAAATTACCGCTAATGTAACCTAAGCCTAGAATTTCCTCTGGGGAAATATTTTTAGCTATACATTTAATTTCTTTAATAGATATGGGGCTATTCAAGATTATCTATTTCTCTCCGAGTGAGTTTTGGTGGTTTGTGTCTTTCAAGGAATTTGTCTCTTTCATCTAAGTTGTAAAATTTTTTGGCATGAAATTGATTATAAAATTCCCTTATTATCTTTTAAGGTCAATGGACTCTTTAGCAATTCCCATTTTTTCATTGCTCATATTGGTAATTTGTACACTGTATTCATTCTCTTTTTCCTGATCACACTTGTCAAAATCTTATCATTTTTGTTGATCTTGACATAGAACCACTTTTCAGTTTCATTGATTTTTTTCTTTTTTTTTTCTGTTTTCTATGTCATTGATTTGTTCTCTTATCTTTGTTATTTCTTTCTTTCTATTTCCTCATATTAATTTGCTCTTCTTTTTCCATGTTCTTAAGGTAGAAACTTAGAATATGAACTTAAGAACTTCCATCCCCATAAGTTTACTTTAGAAACACACCCTAAATTTTAATATGTTATATCTTCATTTTCATTTGGTTGAAAATATTTTCTAATTTGTCATGTAATTTTTCATATGAACTATGGGATTTTTAGAAATGCATTGTTTAATTGTTAAATATTTAGGGATTTTCCAAATATTTTTCTGTTATTGATTTCTACTTTAATTCTATTTAAAAATAGAAAATATATCGGGGCCGCCCGGTGGCGCAGCGGTTTAGTCCGCGCTTGGCAGCCCGGGGTTTGCGAGTTCGGATCCCGGGCGCCCGCCGACACACTGCTCGTCAGCCACGCCGTGGCGGCGTCCCATATAAAGTAGAGGAAGATGGGCTCGGATGTTAGCCCAGGGCCAGTCTTCCTCGGCAAAAAAAAAAGGGGGGAGAAGTGGCAACAGATGTTAGCTCAGGGCTGGTCTTCCCCACACAAAAAAATATATATATATATATATATCAAAAATACATATGATTTATCAAAAAATATATGATTTATATTTTCAAATATCTTAAAGTATTGACACTTGTCACACAAAATATGGTCTATGATTGCCAATACTCTGTGTCCCCTTAATAATTTATCTTCAGCTATTTGTGAGTAGAGTGCTTTAAAAATATCAATTACATCAATTTCATTGATGTGTTGTTCAAGTCTTCTATATTTTTACTGATTTTCTGTCAACTTTTTCCATCAATTACTGTAAGCTGAATGTTGACAACTTTAAAAATAAATACAGATTTCTTCTTCACTTCTATCAGTTTTGGCTTCGTGTATTTTGAAGCTCTCTTGTTACATGCATACCCACTTAGAATTGTTAGGTCTTTTTGAGGAATCAACTTCTTTATGATTATAAATGTCTCCGTTTATCCCACTATTTCTCATGTGCTTTTTGCACATAAGGTATATCATGATCTCACTTTTTAAAATATGCAATCTGATTTCTTATTGCATTGTTTATATAATTAACCTTTAAAGTAGTTATCACTATACTTGCTTTACAGATTCTTCTTTGCTATTTGTTTTCTATTTGTCCTGTCGGCATATTGTTCCTTTTTGATTTTTTGCCTACTTTTTCATTGAGAGAATATGATTACATTTTTTCTTGACAACTGTCTATTTAGTTATATTTCTGTGTTTTTATTTTTCCAGTGTTCTAGAGCTTACCATATAAATCTTCAAATTGTCATGGTCAATCTTCAAATAATATTATACTACTTTTCATATAGTATGATTGCCTTAAGTTGAAATATATCCATTTACCCACCATTCACTGTGTGATGGTTTTCATATATGACTATTGTTTTGTTTTAAACTTCCCCAGTCTTTTAAAGATATCTAAAAATGAGAAAGATTTCTTTTCTACTTACCATTCTATTTGCCATTTTTGTGACTCTCTTTTTTGTGTAGATTCAAATTTCCATCTGTTTTTTTCTTCTACTTGGAAAATTTTCTGCAATATTTCTTGCAGTGTATGTCTGAAAAATAATAGCAATAAGTTATGGAATTTATAATATATGGAGAGGTAGAATGTATGACAACAATAACAGAAAGTCTAAGAGGGAAGAAAGTGAAGTATACTGTCGTTTCTCATATTATTCATGAGGTGGCAAAATATCACTTTGAAGTGGACTGTGATAAATGAAAGATATATGCTATAGACCCTAGAGCAGACACTAAAATAAAACAAACAATAATTATAGCTAATATGCCAGCAAAAAGAGAAAAAAATGGAATCATAATTAATACTCATTCCAAAAATTCCAGAAAAGCAGAAAAATAGGAAAAAGTAAAGAAAAAACCAAGCTACAATAAAGCAAATAAAAAACAAATAGCATGACACAAGATTTAAACCCAACCATGTCAATTATCATGTCAAATTATTTAGTCCAAACACCATAATTAAAGGCAGAGGTTGTCAAACTGGATACAGAAAACAAAACCTAACTATTAGCTGTCCACAAGAAAACTGCTTCAAACATAAAGATACCAATGGGTTAAAGACAAAGTAGCAAAATAAGTTATACCATGCTAATTTTAATAAAACTGGAAAGGCTATCTAAAAATATCTGATGAAGTAAATTTTAGAGCAAAATGTACTATGAGTAATAACACGGGTAATTTCATAATTATAAAGAAGCCAAATCAAGAGGACGTAACAATCCTAACATGTATGTACCTAACAACAGTACTTCAAATACAAGAAGCAAAAACTGAGAAAAGTGTAAGAAGAAATAGACAAATCTACAATTCCAGTCAGAGATTTCAGCCCCCATTCTCCAATAATTGTTAGAACAAAGAAACAAAAAGTCACAAAGGAAAGAAACTTGACCTAATTGACAGTAATAGAACAGTGCATACAACAACAGTAGAGTACACAGTTTTTTGTGTGTGAACAAAATATTTACTAAGATAGATCATATTCTGTACCATAAAACTAGTCTTAATAAATTTAAAAAAAAACTGAGTTAGTAAAAATATTTTCTCTGCCCCAAATAGAATTAGATTAGAAACCATTCCCAAATATTTGGAAACTAAATCACACACTTTTAGATAACTCATGGATCGGAATCAAAGAGGAAATTAGATAGATTATTTTTTGAACCAAATGAAAATGAAAGCATACCATATAAAAATTTGTGGAATGAGGGAGGCAGTGCTTAAGGGAAAATTTACAGTTCTCAATGCCCATATAAGAAAAAAAGAAAAGTTTCATATCAATGATCTCAGCTTCTAATTTTAGAATCTAGAAAAAAAAAGAACAAAGGAAATCAAAAGTAAGCAGAAGAAAGAAAATAATAATTAAAAGAGTAAAACTAGCTGAAATAGAAAAAGAAAAAAATAGAGGAAATTGACAAAATCAAAAGCTGGTTTTTTGAGATCAATAAAACTGATGAACCTCTAGTCAGTCTGATCAGAAAAAAAGGATATGACAAAAATTAACAGTATCATTCATAAGAGAAGTGACATCACTAAAGATACCACAGATTTGAAAGGCTAATAAGGGAATATTATGAACAATTTTGTGCCAATAAATTGGACAACTTAGATGAAATGGGCAAATTCCTTGAAAGACATAGACTACCAAAGCTCACTCTAGAATAAATAGATAACCTATGTAGCCTTCTATCTATAAATAAAATCAGATTTGTAGTTAAAAACCTTTCCACAAAGAAATCTGCAGGCACAGATGGCTTCATTGGTGAATATTTTTTAAAATAATTTTTATTATTTTCAAGAAAGAAATAATACCAGTTCTTCACAACTTTTCTAGAATATTAGAGAAAATAGAGTTCTCCCTAATCCATTACATAAAGCCACAATTACGTTGCATGGTTTCTTATTTGTCAATTGTACCTCAATAAAAGAACTAAAATATCAATCACTGCAATTCACCATATTCATAGAATAAAAGATACATTCCACATGAACATCTCAATAGATGTAGAAACAAACATTTGACACTATTCAACATCCATTTCTGATAAAATTCGTCAGCAAGCTATTGAAAGAAACTTCAAGATGATAAAGGGCATCTACATAAACCTACAGCCCAAATTTAAATTAATGATAAAATATTGGATATTTCCCCCCAACATCAAAAACAATGCTAGGATGTACTCACTGATCAATTTCATTCAACATTGTACTGGAAGTCATAGCCAGTGCAATGGGAAGGGAGAGGGACAATAAAAGGCATAGTGCTTGGAAAGGGAAACATGACAAGATATTTGTTTACATAGAATATCATAAGAAATCTTCAAAATTATTGCTAAACGTGTCAATTTATTTATCAAGTTCTTACGATACAAGATCCATATACTGAATTCAATTATAATTGCTATAGACCAGAAGCCAATAACTGGAAAATAAAAACTTAATATTCCATTTACAATAACATCAGAAACAAAGAGCCAAGGAATAAATAGTGAAAACTACAAGATACTCCAGTGAATAAGTAAAGAATACCTAAATAAATAGAGGGATTTACTATGTCCATAGATTGGAAGATTCAATCTTTTAATCAAGGAAACTACAGCCTACAGGCTCCCCAGCTCATTGCTTGTTTTAGTAAACAAAGTTAATAAAACTAACTTTACAAATAAAGCTAACTTTATAAACTCTAATAAAAAACACAGCCATGGCCATTCATTTATGCATTTTCTATGACTGCCTTCATACTCCAGCAATAGAGTTGATTTGTTGCAATGGTATGGCCCACGCACAAAGTGTGAAATATTTACTACTACTCCTTTACAAAAAGCATTTGTAAATGCACTTTATAATGTGTGAATTCTCTCCCAATTGATCGATAAATTTAATGCAATCCAAATCAAATCCCAACTGCCTTTTTCATAAAAATGGACGAGTTAAATATAATATTTATATAGAAAAGCAAAAGATCTGGAACAGCAAAAGCAATCTTGAAAAAGAACATTATTGAAAGATGTGTTATCTGGTTTCAAGACTTGCTATAAAGCTAGTTATCAAGAGAGTATGATGTTGGTGTAGAGATAGACAAAATGACCAATGAAACAAAATGCAGAGTTCAATATTAGGCCCTGGAAAATATGTCACTTGATTTTCTACAAAGGCACTAAGTCAATTCAACGAGAAAAATATAGGTTTTTTTTTGAATTGGTCTAAAACAACTAGATTAAAATGATTCACTAAAAACTGAATTTGGCACCTTTATCATAAAACACACAAAAATTAATTTGGGGTGAATTATAGAAATGTAAAAGCTGGAACTATAAAATGTCTAGAAGAAAACATCAAAGAATATCTTAATGACCTTGCAGGCAAAGATTTCTTAGAGGGGACACAAAAATTACTGAGCATAAAGTAAAACATAAAAAAGTTGGACTTAATGAAAAATAGAAACTTCTACTCATCAAAGTACACCATTAAAAAATCAAAAAGGCTGGCCATAAAATGAGACAACATATTTGAAATACATATATTTAAGAAAGAACTTATACTCAGTATATACAAAAACATCGACAAATCAACAAAAAAGACAAACAACCCCTCTTCTCCAACAAATATGGGCAAGAGGCAGTCACTTCACTAAAGAAAGTATACGAATGGCCAATAAGCACATGAAAGAGTGTTCAATGTCATTAATTTTCAGGGGAATTGAAACCAGAGTATGATACCATTTCACATCAACTAGAACAGGTAGATTTAAAAGATCAAATATTGGTCAGGGTCTGGAACAATTGGAAATCTCACAGATTTCTAGTGGATGTGTAAAATGGTACAACCAGTTTGGAAAACTATTTGGCAGTTTCTTATACAGTTAAACATATCTATCAATTTCATTCCCCAGTATTTTCCCAAGAGAAATGAAAACGTGTCCCCCAAAGGACTTGTAGAGGACTTTTTTCACAGCAGCTTTATTCAAAATATCAAAAACTAGAAACAACCCAAATATTCATCAACAGGAGACTAATAAACAAATTATGGGATATTCTTGCCAGGGAATACTACACAGCAGTAGTAAAGAATCAACTACTGGTGCACATGTAACAACATGGATGAATCTCAAAATCATTATGTGACTTGAAAGAAGCCAGAAAAAAATGAGTATAGACTATATGATTCCATTTCACTAGAAGTTTGAAAACAAGAAAAACTAGTCGATGACAATAGAAAGCGAAGTTTGCCTATAGAGGGTAGAATTGATGACAGGGGAAAATGGAGCAACTTTCTCAAATGTTGGAAATATTCTATGCCTCGATGAAGATGGTGATTACAAGAGTGTATTCGTTTATGAAAATGTTTCAAATTGTACACTTAAAATTGGTGAATTTCACTTTATGTAAAGTTTACCTCAATACAAAACCACATACATTTGTAGGCAAAATGAAGTCCATTATTTTTTTGGAGGAGAAGGTTTGAGGGAGCAAGTGAGGATATAGGAAAGTGGGTGGAGAGGAGAGTCGGAGATGGAAGAAGACTTTGAAAAGGAAGAAGAGGGAAGAAAACCAAGAGAGAGAAGTCAGTAAAGTGGGGGCACCACTCGGCAGTGTTTGCGAGATTAATCCTGCAGGAAAGCCAACAATCATTACTTTACTTTATCTCACATTTTCATGATCATTTTGGACCTATTTAGAAACTAAGACATGTTCAGTGACCACTGCCCTTAGTTGTGAGTGCTTAGTAATTGGAAAATCAAAAGATCCATGTCAAAGGAACAGCAATTCAAAAGTTCCGAGGGCAAGTGAAGCTTGGAGACTGTCTCAGCATCCCCAGATGCCCTATGGACCATTTGTGGGCACAGGGCTCCAGACAGAGCTCAGCATCTTGGGTCACTCACTATGCAGAAAGTGAGGATTACAGAAATATTCAGGTGTTTCATGCAGCGTGGGTTTTACACGTACGACAGAGGAAGATTATTTTTGCAAGACAGCAGCTTACATTAAGGCACACATGGGTTTATATTGTTTTTGGCATCCAGGGGCCCTTTTTACTAGATTTTGTCAACCACATTTCCTTTCTGAATAGAGGCTGCATACAACAATTGGATGAACAATTTTGCAAAATCTCTCAGGGGACCTCTCCTGAGACGGAGCCTGTATGAGATCACAATATGAGAATATGGCTTGGCTGGACTTTTATTTCGGTAAGTGATCTCATTCACTTAAAGCACTAATCACTTTAACAGGAGAAAAGTACAGCCTTCCAAAATCATAGCAGGAAAAAATAAGAGAAAAAGCATGTCAGAATGATCTTGTGGAGGTTCCCATGTGATTTTACACAGAAAATTTTCCATTTATACATCATCAGGATGGATATACAGTCTGATATTACTGGTGAAAGATATATGAAGAAAGTCAACCTAATGCAAACAAATAGGATTCCAGGCTGCAAAGTTGACTTACCTGGTTTGGGTTTATTATATTTGACATGAAGAAAACCACTTTCTCCCTTTGGAAGTCTTTCCATCATAAGACATATAACATCTGCATGAACATAATTTGCAGATGAGAGAGATTGTAATATGCTTTAGAGCAGGTTTGATACTATTGACTGGGTCTACCAGATGTACACTATCTGGATGAAAACTGGAAATTTTACATAGCTATCGCTACCATGCATCTTGGTTTTACTTTATTTCTATGGTCAGGTTAGCTAAGTAGAGCACTTTCATTTATATTCCCCATCTTCCCAACTTAAATCTGTCCCTTTGCTTATTTCCGATTAGCCACAGTGAAAAGCTTTGCTCCATAGGTACAGCAAAGCACTTTTAAACATCTCACACTATAGGGAGTAAGATTACTTCCAGCTAAACCTAACAAATCTGGAAAGCACATTAAATCCAGAAATAAAGTTGGCCTAATTCTGTTTTCCATCAGTAAATGCATCAGGAACAGACTCAAGTAAGTTCGTGGAACTTATTTTAAACAAAAAATATGTATCTACTGGGGGGAAAAAAGGGTGAAAAGATGATTAGCATTTCTATAATTGCATGCACAGCAATCATAATTCCTGGATTTTCTGAATAGAATAGTGGGCAATGCAACTCATTGTGTGACACGTCAATTAGTACAAAACTGGGGACTATTACTGGAGATGCTCATGGTCAGGGGCTCCTGTAGATTTGTAAAACCTGGAGTAATGATGAGCTTCTGTCAGCTTCTATGACCAGACCTCTGACCATTAGATCTCTGCCCTCTTTCTTCAGCACACAAACTACGGTGGAGGGAGCCTCTGTGTAGGAATCTCACATCCAGAGCCTGTTATCAGAGCCAACACAATCGACTCAGATCAGAATTTCCTCATCTAGTAACCCTCTCTTCAGAATTATAGTTACCCAAGCAATGAGTGAACTCTCTCAAATGAATAAGAAACTGTTATGGCAAATCTTGGAATTTTGTGGGCTGCTTAGTCTGACATTATTCAAGTCTGTGGTCCTTGTTCATTGCCCAAGATCTGAGCATTTCTACTCATCTGTAATCTAAATTCTTATACACATAATTGATCCAGGCTCCTTTTTCCTTGGTCTGGCCTCACTGCTCAGTACTCACCCTCCATGTGCCTTTGGGAGACCCTAATCCACAGGTACCAATTTCTCTCTCATTTGTGAGTTCTTCATTGAACATCCCGACTCTTCTCTACCTTAACTGGAAGTTGACTCTGCCATGAAAAGCCATTTTCCCCTGAGGTCCTTCCTTTTGGATTCTGCTCTTTCACTGACATCTCATGGACCTCACATCTGGGAATTAGAGTTGGCATCCTTCTGACCTCCATTCTGGAATCTACACTATTTCTCTTTCTCCATAGAGTAAAAACCCTGCTCCTTGGAGGCTTATACCAACCGCTATTCATCCACCTCTTAAATCATCCAAGGACTTTGTGATCACTCTTGCTCATTTACTAATGTTTTAGTGCCTGGTCATAGTCTTTTTCTCCTGGTTACATTGGGCCTTTATTTCAGGTGACCTCAAACTTCAATTTGGCAACCCATCTAACATAATAGCCTCCCAGTTTCTTTATCTTTCTTGTCCTGTTCCATTTACCTCCCCTCTATTTTAGATTCCTATCGCTGTGGTCACATCCTAGAAGTTGGCTTCCTCTGAAACCATTCTACCACTGGGCTAATCCTTCAGAAGCTTGGCTGAGATGTACGAAAAAGGAGAACATGTGAGGAAAAGTTTAGGTATTGTTTTATTTCTTTGTTTTTGCACAGAAAACTTTCAAATAAATATTCAAAAAGAGTCCAGTGGAGAATAAGTGGATAAAAATTATGAGTTTCGTCCATTAGTGATGGAGAAAGACGTTTAAGAAGGGTGAGGGAAAAATACAAACGAATAGGTGGGAAGATTAAACTTGGTTAGAGGAAGAACTTTTCCTTGGAAAGAGGTGGAAATAAGGACAAAGGTTTATATCAGTGGCAAGTTTAGGAACTGCATGCCTGGTGGTTTCTAATTTCTTTATAAGGAAAACTTAGAAATTTCCTGATGAGAATAAAAGAATGAGAGTGAAAATGAGGCAAAAGAACCAAAGAAAATAGTGAAAACTTGGAGGAAGATTACCAAATAGTGTTACATATCCAGGTGAAGAGCCAAACCATAAAAATATCAGAATAGATGATATAGGAATAGTGACTTGTTTGACATTTGCAGCATAAGGCAAAGAAGCTGAAATTGCTGGTGAGTGTAGTTGATGGACAAGTGGGTCAACATTTGGTAAGGAAGGAAGTGAAGCCATGCAAGAGGGGTAAGAGATTAAGAGTAAATTGGAAGAATCGAAGGACAAAAAGCCTCAGAAAGGTCGAAGAGAAAGTAGAATAAAAACAGAAGAGAAAAACTGAAAGGATAAGAGATATGAAAGAGGAAAAAATCTGAAATATCCCCCACCGTTCCTTTCTCACATAACAAATGTGATAGGAGGCTTACATTAAATACTATAGGAATATCATTTCTACATAAAAAGCTATTAGGGATTTACAAAACCAAAAGCAGATAGCAAACACATTTTAGTGACACAATCCGTATGTAATTTGGAGACTGTCTGCTTGTTCAGCCTTGTCACAGTTTAAGTGAAGTGGGATTTCTAATCCAATAGTTTATTTAAAGAAGAAAATAGCAAACTAGAAAAGGCTCCTTCAGCAGAAACAATTGAGAGAGCAATTCCATACCTAATGTATTTAACCACAAATTGCTTCAATCTCCCATCCCCATAGCATACAAACAGATGGCAGTCAATTCTTTCAAACAATACATAAAAGATGCAGATTGGATTATCACTCTATTTATAAATAATAGAATATTATCATAAAAAACACAATCAAGTTTCAATTTCATGTAATATTTTACTTAAAAATCAGAAAGATGTTTTGACATAGACAAAACAAAGCCAACCTCAGGTAAGGGTAAGAATCAAAGCAAGAATTAAAGATAACCGAAAGAGTAAATTAAACAAAACTATGTGATATATTTTTTAAGGAATTGCTATTCTCCATCAAAAGGAGAATGAGTAGGCAGACAATAATAGCATTTTCAAACATTAAGAAAAGATGTATTTGTTCTTTGGGACTTAGGCACTCAGCGTAAATGCAATGGATCTTCTTAAAAGAGGTTCTTTGATAAAGCCTGGAAATTCAGTATTTGGAAATATCATCTATCTGATAAAGTACTTCTTGCGGTCATATTTTATCCCAGGAATTTGGTAAATAGCAGGGGTTTGCACTGCATTTTCCAGCAGATTGTGGATTCCAGCAAACAGTTTTTAGCCGAAGGGGATAGTCGATTATATTACTGCTCTACACTCGACTATTCTTGTTCGCTGGGGACTGTGGCTCAAGTTCGACTTGCATTCCAAAGAGAAATATACTTGCTAGTGTCAATGCTATACTCTGGTAGACTATAATCTGCACAAATCCAGTCACAGTGACAAAAAACCCTGGCCAAAGCTATCAAAGAAAACGAAATACAACAGCAGTCAGTCCCTTTGGGTCAACCTGAAGGCTAGTTGTTTGGGGACAGTATTTAATGACAAAGATTGAGTAGAGAAGTGACATGTGTTCTGTCCATATTTATTGACAGATAATCTGAGGTGAGGGAGTCAGCAAATGCATTCCCTGCCCTTGAACTAGTTAGGCAGAAGAGGGAGTGACAAGGAAATCTTTCTCATACTGAGCGTCAAGTATGCAACCTTAACACCATCTTGCAAAGTCATAATTCTGATGTAAATAAGCAAATTATATCATCTTCCTGATCTCTGCTGGAGTAACAGTTGCCATGATCAGTTTTATCTAGAGATGGGTTAAGTAACCTCTTCCTCTGGGAGGACAGGGAAGAAAGCAGGCAAACAGAACACTGCATATTTGTTCATTCAACAAATATCATTCAATCTACCATGAGCCAGGTACTGTTTAAGGTACTTGGAGTACATCAGAGTACAAAATAGACAAAGCTTCTAGCAGAGCTTGCAGTCTATGTGGGGGCGGGGGGATAGGCAATAATAATAAACTTTATCAATAAATTAGAGAGTATGTTAGAAAGTGACTACTTTAAGAAAAATCAAGAGGACTAAGTCAGCAGAGGAAGGGGATGCTTTTAATTAAATAGGGCAGTTGGCATGGAAAAAAAATGGCATGTAAACCAAGTCTTGAAAGTGTTGAGGGAGTCCTGTAGATATCTGGGGGAACTGACCAAAGTACATGAGGGAGGATGAGTTTTGAAATGGAGGGACTTCAGTCTTCTACCTTCTCTGGAAAGTAAGAAGCAAGATCATCTACTACAAACAAGGCAGGCTTGGAGTAAGGAACTAATGAGAGTAATTAGAGTTCGGAAGCACCATTATGAGACATGCAAGAGGAAGGTAACTAGGGAGAGCATAAAACAAATCCTCAGCAGTCCTGGGGGCCCAGTTAGGTTGGTGAACACTAAACATTTGTAATGAATACAGTCTGAATGGTTGCATGGTTTTCTGAACATAGTGCTTGAACACAGCGAGAAATGATTGGATTGATTCTAAATTAGGAATTGAATTGGCAAGATAGAGGGACAGAGGAATGAAGGAGCAAAGTTTGCTGGTGAAAGAGCACATGTGGAGATGTGCTTTTCCAGTTTAGATGTGCTTTTCCACTTTACAGTTTAGTAGAAAAGAAAGTGAAGCCACACCTGGGACCCATAGATGGAAAGAAAACAAGAGGTTTCAAAAAACTGGAAAATCAGAAAAGTGTGCCGTAAGATTAAGAAAACATGGGGCTGGCCTGGTGGCATAGTGGTTAAGTTCACGTGCTCCGTTTCGGCAGCCCAGGGTTTGTCGGTTCAGATCCTGGGCATGGACCTACACACTGCTCATCAAGCCATGCTGTGGCAGCATCCCACATACAAAATAGAGGAAGATTGGCATAGATTTTAGTTCAGGGACAATCTTTCTCAAGCAAAAAGAAGAAAAATGGCAACAGGAAAGGGACTATTAGGTATAGCTTGAATAAAAGTAGTGAAATGATTATGGTTTATGCAATGTTATATGATTACGTAAATGCATTCACATTTATGCATTAATTTGAAGAGTTAGATGGGCTTTGGACCTTTTTGTGAGAGCAGAAATGTGGGGCTTTTACTAAACTAAAGGAAGAGTATTAAAAGGAGTCTTCATAATATCCTTATCACTAAAATAAATGTGGGGCTCAGGTTTGAAGTTAGAATTTCTACCGAGAAATTGTCTCTGACTTGAGAGTTCCCTCATGATCTGGTTCCTCTGAAAATGTCGTGCAAATCAGCCTTGAAGGGCGGGTGGTGATGTATGAGGTCTCAAATCCTGGCTGGATCATTTGGGTTACTTACAAAGGATAACTCGCACCAGCTAAGACAAAGAAGAAATCCATCTCCTGGTAAAGGACAGAACAGAAAGACGGCATTGGCATTGATGCTGAGGTTAAATCTGGGAACTAATGAATCTGTAATTGGAAACAGAGTCATAAACTCAGAACCCAGAAACTCAAGGAACAGTGAAGGGGAGTCGGGTCAGTGTAAGAACTCAAGACAGTACTTGGTTTTCCGAGAACCAAGGAAAAGGATCAACGGCCACTTTTTAGATGTTGTTGGCATGAAGGTTAGTCTGCTAACTGATCGGGATAAGGTTAAGTAACTGTGACACTCCTTAGGACCTGCAAGTGAGGGCTATAACTCATAAGAATCTCAACATTCTTTTAACCTGATCATAATAGCCCCTGTTCATATTTTTGTAGGTAAGTTAATTATAAAAATTTTCCTAGCAACAAAAACCACCAGGTTGCAAAGAATTAGGCAATATTTATCCTTGAAATAACCATAGGTCTGATAGAATGGAATGTAACTGACATGTGGCGAAGAGATAAGGTTATCCTGTACCTATGCAGCTACAAGAGTATAGGGATTTTAATAACAAGGCTCATGGTATTAGGATTTTGTGTATTCCACTTAATTTTTTTGAGCCATTCTACATAACATGTGATCTGTGATTTATAGCACACAAACAATGTAACTCATGTTGAGGTCACAGGGGCACAGATTATATTCCAATTAGTAAACTACAGAACACAGCCTCTTCATTATAACCTGATAGATTTTTACATTTGGGCCAGAATTTTATGCCATTTTTAAATTCTCCATCTTCCACTTGGCTTCTCTCTTGATTCCATACAGAATTTTACTGTGTAGCTCTCTTAGTCACAGAAAAAACAAAATTCTTTTCTTCTATGTTTTTTATACATGTCAAACTGGTGTCCAAGCAGCTCCCTAATTTAAGACTGCATGTTAATAATAATAGTAATGGATCTATGCTTCTATGCTATTTATTGACCATTTAAATGTACCAGGTACAGTGTTAAGTGTTTTACATACATTATCTCATTTAATCTTAATATCCATAACTGTAATTTATATATATATATATAATTTTCTCCATTGTACAGATGAAGAAACCAAGTTATATTTAACTTGCTTAGAATCCCAAATCTTATAATCAAAATAGCAGAACTTTAAGTCCTGACTGCTGACTTCCAATTCTTACAATTTAGACACCATTTTGTACTATTTTTGACTGTCTTTCACAGAATCCCCTTAAATCCTTTGTATATGGTTTCTGATCAACAATTCTGGTGCTCTCATTTCCTATGATTTTTCTAGCTGATTTGCCCCTGGTCACCTAATATTCTTCATGTTGATATCATATATAACTATTCTATTCCAGCTCTAATAAAATTATCCTGCTTTCAGATCTTTCAACAATTTACTTATCTCATTATCCTGTCATTCTCTTCAGGCACATTTCTGGGCCTTCACTTAGAAGACACTGACCAATCATTCTCTGTTAGGTCACCTGGTGGTCCATTCTTGTTTGTTTTAAGCATTAGCAAGAATAAACCTGGCACAGTCTCATGACAGTGCCTCCCTTTAGCAGATAATGTTCATATTTAAGTGTCCATCTGTTTTGGAAATGCATTTTCTTTACAGAGATTATTTTTCCTCAGTTGTGTCCTATGAAGTTTATAAGCAGTGACTCCTTTGCTTTAAATAGAAGCATCTATCTAGGTATTATTTTAGTTTTAACCTTCCCCACTTATCCTTCGTAAATGAAAACACTTTAGGTCACAAGCAAATGGACAACAATAGCATAATTGGGAAAATAACTTTTGTAATCCTTCTCCCTGATATTGTCAGGATTCAGGGACTCACCTTACAGTATACTCTTAGTAAATAGGAGGTAGAATTTGTGTTATTTAAATGAATATTGCCTCTAAACATCATTGAAATGGTGAATGTCTTACTCTGTGTCACTGGCTAGTTTTTAGATTTTGGAGAGTTAGTCGAGAGTGGAAGGGAATATTGAGTTCCATTTCAAAATTTTAAAGCTATTTAATATCAACAGGTCTGGAAGCAATCAACATATTGGGTACTGAGTTGCTGAGATAATTAATTCATTCATTTTTTTCCCTAAAATTTACAAAATATTCAACATGTACTTTGTGATAGGCTTTAAGGCATAATGCTTAATAGAGACAAGACACTATCCCTTCTTTCTTTTAAGACGGAGAAATCAGATGAATAAATTATTATAATACAGTGTGATGGTGCTGTAATAGAGACAGAACTATTCTTGGTGGGTTACTTACCACTGAGGAAGCTTTTACTCAGAATTGCATGAACCAGAATGGCATGCTTGAGATTTTGTTTGAACAGATCTAAAAAACAAAATGCAAGATGAAATATAACATGTGACTCAAATAATATAATATATTCATTTATAAATATACTATACAAACAATATTATATCATATATTTAAAATATACTTTAAAATATGTTAATACATTATGTTTATTTACATGTATCTTTATATTTTTGAGTATTATAGTATGGTCTATGTATAGTTTAATCATGTTTTTTAAGTCAGTCTCTCCAACTTGTATTGTGTCTAAATCAGGACAGGCACTTTCCCATCCAACAAAACTAGAGAACTGGGGAGAGGAAAATGTAACAGGAAAGTAGGGAGCTTAACATGTAAGTTTGTAATACTAACAATGTGGGGTTTATGATATAATGATGGCTCCTTTGCACTGTTTTTTCAGCATTCCCATTGGATCCTTGAGGAGGGAGGCAGAATAGAATTGTTTCTGCTAGTAGACTGAGAACCTGAAAACTGCAGCAACAGTTCTACACCTTCTTTTGTGGCTGTTTTTTGATGAGGAAGATTTCCCCTGAGCTAACATCTGTGCTAATTTTCCTCTATTTTGTATGTGGGTCGCTGCCACAGCATGGCTGCTGATGAGTGGTGTAGGCCTGCACCTGGGAGCTAAACTCAGGCAGCTGAAGCAGAACATGCCAAACTTAACCACTAGGCAACAGGGCCAGCCCCCCCCCGCAACTTGTTTTAATATCTCTTTTCCTTACAAATTCACCAATACTAGAAGGGCATGCTCTGCAGCCCCAAGAGTTATAAAGAGAGAATAGAAACAAATTATGATGAGAAAGTAGCCAAAGTATAGCTTTTCCTTTAGGCAATACTTTTCAGTTCAGTTTTATTAGGAAATATATCCATTTTGTTATGAAAATAGGTAATACTAGAACCTTTGTAATTCTTATGAAACGTTTTCCTATATTAAATGCTAATTATTAATTGAATTTTTGGAAATTAGTTATTAAATCTCTATTAAATTAAAATAAACTAATTAGAGTGAATACTAATGAAGACTTGCAAGGGTAGTACATTATAGAACTTTAATGAAAATTATACTGGATAGAGCTATGCACTCCATGGAAAAGTCAAGAGGGGTAGGATAGTCTAGGAAAGGAGACAGCAATGAAAATGCCCAGATGCAAGGAAAAAAACAATAAAATATGTTTTAAAAAATTAGAAAAGATTTGATGTCTTCTAATGGCTACTATAAGGCAGATAAAGTCAAGAGTTGAGGCTGCAGAAATAACCAGGGGCAAGTTATAAATATGTGGAAGGTTGTTGAGACCCAAATAGTGACTTCAATTTATAAGGAAAAGAATACAAAAGAAAAAAAATAGGGTTGTCCACCAAGAGTAAGTGGGGAGGCCTGATGGAAGGCTTGAGGAGAAATAAGATAATTTTTGTGTCCCTGAAGATCCTGTGAGTTTAGAGACACAGAGTTTAGAAGATCAAAATCCAGGGGATTCCTATGGACTGAACTGTGTTTCCCCAAAATTTATATGTTAAAGCCTTAACCCCAAATGTGACTGTCTTTGGAAATAGGGCCTTTAAGGGGTTAATTAAAGTTACAGGAGATCATAAGAGTGGAGCCCTGATCCAGTAGGACTGGTGTCTTTACAAGAAGAGGAAGAGACATCAGAGATCTCTCTCTCCATATAGGCACAGAGATGAGGCATTTGAGGAGCCAGGAGGAGATTCCTCAACAGAAACCAACCTTGAGGGCACCTTGATCTTGGACTTCTAGACTCCAGAACTATGAGAAAATAAAAGTCTATTGTTTAAGCCACCCAGCCTGTAGTATGTTGTTATGGCAGCCTGATCTGACAAGACAGGGGCCATGTGCTTTAATTTAGGAGAAAAGAAGATTATAGTATGTATCAAGGTTGGGAGTTTTGCTGTATATAGTGATGTTTTGGGATTTTAAGGGGTCAATAAATAACATAACAAATATATACTGTATAGAGTACAGTATATTAAAATGTATGTTATTTATTATATACTTAATTCCTTCCTGAATTAAGAATCAGCTGAGAGATAAATGCAGATCATATAAATGAAAATCAAAACATTACCTTTGTCGCTGTTAAGATAATTGTAGACCATGCTTTTGATTTCCAATTTAAAGTGCTCATTAACATTATACTCCTGAATTAGTCAGATTCAACACCCATCACAGACACAGCGAGATGACCACATGGCAGAGAGCAGAGCAAGGCACATACCTCTTGTAGAGAGACCTCGCTCCATAAAAGAAAGATGATGGAGCTGTTTCTTAGGGCTGCTGTAACAAATACCAAAACTTGATGGCTTAAAACAACAGAGATTTATTCCCTCACAGCTCTGGAAGCTAGAAGTCTGAAATCAATGTGTTGGAAGGGCCATGTTCTCTCTGAAGATTTTAGCAAAAAATCCTTTCTTGCCTCCTCCTTGCTTCTGGTGGCTCCTGGCAATCCTTGGTGTTCCTTGGCTTGTGGCTGCATCACTCCAAGCTCTGCCTCCATCTTTATATGGCCAGCTGTTCTGGTGTCTCTGTGTGTCCCCTCTTCTTATTATAAGGATACCAGTCATTGGATTTAGGGCCTATCCTAATCTAGTATGACCTCATCTTAACTAATTACATTTGCAACATATCTATTTCCAAAAAGTCACAATCTTAGATTCTTGAAGGATGTGAATTTGGGAGGCAGGGGTACTATTCAATCCAAGACAAGCTGGGCTACTCATTCCCAAGTATTTCTTTTAAACCCCCTAGTATATATCACATTTCTCTAGTGGGGGAGGAATGAGTAAGAGGCAGGGAGAGAGACCACCTGTGTTACCCTAGTGGAAGTCCTCTCAAATAGAAAAATGAAGTCAGAAAACTAGAAATTCTCCTAATTACATTTCAGCTTGTTGTTTTCTTAATCGATCACATTTGACTCTTGTGTCTGTGTTCCACTGACTGTATGGCTACCCCTCCCAGGGGAGGCAAGCAACATTCTATGAGGACAGTTCCACTCATCCTTCCTGGGTACACCCCACAAATACCCACTACTGCTGTTTTGGGTTTCCTTCTGCTCTCAGGAGTTTAGCTTTTGTTCCTACAGGGGTCTGAAATGTATCAGCACCATATATTAAGTGAAGACCCTGCTTTTTCCCTAGGACAAAAAGTATATCTTATTCTCTTTTTACTTGTACTCAGTGTATGCCCGGCCACATTGTATGGGATAACTTACCATAATTGATGCTGTTAAGTCAAATGACAGCATACAAACATTTTAATAATAAGATATCAGCAATATAGAAATATCCCAAATTTAAATATAAACACCCCTCATTTTCATATACCTGAGAAGAAACTAAAATGTCAAGAATAAGATCCTACAAATCTAAGGCCACACAAATCAGAGATCAAAATTCTCAGGTTAATGTCTAAATAAAATAAATTCCCAATAAAATTATCTTGCCTTTAAACATTAAGTTCAAAGAAAGTCCAAAATGTTCAAATTGAAATCTAGAAATCATCTTTGCCAATGTTGGGTTTTTTTCATCGCACTAATTCTCAGCCAGAGAGCAGAACTCTAAATCAGGTGCCTGAGTAGAGTAGAAGGATTTCAATAGCTTCCACCTGTCTGTCTCTCACTGGAAAGAATACAGCTCTGCAGTGTCTCTGAGATTGGATTACTCCTTCCAAGTGTCTCATGTGTCCCCATTTGTGAAAAGTCTAAAGTGTACATAGGGAACAAAGGAATATCTTAGCATTAAGCCACACACTCACAAAATAAAGGCAATAAGCCTATCCCCGGGGCCTGATAGTAGTTACCCCAAGCAAAAGGAAGTTTCCAAAAACACAATTAAATTAAAGCCACGTTACTCTTGCCTAAGACTTAACAATATCTGAGCAATGAAAGATCGAAAATAGCATGAAAAATCTTTGTTTCAGGCTCACTAGGTTGTCAATCATTCTATCCCAGAGGTCTAGCCTTCAAGACTTGCAAATTAAAATTCAATAAGGAGAAGTATCTCACCATGGAATTAATTATGGCACTATTTAAATTCTCTATCTTGGGGAAAAAGTCTTCTCTCAGTGTGTAGCATTAAAATAATCCTGCTGTCTTGAGAAGTTCAAAATTTGCAGTGGTGGCAGGCCCATTCTTCAGGGTTTATTTTCATCTAGCACATTCTTTGGACAGAGAGTAGCCAGTATCCTGTTGTTGGATTCAGCATGGAATATATGTTGTAAGAACCCCCCACTACTGCCCCACACACTCTTTCTTGATTAGAAGGCATTTTTACTCCAGTTCCATCATAACTTCTTGGAGCCACTGATTCTTGCAATACAATTGCTTTGGGCCACAAGGCAGAGTCCCCCAGACCTGCAGCTGAAGAATCATCCTCAGCAAATTACTTAAAGGAAGCTGCTATTGGTGGATATGAAACCTGTGCTTCTAGAGCCCTAATAACCAAGATAGCTCAGCTATCTGCTCTTTAAGATACTATCTTTCCATAACTTTCTTTAATATTTTAGGTTTTGAGAAGGAATTTTTTTTTTGTACATACTTGCATGCAATAGTGGGATATGTCTCAATGGTCTATTTCCCCCATGGAGCCCTTACTCTTTTGAGGGAAGCTTAACTGGATTTTGAAACAGTTAAACCTACTTTTGACCTAATGTGGGACTGGCATATTTTGCTAGATCTGAGTGTCTCCTTATATTTTTCTTTCTCTTTCTCTTCTGGCCCTGACATTTCTTTTGCTAACATGCTCTTCTAAACTTCGTTTCATATGATCCTTCATAGTCAGTGATTTGGAATAAATGAGTCCTAATTTTGCTGAAAGCATTAATTGTTCACACAAGTTTTATTCTAGCACACTATCCATTATTCCCAGCTTACCTATGAGCAGAACCCCAATTTTGCTAAACTACTTACCTCTCAGACTCTCTCAAAGAAAGACAGGCCATGAGACCCATTTCTGGCTAAAGAGATGTATGTGGATTTTATAGGGTAGGGGTTCAAAGAGGTTTTAAAAGAAGACAAACTTAAGCCTGCTCTCTTTGCCCTTTGCCCACTACTCTTTTACCTTTTTTCTTCCTGGAATGTAGACTCAATTCCTACATATACAGCATTAATCTTGATTAAGATTTATACCTACAAACACACAAGGACCAACACATAGAACCAATATCCTATAAGTACAGTAGCCATTAGACTAACATCCAAACAGAGCTAGACCCAATCTAGCATTGACCATACTCATCGCCTTCAAAAACGTGTCTAGTCTTCTCTATACTTTTATAACCCTGATTCCATACATTTCTAGGGCAAGAGCTACATGCCCAGATACAATATTTGAAGCTCAAAAAGTAATGTTTTAATAATTCCATGCTGCTATTTCCAGTATTTACCTCTCAAATCATCCCAAATGTTATGGAACCACTTGGAATAGCTCCCCAGCCTTCAAGAGGTGGTTTCCTGATAGCTCTTATTTAACACTGCCTTAAGAGAATGGCTTTCTGAAGATTCCTCAAAAAATTAAGACTAGAACTACCATACGATCCAGCTATTCCACTGCTGGGTATTTATCCAAAGAACATGAAAACACCAATATGTAAAGATACACGCATACGGGTTCACAGGTTCACATCCCTGGCGTGGATTGACACACCATTTGTCAAGCCATGCTGTGGCAGGCATCCCACATATAAAGTAGAGGAAGATGGGCACAAAAGTTAGCCCAGGGCCAATGTTTCTCAGCAAAGAGAGGAGGATTGGCAACAGATATTAGCTCAGGGCTAATCTTCCTCACACACAAAAAAAGAGAGAGAGACAGAGATTACCAGAGGGGAAGGGGGGAGGGAAGAGGGCAAAAGGGATGATTAGGCACATGTGGGTAGAGATGGATTGTAATTAGTATTTGGACGGTGAACATGATGTAATCTGTGCAGAAATAGAAGTATAATGATGTACACCTGAAATTTATACAATGCTGTTATAAACCAATGTTACCACAATAAAAAAAAAAGAAAAGACTACACATGTGGTTACCATATGATCCAGAAATCACACTCCCAAAGGATGTTCACATACAACTCTGCACAGAAATGCTTATAGCAACTTTATTGCAATAGCCCAAAACAGGAAACAAGCAGAATGTCCTTCAGAAGGTGAATGGCTAAACTACCAGTGATTCATCTGCACCATAGAGAACTACTCAGCAATGTAAAGCAACAAACTATCTACGCACCCAACAACCTTGATGAATTTCAAGAGCACTGTACTGAGTGAAAAAAGCCAATCTCAAAGGTCACGTGCTGCATGATTGCTTTATATAACACTCTCAAAGTGAGAAAACTAAAGAGATGGAAAACAGAGCAGCGGTTGCCAGAGTTTATGAATGGGAGGTAGCAGGAGAGAGATCTTTGTGATGGTGAAATAGTTCTGTATCTTGATTATGGTTCTGGTTATACACATCCACACAAGTGATAAAATGGAGTGCAACTACACACACTGTACCAATGCCAATTTCCCGGTTTTGTTATTGTCTGATAGTTAGGCAAGATGTAATCACTGGGGAAACCCAGGCAAAGGATGTGTCAGACCTCTCTGTAACGTTATTGCAACTTCCTGCGAGTCTACAATTATTTCAAAATAAAAAGCTAAAAATATATATGTACTAGAAAAAAACTGGAAAAAAAAAAAGAGAATGGCTTTCAATTATTTCCTGTATTTGGGTTACTTCTGAGGAGTAATTCCAGGTTATTTATGGAGATTTTTGTCTCTCTTTTTCTTGATAATTTTTGGGGGGCCTAGTCTCAATTCCCGATTTAATATCAACTAAATCAACTCACTCCTTCCAACTACTCTCTTCAAAAGTAATTAGAACTGCATGCATCTCTGTACTGCTTTTCTTTCTGCCCAGCTTTGCCTTCAAGGTCTCCTTTTTCTCTACATATCTGTCCTGCAAATCTTCCAAAATCTCAAGCTGTTTTTTCCAAAGAAATCTCCACTTTAATCAGTCTGTCTAGCTTTATTTTTTTCATTCTCCCACTGCTCCTGTGCTAACAGTAAGACAGAAGCATAATTTTCAAACCTCACCAATTTCTCTCTGATTTCTTTATTCTTAGTGGCAGGGATTTCCAAGGATAGGTATTTTAAATTGCTTTCTTAGTCTTTCAATTTCCAATAATTTCTCTGAGTCATTCAAATTATTCAGAGAGGGAATTTGCTTGGCCTATCTCATTTTTGTTGTTCTAGTCTGTATCTTCGGTGTCTGGTTAACTCATAAATTGACTGCTCTAGGGGCTGGTGGCCTCGCCTAATTTAATCAGATGTGAAAAGGAAGCCTAGGGATTCCAAATAAAGTTGCTCCTTTACTGCAAAAATGTGGGAATCGTGATTTTCTGGAGAGTCTGGGGGCTGGCAGACACTGGTGTTCTAATTAAAAGAAACAAAAACTTGAGTGAGTTTGTAGGGTGCAGGTGGACACTAAACCAACCTCTGTAACCACGTGTCTATGGTTGTAAAGGAAGCATCTGCCTCTATTCAAGAGAGAAATTGGCTTCCACAGACATGTGTCAGATAAAGCTAGGAGTTGTTATGCACATTTCGAATAGATGAATAATGCGGTGGTACTCAATTATGAGGAAAGAGGAGTTCTAGAGGAAAAGCATTAGGCAGCAAGGATGCAATGAAGCAAAAAGTCAAGGGAGGCCTGGCTTCGGTCACTATGTTAATAAGACAACAGGAGAACATTGGTGACCCAATATTGAGCTTACCTTTTAGATAGTGATCAAGAGTGTCAGGGATGTGAGGCTGATCACATACATCAAGGGTCCAGATCACAGATAATCTCATATGTTATCATTAATAAGTTTAATGTTTGTTCTAGAGACTATGCCAAATCCTTGAAAGAATTTAATATGGGGACACAAGTGCCCTTTTTATGTTATATGTTGCCAGAAACTGCACCAAAGTTACTGTGTGGATATTTGCCAGTACATGCATATAAGTAAAACCGATTTTAGATGAAAGGAAAATATGGTCCAGTTGTCAAGTTCTATAGGTACTTTATAATAATATAGGCACTTGGTGATAAACACCAGGAGTAAATAACCTAAAGCAAAATAATATTTATAATGTACACATATGGTTATGTTGGTGAATGACCTAGAATGTACAATCAAGGTATGTACAAGTGGCACTTTGGATCAGCAGTAGAGAACTGACTCCCTTTTGCGCAAAATGTATACAAGTGTATTTTTGTCACCGACTAGATGCCTTGAGAAACTCAAAGGTGGGTTCAGAAGCAATTAACTGTTTTTCCAAGTTGTTTCTTTTCCCTTTGTATGTTAAGGAGGTGTAACCACCACCATCCTGAAAATGACCAAGTGAGAAACTCAAGGGAGAGGTAACCACCAAACATCCTGTAACTGACCAAGCCTTACCACAAGAGCTACGCCCATGATCTTTGCCTTATTTTGAATGGAAAGATCTCTCCAGGAGGAGCTTAGGTCTCATTATGTGGAAGCATGTCCTCCATCTGAGCCTGTGCAGGCAAATACCCACCTCTCCCTTTTAAATATTCATTTCCCAACCAAAATAAAAGTTCCTACTTCTCTTTGTTCGGTGATGCCGTGACTTTGGAAATGATTCCTCATGGCCTCCTATTTGCTGCAAATTCACTTTACTTTGTGAGACAACTTCCACTGGTGTAGAGTCTTATTTAACTCACCAGGAGGCGAGCCCACTTGGTTTGGTAACGTTTTCAGTGTTAGTAATATGAAGGAATGAAAAACACCATAATAGTTCCATTTTATAAGCAGTTCAAGAAATCCCTTTGCCTTGATATATCTTTTAATAGGTAACGTATTAGCATTAGATAGCATTACTTCCACTTCCTAACATCCAATCTCGAGAAAAACCCAACTTCCTCCCCAGTTTTACCTAATCCAAGCCCAGTGTCTATAATGAATGCTAACATTCTCTTACTCAAACATCCCATAGTCTTTTGCTGCAATGAGCATCAAGACAACACTGTGTTCCTGGTGCTTTTTGGCTGAGATCAATGGTAACCTTCTTAGCTCATAAACTTTCACCAAGTCACCATCACCCGTGGCATAACATTTTGTCTGGATATTTATAATGAGTTTGAAGTCCTGCCCTGATTTCATCCCAAACTTTACATCAAACCTCATTTCCATTACTATTTCTCCTGTAGCACTTATGAAGACCTGCTAGGTGCTAAATGGCCTACCTAAATGTTTCATTTTGTTCTTACAACAATCTTGAAAGATAACATAAAGTTATTTCCATTCAGTTTCCATGGGAAACTGAAGAGCAGAGAGGTTAGCTACCTCTTGCAGTTTCACACAAAAAATAAGTGAAGAAGCAGGATTTGTACCAAAGTCTGTTTCCAAGTCCTGTGGTCTTTCCATTGCGTTATGCGAATAGCAGATGACTTATTACTCAAAGGTGCCCTATACTTTCTAGTTCCTGTCATCTTGCTACTGCTATGGATCTGTTGCATTCATCCTTATTTATCTTTCAGAGTCTAGCTCAAAATGCTGACTTTTCCATTACATCTTCCCTGCAGCATTTGTTCATTTGTTCATTTACTCATTCAGGATTCATTGGGCTCCATGTATATTTACATTAGAATAAAAGTTCCATGAAAGCAGGGCTATGTTTTTCCAGTGAAGTTAGTATGAAGATGAAGGGAAAAGGTAAGGGGCGAGAGAAGCATGTTGAAAAAGATCTTCAAAAATAATTAAGTACTATTCACATGTAGGTTGTAATTATTAGTATCATTAATCACTTCTGTATACTTTGTACATTTCATCCTTCTCCCTGTCCACTCTTCTCCCCCAGAAATGTATTCATTATTTATAGATTTTTCTTGCAAATACTAGTGAATGTTGGCATTTGCAGCTGAAGGATCTAGTAGCCTACTCCCTCTCTATGCTTGGTCAGATGCTAGCATCCTCTCAGCTGAGTCAGCTTCACCTAGGCTCCTGCTGGCTTCACCACATACCCTCTGCTTAGTTCTTCATGCAGCCCATTGGCCAGTGCCTACCCAGCCTCTGCTACAAAATCCCTCTCCACTACCACATGGTCCTGTGGGTGGCCCACTTGTTCTCAAACAGGTGCCCAGGCCAAGATGAACCCTGCAGTAGCTCAGGAAGGCTAATTAAACCTTCACACTTCCAGCCACTGTGTTGCCAGTTTGTGATTTTGCTCTAGGTAGGTGTGGGGCAGACTGCGGGATGATTACTATCCAGAGTTCTAAATGGAAAATGAGAAGCAAGAGTGCCCCCAACCCTGAGTAGGACACCCAGTTCCATAATACAGGTAAGTGTAGACTGCCCTCTATGGTCATGCCTACCTACTTATGTGTATGGGGCAAGGTTTTTATTGCATTCAGGGCATGTGACAACCCAGGAGACTAGGGACAGCTCAGGAGGGAAAAGGCAACACAGCTGAAGAGCACATATTTTCTCTACTGGCCTGAGATCAAATAAGCCACATCCCCATATACCAGGTTGTTTAGGAAGCGACACAGGGAGGGATACCTTCTGAGAAGCAATTATTTTTGGGGGGGTGAGGAAGATTCCCCCTGAGCTGACATTGGTTGCCAATTTTCCTCTTTTTGTTTGTGAGCCGCCACCACAGCATGGCCACTGACAAGTGGTGTAGGTCTGCACCTGGGAACTGAACCCGGGCTGCTAAAGCGGAGTGCACTGAACTTAACCACTATGCCACCACAGCGGGCCTGAGAGGAATTTTTATCCCAGATAGACTTCACCATCTAAAGAGATTGCTAAATATTTGGAAGGGACAGAACATTTAAGCTGGATAGAAATAAAAGTTATTTTTTCCCTTGCTTTAGAGAGTAAATATGGGCTCTGGCAAAAGGCCACATTAAACATAACAATAATCAGAAAACATAAGAAAAATAAGAATCACAATATTCTCTGCACATTTTGTTTATTTTGTGCCTGAACATAGCCACAGACAAACAGATCTTGATGGCTGGTTGACCTTTTAATTCGTGACCAACAATCTCACGCAGGACTTATCATTCCTGGGGATCATTCTATATTTTGCAAGTCTGTTTACCCTTGGACTCTTCAAAATGATGATTTTACACTTTCTCCTCTTTCCTGAAACCTCCTCCCTCATCCTTATTCTCAGCTAATGACCTTGCTTCCTTCTTCACTGTTAAACTAAAGCAGTCAGAAGAGAACTTCCACAGACTTTCAACACAACATTCACCCCACCCACCAGCATCTACACCCATCTAAGTGTTTTCACTTCAGGTGACATGAAACTCTTTGTGCTTCAATCTAAAGTCAACCTCTCGACTTGTTCCTAAATCCTACTCTGCTCATCTCCTTCAGGACACCATTCCAGCCATTCTCTCCTCTCACTCCTACATCACCATTTTTTCTTGTGTATTGGATTATTCTCACTGGCATATAAAATATCATTTCTCCTATATTTAAAAAGTTTTTTTAAAACCTTCTATGGTTCTTACTTGTTCCTCTAGGTGGTTCCCATTTTGAACCGTTTTGTAAAAGTTCTCTTCAAAATTGTTGTCATTACTTGCTATCACCAATTCTCTCTTCCCATTCTTTCTAAAGCCTACACCAGTCAAAGATTTCCCCCTCCTTCTCTCTAAAATTTCTTTTATAAAAGTCACTGGTGATCTCTACTTCACTTAATCCAATGGCCAAATCTCAGTTCTAAACTTGTTAAACTATCAGCACCATTTCATAGAGTTCATCACATTATTCTCCTTAAAATATTTACCTTGGTATTCTGGGTGATGTGTTCTACTGCATTTCCTCTTATCTTAGCAGTGGTTTATCTTCAATCTGTTGTTGAATCCTCCTCTTCTCTCCTACCTCTTATCTTCAGAGTGATTTAAGGTTTAATCCATGGTTTTCTTCTCCTTTCTAGCTATACTCCCTCTTTGGCTATTTCACCCAGGTTCATGGTACTAACTTTTATTTCATTTTTATTTATAACTTCAGCCCAGATCTAACTTCTGCATTCCAGGCTTATGTATCTAACATCTTTCTTGACATCTCCAACAGATTGTATCTCAAATATAACACACTCAAAAATTAGATCCTCAGTTTTTGTCAAACTTGTTCCAATATCTCAGTAAATAGGAAAAACTTCATCCCTCCAATTCCTCAGAACAAAAATTTCAGGGTCATTCTTGACTTCACCCTGTATCTCACACCCCACATGCATTCAATCAGGAAATCCTGCTGTCTCTATCTTCAAAGGAGGACCAGAATTCTATCACTTCATACCATTTCTACCACTAATATCCTGGTTGAAGTCACCGTAAACTCTCATCTAAATATTTTCAAAAGCTTCTGAATGACATTGCTCTTTCCATCCTTTTTCCTTTGCAGTATTACTCACAGAGTAGCCTGTTAAACACGTCAGATCGAGACTCCTCTACGGAAAACCCTCTAATAGTTCCTAATTTTCTTCATAATAAACCCCACTATTCTTGCAGTGGTCTACAAAATCTCATGTGACTTGGCCCCTATTTCCTTCTGATCTCATCCCCTGCCTCCTCCCCACTTCACCCAATCCGCCCTATTTCCCTGCAGTATCTCAATATTCCCAGGCACAATCCCTCCTAAGAACCTTTGCACTTTCTGTTCCCTCTGGAATATTCTTTCCCTGAACATCCTTATGGTTAGTCCATCATCTCCTTCATGCCCTTGCTGAAATACTGTCTCCTTGATGCTGCCAACCCTGCCTACCCTATTTCAAACTGTAGTTTCTCTATCTTGATTCTCTTTAAGCTATTCTAGTTTTTGTTTCTTTTTCTATAGCACTTTTTGGCTTCTAATATACCACTTAGATTAGTTATTTATTATATTTATTGCAGTGTCTATCTTCTCTCTATGAAACATAAACTCCATCGGGGTCAGCATTTTTTTTAAACTGTTTGTCTCACTATCATAATACAAGCACTCAGAATAGGGTCTGAGATATGAATGAATGATTAAATTAAAATCTAAGCTAGGCATTTCACATATAAAACGTCTTACATGCTGCAAGTTCTTAATAAATATTCGTTTTCTTCTCTCCCCATCTTCCTATTTACTTCTAGCAAGCATTTTATATGTCTGTGTTATTGATGAGCTACCTTACATATATGGTATCATTTGGCTACAAAATCCACAATTTTGTCCTGATCTAGTGTAGACAACATTTAGGACAGACAGAACCATCCATGAACAATCCTGGGTTGAAGAATTAGGAGGAATGATCCCAGATTTGAAAGATCAGCATTCTGTTTCTTATCTTCAAGTGGGATTGATTGAAGAGAACAGAGTGTCTGTGCAGGGAGTCAGTCTTCTGATTAATTCAAAATTGTTTATCAAACTGCCATGGAAACCTTGAAATTTTTAACTACCCTGAGCACATTTTCAGCTAAAGATAGTGTCTTAGGAATGACTAATAGTTTCAACTTAATTTGAGCCTCACCCCCACTCCCTGACTCCCATCTTTTCATTCTTACTTTAATAAGTAGCTTTCCGATAAAGTATCTTAGGCCAATGAATGACTGAAACAACAGATTAATAGCTCTGTATACCCTGGTGCTGGTTCTGAAGTCCAGGCATGAATCCACTCTGGGATGTCAAGTTAAATTTGTATCATTAGCATATTGGAATTTCATTGTATATGCTTTTGACACAATTTGTTAATAGCAAGAATGTTTTTACTAGTCACACTGATTTGTAGGCTGCCAGTCCCCTGATAACAAATTTTCTTTGGTTCTTGGCATCGACGTTCTTTTGTACAGTAGCATGGGCAACACAGCATAACTGACTTGTCCAAGAAATTTATAGACAATTTGGAAAGATAATGGGGCAAAGAGAAAAAACTATTAGATGAATTAAATAGACAGCATCAGCCAAAGTATAGATTATAGAACATGTTTCAACACCTCCACTGTAATTAAAATCTGAGGGATGTTTCCCGGAGACAGCATGATATTTCAAGCTGAAATTTTTGTACTTTTGAAATTTGCAGTTCAAAGGGAATGCTTGACAAATGGGCCCCCAAATTAACTTGGCATCTGCTTTAGGTCATTGGCAACTACATCTGCTTGGCATGGTTTTCCTCTTGCCTTGCATTTTATCCTAATTCCTCACACAACCCCTCCTTCTGTGTTTTTAAGCAAATAAACCATGTGACATTTTTGTGGCAGAAAGAGAGGTTTTATTCATAGCTTTTTGTGCTCTGTTTCTGACTCTGAAAATGATAAAATTTTCAGATTTCTCAGATTTTAGATATTTTCTCCTTCTACTTAGGGAAAGGATTTTTCAGGATGGTCCTGGCTATGATGTGTTCAATAAAAGACTAGCCTAATGCCCCACTTCTCTGCCTGTTCCAAACATTCCCTGAATAATCTTCTTTGTTGGAAACACTAATTCATTATCTCTTCTTACCTCCTACAGAGGGGGGATTGAATTTAAATCTGTAGCTTGCACAGATTTATACAGAGAAAAGAAGTATGCATACCACCAATCACATATACACATACACACAAACAAAAGATCTATATTAAGGGGATCTTACATAGGCATAGTTAATGTAAGACAAAATTGGAGTGCAAGGAAGTCAACAGGACTGTTTTTCTGTTTAACTTGAAGAGATAGCAACCTACTGTTTAACTAAGTCCATAAATTTCTGCCCCTCCCCAAACAGATGAAAACATTCTTACTTCATCAACTGATATCCTATATCCATGAAAAAATAGGTATTTCGGTTAGATGTTAGGGTTAAAATAAAAAATAGCCCTTGAATATATAATCACTGATTTACATTCATTTGCTTTATTTGTTTAGTTTAATCCTTTCTGGATTTTAGGACAGAAAGTAAATATGTAAATGATTGATAGATAGATAGACATTAGTTTTAATAATATCTGATCTTTACAGAGTTCAATATTTATGGGAAAAGTATGGAGCTGATAATAAGTTACAATTGCCTAAGGGGGAAGAAAAGGAGAAGAATTTCTACACAAAAAAGCACTGAAATGGAAGTATAGCAGCAAAAAGAAATTTTGGTCTATCACACTCTTTTTTGTAGGCCAAGTCTTAATTATGCCAACATTTATGAATATCAGAACTACTTTAGCACTGTAATAACTGAATTGAGCTCAAATTTGGAAATCAGAAAACTTTGCCACAATAATAGCCGAATTAGCTTAAAGGGAAAGAGAAGACTGGCTAGAAAGATGATAGACTTTTAGAGATAAAAGTAACTTTAGAAACAACTCTTTACAAACGAGGAAACAAGACCAGAGGGTTAAGATGGATGATTTTCAGCTTATAAGAAAAAATTTGAGTAATACTCAGGTTTCCATAATCCCAAACCTCACAATTTTCTTAGAATAAAAACATGCTAATAAATTAATAGATCACATTAGTTTAAAATTTGACTTTAAATTTAATTGACTGAAGGACTGAAGGGCCAGTGTTGAAATTCAAAGGCTTACGTGTTGGAGGAGGTCACTGAGGGGTCATGACGGCCAGTTGACATTTGAACTAGACCTGGTCAATCAGAGGGTCCTCACCCTCTTCTCTGTCCTTGGAATGTATGTTTTTCCCATCATTCCCCACAGCTGGAGCCATTTTAAAGGACAAAGCCTCGAGAGAATACTGTGTTGTTGAGGTCCTCTGGATGGCGTACATGACTGAATCACATTAAGGCCTCTATATAAACGTTTAAGATTCTGGCAGGTAGGTACAGGGTTCTGTCCATCTCGAGGCCACCCAAGGCAAGTCCCATAAGTAAGTTCCCCTGCTTATTAAACCCGCCATCCACCCATCTGGAGTCATCTGCCTCTTTCTTCGGACTCTCCTTGCCTTCCCTGTACCAGGGTCAGTTTCAGATTCCACTCGGGTAATTCTCGGGTTTGCAAACCAACATCATAGTACCATGTCTTTCTATCTGTCTGTGTTTTAGTTCCAAAAGAACTTTGGAATCTATTGACTTATTTTGATGAAATTCTCTTTTCAGTTAAGGGTATGAGTATGAGATTTTATCATCCTGAAATTTATACCAAGACCCTTCCTTCTCTCTCTCTCTGTCACATCTGGGCTTGAAGACACTTCTAGATCTTTAGCTCTCCATTGCAACAGTTCTTTTATGTAGCGTTTGTTCAATTTTCAAGCAGAGTTTAAAGGAATTATAACATAGCTGGGACTTTCTAGAATCAAAAATAAAAGTGATTGTTATTCACTGATTTTTCTCCTACTGACAGAAATTCTCAAAGTTAGAAATGGCCTTAGGGAAAATATTAAATATTGGATACTCTCAGTAAACCATTGCCTCAGATTAAAGATCAGCTCAAGGTGTGCCAGTAAATGCCCTGTTAATACTTCCCTAAGATTTAAAGTGAAACTCTCAGCTAGACAAAAGGACTACTAAGAATCATAATAATATTGTTCCATAGTATCCTGATTTGCAGCTTAATGTAGATAGGAGCCTGTCTTGAAAAGATTTGAGAATATGTGTTTTAACCAAGGGAGTAAAATATTATAGGTTACATAGGAAATTCCCAGTTTATAAGACCTTTGTATTGACAAAAGCACTGCAAACTTGACCAGACATCTGACAAAATGAAGCCTCTGGCCTTCAATCTACCACTGGCAGGAAGCAGGCTGAGAAAGCTATTCAGCTGCACACACAGGTCATTTCTTATGAGAAGGGAAGACTCAGTGCGCATAGCCAAGAGCCCAGAGGGTAGAGCTAAGGGCTACAAAGAACCATTTTCGATTAAATCACTTTGTCAAAATTAAAGAGCATTCCTTGTCCCAAGAGCAAATATTCATCTGAATTTCAGAATGGCAATGAGACAGTAACCACTGGTACCTTTGGTTCTACCTCTTTTTGAATGTGAATGTCTATTGTGGATTTTTCATCCCTGTCCCCCTGTTGTATGTTTGTTGCATGAGGAACAGATATGAACCACATCGCAAGTCACTTCACTTGGGGAATTACACTCTAGGAGCACACCTGAGCAGCCTCATCTGTACCTGGAACCAATTTAGATGACAAAGTGCTGGACTTCAAGCCTGAGCCTGATGCTATAACGAGATGAGACTTTGGGGCTTTGGGGAGGGGCATGATTGTATTTTGCATGTGGGCGGGACATGAATCCTCTCATACCTAGAGGGCAAACTGTGGCAGACTGCTACACTGGTGTCTTCATTTTGCCAATTTGATTTTGAAGATTTTCAGGTTCTGCTTGATTATAGAAACTGGTAGTAGGAAGAGAGCACGAAGAATCACATCTACCTGAATTCCTCTTTATTTCCATATTCCACATTTCTCTAACAATGCTACCCTTTGGATTACATTTTCCAGAATCTTCTTGGCTCCATGATGGAAACGTTCCAGGTAAAATTGGAATACTGTCCCATGGAACAATGGCAGAAGGAAAGAGAAAAATAATTGCTAAATTTTCTGGTGAACAGAAGCACTAAGATTTTAAATGAACTGACAAATACTGTAAAGTTTAAAAAAAAAGTCCCCAATTATTTTTCAGATGATATCAATTTCAGAAACTATTGACAGGATATGCCAAGAGGAGAAAATTGAACTGTTTTTTATTAATCCAATTTAAAATCTTTTAGTAAGTGTCTATTTACTCAAATTCTGGCATTTCCTCATGTCTTAATTTTCCAGTTATCATTTGTATATTCTTTCATCAAATATGTACAGAATGCCTTCCATATCTCAAGCACTGTTCCAGGCATTGAGGATGCAGCCACAGATTAAACAGACTAAACCCTCTGTTTCCCCCTGAGCTTACATTCAGGTGAAGGATGACACAATTAACAAAATAAGTAGGAGAAATACATATGGTGTTAGAAAGGGGTAAGTGCTATGAAGAAAAATATAGCTGAAAAGAAGAGGAAATGTGCATAGAGTTGTATTTTTAACTAGGGAAGTCAAGAGAAGTCTCTTTGAGGTGATATTTGAGTAACGATCTGAATGAGGTGAGGAAGAGAGAAGAAAGAGAAGTAGGAAATAGGTTAGGGAGATCATGGGAAGCCAGGTAATGAAGGTCCTGTGAGCTAATGTAGACACTTTGTCTTTACCTAAATAAAATGGGATGTCATTCGAGTACTTTGAGCAGATGAGTTACTTTTTAATAGCAACAATCTGGTCATAAAAATGTATGCACTTTTGCCTTCTGTTAAGATCTTCATTCTTATAATCAAACGTCCATGCTATAAGAAAGCCCAAGCCACATGCGGTGGCCGCATGGAGATGTTCTGACTGAAGTCCCTGGTAGGCAGCATTAACCATCAGTTATGGGATGTGCTTGAAGAAGCCTTCAGGATAACTGCACTCCCAAGTGCAGGATTACAAGAGAAACCCTGAGAAACGACTGCCTGGCTGAGCTCAATCAACCCCCCAAATCATGAGACACAACAATAAAATGATTGTTGTTTTAACCCATTACATTTTGAAATGACCTGTTACACGGTATCAATAGATAAACAAAAATTCCATGACACTACCACTTTTTCTCCAACCTTACTGGCTACTTCTAATCAGTCTCTTTTGCTGGCTCCTCCATTTCTGCCTAAGCTCTTCATGTTGGTGTGCTCCAACGCTGAGTTCTATGCTATCTGCTCTTTTCTAGTTATGTGTTCTACCTAGCCAGCCCATGGCTTTAGATATCTATATAGAGATGACTACCAAAAAGGTATGTCTTGACCTAACCTCTTCAGGGAGTTCCAGTTTGTATAGTCAACTGCCTTTTGGATATTACTATTTGAATGTCTAAAATTTACCCTCAATCAAGTATTATTACCCAGTCTTTCTACTACCATCCACCCAATTGCAGATAATTGCGAAATCTAGAAATAATTCTTAATGCTGTCCTTTTCCTCAACACCCATGCTATCTAATGCATCAATAAATCCTCTTCACTGTACCTTCAAAATGTATCCCAAACCCTGCCGCTTTTTGTCATCTCTACTGCTACCAGCCGTGGTCTGTTCCTTGAACTACAGCATGAGCATTATCACATTAGCCCTGCCCTGGACCCTACAATCCAGTCTTCTTAATGCCATGAATGTGTTCTTTAGAGAAAAAAGTAAATGATATTTTGTAAGCCTGTTTAAAATCTTCCCTTGGTATGCAATTGTAATTAACATATAATCAAACTTCAAAGAGGTCTCCCCTGACTATTCAATTTAAAGTGACAATCTTCTATCACTCCCTCGCACAATTTTCTCTTTCATTTTCTTCATAGCAGTTATCATGATCTGAGATTATCTGTCTCATTTATTATTTATTTATTTGTTTAATGCTGTCTGTCCTTGTTATCTCCATAAATGCAGGGACCCTTTGTCCTATTCACCACTGTATTCTAGTACACAGAAGACCGGCACCGAGTACATACTCAATAAATTTTGCTGAATCAAAGAATTAATACGTTTGTCTTTTTCAAGAGATAAATTTTCCCTAATATGTCAGAGAATTATTTAGGGTTTTAGATCTTAAAAAGAGTCATCACGTGCCCAGTTTCACCTCCCTACTTCATAAATGGGGATAATATGGACCAGAAATGCTAAATCTATTGAGAGTGGCAACTGTTAGGTTTTAAACAACTTCAACTAGTACCCTGAACATAGATGATAGTATCTTGATTCTAATGTGAGGTCTTGCATTTGCCTGTCTCTATGTGAATGTGTGAACGAGTATATTGATTCAAACTCAGTTTGACTTTGCATTTGGGCTCTTGGTTTTAGAATTAAGATAACCAGAAATGTCTCTTGTCACAAGCTTGGTTAAGTGTCGCAAAACACTGGCTAAGCAAAATATGCTATCTCCTCTTTGGAGCAGCTATAGGGGTTTATGTTATAATGATTATATACTGCATGCTGATCCTCTTAAACTCCTTTCTTAATTTTATATAGTTTTACAAAACATTGAATGGTTCTGTAACTTCTGGCCTTTGGGAGCTGACAGTCACTGCAGAGCTTAAGATCTGAAGGACTATTGACTGATGAGCTGGTAGTAACTATCTCCAGTGAAAACAGAATTGAGCTCTAAAATTCCACTTTTTCATAGAAAACACAACACCCTAGAATAGCCAGAAAGGTATCTGGTTCAAATGTGGTTATTCAGGAATGAAAGAAGTTACTGTTTGTACATGTAAGCAATTTAAGAAGGATGGTCTACTCTGATTATAAAATAACTGGTTAGCTGGATATTCAAGAAATGTTAGAGCTTTCTAGATTTAGAGACTACTTCAGCTTAAGTTTTTTTTTAGCATGAATGACTGATGTCTTTAGATTGGAAGTTCTGAGAAAAGCAAATAAGATGTAACAAAAGAGTATTTTCATAGAAAGCAGATAAGCACTTGAATGAAAGCAATAAACAAATAAAAACCTAAAAACAGTATTTTCAAGAAACACAATCATATTATATATATATAATTGATTGTGCTATAGGTATGCTATAGAACCGTTCAATGACCAAGTGTATATTTCTATACAAATAACTATATATTACATTACATATTATTTAAAATAGGTCTAGTCATTTCTACCATTATAATAACCCAATGAAATGCATGACTCTCCTTTACTTACACTGACTATGAGAAAATTTATAGCAGGATCTGCCTTGCTCATGGGACTAAATCAAACTAGAGTCCAAAAAAATAATTGACATTGTCCAGAGCAGAGAGTTAACAAGACTCTTAACAATGTCTGAAACCATCACTACTGAAATATATGTAAACGTCAAGAGATTAAATTTGCCAGGATTTTTCTTTCCTCTTCTCTGTTTGACCAACCAATTGGAATTTTTCTACATGAGGTAATGCTCTTCATTGGTACTTTATTGGATGAATGAGTACCATCCTGCGTCTGACTGGAAAGGCTTGCTCTAGGAGACTCTTCATCTGCTGCTAGACCTTTCTTCCTGTAGCCAGTGTGGTCAATTGAATTACGTTTTTTTATAGAGTCAATTATTTTTCCTACCTTGCCTCTTGACTCTTAAATAATTCGATGCCAAAGACAAATGCCTTTTCTTGTTTAGCAGGAGTATTGCAAAATGGAATTTTTACTGACATTTCAATATCTCCTTGTCTTTTTTACTAGAGCTTAGAGCACTGGGTCTGTCAGCTCAAATATTTTAATGTTTCTTTATTTAATTTATAGTTTAATACATGAGACAGTTTTGATAGGTTTTGTTGTTTTTTTGAAGTGGTTTGTAGGTTTGCCTACAATTTTTTAGATGTGAGGTTTTAATTCAAAGAGATCAACTTCTCATAAGCTTGTTAACAAAAGTCACAGAAAATGTATAAATCTTGTTCCCTTAAGCATTGTATTTTTCATAAAAATGGATAATATATGTCTATAGTTTGTCATAATTATGTTCTATATTCGATTTATGAACCAGAGAGAAAAATCAGCTTTAGATTCATGGATATTAAATAAGATTGTGGATTCATTACACTTCATAGTTACATTCCAAGAAAAACTATTGATCTGGTTGTCAATAGTGCATTGGAATAAAAACAAAGTTGCACATTTTATGTCCAGTTATAGGCCATTTTTTTAAATTGAAGCTCTTATTGAGATAATTTTTAATACACACCTTTTTTTGGAAGCATTTTCAATATTTTTCTCTTTAAAAGGAAAAAAATTAAATAAATAGGAAATTACACAATGAATGAAAAGGTTTTCTTATAAATCATGGAAACACAGGGTGGACAAGGAAAAACAGAATTTAAGAATTAAGAAAAAACTCGGAAATTAAGGTAATTATTTATCTTTCCTATTTGTTATATCGCAAAAAGAACCAAAATGTGATTTAGCTTTATATCTGCTTTTCCTATGTTCCAGTATTCCAGAGTCTAACAGATTAGAAAGTTACTCTATAATAAGAAATATACATTTTGAGTGGTACATTAAAGCATTTCAGTAAATAAAATATCATATATGACATCTCAAAGCTTGAAAACATCACATCATCTTCTAGTATGCATTGCACAAACTCTGGTAATGATTGATTTTTTTAATGTTCTGTTTTGGCTCAAGCAGATCTTAGTTCAATCTTGAATGTGTTAAAAAGGATTATTAGAAAGCATACTATATAATAGAACAAATTGTCAAACTGTAAGATACTACTACTGAATATATTATTACTGGAATCAAAGATTAGAAATTCTAAAATTTTGCTAATACACCCCTAACAAAGTTCTTTTAGTTTAGATCAAATTCTAAGGTAAATTATCCACTAAGAAACAAACTATGAATAAGTTCCATGTTGAAAAGCGTGTTATTCTTCCATCCAGATGAAACATGCTGTAAAATTGGATTCTTATTCTGAAGATTTTGTCTGTTGCTTTTCAGTATTTTCTGAATAAATGATTTCAGTTACATCAATATGTTTTTATACTATTTACTCTTTCATGTCCTTGGAAACATAATTATTAATACGCAAGATGATGATTCAGAATTTCTGATCATCCAGAGAGGAAAAGACAGGCTAACCTTTGTGAAGTGAAAATCTGACTATAAAAGACTCCATTTGAAATGGTTTTACCCAGGCAAAATTGCTATGAGATGGGCACATTTTACATATGCTTTTTAAAATGTATAAATTCTGGATGAAAGAGCAAAGATTCATTGCATTTTAAACACTTTATAGAAGTTTGAATTTTCCATATGTGCTGAGGTTAAAGCTAGTTAACTTGATACATTCAAAGGAAGAAGCAGCTTAGCATAGCTATTGGGCAAAAATATTGAACATTGTCATATGTCCATCTATTGAACTCTATCACATGCAATGAATCTAAAATAAGAATTATGCTAAGTAGTTTAGATGGTGCGGGTACCAACATCAATGCTCTGCAAAGGGACCACTGCCCTGTATAAAATCAAAACCCCCAATTTTACTCTAATCTTCAGGCCACTAGCAACATCTCCTTTAGTGTAAATCTTCATTGCTATTTTCATGGTTAGGATTTGTTTTCCTGAGGCTAAATGCAAGATGGAAGCAGAACCCAAAATGATCAAAGATTTTCATTGATTCATTTAGCAGTAGCAAGTTTTTAAGTGTTGGGACAGACAGAACAAATAATATTTCTTCTGCAGACGCTATTCTATTGAACTCGTGTTCTCATCAGTTTCCATACTATATAAGGACGATCATATGAAGTGGTAGAGCTGACTGATCTTTTAAATGAAGATTTTATTTTAGAGCAGTTTTAGATTTACAGGAAACTTAGGAAGATAGTACGGAGAATTCCCATTTACCCAACAACCAGTTTCCTTAAGTGTGGGCTGTACATAGTGGCTTCCTTCCAAAGAGAACAGTATGGAAAGAGAGGAGGGAAAAGAATAACTTTTCGGTGGAAAAACTGGACAAATACTAGCTGAGCTGGATGATCAAGACCAACATCAATAGTGATAAATCATATTGATAGTATGGACTCTTTATACGTGTGATGAAGATGACATTTTACATTTGTGGTCTTCCTCTCAAAAATCCCTAACTCCAGTCTAATCATGAGAGAAACATCAGACAAATTCCAATAGAAAGGCATTCTAAAAATACCTGACCAGCGCTCTTCAAACCTGTCAAGGTCATCAAAAAGACAAGGAAAATCTGAGAAATTGTCATAGTCAAGAAAAAGAATCCTAAGGAGACAAGACAAATAAATGTAATGTGATATCCTGGATGGGATCTTGATACAGAAATAAAATATTATGTAAAAACTATGGAAATCTGAACAAAAATTTGTCAAATTTCTGCACTATAAAATCACTCTTTTGCTCTCCATACTGCACCCTTCGGAAGGAAGTCACTATCTGCAGCCAATAAGTAAGGAGAGGAGAGTTATGCTCCACCCCCTTGAAGGTGGATTATCTACATAAATTATTTGGAATTCTTCTGCAGGGGAAATTTATCTATTATCTCCCCATTTATTTATTTATTCAATCATTTATTTGTATCAGTATGGACTCATGAATATATATTTTTGGTTATAAACCAATGCAACTTAATTTTGTTACTAAAACTATTTCAGCTTTGGCCATTGGGAGCTCTTTCAGTTGGCTCCTGTATTCTTTGACATACCCTCATCAATGTGAATTGTTTTTTGTTTTGTTATGTTTGTTTTTGAGCATATCCTTACCTTCTGACACCACAAAATGCTCCAAGTTCATCTTGTATTTTTTTATGTTTCATTCCTAGAATCAGCCATTTCTCTAAGGAACTCTGGTTCCTTTTATGGGAGAATGATGTTAGAAACCAAGATCTGGGAGCTAGGGATGCTCATTGCTACTGGGGTGTAGATATCTAACATAGGGCTGCTTTTTAAACACAATATAGTACTTCCCAATAGATTGTTTTCTTCATTAAAGTACTCACTTTGGATTTTCTATAACTATTCTAACAATCATACATTTTTTCAAACCCAATTCAGAAATTCTAATTTAGAATGAGTTTGCAAACAACACCAAAACATTGTCAAGTAACACAAAAATCATTGCTTATTATGATTATTTTATGACTTCCCCTCTACCTAAAACATCGTAGTCTTAGAAGCTTGATAATTGAAAAATCAAATCAGATAGGAATAAGGGTTTTCCACTCTCATTGCTGTTCAAAGTAATGTACATAACTGAAAACTTATTTCTAAAAGTAGTTTAGAAAAAAAGATAAAATACATTCTTATTGAATCGATTTTATCTTTTTCTTAACTGATTTTTTTGAAGGGGACCACAATGTGCATGTTTAGGAAATTATCTAGAGTCAACAAACAAGTCGGTTGGAGTTAGGTCATTCTTTGTAGATAGGGAACAGAAATTTCCTTCCCCTAGCCAAACTTACTAGGCCAGTCTGGGCTGGAGGATGCTGTATAATTATAAGATATTCAAAGTGAGGTGGTTGGGGCAGTCAAGTTGGAAATTATTGAGGTTTGAAAATAGGAATCAGGAGATGGTTGTCATCTAGTAAAGTGGTGGGTAGGATATCAAAACTGTGGACATTTGGGATGCTGAGATAAGGGATGCTGAATCAGTTCAGCTTTTGAGAGTCGTGAAGCAGACTTTAGACTGAGATGGTAATATGTGATTAAGTGGACAAAATAGGAAGTCCTTATAATTCAACATGAGAGAGATTTGATACAATATAGAAGATAGGGCAGGAAAACAATGGAAGAGGCACATTCATGATCAAGGAATTGTATCATATACCCAAGGGATCTGCAAAAGCCTTGAGAAAATGCTTATCTAAGGATACATCCAACACTCAAGGTTTATCTATAAGAGATTAATTTAACAAAATTTACTTCAGAAGGCTAAAATTTTATGGCCTTCTGAGTGATGGCTTTATTGTGGGGATAATGGTGGTGATGTGTACACTTACGTTTTGCGGGTCTGTGCTGTAGATCCAGAAAGACTTCTAGAACCCTTGGAATTATGGCACCTTCCTCTCTGTGCTCCCACTGTTCCCATAACAGCCTGTGGTCAACAGGAAGTGGCAGATGCTGTGTCAGACGCTTCCATAGAGCTGTTAACTCCTCGAGCACAGGAACATTTTCTTGTTCGTCTTTATGCCTCACATACATACAGCACTGCGCCTGGTCTAACAGAAGCTTCTCACTAAGTATTCAGTATTCAATTAAATGGAATGGCTGGGGCTCAAATGATATATATATATATATTTTTTTAATCTATTACTTTATATCTTTTTCTCACTGAACAATTCTGTGTCATTATGTAGAAGAGACATATAGCATAGGGTCAATTGGAGAGATGACCTTTTGGGGACTATATAGTTTGAATGAATGACATGTTCCTTCCAGCTATAATTTTATGAAAGACAAAAAAAGAAAAAAGAAAACTACCCTTACAGTAAAATTTCCCTTGAATGATTGAGTTTGACTCTTGAGTGATTGAATTTGTTAGGTAATTGCCAAGGGCACTCTCTACTCTATATTTTGCTTTAGCAGAAAATCTAGGCTTTTGAACAGACATAGGTGAGGGTTGTTATTCTGAAGTAAACCAGAGGCTGTATTCTGGATCGCATTTCAATTTGTTCTTGTTGTTCTAACTTTGTCCCTAGATTCCATGAACAGGAGCCTGAGTGTGATGAAAGATAATTATTCCAATAAGACCAATTTATTCAATAACCTATTTATAAAGATCCTTGAAAAGATAACTGACTGGGCTGGTGCTCAACATGGAAATTTGTAACCTATTTATAAGATCCTTGAGAAAATAACTGACTGGGCTGGGCCTCAACATGGAAATAGGTCCAGGTTTCTTTCAGTTGGAATTCATAGGAAAATGCAATCTTAATATTTTTAAACCCTGAAGGAACAAATTTTGCTGAGTGAAAACTCAATCAGAAGCAGGGGGGAAAAAAAGAAGACAGGCTTTTCTTGATTTACCATTATGTTTGAAATTCTTTGCACAGCTTCAACTTTACTTTCAGTGCCTTCCTTTTGAGTAACTGTGTCAGTATGCGAGAGGAAAATGAGGAGACGGGTGGAAATCCAAATGAAGCTTTGTAAGTGCCTTTATGCCCCCCACCACCCCAAACCTTTAATTAAGCTTATGCACCCACTTGAGATGTCATGCCAGGGAAAGTTTCATTTTGTTTGTTTGCCTAAAAGCTGTATCCCAGTTTTTGTAATAACATGTATCACATGGCCTAATTGGTTGCAGTGCTTTGTCATTTATAAATAGCTTGCACTATCTGGGCTGAAAATCTGTAAGCTGAAAAGTAGCACAAGTTTATCAGTGTGAAGGCATTGGAATACTAAGTTTTTCAAATTAAAAAATAAAATGCTTCTCAGAAACTAAACTGAAAAAGGCTATCTTTGAAAAACAGTAAACCAGACTAGTTTCTAAAGTCAGTGAATAGACCATGAACTAATGAAGAAGAAAACCAAAAATGCATCACCATTAGAAAGCATTTCAGGATCACAAAATCCAATTAGTCCATTCTGTTGGGGAGGCAGGAGGGAATTTGATGTGAATTGAAAATTTTAAAAAAGTGTTAATAATCAATTAGAAAATATAACGGGGAAATAACTCCAAGTGTATTATCAACCAAAAATACAAGACACTGGGGAATTAACTTCACCAAAACTCTGTAGGACGTATATGAAGAAACTGTGGAATTTATTGAGATATTAAAAGTCTTAACAAAAAGGAGAGCAATATCAGGTTCTTAGACAGAAATGCTAAATACTTTAATAATGGTAATTCATTCTCATTTTAAAAATAGTTTTTAAATAATTCTAAATAAAATCCTAACAGAATTTCTTAGAAAATTACAAAATATATTAACAGTTTAATGGAAATTATAAATGAGCAAGGTTAGCCACGATAGCTTTTTTTAAAGAAGAGTAAAGAGGTATGATCAGATATTGAAATATACAATAATGCTTCACAATTAAATAAGTAGAGAATGAGTGGAAAAATATACAAAGTAATGCAAATGGAGAGGTATCCTCAATAGAGACACATATTTAAAATAGTCCAATATATGATAAAATAGTCATTTAAGTCAATTAAAAGATGTTGACAATTAGTTCAATATTAGTGAAGATAAAAAAAGTTAGAAATAATGTCATAACATATATTAATATATTTCCTTTGACAAAATTGACTAAAGTCTATTTAAGAAAACAAATAAATCAAAAGATAAATATATGTAGGAAACTTCTTTCTAAGCATCAGTACCTAATTCAAAAACCATCCTGGGGAATGATTATTGGGTTAAAAACTACATAAATTTACTAAAGTTAAAAATATACTAAATTAAGTGACATTAACTTAAGGCTTAATATTAATATATTAATAATAAATGTTCCAATAGAAAATTATCAATGAATTTGATTAAACAATTATTGGAATGTAAGCTGCATGAAGGCAGAAATGTTTATATTTCATTCACTTCAGTAGACACTCAGTAAATTCACTGATAAAGAAGTACAAATGGTCAACAAACACATGAAAAAGAAGTGTTCAGCCTCACTAATAATCAAACAAAAGAAAATTTAATGAAATGCCAAGTTTCAATCAGTATATCAACAAATATACAAAAGTAAAATCATGACTATTTAATAATTGCAATATTATTATTAAAAATGACCATAACTGCCACACTTTGGAAACACACATGCAGACACACAGACACAGCCCTAAAACTGTGCATGCCAAATGATAAATAATTCTCCAACTAGAAATTTATGTAGATAAAACTTTCCCCAAAAATGTACTTCTTAGCCCACCGGTTTGATTGACATCTCATCTTGACTAACAATCAACTTCTGTCTGCAATTGTGTCATTTGAATTATTTTGTGAACCTACAATTTTTCTTTTGCACATTGATGAGAGCTTTATTTTCTTAAATTATTTTATTTTCTTAAATTATTTTAAAAATTGAGATTTTCATGTGTCAATATGAAAATGCTTTAATGCAATGAATAAAGTTACCAAAACGTGTAGTCTAATGAGGAAAAGAACTTGGGTGATACAGAATGTTAATGATGCCAAGCGACCTTCTAATGTCCCATACAAATGACAATTTGTAATAGTTCTGAAAGAGAAAATGAGGTAAGAAAATTAAGTCATCAAAAGGCAAACTTAATATAGGCAAGAACACAAAAAAACATCATTTACTAGTAGGTAGAAACATATTCATAATAAATATGGATGCATTGCTTGAGTTCTGTCTTGGTATAGATGCGAAGACCCTGTTACTACAAATAGAAGTCTTGTTCTAAAGTTGAATATGGGGATTGTTTTCCAATAACAATTCCAGGATCTGAAATATAGAAGAAAAACAAAGTCAAAAGACTAAGTTTAAGAGCTTAACCTGAAAAAAAGGAAAACTGTGATTAGTATTTTCGGTTAGATTAAAACATTAAATGTAAGTCAATTATTTTGGCTGTCTCACTCAAAATTACTAATATGATTTGAAGCAGGAGAATGTATATTTGATGTTGTTCAAGCCCTGTTTATTGTGTACATTTTATAAAATATATTGTTTGTTCTCTTTATGACAGTAGCATGACCAAATATTTAGGTTATAATTTTGTAGGTTTGAATGTAGGGAATGACAAGATCATCTTTTTAATCAACTTTCTTTAGGTATGACTTATATATAAATAAATCCACCTATTTTAAGTGTTCAATGAGTCTGAGATGTATGCACCCATGCATCCACCTCTATACCTCTAATATATATTATAATGTTTTCTTCTGTGTATACAGTTCTACAAGTTTAAAGGCCTATATAAACTCACGTAATCATCACCACAATCATCATAGTGAACAGTTCCATAACCCAAAAATATTCCCTGATGTTGGCTTTTTATAGTCAAACCCTTCCTTTTTGATCCAATATCATGCATACCCAATCTATCAATCTGCAGTTCATCTTATGTCATTTTTATAGTAGTGGGCACAGTTCCCAGTCCTAACGAGTAGAATTTACAAATTCTCTTTCCGCATTTGTGAAACTATTCTTTTTAAAAGAGAGAAACGTCAGCTCTTAAAATTTATTATAATTGCATAATAAAATTGCACAGTATCCAGCAGACAAGTAATTCTGTTATTGAAGATAAGAAGCAAATACTTTTGGAAAATAGCCCTGTACTTAAAAACATATGGTACACAATCTGTAGAGTGACATTTTGGAAACCATGATGCCAGATGAAAAGATAAATAATCAGACATTGAACTTTAGTCATTATTTTATCCAAGGGATTCAAAGAACTCTACCAGTAGAAACTATTAATCTTTACAAAAGGTAAGGTAAAGATACCAATGCATTCTAAAAATTACTGGACACATGAGGACTAAATCACATGGATCAGTTTGAAACAACCTAGTCAAATTTATCTCTTAGCAGAATAGGATTTTTCTGAAGTAAGGCCTTCCAGTTATGTGTTTTTTGTTTGTTTTCTGAGCAGAAGGGAAACATATCAAGCGAATTCCACATCAAGATAATCTCTTAAACTTGAAAGACTATATGCTATAACGCTGGTTCCCCTTCACCAAGATGATGTGTCTCTGGCTCAGTGATTTGAAGCAAAGTAGGAGCTTCTGTAGGTGTCTGTTTTGCATTTCAGTTCATTATAGTCCTTGGAAGACATTAGCCTAACAGCTCTTTTGAATTGATTGCTTCCTCCATTTGCATGAACTATCCTATGAGTTCTTGCATTAAACAATTTCCGTTTGGGTTCATTAAATGATAAAATGAAATCTTACTGCAGATACATATGCCCTGAACTCAAGTTTAGCTTTAATATTAAAAATGACAGGATGTAGGAAATTTTTTTTTCCTATTGTAATAGCTCATTTATTTTCCCTCTGTTGTCATGCCCTTTGGCTCTCCAACAAGTAAATTGCCACATAAAGATAGATCTAAATATCTAACGTGATGGAACTTAGTTTCATCTGGTTCTGCCACAGATCCTTCTGTGATTCAGGGAGATTTCTAGCAAGTGGTGAGAAATGGCCAGCAAAGACATGTCCTTCTCAGAGTATCCTCTTAACATGCCATCTGTTCCCCACTGCCTAATCTTCCCTATAGTCGTGGGAGAAAGTTTGAAGACACTTGGACATGTCTGGTAGAGAGATGCAGCAAGCAGATAGAACTCTGGATTTACTTTTACACCAGTCAGATAGATGGACATAAGTATATGATAGAGACACAAAATAAGTTTTTTGCTAACCTCCAGATAGGTGTTTTTTTTTGTTTTTTTTTTTTTTGCTGAGGAAAACTGTCCCTGAGCTAACATCTGTTGCCAATCTTCCTCTTTTTCAGGTTGAGGAGGATTAGCCCTGAGCTAACATCCATGCCAATCTTCCTCTATTTTGTATGTGGGTCACCACCTCAGCATGGCTGACTAGTGGTGTAGGTCCACACCCGGGGTCCAAACCCGCGAACCCAGGCCGCCGAAGCAGAGCACGCTGAAACTTAACCACTACACCACGGGGCTAGCCCTGGGAGATAGGTATTTTTCACTTAGCTATTACTGCCCTTTTGTTATTCCATGAGTATTTCCCCATATGTCAACTACCAATATGATGTAAGGTATTTCAAGGAGCGTAAACCTTGAAGGTATATGGCAAATAGAAAACTAATTCTCCATTCAATCTACCTAAATATTCAATAGTTCTTAATAATATTCTTTAAAATTAACTGTTGTTATTATCATTGTTCTTAATATTATTATTAGTGTTTACCCTTAGTTTTTTTAAGACAATTGTCTCTGGAAGGTAATTTCACTTTTCATTGTAACTTGGCCCACTGGAAATTAACTTGATGGTGATGGAAAGAGGGAAAATATCCAGGAAACATCTGCAAATTACAAAACAATGTTGAATATTTTCTTCCCCATAGAATTTATTTTTATTACTTTATCTTTTTTCTCTATAATATTTTAATCAAAAATATATATAATGTGCCCTGGTTTCTTGGAACACATAAATTAGAATGTATATTTCTATTAGTTCTTGTTTCTATTAACATCATCCTTTCAGTTTTGTAGGATTGTGTTGTGCATATATACCTCCAAACTCTTCATGATAAGGGATTAAATTGTACCCAATTGTTTTGACTCATCCCTGAATATAACATTTTATTTTTCAATTTCTGTTCATTTTCTCCTGATTATGTAATTAATGATGTTATCTAATACAATACAATATATTTCATAGAAAATCCCTCCCAATTTGCATGCATGAATCACCTAATTGGGAGCTCCCTATAATGATTTTGTCCACCTATCTAAAAAGATCTCCTATAAGTTTAATTGAAGTACGTTATGTTGGGAGACTGAAAGGGGTCATGGAGACGTGGTAATGCTAATCTATTTTCTGCTCCACAAGCTTCACCAGAAAAGCTGTCCACAGCATCACCAATGATCTTGATGTAAACCATTCAAATACATGTTTTCAGTCTCTATATTGCCCTACTGTTCCCTCCTCCAGGGGACTCTCAGCCTGTGGCTACCTTGATGTGCTATCTCAGGCAACTTTGCCAGTGTCCTCTCCTCTACCAGCTCCTTTAATGTTCATATTGCTTTGTCTCTGTACTTTCTTCTCTTATCCCACCATATCTCAGCCAATCCTGAATCTTTCAATTACTATCTCTACGTCAATCTATCTGAAATCTGTTCCTTTGAATGTTACCTTACTCCTGGGCTCCATACCTACAGATTAGATACGGAGTATTCTTAGAGGTTAAGAAGAAACTTGCTAGTGTCAGCTGCTTAGCTGATTATTTTTGATAGCTACTTAAGTGTTGCAGGATAATGGTGGTTTGGACTAAGCAGTGAGCCTAATGATTGAGATATTAAGTTGAAGCAAAAGAGACAAGCTCAATTCCTGATTTTACTACTTTAGAGCTTTGTTTATTATGAAAGACTATAACTTTCCCAAGCCTTGGTTTCCTCATTCAAAAATAATATTAATAACAGTAAATAGTTGTTCTAAATAGCAAATGAAGCAATGCTTGGACTGTAGGAAGAATTTAATATAAATAATAACTTTTGTAATAAAGAATTTTTTCATCATAAATTCTCTGTAAATTTGCTCATAAGAAAATCTATTAGAATGAGAGAGAGATGGTATGTCATCTAGGAACATGAAAACAGGGGTCAGGAGTCACAGAGACTACCCTCCATTACCCTAAGAGCACTGGCAGCCATTTTTAGGAGGGGAGCTAAGCCTAGGGAAGTGGTATTTAAGGTGAGTGGGTGGTGGAGACTATTAGCACTGAATAAAGCATTGTGATAATGAGAGAAAGAAAAGCTATAGAATTGGATGTTCAAGAGAATTTCCCTCTCTATTTATATTTTCCACTTTTATTAAGATATAAATGCCACATAACATTGTGTACATTTAACGTATACAATGCAATGACTTGATACAGGTATACATTGGGAATGTTTACCACAATAAGGTTAACACATCTTTCACCTCATATAATTACCATTTTGTTGTTGTCATGGTGAGAACATTTAAAATCTACTCTCATAGCAATTTTTAAGTATACAACACAGTATTGTTAACTATTGTCACTATGCTATGCATTAGATCCCCAGATATTATTTCTCTTAAACCAGAAGTTTGTACCCTTTGACCAATACTTGTTCATTTGCGCCCCCCCCCTCCAGTCCCTGGCAACCACCATTCTACTATGCTTCTATGAGTTCAGCTTTTTTAGATTCCACATATAAGTATCTGTCTTTCTCTGTCTGGCATTTTACTTAGCATAGTTCCCTCAAGGTCCATCCATGTTATACGGGATGGCAGGATTTCCTTCATTTTTATGACTGGATAATATTCCATTGTGTGTGTATATATATTATATTATATATGTATAATATATTATATATAATATATATAAGTACATATTATATCTGTTCATCCATCGATGGACACTTAGGTTGTTTCCATACATTGGCTATTGTGAATAATGCTGCCATGAACATGGAAGTGCAGATATCTCTTTAAGATAGTGATTTTATTTCCTTTAGATATATATACCCAGAAGTGGAATTATTGGATGATATGGTAGTTCTATTTCTAATTTTTTGAGGAACCTCTATACTGTTTTCTATAATGGCTGTACCAATTTACATTCTCACCAACAGTACACAAGGTGTTCCCTTTTCTCCACATCTTTGACCACATTCAATATCTCTTATCTTTTTTATAATAGCAATTCTAACAGGTGTGAGGTGATATCTCACTGTGGTTTTGATTTGCATTTCTCTGATGATGAGTGATGTTGAGCACCTTTTCATGTACTTGTTGGCCATTTGGATCTCTTCTTTGAAAAATGTCTATTCAGATCTTTTGCTCATTTTTTAATTAGATTCTTTGGTTTTTTGCTATTGAGGTGTTATGAATTCCTTGTATATTTTGGATACTAATGCCTAATCAGATATGTGGTTTCCAAATATTTTCTCCCATTCTACAGGTTGTCTTTTAATTTTGTTGATGGTTTCCTTTGCTGAGCAGAAGCTTTTTAATTTGATGTAGTCCAATCGTTTATTTTTGCTTTTGTTGCTTTTGCTTTAGGTGTCATATCTAAAGAAATATTTGCCAAGACCAACATCAAGAAACTTTTCCCTATGTTTTCTTCTAGGAGTTTTATGGTTTCAGGTTTAAGTCCTTAATCCATTTCAACTTCATTTTTGTGAGTGGCATAAGATAGTGGTCTAATTTTATTCTTTTCCATGTGGCTATCCAGTTTTTTCAACACCATTATTAAAGACTATTCTTTCCCCCTTTGCATATTCTTGGCTCCTTTGTTGAAAATTAATTGGCCATACATGCGTGGATTTATTTTTGGGTTCTCTGTGCTGTTTCATTGACCTGTGTATCTGTTTTTATGCCAAAACCATACTGATTTGATTACTATAGTTTTATAATACAGTTTGAAATCAGGAAGTGTAATGCCTCCAGCATTATTTTCTCAAGATTGCTATGGCTATTCAGGATCTTTTGTGGTTCCGTACAAAATTTAAAACTGATTTTTCTACATCTGTGAAAAATGACATTGAAATTTTGATAGAGATTACATTGAATCTGTAGATCGCTTTGGGTAGTATGGACATTTTAACAATATTAATTCCTCTACTTCGTGAGTATGGAATACCTTTCCCTTTATTGTGTCCTCTTAAATTTCTCCTACCCTCTTTGGTTATTGTTTGCTTTTTCCATCCTTTCACTTTCAGCCTATCTGTGTTCTTAAAGCTCAAGTTAGTCTCTTGTAGGCTGCTTATAGTTACCTCATTTTTTTTATTCATTTAGCCACTCTATGCTTTTTGATTGGATAATTTAATTCATTTACATTTATAGTAATTACTGATAGGTAAGAACTTACTGATGGCAGCTTTTGAATTGTTTTCTGGCTGTTTGGTTATTCCTTTATTCCATTCTAACACTCTTGCTGTCGTCTTTTGTGTGTTGATGGTTGTCTATTGGTATACTTTGATTCCCTTCTCTTTATCTTGTTTTATTGACTATAAGTTTTTGCTTTCTGGTTACCCTGAGGCTTACATGAAACATCTTATAGGTATAACTGTCTATTTTAAGCTTTTAATTTAATTTTGATCATATACAAAAGCTTTACCCTTTTATTCCCCATCTCGCATTTTATGTTTTTGATGTCACAATTTACATGTTATTATACTGCATACCCATTAACAAATTATTGTATCTATAGCTATTTTTAAGACCTCTGTCCCTTACCTTTATATATTAACATACTACCATCTTACAGTATTGGAGTATTCTGAATTTGACTTTTGACTATATACTTACCTGCACCAGTATATTTTGTATTTTCATACGTTTTCATGTTACTAATTAGCATCCTCTCATTTCAGCTTGGAGAATTCCCTTCAGCATTTCTTCTAATGCAGGTTTAGTGGTGAGGAATTCCCTCAGCTTTTGTTTGTCTTGCAAAGTCTTTCTCTCTCCTTCGTTTCTGAAGGAGAACTTTGCCAGATAAAGTATTCTTGCTTGGCTGTTTTTTTTCTTTCAGAACTTCTAATATAACATCCCATTCTTTCCTGACCTGTAAGGTTTCTGCTGAGAAATCCTATGATAGTTTTATGGGGGTTCCATTGTAAGTGTCAAGCTTCTTTTCTCTTGCTGCTTTTAAGATTCTCTCTTGGTGTTTGATTTTAGACAGTTTTATTATAGGCATCTTGGAGAAGATCATTTTGGTTTGAAAACTTGGAAGATACCTATTAGCTTCATGACCTTGGATGTCCAAATCTCTCTGTTTTGGGAAGTTCTCAGCCATTATTCTTTAAATAATCTTTCTGCCCCTTTCTCCCTCTCTTCTCCTTCTGAGAGTTTGTCCATTCTCTATAATTCTACTTTACATTACCCACTGTCCTCATATTTTTTTACAAAATTAGTAAAATGCATTGTAGAAAGTTAGAACATACAGGTAAAATGTATAAAATAATAATATTATATATAAATGTGTGTGTGTATATATATATGTATATATATATATATATACACCAAGATAAGTTTATATTCTACATGCTATTTTGTAACCTAGTTCTTTCACTTCATGATTTCTAACTCATCTAATGCAACTTTATATTTCAGTTTTTCTTATTGTCCCAAATATGTGCCTTAAAATTGGTTTGTCCAAATCAGAATAAATCTAGAAATATGAATTCTCTCTGCATATTTTATCTCTTAGATGTCTTTTAACCAAGCATGACCCCACCATAACTACTGTTTTTTTACGGGGTTTTTTTCTTGATGGTACTGACTTTTGGAAGGGACCTGGCCAGTGATATCCTGTAGTGCACCCTACCTCCTGAATTTGTCAAGTTGTTTCCTCGTGATTGTTTTTGTACCTTCCTTCTCTACCAGTAAGAAACATGTCCCCCTTTTCCCTCAATATATTACTCATCTGTTCAAGCCTTAAAAAGTACTTTTAGAATTGCTAATAGAGTCATCCCTCAGGATCCGCGGGGTATTGGTTCCAGGACCCCCCTGGATACCAGAATTTATGGATGCAAAGTCGCTTAGCCCTCCATAACCATGGGTTCCTCATCCTTGGATTCAACCAACCACAGATTGTAAACATCGTACATACACGATCCACAGTTGGTTGAATCTGCAAATGCAGAACTAGTGGATACAGAAGGCCAACTGTACATACTACTTTAAAAAAAGCAAACCTATTAACAGAGATTATTATGTGTTTATGATTATGTTTTAAAGGTAAAATTTACATTTAGACCAACGTAAATCCTTAAGTGTATAATTCCATGAGTTCTGACAATGTATACAGATATTTAATCCACACATCTCTCAAGATAATGAACATTTCCAGCACCCCTAGAAAGTTTTCGCATGCCCCTTGGCAGACAATTCTGCATGCAAAGGCAAACACTTTTGTGGTCTTTTCACTCATACATTACTTTTGACTATTTTAGAATATCATGTAAATAGAATCATACAACATTTACATATCTAAGTTCATTTGCTCAGCATAGGCTAAGTATATTGCTGTATGTATCAGTAATTTGTTACTATTTGTTGCTGAATAGTATTGCATTCTATGACTGTAGCACAGTTTGTTTCCCTGTTCACCTCTTGATGGATATTTTGATTGTCTTTTGTGTAGGGCAGTTATAAATGAAGCATCTATGAATAAGTCTTTTTGTGACATATGTTTCATTTCTCATGGCTAAATATCTAGAAGTAGATCATAGGGTAGATGTATGTTTAACTTTTAAGAAACTGCTTCCTTTTATATTCCCACCATGAATGTGTAAGAGTCCTCGTTGCATTACATCATGCTTACATTTGGTATGCCTGGTCTTTTAAACTTTAGTCTTTGTAGTGTGTGTATTAGTATTTCATTATGGCTTTAGTTTGTATTTCTGTGATAACTAATGAGATCAACACCTTTTCATGTTTATCGGCAATATATATTATATGTATCTTTGCCTACACCCAGAGTGTGAAGATAATCTCTTTTACTTTCTTCTAAAAGCTAATGGCTTTAACTTGCACATTTAGGACTATAATCTATCTTAAATTAATTTTTATATATGATTTGAGGTAAGGATTGAGATTCTTTTCTCAATATTGACATATCCAATTTTTTCATGTATTTATCCAGTTGTGATAGCACCATTTGTGGAAGAAATTTTCCTTTCCCCATTAAATTGCTTTGGCACCTTTGTCAAAATCAATTTGCCTTATAAGTTTTAGCCTGCTTCTAGACTCTATATTCTGTTCCATCCCTCTATATATCTATTTTTACGCCAATATCACTGCATCTTGATTACAGTGGCTTTATAGTAAGTCTGGAAGTCAAGTAATTTAAGTCTTCAATGTTATTTTCCATTTTCAAGATTGCTTTGGCTACAATTCAGCTTTTGGATTTCTATATAAATTTTAGAAACTCTTTGTGAATTTCTACAAAAATGTTTGTTGATATTATGATTTTTGATTGCATTGAATCTATAGATCAATTTTTGGAGAACTTATTTCTTAATATGCATATACGTTTATTTGGGTCTCCTTTAACTTAGAACTGTTTTGCATTTTTTAGTATAGAAGTAGTGTAACTATTTTGTTATTTATTCCTAAGTATTTTTTGATGCTATTGTAAACAGAGATTTTAAAATTTCATTTTCTAGTTGTTTGCAACTAGTATATAAAAACACATTTAAGTATGTATATTGTTATATCTATCTTAAAGCTTTTAATATTATAGGTATTCTTTTAATGTCAATTCCCAATTTTTCATTGACATTATAAAAAATACAAATACTTTTTATTTTGACCTTGTATTCTTTGATCCTGTTAAATTCACTTATTATCTCTAGCCATTGCTTATAGATTCCTTATGACTTTTGTGTAGACAATCATATCATTTTCAAAAACATGCCCCATTTTTTATACATATATTTCTTGCTTTCTAGTTTTATCTTGTACATTCTTTGTCCTGGAACTGGAATCACTCATTTCTCAAAGAAGCCTGATTTTTTAGGTGGAAAATGGTATTAGAAAACAAACTCTGGTCTCTATGACACTCCACTATATTGGGGTAATGTTGCTTCTAGGCTCTTTTACTGGAAAAAGCTAAGTATGTATTTTCAAAACCTATTAGTTTATGTTGGTGTTTTCAATTCAATTTTATCCTTTTAGTATTTCCCTTAATTTCTCTGATTTTCTAATTGTTTTTCTTTTTTCTTCCCTGAAAATCTTGATTCCTAACACTATTAACATAATTTATGAAATGTATGGTCCCTCACTGCTGACTTCTCCTCCGATGGCCACAACTCAGCTGCAGCAGCTCCATCCATCACTCAATAGCAAAAGACAGCTAAAAGGGAGGAGGATTTGCCCTTGACTTGTGTTTCTTTTTCTTTCCCCGAGGAAGATTAGCCCTGAGCTAACATCTATTGCCAATCTTCCTCTTTTTTTTGCTTGAGGAAGATGAACCCTGAGCTAACATCTGTGCCAATATTCCTCTACTTTATATGTGGGACACCGCCACAGCGTGGCTGACGAGTGGTGTAGTTCTGCACCCGGGATCCAAACCACCCATGAACCTGGGCCACTGAAGCATAACACGCTGAACTTAACCACTGCATCACGGGGCCGGCCCCTTGTGTCTCTTTTTAACAGCCAGAATAACTATCCCAGAAGTCCTAGCCTAGGGTCTTAAGATCATTAGCCAGAATTGAATCATAACCCTCTCGCTAAATACATCAGTGACAATCAGGGAAACAAATTATCGGGATTTGCTTAGACTAATCAAGACTCAGCCCTGGGGAAAGGAAATGTCAGGTCCTCTGGAAGCACATGCCTCCTGATGTCTGAAAAATCAGGCAATCTGTAGTATTTGTTACTTCAACACTCCCAGAGTGGGTAAGAAGTAAGCACTAGAGCAATTTTGAAACATTAAGTGTTACTTCTACATAACTTCCTACTAGAAGAGTGAAAAAAAATGAAGTCAAGAAGCAGGATAACTCACTTGCTTGACAGACCACACCCAGGGCATTTGAACTTAACCTATAATATTTGATTTACCCATTTGCAGTGGTGCTCCACATAGAGACATCAAATTTTCCCTTTCTAGGTATGAGCATAAACTTGCTTAGAGAAGAAAAAGAGTTGCATTTTCTTTTTGATTTAGTTTGTGATATTTGACATGCAGAAAAGAAGAATACACAAGAAAGTGAAAAATAGTGCTGGTGGTTTGGTGTTATATACAGTCATACATCTTTTTAATGACGGGGATATGTTCGGAAAAATGCATCATTAGATGATTTTGTCTTTGTGCGAACATCATAGAATGTGCTTACACAAACCTAGACGGTATAGCCTACTACATAACTAGGCTATATGGTACTTGTGGGATCTCCGTCATATATGTGGTTCATCATTGACCGAAATGTCATTATGTGGCACATGACTGTATATAACAATGTGGTTATATTAAATTGTAATTAAAAATAGCAATAAAAATATCCTATCATTGATTCAAAAATATGTTTCCCATTCTCATTTGTGGCCCTTTCAATTCTTAAAGTGTAGGCAAAATTTCCTTCCAATGTTTTTCCCATCTCAAATGGCTCTGTAATTTAGACAATAGCAAACAGAGCACATGATTAATGAAACTGTGAATCGAGGATGGGACAGCTGCTGGATCACAAAGAGATACTTTGTGGGCATAGTACTACGTGTACAAGGAACTCTACAAATTGATAATTTGTCTGGCTAATTGAATCTCTCTGTGAGTGTTACTGCAACTTTTGGTTGGGTTAGGGCATAACCAAGTGTTTATACTAATCTAGGGCAGCTAAAGACAAAGCCATCCTGTGCTGTTGATAGAACCAGCATTCACAGCATTCAGCAAGGCTGAACCTTAGCAAAATAATCATGCTGGTATATGTGTCCTTATCATCTTTGATGCCCTGCTTGCCTTCCTCAGTTCACTCTATGGAGGATCCAGCACCCTTCTGGCAATGTTCAGTTGCTCAGACTGCCCTCCTTATTCATTTCCAATCCAGCCTGCATGATATCAGTGATCCATGTTTATTACTTTGTTCCCAAATTTCTCCTCACTTCTATCAAGAGTACCTCCCCTGCATTACGTCTCTTTTTGTTGGTCAGAGTAGGAATTGAGAAGAAGGAAATGGAGAGCTGATGTACCACAGGGAAGAGATAAAATTATTATTAATAATATACTTTTGCTTGCACTTACCATCCCTCCCTCTATTAACAGAAATAAAATATTCCAGAAATATGTTATCCTTTTGTGTCAGAAAGATTGCTAAAGAGACAGAGCTAATATTGGATGCACATGAGCGCCTTCCAGAATGATAGGAATCCTGAGTTCTTCAACCAACTCCCATGAGCTTTCACTCCCACCATTCCACTAATCCAGCTTGTGCCAAAGTCAAGTTGGTTATACCAAATTTGTATCCCAGTCCTTGTTCTAATTGTGACAGCATTTATATATGGCTGGTCCTTCCCTCCTCCTGAAAAACTTTCTTCACTTGGCTCTTGAAGCATTGCTCTCTTAATCTTCCCCAGACTTCAATGACCAGTCTTTTTTTCAGTCTCCTTGTCTGATTTCTCCTCATCTTCAAGACCTCAAAATGCGGTACGCCCCAAGGCTCATTCCCGGGAAAGTTTCATGTGTCAAAATTTTGGATGTTACTTATAAGCTCATAATTCCTAAATTTATATCTCTAACCTGGACCTTGCACATGTATTTGCCTCCTATTTCTAATGCCAATTCCAAATCACATTAGATGTCTAATAATGTTCTCAGACTAAACTTCTCCAAAACTGAGATGCTGATCTATAATCCCAAGCCTGTTCCTGTCAAGATTTTCTCTGTCTCAGATAATAAAAATTACTTTTTTCTCAGAATAAAAACCTTGATATCCTCTTTGACTCTTCTCTTTGCTTCACACCCAACAAAAAAATTTTATTGATTCTACCATTAAAATATATCCCAAAATTGACTTTACCGTCTCCATTCCTTGTTCAAGCCACCATCGTCTATTACCTGGATTATTATAGTAGCCTCAATTGTGTTGAATGAATGAGTGAATGCTAGTATAGAAATACCAACAGATACTAATTTAAAATTTTCTCATGTAGAGAAACATGTAAATCCTGTTATAAGAAGAAATAGGAGGTAAGCTTGGCAAACTATCAGAACAGAATAGAAAGAGGAATATATTAACATTGCTGCTTATAATTAATCAAATTTTGTTGACCTGGTTAATTTCATAATAGAGAATCTTTAGACCAAAATTGCACTGGTCCAGCATATGATTATATTAAACACGAGCTGTCAGAATAAATGTAATTTTACAAACTTTTTTATACAGGCTAGTAGGAAAAAAATCAAAATTTTATTTATTCATTTATGTATTTATTTTTGGTGAGGAAGATTGGCCCTGAGCTAAAATCTGTTGTCAATCCTCCTCCTTTTGCTGAGGAAGATTGGCTCTGAGCTAACATCTGCGCCCATCTTCCTCTGTTTTGTACGTGGGATGCTGCCACAACATGGCTTGATGCACATTGCATCAGATTGCACCCAGGATTCAAGCCTGTGAACCCTGGGCCACCAAAGCAGAGTGTGCGAACTTAACCACTATGCCACCGGGCTGGCCCAGAATCAGAATTTTAAAAGTTGAGAACCAGCCTTCTCATAAATTAAACCTGAGATCTGAGACCTAGAGAGTTCATATGGCTTGTCCAAGATCAAAAGGCTCTTGACTCTGAGTTCAGCTCCATTTTTACTAAACTGTGCTGCTTTGGCAACTTGGGAGGTTTCTTCAAACACATTACATGTGGCAGCCTGCCTTACCTTTTTATTGTTCCTCCTTTGACAAGAACTCTCTCTGCTTCCCTCCAGCCCTTCCTTCATCTCTTCCTTCCTTCCTTTAAAAAGTCCAAAAGTTGATGATATATAGCCCTGATACATCGAAAGGGGTCATTAGATTGGTTGAAAGTTAAATAACCAGATGTAAATATTGCTTCATAGATTTTTTTAATTGTACCTTCTTTTACCATTGATTTTAATATGATGAAGAAAAGAGGAAGGAGGTAAAAAGGTGACCCATATATTCAGGACATATGAGGGGGTGGGAAATATTCCAATTAAATATCTTAGTAAAAGATTTTCTGTTTAAATGAGGCTATAATAATGGGCAATGGATTGTCTATAATATAATCAAAGCAGGACTAGAAATAGATTTGTCTAAAGGACTATAAGTCAATTATGTGCAAGAACTACAATAAAGAACTAATCATAAATTAAGTTCTTTTTGAGGATGGAAATTTTGAACAGTTGTTTTTATTGCACAAATCTCGTAACTTCTATGAACCAATCTTGGCATAATTGAAGAAAAAGCCAAAAAACCCCTGCAACTAAAGTGTGACATGTAATAAGGCAGCAGATGCTATGTTGGCAGCTCAGATAGGTGGAGTTATTCTCCGGCAATATTTAGGAGATGTGGTGGTCATGATTTTTTGCTGATAAACAACATTGTGCTGGACAAAACATAAGCTTTTATATATAATGGCAGGAGGCACTTTATACTTCAGAGTTGTGGTCAGGCACAATTCAGGTATAGATTTTCTAAGTGTTTAAAACAAAGAAGCAATTGTTTTTAGCGAACTGATAACCAGAATATCTTTTTTTTTGCGACAGCTTAATTGAGATATAATTCATATACCATACAATGCAGTTATATAAAATTTATAATTTAATGGTTTTTAGAATATTCACAGATATGTGCAACCATTACTACAGTCAATTTTAGAACATTTACATCATCTCAAATGAAAAGTCCTGTACACTTTAGTTATCAAACTCCCTATGCTTTAAATTCCTTCAGCCCTAAACAACCACTTATCTGCTTTCTTTCTCTACATATTTGTCTATTCTGGACATTTCACGTAAATGGAATCATATACGGTCTTTTGTGACTGGATTCTTTCACTTAACATAATGTTTTCTAGGTTCATCTATACTGTAGAATGTAACAGTACTTCATTCCTTTTCATTTCCAAAAAGCATTCAATTTTAAGGCTATATTATATTTTGTTTAACCACTCATCAATTGATGGACACTTGAGTTGTCTGCACATTTAGCTATTGTAAATAAGGCTGCTGTAAACATTCATATAAAAGTCTTCATGTGAACCTAGGATTTCATTTCTCTTGAGTACATACCTAGGAATGGAATTGTTAGGACATATGGTAGCACTATGTTTAACAATTTGGGGAAGTGCCAGATTGATTTGCAAAGTGGTTCCACCATTTTTACATTCCTACTAGCAATGTAGAAAGGTGTAGATTTCTCCACTTCCTTGTCAACACTTGTTATTATCTGACTTTTTGATCGCAGCCATCCTAGTGAAAGTGAAGTGGCATCTCATTTGCATTTGCCAAATGACAATGATGCTAAGCATTTTTGTGTGTGTGCTTCTTAGACATTTGTGTATATTCATTGGCGAAATATCTATTCAGTCAGATCCTTTGCTCATTTTTAAATTCGCTTGTTTGTCTTTTTATTGTTGAGTTTTAAACTTCTTTATATATTTTAGATAATAATCCCTCATCAGATATATGATTTGCAAGTATCTTCTCCCATTCTGTGGGTTGTCTTTTTCATTCTCTTGATAGTGTCTTTTGAAGCACACGAGTTTTCAATTTGATGAAGTCTAGTTTATTTTTTCCACTGCTGCTCATGCTTTTGGTGTCGTATCCAAGAATTCAATGCTAAATCTGAGATATGAAGACTTAGCCTTATGTTTTCTTCTAAAAGTTTTATAGTTTTAGCTCCTACATTTAGGTTTTTGATCCATTTGAGTTAATTTTTGTATATGGTATGAGATAGGGATCCAACTTTATTCTATTCTGGCTATCCAGTTGTCCCAGAACATTTTTTGAAAAGACTATTCTTTCCTCCGTTGAATAGTCTTAATACTGTTGTTGAAAATCAGTTGATCATAGACACATGGGCTTATTTCTATACTGTCAATTCTATTCCATTGATTAATGTGTCTGTCCTTATACCAGTACCACACTGTCTGAATTACCGTTGCTTTGTAATAAGTTTTGAACTAAGGAAGTGTGAGTCCTCCAACTTTGTTCTTCTTTTTCAAGATTGGTTTGGCTATTCTGGATCCCTTGCAATTCCACATGAATTTTAGGATCAGCTTGTCAGTTTCTACAAAGAAGCCAGCTGGGATTATGATAAAGATTGCATTAAATCCCTAGGCCATTTTGGGTAGCATTGCAATCTTAGCAATAGTAAATCTTCCAATTCATGAACATAGAATGTTTTTCCATGTATTTGGATCTCCTTTAATTTCTTTCAGCAATATTCTGTAGTTTTCAGGGTATAAGTTTTGTACTTCTTTTTTTCTTAAATTTATTCCTATTTTGTTATTTTTATTGCTATTGTAAATGGAATTGTTTACTTAATTTTATTTTTGTATTATTTATTTCAAATGTATAGAAATACAACTGATTTTTGTGTATTGATCTTGTAATCTTGCCACCTTGCTGAGCTGGTAATGAGTTTTAGTACTTTATTAGTGGATTCCTTTGGATTTTCTATATACAAGATCATACCATCTGTGAATAGAGATAGTTTTACTTATTCTTTTCCAATTTTGATGCATTTTATTTATTTTTCTTTACTAATTGCCCTGACTGGAAACAAGCACAATGCTAAATAGAATTGATGAGAGTGACTTCCTTGTCTTAGAGGGAAACCATACCATCTTTCATTACTGAGTATGATGTTAGCTGTGGGATTTTCATCGCTTCCCTTCATTAGATTGAGGAAGAGTATCATTGCTTTACTTGGACATCTCAGTAAATCATTAAGTGTTGATGGAAGCCATTAAACCATTAATTAATTAAATAAATAATTAATTGATTGGCATTCATAATTAATTAGTTAGAAAAGAGTATAAAATCCAGAAAAGGACTGAGGATGCTCTAAGAGATACTCATCTATCCACCAGTGTAAAACAGTGTGTTCCTATTGGCATCTTTTATTCTGAGACTGATTTTGTAATACAGAATATTGGAGAAGCAGTTGCTAATCTGTTAGTCCCTTGCAGGGTCCCATTTCTTTCTCTTTCTTCCTCTCTAGACGAAGCAACTGCTATCATCAATTCTATGTGTTTCTTTCCAGACTATATATATATAGTCAAATATATACATATCAATTACATATATATAATTTTTGTGTGTGTGTGAGGAAGATTGGCCCTGAGCTAACATCTGTCCCAATTTTCCTCCATTTTGCATGTGGGGCACCATCACGGCACAGCTTGTTGAGCAGTGTAGGTCCATGCCCAGGATCCTAACCTGCGAACCCTGGGCCACTGAAGCGGAATGAGCCGAACCCAACCACTCTGCTGCCATGCTGGCCCCCAGACTATATTTTTTATGTGTGTACTACACACATGTGTAAACTATAGCATTAATTTATGTTTAATATATTCATCCATACTTTCGATCTTTTCACAACTGCTTTTTTCATACATTGTTTTCAAGATCTATTCTACTCGATATGCATAGATTTATTCATAAAACCTACTTTCTGCTTTCTAGTGAACCCAACAGTCCAGTAGCCCTTTATTAAAAAAATTCTATCGTAACTTATTTATAGACGTTGAGGCTACTTCTATGTTTTGTTTTTGGTTGTTTGTTTCTTTTGTTTTTGTGCTATTATTAACCATAGTGCAGTTAATATTCCTATACAAAGCTGTCTCCTCATATATATGTGCAAGAATTTCTTGCCCCCATTCATGTAAAGGAGAAATTGCTAGGTTGTTGTTAAGACATATTTTTACCTTTAGCAGAAAGTGCCAAATGGCTTTAAAATGTTTTTCCCTGTTATTTTCTTTAAGCAGTTATATCTTGCTAAATTCCTATAACACTTATTATGGTAAAGCACTTTAATCTCTGCCAATTTTTGGATATAATGTGGCATCAGGGCAGTTTAATTTTGTTCTCTACACTTTAGATTCCAAGAAAAATAGAAAAACCTGTTCAAATTTTGATTGTAGGTGTGTGTGTGTATACACACTATATATATATGTATACATAGACACACTTTTCATTATTTGTGGATTATTTATGTTATAATTTATAGGTTATTTCGTGGAGAATTGATGTATGTATGATACTGAAGCTTAACATTCATGAATATTCATACATTTTATAGCTCTCCATGTATCAATTCTTCTTCTGCCTTTTGATAATATTTTAGAATTCTTTCCAAAAATTTAGGTTTTCAAAGTAAATTTTTTTTGGCTTCTTTATTTTTAGGATCTTTAAAAGCTTTGTCACTCATTTTTTAAGATTATTTTAATAATATTTTTTTATTATATTCTCTAACGATTCATTGCAGGCACATTGAAAATCCATTGATTTTTGCAAATAATGACCTTTAGATTTTTTAATAAGTGTTGATGCCTCTTTTTATTTTCTTTCTCATTTCACTGGCTAGGACCACCAGTATGTCAAATATTGACTGAAGTACTAAACATCCTTTTTTTGTTTGAACTTAAGTGAGAATTCCTCTAATATATCAGTATTAAATATAATATTTTCATGTTTTTGGAAGTTTCCTTTTATCAGACTCTTCTACTTCTAGTTTGCTGAGATTTTTTTCAGTAATTATTGATCATTGACTATTGTCTATGGTTATTGAGGGGATCATATATATATATTTTAAATCTGTTAAGTTTTAGTAATGATATTGATCATTATTTTCTTGTTCAATTATTGTTGCATCCTTAGAAAACTCCATAAATTTAATACTCTTAGAGACACAATTTTATTGGATTTATATAAACTGTCTTTGTAGTATTGATTTCTATATTAATGGCATCAATTCAGAGAATGGGGCATATGTGTTATTGATTCTTTGGAGTTCTTAGTCTGGAATATAGTAAATAAATTGAGTTTATTTTTTTCTATTTTTAAGTCAACTTTATTGAGGCCTAATTTACAGACAATGAAATGCACCCATTATAAGGGTATAGTTCAACTAGTTATGACAAATATGTATACCCATGTTAAGTGCCACCACAATTAACATACAGAACATTTCCTTCACCCTCAAAATTTTTCTTATTCCCTTTACAGACTAGGCACCCTAATCCCAGATAAAAACACTGCTTCTCTACTTTTATTTGCAGCTGATTACTTTTGTCCTTTCTAGAAGATCATGTAAATAAACTCATCCAGTATGTACTTTTTGAGTATGGCTTTTTTGGCTCAATATAATGTGTTTGAGATTCATCCATGCTATTGCGCTTGTTATTAGTTCATTTTTTATAATGCCAGGTAGTATTCTGTTATATGAATGTATCTCAATTTATTTATCCATTCCTCTAATGATGGGCATTTTCAGATTTTCCAGCTTTGGGCTATTATAAATAAATCTTTTATGAATATTTATATCGGTTTTTGTGGGTGCACTTTTCATTTATCCTTTTTAAAATTTTATTTTTGTAAAAACATTTAACAAGAGATTTACTCTATTTAAAAGGTTTAAGTTTACAATACGTTATTGTTCACTATAAATACAGTATTGTACAGTAGATCTCTAGAACTTATTCATCTTTCTTCAGTAAAACTCTTTGAACATCACTAATTATCAGAGAAATGCAAATCAAAACCAGAATGAGACGTCACCTCACACTTGTTAGTGTGGCTATTATCAAAAAGGCAAGAGGTAACAAGTGTCGGTGAGGATGTAGAGAAAAGGGAACCCTTGTGCACTGTTGGTGCGAGTGTAAATTTTCACAGTATAGAAAACAGTATGGAGTTTCCTGAAAAAATTAAAAATAGAACTACCATATGATCCAGCAATTCCACTCCTGGATATTTATCCAAAGAACATGAAAACACTAATTCAAAAAGATATATGTGCCCTTATGTTCATTGTGGCTTCATTTAAAAGAGCCAAGACATGGAAACAACCTAAATGTCCATCAATGGATAAGTGGATAAAGAAAATGTGGTATATATATGCAATGGAATATTATTCAGTCACAAAAAAGAGTGATATCTTGCCATTTGTGACAACCTTGATGGACTTTGAGGGCATTATGCTAAGTGAAACGAGCCAGACAAAGACAAATACCCTATGATCTCACTTATATGTGGAATCTTAAAAAAAAAAATGAGTACATAAATACAGAGAACAGATTGGTGGTTGCCAGAGGCAGGGGTGTGGGGTGGGCAAAATGGATGAAGGGGGTCAAAAGGTACAAATTTCCAGTTATAAAATAAATAAGTCACGGGTATGTTGTGTATAGCATGGTGACTCTAGTCACCATGTGATATTAACGATACTGTCTTGTATATTTGAAAATTGCTAGGAGGGTAGATCTTAAAAGTTTTCATCACAAGAAAAATAAATTTGTAATTATGTGTGGTGATGGATGTTAACTAGACTTATTGTAGTGATCATTTTGCAATATCTACAAATATCAAATCATTACACTGTACAACTGAAACTAATATAATTTTCTATGTCAATTACACCTCAAAAAACCCACAAAACTGTTAGCCCATTACTTAGTAATTCCCCATTTCTCCCTCTCCCAAATCCTTGGCAACCATCATTGCATTCTATGATTCTATGAATTTGACTATTTTAGATACCTTATGTAAGTGAAATCATGCAATATTTGTCTTTCTGTTACCGGTTTATTTCAGTCAGCATAATATCCTCAAGCTTCATATATGCTATTGCAAATTGCATAATTTTCTTCTTTTTAAAGGTTGAATAGTATTCTAGTATATATCTAGTATATTCTAGTATATATATATATGGGCTACATACATATATATATGTGTGTGTGTGTGTGTGTGTATATATATCTCAAATTTTCTTTATCCATTCATCTATTGATGGACATTTAGGTTGTTTCCAAATGTTGGCTATTGTGAATAATGCTACAGTGAACATAGGATTGCTGATATCTCTCCAAGATTCAGATTTCAATTCTTTGGGATAAATACCCAGAAGTGGGATTGCTGGATCATATGGTAGTTCTATTTTAAGTTTGTGGAGGAACCTCCATACTGTTTTTCGTGGCCGCTGCACCATTTTGCATTCCCATATACAGTGTGTAAGTGTTCCAATTTCTCCACATCCTCACCAACACTATTTAAATCCTTACCCCATTTTTAAATTATGTTATTAGTTTACTATTGAGTTGTAGAAATTCCTTAAATATTTTGCAGATTAATCCATTAACAGATATATGGTTTGCAAATATTTTCTCCCATTCCATAGGTTGCCTTTTCACTCCGTTGATTGTTTTCTTTGCTTTGAAGATTTTTAATATGAAGTAGTCCCAGTTGTTTAATTGTGTTTTTGTTACCTGTGCTTTTGGTATTATATACATGAAATCACTGCCAAGACCAATTCATGAAGCTTTTCCCCACATTTTCTTCTAGAAGTTTTCCAAATTTGGGGTCTTATGTTTAAGTCTTTAATTCACTTTGAATTGATTTTTGTGTATGGTGTAAGATATGGATTCAGTTTCACTCTTTCACATGTGGATTTTCATTTTCTCAACCTCATTGTTGAAGGGACTATCCTTTCCCCATTGTGTATTCTTGGCACACTTGTTGAAGATCAGTTGATCATATGCACATGAATCTATTTGTGGGCTCTCTGTTCTGTTCCATTGGTATATATCTGTCTTTAGGTTACTACCAGACTGTTTTGATTACTGTGGCTTTGTAATATATTTTGAAATCAAGAAGTGTTAAGTCTTTCTCAAGACTGATTTAGCTATTTGGGGTTTTTTGTGTTTCCATATGAATTTTAGAAATGTTTTTTTCAATTTCTGTTAAAAATGCTACTGGGGTTCTGATAGGGATTGCACTCAATCTGTAGATCACTTTGGGTAGTATGGATATTTTAGCATTAATTCTTCCAATCCATGAACATGGAAGTCTTTCCTTTTGCTTGTGTCTTGCTTAATACACAATAGCGAAAGAATAGTCTCTTCAACAAGTAGTGCTGGAAAAACTTACATCCACAAGGCTTTCACCTCCTCAATTAAGTTTATTTCCAGGTGTTTTATTCTTTTGGGTGCTATTGTAAATGAGACTATTTTCCTAATTTCCTTTTCAGAGAATTCATTGTTAGGGTATAGAAATGCAACTGATTTTTGAATGTTGATTCTGTATCCAGTAGCTTTACGAAATATTTTTATTACTTCTGACAGTTTTTTTATGGGGTCTTGAGCATTTTCTACATATAAGATTATGTCATCTGCAAACAGGGACAATTTCACTTCTTCTTTTCTGATTTGAATGTCTTTTACTTCTTTTTCTCGCCTTATCGAACTGAAGAACTAATGCTTTCTCTCCCCTGGGTGAAGCTGGGAGCAAGGGAGTCTCTTCCTGTTTAATGGCTCTGCACTGGGGGCAGGGGGTCCGGCAAGTGAATGTCTCCAATCTCCCAGTGGGTCTGGTTTTGCGTTCTTCCCGGATGTAGGAGAGTTTTAATTAGTTTCTGACTTCTCACACAGGGAATTTGTCCATGAATTGTTACTGAATTGTGTTTTAGAAAGAAATCCAAGTGGGTATGTTGAGTAGCCATGGCACTTATGAATCTGAAGTTCAGAAGCGAAGTTCCAGCCAGTGGGATCATTAATGTGTAGACAGTATTTAAAACTATAAAATGCTTTTACTGTTTCATTCTATGCTCGAGATAAGTTTAGTGAGTTTTTTGTTGTTTTTTTTTTCACTTTACACTTTGGAACTCCTCCAGTTTTCATGCCACTTTATAGAAATATACATGCTGTTTAGTAATTTATCAGCAATTACATCTGTTGACATGCCAGCTGTTCCACATGGTGTCCTCTCTCTCTCAAAATCAGAAAACCAAGAATAAAATGTCACCTGACATCCTGGCCAGCTCAGCACATCTGGAGGCACTAAGTATCTGACTCAGGGAATGTGAATGCAGCTTATGGGGGGAGAAAGTAACTTGAGACATCAAATCATCATGATTCTCAATTTTTGAAGGTTTTAAAAAGAATTAGAAAAATGAATTTACAAGAATTATATTTTCAGATGATTAAAACATTCCCTCCAATCGTGGGCTCTTGAGGCAATTTAAGAAATCATTTTGTGCTCTGGAGAACACTTTAGCTCTTTGGAAACATCACGTAGTCTAAAATGTATAGAAGGAATATACATAGAACATCATTTTTACTGATGCAAGTCTGGAGCAGTAATTATATGGAAAGTTACATTTGACTAACTGTCCAACATAAACAAAGGAAATCTCTCCTATCATACTCCAGGAGATTTGAATTTTAAAATATTCATATGTAAGTTTCTCATAAGTGGTATTATTCTAGGTTTATATGTATAGAGTTGATTATACAACAGTGAAGTCTTGGTGACATTATCTTATCAGTTTTCTTAACTTCATTTGTTTAGAGTTGGAGGGAACCAACTGTAGAAAGATGACCTGAGATTTCTTTGTTGTTCAGTGATACCCCACTGGGCTTTTCTCATGTTCAAAAACACAAATTGTAGTTAGTAATCGATAGTTGTTCTTGGTATTCAGGCAACAATGTGTATGGTCTTTTGTACCCTGTACACTTGAAATAACATTCTTGACACATTTCTAATCATTTAAAGGTGGTTGTAGGCTCTTGTTATATGATTCGTGATGAATAAAGCAAACCTCTTTTAACACAAGTGGAACAATATACTTCCCTCCAGAACAACTATATACAGATATTTACAAAAAGCCTGGTACCATATTTTTAATACGTAACTTAGAGTTCTCATTTTCAATCTCATCGCATGATTTATTTTTACCATGGCTGACAGAAAGCTTGGAAACAGATGCTAATTTATAGTTTTACCTCATGGCTCATGTCCTCTTGCAGAATATACCAAAAAAATATATTCAGCTCAAAAGAGAGGAGTGTGTCTTTGTTTGTTTTGTTTTGTTTTTACTTTTTATTTTGTAATGATTATAGATTCACGTGAAGTTGTAAAGTAGTCCATGTACCCTTTACCCAATTTCACCCAATGGTTAACATCCTACAGAATTATAATATGATATCAAAACCAGGAATTTGATGGTGATACAATGTTGTGTGATAGTTCTATTGTTCTCTGACATTTTACTACCTATGTAGATTTGTGTAACCCCCACAGTGTGCATTTATATGAGATGTAATAACATAGTTTTTTTTTTTAATTAAAAGTGTCAGTGCTCATATATACATAAGGGCTGTCCCTCAAGGTAATTACCTTAAAAGACTATCCACTTCTTTTAAATGTGGATATTGTGTTCAAAAGATTTCTGAAGCTCTCTTCTCTTGTAAGTGTGCTTCCAGCTCATTTGAAAAACACAAAAGAAGCTCACCGAGAGCATTAATCCTGTCCTGCAATCTTACTATGTTCCCTCTTAAAGTTACTGTCTCATTTCCTGCTTTGGCAGAACTAAACCCTTAATTGTTTTCTTAAACCTATGACTTTCACATTGCCTACTTCACTCTCAGCCAACTTCTTTGCCTCCAGATTCTCTGAGAAAATACAACCCTTAGACATGAACTCCTTTGACTTCCTACCAACCCCTGCCATACCGGAGGAAGTACCCTTCTCATCCAAAACCACTTCCACTTTCTCCTATCAACTTTGTAAGTGACAGAGAGATAACGGGGGCTTTCCTGCTGGAGAAACCTCCCCGATGCTCTCCCCACCCTTCTAAGGCTCATCTCCTCTGCAAACTACGCCATCCCTCCCATGCCCCATACAACCCAAGGCATCCTGTTCTTGGTTGGCCAAAAAGTACTACATCTGCTTGAAGTTAAAAGATGTAATTCTCTTAACTGTAAAAATGGATATGTATCAAAGTGGGAATTTGTATGAGATTTTGTATCGGGGCCCATTTTTACCAGTTACATGACTTGTAGCCCTGGCTATGTGTGTGTTGGCACAAGATACCCTGGCTTCAGAGGTGGAATGCACAAATCATGTTCTTCCAGGGAGTGATACAAGCTAATCAAGGCAAAATTGTACTCGAGTCTCCCCTCATCAAATCACTTGGGTAGAATATTTGCCTGTGATGTAGTATTATAGCAAAAGTGTTCAATGGGTAGTTTATGGCTGACAGTATACCTTGAAAAAGCCTCTGAGATATAATGTAGAAAATCTAGTTAGTTGCATTACTATTTGAACACATATTTTTCTGTGTGAAATATATACTTCAGTGTGTAGAGACATTTTAAGCCATATTTGAATATGCTTCACCCTGCAGTTTGAATATTTTCATTGTGTCATAGCATGGCATATTTCAATATTTTGAATAACAGAAGACAGAAAACAGAACATTTGCTTTGTATGAGCCTGCTATGTGTATATAATGCTTTCTCAGAGGAAGTATGCCTAGTTTTGTGACCCAATTAGAAATATGCTGAAATAATCAACAGTAATTTGGAGAGTCAGTGAACCCAAGGGTCTGTAAGTAATAGCAAAGCTGATCCGATACTAATGTTTGTGTCAAAATTGCCCCCATTTCCTAGGCAAGTGCTGTTCAAAAATTTAAACTACCTCAGGCTAAAACCTGTTATATCCATTGTCAGTTCATTTGCAAATTCTTCTTTCTCCCTAACCTGAAAATGTTTGAATTTGTTAATCCATTTAGTCAGCAGTTGACTGTGGAATTTTTGCTTACCCTAGGCAAACTGGAAATTGCCTACTCTCTCCAAATCCCATGCTTTGACTCACACATGGGTCATTTTGCATTTTGATCCCAGTAATGTTTTGGGTGTGTGTCTGGGGCAAGGGGGTGGGGTGGGAGGTGGCCCACCTGCTCTGTCTCTGTGGTAAAGTCAGACTTGCGTTTGCATCAGAACATGCACTGATTTAATAACAATACCATTCTATCCAAATCTGCTGTGAGACTACAATGAAATTCTTGTTCAAATTAGTCAGTGAACCACCTATTTAGGGGTTGTTAGAATGCTGATGTTGTGATAAAAGTCATTTCTTCTCAAGCTCCTCAGAGACACCATAATGAAGCTTCCTGGTTGGAGTAGTGTAGAAAATCTATTTTGTGGTGTTTAGAAAAGATAATGTTGCAGGTGCCAACATGCACAAATGGAATTCCAAAGATATTGTATCTAAATAGGCAAAAAATGAAAGAGTAGATTGTGTTAAAATAATTCCCTCGTTCACAATCATCTATTGCACCTGCCGAGTTAATGTTGTCTATTAGCCACCCAAAGTAATCAGAATTAGTATTTTAATAAAGGCATGATACCTGGTATAGTTAACACTAACTTGGTTGGTAAATGCTGTTTATTTTGTCAGCATCCACCATCACTGTCATCAAAGCTGTTGGTCTATGTTGCCTATGGTCTTATTGTTCTCCTCACTATCGTGACATAATCTAAGAATTCAGAAAAATGGTCACTGCCCTTGAATACTCGTGATATTGACTTTTGTGTAGTTTATGAAAAGGTGATTTTAAATATACCGTAAGTTGAGCAGTAGGGAACAAATGCTGCAGTAATAATTTTTTTTGAAAAAAGCAAGATTGTCTTACCCTGATCTAAATACCTATAGGTAAAAACTTAATAAAGCACTTGGGCAATAAAGTATAGATGTCTCCTAAATTGACTATTGCTTCCCTATAATGGAGTCTGAGCAGACTCTGCAAACACGTGTCTTTTAACGTAAAGTGGGATGTCTTACTCTGCTGATTGACAGTGACTCTCCATTTCACTCAGAAGTAAAACCAAAGTTCTCAAATGCATTACAAAGCCTCTTTGTGGTGGAGCCCACTTTTTCTCTAACCTCACCCCCCATTCTTCTCCTTACTTACTGTACTCTGGCCTTAGGGCATTGACTTTTTTTTTTCTCAGTTTGGGATATTCTTCCCCTCTGTATTTAGTGACTTCTTCAAGTCCTTGCTCACCCCTTGATGTGAGATAATTCACCACCCTGTTTAAAATTAGAACCCTCAATCCCACCTCAGGACGCCTGTTCCCCTTATTCTGTTCTCTTGCTTCTTTTTTCCTATAGCATTTAACTTTTTCTACCATACCATATAAGTATTTAGCATACTATATAATTCTCAAGAACTTTCAAGCTTTTACTCTACTTGCAAGCTAACAAGTCAGCCTACCGCCACTTCACGGATGCTGGCAGAAGACATCAGACTGGGTCAGAGACAAAGGATTTTATTACTTATGACACAGCAAGCCACATGGACATCAGGATGTTTGCATCAGTTCCCCTTGCCTCAAGTGCCATGGAGGCGACAAAGTTGGGTCCAGAGGGATGCGTGCACACCCACAATATAGTGTTACAGGAGACGAACCCTGAGCTTAGGGAACCCAAATTCTTTTATAGTGGGCAATAAGCATGCCTACTCTTTGTTGCAGAGGGCGATACTACCTCTGTCTTCCAATATTTGTACTTTATCACAGAACAAATATTCTTGTTAATAACTGCTGGAAAAAGGGCAGTCACAGCCTCACTAGCAGGTTGTGCAGAAACACAAAAGACCCATAGAGAATTATTTCCCAACTATAATACAATGTTTACAGTTTATTATGTGCTTCCCCCGATGTAAATTCCCTGAGAGATTTTATTTGTTCAGTGATACACTCAAAAGGCAAGGAAAATAGATTTAGACTTTGCTTTTTCAATCCACAATCCCCAAATCTTCTACCTCCTCATTTGGCGACTTTAGTCAGAGTAATCTCTATTAGTATCAGTTTTCTCAACCATAAAATGGGAATAGTAAGTGGTACCTCTCTAAAACATTTTCATAAGAATTTAATGTTAAGTGCCATTAAGTGTTGGAATTCTCCAAGTTTCAGATGTAGATGGGAAATAGAATCTCATCTTTACTCACATGGCCTCACTTCAGTCATATGTGATGACTCTATAATTTGCTTTGCTATCCAAGACCTTTTCTCTGATGCTTAACCCCATCTATCCTATCTGACCTCAAAGGCATGTACACCAAAACTGAATTCATGTTGATCTTCTCCAGTCTGGGTCCTCTTCCAGTGTCCCTTCACACAGTAAATGGCACCTCCATCCATTTATTTGTGCAAGCCACAATCCACGAGTGATCTTTGATTTTTTCTTTCTCTCTCAACCCATCCCACCCTCATATTCAATCACTCTTCACTGCTTGTTAGTTTCACCTCTTAAATATCTTTGAACTCTATCCATTTTTTCCATCTCTACCGAGGCCAGTGATTCCCAATTCTCTCATGCCAATGCCTCCCGTTCATAGAGTATATTTTATAATGCCTCCTTAATATACTGAAATAAATTCATATATAATATAACCAAACTTATACAAAAAACTTAAAAACAAAATGAAAATATTTTAACTGTAACATGAAGTATAAATAGATGAAAATTGTGCTAAAGTACTGTTTATTTCAATATGTAAATAGCAGGCATGGCTAGAACAGAATATCTAACAATGTTGTCAGAGGTTTGTACCTACATAAAGAGTCATTCTGGATTTGAAAGCCATGAAGGTGGACTGATGCAGGTCCATTGTACTGGACTCAAATACCAGGAGCAGCATAACCTTCAGTGATATGATCTTCCAAAATGGCCAAAACTCTTAGTAACTTCCCAAACAAACTGAAGTACAAGTACATCCCCATTTACATAGTAGTTGCATCCCTGGAAAATTCAGTGTATACTTAAATCATGCAAAAATGCTATGTGTTTATATGTAAAATGTAGTTAGATTCTAGACAGGTTTTTCATTGATATGGAAGTCTACGGTTTTTAGTGGGCTACTGTAAAGTTTTGTGAGACACAGACAATTGTCCCTTTAAGTTTAAATGTCCTGTACATTGCCGGACATGCCTAGGAGACCTGGACTCCACCTCCCAATAAATGCCAATAACCAGTAGCCACCTCCCTGAAAAAATAAAACAAAACAGAGCAAAAACATTCTCATCAATTTCCAAAATTGTCCCTGAAAGTGTACGGCACTCCCATTGAGGATCGCTGCTATAGACCAAATTGTCTTTATTCTCAACTCATTAGCCTCCTAATAGTCTTTTCAGCTCCACTCTTATCCCCTCTAATTTATTCTCTAACTTAGCCAGAGCTGTTTCTCAAACCCAAATTTGATTATTTCACCTGTATTAATCGTGGTTCTCCAGAGAAACAGAACTAGTAGGATACGGATATATGTATAAAGATTTGTTTCAAGAATTGGCCCATGCAATTATGGAGGCTGAGAGGTCCCAAGGTCTGCAATCAGCAAGCTGGAGACCCAGGAGACCTGCTGGTATAAGTTCTAGTCCGAGTCCAAAGGCCTGAGAACCAGGAAAGCTGATGATGTAGGTTCTAGTCCAAAAGCCAGCAGGCTTGAGACCCAAGTAGAGCCAGTGTTTAATTTAAGTCTGAAGTCAGGAAAAGATCAATGTCCCAGCTCAAAGTAGCCAGACAGGAGGAGTTCCCTTTACTCAGGGGAAGGTCAGCTTTTTTGTCCTATTCAGGTCTTCAACTGATTGGATGAGGCCCACGCATATTGGGGAGAGCAATCTGCTTTACTCAGTCTATCAATTCCAATGTTAGTTTCATCTAAAAACACCCTCACAGACACACCCAGAAATATGTTTAACCAGATATCTGAGCACCCCATGACCCAGTCAAGTTGACACATAAAATTAACCATCATGCTACCCATTACATAAATCCCTTTATTGCTATTTCCTTCTCTTAAGGCACAAAATTTTGCATGACTTCTAGGGCCTTATGTTATCTAATTTTTGTCTGCTTTCAAGCCATATTTCACTGTTTTGCATATTCCTCTGCGTGCTTTAGCCACACTGACCTTTTTAGTCTACAGAATATGATCCTTCACACCACAGGGCCCATGCATATCTATTCTCTCTATGTAGTCTTCCTACCACACAAACTTTCCAGATTAACTCCTAATTATAGCTTCTGTGCTTAAAAGCTATAGATTTTGCTTAGAAGCTATAAAGACCTTTCAGAAAATTTTATTTGAAACTTTTCTATTTGGCCAGGGGTACCATAAATAAAAATATTTAACAAGTAAGACATGGGAATCAATCAATTAAAACACATGTCAGGCACTGGAGAAGCATCGTAGGGACCCTAGTCTGTTAAGTGTCAACCCATTAGTTGTTGGATTGTGTTGTGGTCTGGGTTAAGATGATCCAGGATATTCCTGGGGAGAGAGTAGAGTAGTCAGGAAAGGTAGGCACTAAGAGACTTGAAGAAGCAACTATTTACCAACTTTCAACTATTTTCTTATTTTTTTGGCCGAGGAAGATTTGCCCTAAGCTAACATCCTTTGCCAATCTTCCTCTTTTTTGCTGAGGAAGATTCACCCTGAACTAACATCTGTTGTCAATCTTCCTCTATTTTGTATGTAGACTGCCACTGCCCCATGACAACAGACCAGTGGTATAGATTGGCTCTGGGGAACCAAACCTGGGCCACCGAAGCAAAGCGCTCTGAACTTAACCACTAGGCCACTGAGACTAGCCCTATTTTAATAATTTAAAACCAGTATGGCTGTTGAAAGTAACTGAATTTATAACTGAATTTATTTTATTATTATTATTATTAACCATTGGTTGCATGTCAGTATTTAGACTAGGATGGAGTTTACCTATAAAGTTTGGCAACACTCTCAATCAACTGCACTCCTGGAAGACCTTGTTCTAGAACATCTAGCCCCGAGCCTTCTCTTTTATTACACTTTACACAATTATTATTTTAATTTGTAAAATGATTTGACTGAACTTTCTACCACTAGATTGTAAATTCAGTGAAGGCAGAAACTGTACCTATTTCTGCACACCAAATTAACTAAATACCAAAAACAGTGTGGTGTATATTATAGTCAATAAATATTTACTGAAAGGATGAATGTAGATGTCTTTCATAGAGTTAGTACTCAACACATGTTAATTTCCTTTTTCCCCTCCTTCTTACCCCTGAGCATGACACAGTATATCTATTTATTTTAATCAACACATGTCAGTAAACTTCAAGAAATTAAGCTACCTAAAAGTTTAAGCAGCAAAAATTGAAATTGCATAGTCAGTCTTAGAATTTCCTTCTCTAATTCTTTTTTTTTTTTTTTTTGGTGAGGAAGACTGGCCCTGAGCTAACATTCTTGCCCATCTTCCTCTATTTTGTTTGTGGGACACTGCCACCGCATGGCTTGATGAGTGGTGTGTATGTCTGCTCCTTTCCTAATTCTAATGTGCCTAAAATAGACCATGGAATGGGAGACTTATTTTCTTGATATAATTGCTTCTATTTCTTACCCTCTGAGCTTTGGGTAAACTCAGCCCCAGATCTCAACTTTTGCTTTCCCTCTCACACCAGGCATTGTGCCTTCTGTTTTTGAATGTATTACCAACCTGTATGCTCACCCCCGGTGGCTTCATCATGGAGGAAATGGAACTCAGGCTTCTATGAGCTAAGGGATTTAGATTTAAATAACAACCAGGGTAAAAGGCAATTAACAACCCTAATTATCAGCTGGAAAAAAAAGTCGTAAAAAGAGGAAAACGTTTCTAAAGAAATTGTTATGCCTGGGACCAAAATGAATTAGGACACCACAGACTAAGGCAAATGGTTATGATTAAGAGTCACGGTTGGACTTCAAGTGTCATTTATATACTTAAACCTTGGAATTTCCAAAACAAAATTGATCTGTACTTTTCCTTGTATGTATTATCTAGTCTGTTCAATGTTCCATGTAGTTCATGCCTTTGTGAAATTAAATATAATTGGTTTATGGAAACTGAATAAAAGTTTAAATTCAAAGCACATTTTTAAAATCAAATTCATTCATTTGGTTCACACATTCATTGACCCCATCCCACCAACTCTACCATCCTTTGTACTTTTCTGTGATTAAACCTAAAAATATGTTTAGATGAGATCCCAAATAAATGTAGTGAAAAAATATTTTGATTTATTGGTCAATATAATTTTCCCACTATTTCTGTATCTCTGTTGTTCCTCCACCCTCACCCCTACTCCAACCCCAACCAAACTAGAACAAGGCATTCTGCCAGCATTGCCCTAAGAGAAGTATCCTGCTGAAGACTACAATGAGTAGAAGAATAAAAATCTTGGCTTTTGACTTTCAAACAAAAAGCCAAGACCAAGGAAGAAAATAGAATTGAAAGAATACAAGGCTACAAAACCAGAACAGTGTTTTTAACCCCTGGAGTCAAGATAAAATTTGCCACATAGAGAGAAAAGGAGAATGAGCAGGAGGAAAGAAAAAATAGAGACAAATTTGTGAGAAGGTCTTTGCACCATACCCCTTCTCCCCAAGCTCATTTGGAATGGGGGAATATTAGAATGCTCAGATTGGTTTGGAAATCTAAGAGTACAGAAGAAGTGTATCCTCCAGCCACTGAAAACATTCTGGGAACCTGGCAAGTTCTGCATGGTATGGGAAAAATTTCCTGTGCACCCTAGAAGAACAAAGAAGTATTAAAAGGTCTTTTCATTGCCCCGGAGAGTTCACAGTTTTCCACATCTCAGTCTAATAAATGAAAGTAGCTAAACATTTCCAGTGCCTGATGGGTAGATGGTAGCAGTTGGTGGGGAGTTGGAACTGGAGAGCTCTTATAGTCAGAAGCATGGGACATCCTCACAGTTCCCTACATGGGTTGAAGTCTACAGAGCAGGTGAGACGAAATATGCCTCAACAGATGTCAGCCTGCACTGATAATAACCAAGAATCAATGCTTCCCACCCCCAAGCATGGCACTATGAAAGCCCCTGGAATTTAGAAGCCAGAGAGAGGAATAGGCGTAGGAAAACTAATTTGACTGCAGTTTGCTTTTTCCATCCAAGGGGAAGAAGGCAGAAAGTGGGAATTAAGGTGACGTATGGAAAAGTTAAAAGTCATTATTTTTTACACCTCAGAGCTTTGGAGAGTTTGAGTGAAAGGCCTTAGGGAATGACATCAAGTGAGTCTTGCCTCAGTTACAAACTTTGGTCTTGTCTTAATCAGTCAGGGCTGCTATAACAACGGACCACAGACTGAGTGGCTTATAAACATCAAAAATTTATTTCTCACAGTTCTGGAGGCTGGAAGTCCGAGATCAGGGAGCCAGTATGGTTGAGGTCTGGTGAGAGCCCTATTTCACGTTACAGACTACTGACTTCTCCTTGGATCCTCGCATAGTGGAAAGAGAGCTCGCAAGGTCTCTGGCCTCTTCTTAGACGGGCACTAACCCCATTCTTGAAGGCTCTCCTCTTATGACCTAATCACCTCCCAAAGGTCTCACTTCCAAATACCATCACACTGGGATTGGGGTTTCAACATATGAATTTGGAGGGGACACAAAGATTCAGTCCATTGCAGATTTGGACAAGGATATCAAGAGTTATTAAGATTTAGATTTTCCTATGAAGTGCCATGAAAACAGGTTATAGAACATTTTCAGAAAAAACAAAAGGCTAAACCAGAGAAAAGGCAAAGGGACTATCTGACTATTATGCTCTATTTGCTGAGGCTTCAGACAGTTTCATATGGATGTAGACAAGGGTACCCATGGTGTCCTGTCTTCCCCATAAACCCTATTTGGGGAAATATATAGGATTGAAGACCAAGAGTGGACAGGACAGAAGACAACTAAGTAGGCAATGCCTTCTATTAGTCAAAACTAATCCATGCCAGGTATATTAGAGAGACATTACATGAAAAAGAACCATTTTTCACTAAAAAATTAAATCATAAGTTATTGAGGAGGCAAAGCCATGACTAAAACATAAATTGTGTAAAGATGTAGGGCATTTTTTGATTCCATCTCACCGATCAGTTTGGACTTTTCTTGGGGAGGAGCAGGTGGAGTATGTACCCTCCGTCAGATATTTTTTGCCCTTCTGTATTCTTTGCCACCAAGGGCCACAGACTCACTGATCTACCCTGATGAATGTCCAAATTCCCCATATCTCCCCACCCTGTGCACAAACTTGCAAACCATTTTACATCGATCTTGAGTTTTAGAGTGAATGATCTGGAAGGGAGTGTTGAAGGAATTTGCATGAAGTCAGATGTCTAGGTAACTCACCCCTCAAGATCCTACTGCTCTGCTGCTTCTTAAATCAGCCAGGACAGAGAGAAGGAGTGATCTTGGATATTAACATGCGCACAATTCACCTATACGGAAGCCACAGGTCAGGGGTGCAGAGATGAAGCGGGGCACATAAATTTTAGGAAATTGGTTATTGAAAATCCTTTTTGTGCCTAGTGGGTTGTTTTAATGCACATAATGGTTTGCAATACATTGCTGGGGGTGTTCCAATCTACGTGGCTAGTTATAGTCTATTGCACTTGTATTATACTCCTCTAGAATGGAGGACAATTTCCTTCCTGAATAAGGCTGAAAGAGTGACTCTTAGAAATATTAATAATCATAAATGCAGACACCTAATAATGTATCTATTTCAGTGTTTCTCCGAGTCTGTTTCCTGGGGCCATTCCTTCAAAGTCACCTAAAGAACCTGGTAAAAGGTAAATGTGAAGCCCTCGCCAAAATCTCCTAAATCGGTAGAGATAGACTGAAGCTGAAAATGGGCAGCGGAACCCTCGGAATCTTCGCTTTTTCAAACAACCTGTTTCTTCCCACTAAGGGCTGAAAACAGCTTTTCTAGCTCTTCAGAAACCCTGCCACCATAAACGTGGTTCCCCAGTGCAAGCGTGGGCCGAGTCAACGTGAGCCGTAGTTTCTTTGGTGTGAAATGCCTGAGTTTCATTAGGGTGAATTGGTCCCCCGGGATTCTGCCCTGTTGGGTGAGTTGAGATTACAGAGTTGATTAGCAGCCAAGGGAACAGACTGTAGCCCCCAGATACCGCTGAATAAGCCGCAGCCGTGTGTGCATCGCTGAGCGTACGACCCCATCAAATTTATGGCCAACTCTGTTTATAATCTTGTGGCATATGCCTCTGTAGTGTGTGCTTATAAAGGGCCAAGGCTGGGTGTATTATGCATCACAAATGATATACTGTAGAGTTTCCCAGGATAAATGAAATATGTCCATTTTGTCCCATCTGGATCTTGTTATATATTTTTTTCCATGATTAGCATTTTGGCAGTTTTCACTCCTCCATTCTACTGTTCTGTGTGCCTGGGGGAGGCGAAGAGTTGAGCTCTTTCCAAAATCAGAGTAGTGCTGTGCGGAGGAAAACTACAGCTGAAAGCGCACTTTCTTTATGGTAGATTCTCTACACTCGGGGGAGGAAGCAGAGGTTGTGAATATGATTAGTGGGCAGTGCAAGCACGGTGAGATGAAGGTTCGCGCGAGTCGCAAAGTGTGGAAATGTTCTTACCAGATGACAGTCAGGGTGCAGATTTTCTGTCCTCAGAACCAGCTGAGCTTGTGAAATTCTCCTCATACAGTTTCGCTGAGCTGCAGAAGGAAGCCCTGTTCTCAGTTATGAATTTAGTGTGCCTGAGATAGAAATGGGGTCACGATGTTCATTTGACACGTTGTTAATTTACGCTGCAACGAAAACCAAACCAGACCAAATTTGCTTGTATGCAATAACATGACTTATTCTTTTTAAATAATGCTATAACAGACCCAACGTGTGTTTTTCATTTTTGGTGAATCACTGGGGTAGAACATAGAAACAAAACAGCCCACAAGGCCAAAGGTCTCTTTTCCATTTGTGAAATAGACAAAACCAGCTCAGAAGTCAGTCTTCACCCGCTCAGGGCTTTGCTCTTTAAAGAGAATTGTCTATGGTTCTTTTTAGTTTCCTATTTAAATGGAAATGGCCTGTAATTGATATTTTTAGGTAAGACCTTATATCTCAGATTTAAAATAGCTTGATGTTTTATTTCACAAAGCATATTTCTATGCAGATTTGTATTCATATTTACAGACTCAACTTTCCCTTGCCTTATAGAGATTCATTTTAAATGTGTAACTTCAGGAAATTAGAATCAAACATGATAATAAGCACTTTCTAATACCTAAAATAAGAGAGAAAAATCAAGAAATAGCCTTTAGGTGTTCTGATTAAGAATTAATGTACAAGGGACCCGCTTGGTGGCAGAGTGGTTAAGTTCACGTCCTCCACGTCTTCCACCTGGGGTTCAGGTGCAGACCTACACACCGCTTGTCAAGCCATTCTGTGGCGGAATCCCACATACAAAGTAGAGGAAGGTTAGCACAGATGTTCGCTCAGGGGGAGTCTTCCTCAAGCAAAAAAAAGAGGAAGATTGGCAACAGATGTTAGTTAGCTCAGGCCCAGTCTTCCTCACCAAAAGAAAAGAATTAATGTACATAACCATCTATATAAAAATGCTTCCCAGATTTCAGTTACTAGGATGCATTTATTATTTTCATGTTATTGCAATAAAATATTATGTATAACCTAAATACTTGATAAATTTTTGATATATCATTAGAGATGATGCTGCCACTCCAAATGATGAAATAAAGCATTTTGTTCAAAAATAATCCCAAATTTTCCAGTTAAAATATGGTTCTGATTATTATATTTGTATAGTTTTCATAATCACTGAATTTTCTATTGGTGCAAATTACTCTGCCTACACTACCTATCTATCTCTATCTACACATATATAAAATATTATATATTTTATAATATATTGCCAATTGATATACTAGTTCAAAATATTAGTTCTCCCTTTCCATTTTTGGCCTTTGCAGAAATACTACTGATTTTTCTTTCACTTCTAGAATCAGACCCAGACCCAGCTCTTGAAGCAATCCATCCACAGGCAGGAACTGTATAAAAACACACAGTTGCCTCTCCTCATACCTCCCCTTTATCCCAATCCTTTGATGTATAATATTTATTATACCTTAAGTCAGTGGAATTTTTTAGCAGTCTCCTGGAAAGCTTGTAAAAAGTCGGCAGCCCTACTCATCATCCTCCAAACACTTCGGATTCAACAAGCCTGAGGTGGGGTCCAGAAACCTGCATATTAAATGACCTCCCACGTGGTTCTGATGCCCATGATTCTGGAATCACACTTTGAAAAACAGTGCTTGAAGATCTGTGATCTTGTAATCAAGAATGAATCACAGGCTTTCATACTGCACCTCAACACTCCTGGAATTAAGTTTCCCCGGAAGAGAGAGCCAGGAACCTGTGTTCCTTGATCTTCTCTCTCAGAAATGAATATCTTCTCTGCCTCATCCTATGAGCTGGATTCCTGACACCAGGGATCAGATTTTCTGAGTAACGACCATCCACTGCATTGATGCTCAAAGGCCTCATCCCATCCCCATCCACCTGTCCTCTGGTCCCTTATTGACCATTACCTGGATCACATATGAACTTGCTCTGCCTTTTTGGACACTGTGTCTACTGTCTGTTTACTCCTAGGCAGTCAGACTCTGTGGGCTGGTCAGGTCCACCCGGGTGTCTCTTGGCCTAACAGGTGACAGGGGCCAGCCCACCTCCTCCATACCTGCTGTGCATATGTGATCACCATGCCTCACAATCCCACCTCAAGGCATTGATTATTAACTTTTCCTAGCTCTTTGAGCTCTTGGGGTAGGAGAAGATTAGAGGTCTCTTAGGAGACAAAACACTTGAATTATAAAAGAAAAGTTTGCTACATTGGACTTTATAAGAATTAAGTTTCTGCTCTTTGAAAGACACTATAAAGAAAATGAAAAAAACCACAAACTGGTAGAAAATATGTACAAAACACATATGCAATAAATGTATGATAACTAACTGGTTTCCAGAATATATAAAGAACTCTCAATAATTAATTAATATTTCAATAATAAGAAAGTAAACAACCAAATATTTTAAAACAGGCAAAAGACTTGAACAGATGCTTCATCAAAGATTCTACATGGATGGCACATAAACGTGTCAAAAGATATTCAACATTAGTCATAAGGAAAATGCAAATTAAAACTTCAATTAGATATCGCTTTGCCTATAAGAATGGTAAAAAACAAATAACAATGTCAGGCATTGTTAAAAGTACGAAGAAACTTGGGGGCTGGCCCAGTGGCCTAGTGGTTAAGTTCAGCATGCTCCTCTTCGGTGGCCTGGGTTCGGTTCCCAGGCGTGGACCTACACCACTCGTTGGCAGTCATGCTGTGGTGGTGACCCACATACAAAATAGAGGAAGATTAGCACAGTTGTTAGCTCAGGGCAAATCTTCCTCACCAAAAAAAAAAAGAAAAATACAGAGCAATAGAAATTTCATAAACTTTTGGTGGCAATGAAAATTGACACAATTACTTTGGAAAACAGTTTGGCAGTTTCTTATCAAGTTAAACATACACTTACCATACAACCCAGCAATCCCACTTACCCCAAAGAAATGAAAATATATATGCATACAAAAAGCTGTCTTCGTATGTTTATAGCAACTTTATTCATAATCATCAAAAGCTAGAAATAAATGCTCATCAATTATAAAATGGATCAATAAATAATGTTACATTCAAACAATGGAATACTACTCAGCAATAAAGCAGACTTTTCATGCATGCAAAAAGATGAATTTCAAATGCATTAGGATTTGTGAAAGAAGCCAGACCCCCAAAACTAAATACTTTATAAATCCATTCTCCTAATAGCAAAACAATAGGGACAGAAAGTACACCACTGGTTGCCAGGGTTTTGGGGTGGGGAGAGGAAGTTGGTTACAAATGTGCATTAGGGAACTTTTTGATATGATGGAAATGGTCTATACTTTTATTATGATGGTCGTGACATAACTGAATGCATCTGTCAAAACTCACAGAAATTTACACCTAAAAAAGGGTGAATTTTATTTTATGTAACTTATACCTCAAAAAACCTAACTTCAAAAATCAATTTCTGCCAAATATGGCAAGAGCAAGATCTTTTCACGGATCACTCCCTGTTACTCTGCAGCATAATAGCAAACATTCTTTTTCCTTCAATACTCTTGGAAGATGGAAGCATAATTTTTGCAATTAAATCTCTTCCAACTGAAATCCCATCATCTTTAAAATCAGACTTCTCCTGACCTCATAGTAATGGACCATGAATGAGCTGAAAATATCTTCCCTTAATAGTTTTTAAGGATCTAAAGTGAGGGAAGGAAATAAAGGTTGTGATAATCATACCATTTTAGAAATTTTAATTCCATTCGATCAGGTGAACTTTAGAATTACTGGTTTCTGCTAGAGTCACATGTGTTTGCTTCACAGTACAATATGGACATGCATGTGAAACAGAGGAAATGGATTGTGAGAAAAACAACAGCAATAACAACAACTCTATCAGCGTGGATTATTTTAATGTTTAAGTCACGGTTAATATTCAGCTGGCTAAAATCCTTTAAGAAGCAACCTGCTTCTTGCTGACCATGCTCTGGCTACCGGTGGGGTCACCAGAAGATTGATCATAAGGCAAATAATCCAGGGCATGCCATCTAGCACATCATGGAGATTTAGTTATCACTGGTGTTGGAGAGACCAGCGGCTGAGAGCTGAAATGTTACGTAGATGGGCTCTGAAAATCCACCACATCCTGACTTTTTCCATCTTCAAAACAGATGAAGTGACTTGGGAGGGGAACCCCCCGCTGCAAGGATAATTGAGCCTGACTGCATGGGCACAGCTTTCCATGACTTCCCATGTGAACCATAGCATTTCATGGGAAGAACAAATTTATGGAAATAAATTACCATCAATTCTATAGCTGCCACTATTCAATATTGTGTAATGTGATGATTTTGTTTATTTAAATAACACCTCTCATGAATGCGCTAATTTCCAACTGAATGGATATGGGAGTTTTACCACCATTTGGATTTCTCAATAATAAGGAGTGCTTTGAGCTTCACTGAGGCTTCATTGAAAATTAAATATTAATAATTGTTAATTAAAAATGGATTTAAGCAGTTATGGATTTATTTGCATGAATGAAACCATCTGGGTGAGTAAAGTTGTATTTTCAAGCAAAGAAGAAACACACCATTTTTTGTAATGTAATGGGAGGCGGGATGAGAACCAAAGGGTAGGAAAGGTTTGATATTCTCAATGGCTATAACCATCACTTACTAATCCAACAATCATTTATAGGGTGCTAACTATGTGCAAGGCACTGACTTAAGCCCTAGGGAATGATGAGAACAGTCCATGCTTTCTGATATCTCCATAAAAAGTTGCATGACCTCCCTGAAGATTAAGCACTAGATACTTTAACTGTGAAAATGCCCTGCCAGCCTTATCAAAATAATAGTTCCAATCCAACAAATAAACAATTTCACTAAATCTTCAATAGTTAAAATATCACTGAACTGGAGAGGGAATGGGAGTAGCATCCCTTCAATTAAATGAAAAATAATGTGGAAAACATGTCATTGGGTTAAAATAGAACCAAACTTCTGAAATTCATGCCAGAGACATTTTTAAGACAACTTATAACCCATTAATAATAGCTTTTGATTAGAACACGCATAAATATGTCAGTGGCATTTGTTTAACGAGGTAAACCTTGCAGACTATCGTTAGAATGTGCCTAATACATTAAATTTATGGTATTATGGAGGGCATCTTTACTGCACATCTTTTTAACTATAATAAATAAAGCAATTGAAAATAAAACTCATAGGGAAAGTAGATATGTATATTCATGTCATTCAGTGGAAAACAAATACCAGGTTTGTGCATGTTGTCCCATATTAGTTGTAATCAACACATAATTATCACCAGAAAATGTTCAGTTTTTAGCTATCATGACCAATACGGAAAAGGTGCATAAATTATTTATGTTGTTTTTTGCTTCTAAACCAAATACGTACCAAAAAAAAGTAGGGGGAGACATCATTTGTTTGCAATTATAACAGAACATGGTCAATGTTGCATTTATGTGGCATACTGGATGGATCTACTGTTTTGGGAGGTTAGTTACAGGAGAAGGACAATAGGGATGCAGTGGAGAATGGAGTTGGGTTTATTTTTATCAGTTCAAACTCTGGCTTTTTTTATCATGTCTGCTTGTGACAGGATGTGATCAGGAAAAGCTCTGAGAACAATGACCTGGCATACAGTAGGTGCCTAATAAATGTCTATTGACGTCAAAAGATACATGCAGAGAATGTTAGATTTACTATAAACCAAACAAGTTTTCAGGAAGGACCAGAGGAAAATGTGGTATTCATACAGAGCAATAGGCCACATGTAGGAATGTTATTTACGGCAACGAAGAACTAAATCTTTAATTACAATATGTAACGAAAAAATATGTAACTAGATTCACAGCATAACATTATTTCCATATCTATGAATGGCATGCAGCAGGGAAAACGGAAATGTCTCTATTTTTTTTATTTCATAAAGTTACTCCTTTCCTCACCACCAAATCTCTTCAAATGCTATTTGGAGGTCAGAAAGTGTTACACAAAAAGTATATCTTTTCAACGAAAACCAGAGTAGTTTTGAGTTTAGAAATTGTTTTAGGACTATTTAAATGAGCATAAACAAGAAGAGTTTGGACTCAGCTATTTTTTTTAGTATTTTAACCAGATAAATATTGATTTTTTTCCCCTTTGTGAGAGAGGAGGTGGGCGCCATCTTCAAGAGATAAGCCAGTGTCTTGGCTTTCTGTTTCGCATTCAAATCAATGATGATATTGATTTCAGCTTACAATTTAGAATTCAGTAAATGATTGTACCTTCTCCTGGAGTGATCTTAATTCATATCCAAGCAGTAAATACTTTTGCAAATTAATCCAATGTAAATTAATCCTTACTGTAGTAAATCCTAGGAAGAGAGACAGTGAAAGGGCCAGGTATGCAAAGGCGTTAACTCCAGAGCCTACAGTTTAATGCTAACTTATAAAGAAAAGGAAAGAAAAAATCCTAAATCTTAAAAAAGTTTAAAGAAATATTTAGTAGGGAAGCATTGTTATCCAAGTGTTTTCAGAAGAAAGATGATATATGAGATTTGGCTGGATATCATCAACCCAAGGAGATATAAAATGTCTGGTCAAGGCTTATTTATTTGAGCATATTAATGTTGGAAACAGTTACTTCCAATTTTTAAGGGAAGAATTTGAAAAAATACATCAGGTATGTTTTATTAAAAAGTTTTCACAAAGAGTTCTTTCTTTGGCTGAAATGATGACATTTATAGATAAAAAGCTGAAGAATGTTGGTTGGGTTTTGATCTTCGTTCTCCAAATGAAAAATGCATCCAGTTTTATTTAGATATTTGGATGTTCTAGTAAAATGTGTGTAAAACCTCTTTAACAAGCCAAAGCTCAGACATTAAATGAAAGGCTCTTTGTGAGATAACAAAATGGGAACTCTTTTTACACAAGTACAGCATCATTTGAACCTTGAAAGAATACAATAAAGTAAATCGCTCTCAGTGTCCCATCCCACAATGAAAATTACTTTCATCAAGCACTTATAACTGTTTATATTTGGTAAAAATATCCCAGATTAAAACTACAGCTAAATTCTATGAATACACTGACAAAACAATTACTCTCATGAGTGTTTCCAGGAATGAAATTAATCTTATTTTCCCCAAAATATTTATATCAAAGTCAGAGTAATAGTACCCAATCTATTCCTATTGTCATTCCTACTGTCTACTTGCATATAGTGAGATTAGGGGATAAAAATTCTTTGAATTTCATGAAATAGTATGTTCCTCAGTCAAATAACTATTTTCAATTTTGAGTATGTATTTCCAATTGTAATAGAATTTAAAAACAAAATAAACCAATCAGAAGGGAGAAAGGTGTCTTGGATCCTGGTTTCTGCAGGATTTTCCATTTTTAACATTTTCTACTTTCTGCTAAAAAAATAGAAATTCTAGTTTCAAATTTATGAAAATTAGAAGAACGGAGAGAAATTAGGTAAGATCATTGCCATTTTTTTCTTTCTATACAGCATTAATTTGATATTGTCATTTTTTTACAAAGGAAGTGGTATAGTGTACAGAGCATGGACTTTGGATAGAGATATGAGTTCATTTCCCACTCTCTCCACTTTTATAGCTATGTGATCATAGACAAGTTAGGGGGGAAAAATTAGCATCAGTTTTCTCATTGATCTAATGTAGATAATAACACTATGATTGAGGGTCTGTTATGATGAGAAACTTGAATAATGTATTTAAAATAGAAAATACATATTACGTGCTAAGCAAAAAGAATTAATTAGATTACAATTTATTGTATGGTTCTCAAACAAGCATCAGCCTATATTTCCAACCAAATTATAAGATTCAGAATACACTAAATTCAATAGAATACATAAATATATACTACATATAAGGCACAAATGAAGTAATGGTTTAGATGGCGAATGATCACAGCTTGTTGACAATGCTTTTGCTGTATCTCATTTTCACAGTTAGAAATATACAGCTAGAAAAAAAATAATCTTTTTATTCACAGGCAAACTCTGTTTTGCATTTCCTATAGGCAGTGATCCAAGAGCAAGTTTTAATGGAGCACCAGACAGACCAAAAATATTAAGCCTAGTACACATCTTATATTTAAAATTCTAATTTATTTTAAAAATATCTAAATAACAAGGGCATGTAAATCATATATGTACAGTTTAAAATATAATAAGGATACTTCCAGTCTAGACAAGATAACAGACTCATTTTTCTTGCTCCTCTCTGCTAAGCATGACTATAAAACCTGAAAAGGGCACAAGAGTCATGCAAAGGAGAACAATGAAAGGTGGTAAGAAGATGGCGAGCTGGTTTGGAACACCACCCAACAGAAACGCTACCCAGACCCAACACATCCCAACCCCTGACTCAGCAAAAGAAGGCAGTTTAGGTAGGCTCCTTCTCCTTCCAGATTGAATGGGCATCCTTCTGGTGACGTCAGGAGAGCCTGACAACACGAGTAAGAGGGATCAACTGAGAGCTCCACCAAGAATGAGCAGCCAGGGGAGGCACCATCCTTCTCCACTGGGCGTGAGACTTACCTTTCCCGTCAAGAGATACCAAGGAGGGCAGCAGACCTGGCAAGAGAGACCCAGCGACAGAAAGCAGCTTCGTCCAGGGAGCCTCTTTGTCCCTGTGCACCCAAGACTCTTTCCTCACCCATAGAGAGCAGTACAGGTGGGCAGAACTGACAAGGGGGATGCAGCCGAAGCAAGTGGCCTGGTCCTGGAAATCTTTTTGTCCCCATGGACTGGGACGCTCCTCCTTATAGAGACACTTGGGCAGCTGGGGTTGGAGAAGAGTCCTACCACACTTCTCCACCATCAAGAGACACTCAGCATCCTTGCCTGGGAAACCCTTATGTCCCCTCAGGTAACTTCAGCAGAGACCAGTGGGAGACCCAGCAGCACCAGATCAATGAAACAGAACAAAATAACCCCATGAAGGCTCTGAAAATTAAACTGCCACTGGAACCACAGCTGGCAAAAGTCTGCCAAGATCACATCATAAACCTAAAGAGAGCCAATGCCTGTTAAAATACAAAATTTAAATAATACATAGGGTGTCCTAACATAACAGACAAAATGTAAGGGATACAGTAGAAAATTACCCATCATACCAAGAACAAGAAAATCACAACTTGAAAGAGAAAAGTCAATCCACTGATGTCAACTGTGAATGAATCTGATCCTAGAATTCTCTGAAAAGGGTTTTAAAGTAGCCATCATGAAAATGCTTCAACAATCAGTTAAAAATTCTCTTGATACAAATGAAAAAATAGAAAATCTTAACAAAGAAATCGAAGTTATAAAGAAGCAGTGAATAAAAGTAGAGAACTTTTGCTGTTGTTTTTCTAAATTTTAAAGAGCAGTGTATAGCCGATTCATTTTTAATACATCTCCTTTTCTAAAATTATTTTAGGTTACACATTTTCCTCTAACTACTGATTTACCTATGTACATATGTAATTTTTTATCATATAGTTAAAATATTTTTCTAATTGCTTATATAAATTTGTCTTTGACTCATGAGTTCTTTGAAGGGAATATTTCTTCATTTCCAAATACGTGGAGTTTTTTATGTGTGTTTTGTTGATTTCTCCCTTAATTTTTGTGTGATCAGAGAATATGGTCTATATTATAATAATCCTCTTAACCTTGCTGAAACATACTTTTTGGCACAGAATCTGGTCAATTTTTATAAATGTTCTTTGTATGCTTGGAAAAAAAGTGAATTCTTTAATTGTTGCATTCATTAGATTAAACCTGTTCATCATTTCATCAGTCATTGACCAGTCCAAGAAAACAGAAACCCCTCTAGATGTTTCACATTAAGAAGGGTTTATTTAATACAGAAGTTTGTTACAGCAGATTGCAAGAGCTGAAGAGGCAAAGGGAGAAGGTATTGCCAGAGCTGAAGAAACTACTTTTGCCCCTGGCTGCCTTTTCTGTCCCTGAATGTAGGCGCTGATGAACTGCTCCAGGCAGTTATATACTGCATGCTACACATCTGGATTCCTACATCTGTAGATTTTAACCTTTCATCTATGCAGAAAAGTTCTTAGTCATTATCTCTTTAAACAGTGATATTGCCCCGTTTTCTCTCTCCTCTCCTTCTGTAAGTATCTATCAATCTATCTCTTTATCTTTCTATCTATCTATTATATTTGGGATAATTTGCTTACATAATCTTTCAGGTTACTGATTCTTTTTTCATCTGTATGCTACTTGCCACTAAATTTTCCTATTTTAAAATTTCTTTCATTTTACTTTTCACATCTGGCAGTGCTATTTGATTCTGTTTCAAATCTTCCTGCCCATTCTTTATACATTTTTATTCTCTTCAAAATATCCAAATTTTATGTTTTTAAATACATAAAACATAGTTATTTAAAATCTTATGTTTGATAATCGCAGTAAGTGAAGTATTTGCAGATTTGTTTCTGCAATCTGTTGTTCTGCTGGTTTTCCCTCATGGTGCCTTCTTTCCTGCTGAATTTATTAACTTTGTTCGTTGCACTCATTTTACTAAGAATTATGCTTGTATGATTTATCTGAAGTCTGGAAGACACCGAAGCCTTCTGGGAAGATTTTGTGCTTGTTTCTTCTAGGCCACCTGAATAAATACAAATCCAGGATTACTTTAAACTTAATCATTGGTTTATAGTTTTTAGACCACAGAGAGATGAATTCAGTCTGCAAGTCTGAATGAGAGCTTGCTTATGGGTACAAATTCTCGGGAATTTTCCCAATTCCCAGCTCAGCATCAAGGTTAAAATAGGCAATCTTCCCTTGCAGTCATTTGAGGTGGATGCGTTAGGGGACTGTTTTACTCCCATTTTTATATCTCTTTAAAGGTGTGAGCTTTTGGCATCCCAGATTTATGAGAGGAAGAAGCTATTAGCAGGCACTGGACTTTGCCTCATGTACTCCAACTCTTATGAGGCCCTGAAAACAGATGAACAAGTTCACCTGGCTTCTGGAATTCCCTTGGATAAAACCAGTTTCAGCGCTCTGCTCACCTCTCTCTGGTCCCACATTCATTTACCCCCTCATTTGAGTATTTCTAACCACTTGCCATATCATTAACACTTTTAAGGTGATGCTTTATATGCCGTTGCAGCATTTTTAGCTACTTTCAGTAGAAGTTTCCAAGTTAGAACTTAACCTATTACTACATGTTGAAGTCCCTTTCTTTTTGTAATTAAAAAATAGTCATTGTCTTGAATCTCGGTGGGATTTTATTCTGTAGACTTCATTAAAATATAAAAGACCATACTAGAGCTAGATAATAGAAATTGAAGGGTGCATTTAGGAAAAAAAAGCAGTATTTTCTACAGAGCTAGTACTGCAAACTGGGATGAGGAGTATTTATTGCTGATTTTTGCTGTTGATTAATATCCTTGTTGATTAGTTATATATAATCTTGAGCAAAAGTGGAATGAGTGGAGGAATTCAATGTGACCCTAATGATATATCCAGGGATAATATGGTTGAATCTATAGCAGTTAAAACTCACTTTCCTTAATGTCACGTATTGCATCCAACCAATCTCCAAATCCTGTGTATTCTATTCCAAATTATATCTCAGTACTTCTCCATTACAGATGATATTTATATTCCAAGTACCAGTCACCTCCCCGCTAAATAATATAATAGAATCCCACTGCACTTTTTGTTTCCATGTGCCCTAATTAATTTGATTCTCTGCATAGCAGATCAAAGAATTTTAATGTCATTAAGCTGGCATCTAGTTAAATACTTCAGATAAAAATGTGTTTCTAATGCACTATTCTCCCTGAAACTAATAAAGAACAACAGAAAAAGAGAGAAAAATGAAGGCCACTTGGAACCAGCAGAAATTCAAAAGACATGACAGAAAACAATAGCAATAGTATAGAAAACAGCATGAGCAAAATTTATTTTTATCTGGAAAATGATAGCTATAACAGTTATCTAGCACACAAATATTTCTTTCTTCAGAATAAAAACCTGAAAAAATAACATCCAATTATATTCCCTTCCATTACAGAAGCTGTAAACTTTTCAAAAAGAATACCCGAAACGGCAAATTGGAATGTTAAATTGTATATCAGAAAAAATGGATACAAGGCAATTAATACTAAGTCATGTCCTTAAATTAATTGAACTTTAAGGCAAAGAAATATTTTCTTGGCGATGCAGGAAAAAACAAAGATATCAACAAAACAAGGAGAATCAATAAGCTTGGCCTCAGCCTTCTGCATAGGAATATTAAATGATAGTAGAGAGTGAAATAATCAATAGATACAAAGTCCTTGAGGAAAGGATGTGTGAACCAAAATTTTTTTATATAAAAGCAACAGACAGATGTTTTCAAATACATCAAAACTCAGAAACGATAGTAGCCATAATCCCTGGTGGAAGTAGAGGTAGAAGAAGACTCCTTAGTGATAAAATAAACCAACCAAAAGATGAATAGAGGAGCTGTGGTAAACTAAATAGTCCATTATATTTTGGATACTAACTCCTAATTAGATACGTGGTTTGCAAATATGTTCTCCCATTCCGTAGGTTGACTTTTAATATTGTCCTTTGCTATACAGAAGCTTTTTAGTTTGATGTAATCCCAGTTGTTTATTTTTTCTTTTGTTACCTTTGCTTTTGGTGTCAAATCCAAAAAGTCATTGCCAAGACTAATGTCAAGGAGATTACAAAAACTAATGTTTTCCTCTAGGAGTTCTACAGTTTCAGGTCTTATGTTCAATTCTTTAATCCATTTTAAGTTGATTTTGGTATATGGTGTAAGACAGAGGTCCAGTTTCATTCTTTTGCATGTGGTTATCCAGTTTTCCTAACACCATTTATTGGAGAGACTATCCATTTCTCACTGTATATTCTTGACTGCTTGGTCATAAATTAATCGACCTTGTATGCGTGCGTTTATTTCCAGATTCTCTATTCTGTCCCATTGATCTATGTGTCTCTTTTTTGTGCCAATACCATCCTGCTATGGTTACTATACTTTCTGATATAGTTTGAAATCTTCCTTCTCAAGATTGCTTTGGCTATTTGGGGTCTTTTGTGATTTCACACAAATATTACAATTATTTTTTATATTTCTGTGAAAATGCCATTGGAATTTTGATAGGGACTGCATTGAATCTTTGGATTTCATTGAGTAGTATGGACATTTTAAGAATATTAATTCCTCTAATCTATGAACGTGGCATATCTTTTCATTTATTTTTGTCACCCTAAATTTCTTTCATCAATGTCTTATCATTTTCACTGCATAGGTCTTTCACCTCCTTGGTTAAATTTATTCCTAAGTATTTTATTCTTTTGGATGCATTTGTAAATGGGATTGTTTTCTTAATTGCTCTTCCTGATAGTTCGCCATTAGTGTATAGAAACACAACTGATTTTTGTATATTGATTTTGTATCCTGTGACTTTACTGAATTCATTGATTTCTTAATAACAGTTTTTTTGGTGGAGTCTTTAGGGTTTACTATATATAAGATCATGTCCTCTGCACCTAGTGACAGTTTTACTTCTTCCTTTCTGATTTGGATATCTTTTATTTCTTTTTCTTGCCTAATTTCTTTGGCTAGGACGTCCAGTACTATATTGAATGAAAGTGGTGAGAGTGGGCATCCTTGTCTTACTCCTAAACTTGGAGGAAAAGCTTTCAGCTTTTCATTGTTTAATATAATGTTAGCTGTGGAGTTGACATATATGGCATTTATTGTGTTGAGGTACGTTCCCTCTATGTACACTTATTGAGAGTTTTTATCACAAAAGGATGTTGAATTTTTCAAATAATTTTCCTGCATCTGTTGAGATGATCATTGATTTTCATCCTTCATTTTGTTAATGTGGTATATCACATTGATTGATTTGCAGATATTGAACCATCTTTGCATCCCTGGAAAAAGTCCCATTTGATCATGGTGTGTAATCCTTGTAATGTGTTGTTGAATTCTGTTTGCTAACATTTTGTCAAGGATTTTTGCATCTATGTTCATCAGGGATTTGGGCCTGTAATTTTCTTTTCTCGTAGTGTCCTTTTCTGGCTTTGGTATCAGAGTTATTCTGGCTTCACAAAATCAGTTTGAAGATGCTCCCTTCTCTTCTATTTTCTGGAAGAGTGTGAGAAGGGTTGGCATTAATTCTTTAAATGTTTGGTAGAATTCACCAGTGAATTGGTCTGGTCCTGGACTTTCCTTCATTGGGACATTTTTGATTACTGATTAATTCTCATTACTAATAATTGCTCTATTCAGATTTTTCTATTTCTTCATGATTCAGTCATGGTAGGTTATATGTTTCTAGGAATTTATCCATTTCTTCTAGAGTTTTCAATTTGTTGGCATATAATTATTCATAGTTTTTCTCTTATGATCCTTTGTATGTCTATGGTATCAGTTGTAATGTCTCCTCTTTCATTTCTAATTTTATCTATTTGAGTCTCTCTTCTTTTTTTCTTGGTAAGTCTAGCTAAATATTTCTCTATTTTGTTTATCTTTTCAAAAAGAAAACTCTTGGTTTCATTAATCTTTTCTACTGTCTTTTTAGTCTCTTTCATTTATTTCCACTCTGATCTTTGTTATTTTCTTCCTTCTACTAACTTTGGGCTTAGTTTATTCTTCTTTTTCTAGTTCCTTGATGTGTAAAGTTAGGTTATTTATTTGAGATCTTCCTTTTTCCTGTGTGTAGGTGTGTATTGCTATAGACTACCCTCTTAGCACTGCTTTTGCTGCATCCATGGGTTTTGGTATGTTGTGTTTATATTTTCTTTTGTCTCCAGATATTTTTTTATTTCTCTTTTGATTCTACATAGTTGAATTTTCTAGTTTCTTCTTTTAATTGATTTCTAGTTTCGTGCCATTGTAGTTGGAAAAGATGCTTGGTATGACTTCAATCTTCTTAAATTTACTAAGACTTGTTTTGTGGCCTCAACTATGATCTTTCCTGTAGAATGCTTTATGTGCACTTGAGAAGAACATATAGTGTGCTGCTGTTGGATGGAATGTTCTGTATATGTCTTTTAGGTCCATCTGATAATGTGTAGTTTAAGTGCAATGTTTCCTTATTCATTTTCTGTCTGGATGATCTATCCATCTTTGAAAGTGAGGTATTGAAGTCCGCTCCTATTATTGTATTGCTGTCTATTTCTCTCTTCAGCTCTGTTCATATTTGCTTTATTTATTTGTATGCTCCTGCTAGGTGCATAAATATTTACAAATGCTATGTCCTCTTGATGAACTGACCTTTATCATTATATAATGACCTTTTTTGTCTCTTGATACAGTCTTTGGCTTAAATTCTATTTTGTCAGATTAGATATAGCTACCCCTACTTTCTTTTGCTTTGTGGTGAGAATGTGTCTCAGCCTTTTCTGCCCATTCTGATGCAGTGATTATATGGGTGTTTTCTCATTCACCTGATGTGTAGGAGTTGCTCAGCTAGTTTCTGGATCTCTTTCAGAGGAAATTGCTCTGTGTGTAACTGTTAATTCAGTGTGTCTGTGGAAGTAGGCGAGATCAGGCTCTTCCTGTGTCATCATTTTGGTCAACTCCCTCTAGATACTTAAAATTAATTGCCATTTTATATTAAATCCAAGAATTATTTCTGATTTTTCATTGTTGTTGCCATCATTGGTATCCTTGTTGTTTCACGTATCTTTTGATTTTTGATTTTCAATTCTTCTGTATTTTGATCACAGGACTATTTTCCTGACACTTATGAATTTGTGGAGATTTCCTTTGGAGCCTAATATGTAGTCAATTTTTTTTTTCAAGCAGTTATGAAAATTTTATTTATTTATTTATTTATTTATTTATTATTGCAGTAACATTGGTTTATAACATTATATAAATTTCAGGTATACATCATTATACTTCTATTTCTGCATAGATTACATCATGCTCACCACCCAAATACTAATTATAATGCATCACCACACACATGGGCCTAATCATCTCTTTTGCCCTCCTCCCTTCCCCCTTCCCCTCTGGTAACCACCAATCCAACCTCTGTCTCTATGTGTTTGTTTTTGTTTTTATCTTCTACTTATGAGTGAGCTCATACAGTTTTTGACCTTCTCCTGACTTATTTCACTTAGCATAATACCCTCAGTGTCCATCTATGTTGTCACAAATGGCTGGATTTCATCGTTTCTTATGGCTGAGTAGTATTCCATCGTGTATATAGACCACATCTTCTTTATCCATTCATCCCTTGATGCCATTCATCCCTTGATGGGCACTTAGGTTGCTTCCAAGTCTTGGCTATTGTGAACAATGCTACAATGAACACAGGGGGGCATATATCTTTACATATTGGTGTTTTCATGTTGTTTGGAGAAATACCCAGCAGTGGAATAGCTGGATCATATGGTAGCTCTATTCTTAATTTTTTGAGGAATCTCCATACTCTTTTCCTTAGTGGCTGCACCAGTTTGCACTCCCACCAGCAGTGTATGAGAGTTCCCTTCTCTGCACATCCTCTCCAACACTTGTTGTTTCCTCTCTTGTTAATTATAGCCATTCTGATGAGCGTGATGTGATATGTCATTGTAGTTTTGATTTCCATGTCCCCGATAGTTAATGATGCTGAACATCTTTTCATGTGCCTGTTGGCCATCCATATATCTTCTTTGCAGAAATGTCTGTTCAGGTCTCTTGCCCATTTTTTAATTGGGTTGTTTTAATTTTGTTGTTGAGATGTATGAGTTCTTTATATATTTTGGAGATTAACCCCTTATCAGATATATGGTTTGCAAATATCTTCTCCCAATTGTTATGTTGTCTTTTCTTTTTGTTGATGGTTTCCTTTGCTGTGCAGAAGCTTTTTAGTTTGACGTAGTCCCATTTGTTTATTTTTCCTATTGTTTCCCTTGCCTGGTCAGATATGGTACTTGAAAATATGTTGCTAAGACTGATGTTGAAGAATGCACTGCCTATGTTTTCTTCTAGAAGTTTCATGGTTTCAGGTCTTACATTCAAGTCTTTAATCCATTTTGAGTTAATTTTTGTGTATGGTGTAAGATAATGGTCTCCTTTCATTTTTTTTACATGTGGCTGTCCAGTTTTCCCAACACCATTTGTTGAAGATACTTTCCTTTGTCCATTGTATGTTCTTGGCTCCTTTGTCAAAAATTAGCTGTCCATAGATGCGTGGGTTTATTTCTGGGCTCTCAATTCTATTCCATTGTTCTGTGTGTCTGTTTTTGTGCCAGTACCATGCTGTTGTGGTTACTATAGCTTTGTAGTATATTTTGAAATCATGGAGTGTGATTCTTCCAGCTTTGTTCTTTTTTCTCAGTATTCCTCTAGCTATTCAGGGTCTTTTGTTGTTCCATATAAATTTTAGGATTCTTTGTAGTCAATTTTATAACACATTCCATTTGTGCATAAAAAGAATATATTTCTATTGTTAGATAAAAAGTATTCCAGCATATGTGTACATTAAAGAAACAAACAAAATTTAAAGTTATAAGAGAAAACTAACTTTCAACAGTGTCATTCCTCTATTGATGGGCATTTACAGTGTTTCTATTTTGGCCACTATGAGCAATGTCACCTCAGAAACGCTAAATACTTAGACACTCATATGCTGGTACCTGTATTTCTACTATTTTGATCTCTTGAATGAAATTGTTGGATTGAAAGGACATTTTATAGAGGCTGGCCTGGTGGCATAGTGGTTTAGTTCACATGCTCCGCTTTGGCAGCCCAGGGTTTGCAGGTTTGGAATCCAAGCACAGACCTAGGCACCGCTCATCAAGCCATGCTATGGTGGCATCTCATATACAAAATAGAGGAAGATGAGCACAGATGTTAGCTCAGGGCTAATCTTCCTCATCAAAAGAGGAAGGTGGGCAATGGCAACAGATGTTAGCTCAGGGCCAATCTTCTTCACACACAAAAAAGAAAGGACATTTTATATTTTAATTCTAACAGATGTTGTCAAATTTCTTTTTATAAAGACTGTAATGCTTCACGTGCCTCCATTTATAGATAAGCATTCTCTTTTGCCCACAATCCTGATATCTATATGTGTTTTCCTTCTAATATTTGCCAGTCTAATGGGTATAAAGTAATCACTTTTTTGTTACTTTAATTTGCATATTTTTATTTATCAGACCACTAGAGAATATAAGCATATATTAGTGTGTTTATTTTCCATAAGGTTTTAGTTTTCTGTGAATTCTTTAGTTATGTTTTATTCAAGTTCTATTGAACTATTTATTTTTCTGTTTTAAAGAACTCATACTTTATAAATATTGACTCTTTGTATGCCATCAGAATAGAAATAGTTTTACAGATCAATTTTTGTGTATCAACTTTACTGTGTATCTTTCCATATATAGCTTTGGTTTATATGAAATTAACTATATTTATTTGAAATAACTTCCAGTCTTCCAGACCTGATTATTATGGTCACTCAACCACTAATTTCTAGATACAGATAGTCTTCTAAATTTCTTATGAAATGTTCAGTTTTTTCTTGTTTGTTCATTTGTTTTTCACATAAGGCTTTGGTCCATCTGGAATATATTTTTGTGTATGGTGTAAGATAGGGTTCCATTTTTATTTCCTTCCAGATGGTTGGCCAGTTGTGCTTGTGTTATTCATTTAAAAATTCATCTTTTTCCTATTGAATTAACTACTGTTTTTTTACTGTATTAAAGCTCTACAAACTGAAATCTTCATTCTACTTCTATTTCACTAATATTTGCCTATTTTACATCAATATCATATTTATTTCATTAAAGTGACAACATGGTATACATGATATCTGATAGGCTATTTTCCCCTCGTGCATATATAATTGAATATATATGCATATATGTAATATACATTGCATTGTAACATTAAATGTTCCCATTCGAGAAAATGGCACATGTTTAAATCTTGTCATTTAATAAGATTTTTTTCTTTCTCTAGATAATACAGAATTTTTGTTAAATTTCAGTCTTCAGCATTTTGTTATTTTCAATGCTGTTTTAAATTGAATAGTTTGTGCCATTTCCATTTCTACCAGGTATTTCTAGATTAGAAAAAAAGCCATTGATTAAAGTGTCCAAATAATCATATCAACTATAAAAATTTTAAACAAAACTCTTTTTTCTTTTCTCTGTCTTCAATTATATCTTCAGGAAAAGTCATTTATTTATCAAATGCTTATCTTTTTTATTTCATTTTCTTATCTTACTGCTTATATTTAAATCTTGAAGAACTATTAACTAATAATAGTGATATTGAGCATCTTTTTCCAGTCCCTTATCTTCAATGAAATGTTTTCGATTTTTACAAGTTTTTGATGACTTATTATTTTTGGTAAATAACCTTTGTTACACTTAAGTATTTTTCTTTTATTCTCAATTTATTTCAAATTCTAATTAGAATTGACTGCTAAATTTTATTAAAATAATTTTAACATCTATTAATAGTAATCAAACTTTTTCCCCTCCATCAGGTTATAATCAACTTTGTTGATAAATGCCCTGATATAAAGCACCCTTCAATTCTTGAGATAAACCCTGACTAGTAATAACGTATTATTCTCTTAATGTATTGCTGAATTCTATTTGCTATTATATCATTTAGAATTTTTGGCTCTTTATTCATTATTGAGATTTGTCCATAATATTCTTTTCTACAGTATCTATATCCAGTATTGGCATCAAAATAATGCTAATTTCATAAAATAAATGAAAGAGAATTTGATTATTTTCTATAGCCTTCTGTAATTTAAATAATATTGAACTTATTTGTTTTTTAAAGATTATATAATATTTGGCTGCAAGCAGTTGTTCTGATACATTTTTCATTGTTGATGTCTTACCTTTCTGGTCTCTTCTCTGGTAATTGGTCCTGTTCAGTCTTCTACTCTGTGATTTTTGGCAAATTGTAGCTGTCAAGTCGTATTCTCTTTTTAGTCTCTCTATATTTGGTTTTGTCTCTTTTCTCATTCTTAATCTTATCTATTTTGGCTACCTTCTTTTATTCTTTAATCAGACTTCCAAGGGGTTTATCTATTTTACTGTCTCTTCCCCCCCGCACCCAGAGAATTGCCTCATTTATCTACCGTTTGAAAGTTTATAATTCTTTTCTATTTTATTAATTTAAATTTTTGTCTATTAATTCCTGCCTCTTATTTTTATTTTCTAATTTCTTAAATGGATATTTAATTCCTTCCCTCTTTAATATCAAAGGCATTTAGAGAATACACTTTCCTCTGAGAAAAGAGGAAAATATTGCATAGATATTATTTTGTTATGTTACATGGATAGTCTTTTGAAGTGTTCTCTTTTTTGCTTTCTAGATAGTTTTTCACTTTACTTTAAATTTTTCTTAGACTCAAAGTTTCTTAATTATTATTCATATTTACCTTAAAAACTGGTAAACTTAATTTTATTCCTTCCATTTTATTTTATTTTATCCTGTATGATACATTGTTTTTTTCTTTCCTTGTTTTTTGCCCAATTGATCAAGTTACTATTTCTTTCATGTGTCCCTTATTAATTTAGTAATTTTACTGAAATTTTCCAATCAAAATAATTACTATTCTTATAATCAGTCACTTATGAATATATTTATCGAAACAGATAGTTAACAATCTTTCCCATGAAGCTCCACTTATATCCCCACAGAAAGACCGGAACCAATATGTCCTTTCTGTTTCAAAAGTCCTTCTTAAAAACTTCCAGGAAATATAAATGCAACACTTTATAGTGCAGAAGAGAGATTCAAAATATAACAATCTGTATGGCATAAAAAGCAGCCCAATCAGGGGCCGCGCGGTGGCGCAGCGGTTTAGTTCGCGCTTGACAGCCAGGGGTTCGCGAATTCGGATCCCAGGTGCCCGCGAGTTCGGATCCCAGGTGCCCGCCGACGCACTGCTTGTCAGCCACGCTGTGGCGGCGTCCCATATAAAAAGTGGAGGAAGATGGGCACGGATGTTAGCCCAGAGCCAGTCTTCCTCAGCAAAAAGGGGAGGATTGGCAACAGATATTAGCTCAGAGCTGGTCTTCCTCACAAAAAAAATAAATAAATAAATTTAAAAAAGCAGCCCAATCAGTTGGGTCACCAAACTCAGAAAAAGATGCCATCTGTAGACTACAAATCTGCTTGTACAGACACTTACTGGCTAAATGTAGCCCTGCATATTGCCATTTATGCATGTACTTCTATATCCACCTATATCTACCTAGTTAGCCAGATACCTAGTCATGTAGCCTACATATCAAATTTTTTTATTTTATTATTATTTATTTCCCTCTTCTTTACAATTTTCAGGATTCTTTTCTGTTTCACATGTTTGTTGTTGTTGTAAATAAGAAAAAAGACTCTCAGAATTCCTGCATAACCTCAGATATCTTTCATTTTCACTGGTGAATGAGGCCTTGGCTGATATAGGATTCATAGACAACAACCCTTTTCACTTTCTTTACTCTTCATATTGCTATTTCATTCTTTTCTTGCTTCCAATCTTCCAGTGTTAGAGATGAAAAGCTTGATGATAGCCTGACTTCTTTTCTTATGGGGACGTTTAATTAATTCTGCTTGGAAAATTGTTAGTTTTTTTTTAAATCAATTCTTAGAGTCAGAAATTTTATGAGGATATACCTGGGTGTGTCTTTTTCTCATCAATATAGCCTGGTGAAAAATCAGAACTTTTTATTCCAAGGAAATTTTATCTTCTTATTTATTTGTAATTCCTCTTTTCCATAATTGCTTTTTTTTCTTCTAGAACTACTATTTGTATTTATTTTCTAGTCTCACTGTAATTTCATCTCACTCTATTTTTGTTCTGTGCTTTGAAATAGTTTAGCACTTGATCTTCCAGGCCTCTAATAAATAATGGCCAACCTCAATGGGAGTTATCTAATAAATTACTGTGGTTGACTGCATTGCTGTTGGCCACTATTCATTCTTTATTCTTTGTGAGAGGAAAATACACTCCTGTCCCACAGAATTCAGGTTTGGCTATATGACATGTTTGCCTGATAAATATAAATTCATGTGACCAATGCTAGACCATGAGGAGAATGGGATCCCCCAGCACTCTTGCTCGTCCTTTCTGCCACGAGAAGGGCGTTTTCCCGATCAGGACTGCTCTTTCTGCCTGGGATGCAAGATGAAAAGACAGGTGGAATGCAGTTGCAGCTCCCCTGCACAGGTCTTCATGTAATATGAGCCAGAAATCAATCCTTGTGACTTATAAGTTATAGAAATTTGGGGGTTTTGCAACCACATGTTTGATCTTGTCTTCTAAATTCTTGTCTTCTAAAGGTATGTGGTTGCAAATAATGACTTAAGTAATAGTTTGCCACTTCATGCTTTGGCCCCTTTACCATAAGAAATAGGGCCAGTGATGCCTTTGAAACTAAACAAAGCAGAGAATCAATTCCAGAAAACTCAGAACTAATTTGGAGCAACTATCAGTTTCAGATTCAGTTCTTCTGGAACCAAAATTCTGTATCATGGTTCAATCAGAGAAGTAGAAACACTAGGAGTGATATCTAACAAAGGATTTATTATAGGGATTTGACTTTATGAAATTGTGAGAGCTGGTTGAAGAGTCTGCCTGAAGCTGTTGCTCCTGTGTCCAGACATGTGGCCCAACACCAGTAGGGCAGGTGTCCTGAAGGAAAGATGGATGTGAAGTGGAGAGTGAGGACTAAACAAGGATAGATCAGGAACTGTGAGGATGAGCTGAAATCCACAAGGTTGGATTGGCACTCGTATTGGTCTCTAACAACCTCTAAGAATCTACCTTTGATGACAGTTGGACCAGTAGGAGAAGGCTGTACCTTTTATAATGAAGGTAAACCTACAAGTGATGCAGGAATCTGAGAAGCTGGAGGAGGGTATCTAACAGGATCCGGAAGTGCTGCACCTTGGCTGTCGTTCCATTTCAACAAGGTGAGCCAAGGGATAAGTGACACAATGCCCGGAAAAGAACATAGCTGTGTTTCACTTCTGTCTTCCAAATCTCATGCAAAATGTCTCATCTTGTGGCCCACAGTAACCTGGAATTATTCAGGGAAGGGAATTCTGGAAACATAATTCCAGCTCGGCTGAAAGCAGACAACAAGGGGAGATACGAAAACTTCTCAGTTAATATTTGACAGATAAAGGCACATAAGAGCAACTAAATTAATTACCTTTAAGATTTAACTGCAGTGAATTTCAGATCTCTGAAATTGTCAAGGATCCTCTTTTCCCTTAGGGAATTTAACACTTCTTTTGTTGAAAAATATATTTATTAACATTTTGTTTGTTTATTTGTTAGCATCAAGTCTCTCACCTTATACCTTCTGGAAAACACCATCTCAGCCCATCTAATAGAACTTATGTTTGCGTCGGTCTCAACCCATTTATTTATGTCGAGAAAATTGTGCTGCCCTAGCTTAACCAAGCATCATTTTCTTGATGTTTTGATTACTCTAAATGTCTGTCTCAACATGCAAGAGTAATCAAGTAGCATTTATAGAAAGGGTTCAGGAAAGATAAAAGATAATAAAAGCTGCATCTTGTTTAATGGAGCATGTGATGTTAACTTCTTTAGATAATGAAAAAGAGGAGGCAAGGAGAGATAGGGAAAATAAAGATTAGCTGCCTTCCTGCACCCCCAAACCTCAATCCTAATATATTTATAGTAAGCCACAATCTATCAGGGTAAAGATAAATATTCAAAAATTGAGATGACTGATAGTTTTTTATTATTATTAAAGGATTTTCCAGCATTAACTAATTTGGATATAGAAGGTGGATTCATTAAGAGTAATTAAAAATTAATTCACATTGAATTGTTTGGTGCCAAAATATAGCAGCACCCGTGTGTCAGGGATTCTCTTAAACCAGTGGTTCTCAAACTAGCATGGGGAAGAATTAGCAGGAGGGGCTTGTTAATGCATAGGTTACTGGGCCCCACTCCCAGAGTTTCTGATTCAGTTGGTCTGGGGTGGGACCAAAAATTTGCATTTCTAACAAGTTCCCTGAAGAGGCTGATATTGCTCATCTAAGGACTGCACTTTGAGAACCACTGACAGAATAAAACCACCTAAAGAGGGTGGAGACTCTGTATCTTATTTGTCGGGATCACTTAAAGGTATGTCTTGCAGGTACCAGCAATTAACTCCACAATTAAAGTGCTGATTATCACAAATGGCCAAACACTAAGACGTGTGTCAAATCACTGCTTAGCACAATCTTAAGTTAAAGCATCTACTGTATGTCTTGTTATCCAGCCAATAGAGAGAGTCAAGCCAAGCATTTAAAACCCTGTTTAAATAGACACAGTCACTATATCTAATCAACACAGCAGTGGGGCTTGCCAAAAACCTATAAAACTAATGGATTTGCAAGAAAATTACATCACCTTCAAATCTATGCTGGTAACACAGGTGGCATTTATAAAAAGTAAAGAAATTGACATTAACACAGTCCATCTCTGCTGCCTGCCAATGAGTACTCCAGCTTTGTTAAGGAAAGATCTTCTCCCATCCAAGAATTATATTTAAATTGTTCTAAAATAGTGTAGAGGAAAGGACCAGTGAGTGTTCTCAAAATCTCAATTGATAGGTTGGACTATTTGGGTTTAAGTATCATAGGGTTCTCCTTATCCAGCAATGAGCAAATGGTCTTTAAAATCCATAGTTTCTGTTCCTATTGAAAAAATAAATAAAAGAATTAACCATCTGACTCAAATATCCCTTGCTCCATCACTAAAGAGGCCCACAGAAATTGCAGTGCACAACGTAATGAAAAAGCAGCTGAGGACTCTCACCTGTGGCTGCATGCATAACCTCTGCTCTGGGGACCTGTATTACTTAGCAGATGGAATTAAAATTCTGATAAGTGATATAAAAGGTTTGTAAGGGAGGAAATTGGTGTGTGGTCACATTGTCTGCCTTAAGCCCCTTCACTTTGCACTACCCAGCTTGTTGTTAAAACCAATCCACGAGGAATCATTTTCACCTTGAAAACTGCAGATGTTCATGTGAGGCTTAGAAATAAAGCTCTCTGGAAAATGCTTTCCAGGATAATCCTGGAGAAATAGGAAGTATGTGTTGAAAGTACACATGCACACACACATATACACACTTGTGTGCATGCTTGCACACTACCATCATAAAACAGCTATATGAAATTACACATTTCCTAGGAAGAGATATTGCATGCTACCAATTTAATCAGCTACAAACTATTCAAGCATAGAAATGCCTTATATTCCACTGACAGCTGCACAAATGTTCCACCGAGATGACTAGATATTGGCATAGAATATTTGGATCACTTGGGTTTAGAAGTACCTGTACTGCCCACTCTGAACATTTTGTTACCTCCTTTCAAAAAATAATAACAATTAGAGAAGCTCAGAAGCATGAGCTACACAGTGGAAGGACGAAATAGCTAGTGGTCTGTTTGGTTATAAGTTTTGGCATCTTACTTCGCTTATGTTGTACCTGACGACTATAAACACGAAGGGATGTGTGAGCAATACTCATAATAAAGATACTTATGTATATGAGAATCCTCCAATGACTGTTTTAGAGAGAGAGGTTTTAACAAATGACTTCCATGAATACAATTAGCTACAACATTCTTTTTTTAAAAGTACTATATTAGTTAGCTCAGGCTGCCGTAACAAAACACCATGGACTGGATGGCAAGCATCCAGATGAATAATAGAAATTTATTTTCTCAGTTCTGGAGGCTAGAAGTCCCAGATCAGGGTCCAGTAAGGTCAATTTCTGGTGAAGGCTCTCTTCCTGGCTTGCAGACTGCTGCCTTCTATGTCCTTATATGGTCTTTCCTTAGTGCATTTTACATGGAGAGAGCTAGATAGAGCAAGCTCTCTCGTGTCTCTTCTTATGAGGACACTAATTCTATAAAGTCACGCCCCACACTTATGACCTTGTTTAACCCTAATTAGTTTCTTATTCCAGCTACAGCCACACTGGGGGTTCAGACTTCAGCATACGAATTTTGGTGGACACATACATTCAGTCCATAATAAGCACAATGCCCATTATCAATTAATTTACTTAGCATTCACCTGTACATTTCTCCTAATATGACTACTCAAAGAAAAGACAAACTATGGCTTTTAAACATATCATATTTTCAGCAGTATCTTTGTTTGCTATGCTTCTAAGGTTGCCATTTGAAACTGAATGAAGAACTCTGGCTTTTTTGGAAGTGTTGCTCCCTGCTGCAGACTGCATTAATTAGTTCTCCTACAGGCCCAGGAGGGGACACAAACATTATCTCTGTGTCATCGAGAAGAAAACAGTCACAATCTTTTCAGTCACACTTCCTCAGAAACCGAAAAAAAAGCATCAAATCTTTTACAGGTTTCTTTTTGAGCATCCTCTGAGCTAAAGAAGCTATCTTTTTCTAAATTATATATTAACATTTTTGACATAGAAATATAAAATAGCATTTGTTGACTCTTTTCTAGTCCAAACTTCTTCTAATCGTGTTAACTATGTGAAAGGTAGATGATATCTTTATACAATCAAATGATTGGTACAATTTTCTGAATTCAAACGTGAATAAACACCCTACAGCACATTCATTTCCCCTCCCTGAGTGTAACTTCCCCTTTTGGTCACTCCCTCCTTGCGTCTGAGCATTTGATTTTCCCGATTATTTCAATGATTCACTTTCTTCTCCAATATCACAGTTAACAAATTTCCATATGCAGAAAACAATAACCATTCTGGTGTCCAATAACATCCCATTTTTTTCTTTTCTTTTTTTTTTTTTGGTGAGAATAATTGGCCCTGAGCCAACACCTGTTGCCAGTGTTCCCCTGTTTTGTATGTGTGATGCTGCCACAGCATGGCTTGATGAGCGGTGTAGGTCCACACCTGAGATCCAAACCTGTAAAGCCTGGGTTACTGAAGGAGAACATGCCAGACTTAACCACTGCGCCACCAGGCTGGCCCCCCAATCCACTTTTCTGATATAGATTTGGTCTAACTTGGCCCCACTGCGATCTGAGACAAATAGGATAGTCATGAAGTCCCTACCCCAGGGCCACTCCATAAACTGAGCAGATTGAGCATTTCAGCCTCCGGGACACCATACTTGTGTATTTACGTGTGAGCAGTGCTCTCTGGAGCCGGACTTGGTCACTATTGTGGGCTTCTGAGAAGAACATGTAAAAACACATTGGAGAGAAGCCTGAATAAAACAATTTATTGGAAGAATGTCAAGAACCAAAGTTTGCTAATTAATATATTCTATTGTTTTTATTTATTCTTTACATTTACTATTACCCTGAATATTTAAAAGAACCCAATACAACTTTCACATTTATCTATCCAACGGATAATCTTTTCACATGTGTGTACACAGGTATTCTCCATCACAATAAGAATGAGTAAAACAGTTTGAAGTACAGATGGGAAACTTTGAACACGGGACGTAAAGCATGTATATCATCAAATGCGTGACCGAGCTAACATTTTTCTGGTTGTGAGTGTGTCAGTACAAAGCAGATCGAAGACTAAAAGACAGAGTGATAATAGTTTTCATCAGCTATATTCACACAATTCAAGTAAAGGCACAGATGGAAAACATTCCAATTGCAAAATGTTAACAGGAGGTATTGAGAGGAGAAAGAACAATTAAGTTGAGCAATGAGCTATTTATGATTTCAATTGCCTTGTATCTTGCATTTTCTTTAAGACCATGTGGCTGTGGTTATTTCTTGAATGAGTTTTGGCCTGAAGTATCCTAATGGCAGGTTTTCAATTTGATGAAGAAAAATGACCTTTTTGTGTGAAAAAAAAATAACAATAAGGTGTTGCTATCAATATAAGCGATAGAAGGCCTTTTGTTATCCTTTCATTCTTCCTAATGTCCTTTTACCCCACTTTTTTTTTTGCACTGTAAATGACTGTAAATCCATCATCTTAGCCAAGTGTGACAGTCAATGGGCCAAAGTGATATGATAAAACAAACAAAAAGTTCCAGTTCTAATATACTAGATTTTAAGCTTCTGGAGCACAGAGACCAATTTTTTTGTACCCCCAGGATCTAGCATATTGTCTCTCAAATAGTAGAAAAGAAATGCTTATTTTAATGATTGATGAGTGAATGTATAACATTTATGTGACTGACCAATTCAAATAAACAAAAGATTATCAAATGTGTATACCCATAAAATTGTTCTAAATTTAATTTTTATCCTGTGATTCAGAAAGAACTAGGACGTTATTTCTAGTCCTAAATTAATAGTGTGAATAAAAGTAGACACAACAATCATGTTTGGATTATTTTAGCTTTTGGTTATTTGGACTTTTGATGGGTACTATAAAATTTGAGTTATCTTCTGACGGTTTTTTAAAAGCATCAAAAGATTTTAAATTCTCTCCTTTCCTATAAAATTGCTTAGAATGCCTTCTTTGTTCTTTAACATGGTCTGGGCTTTGAGGAATGTCTCTAGCAGTAATTAATACAGATGGAGCACATGAAGCAACTTTTCTCATAAGAGCCATTGTGACTATATCACTCATGACAGCTTTTTGGTTCCTACAGAAACTCTTCTCTCACCAAAAGAGTTATCAATCTCACATCCACCATGAGAATCTACCAAACCCAGGTTGTTATATTTTTTTTGTCAATTTAAGCTATATTTATAAAAAGCCAAGGACTGTAGGTTAAAAAAGAAGCTAACCTACAGGGAGGCTCTCTCAGACTGAAGAACCCCTGTTTCAACAGCACTCTCCATGGTCTATCTAACTGGAATAACTCAATCGTAGCTGTACATGTTTGGTCGGTCCTTCCACTGCTAAGACTTTTCCTCAACAAGAGCTGAAGGGATCTTTTTAATTAAATGACTTTATAATAACCCAGGAAGGATTAATATGGAGGAAAGAAAATTACTTTGTGGAACAAACAATTTACAATGTATCCATTCATTCTATAAATATTTATGGAGAGCTGCCCACATGCCAAGAAATGTACAGCTAAACATTACACAACTAGCCTTAGTGCCTATACATAAAATGAAAGGTAAGCAACGTGCAGGTATAATTGTAACCTATTAAGTGAGATTGCCTCCTCACCTTGGTATTTGTAAACTTATCTAGAAGCAACAGGACAAGGGGTCCTGACTGCAGTCTTCATTCAGATCTTCCTGCATCATTATAATTCTATGACTATAGTTTCAGTTGTTGTTTATGAATAATTGGCTGTGTTGTAGTTTGAAATGCTTCAAGATAATAGTGGAGCATTCTCAGTCTCTGTAACTGATGTTCTTCAAAATTCACCCATATGTCTTCTATGCCTCTGTGATGAGAACTCTTCCCTTGTATCATTTTGATACATCTTCTGATTCCTAATTGCTATTGCCTAAATCTAAGCAATGCTTGTCACCATTAAAGGGTACAAAATCTTCTCAGTATCTTGAAATGTTTGTGAATACATCCCAACTTCAAGTCTTCTAGACATTTATCAACCTCTCCAAAGTAAGATGAAATAAAAATAACCTCTAAGATAAAAGCTCGATGTCATTTGCCCCGTGTTTTTTCTTTGGTCCAGTAAAAAGATCCCTTCATTCTTCATTCCTTCTCAATACCATGCTCACGCTCCTCTGCAGTAGCAGTAGTTGAAAGATCACACCATTTTGATACTCAGTGTTTTTGGACTCCTGTACAAGGCAACCCCCCTTTTCAGGTGACCATTTATTCACTCTTTAAGGCAAAGATTTCTTCTCTATACGGCTATCAGCTAAATCCCAAGAATTTATAGTTTTTCCTTTTTGTTTTCCACAGCATTTATTCATATTACTGCTAAAGCACTTATCATATTCCACTGTAACTTATTTTTGTGTTTCCTTCAAGACATTATTACCCACTTGAAAGCAGATGAGATATCTTTATATTTGCATTCCTATGGCCTAGCTCAGTGACAGATACATTGTAGGTATCAGTAATAAACATTTATAAAAGGAATAACTGAATTAATTAAAAACATTACTTTCTGCAAAAAAAAAAAAGTCTATCTTACTAGGTTTTTCTGCTTAACCATTTCATGCCTTTTACATATGGGATACATTAGCAACTAAAAGGGAAAGGGCAAACATTTATTTTTATTTAAAATATCATGATGCGGTGAGAGTTAAGAGGAAATTTTAGTCTGACTTTGAATGTCACTGTGGAGTTCAACACACAATCACAGTCGAGACAACAGAAATGTCTTCATATTTTTCACTTGGCCTTCAAGCAAACGTGAAGACTAGGTGACTGAGTGTCCCATTTCCCTCAGGTTCTTTTAACAAATTCGGCCAGACCACACTGTCATGGATTCACATTGGCCAATCCAAGTTAACCAGTGGGCTAAAGCAAATGGCTGTCTGCTTGCTCAAAAGTTGGTAAATGCAGACTAAGCTACTTTCCCACTGATATCCATGACAGATTAATGATATCAAATGCAGCTCTTTTAAGAGTCTATATTTTCCACCACATTTCTCATTCTTACCATGTGTTGAAAGACACCTGGTGACATTTGCAACTTACCTAAATGTGGTGATTTAGCAGTTTGAAATGAAGAGTCAATACAATGTTGCTTGCAGCTTGGGATAAATATTTTCTGCAAATATAGAATTTTCTGCTTTGTGTGGGAGGAGGATATTTTAGAAGAATGTCAACTGAATTATTAGCTGATATTCACTTTGTTTTCAAGTGTGGGCATAAACAAATGAACAGATTTATTCCTTCTGTCACCATTACCCTGACACAAGTCATAAGACTCTAAAAAAGAACTTAGCATTTGCAAGAGTGTATTTTAGAATAGGAATATTATACCTTATTTTTAAAGATTTTATAATAATTGGAGGTTTGGGGTTAATGTGACTCTAAAGGTATATGAATATATCAAGAGCTCTTCGTGTCACGGAATATATTTCCTGCCTGGGATATATTTTCACTTACAATTCATTCAACAAATACAAAAAAAATGCAAGAGGATTCTCCACCACTTTTGGATATCTTTTATGGAACAATTTGGACAGATGCTCTAAATATATTATAAATATCTTTTTACGGCCTCTGAATTCTGAAGAAAATGTTCAAGTGCTGTCACTTGAACATTTTAAGTTTTTGCCACTTCTGAACTCATTCATGGCCATTTTTCTTAATCCTCTCTTTACATTTTATATTGAAATAGTTCTCCAATCTATGTACATATTACAGACATCTAGGGACAAGAATAGGCTAGTCTTGGGAAGAGGCCTCATCTTCAAGTTGAGAGGTTTATTGCTATTGATGCTTAAAACTGCAAAAATAAAGTTCTAAGGAGTGTACAAAAAAAGGACGGGTGGAAGGGAAAGCTGGGATGAGGCCCAACCCCAAGGCCATGTAAACACTGATATTTAGCAGGATGCCGTAGCAGTTCCGAAGCAGGGATCTGGGCCTACATCAGTTGGCTTCCAAACCCTACTGTGCATCTCTCTGCCTATTAATTTTCTCATATGCCAAATGGAAATAATAATAATAACTATGTAGTTGTTGGAAAAATTAAATAAGTAACTAAATGCAAAGTAATAAAAATGTGCCCAAGAAAAATAAGTCTTCAATTAATATGTTTATTATTAGCTTTAAAAAGCTAGATAAGAATTGGAAAAACATGCAGTGTATTTTTTGATGTTTTGTAAATGCATGTAATTGACCATAAAGTTTAAAATACATAAGAGCATATACATGAGAATATATGATCATAATTTTAATAATGCACTAATTGGCCATCATTCATTTAAGAAATATTATTGAGTACTTACTATGCAGCAGGCATTGTGAGGTGTTAAAGACATGGTCCCTATCTCCCACCAAGTAGCTTACGGAGAAGGGAGAAGATGAACACCAAGAAGAAAACTATGTGTAAATGCTATGGTACAAATGAGAGGAAGGGACTTTCCAGGCAATTTAGCATGTCCTCCAGACTAGAGTAGAGAGGCAAGAAATGACAAAAAGCCTTCAATGCCATATTAAGTAGTTTGACTTTTAACCTGAGTAATGGAGCATTTGAAGACTGTTTTCCATATCACTGTCTACACTCAGGGAAAAGAATGGAGAAGGACATATGTGAGGGCAGGGAAACCACTTAGTTTGCCATTTCAGTAATCCGTAATCTAGGAGGGAACAGACTGGTCTAAACTAAGGCAGTAGAGTTGAGATAATGAACAGGCAGAAGATTTGGGAGACATTAAGATGAAAGAATATATAGAGAATTATTGTCACCAATTGGATTAAAAAGTTAAAGGAGATGAAGAAGTAAAGAATACATCCCTGGGTTGCCTGATTTAGTCAACTGAGTGGATGAATATGTCAAAGTGAAGAACACAGAAGGATTAGATAAATTTACGTAAGAAGGTGCTGTCTCCAGATTTGCATCCATTTAGACAGGGATTCACATGTAAATTCCTGCAAAAGAAGTTTAGTTGACAGTAGAACATATTTGTCTATTACAAAGAAGAGAAGTCTGGGTTAGTAATAAAGACTTGGGAGTTATAAAAATGGCAGTTGCAGCCACAAGAGCCACATTTGCACCCAAAGGGAGAGTGGAATGGGACAGAAACAAAGGCTAATGAGGGAATCCTGAGGAACACCAACATTTAACAGATACAGGAACCTGCGAGAATTTTCAAGAACAGCTACAGGAGAATCAGGACAAAGTGGTGTCTGATACCAAAGGAATAGGGGTTACAAGAAGGAGAAGATGTTCTCCAGGAACAAATTCAGCAGAGAGGGTTAGGAGGTGGAAGAATTAAACATGTTCTTTGACATTAGCATCTGGAAAGTCATTGACAATTTTGGTGGTGTCCAGATGAAGTGACAGAGGTATGTGTTCACAGGGAAAGTGTAGAAGTGTGGAAGTGCTTGGAGTGCAGGTTGCTCTTCATAGAAGTTTGGCAGAGTAATAGCTAAAGGCAGATGTGTGGCCAAGTGAGACTTTTGTTTCTGTTTTTCTTCTGGCTCTCAGATTTAGGAGATTCTCCCAAGTTTGCCTGCTAAAAGGAAAAGGCTATGTGAGAAGAGTGGACAGTTTTTGGAGCAAAATGCAATAGGATCTAGACAGTAAGAGTACAGATATAGGAAAGGAGATGATGATGGTTTTGAGTACAGTTTGCTGGAGATGGGTGGTTGTTTGAGGTGTTCTTGACTGACTTTCTCCACAAGAAAGGAAACGGATGATTATTTATGGAGAATGATGATGAAGGAATAAAGTGGAGGATTTGAAAGGAGAGTTGACTAAAAGTGTCAGTGTAAAGAAGAGGAAAAAGAACCAATGAAGAAAAGATTAATGGTTGTCATTCCAAGCCCAGATGGGATGGTTTTGTCATGGTGGCACCAATTCTGATGCTAGACTAGAACTCAGATCTTACTTGTAGGCCTGGGAGTCTAATGAAGAAGGTGCAATAAAGCAACACTATTTGCAAGCTATGTGAGCCCTGGGTTGCTTGACAAAGGTTGCATAAATGGAACTGCTTTGAGGGGCAGGATACATACCTCGGAGCAAAGTAAACACCCTGGGATAGGTGGCTAAGAATTTGGGCATTGCTCTTGTGGAGGAAACCACATGGCCTCCACTGTGTAGACACCCCTGCGTGATCTCAGAAGAGCTATGGCTGATATACCCAGGCTACACCTTATGGTAGTATAGGCCATATGGCACACAAGCCTTTCTTGGAAAACATCAATTGCTCCTGCCTTAAGGGGTTTCTTTACTTTTGAAGGCAGGTGAGACCATCAGGTCTTAACCCCAGCAAGTTGTTTACTGGGATCATATTAACTCTATAGTGACATTCAATCTAATAATATTTTTAAATTTGAGCATGACGCCTGTAAAAGTGTCATACTCACTTGAGACTTGTCTCATGTCTGTCTCTCAGTCAGAGAAGTCTGGGTGTTCAGATACACCAGGTTGTATGTTTTGCTTTCCCTTATTAAATTATATTTCAGATTCATATTTTTTCAATTTTCTTAAACACGTTTATAAAATTTATTGCACTCACCATTTTTGTTTTTGAACAAAAGGCAGCGTCCTCAACTGTGACAGGAACACAGCACCAAAGGAATAGAGGACTCCTAGGTTTGAGTTCAGGTCTACCACTTTTTAATGTGTGTCATCTAATGAGCCACGTAAGCCCCCAAGCCTCAGAGTGCTTCCTTGTATAAAAAGGGAGGTTTGACTAGATATCATTGTAACTTACAGTTCCAAAATCCTTTATAAGATAGAAATTTTACCTTGTCTTGGTCAAATTGAAGTGTAGCATTAAAAGTCAAACAGCCAAGAACACCTGAAATAAGGGCAGGTAGCAGGCTGTGCCCATGTATTCTAGAAGCCTAATACCGACACCAGAGATTTACACTGCAGCAGCATAATCGCTCCTACCAGCATGTTCCATTAAAGCTTGACTTACTGCCAGGGAATTCACCTGCTGACACAGTAAAACTCCTAACTGGAAGCGTTAACATTGCAATGTCAGATGGGGGAAAAAAATTGTTCATAAATTCCATGAACGTGCACTGCTTTATTTGGGGTCCTGGTTGCAAACTCATTATTTATGCTGTGTACAGTAGGCCATCAACATATCCCACTGGGAAATTAGTTTGCAATTTAGAATCGTTTCAAAGTACAAGTGATTCTCAAGTCATTTTCTGAGGTTAGATGAGAACTCTTATTGCTTTCTCTGGGCTCAGAGGGAATTTTTACTCCATGTGTTTCCTCCTCCCCCAGCTTCTGCTATACTGTCTTGATTTTTCTTTCTTAAATGCACTTCGCTGCTAAATCTCTTTGTTTCAGTTTTTGAAAGCCAGTAAATGGAATGGTATTTGTTGCATTTTCTTGCTTGCTGGGACTGCTTAAGTACCTCACTTTTGATTACTGCTTTTATTCTTCGAAGACTCCTGAGATGTTTCCCTGTTCTCTGCAAACGGGATTGCTTAGCTAACACAGGAGTGATTTTGGAAAATTGGATGGCATCCACTTTGGGGTGCACTGAATCATTCCACTCCCACTCCAGCCTTCTCACTCCAGGGGCCAGGCCATTGGACAGCGATTCAGGCAGACTGTCTGAGATCAGGAGTGAGTATAATAATTCCAGTAGTGTAACTGGAAGTTCAACCTTGCTTGTGGGCTTATGACCCCATAAGCACAGAACAAATTATTAAGATCAAAAGAGTTCCACTGGCCCTTTCCACTTTCACACACCCCTTTGGGTGTTTGATTCTTTCCTTTAGGACCTCCTTAAGAATTTTTTAAAACTTTATTTCACTGGTAAAATGTGGCATGCCTCCCCTCCTAATGTTATCCAACCTAGGAGAACTGGCCTCAAGCCATATGGTAGATAATTTATAACCTGATATTATCCCTGGGGAATAAATAGCATTATATATATATCATTTTACCCTTTATCATTCCCAGAAGGTAGAAAATAATCCATAATGTGAAGATCTTGAAGGAATTTTTTTCTTTACCTCATTTCTCAGCAAGTGTCTTAAATGCCAAGGCCTGAAATTATTAGATATAATGAACCAAGATCAAATAGAAAATAAACCAAAGTTGTTAAGCCACGCCTAGTGACTCTCCCCTCCCCCTACAACAAAAAGCACTAGGGTTTATCTGAAACCAAGATTTCAACATCTCTTTAATGCATTAGGAGAGTGCTTCCATAGGCACAGACCAGAAAGTATACAAACCAAGGAAATTGAGTGTTTAGTTTCAAAATACATGAAATCACCAGCTTAAACATAGAAACTACACACAAAGAGTACAAAGAAACAATGAAAGCAAGAGATCAACAGAGTAAATATCACCTAGAAATACTAACAGTCTTAAAGGTCAGAAATCCTTGGTTAAACAAAAAGACCCATCCATTAAAAACAATCAATTACATGATAACCTGAGAATACCACACTACAAATTCCCTTTAAAAGCAGAAGTTATCCAGCTAAAAGCTATTAGCTATGTGTTCTAGAGGTAACTAAACAGAGCAGGTGGCAAACAGAAACTGAAACCCAAAGGAAAAGAAACTGAAAAATAAGTGCATTTGGAACTGTTTAATATTAAACTTCTAAAGCATAGGGGAAAGGCTTTTGTTTCATGGATAGCCATCCCTCCGTGTCAGTGTGCCCAACCTCTTTGGAACTGTATGGAAGAACAAAACGATTCACTAGATCCAATATTCTAAATTAGTCTTTTAAGTTGAAATTCGCTTTAAATGTTTTCTTTGATTACAGGTAATTCAAGTCTTTTTCTACCACTATTTCAATGTGGAAAATGCTTCAAAAAACAATCCCCTTTTCCTTCAAGCTTTGAAAAAGCAGATGTTGGTTTGGTTTGCTAGTGTTTTTTGCTGTTTTTTAAACAATATATACAATTTATAATTTTTAAAGCACCTATATTCAACTCATCTTGGCCTTTGTTTGGTGAAATAATGTTAGGTATGACTCCTGGCATATAGAAGCTTAACAACTTAGAGTATGTAAGAACACTCAAGTGAATGGTATTTATAAAGACATTTCTCGCGTCTCAAACAATTCTTTTTCCTAGACTTTCATTGTGTAATTTTTACTTTTGGGTAGCATACTAAGAATTTATCATTAACTCCCTAAATCTTCTCACAGGTATGGAGATAGGCTGAACTCATTAAAACCTCCCAACTCTCAAGGACATTGCTTTATTATTAAGGCAACGTCAGAGATTCCTGCATTTTTAATGTTTCACGAGATAATTAGTTTATTACTAAAAGTTTCCTACAGTGTGGCAAAAAAAAAGAAAGCAGTAGGATATGATCTCATGACTTTTTCATTTTCACATACATTATTTGAGCAAGAGAAGAATTAGTTCTCTAGAAGTCAGGTTCCACTTCTAGCTTCTCAACATTATACCTACTTTGGCTCTGTAATAGAGCCTTCCTTGGGGGGGGGTCAATCATGAATGGCAAAAAATAGGAATATTTCTTCCTTTCCTCTCTCCCCAAAATGTTGAGCTTTATTCTCAACCAAGTACCAAAGATTGCTTCATCTACCTAAACTAGGATCCAAATGATTGTATAACTGAATCCTTGAAAATAATTCCATGGAGGCAAAATACATGGTATGCCAGTGTTTTCTACATCACTAAAACCTAGCATGATGCTATGCTTGCAGGTGAACTTTCACAAAATGCAAACGTATTGTTGAAATCAATAAAAACTCAGCGACTGCAGGGCAGCAAGAAAGCTCTAGTTAGGATTGTTCTCATGTCAGTGGGTTGGATGAGGAGCTGAAGACGGTGAAAGTCAAGAATGCTGTTCTTTACCTGAATATCTGTCTAAATCTAAACTACAAGCCAGAGGCTGACCTTTTCTATGTTTATTAGTAGTATTATACCATCCCTCTAACCACTCGCACATTTTTTTCTCAATTAAAAATGTGTAATTTCTGGGGATTATTTATTTTCACATTAGATGTAATCATACATTTTGAAAGTTTGCTTAATTGTCCTGAAATCTTTCATCAATGGGAAAGGAAGAGAACAGGACGCACACATCCTCTATCTAAAATACAAATTTCCATCAGCTGTGCATTCTTTCACTCTTTAGTCCTGTGGTCAGGATTCTGGAGCACAGATCTTGTACACAAACTGCCTAATTACGAGGTTCTTGATAATCAAAATGATTTTTTAAAAAGGCAACATAATCAGCCTCAAAACTTGCTGTTCTAGACACAGAAACACGCGGCCTTGGGTCTGGAAGGAACATCTTTAGTGGCAAATTGTTGAAGCAACCAGTAACAAGAACACAGAGAGTCCCTTTCTTCATCTGGTGTTCACAAGTTTGTCCATGTCAGCAACTCAGTCTCGAGACAGTCAAAACAGAACCCTTGGGTTGACCTCATTCTCTCCAAAGCTTGCTGTTCTGCCGCACAGAGATCAACATTTTTGCAAATTTTGTAAAGTTTTATTTCCCAGGGCAGAGATCAGAGGGGAGACAAAACATGCATTGCAACAGTGATTAATTTGGCTTGCTTTCTTTTTTTAAGTTTCTTAGAAACATGGTGGCCCTCCCAGTACAGATTTTAAAGATCTTCTGTCTGTACGCCCTTGGAAAATGAAAAAACAACAACAACAAAGTCTATGTGGCACATGGCCAGGTTTGGCTTTAAAAAGTTGCTAATTTTGGATTCACTTCTCTGCATTAGGGCAGTGTAAGAATTATGCACACAAGGCTGAGGCTTTTCTCTGCTTAGAAAACATCTGCATTCAATTAGAAATAAGCCTGAGTGTCGTGTTAATTCTGCAGAACCAAACAAAGTCATTTTTGTTTAAACTCTTTCAGGACTGTGAGGATGAGAGGTTACAAGAGAAAAAAAAAGCAACAGAACAAAACTTCCATGTGGCCCTGGAAGGGAGCTAAGGAGGCAAATAAGAAGTTACTTTTCCTTGAGAATACAGACCTGGGCATTTTTTCCAGAACTCTCTACCATTTCTCTCTTAGGAGCATGGGGGTGGGGAGCAAGTCCTCTCTTTCCTCTACAAATGCAACTTTTAAAGCAATGGAACATTCTCCAGATTCTCCCAAAATGAATTTGACCAAATAGTTGATGTGTTTGGCAAACCATTTCGTTTTTAATTTTGTGGAATGCCATACAAATCAAAACTATATTTATAGCTCATTGTGTGCATTTCAAATCACTCTCATAGTTACTAAATGTGATTGGTGCTCTGACCTCAAATATACTACAAACAATTAGTTCTATTGAAACACACATCTTGCCATGAACATCAGTATCCATGTCCACTTTTTGTTAATATCAGTAGCACTGACTCTACTGGAATTTGAGTTTATCTCTCTCAGAGAAGTCTGTGGCTAACCAGAGATATAATTTCCACACAAGGACATTAGAAAACTACATGTTTTTAAGGCTGATGATCCCTAGATAGAAGGGATTTCAGCTATTCCTTTGGGCTGATGTATTATTTCTTCTCCAAGCCTTTTCTTAAGATTAGGGCCTATGCTATCTCAGATAAGGAAGGCAGATGAAGGCCCTATTTTTGTTGAATTGAGTGTTGAGGGATATAATTCAGCCCTTAATCCGCAGCACCAAATAGCTACACTACAGGTTTTTTAGGCAGGTAAAAATGTTCAAGTTTCTGCTGTTTAATCCTTATCAAAAACATGGGCTATGGGGAATTGTTTGTGGATGCAGGCTTGATAGGCATGCTGAATGTTTATTCTTTTATATGTTTTGACTCTATCTTTGAATCAAACCAAAGAGCTGGGCATCTAACCAAGATGTTTGGCACCATTTTTATTGGTTTTCACTAAATTGTCCAGTAACTTTATGCCAGTTGTCTGTGTTGAGAAGAACCATAAGAAACACTCCAGTAAAATGTGCCATTATCCTTACTATAGAAATATTTATATTACATTTCCAATCCCTCTTTATGAGAAGCCGTGAGAGAAATTTCTCAGATTTTTAGTTTTAGGTATTTTTTCCTGAATTATGGTTTTCTATTTTGTTTTCATTTTTAAGTCATAGTAACATTGTGGTTCTTATAATTTTTTTGCTTTAACTCTTTTTGCTTTAACTTCTAAAAGCTTTGAGTCCAAATTTGTGACCTACTTTTAGTAACTGCAGTATGTCTATTACATATATTTACACTTCTATACATCAAGGGGTTTATTCGAACGTAACCCTTACATTCCCTTTACTCTGTCTCTCTCAACTATTTGTTTTATCCTTTTTATGTTTATTTTTGTAAGCTCTGATAATTCCTTTGTGAAATATGTCAGGGTGTTTATAAGTAAATAAATAAATCTAAGTTAAGCCCTGATGTTGAAGTGTAAACCTATTTTATTCAAGCCTTCCTCGTGAGTGCTTGCTACGTAATAGTTTTTGTAAAACATTTAACTTTTGTATTCTTTTTATATCACACAACTTTTTATTTTGTGTTCAAAATTTTTGAAAGAGTGAATAAGATGAAAAGGATGATTTTGAATGTATGCAAAGACACTCAAGTAGAACATCTGAAATGATTACATAATTGGCAAAGAGGACTTAAAAGAATGTAAAAGAAATTAAGGTTACTTGACTTTAAGGGGGAAAATGATTATAGTGAAATTAATTAATAATATTCAAGATATCAACCATCTTGATAGCTGTTTTCTCTCTCTTTAGAAAACAATGCCTAGGTAAAAATCAGAGGAATTAACTTTAAAAATCTGATATGAACATTGGGAAGATGGTGCTGTATGCTTAAATAATATCTTACTCAAGGACTTTATGCTGGAATTTATCCATTACCTTCTGTGTTATCTCTCTGAGGGTAATCAACAGATCCAAATCAATCGAAATAATGTCCTTCCCCTCATAATTAAACAAAATACAAATTTGAAAATGTAAACATTTTAAACCCAAACTAAAATGTTTGATAACTTATATCAACTTCATTTTTATTCTTTCTCACGTTAGCTTTGATAACTGAAAGGCAATAAATAGTATGTTTTGCTAGCGCTATCACCACATCTATAAGTAAAAATGAAGCATAAAACTGAAGCAGAGTGCATAAACTTAAACACTATCACTGGGCCGGCCCCTATATTTTTTTAAGAAATACTTATATTTCATCATGAATCCATATTAACCCAAAAGATTTTCCACTTAAAGAGAAGGGTAAGAATAGGAGGCGGGAAAAAATTGAGAGCCAAGAGAACATCAAATCTTTCATGTTTTTCCTATGTGGATTTTTTTCTCATGAGTTGCTCTAAATTTGTCATTATTTCCCATGTGAGTACTACCTGGGTAAATTATGGCTTACATCGCCCCCCACTTGAAATGAAAAGCAGATTGCATTGCAGACTTGAATTATCCCCCAATATTGCATGATATATGATCCATCTTGATGGGAAACTATTGTTATATATTTCACAGTTATGATTTCCAAGGTATCAAACTCCTCATTATCCTCCCGTGCTAGCCAGCTATAAATGCCAAAACACTCTAGCTTCCAGTATGTGCTTTTTGAAACTTATAGTCCTGTGTTCTGTGTATGTTTAGCATTTTATGGTGCTGCATAACATAGAAATGTCATAATACTTCATCAAAAGCCCCAGCTAGGCTATTGACAATATAGGTTTCATTTAATTCCTGGATGCAGCAGACGTTCTTTGATATTTCCTGTATAAGATAATAAACACCAAATGCAGTGCTTAAAATGAATATTTAAAAAATCAATCAGGCTTGAAATTTAATTTTATCTAATTGGCTTGCTATATTCTAACAAAATTGAATGGCATAAAAATTTCACCTATGCTACATAATTTCATATTTTCTCCAATCATAAAAATAGATTTTTCTTTCTCTTTTAACTTCCTTTGATATAATCTTCTCATTTAATAAGTTAATTTAACCCTCTCTTATATAGGTTGAAGAAAGTGTGTATCATCATCCCAGGGTAGTAATCACACGTGCAATATAATTTTACGTCGTCACTCTATTCATGCTTCACTTCAACTATGAATCTCCAAGACAATTAAAGCTCTTAAAGAGCCCTTTGGTATAGATTGCAAATACTGATTATTTTTTGTATATACATTTCTGTAATGGACTGAGCTAGGAGAAGATAGATACAGACCATCTCTTCTGCTCCCCTAGAATCTTCTGGAATTAGGCATCCCACATTGATTCATCCTCTGACAGAAAGGAGTCATCAGTATGACTCACACCACAGTGAATATTATCAGTGCCTCTGGGAAAGAATAAGTGGATCTTAATGGAAAATATCAAAACAACAACAGCAGCTGGCTTATAAGCAGACAACAGTAGGGATGTATTTTTTTACATATAGTCAGTACATCTGCTTGAAAAATAAATATATACCAATGGAAGAATACCCATATAGAAACCCCAAAGGAGCACGAAGCATATGTTTGTTTCTGATTAGCTAATTACTAATTTAGTATACTGATTTGGCTGTTTTTCATACCCAGTCGGGTTTATGGGACTTTCTCTTAAAGTGAAAAATGAATAAATACATAAGTATTTACTGAAACAATTTTGTTGTTGGTCTTTTACCATAATATCAAATAATTAGTTTGCTGGCATTTTCCCTCTTTTCATTTCCCTCTGATGGTCATATTTCCATAGACTTATATCCAGAAATAACAAGGTAATGAAAACTCAAATAAGTTGATTTTGACCAATTATCTAACATTGCAAACTAAAGTCAACATATCCATGACAGACGAGAAACATGTCTACCTGATGACTCAAAATGCAGTGAACATTTAGAATAGTTCTTCTTAATGTGGAAAATAAGTTTAAAAGTGTCATTGCCCAAGGATCTTTTTAAAATTCTGATTGAGTATATGTATATTTCTTAGGGATGAATCAAAACAGGACTCAAAACTCTTCCAAAGGATTTCCTATCATTGTCTAATATAGTCTATCCAGCCAATTAATTGGAAATTCCTGGGATGAGCCAGACAAACTAAACAAAATCAGTTTATGATATGAACCTATGGCCTGAAGGTATGCTGATTCTCCAAGCCTCTAATGGGATGACTAGAAAAAACACTTTGAGGAAAAAAATACATGCCCTTCCCTCACAAAGATTTTGTCCTGATCAGCATCACTAGTGATCCTAAGTGCCCATGTTTTGGATTTATTTAAGGAAAATTCTTATTGAAGTATAAGGACAATTTTCTTCAGTTGAAAATTCTAGATAAGATGGAAAGGATTGTTCATAGACCTGTGTATGAAAATTATTATTTTCTCTTCACTGACCTCATATAGCTGGTTTTGGACAAACTGGGAATGTCTCAGTTTTACCCACGTATCTGATTCACATTCAGATTAATCTTACTGTTGTGATTTATGTTGCCCTCAGTTTCATATTTACTGCTAGCTCAAACTAATAAGCTCTCCCTGGACCAGTGCCATGACACGAGGTCAACGCCTACTTAATCACGCCATTGTTTTTCCACACATGTTGCCCTCTGAATTATCTACAATGATAATTGATTAAAAACACATCTTGGGTGATGTCATTTTTAAAAAAGGAACAAGTTCAATTTTTCAAAGAAAACTTATTTTAAGTTTCACATGAGTCTTTTAGAACATCTTAAATCATTTTATTGAATAGATTTTGCATTCATCAAAATATGTATATCTAGAATTAGCGTTAATCACCAATAAAGTCTCTTTTGAGTCTCCATCTGTAAACCACAGTGCTTCGAGTTCCAAAAATGAGCAAGAACTAGATTATACCATACCATAAAGAGAGATGGAAGTATATGGACAGTTTTATTTTTGACGTATTATTTCAGACTACATAAGTCCACATTTTATTTTCTACATTTTATTGAGAGTAACAGTTTTTTGTAAATCACAGTAAAATGTTCAAGATAACAGTATTAAAGCATAAGACATTGCATGCACTACTGATTTTTCAGTGCTAGGACTAATTTCTATTAAATCTCTCCATATATAGTATGTATAGTGGGGTTTTTTTCCCCCCCTTAAGAGAAGGCCATATTTTATTTTACAGTTTCTACGATCCACATAGGACTGTATTCAGCAGACCTGAAAAAGAGAGAATCACTTTTGGGCTTATCTTTTCCAAGTAATCCGGATCATACCAAATGCTACAGATGTATAAAAGAAGTTAAAGAGAGTGCCAAGATATTAAACCATGAAACAAAAGGTTTTATATCTATTTCTGCTTTTGTGCATCCTGACCTTAGAAGAGTTGCTTTGCTTTTCTCTCTTATGTTCCCTGGAGTAAATATAACCTCTGTGCTGACAACCACAGATATATTACATTATGAAGATTTAGCCACTGGCTGCCAAAATTAATCAGATCCATGAATATTGTGTGGTTTGTTTACTACATTTATATTGGTTACATGGCACATAATTAAAAGCGCAAAAAGAACAAATCCATATTCTATTGGCTTAGCGGTCTTCAGGATTGACTTGAGCAAATGGTTTTTAAATCAAAGTAAAGAAATTCTTTTGGGAAGGGAGATCGAGTATGGGGAAGATGTGGGAGAAATTAAAAAGTGCAACTAGAGAAGCAGATCTATCCAGGCAGTACTGGAAAATTCGATTAGTAATGCAATGTTGGTTTCACTATTTGCTCTCATTCTTTTCTTTTTCTGCTTTATGCTCATATTCCCACTCACCACTGCTTATGCTCGTAAGGGCTGAAGGTAGTAACTATTAGCGCTGGGCATGCCAGTAATCATAGGCAAGTTTCGATTGTTAGTATCAATGGTTGCTTGTGCCTATTTGACTTTGTAGTATCTGCACAAGAAAATTTAAATGACTGTAAGGGGTTGATGACTAAAACTACTCTGTGTGAACGGCTCTGTGTACTACCCATTGCCATTTCTATAGCCAGCCTACTTCGTATTATAAAACCATTTAACTTGAGGCTCATAATATATACCACATTTACCACCATGTAATCTCCATCCTCTTTCCACTTTCTATTAAGTTCTTGGCTAGCCCCTTATACTCACTGAGAATTGTGCAAATACATCTCCAGCCTTCCACTCTTCTCTTTAGTCCTACAGTTATTCTGCAGATCTTAATTTACCATTGGAGTCATCTAGTCAAGACCCTATTATTTCATCTGAGAAGTATTACCTAGGGACTTAAGTTTTAGTAAGTCTGGATTCTAAGATTGGCTCTTCTGCTAATTCTATGGATTACTGGAGATTTGGAGGCTTCAGTTATTTCCTAATCAATAAAGAGAACAAATTGCTTCAAATGACTGCTAAAGTCCAGTCAATTTAAGATTGTACTGATAACCTTCTTTGCCAAAACTTTTCTTTATCTTTTTATCTCTCTTTTGGAACATCACCCTACTGTTAATATCCATCCCCACCAATATTTTAAATGTAGCATCTGACTTTCTCATTGTCTACAACTAACCCATCACTAATTTGGTTGCATTTAACTTCCAAATATAGTTAGTATCTAAAATAATTATGATTCACTCTTTCATACAAGGTTCAAATGAAGAGGCACAATCCCCATTTTGTGTCCCTGGCTAGTTCTGAGGAATATGCTAATACATATTAACAAACTGATCTACTCTCCATCCACCAGCACCCCACTCATTGAAGGATCCAACTGTAAGAGTCAGAGACATGCCTGAGTTGCATCTGACATTCAAGGCTGCCCCAGCATCTCACATGTAAATATCATTACTCAATGCAACTTCCAGAGGGCAGCTAGAGTAACAGCTATTTCCTCCTAAGCCTTTATGAATTCAACCAATAGTGAATATTCAAATTATCCCTTGGGTTTTGTTATGAAATTCAAGAATGTTTAGCAAACATAGCTTAAAAATCACTGTTTCATGAATCTTGTCCAACTCTGTAGGAAATCTCCAAGCTTTACTTCACTGGTCCACGGCAAATCACTTCAGCCAAAACTGTAATCTAATGTAAACAGGAATGTTTTTCTTCTTTATTGACAAATCATTTTAAATTCAACAATCATCAGTTCTTATACTTCTTCTAAAGCATAGGAGAGCCCAGCACAGAACTGGACATAAGGATGTCTTAATCTACTGATGAGGCCTCAGGCCAGATTGCAGAATAAGTTAATCAGCAGAACATCCCAGCCTGTGAGACTTTCTATTCTTTGCCATTAAAAATCTTGCTCAAACCAAATATTTTTCACCAGTCATTGGCATGGTTCTTTCTGCCAGTTTCTCAAGTTTCTGTTAGCAATTAACGTGTATCAGTGGTTCCAAAGCCTGTTTATTTGAAAATCCCACAGCAATTTCCAAGTCCTCAGGGATCCAGTTTCACTCGTGGAACTAGAAACTTTGAATTAATCCAAACTTGGCTGCCATCAATCTTCTCCACACTTCCAGAAGTGACTCTAACTCCTTAATAAACAGGGGCTCCTTAGAGTTTGGGTTAAACACTCCCAGGCACTAAATGCAGGAAGGAGTTTTTTAAGGTTTCTTCTATCTGGTGAACACATATGTAGATTTATAGGATCTATTCTTTCTCTGAAACATATGGTCCCTTGTACAGCAATTTTGAGTTCAGCGTAAACTCCATTAAATCTTTTTGGGTTTTTTTTTTTGGAATATGTATATGTTGGTTGAAGCCTGTGTGTGTGTGTATGCATGTATGTGCTTTGTTTTAGTTTCTATTTTTTGAGGTCTATCATGGCTCAAGAAGTTTGCCAACCTCACCCACTCCTTTTTCCTTACAGTATTGTTCCAAAAACCTGAAAATCTGATAAAAAATAAACCCTTGGCTCAAGTCTAGTGTAATAATTTGATTCGGAGGTAAAACTGAGAACTTCACTTTAAGTTTACTATCCCAGAGGTTAGGCCTCATTATCTACCCAAATATAACTGGGGATTCTTGGTTACTGAGTAGGCTTGCTTTTAAAAGAATACAGTCTGACAAGCAAAAATTATAAGCGAATCCATCAAATTTTTACACTGAATCTCAAGAAAATACTAAAGGATGAATGAAGTCCTAGTACGAGTATGTGCAATACTAATGCACAGAATAGCATCTCTCTCCATCACAGTCTCCCCAAAAGGTGCTAACCTAAAATTCTGAAATTCTCTTACTCACTCACAATCGAATCCTAATATAGAAGATTCTCACCTACAACCAGTATGTGCCATCATTCTTTCTCTTTCTCTCAGTTCTTGTTAAGCCTGTTGTAATGTATATCAACAAGGCCTGTATAACTCATTGACCACACTATTACAAATAAGGAGAATTGGGGAGCTGATATAACCACTAAGAGACTCTCTTCCTAGAATCAAGGGAAGAAAAAATATTGTGAATAGTCAAACATTTACATTTTTTTCTTTTATTCCATAATAGTAATTTCAGAATCTGCTATATCAGGAATCCATTCTGAGTTTTCATAACTCATTAAAAAAAATTATTGAGAACCTATAAAGTGTTGTCCTAGGTACTGAACATGAAAATTCAATCAAGTTCCTGCTCTTATGGTGCTTACGTTCTAGTCGGGGGCAACAGGAAGGAAAATAAATATATACCATGTTAGTTGGTATTTAAGAAAAATAAAGCAAGGTAGTGATGAGAATCAGGGAGAGTGGGAAGTGCTATCTTAAAGAGAGTGATCAGAGAAGTCCTCTAAACTTAAAAAGTTGGAGTTCTTAGAAGGAATGTGGGACTACTATAAAGGTCATGGTGTGGGAGAAGAAACAAACAAAGGATTATAGTTTCAAAATGCAATTGTAAATTACTATATCCTTTCATTTATTCTACAAGCACATACTAAGCAAGCACCATGAGTCAGGGATCATGTTACAGCTCAGTGTTAGAGATACAGAATTAAAACCAATCAGACATAGCCTTGCCCACATGGAGCTTACAGGGTAAAAGAGGCAACAAATAGTTTCCCATAATTAAAATGATGATGAGTGCTTGAAGGAAACACAAGACTACCATGGGAACGTATAATGTGGGGACCTAATCCAGTCTGGAGAAGTGATCATGAAGAACTAGCCTGTTCAAAGCGAGGGCAAAAGCAGTCTAGAAAAGAGGACTAGTGCATATGGAAGCCCAGAAATGGAAAGAATTTGGTGCATTAAAAGAATGAAGAAAACAAAGCAGCAGGAGCCATGTGTATACATACATATTGCAAACAATATGCTTAATGGTGAAATGTTAGAAACATAAAGGCAAACTTTGCCTTAAAGTCAGGACCAAGACTATAATGCTGACTCTACTATATTGTCTACTATCGAATATTGCTTTGCAAGTCCTGGCCAATGCACTGTAACATGAAAATGATAGACTTGAAGATGATAAAGGAAAAGGATTTTTTTAACCTTGTTTTGGTATTCAGTTATGTCTTTCAAATATTTGTGTTTTTTTGTTGTTTTTAACTTTTTATTTACTACTTTAGTTTTTCTGGAAGAAGAGAGTTTTATTTTTGTGTGTTTGTTATTTTTGTATTTTCATTTGTTTGGGTTTCCTTTTTATTTGTTTATTTCTTGTGGAGGGGCCTCCAAACATAAACTTACAATGCTATTTTGACCAAAAATGTACTTTTAAAATCTTGATGATTTTCTTCCTCCTGATTGCCTTGAATTTGCTTTCTGTTTTTACAAATGAATTGGGCACATATCGTTTTTATGTGGTTCAGTTTATTCAGTTTTATGATTTATTCTTAAATAATGAATGGATTTAAGGTAATGGATTTACTTTTTCATACATAGTTGACTCTGCAGAGATATTCACTTTTCTGATCCTCAGAGCCCACACTTGTAAAATGGGGAAAAAGAATCAATCTATGTAGAGAGTTTTGTACCAATGAGGCATATTGTAACAATTCAATGCATTAACTTTTATTACTTATTAAGATAGTTACTCCTTAAGTAATGATATATAGTTATTTCTATTTTGGTTTTCCCTAAAGGATTAAAAATGATGTTTATTTCCTATTTCCCACAACAATTATGTAATAGTAGTGGTGCTTTTAACTTACAAGTAATTACAGTTTTAAAAGTAACCATTCTTTTTTAATTTCTGAATGTTTTGTATTGTGGTTAGAGATCATACCTATAAAATGTCTGCTGTTAAAAAAATTATTGAAGTTGTAGCAGCATTTAATCAATGTTTTAAATGTTTGATGGTTACTTGAAAAGGAGATGTATAATCTATTTTTAAGTTATAAATCTTAAAATGTTTGTAATAACAACAATTTAAATTAAATTATGTTTTCAAATCTTCAACATCCCTTTCTCCCTACATTACTATTGTTGTCACCCAGTAGGCTTGAGCTTTTCAAGAAGAACTTGATGGTAAAATATTTACTACACAAAATTTCATGAGTATACTAATGACAGAGTATACGTCAAAAATTTGAAATTAACACTTTTGTCCTATTTATTAATTTTGTCTTGAATCACATTAATTTCTTCTCTGTCAAACAGTAATGTCATCACTTCTGCTTTCTTTAGGGAATGGTTATAACTGATAGTTCTTTGCTGATGTTTTATTTTTATTCTATTTTGTTATTTGAATTGATTGTTTTAAGACTTAACTGGGGGTTATGGTTTCCACAGTTACCACATTATATTTTAATTAAAATGTCCAAATTTGATTAAAAAATTACAATATATGCAAAGAAAAAGGAAAGCATGGATCCTACCTAAGAAAGAGAAGCAGTCAATAGCAACTGTTCTCAAGAAGACCAGACATACTAGACCAAAATTTTAAATCAGTTATTTTGTGTGTGTGTGTGTGTGAGGAAGACCAGCCCTGAGCTACCATCCATTGCCAATCCTCCTCTTTTTGCTGAGGAAGATTGGCCCTGGGATAACATCTGTGCCCATCTTCCTCTACTTTATATGGGATGCTGCCACAGCATGGCTTGACAAGTGGTGCATCGGCCCATGCCCGGGATCTGAACATGCAAACCCCAGGCCACCAAAGTGGAGTGTGAAAACTTAACCACTATGCCACCAGGCTGGCCCCCTAAATCAGCTATTTTAAGTTCAAAGAACTTAAGAAAATATTTCTAAAGATTTAAAGGAAAGTGTGAGGACAACATCTCACCAAATAAAGAATACCAATTAAGAAAAATAAATATTAAAAAAGAACCAAATAAATTCTGAAATAAAAAATTTACCACAGGGCTTCAAGGGCAGATTTGAACTGGCAGAGAAAATAAGCAACAAAACTTGGGATAGGTTAATTGAGATTATGTGCTCTCAAAAACAGAAAGAAAAAACAATAGAAGAAAAATAAATAGACTTTGAGAGACCTCTGGGACACCATCAACCATACCAATATATGCATAATGAAATTCTCAGGAGAGGAGACAGAGAAAGAGGCAGAAGAATATTTTATGAAGTAAAGACCAAAAGTTCCAAAATGATAAAAAGCATTAATCAGAACACTCAAGAAGTTCAATGAACTCCAAGCAGGATAAACTCAAAGCGATCCATACCTAGACTCATCAAAAGACAAATCTTGGAAAGAGGAAGAAAAAGATGACTCATCACATACAAAGGATCCTTAATAAGATTAAGAGGTGACTTCTCATCAGGAACCATGGAGGCCAGAAGGCAATGGAGTGACATCTTCAAGGTGCTGAAAGGAAACTGTAAAAATTTCTATGTCCAGCAAAAAGATCCTTCAAAAATGAAGGAGGGATTAAGACATTCCCAGGTAAACAAAAACTGAGAGAATTCTTCACTATCAGACTGCCCTTTAAGAAATACTAAAGGGAGTCCATCAGTCTCAAATGAAGGACACTTCAGAGTAATTTGAATCCATGCAAAGAAATAAAGAGCACTGGTAAATGTAACTGAATAGGTAAATATAAAAGACAATATAAATGTATTTTTATTTGTAACTTTTATTCCCCTTTTTGATTTAAAACACAATTTTGTAAAGTAATGATTATAAAACTGTGTTGATGGGCTTTTAATGTATAAAGATATAATTTGTATGACAATAACACCACAAAGGAGTGGGAAGGGAATGGTGTTACATTGTTGCAAGATTTTTATGTACTATTGATATTAAGTTAGTATTAATTTGAACTACATTATTTTAGATTAAGATATTAATCATAATCCCCAGGGCAATCACTAGAAAATAACTTTAAAATATAGTAAGAGAAACAGTAAGAGAATTAAAATGGTAAACTAGAATATATCTATTTAACACAAAAGAAGGCAGTAATGGAGGAATAGAGAGACAAAAAACATAGATACATAGAATTTAATGGAAAAATGACAGCTATAAATCCTACCTTATCATTAATTACATTAAATGTAGATAGATCAAAACTAAAATCAAAAGTCATAGATTGTTTAAAAAAATGCTATCTACAAGACACACTTTAGATTCAAACACACAATTAGGTTGATTGAAAGTAAAAGGATGAATAAGGTATGCCATGCAAAAAGTACTCAAAAGAGAGTTGAAGTAATTATACTAATATCAGAAAAAATAGACCTTAAGACAAAAATTGTTCTAGAGATAGATGAAAATTTTTCAAATGATAAAATGGTGAATCTATCAGGAAGAGATAATAGTTATGTACATATATGCATCTAACAACAGAGCCCCAAAGTACATGAAGCAAAAACTGAAGAATTGAAGTCAGAAACAGAATTCAATGACAATGGTTGTAATACTTAGAAACTACGATATCCCACTTTCAATAATGGGTAGAACATTTAGGCAGAAGATGAACAAAGAAATAAAATACTAGAACAAAACCAATCGTACCTAAGAGACATCTATAGAACCCTCCACTCAACATCACAATACACATTCTTCTCAAGTGCACATGGAACATTCTCTAAGATACACCATATGTTAGGCCATAAAACAAAGCTCAATAAATTTAAAAGGATTGAAATTATATGAAGTATGTTCTCTGACCACAATGGAATGAAATTAGAAATCAATAACAGAAGGAAATTTGAGAATATCACATACATATGGAAATTAAGAAACATTCCCCTAAATAACCAATGGAACTAAGAAAAAAAATAAAAGAGCTTATAAAATATTTGAAATGAATGAAAATGGAAATACAACATACAAAAACTTATGGAATACAGCTGTATTAGTTTCCTATTGCTGCTGCAACAAATTAACATAAATTTGGTGGCTTAAAACAACACAAATTTATTATCTTATGTTTCTGGAGATCAGAAGTCCAAAATGGGTCTCACTGGGCAAAAGTCAACGTGTCAACAGTGTTGTATTTCTTCTGGAGCCTCTATGGGTGAATGTGCTTCTTTGCCCTTTCCAGCTTTTAGAGTCTGCCTTCATTCCTTGGCTCATGACCTCTTCTTCAGACTAGCAGTGTAATATCCTCAAATCTCTGTATGACTCTGACCCTTCTGCCTCCATCTTCTACATTCAAGGATCCTTCTGATCACCCATATAGTCCAGAATGTCTCTTCTCAAGATCATTAGATTATCAGCCTCAAATACGTCTGCAAACTTAATTCCCCCTCGCCAAGTAACATAACATCTTCACAGGTTTCAGGGATTAGAATGTGGACATCACTAGGAAAAGGGGGCATTCTTCTTCTTTTTTTTATTGTTGAGGTAGAATTAACGTATAACGTTATAATAGTTATAATATAATATAATAACCTATTCGATATTTGTATACACTGATAAATGATCACCACAATAAGTTTAGTTGATACCCATCACCTTACATAGTTACAAAAAAAGTGGGGTTTTTTTTGCGAGTGTAACTTTTAAGATCTAATCTTTTAGCAATTTTCAAATATGCAGTACACTATTATTAACTCACCATGCTGCACATTACTTCCCCATGACTTATTTATTTTATAATTCAAACTTTTTACCTTTTGACCTCCTTCACTCATTTCTCCCATCCCCCGCCCCCATCTCTGACAGCCACCTATCTATTCTCTGTATCAGTGAGTTTTTTTGTTTGTTTTGGGCTTTGTCTTGTATTACTTTGTTTTAGATTTCACGTATAAGTGAAATCATACGGTATTTATTTTTCTCTGTCTGACTTATCTCACTTAGCACAATGCCCTCAAATTTCATCCATGTTTTCACAAATGGCAAGATTTCATTCTTTTTTATGCCTGAATAATATGCTATTGTATATATACATATATATATATATATATATATATATGTATATATATACCACATTTCTTTTATCCATTCATCCATCGATGGACACTTAGGTTGTTTCCATATCTTGGGTATTGTAAATAAAGTTGATTAGTGTTTATTAGGGGTTGGGGTTGGGGAAAATGGGGGAGTAACTGCTAATTGGTACAGGGTTTTGTTGCGGGGTGATGAAAATGTTCAAAAATTATATAGTGGTGTTGTATAACTTTGAATGTACTTAAAAGCACAAAATTGTATACTTTAAATGGGTGAATTTTATAGTATGTGAATTATATCTCAATGAAGCATTTTTTTATAAAAACTCAGTTGCAGATCACTTTCTTTTCGAAAGAACATTATGCTCATTTACGATTATTTCTGTAATCGTTGTGTGCACTGGATATCTTCTTTTTACTCCTCTAGATCAACTCTCCACCATTTCTACTGCTTTGTGTTCCAGGAGGCAGAATTATGTGGACCACGTCAATCACTTCCTTGTGCTCTGGTTTTCTGTTGAGTTCATCAATGGAAGGCTCTGAAGGGGATGGCAGAAAAGGAAGAGAGTGAGGTGAAGGAGTTATTACCCTAGTTCACTCCTGCTGGGCCTTAGTGGTTGCTCTGTCTCTCCACCAAATGCCTGCCAAAGGCTCTCTGTCCAGACCCATTTTCGGGGTTCTGGTAACTGTTTCCTCCCATTGCCCTTCAGGCGTATGGGTGGTAAAGGTCCCTGATGTTGCTAGTTCTGGGATACTGAATTTACCTTGGTGATTTCCCTAAACTGGGCCTACATTTTGAACAGCACTTTTATTAAATTACTCACTTTTGCCTGTCTCCTGCCAATCCCTTATTGATATACTGTTTGGTTTAAATTGTTTTCATCTTGTTATGTGCCTTAATTATGGTTTCTTGGCTTTTTCATTTCTTCTATTTTGCTATAGGATCTCTTTCAGTTTTGTTTTCAGCAGGGACTTTCAAGGTAAACATTCTATTTTTAGTTCTATTTGAGATTAGCTGAATGTCTTATTGCATACTTATAACTATGTTAAACTACCAAATGCTGTAACAAAATAATTTTGATTCCTCTTTCTTTAAAGTAAGGGATTTGGCCCTTTTCCCACCTCTCTCTCTTTTTCTGTTTTTGTTAATTTACTCTGGTTTGTACAGTCTTTCTTCGTTTAAAAATATTTCATTTGTTTATTTATTTTATACTGGGTTTCATGGCTGTTTATTATTTTTTCTTTAAACTCTTTGTTGCACCTCATAATGTTGTAATAACAACAATTGAATTTCAAGAGGAACTAGGTCATTTACATCAGGGGTTGTTTAGGTGCCCTTGGGTCAAAGAGAATGGGGACATACTTAATTTACCTCAGTTAAAATAATTTTTAATTTTTTAATAAGCATAATTAACAAAGTAAGAAAGAGGAAATAAGAGGAAGTTGCTATAAAGGTTGGCCCTTCAGAGGTTTTTGAAGGATGGGCAGATGTGGTAGATAATTCAGGTAAGTCTAACAATTTAAATAGAAACTTTAGTTATTGTGTCTTATTATATTTTAAAAAGCAAGGGTCCGTTTCTTCCTGCAATTCAGTGACTTGACTATTTTGTGTTTTTATTTTGTAACTTACTTTTAACTACATTCCATGAACACCATTGGCTGTAGCCGTTTTGGCTATCTGCCCCCAGTACAAACACAGCATCGAACTGGGAGCAAGCACAAGATTCAGCCAAAGCATGGTGACTCTGAAATATAAACATTTATGCCTTGAAGCCCAACATTATTCTCCACAGCAAAGTTTTCATGAAGTTGCCTTTTTAGCCTAAAAATTTAAATAACTTTTTTGTGTTTGTTTAAATAGCTGGTTTTGTTCATTTTTATCATTTATGACATTTCTAGAGACATTCATTTCGCGTTGCTGTTCAAATTTTGCATTATTATTTATTTTCTGTGCAATTGTCTTATCTCTCCAAATTCATTTAAGCTTTTAGAGACCACAGACCTTTTCATTTATATTTTATATACATCACACACCTAACAGCTCCAGGCTGGAGATGCAGAGATATTCAATAAATATTTCTTAATTTGATTTATTACAGCTCTTATTAGTTCTGTCTGCTTAGTCTGGTAGTACATTCCCTTCTGTTTGGTATAAAGCAGACAGCACTTGATATACTTTGAAATGCAGTCCAGAGTTAATAATCTCTAGAAACCTGATATGCTTTTAAACTTCCCAGATCTCTTGTTAGAAAACTCAGGAGACTTTAAGCATTGACTTTTCATAATCTGTTACCTCATTTGGTGTACATTCATATCTACAACAACATCATGAGGTGAACAAGGGCTCCACAAATCTTTGGATTTGTTTAAAATTGGCATTTAATATATATATTTTTTATTTTTAAAAGCATTTGGGGAGAGTTCAGCTGCCAGGTCCCTTGAGCAAAATGGTTTTCTTGACACTGCTTCTGTGTTGTCTCACAGCCATATATCTGGCCCTGTAACTTGAAAACAGGAAAAGGAGGGGGAGGGAAAGAGACCTTCTGTTCATTCCCAGTGGCAATCCATTGGGATTCTAAATACTTGAAAATTTTCAGTTTATTGGAAGGCTTGAAGTTATAATAGAAGAAAACAATATATAGAAATTCTAAAATAGCAAGCCAATTCCATAGAAATCATAATGATGTTCTAAACGACAGAGGTGCTTAAATCACATTCCGTCTTGGTGAAGCCTTAATTGTATAAATAGCCCTTTGGAATGGCATCAATTGGTCTTGCCTGCAACCGAAGGCTGTGTCTACACAATTCATATAAAATCATTGAAAAATATTATTTTATCTTGATATGTTTAAATATCCAGATGCTTGGCAGCAAGTAAAATAAACATCCAAGTGATTGGATTTTTAAATATTTCTTTCAATGACAAAGACATTAAGAATGTAAGTTAGTTACTACCTGGTTTCATGTTTAATAATCTCATATTAATTAAAGAACCATATTCATGCAAAAAAAGAACTTAAAACTTTGCCTTAAATTTTATTCCTAAATGTACTAAAAGGTGGCGATGCCGCTCTCCCCTTTCTGCCCCAGCACGGAGGATGTATTAGAAAGCCAGTATGATACATAGGTGAGTGAAGACGTGGTTCTTCTAGAATTGCTGCATGTGTACTTGTGCTGAAGCAACATCCTAAAGATACTATGTTGATAAATGCTATAGGAATGCGCCTGGACACCCAGAGATAAAATGCCTGAATGGATATGAATTCCAAATGGTAGCAATCTCTGAGGTCATTTTGCTAGAAGTCCTTTTAAATGATTGAATGATTAATGGACACAGCAATCCCAGGAACCACAAAAAGTCCATTTAAAAGCCATTTTTGTTTAGAAAGAATTCTTCATTTTTTTTTTTTTTTTGGTGAGGAAGACCAGCCCTGAGCTAACATCCGTTGCTAATCCTCCCCTTTTTGCTGAGGAAGACTGGCCCTGGGCTAACATCGTGCCCATCTTCCTCTACTTTATATGGGACGCCACCACGGCATGGCTGACAAGCAGTGCGTCGGCGGGCGCCCGGGATCCGAACCCGCGAACCCTGGGCTGCCAAGCAGGGACTAAACCGCTGCGCCACCGGGCCGGCCCGAGAATTCTTCATTTTTATAAGCATTAAATTTTCTATTACTTTGTATGTGTAGAATAGCCCACTGACTTTTACTATAACTGAAGTATTAATTGATGACAGTGGTAGGACTGTCATAAAATCTAGTGGTGACAGACATTCAAGACTCTGAGTGTTGTTCCTACCTGAGCTTTCTCTGGCTTGTCACCATTCTTTCTCCACCTCAAACTGTAATTTTCCAGCGACCTTTACCCAGACTGACCCATTGTTTCACAGCTGTCATTAAAAAGGTCTTCATTTAATTTGATTATTTAGGGAATTGTGGCAGGTAACTGTGAAATAACAAAAGAATGGATACCATAGATCACAGTAATTTTTTTCCACTGCGTTTCAGCCACATGATAAAAACAGGATGCTTCACTCTCGGGGCCCAGTGGCTGGCATAACTTATCAAAGCTGCCTTTTTCCTCTCCTCTGACTTTCCCCTTTGTTTCCTTGAGGGATGTAGAAATGACATCAAACTGTTCAAAATAGCTCTGCCCTATTATAGATGACCAAAGAGTTATTTGCTTTATTTTGAGGAAAAAATAATAGCCCTAACCTTTTGTTTTGTACAGAAAACAGACAAACAGGATATATTTTTTCATCATCTCCAGGTTTTGTCTCATCTTTTCCTGCTCTTTTGAAACAAAAGAAGTCAATTTTAAAAAGCAAAGAAGAATAAATAAATTTTAAAAAGAGAAAATGCATTACAGTTTTCCCTGGTAAAGTTCCAGTAATATCTTATACCCCGTGACTGCAGATCTCATTATCCCCATAAATGATGTGGATCTAAATCATAACTATTCTAAAGACACAAGGAAAGAAAATGGAACTATCTCACAGTTGAAAATCAAGTGGGTTTCTTTCAAAAATAAATGTTAACGTTTAGCAGTGAGTTTAATTTGCACCATGTCAAGTCCTCACTTTGCCCCTTTTAAGATTCTCTTTCAGCTTTTCTGAGGCAGAGAGGTCTAGATCTAGTTATATCAAGATGATTTCCCAGCAGCTATAACCTTATAATTCAGCAGAACCAGTTCTGTAATACACCGCCCAACTTGAAACTTTCCTAAATAGTATCACCAAAGCAAGCTGAGCTGTCCCATAAAAGACATCTAATCATTCATATGGGGGAAACCCTCAATCCTATCTTATTGTGGCATCTTTCTTTAGAACAGTGCTGTCCAGCTGAAATGTCTACCATGATGCAAATTTTTTATATTTGCATTGTCCATTATGATAGTCTCCCGACTCTTGGATGCTTGAAATGTGGCTAGTGTACCCAAGAACTAGAATCTTTAATTTTGTATAAGTTAGTTAGTTTAAATTTATATAGCTACCTGTGGCTAGTGACTACCATAGTGGAAATGCAGCTTCAGAATTTCTTAGAATGTACTTCCTAGTCTTGAATTCCTTAGTGTATCTTTAAATGACAAACAACATTCTGATCTTTTGTTTTGTTAAATGCAAAAAATAATAACAAGCATTTCTCCTCAAACTGGGACGATAAGAATGTTTAAGTTTTTGATAATGACACATGAAAAATCCGATTTGGGACATTTTGAGCTGAAGTTCAAAAAGTCATCTGAAGATATGTCATTTTACATTCCGATTATTTTAGTTTTACATAATTATAAACCATGCACAATGTTATGATAAGATATTGGCAGATATAATAATGTTTCAAAGCATTATTTTTATAAGTTCTCAGAAACTAGTCAACAAAATCTCTATGTAAACAAGGATAGGTAGAGAGTAAAATTTCCTAGTGTTATTTGTCAGAGGATGCTTAATTGAAAGTCTTAGGTGAAGGACATTTTAAAGATGGTGCTAACTCAAGACAGGAAACAATTTTTTTTGAATAGTGGTAAGAATACGTTAAATAATTCTGAAACTTCTCTTGCACATGGAGGGTATAAAAACGTTTGGAGCTGAGGAACTGAGAGTATTTTTGAGGATATATTCTTAGGAGACAATGGTGCTTCTCTCCCAACCCAAAGGGGAGAAATGAGAGTATCTGCTTCTTATCTCGTGTTTAGGAGAATGGGGATAAATTACCAAAATTAGGAGAAATTACCAAAATGGCCCCTATATCCTCTTTAGTGCCTCCCCTCCCTCACTCAGACTGGTGACTGAGTCATCCTAGAAATACATAAAGGGTTGGCCGAGAGAGCGCAGAGGTTTGTGAAGTAACTGCACCCCCAGAGACTGCTAAAGTAAAGGATATATAAATGTTTCCCCTAGATAAACCCCTGAGTCCAAAAGTGCCACCTGGCAGAGGGATACTGGAAGTGTCATTGGATTTCAAGGATGCTAGATTTGAAAGTTCCTTAGAATGGGTGGAAGTAGGATGGGGAGGGGATGCACAGAGGTCTCCAAAGAATTTGCAAATCTCAGTGTTCCCCTACTGACTCTCTGCAGGCTCTCCACGGGCTTGGGTGCTGCTGCCCCATGCACCATCTGCACTGCTGCTCCCAGATTATCTTGGGGGGTGGCAGCACCACTGCCAGGGGTGCTGGATTCACAGGTGTTGCTGTCGCTGCTGGTGGCCTGGAGTCTTGTATGCAGCCCCCGCTGCTGGTAGAGCTAGCGTTGGGGGTACCACCACTGGGGGCTGGGTCACGGGTTCTGCTATGGTTCCTGAAGCCTCAGGTCACAGGTGCCTCCCGCCACTGCTGGCGGAGGGGCAGGGACTAAGCCATGGGTGTTGTCGCTGGTCCTGCAGCCTCTAGTCACTGGCATGCACCATTGTGCTTTTCGAAACTTCAGCTCAGGGTGCTCTGCCCCTTCAGATGTATAGCTGCATGGATCTCTTAGGCATCCTGTTGTGCTGTGCGGGGAGTCCTTTGTTGGTCAATGGATGTCCCACTGGTTGTAACTTAGAGGGGAGAGACAAAAGGAACAAGTTGCTCTGCGGTGATGCTGACGTCCCTCCTCGAATTCACAAATCTCAGGACAAAATAAGTTTTAAACACCTGCCAAGCCCCTAGAGCGCTGACACTAACTCAGGAGAATTTTTGATAATTTAAGGACCGTCTTTCCGTCTTTTCCTTTCAGCTTTCCCTGTGTCCTGACCCTAAGGGGTCAGAGACAGCTGAAACCAGCTGGAGGAGGACAAGTTCTGGGGGTAGCGGAGAGGAGAAAGATGCCCACCAGTTCTTTCCTTCATGGTCGCCTTTCCCAACTGTGGAGGCCTGAGCTCGGGGCAGGGAAGATGCCTTCATACCAAATCAAGTTTGCAGCTTTGAGTCTTATAATGGGTGGGATATTTTATTCTTGAAGTGAAGTTTCATTTTGTGACTGAAAACAACCAGTAAGTTTCTAGAACCTCTGCAAGTTTTCATACAGGGACAAGAGAAGAACTAGGCTTTGAATAAAATTAAAAGGACGGTAAGAAACAAAAACAAAATAGCTTTAAGATTATGCTCCAACTATTACGACAGTTCAACATAATGGTTACTATACACTCTTGGGGCATAGAAGCGTAAAGAAGAACAGTAATTGAGATTACATAGGTAAAATAACATTGTCTTCTCCCACTTCTATGAATAATGAAAAGATTGTCAGGTTTATTAGCCTGATGTATTTTCATCGTGCCTGTTAAAAATTGAGGTCTTAAAAGTTATAACAAGCCTCAGGTGAAGTTTTTAAACTGACAATATTTAAATGATGCACACTTCAGTTTTTTGACACAGTGCTTTTTTGGGAGGAATTATAGGAAGTAAAATGTGTCTTTCTCTTTGTCCACAAGAATAAGGAAATTTTAAAATTAGATTTAAAACTAAACAAGGGTTCTGGTCTTGCGAACTAACAGTGCAGTTTAGGAATACCTTAAATAATCAATAATCAGTGTTGGAGGATTAAATTAATCACTTTAAAGACTCAAATGAGTTATTACTCCATTTATTTTTTCCTATTATTATTATTCTTTAATCCAACAACATATATTAACGCCTGTAGTATTCTATGTAAAAAGTTTTGTTCTAGAACTAAATTTTGATGTTAGGCTAAACATATCCTGGTATCTTCCCAATGGAAAACCAGAAGAATACCCATGTATATTGGACTACCTGACTCAGACAGGAAGTATATCCGACAAATGCAAATTGGGTCCTGCATGTTGGGTAAAGGATGTATATTTCTTTAAATGTAAATCATTTGCATAGATTTAACAGGATTTAATAGCTGGTTGAAGAATCATCAAGCTTAAATGGACTTTAGAACTTATTTAGACCAACTTACACATTATAAAGATTACTGGACTACATATATTTTTATTAAATTGAGCTAAATTGAATAAGAAAACAGAGTTTAAACAGCTTAACTAAGCTCATGGCCCTCAGAGACTGAGCAGGGAGATAAACTCAGGCCTTGTAAATTCCTATCCTGGTTGTATCTGTCAGGAAATGGTCTTTGTCATCTAACTTTACCCAATGGTTTCTTTAGTAATAATGTTTTTCAAACTTGAGCCTGTCTCTAATAAATATGTGTGTCAACTTTTGTGTCCATTTCAAATATATATTCAGACCACTGTCCACTAGAATTAACTCTACGGAAATAATCCACTAAAATTGCTGAAAATGTAGAGCTGAAAAATTATATAGTTGGATATTCCCTTCCTTCTTGAAAAGCCAGGGTTTAAAATACTCTAGAAAACAAACTGGTATATAGAGAGCTAGAGACTTTAACCTTTAGTTTCTTATTTTTGTTCTTTACACACAGGCTAGGTGAGAGTTGACAGCTGCCAGTCATACCAGATTAAATTAAAATACTGCATGTCATGAAGCATGTATGTACATATGCCATTAGCAGACTTGATCAGCTGCTGATGAAATATTTTGACTAGTAACCACTTTTAGAAGGACCAGATTGGTTAGGAACTAATGTGTTGATGAAATGGTTCCTTAAGGAGCTCTGCTTAGCTTTAAAGAAAGCCAGAATGTGCCTGTTTTTCCTTTCTGAAAATTTTCACCTTATCTCACCTAAATATAGAGCAAAACAGTGGGAATGTTGAATTTTCAAAAATTTGAATAGCCCTCAGATTTCTTTCCTTCCAGCTATATCCTCTTTTATTTCTTATTATTGAACATTTTTTCCCCTAACTTTATTTTGGTAAATTTTAGCTTTAAGGTGAATAACAAAAAATCTGTTTCTCTTAATCCTAAATTTTGCTGAGACCGGTTATTTCCTATTATCCCATTCCCTGACTAAACTACTAGGGGTAGTTCCAGAGGAGGAAGCATAGAATTCCAGAATACTTCACTTCAGAATTATTTCCAAAGGGAGGATAGAATCCTTTTACTTTCATGGATGCTTTAGTTGCCAATAAACTTTTTTTCAGAAAAATCCATAAACTCTCTAGATTTCTCTGCAGTGGGCAGAAGTTTTCTGTCTCCTCAAGCATATTTTTGGCTTTGAGAATATAGAAAAGAGCGATAAAAATAACTTTATGAAGGGCTAGCTTGAAGTCCTTCAATGTTTTAAGAGGTATCTTTCTGATCACAAATTAATCTGTGCCCAAGAACTGAAGATCACTGGGACATAATGCCATCACATAGTCTTCTTATTTAATCACTGACAGTGGTTTCTGAACTTCAAGATACAAATCCCTTAAGTATTTCCCAGTTTAAGGAATTGTTTGACTCTCTAAAGATGGAATGTATTATATTGAGAGGATCAATAAAATAGAAAACATTCTTAGTAGAAAGGCCAAGAGAATTCTTCTGCATAAAAACACAGGCCACAATCTATTCCAGGTTTTCTGAGACGGTTCCAGTTTCAAATACCTGCTCCTATTGTCTAGACTTACAAATAATTTCACAAACCAAAAAAATAAGATACTTTGTCATACCCAGTGTGTATTTTTTTTAATTGGGCAAGTTTACCGTTAACAGAATATGCTCAGAATATAGGTTCACTCTCCTTTTAAGACTCAGCCTCCTCAGTAAATGGCCAGCAAAATTTGCCCTATCTTACATGATAGCAATAAGAGACATCTTTCAGGATGGAGAAACCTCTATTCTCAGATGTTTCCATCTTCTAAGGGGAAAAAAATGCTTATATGCTCAATATTCATTCAGTAGAGATTCTCTCACAGCTTATATTTTGATAGTTCTTGTGCCTAGACACTGAATTTAAGAGATTTTATTACTTTACTTTAAATGTTGATTTTGCTATTATACATCTTATGCCCTGGTCCTTTGGAAGGTAGCATACAGGCACTAGGGTGGATATGAGCACAATATTTGCTTTTTTGGGCGTCCATCCACTCTGGTTCTGCATTGCTCTAGTAGCTTGTAACTTTCCTCCCTCAGGCCCAACCAGAACCACCAGCTACAGCCACATAGGTTGCTCAGTTTGCATAAACTGTAATGTGAATTGTCTACAATGTAAAGAATGTTAGCTAGAGTGACATAGTGCACCACATTGACAACCACACTGCAAAGAGAACCCCCATAATCCCACCAGGCTACCCAAATCCTGCCTAGTTCTGTCACTCCACTTAGATCTGTCCCTTTTTTCCATGCCCTCGCATTTAAAAGAAAATTCTCTCCCTCATTTTCCCTGTTACTCACATTCAAAATTCTCTCTTCAACCAATATCATCTCAAGTCTTTAACATGAGGAAAATATTTTGGTTTCCAGTAGACACAAATGAATTAATGATTGACTCCCCTCTATGCACCAAAAGTGATTTTTAATTGGTAGAACTTGCAAAGCATGCTAAAAGTTTAATTTCAGATGATGTGAGAAAAATATTTGGGGACCAGAAGGCCTTTGAACTCTCCCTCCTGCCATTCTTTCTACTCTGGCTTCAGCTTTCTCAAATTGATAAAGGAATAAAATCATTTCAGGGGAAATCATTGAATTTACAAAAACTCATTGAATAGTGCTGATGATAGTATATGCTAGATTTAGAAAATTCTTACTACTTCAAATTCTCCTAAAGTTTTGACCAGCTACTGCATTTCTGTAATATTCTGTGACTATAGGGACCACACTTAGTTTAATTTTGTGTGGTAAATGCTTGCTAGGTTCTTAACATGTGCCACATAGTAGGAATTCAGAATGTAAATAAGATGAAATCCTTGCTCTTGAGGAGTTTACATCCGACTAGAAAGGCAGAAATAATTCAAGAGTTATGATAGCACTATGCTGTGCAATGGAAGCACAGGATTATGCAACTATTTCAGCCAATGAAAGGAATTTATGCAAAAGAGTTAGGGAAGAAAGAATCTAACAGAAAGAAGATGAGTTACTACATGAAAAAAGAAATGGAAGGGAATATTTCACACACTCAGAATATTAAGATTGAAGGCAAGGAGGTATAAAACCTCCTGAGTAAGAGAAACCCATCTGTATTTTTGGTTTTGCCCAAACATAAAACATGAATCAGGGAGGAGCAGGTGACGGAGGCCAGTCCAGTTGTAGAGACCACTGTATGCCGAACTGACTTTTAAGCAGGGAAGTGCCAGATCAGCTTCACATTTCAGATAAACCACACATTGAGAGATGTTGGCACTGGAAAAGGAGAAAACAATGGAGTTAGGGAAGCCAGACAGCAGGTTATTTCAGAAATCTAGAAGAGAGACAATGACATTCTAAGTTGAGGGAGCAGCAACAGGGAGGGAGAGGAGGGGAGAGAATGTGAAAAAATAAATAAATAATTAGGAGGAAGATTTAGCGAGAGTTGTTTGAATTTGGATGACGAGGGAGAAAGGTTATACAGGGACTCGCAAGTTGGTTAGTGATAACCTTAACCGAGACGGAAGATCCAAGAGTGATAACTGTTGTAAGGATGGGGGTAGATAGGGACCAGGAACTCAGTTCTGGAAATATTGACTCTCTGTCACTTGCGTTTCAAAGTCTGAAGCTCAGGGGATAATAAAGGGCTAAAGATTTTTTTAAAATTGGGAATCATCAATGTCTGGGTAGTAATTAAAACGATGAAATTGCACAGAATCCTGAGGCTTCATTTATAAGGTTAAGAGGCTTGGAGACAGCCTAAGGGATAATCAGGACACATGTTTAGAGAGGTAAAAAACCCATACAGAAAAGAGTCATCCTAGGGAGAAGCACCTTCCGAGAAGGAGGTGATGATATGTAAACACACCAGAGATGCCTGATGAAACATAATTGATATCCTTGAGGGCTTTATTCAGCTAAAATAATGAGGTCTTGAGTATCACACAAAAATCTGGTCAAACCCTGGCTTGAAATATCAGCTCACAGCCACTCTTAATTGGAGGGATCATAAATACTATCTAATTTTAATCTTTTCAATGACTCAGAGGTATATGTCACACAGATTACAGAAGAGCAAAAACCGCAGCTCACAGAAGTAAATGATCTTGGGGTCTCAAAGATATGAAATTTATGGAACTGACTTTTGAGTGTGGGTTTTGTTACTCCAAGATCTGAGTTTTTAACTAATAGGGTGTTTTACTTCCTTTCCTGGTTTTTACCAACATAGCTTCCATTTTATGGAACAACAATCAGCTGAGCTACGTGTAGTACTGATTCGTTGTTGAGTGATCTACTGAGTTCCTTTCACTGGAGTTTAGAAAATGTCTCCGCTATCGTAAACAATTCTGTGTAGCAGAGTATCACAAACAACTTCTTTCCTTTGAATTGGCCTTGGCTCCCTGTCTCTGTTTAAACAGAGCACAGATGAGAGAAGCACTGTCACCCCTGAGAAAGTTCCGTGTGACATAGAGCAGAAAGTGCTTGGGAGGAGTAAAAAGTAAAAGTGATCTGAGCTAAAGCCAAGCTTGGAGGAATGAGAACTGTGAATTGCACTTGAAGGTCCAAAGTCCCAGTCTAAAGTCTCCAAGAGTCTAGATTTGGAGATATTTGCTGTGTGTAAACAAGGAATCTATTGAACCCAGGAGGCATACAGAGAGACTTCAGGGTGAGGGGAAGGGGGAAGAGGGAGCTATGAACCTCTGCAAATGTATACAAATAGTTTTTAATGCATTCATATTTCTGAACAGCCTGTCAATTGCCTTCATTTGCTATTCAAAGTGGTCCAAGACTCAGAAAAGTTTAACAATGACAATATTATTTATTTTGAAATTTTTTTCAACTATACACAGAAGTAGAGATAACAGTAAAATAAATTCATGTAGCTAGCAGCCAATTTCAAAAGTATCAACATTTTGTCAATTTTATTTTGTTATCTATTCCTCATCACTTTTGGATCTTGTGTTGTGTGTAAAGGAAATCATACAGACTAATTGTAGTGCAAAATAGTTCTGTAGTGTGTATCTCCAGTTTCTCTGCCCTCTCATCCAGTCTGTACATCATTACCAGGTCTTCTAAAGGCTCCATTCTCCTCACAATGCTCCTACAGTCCAAAATTACGAAGACATATGGGTTGCAGGGCATTGAAGACTTTTCAAAAAAACACTTCCAAATAATCATTCCATTTTTCTCTCATGAGAATACTCTAGAAACTTCTGCTCCAAACAAGTTGGCCTATCCCTGAAATAGATCTTAAATGTTTGCATGTTTAGGACCAGGATTACCCATGATGCTTTAGAATTTCTTTATCCTATACTTCAGCGGTCCAAAATTAACCACTGCTTAAAGTGCAGCTGAAATTTTGCTGTGCCACTCCACACCATCTTAGACTGCTGTAACAGATCAGCCTCCTATGGGCTCCTCAGATATGCATATATTTTACATATATATTTGTCATTCTGACAGGACAACTGTACAAGACTATTTCTGCATTTTAGATAAACTTTTAAAAATCTTAGAAAATACCTTCCAAGGATTTATTCCAGCTAGTCGAAAAGTAGCTGACTTGCATGTGCTCTTTCTGTTTTCTCACAAGCTATAACAGGCTAACTCTAGTATACCCTAGCAAATACCACTCCGTGGGTATTTTGTGCATATGTTTGTCAGTCTGAATAGCTTGGATAAGTTCTAGGGGTTTACTGGAGCAATGCTGTTTGCCCTGGGTCTCAATCATGAATAAACAGGAAAAGAAATAATGGCTATTTAATGCAGAAACTGTTGCAGAACTTGTTTCTCACACATTTTCTTATTACCTATAACAATGCAATAAGGCAGATATAATTATTGTTATTATTATTTCTATCATTATTGTTGTGATTGGAACTTTTCACATGAAGAGACTGACACTCAGAATAAAAATCTTAGACAAAGTTATATAGCTTATAATAGGAAGATGTAGGCTTTAAAACAAGCTCCATCTGATTAAAAAAAGTTTTGCTGGGGCAGGCCCATGGCACAGTGGTTAAGTCCAGCGTGCTCCACTTTGGTGGCCCGGGTTCATTGGTTCAGATCCCAGGCACAGACCTATACCACTTCTCAAGCCATACTGTGGTGATCACCTACATACAAAATAGTGGAAGACTGGCACAGATGTTAGCTCAGGGCTAATTTTCCTCAAGCAAAAAAAGGGGAAGATTGGCAATAGATGTTAGCTCAGAGCAAATTCTCCTCACCAAAAAAACAAAAAAGATTTGCCTCTTTCATTTTAATACAATGAATCTTCAAAGATTCTATGATGACACAATATATTTCTCCTAGACCTAATCCAAACCACCCATGGTTTGTTCATTCTATCCCAGACTCACCAGCTTCTTAGGTCAATAACAATGGTTAGTCAAATAATAATCAATATTTTTAATTAGTATACACATTTGACCAGAAGACAGTGGTCAAATAATCAGTTCTGACACCTGCTTTGTAGATGACTAAGTCAATGATTGCTATCACCACTGAGAACTCAACTAAAGGATTCTCTCCTCTCTCTCTTCCCTTCTCCCTCTATCTCTCTTCCCCTGCCCCCCCATCCCAAATAGATTTCTCAGTGACCTATGGGTAATTACAAGCTTTATTGCAGGGTCTATTCTGAGAACTACATTTGCATGTTCAAATTGAAAACAACCAAAGAAGGCCTATATCAGTTTAGTTCTAGACAGAAGTATATTTAGGATAGTACGTCCCTGTCTAGCACAAAGAGAATAAACAGGTGGCACCTCCTACTTCCCTTAGTATAAACTTGATAGCTGGCTCTTTAACTATTTTTGCATAACTAGGGTTGGAGTGGTTTACAAATTAACTTGCAGAAAGTTTAGTCCAGTTATATATGAATACTGCAAAGTATATTTTGACAACTTATTAAAAATTTAAGTATGACTCCAAACCCTCAGGCTACTTGATTTTTAAAGTTAAATTTTCTTCTGAAATAGAAATAAATGATGCCTGTCAAAAACCCAGAGCCATAATAGCTTTAGGCTACTTTCCAAAAATAAAATAACAGTCTGTATCAGTCAGCAAACTGCTGGTGTCTTGTTGTACATGGCCTCTTTTAATGGTTGATAACTCCTGCAGTTGAAATTTGCCTGCCACTTGGCCAGAAAAGATTGGCTCTGTGTTAACAATATGAAACAAATTGTGCCTTGTCCATTGAGGTGACAAAACAAGTGTGGACAGCCAGCTTTTGATAAGCAAATGGGTAAGAAAATGGCTTACCCTTTCCAAATGAGGAATAAAGTCATAACCCAAATATTTCGGCGTGAAATGTCTCCTTACCTCATTTCCTCATCTTGGAAAAAGGGACACGAGGAAAAGAAACTCAGTGTTCATTGATCATCTATTCTGTGCCAGTTATTTTACAAGTTTTCCTGTTTTGATAAACTGGCTGATTCTTAGAGGGGATTTTTCTAGGCTGGATAGCCTGTTTGAAATGGAGGAGGGAAGAAAAAATTAAAAGAGAAAAATGAGTCCTCTCCTTGAGAAATGTCTTTCTTGTTTTAAGGAAATACGCTTTTTTAAATTGTAGATCTGTGCCTGTCAAACAGAGCAGTATCATCCATCCAGGGAATGTTCGCAAATGTATGTGGGGGTGGGGGGGGGCGGGGTAGTGTTCATGGTTTTCCTAATGATTGGAGGTAGGGATGCTTCTAGCATTTAGGGGACAGGAGCCAGGGATGCTGATTTTACTGTGTTGTGCCAGACTGTCCAGCTCAACAGGTCAACAGCACCAACCCCCCCACCCCAGTGAGGAATACTGATCCCCACCATTTGCTGGTGTATTTGTCTTATGTAAACACGAAAAGAAAGGGCATCTTTAATATTACTCTCATTAATATTAAGATGACAAATATCACATATTTGTGATCTTATTAGCGGTAGTTTAACATGAATACATAAAGAAGAATAGAAAGGATTCGTGGTATTTTCTTCCCACATAAATCAATAAACTCAGATATCCGTTATTATCATCATTACCACTATTATTACTACCGCTACTGCTATATTCTCAGTGTTTGGGTCATCTTCAGGAAATGGAATGTCCCCTCCTTGAAAAAATTATAGTTCTTCTAAAAGACATATAATTTATGATTCAGCTGTCCCTTCCAGAAGGTAAGCTTCTTGCTTATATGCAGCATAGCGTGCAAATCGCCATCTTTATTTCTTTTATTATTTTTGTGGAAAAATATCATGATGTACAAATGGTTTAAAACAGTTCAGCCATCCATAAAATAACATACCTCCGACCCCCAACGAAAGAAGAGCTTTACTCCGCATGTGAGAACAAGCTGCCTTCCCATTCTTCAGCATCATTGATAAGTTCATACGGGCCTTGAGAAAGAAACTCAGAATAGTGCCGGTGTGAATATAAGAAAAGACAGCCAAGTGAGTTAACCTGAAATTGTTAATCGCTTACTTAATCTCTCTTTTATTTCACAAACACACTTTCCTGACTGCATAAACCACCAGTTCACACTTTGCATGTTGCCGGTAAGACCAGCCAACTGGAAGGTGCTTTATTTCTCTTTCTTTTCATATACCTTTTCTCTTTTTCCAACCAAACTATATTTGTTCTGCATAAAATATTTGGCAAGACCCCATGAGTAGTTCAGGAGCCAGACTATTCCAAGCCACAGAACATCTTCAGTAACTTACAGCCAACCTTCTAAGATTTTTCGATGAGGATTTTTTTTCTTGCTTTCCTTTCAACTTTGTTGCTCACTGTTTTTCTTTATGACTTCCTCTCAAGGTATGTCTATAAAGCAAGCAACAAATTCATAACTGATTTTATTCCCACAGGTTCTCCAGCTTTATTGAAAGAACGAAAAGTTGAAGATATTGGATACTAAAGAAAATCTCTCTCTAAATGCTTACGCATCACCTAAAATATGTAGCAAATATTGAACTAGATTCTCCCCAGTGTCTGTTAGGGGCTTGGAGAACTGCAGACAATCCTCAGGGCCAGTAAGGTGCCACTTGCCACATTAGGATTTCAATCATCCCTTAAAAGTACAAGTGAACTTATCAACAAGGTCACCTTAATGTCCCTTTCTCATACACTCACACACGTGAAGATACCTGAAGAACCACATGATGGTGTATGGTCTTAAAAATTCCTAGGAATGACAAAAATTTAAAATTTATTATTCATTTATAACTTATAATTAGTATATCATTAGATTCAATCTTGTGAGCAGGATCTAAGAGGGGTTAGGAAACTCTTAGGAGAATATTGATCTACAGGATCCTTAAAGAAAGGAGTAGCCATTTCTAAGGAGAGAAAGAAAGAAAAAAGCAAATCTGCAAGATCATCAACATTTTATCTATGTCCAGGTTATCCACACTGCCTCTGTGGAATAGATAGTTGACCAAGAAGTTTTAAATATGTGTTTATTTTTATTCAACTTTAAATAAATTCTATATCTTGCTTAAAGAAATTCTAGAAAACATGTTCTTATATGATGTGAATAATCAGCTCTTTTTTATTTTCTGAAACTTGGATTTTTTGACAAGTTTGCTTAATGAAAGAAGTGATTCCCGAGTAGATATTTTATAAAACAAATATTTATCTAAAGTGAATCATATGTTTGTTTTGTTTTCCATTACTTACATCACAATTTCAGGGCTCATTCGGAGGGGGAAAGAAGTGTGACCCAAGGCCAAGCACAGTTGTGACTGCCAGCATGTATTTGGCCTCTGACAGAACAAAATGTTTCATAGCTGGTTAGTCATGCAGAAAGCATGCGTTGGGTGCAAGGGCTGGGATCTGGTGGGAGTCACAAGAGTGAGACCTGGATATTCAGGTGTGAAAGTGCCCTCCCAGGTGCCACGCAGAATAATAATAGTAGTAATGATAATAACAATAATAATAACATTTTGAACATTTAATACTGTTTAAGTGTTTTATATGTATATACTCATTTAATTGCAACAACTCCCTTGTGAAACTATTGTTAGTATCATTACCTATATTCCCTTTATTTTGGTGAGGAAGATTGGCCATGAGCTAACACCCATGGCCAATCTTCCTCTTTTTGCTGAGAAAGATTGGTCCTGAGCTAAAATCTGTACCCATCTTCCTCTATTTTGTATATGGGATGCCACCACAGCATGACTTGGTGAGCGGTGCATAGGTCCTCGCCTGAACCTGTGAACCCCAGGCTGCTGAACAGGAGCGTACAAACTTAGCCATTACACTACCGGGCCAGCCCCTCATTACCTACATTTTGAAAAGAATGTCATATCTTATTCTGGCCAAATTATAGAAACAGAGGCTGCATACATTCAGTACTTGAGGGAAGGGGGGGTGTTGCCTGTTCATTTATTTAAGATATTGATATTGCTTTGTGTATTAGTTTCTTACGGCTACTATGGCAAGGTAACACAAACTGAGTGGCTTGGTCTCAGTGGGTAGTAACATTTCAACAAATATACCCCAATTTAGGTCCTTGAAATCTTTTACCTTGACTGTGTAATGCCCCTGCAACTACACTCTCTTCTCCAAGTCTTGCCTTCCCTCCACTATATCTTCTGCAAAGACATCAGGATGCTATTTCTGAAAGACGAGTTTGATAGATTCACTCTTCTGTTGAGCTCTTATTTTCTTGCACGGGAAAGACAATTCTCTTAAAATTTGGTCTTCGCTTATTTCTTTGATCTCAGTGACTACTGCCCTGCCCTTATATGAATCCTGCACTGTAATCCATTTGTGTCCCACCAAAGTGCCTGGAGTACACATTGTGAAGCTCTCGGTCAGAGGTAAATAATAATAAAGTGGTCATAGAGAGAAGAGGAAATTCAGGAAAGAGTGATGAAGTAGAGGACAGTGAAGAGATTAACAAATGGAGAAATGAGTTAGTATTAACACCTCAGAAAGTTAAAGATAATGACTTAAAAGTGCCCATTGCACTTAGCAGCTAGGACCTTTGATGATCTTGACAAAATGAGTTTCTGTGGGATGAGGGATCAGAAACCATCTTGAATCAGATGAGAAATTGAAGGAGAATTAAAGAGTTGGAGGCATCAAGTTCAGACTACTCTTTCGAGGAGCTTTGTTATTCAAGAAAGGAGAGAAATGTATGATGTTTAAAGAGAAAAGTCAGAGCAAATTTTTAAGTTGGGAGGATTTTGAGAATGATTATGTGCTGAAGAAAATAAGCCAGAAGAGAGAGAAAAGGAAAGGTTGTTATTTTAGATGAGAGAAGCGATAACTGATGAGTCATGGAGGCAGGCACTGATGGCATGGGGTTCAGGTGAAGTTATTAACTTTGCATGGAGGAGAAACTTCTCATCTTAAGATGTCAGAACAGGAGGAAAAGATGCAAGAAGATACAAATATATTAATTTCATTGGAAAGTATGACATTTTCTGTGAAATAGGAGACTAGGAATTTTGTTGAGTGTAACAAAAATCCTAGGCCTAGAGGAGTCAGAGACAGTAATGGTTATTGGAAAAGCTATTGTGGGAAATGATAGTGAAAGCTAAAGATGGGGGTTAACATACAAGATGTGTGAAGAAGGGGGATAATGTGTAGGATATGTGAAGGAGGGTGTGATGGGTGGCATTAATACATAGGGAAGAGAAAGCCAAAAGAGCAGGAGCCAAAGTCTAAAATTATTGTGGAGAAAAGACCTGGAAGTTAGTAGATGACAATGACTAAGAATGGAGGAGGGTAACATCAATGAAGGATTCAGTCTTATAGGAGAGTGTGTTAACAAGCAGTCTACAAAAAGATATTGGAACTCTTAAGTCTGCTAACTTTGGTTCTGGATACTGTACTTGGAACTTAAGAAACACTGTCACCATATAAAAAGCCTGCAGAGTAAAAGTGGGGGAATCAATGTCATTTCTGGGAATTACCTGCCCTGGTACCCCTATGAACAATGTATGGATAAGAGATAGGTATTTGGGGAGGTGGCTGTGTTAATAAATTGTCTGGCTTTCTACACTGCTGGGAGTTCTCAAAGGACTTAAAGCTACAACATCAGGCAAAGCACTCTTGGGTAATATGAGGACTTCCTCTGAGTCAGTGAAAACTCACAGGATCGGTGCACTCTCTGTCCCAAGGTAGAGTAAAGCATAGATGAGAACACATCTAAAAATGGAACTACATTTGGTAGTTGCATAGACTTGCTTCTCATAATGAAACTAACAACTCCTGGTAAAAACATATTAAGAAGAGCTGTTTTGTACAATACTGCCACTAGACATCTCAACAAGAACCCAGCTTTAAAAGGTTTTCCAGAGGTGGTTCTTCCAAGAACCATCACCAACTGGTCTGAGGACTAGAAGCGTTGCCTCTTCTGGGAGTTTATTAGAAATACAACATAACAAAATTTCTGGAATCCAGCAAAAGCAGATCTAAGAGGGAAGTTCACAGTGATAAATGCCTCCTTTAAGAAAAAAGAGAGCCGGCCCCAGGGCCTAGTGGTTAAGTTTGGCATGCTCTACTTTGGCAGCCCGGGTTCAGTTCCCAGGTGCGGACCTACACAACTTGTCAGCAGCCATGCTGTGATGGCAATCTACATACAAAATAGAGGAAGATGGGCACAACAGATGTTAGCTCAAGGTGAATCTTCCTCAGCAGGAAAAAGAAAGTGCTTAAATAAACAACTTAATTTTATATCTCAAGGAACTAAAAAAAGAACAAACAGCACATTTAGTAGAAGGAAGGAAATAACAAAAATCAGAGTGGAAATAAATGAAAATAGAGACAAAAAAAGACGAGAAAAAATCAATGAAACTAAAAGCTGTTTTTTGAAAAAATAAAATAGAGAAATCTTTAGCTAGACTTACCAAGAAAAAAGAGAACTCAAATAATAAAATCAGAAATGAAAGAGGAGATGTTACAACTAATGCCACATAAATACAAGGACTCATAGGAGACTATTATGAACAATTATATGGCAACAAATTGGATAACCTAGAAGAAATGGAAAAATTTCTAGAAACATATGACCTATCAAGACTGAATCAGGAAGAAATAGAAAATCTGAACACATCAGTTACTAGTAAGGAGATTGAATCAGTAATTAAAAACTTCCCAACAAAGAAAAGTCCAGGACCAGACGGCTTCAATGGTGAATTCCAAGAAACATTTAAAGAAAAACAAATACCAATCTTTCTAACTCTTCAAAAAAAATAGAAGAGGGGAGAACACTTCCAAATTCATTTTATAAGGCCAGCATTACCCTGATATCAAAACCAAACAAGTACACTACATGAAAAAACTACAGGCCAATATCCCTGATGACCATAAATGCAAACGTCCTCAACAAAATATTAGCAAACAGAATTCAACAATATATTAAAAGGATCATACACCATGATCAAATGGAATTTATTCCAGGGATGCCAGGATGGTTCCACAAATCCATCAATGTCATATATCACATTAACAAAATGAAGGATAAAAATCAATGATCACCTCAACAGACGCACAAAAAGCATTTGACAAAATGCAACAGCCTTTCATAATAAAAAAACTCTCAATAAAGTGGGTATAAAGGAAACATACCTCAACATAGCAGAGGCTATTTATGACCAGCCCACAGCTAACATGATACTCAATGTGAAAAGCTGAAAGCTTTTTCTCTAAGATCAGGAATAAGACAAGCAGGCCCACTCTTCACCACTTTTATTCAACATAGTACTAGATGTCTTAGCCAGAGCAATTAGGCAAGAAAAAGAAGTAAAAGATATCCAAATTGAAAAGGAAGAAGTAAAACTCTCTCTATTTGCAGATGACATATTATAAATAGAAAACCCTTAAGACTCTACCAGAAAGCTGTTAGAACTAGTAAACAAATTCTATAAAGTTACAAGAATATAAAATTCATATAGAAAAATCAGTTTCATTATTATTAAAAAAAAAAGGAGACAAAGAAAAAAATGCAGAATCTCAGCTTCCATCTCAGACTTAATGCATCAGAATCTGCTTTTTAACAAGATCCCCAAGTAATTCCCAAGCACATTAAAGTTGGAGAAGTACCACTCTAAAAGCAGTTGCTGAGAGCCGTAGTTGCTAGGAGTTTAAATATTTGGGGATTTTGTTATTGTTTCCAATAGCCCAGTCCCTAGCATATATTAGGTACTCAGTCACATTTGACAGAAACAGCCCCCAGACAGCCAGTGAATACAAGCTACACTATGGGGATAGTTGCCCAGCTGGGAGCCTATGTCCCACTGGCAGAGAGACCTTGCCATTTGTATGAGAAGTAGAGGCAGACAGTGGAGCGGAGAAGGAATGGTAGAGTGTGTGTGTGTTTGTTTGTGTGTGTGTGTGTGTGTGTTGCTCCCCACTCCTCTTCCCCAGAATGTTGTGGCAGTAGCAATAATGACCTCCAGGGAGAGCTCCAGCTTGTTCTGGAATGGATTTTTTTTTAACCACTGTTTAAATTCCTGGTAAAAGGTGTGACCTCAAGAAGACTCTAGGAATGCATCAGGTGCAGCAAGATGGTGGATTATGTCTCCACAGAATTCCTTCTGTGTACATTGTATACTTCCTTTAAACTTTGGCCTCAGGGAATCTACTGGAACACACTGGTTGAATGCTAGAAAAAGGGATTTCATAGAAGATCTTCTCCAACAATCCTATTGATTCATTCCCAGGTTGAAAATGGGGAAGCTGTCTTTGAGAGTGATTGAGTAAGTCTTAACCTACTAAGTCTCCACAGCAGAACTAGCCTAGGTTGGTTCCAGAAGAGAAGGGATTCCTTAAACTTCTGGGCTTTGAGAAATAGAATCTCCTTCATATCTTGATATTTTGACTGCCTTATTCATAAAAGGGAGAAACACAGAGGTAGTGACATTTTTTTAAATTTGAAGTTTGATGGCATAAAAAAGACTCATAGATAAATAGATAAATAAAACAGAATAGAGATCCCAGAAATAAACCCATGCATATATGGTCAATTCATTTGCTACAAAAGAGCCAAGACTATACAACGGGAAAAAGACACTTTCTTCAACAGATGGTGTTAGGAAAACTGGACGGCCACATGGAAAAGAATGAAACTGGACCTCTATCTTACACCATACACAAAAATCAACTCAAAATGGATTAAAAAGTTGAATGTAAGACCTGAAACCATCAAACTCCTAGAAGAAAATATAGGGGGTAAGTTCCTGGACATGGGTCTTGAAGATCATTTTTTTGGATTTGACACCAAAAGCAAAGCCAACAAAAGCAGAAATAAACAAGTGGGACTACATCAAACTAAAAGACTTTTGACAGCAAAGGAAACCATAAAAAGAATGAAAAGGCAACTACAGAATGGGATAAAATATTTGCAAATCATACATGTAATAAGGGGTTATTATTTAAAATATATAAAGAACTCATACAACTCAATAGCATAAAAACAAACAATCTGATTAAAAACTAGTCAAAGGAACTGAATAGACATTTTTCCAAAGAAGACACACAGACGGCCAACAGGTATGAAAATATGTTCAATGTCGTTAATTATCGGGGAAATGCAAATCAAAACTGTAATGAGATATCACCGCACATGTGTTAGAATGGCTGTCACCAAAAAGACAAGAGATAAGTGTTGGCAAGGACATGGAGAAAAGTAACCCTTGTGCACTGTTGATGGGAATGTAAATTGGTGTAGCCACTATGGAAAACAGCATGGAAGTCCCTCAAAACACTAAAAATAGAACTACCCTGTGATCAAGCAATTCCACTTCTGGGTGTACGTCTGAAGGAAACAAGCCACTATCTCAAGGAGATATCTGCACCCCCATGTTCATTGCAGCATTATTTATGATAGCCAAGATATGGAAACAACTGAAGTATCCACTGATGAGTGAATGGATAGAGAAGATGTAGTATATATACACAATGGAGTATTATTCAGCGATGAAAAAGAGGGAAATCCTGCCATTTGTGACAACATGGATGGACCCTGAAAGAATTATGCTAAGTGAAATAAGTCAGACAGAGAAAGACAAATACAGTATGATCTCACTTGTAGGTGGCATCTAAAAAAACTGAGCTCATAGATACAGAGAACAGATTGGTGATTGCCAGAAGTGGGGAGTGGGGGGGCGGAATCCTCAAGATGATCAAAGGTACAAACTTCCATTACAAGTTCTGAGGATGTAATGTACAGCATGATGACTTGCTGTTTATAGTTTGAAAAATAAAATAAAATTGGGGCCGGCCCAGTGGCATAGCGGTTAAGTTCGCGTGTTCCACTTCGGTGGCCCGAGGTTTCCCAGGTTCAGATCCTTGGTGTGGACAGATGTACCACTTGTCAAGCCATCCTGTGACGGCATCCCATATAAAGTAGAGGAAGATGGGCACAAATGTTAGCCCAGGGTCAATCTTCCTCAGCAAAAAGAGGAGGATTGGCAGCAGATGTTATCTCAGAGCTAGTCGTCCTCACCAAAAAAAACCCATAAATAAATAAAATAAAATAAAATTTGAAGTTTGAACCTGTATCAAAACACTGCCTATTCAGAAAGAGGGATTCAACAGAAGCTTCAGCGAATGTAAAAAAAGAAAGGTAGCATGTGCCTTTTTCTGTCGTTTACATAAAGCAGGTGAAATGCAAAACTATTAGCAATAAAACTACACTTTGGTTCTTCTCTATGAATTAGAAGCTGGACTTACCCCAAATGCAGCTGAAATTCAAAGCCTAAGCAAATCATACCGCGTGCTTTTCTCTGTTGGCTAAACTCCTCTGCCACCCACTTCCTCATCATGCTAAATTGGAGGGTAGGAAGAGAAAAATAGAGTGAAGCTTAAGTCTCAGTCTATCACTTTGCGTTACTCAGGGGAAAGTTTTGAGCAGGAGAAACCAAGTTCAAGACCATCACACCATTGTTCTAGATAGAGCATATTATAAAAGAAAGTATACATATTTAAAGGCCCCAATGATTCACTTGAATTATGTTTTGAATGTCTTTTTTTCCTCAAATTAAAGGTGAGCTCTTTGCTTTAGTTCCTTTTTTAAGATTATATGTGTCTATGTGTGTATATCTGTATTTTCCAGTGTTTTGTTTGTTTTTTGATCCAAATGATGATACCTTTTGAACTATTGTTCTGATTCTCATTATGAACAATAGACTACATATGAATCAGCCCCTTTGTGGAGCACCTGTAATGTGCTGAACACATGTCCATTTATGTGAATCCCACCAAATCTATGTGATGGGTTTTATTTATGCCCATGCACGATTTTCCTGAAGTAGCTGGTAAACTAAAGAACAGAGTCCAACGTCTTTTTCACTACAGTGAACCTGACCAGGTAAAGGTTTCCATCCTTTATAAGTCTTCAGGCCATTTGTGTTTTTTCACCATTAAAATATAAGTTAAAATAGTTGCCCATAATTTTTTGGACACATAAATATATAGCATGAAATAAAGCAAATGAGTTCAATAGCATTTTTGAGGAAATTGACATGTGTGTGCAAACACTCATACACACCTCACCCTGAGTGTGTGCTGCTGCTGGTGGCTGGTCAAAGAGGAATGTTGTTAAAAGTATGTGAATTGTTTTTAAGAGTGATCGCTTTGCAACAGGAAGCATTTTACTTGTTCTTGTTCTCTCTCTTTTTCTTTCTTTTAAACAAAGGGGAGATTGTTTATAGCGGCTCAGATATATTTTGTAACAAATCATTAAAATGATCCAATCCAGGCCGTTCACTAGAGCCAATTTTTGGGGTAATGGTGACCTTGAGATACACAGAAGCCAGACATGTTATTCTGCTGATTTGGTCAGTTTTTTTGGACCTGGTATGCACATAGTTTTCTCCCAAGACAAAATTAATCATTTTAACAGCACCTGAGATATAAAGAGAAACATCCTAAGACTCCAAATTAATAGATATATCTCAATATTATTTCTCTCTCCATCAGGGAATCTAAAATGATAGTGGAAACAGACTAAATGGCAGTGATAATTTTAAAGTGCACTGTATACCTAGTTTAATTTTTCACACATGTAACTAACTTTAATAGTAAAGATTATATTTTTTAAATGATTTTGGGTGAAGAAAAGTGATTATTCAAAGTGTCAACTCTTAAGTTCGTTCTCAATGCGACTTTTGCATACAATAACAAAGAACATGCACCTAGACATTTAGCATTGCCACTTTAACCCAAACATTTCCTGTCTTGAGTGTTTGGAAAAAATTGCAAGTATACAGTACCTTGTGTACATTTTTTTTTCTCTTCCTGCCAACAGATGGATTCTCCCTTCTGTTCCCAGACACCAGAGATGTCATCAGCTGTTATGAGAAAAGACAGGTTCCTAAATTCAGACCTTGAAGGAGAAAATTGCTTTACTTCACCTTTAGTAAGGATTTCATTTGTAAATGTTCCTGTCAATTGAAACATACCGAAGAAGACAATGACTGAACATTGCAGCCGAGCAATGTGGCAGAAGGAAATTAGGCAGTGGCAGAGGCTGGAAATGCTGGGATTTGCCATCTGTGTAGACGTGAATCATTTCAAGACCATAAATCGCTCACAATTCCATCATTGGGTAAAGGTCACTTACCTTTATGTATTCAACCCAACACTTGTTCCATTTAAAAAGATGGAGCTCAATCACAAAATGAAGGAGAATGTCTTGGAATATGACTAAATTAAATTTCATTTAAAAAAGTGGATATGAAATCATAAAAGAGAGAGATCAAAAGCAGCTATCCAAGATCAACTATAGCTTACTCAAGATTCTATTCTTAACAGTCCCTGCTTCCTGCTTCTACTGATATATATAGAACTTGAGGCAGAGAAAGAAGCCCACAGGGCAAAAACAGGTGAGGGGCACAGCAGAATTTGAATCCTCTAAAAGATAAAAGTGGTGGGATAGAAACTTGACGTTCTGATTTTAGAAAGAAGAGCGTTGTCCTCCTGAAATCTCGGAATTCTTCTCTGGTCTCTTTATTTGAACATACATACATGGTCACAATTTGCTTTCTTTTGGCTGTTGTAGCTTATAGAAGTTTTGAGAATCTCCATAGTCTTTTTAATGTAGGCTGCTGAACAATGCTTAAGTTATTCTGCACCTAAACAGTTAATCTTTAGACCCATGTGATAAGATTTTGTATTTATTTTAATTAAAATTCACCTTGTTTTACTGAGCCCAGTTGCTGCATAATGCAACGAATTTGTTTTTACTCCCAGTTTCATGGCGTATATATAGTATAAGTTCGCTAAGAGGGGTGGGGGAAAGGCAGAGGATGAAATGAAATATTTCAGACTTGACATTTGTATTGCTCTTTGAGAGATAAGAGGATTTTGAGAAATGAGCATTGCAGAGGAGGTTATATTTTTTTTCTTATCTTACTGTGTACTTTGCTTCTAGCTGCTCATCACCCTTCTTTTCCAATGCCCACCAAAACATATTTTACACATAATGGTCATACTTGTGGGACAAGTAAAATAAAAACAAAATGTCAGCACCACCAGAAAGAGTCTAAAAGGTTATCTTTATGATTTGTAAAGATGTATGAACTTTATGTTGTAAGCTGTAGGGGACTTGAGAAATTCAAAACAAAAGAAAGTAAATTAATTTGTAAACTGGAAGTTTCATTTATAAGTAAAGGAATAAAAGGTACATAATGGTCAAAAAATAGATTCTCACAAGGGTGATAACCACCCATCGCTGACCCCTACCCAATTTATTGCAAACTGTGAGCGTTTAGGGGAAGGGATTGGTGTCAAGATAAATGGAAGGTAGTACTGACCTTTGATATCAGGAGCAAGGGATGATAAACATCCTGCAGATTTTCAGGCAGACCCAACAAAGACGAATTATTCTGCTCCAAATGCCAATATCAACTCTCTTGTGAAATAACGGTCGTGGTTAAATGACTTCTTCAAAAATCAGACAACGTATGCCAGAGTCAGGACTCAAACTCTGCCTCTACATTTTGTATAAGACATTCATTCCTTGAAGCTTTAAATCCTTTATGTTTGAACAGTGAGACATTTTATTAAAAGTGTAGAAGTAGATTTCTTTTTAATTTTCAGTTTTGCTTTTATTTTCCATGTTTCTTGCTTGGCATTTAACTTGTGCTAGCCAGTTGTGTCTTGTTCTACAAATAGGAATTTAGACAATGTCAGAAACCGAGAGTGCTAGCAGTTACTGTGTGTTTGGGCATGGGACTTTTCAAGGATATAAATAAATGTCATTTCATGAAGTAAACTGTAAGAACTGTGGGGCAAGTCCATGCCTATTATTTTATTATAACTTTAGTTCCAAGCCCAATAACCTATAAGATGTAGAAACTTAACTGAATTTGAAGAAATTGGTAGGAAAATATTTATATGTGTGGCTTGGGAGGGCATTTTATTAATAAAGTGCATTTATTAACATTCTAAGATTATATCACTAGACAGGATTCTGGAGAAAATATTCCTAGAGTCAGGCCTTACAAACAACCTAAATGCTGAGGGAATCTTAGAAGTTCTGAAATACTTGGATTCTACAAATTTCTTGAAAAAAAAAAAAGATATCAAATATGCACATAAGTCTATAATCACTTTGAAGTAAAAGGTTTTAAAAATGCACATAAATAAGAGAATAGGCTTATTTTTAAATTTATATTTGGGTTTATAAGCAGGCATATAAGCATAAGTTCGGATTTACCGTTTGTTTATCTGCCAAGGATTTGAAAGTTGGGCTGTATTTTGCTCTCTTTCTTTCACCATTGATTAATTTACTAGGTGACCTTGGGCAAATCCCTCATTTTTCCAGTATGTCAGTGTCTTCACCTCCACTAACACTTCTTAGGAGCCAGGGACATGACCATCTATACCTGCAGATAGTAACAAAGAGCATAATAAATTTTAGCAAAAGAGGAACTGTACTTTTATTTTACTATCAATAATATACTTTTGAGTATTTTTAGGAAATCGGGGTTTATTTAGTTCAGGTTGTTTGTCTTTATCTTATGAGTTAACACACTGTCCAAAGAAATGACTGAGAACAGTTGTTCTAGATCAATTTTGCTAGCAATTCTCCTACCTCATGTTCAATGCTTCTTTGTTCCTTATAACATGACCTCAAGATTTCCACAGGGACGCCTGTAAGCCAAAGTCATAAATCTGGGAAGTATGTCATTTTTTTTCCATTGTCGATCTCTCACTAGGCACCTATATCAACGTTTCATTGGTCAAATTTAATTTATAAGGTGAACCAAACAGAAAATTAAGAAGGAGCAAAGATGAATAAGACAAGAAGACAAATACTGCATAAAGTTCTCAGTATTTCAACTAGCTACAAAAGCCACTCTATAAAACATAAATTATATAGAACCTTTATTTATCATCTTTCCTCTTCTCCCTACTTCCTCTTTTAAAATCAGTTTGACCCAGTTGTGTTAGTTCTTTAAAAATAGCCGCGGGTACCCTGATGTTTTCCCTCTTTCTAAACCACACCAATTCTAAAAATAAACTAACAAAATCACACACACAAAGAGGAAAGCCCAACACATACTTAAAGATGCAATTCAACAAGGACAGAATGATATCTTGATCCCCTGAGACAGCTCTGCCTTAACTCCAGTAGAAAAATTCGTGAAGGCAAGAATAATGGTGAACTGGAGGAAAACGAATCTTGTATCTGTGACGTCTTGGGCAGTTGGAGCTCAGTTTTATAGTAGAAAGTAACATCAGTTGAATTACTCAGAGTAGTGTCATTTCCCATGAAATTTTGGTTAAGGTCCCCACTCCACTTGTAAGGAAACCTAGCAGAGCTATTCAGCTGTAAGCACCAGAAGAAAATTTCTCATCTTTTACATTCAAAGCCAGTCTACATAGCTAAGACTGCATATTTATTTCAGGCAACTTCTGATCCTATGTGAAGTATAAGTGCTAAAGACTGTGCATCATGCTTCCTGCATGGTTGGTGGTGAGAGATCATCACTCAATATGTGACTAACCCCATTTCAAACAGAGAACAGTGACTTGAACTTAAGAGGGAAGAGCAGTTACTTACTCTTAAATCGGAACTATCAGGAAAGCACAACACTGTGTCCTGTGGAACAGACAGAAAAATTGTGTTGACAGTGAGGAGAAAAGGCTAGGCCTGAGCATTCAGAGTAGCTGAGGGCCTAGGATAATAGATTCCTTCCTAAAGGTGAAAGGTAATAGGAAGGAAATGCTAAATGCGATGTTTCCTACTTTATAATTTTGCCTCCAGGTGGCCTGGAGTGAAAAGATTCTTTGAGATAATTATGAACTTTGGGCATGCGAAGTCTCAACACAGTATTTATTATATTCCTATTTAAAAAAAACCAATAACTCTGTCCACTGAACATTTGAAATAAACTTTAAAATATCCTAAATTCATTTTAGGTATATTAAAATGTTGAACGAAAAAAATCTCTAAATTGTACATTCATTGACTCTCTTTTTTATTGCACATCTATGTACTCTAAGGGTTTGAATTCAAAATACTATGTGTACATCTACGAGTACAGCTGATTGTTTCATAAATATTTAATTAATTCCACATCTATTTACCTTTGTAAAACAAAGTGTAGGAAGATGAAAGGTACTTATTATTGATACATAATAGGGCTGAGCACCCAGTCACTTTAGATTAACCCAAATCCCTGGCCAACATCAGAGCTCCTCAATTATATCCCCACGGAAATATGATATGGCAGGCTTTGCCAATGATGAAATTCACAGACGGGGATTACAAATCATTTTGAGCAAGGTTCTATGAAGGCTTCTTCAGAGAACTTAACAATAAAAAAGTACTTCGTCCTTGATCTTAAGACACTTAGAAAGTCCAGAGATTTTAAAACTATCCAACTAAACAAAGTGAAAGATTTGGGAGGAAACCAGACTTTATCCATCTCCTTCTCTATTTAAAAATAAACCAGACTTTATCCATCTCCTTCTCTATTTAAAAATAAGTGTTCAGGGGGCCGCCCGGTGGCGCAGCGGTTTAGTTCACGCTTGGCAGCCCGGGGTTCGCCGGTTCGGATCCCGGGCGCCCGCCGACGCACTGCCTGTCAGCCACGCTGTGGCGGCGTCCCATATAAAGTGGAGGAAGATGGGCACAGATGTTAACTCAGCAACAATCTTCCTCAAGCAAAAAGAGGAGGATTGGCAACAGACATTATCTCAGGACAAATCTTCCTCACCAAAAAAAAAAAAGAAAGAAAGAAAAGAAAATTTTTTATCCAGTTGCTACATTGCCCCACAAAAGTCCCTCAATGTTTCTCAAATAATTTTTCTCAGAGCCATTATTGTGCATAGATGGAATACCATCTTGCTTCCTAAGTTGGACTGTTCCTGAGGGAGAAGTGCATGATCTGTACCTTAGGTAATATCTCTAAGTAATTACACTCACAATACACTTATCTCACATTAAGGCTATTCAGTTAATAACTTTTTCTCCTAAAAGTGCTTGCAAAGCTTTACCATTTTTCAGACAGTTCCCCTTCCTTTTTTTAATTAAAAAAATTTATCCAAACACTTGCTAAAATAAATATGCTATAAGGAGAACTATTTCAACATAACTGTTTCAGGCAAGGATAGTTTACTTAACACAGCAGATTCTGGTCTGAGAATATTGTATGAAACATATGTGAATGACGTCCCACATTTGGATGAACCCTCAGAGCATCGTTTTGTTGGAGCATCTTTGCCCAGAAGCCAGGTCAAGTGAAAGGCCTTTGCCACATCAACCGTTGGAGATTGGTGCCGCTTCCTCGTGTTTTGAAGCACTTTCATTTTTGAACTTTGTTTGCCTTCAAGGTGTTCTCTGTGCTATATCGCTGTTTGTAAGAGCAATTGAAGTGCAAGGTGACCATAGGACCAAAGGGGTTGAAAACCTGGTGAAGAAAATGACATGAGGGGCCGGCCAGTGGTGTAGTGGTTAAGTTTGCGCATTCTGCTGCGGCAGCCCAGGGTTCAAAGGTTTGGATGCCGGGCGTGGACAGATGCACTGCTCACCAAGCCATGCTGTGGCAGAGTCCCACATATAAAGTAGAGGAGGATGGGCACGGATGTTGGCCCAGGGCCAGTCTTCCTCAGCAAAAAGAGGGGGATTGCAGCAGATGTTAGCTAGGGCTAATCTTCCTCACAAAAAAAAGAAAATGATGTAGGAAGGAAACACCTTTCATAACAACACCTTCACTCCCCTCCTTCACTCACCCATCACCCTCCATGAGGTCTCTTCTTCCTCCTAAGGTGAGTAAAATAAACCTTCATTGCATTTTATTTTATGTACAAAGTGTATTTATTTACTTCCAAATTGTCTTTGATTATTAATATAAACTTATTCAAGTAAAATACTTTCCTGTCAGCAAAAACTGAGATGGAATTAAATATATCATATTTTCCCCCAATAAATGAATGGAAATATTTTTTCCTTTAATTCTTTTTGACATAGTAGCAAAGTATTCAGAAATAAATTAACATCATTAAATGAGGACTGACATATAGATTCAAGTGGAGAAAAGCAGATTGCAAAAGAATATCTCCATTATGATCATAATTTTGTGTATTTTTATGTAGTATATTTATTTTTAATCTGAAAGCATCTAAACACAAATTTTTTAGAGGTAACCAGTGTTTTACTCTAGGCATATATACCCTGGAAAAAAAAATGCTTGTTGCCCAATTTTGCCTCAATTGTATAGGCAATTAGGACTCAGTTGTAGACCTGAAGGTAGAGATTGCACACTTGTGGAAGTGTGACATCCTTCAAGTCACCCGCAGGGTGCAAATGGGGCCCAGGCCAAATACTCTGGTTGCAACCAAATTATTTTCTTTCTTGAAGTTTCTCCTTCTAAAATCTTCCAAATAATGATTTCAAGGTTTAGCGAGGATTTACTGACTCTCTTAGTGAAAAATCTAGTAGTATAGGAAAAAAAACATGCTTTATTTCCACCATAATCCCCTATAACGTGTTTAAATTTAAAGATTCAATATCCATCTGGAGCTTCCCATATTTGCTTTTGTCCTTGATGATAGAAAGAATATTACTGTTATCTCTAAATGCACAGATGTAGTCTGAGGTTAGAATTTTCTTGAACAAATTCAAGAGAAGTAAAAACATTCTCTTTCCTGAAAAATATAGCAAAGCTTCTTTTTAGTACAAACTAGTGATAATTCACTGTGATAACATTTCTGAGTTCATACATGTGATATTTAAAATCAAGGTTTAAAATTTCCTAAGTTTGATGCAATAATGAAACATTTTATTCTTATTAGATTCTTTTAAAACAAAAATATAAACATATTTATTTGGTCATTTTGTTTGCCCCAGTGCATATTTTAATTAACTCAGTCAGTTGTGAGGAACTTAAAAAGTCACCTAACTCTTTTTAAATGTGAATTTACTGGTTTTAGTTTTTAGAATCCCCAAAGGATTAGATCTTTATAGCCTATCCCTTGTTTTTGAATACTATTTTATTGATTGCCACCAATGAACGAGCTAACATATTAAATAAAGTAGGCCTAATCTTAGCTAAATAGAATTTTTTAAATTGATAAAATTGCAAATAATTTTAAGGCAGATAACATGGACTGTTTTGAATATAAGTAGGAAATAATTAGACATTTTAGTCATGGGTCTTCACTGAGTCCACAGGTGGCCTAATTCTGTGAAAAGTAAGGGTGGGTCAACTATTTGTTGACATCATTTTAACAGTGGGCAATAAATTAGGTGGTTTATATATATAATACCCCATAGATTCTTTACAATGATTTAATAATAAAGTTATTAGATGATGTGTTAGTTTCCTATTGCTGCTGTAACAAATTACGACAAATTTAGTGGATTAAAACAAGACAAATGTATCAACTTATAGTTCAAGAAATCAAAAGTCCAAAATGGGTCTCACAAGGCCAAAATCAAGGTGTTGGCAGGGCTGCATTCCTTCTGAAGGGTCTAGGCTAGGAGAATTCTTTGCCTTGCCTATTCCAGCTTCTAGAGGCCTCCCTCATTCCTTGGCTCCATCTTGAAAGCCAGCCTTCACATCACTCTTAACTTTTCTTCTGTTGTCACATCTCTTCTTCTGATTGTGACTCTTCTGCCACTCTTTTTCACTTATAAGAACTTTGCTTGTGATATTGAGATCATCCAGATAATTCAGAATAATCTCCTCATCTCAAGATTCTTAATCACAATCTGCAAGGTCCCTTCTGCCACATAACATATTCACATAGTCAGGGAATTAGGACATGGACATCTTTGGGGCGTTATTTTTCTTATATGTCAAATATTATTTTCCTCATTATGAACAAAAAGTATAAATCTACTGTTTGGATTTTTCTCAAAATGGGATTTTTTTCCCCAAATACTTTGAAGATTTTATGACTGATTGCCATTTTCACCCTAAGTTGAAGAACTAAAAAGAAAGATTAGAGATACCAATGTAACATAAATGAGTCATTTGAAAATAAAACTATCACAATGAGAATATGGATAAAAATACTTTATCAATAATAATTTTGGTAAGCATAACATTCTAGTACATTTTGGCATGTTGCTTCATTCTGGAAATGTTGACCTTTGTGTCCCCTTCTCACTGAAGGAAAGAGGAAGAAAGGAAGGTTTGCACACTTGCCATTGACTATTGTGATTCAAAGGTGTCTTTGGAACAATAGCCAGTTAAGAGAACTAAGGATTGGTGATGGCCCCTCCTATTGTCCTTGAATGATCACCATGGGTGGGTTTTCTCTAACTGTCCTAAAGGGTAAGTCATACTTTATCAGTCTCATTAATCTGGACTTCCACTGGGGCCTGGACGAATAGGTTTAGAATATGATCAGTATGCAGCTTTCTTGACCTTTCTTTTGAGCCGGAATCTTAGCAAGAGAGGGAGACCTCATGTAAGTCAACCTCCACAGGCGGTGGTTTTCTCATTCCTATATGGGGATGAAAGGAAGCATACCAAAGTCAATTCAGCAGAGATAGTGAAAAGGTCACTGTGACTGTATTTTCATGTCAGGTAGTCTCAATACAGACTGAGTGGGTCCAGCTTTAATTTTCTGCTCCTCAATCTACTTAGTGCCAGTGAATTTTTATTAACAAGTGTAATGAATATCTTTATCACTTTTCCTATAAAATAGTCTTGATCAATAGTTAAAGAGGAAGGATTGGCATTGGATGATTATTTAATGTCTTTCAATCACTGCAAGTGCCTTTGTTTTTATACTTGGCATTTTTATTGGGACATATAGTAAAAAAGGAGTGGGAAAATCCCAGTCTGGTTTGGGTATATGTGAAGGTCAGAAGAGTAGAATATAATCAAGGAGTTTTCTGTATCTTCTTCTGTCTGTTCCTGACACTACGATAGGTTAAAAGAACAAATTCTTGGTTCTGGTGAAGGAGAGTCTAGGGATATAGAAAGCAATAGAAATAAAAAGCCCTTTTGTAGGGGAGTTGAGGGATGGCAAGCCAACTACTTTCTATCTGTGCTTTCAACACTTCAGGAAAACATGAAGTTGGTGAAGTTAAATGGTTGTATTACATGTGAACCCTTGAAATTTCTGTGCATCTTGGCAACATTTAGCATCAGCTGGGACAAATAAAAGATGCCAAGATGCTGTATTATTTGCATTTAGGTTTTACTCCTCAGTAAATCAGTAGAAATAATTTCTGTGGTGAAGCTGACCTTCTAATGATTACATTTGTATCCATAGGAGATGTATAAGCAAAAGTTGTTCATTACTTCTATATTGCTCTAACTTTAAGAAGTGTGGTTATGTGAGCTCATGTTAGTTTGGGCAAACCAACAGGCCTTACTGTGTGGATACTGTCAATACAAATAATCCATGGCCAATGTATAAAGCAAAATTGGGGTGAGTTTATTATGAGCCAGATCTGAGGACTAGCCCGGGGCCTTCTTTCCCCAAGGGAGGAAGGGCACTAAAGAAGTGGGGTGTGTATACAGAGTGGTTACATATCATCTTGGAACAGAGAGCATACATCACATATGATAGGACTGTGCCATTTATAATTGTTATGAGATGCTTAGCTGGCACAACGAATTGGTGGTCAGCAGGTCAGTGGTCACAAGGTGGGTGGTCACAAGGTGAGCACAGCAGGTCAGTAATTAACCCTTAGTTTAGCAAGAGATGCTTATCCTAAAGGAAATGCCAATGTGGGGGATTTTACATCCTTATCTTTAGGGTCATCATTCTTGTCTTTGGGACATGGTAAATACTTAAAGCAGATATACAATGCATGCTCAACAGGCCACGTCAGGCCCTTTTGGAAAAACAAGGTCAGGCCAAATAGTTTTAACTCAAATGGCTTCCTCGTATACTCCAGTATATCCTACTGCTTTTCATTTATTTATCAACATGAATGAGCTATAACCATTGAATACTGTTATGTTTTCTCTTTAGTTGAACATCCACACACAACCTAATTTTGGAGAATTTGGGGAAATGCCAATGTGATTATAAGATTGAGTGCTCTATTTATAATTAATAGATAAATTACACTAAATGATGATCATAAAATATAGAAGATGTCATTCTTATTTTCTAAGAGTTTCTAGAGGAAAAAAATAAGCTTGCATATTCTTATATTCTCTTACTTACACTAGATGTTTATTTTACTTTAGAAAAGTTGTGATGAATGAAATAAGTTTAATAAAGAATTCTATTTTAGGGGCTGCCCGGTGGCGTAGCGGTTTTGTCCGCGCTTGGCAGCCCGGGGTTCGCCGGTTCGGATCCCAGGCGCCCGCCGACGCGCTGCTTGTCAGCCATGCCGTGGTGGCATCCCATATAAAGTGGAGGAAGATGGGCACGGATGTTAGCCCAGGGCCAGTCTTCCTCAGCAAAAAAAGAGGAGGATTAGCAACGGATGTTAGCTCAGGGCTGGTCTTCCTCACAAAAAAAAAAAAAAAAAAAAAAAAGAGTTCTATTTTAGGGTAGCAAAATATAACCAGGAACATCAACACAATTCTCCAGTGTCCTGCAATCTTTCATGACCTCAACTGCTTGCCCTATGCCATTTTGTCCTCTGGATCGAAACATGTCTCAGATTCTTTAAGAGTCTTGCCTTCTGATTTCTGCGTGCTCATTATGCATGACTCTCTCTTCTAACAATCTCAGTTTTATTTTGAAACCACTTATATTCCCCTTTGTCTTTGTGGTTCCAACAGGTTCAACCAACATACTAGCTTTATGAAGGTTTGGGCCTGGACAACCTGTTTAATCTACTCTGTGACCACAGTAATATACTCAGGAATGGGTGCCTGGACCATGCTAATAGAATTTTTTTTCTTAAATTACTGGATAAGAGGCTATACTGTATTGTTAAACCGGCTGTAGGGTGGTGGCGGCTGGTGGGTAGTGCAGAGGTGGGAAGCTCTGATTTGTAGTGTTTGCTGATTTCCCATGGAGTAAATACTCCCACCTTGGATGATTTCCAAGCTACTGAGTTGACATCACCAAATAATGAGGTTTTCTTTATGGTCCTCCAAATCTGATGGGCAGTATTCCTTATGCCTTAAGGAATAAGGTTTGCTTTCCTCTTGAGCATAATATTAACATGTTATTTGTAACACTTTTTGTGCATGCAGAACCTGCTAAGTGAAATGTCCCTGTCCATGACCCCTGAGGAAGAGGCAGCCCTGTGTAAAACAATGAAATCTCCTCCCCTCCCTCTGTAAATGATTGGGGAGGAGCGGGTATTGACCAAGGGTAGTCAACCTACTGGCTATACAGAACCTATGACATAGTAATCTAGGCCAGCACAATTCACTTTCTCTGGGATTTTAATTGGGAAGCACAGAGAAAAGCAAGCAATTGATAGTCATTGCTGAAGATCAAAACTAGAATAGAGAAATAAGCTGTGAGGCAGTGTTGGGGCCTTAAGGTAGTACATATGGCAAACTGAAGCTATAAAAGAGCAGAAACTCAGAAAAAAACAAACACATTAAAATACAGAATCTTGTTTACCTTGAGATAAAGATAGAAAAGCTGGCTCCTACAGCCGCTTCAATTCCTCTCAACACTCTTGTTTCAGATCTAGACCACATATGTTCTCAAAGAGAAGCTTTCTTTTTGTTGAGGCCACTTTGAGTCTGTTTACTTGTAACAAAAAAGACTTCAAGTAAAACATAAATTTGTCCCATGAATCAGGTGTAGGCAAGTGAACATGGTGGGGTAATTGGAATTATTTAGTGCCTTACTCTTGCTACAATGCAGCTAATAAGGTCCTGATCAGTGATTTCTGAAGAATGGGAGTGTTGGGACTCTTCACTATGAAAGCAGTTAGGCAGCAAGCTAATAGCCTTGGAGTTACTCATCCTGGTAAATATCTTACCATCCAAAAATAAATGGCCTTATAGTATCAACTATGGGAACGTTTTGTTTCAAGATTAGTGAACTATTGTGGAAAATGAAATATATGTTCAAGACCAGAACAAATGAATGGTCCACAGCTCTAGATACTGAGAAGTGAAGGTTTCTTCTCATTTCTCTTTCATGAAAGTTAGCTGTTATGACAGCTGCATGTTTTTACTACTATTTTATATCAGTTGTTTAGGGGTGTTTAATTGAATAAGTTACAGATGCTGAGGAGATATAAAAAAACTGAATGGATTTCAATGGTACTATTTAAAATAATAGCTAATATTCCATGTTACAAGTACTCTCTGAAGTGCTTTAGATACATTGATTCAATTAATCCTCCCATGAGTCCTATAGGGTAGGTGAGAAGCATACTTATTTTATAGATTGGAAGACTGAGGAATAAAGAGATTAAGACAACTGCCCAGATGTTAAATATCAGAGCCAGGTTTCATAGTCTGATTTCATAGCTTCAGATCAATGGTCTTGCCCATTACCTCGTAGGCTCCAAGATCATCAAGCAGTTTTTGATATGACCTTTTGACAGTGCCTCTAGAGGCAGTAGATGGAGTTAACACAAGATTAATAGCATTCTATTAGCAAGATGTGGGTGTATTTACAATGTGTGTGATAGATGGAATGTTCTAGGTGGGGGCAACTTTGAAATTGTGGGAGTGGGATATAGGCAGTTAGCTCTACTGGTTATTAACAGCTAAACTATATTAGACATGTCAAGTACCTTGTTCACCATGGATACATTCCTTACCAGGATAAACTGCCCCACAAAAATCTTTTTGCACAGGTTTTCACTTCCTTAGCCATTCCCAACTGGACCAAGAGCTGGGACACCGTACCCAAAGGCAGTCAATCCAAATGCTGATGAGGAAACTGTGATGTGGCCTGGCTCACAAAGATGAGCTCTGTGAGATTCTCTTCAACTATGAAATTCTAGGGGAATGAGTCACTTAGCAGCAGGAAGTTAAATGTTGTAGAAATCAGCCTGGAAAGACAATAATGGACTTTGACAGTTATGAGATAACAGAAACTATGAGTAAGCAGAGAAATTCAGTAGAGAAAAAATACAAAGCAAAAGGTAAGGAAACTATTCTTTTCATAGGACTGTCAAAGTAGACATGTAGAAAATATTTGTGTCATGTTATTGGCACAGTAGGGTGTACAATAAAGAACCCCAAATTGTTGCTGTTGAGGTCTCTAGATGTATTGTGCATCCAGGAATACCTTTCTCTTTGAGACTCCACTAGAAGGTGGCCATGTCAATAGATCCTCTTCCCTTTTACTTGATGTTTTCTTTTTTTTTCCCTTGTAAATGAAAGTTACTAGCTAAGACAATAAAGGTGGGTTCAGAATTGTTTAGGGCCCAATTATTGTCTTAGGCAGTAGCTTCTGGTAGATATTATTTCATAGCTCCTCCAAGTTAAGAGTTAGCAACTCACTCTGAGATTCATTCAGTGACACCGTGGGCATTTCTTTGCATGGCACTGGTATGTAACAATATTTAAAGAAGCATTATTTTGTTGTCGACTCCTATGAATGTGTCTGAACTTCAAGAACAGAAAGCTAACCAAGTTAGAATAACTATTCTCTGCAGAAAGAATAAAGAAATGTGTGTCTTGCATGAACTAGATCTTAGATATGGAATTGAAAGAGAATTCTTATAAGAATCTATTTATGGAGAAACTCGAAAAATATTTGGACTGATTTTAATCTTATCCTCAATTCCAACTTCTCCACAGTAAATTAAGTAATTAAGCAGGATCATTCATCTATTCTGTCAAAAGTAATGCAACGGATATCTTATTTTTCTTACTGCTTTCAGATGAATTTCCTAAATACCATTACACGGTGTTACGTACTGAATTCTTTGTTCACCCTGACTTTTCTTCTTTTCAGAAGCTACACCCATGCCCTTCTTTCTGGATATTTTTTTACATCTGGCAGTTAGCTGGTTGTCTGTAGCATTCCTTTAGAATTACCATATTAATCCTGTCTGACCATATCACCTGGCATTTGTTTTCATTCTGTTTTAGAGTTTGGGATTAACAGCAATCCAGCTCAGACATACCTAAATTAGGAGTTGTAATAAAAATACGTGGCAGTTTCAAATTTATAAAACAATTTTAAATCAAATATCTTGTTTTCTACTGCGATAGCCAACTTCTGAAACAATGTGTCATTTATTACTATTTCCATTTCAGGTGTATTACTGAAACAGTGGTTTCTATTGCAATTGACAGAAACCCAAATACAAATGGGCAAAACAATAAAGGAAATATTGGATGATTGAAAACAGCAAATGGTAGATCTGGCTTTAGGTGGTTTGAATGGGGCTCTGCATCTCTTCCTCTGGAATTTTCTGGGTCTGTCTTCCATGTGTTGGCTTTCTAAGCAGGTGAGTTTTTTACATGGCAGCAAAAAAGCTCTAGCAGTCAAAGACCTCACACCTGCTTACCTGACTGTCTGCTTGACCTGACCAAAAGGATTTCTTTCTCTCTAACTATTGCACTGAAGTCCTAGACTCCTCTCTGACTACACCAACTTAGGTCAAGTGTGGACTCCTAAAAGTCATTCAAATGCCATAGTCTAAGTAATTTTGGTCTAGATTTGGTGCCTATCACTGGACGAGTCATTGTGAATATTGGATGAGTTTAAGCTGAGTTGATGATGCTAATCACCCTTGGAGGTGGGGCAAGGGAGGGTGATCTCACCCTAATTGCATGGCTGGTACCCAGTGGGACAGGAGTGGCAGTATGCTGAAATGGCCTCTTCTACAATGTGTTCTGTGATAGGTGAGGAGGCAACGAAAAGTGTGGAATCTGAGAATGTGGTTTGGTCTTCTGCGCCCCCGCCTCCAAGTTGTAAGACCTTGGGCAAGTCACTTCACATTCTTAAGACTCTATTTTTTAACTCATAACACAAGAATACTACTAATATCTGTATTTTGAAAATCAAATAATGAATGCTTACTGTAAAAGGAAAAAACACTCCCAGTGTTTCTCCTTTACTCTCACACTACTACCATACCTCGCTTCACTTCTGACAAGCAATGTGTGGGTTTTCCACACATCAAGCAATTCTCTGCAAAACCAGCTGGATGTCCTATAATTCAATTCAATTCTGAAACTATCTTCCTGAAGTTAGCATCAAATTCCACAAGTTTAAGTGCTCAGTCCCACAAGACTGCCCCCACTGCAGATGCCAATCACAAGTCCCAGGTTATCACCCGTATTTCTGACCGACTGTTAATCGGGGTTCTCACGATCCCCTCCTTGGGTTCAATAATTTGCTGGAATAGCTCAAAGAACTCAGGGTAACACTTACGTTTACTGGTTTATTATAAAGGATATAACAAAGAATACAGATAAACAGCCAAATGAAGAGGTACGTAGAACAAGGTATGTAGGAGGGGATGTGGAGCTTCCATGCTCTCTCTGGACGAGTCAGTCACTCTCCCAGCACCTCCACATGTTCACCAATCCGAAAGCTCTTCTAACCCTGTAAACTACCGAGATTATTAGGAGGCCTCATAACTTAGGCATGATGGATCATTAACTCAATCTCCAGCCCCTCTCCCCTTCCCTGAGGATGGGAGTGGGGATGAATGCTCCCAACTTCTAATCGTGGCTTGGTCATTCTGATGGCTAGCCCCCATCGTGACTAGCCAGGAGCCCTCCAACAGTTGCCTCATTAGAACAAAAGACATTCTTATCACCCAGGAAATCCCAAGGATTTAGGAGGTCTGTGTCAGGAACCAGAGTCAAAGACCAAATATTAGAACAAAAGTTGTTCCTAGTGTTCTTATCACTTAGGAAATTACAAGGGTTTTAGGAGCTCTGTGCCAAGAGGCAGAGACCAATATATGCATTTTCTATTATTTCACTCCTGCCAAGTAGTTTTGTAAACCATTATGTGCTATTAATCTTTTGTTAGTTTACTATGGTTGATATTGTAGCTATTATTGTTATTTAAATAAAGATTTTTTTAACTTAAAGATATATAAATACCTCACACATTTAATAAGGACTCTGAAGCTTTAAGAATTTCTTCTAAGTGAATCAAGTGCTTGTGTAAACATTCAATATCACCAGGATATTCCAGTGTGTTTTGTAACAAAGTGCAGAAATTTATAATAGCAATTACTGAGTTACTGATGATTCTGTAGTCAAAATATTTGGGAGACGTTAAATTAAACAAAAGTAAATTGGTTTCTTTGCAATAAGACTTTTCGGAATCTTTAAGATGCTAATATTAAATGTGGGTCTTTAAGAGAGAGTTGTATTATTGCCAAATTTGACATATAAATCCCATCATAAAATTATTGGGGAGGGTTGAAACATTAGAAAAGTGGTTTTCAACTAGAGTCATTGTTTCCCCTCAGAGGATATTCAGCAAAGTCTGGAGACATTTTGATTGCCACAAATGGGTGAGTGCTATTGTCATCTACTGGGTAGAGTTTGGGGAAGTGGGTAAACATCCTACAATGCACAGGGCAGCCCTCAACTACAAATAATTATCCCGCCCAAAATGTCACTCGTGCCTCAGTTGAGAAGGCCTGCTTTAGACTAACAGAACATTTTGATAATGTTATGTGAAATTAACTTTGGTAAATACTGTTTTGTATGGTTGGTGACAGATTTTCTAACTCCAGAGAATAGTAGAATTGTCTGGTTTTCAAATGGCTCACCATCAACTTGACCTTTATTTAATATAAGGATATATACCCTAGTAACTGGAGTGTACCAAAACAGAGCAAGGTTACATCTTAAATTACATCCAAAATACACCTAACAGGGTTACTGTAATAAATTATATTTATTAAAATGATTGAAAGCTTTGTTATTATGCTAAAACCTCTACCTATTATTACACATTTAATATGGAATTAGTCAAATTATGCTTCTGAAATAGCAGCAGCTACATATTAACAGCTTACATTTGCAAACCACTTGATCCTTTCCAACTTCTACGTGTCTGTTCTTATTGTTTCCATCGTCATCCTTGATGTAAATTCCTCTTTAGAGGAATTTTTTTAATAGTTAGTATCGTTTGGTTTTGTTCTGAAAATATGATAGAATGGTTCAAATAGGAAGTTTTCATTACTCCTGTAAACTCCTCCTTGATAAAGTTGTGTCAGTTGCTCTTGTTTGAGACTTTAATCTATATTTAATAAAAAGTATTATTTAAGAATATATAATAATGAGTAAATACTTGATGTTAAAACAAAGTTTTCCGAGATGTAATCTGCTAGATTAAAATAATAAAAAATTAAGAACCAGAAAGGAGAGTAAGTTCAGAGGAAACAAGTCAGAATTGAAACTTGCTGAAAGCTCTATGTGAGTAGATATCACTGCCTATAAGATGTGCAGATACTATCATGTCATAGTGAGTTTGTCATTACTTAGCTGGTCTCTGACCGGCTTGTCTAGGAAATTCTTGCTTTAACGTAGATATAAACCTAAAGCTTTGAAGACAAACAAGCAAACAACAACCACAATAAAGCCCTGTGACATTTCAGTTATTGTCCTCATCCTTCCAAAGTCAAATCACATAGGGAAACTGAGGTAACAGAAATTTTACACGAGGCAGCTGATGCCTAAAGCACTTGACCAGCTTAAGTGTCAGAGTCAGGTCTGAAACAGCTCTGCTAATACTTAGTCATAGCTCTTTCCATAAATAGCTTGTCTTAAATCCTACAGGGTAAGTCTGATCCAACTGGTGAAATGTTTAAGGAAGCCGTTCATGTGTATCTCCTCACATCACAAAGTGGAAGGGTAAATGCATGTCAGATAAGATCATTAACCACTCTCATTTCTTTCTTTTCTTTTTTTCTAAAAGAATCACATGGTTAGCAGTAAGAATAGGTCAAGTGAGGTAACCAGTCTAATTAGGAAATAGCTTATTCACAGGGCACATCCCAGGACTGTAGTGGAAATTCCCCAACATTGTAATTTAGTAAGGCAAAGGTATCTGGCTCAGACTTACATAATTGGTTGTATCCAGCCTTTGTTTGCTAACCTGAAAGGACAACAGTGATGTAATGTTAGTTTCCTCATCTAGAGTCTCTCTTCACTTTCCAAAGCTTCTGTACGTGGGTAGACTCAGTCTCAGAGGACCAGGAGAGGAAATCCCCATGATTTGTTTTAATTAACCTAGTTTCCTTCCCTATTTATAAAGGTATAGATATATATCTCCTTGTATCTGTCTGTCTATCTATCTATCTATCATCTGTCTATCTATCTATCTATCTATCTATCTATCTATCTATCTATCTATCTATCTATCATCTATCTATCTTCATTCCATAAGAGGGAAGAATGTAGGATAAATTTGTTACAGAAAAACAAAATGTTAATTTCATTTCTAATTAATATTTTAATTTTTTCTTCTTCAATATCTGGACACCTTTCCAGATGAAGTCCCTGTAAATTTAAATCAATGGGTCTAATTGTTAATCTGAAAAAGGTATAATAAGCATATTGTTTCCCTGTGTTTTTAGAATTTTGGGACACACTGTTATGTATCTATTGTGTTCACTTTCTCCTCATAGAAATTGTCAAATAATCACAGCACTAAGGATCTGGCAGGAAGTCAGTCACAAGCTGGGCTTCTTCACTTTTAGCTTTTTAGAAGAAGCAGTTTGGGATAGTGGGAAAAACTGGGTCTGGAGTCAGATATAAGACCAACACCAGCCATAATAATAGTTACGAGGCACTGTGCCAAGTCATTTACATGTAATCCCTATAGCAATTAGATGAGTTAGATAACACCGTAATCTCCATTTTATTGATAAGAAAACTGAACCAGGTGACTCAAGGTTACACATTTAGGAAATGGTGGAGCTGGTATTCAAACCCAAGTCTGTCTGATTCCAGTTTTAACTTTTAACCACCAAGCTGACCAGGGTTTATGTTCCGGTGTCCTCACTTTTGTGGCATCGCTTTCACAAATTATACCAGCTCTTTCAGCCTCTGCTTCCTCATTTGTACAAAAGGATGAAATGCTAACTATTCCAAATGGTTATTTTAAAGATAAAATAAGATTATGTTTGTGCAGTCACCAACATAGAGTGTGTGCTAAATAACTATTCATTTCCCATTCCTCACAACTCAATCAAAACAGAGAAATTAGTATAGAAAACAATTAGCAGTTAAAAGAGTGGTTCTCGTCCCTGGCTGTACATTAGAATCTGCTAAGGAACTTTTAAAAAGGACTAATGCCTACTTAGCAGGGAGTATGAGTGGGGTTTCTTGGACACTGGTGATGTTCTCTTTAGCAGAGTGGTGGATACAGGTGTGTTCATTCTGTGATAATTCCTTAAGCTGTATGTTCATGATAGCTGCATTCTTCTGTATGCATATTTTACTTCAATTAAAATGGACATTTAAAAAAATACTACTTCCCAGGTCTCACTCCTCAGAAATTCTGATTTAATAGCTCTATAGAGGAGTGCACACATCAGTTTTATTTAAGAGCTTCTCGAGTGATGTTAATAAGCAGCCAGAATTGAGAACTATTGTTAGATTGGAACCAAACCTTAGCAGATTTGAGAATTAAGAAAGGCATGTTTTGCAGCAAAATAGGCAAATATCTGCCAAATTCAAAGTCTGACTTAGTGCATGAAACATGCATGAAACAGTATCTTTGTTTCACGTAGACATCCCCCCCAGAATGGGAATTGGAATATGCAATAAAGATCTATTAGTTGCCACAAAAAGCACTTTAAATTCTTTATCTTTCCTTCTTTTATGAATATTTCTATTAACATCTATTTTATTAAACCATCCTGCTTTTTTTCAACATCTTTATTCAACAAAACCTATGTAGTTTGAAAAGATAAAGAAAATAAATTAGTGAGTCAAAATGTCTGCTCCTCCCAAGTGCCCACATATGCAAAGTCTAGTGAAACATCGTCCTTATTAGTCAAATAATAAGGGACAAATAAGATGATGATGTCTGCATTGCTTCTTTTTGCCAACAGACATCAGCATCTTATTTGCCCCTTATTATTGGATATCGGTCTTTAGACCATGGTACTACCATTTGCATCTCTCTCTCCTTACCAATACACGCGCACACACAAACACACACACACAAACACACATATGAATGTTCTATATGCACTATCATAGAAAACAGTTTTATAAAAATATAAACAGATTAACTTTATAAACTTCAAGTTAATTAACATTAATTTGAAAATATGCCCTATGTTATTTCCTTTGTGAGTATTTATCAAGGCTTTCATGGTGAAGTTTTTAAGCAATGCACTCATTTTGCTGGGATTTTTCAAAACTGTCTAGTAAAAACAACCATATGAGATGAAATTTTAGATATTTATTATTATATTCAAGGAACCTCGGACTTTCTTTCACAGGCAAAGATGTCACTATCCTTTTCACTGAATTGATTCTCTTGTTATTATTAATTCTTTGTTCATCCAATGTCTAATTAATAACCAAGAGTATTTGCACATCTTCCTAACAGGAGGACCATTTGCCTCATTGACTGACCAGCAGAGTTTGTTGATTGTATATATAAACTGAGTTATCAGAAGGATAAACTTAACTATTGCCATATTTTTCAAAAGCATAAACATCAGGTTTTGAGTATACTCAAAGAATGCATATGCTTTCAGATTGTATTAGCCAATGGGAGAAAATAAGAAAAGGAATAAGGAAAGAAATCTCTAGTTTTGTGCTCACTTGGCGAACCCACAATATGGATGTCAACTCCATTGAGTCTCCAGTTGATGGGCATTAGACACCACTAGATCTATCATCCTTACAAAGCTTCTGGAAAAGTGAGGAAGAAAACTTATAAAGGTAAAAGCAACTGAAAATATTGAAAAATAAAGATTATTCAGTGTTCAGCCATCTGCAGTATTAAAGGTTGAAAGGACAAATAGATCTCATTGAAGCTGACATACTAATGTAAGACTTATGCTGTCGATAACCATTTTTAGTTAAGTATAATGTGCAAATACCATGGGATTATAAATTTCTGTTGTAAGAAAGAAAAAAAAGCATTAGTTTTTGGCACTTCTTAAATTTAATAATAGTTGGTGTGCTGGAAAGAAAAATGAAAAATCCCTTCCCTGAGTTAGCAGAGAAAGAGCTAATATCTGTCAGTGAATGCCATTATGATTTTTATACATGTCTCTGGTTTGGGTTCATTCACAGATTGCACAGATACTACTTAAATAAGACTTCAAGAGCAAACATGGGTTTTTGAAAATGGGGATTGGTCTCCGATGTTGTGGTTGCCAGGTAATGGATTAACAAACTGTCAGTGTAAAATCCACTCATTTCTTCTTATCACTCAGGAAACAGGTATCCTGTCACTCTCTACTGGCTTCCAAACTTGCCTGGAAAGGTAGGGACATCACAGCAGCAGCCCCAGGTTTTATTTATATGTAATAATATTCTGTTCATGATGTTTGACCTCTTCTATCTAGCAGCCTATTTTAATCTCTGTGTCACTGGCACATTCATGTCTTTTTATTTTGTTTTTAAAAATATAGTAGTGTTAATTGGAACCAATTACCACTTTGTAGTTCCAAAGTGATGATCAAATACTGATAAATTCACAATTTAATATGGTTCAATCTGTTATTAATTTACTTATGGATGAGTGAAGGGGCAGGAGAGAATTTTATAGCAAGTATAACAGAAAGAAGACGTGTGTGTGTGTGTGTATGTGTGTGTGTGTGTGTTGCCTGAGAGTCTACTGTGTGCTGGGCCCTGTCCTATGCACCAGATATACAGCAAGGAACCAGATAAAGCCTCTGCTCTCCTGAAATTTACATGTCCATATGAGAAACAGACAATAAACAAAGATAATTCCAGATAAGTCCTATGAAAAACAGATTATTCAGTGAAAGGGATCATAGAGAGACTTAAGGTATGAAGGGGACAGCTATTTCAGATAGGGTGGCCAGGGAAGGCCTCCTCCAGGATATGAGAGTTGAACAGAAACCTCAAAATAGAGAATAAATCTTGCAAAGAACTGTGTTCTATGTTAACGGACTAGCAAGTGCAAAAGCCCTGAAGAGGGAAGGCATTTGGCTGGTTGGAAGAAGAACGAGGAGGCAAGTGTGCCTGGAGTGAGTGAGTGAAGGGGACAGTGGTAACAGATGAGCTCAGAAAGTTATAAGCCAGCAAATGAGATTGTGGAGGAGCAGCCAGTGAAAAAGAAGCAAAGTGTGTTATCTGTGAAGCCAAAATTAAAAAAAAAAAATATATATATATATATATATATATATATATATATATATATAAAATTCAGGAAGGGAGGGAATGATCACCTCTGTCAAATGCTGCTGAGAGGTCAGATAAGGTATGGACTTAGAATTGATCACTGGATTAGTTTTTGAATGATAATCAGCTATTGTAGATGGTTATGAAGTAATTGTCCATGGACTTTCTTTTCCGATTTTTTTAATAAGGTATAATTTGCGCACAGTCAAATTCATCCTTTTTAGTGGACAGTTCTGCAAATTTTGAGAAACGTATACAGTTGTTTATCACCACCCTATTCATGACACAGAATTTTTCATCAAAACCCAAAATTCCCAGTGCCTCTTTGTAGTAAACATCTGCCCCGTACCTGGCCACAGACCTGTTTTCTGTCTCTCTAATTTTGAAGTATGTCATATATATGGAATTATGCAGTACGTAGGCTTTTTAATCTGACTGCTTTCATTTAGCATAAAGCATTTGCGATTTGTCGTGTTGTTACATGTGTCAGTAGTTCCTTCCTATTTACTGCTGAGTAGTATTTCATTTTATGCATAAACCACAATTTGTTTATTCATTCTCCTGTTAAAGGTTGGTTCCAGTTTTTGAAGATTACAAATAAATCCACTCTAAATAGTCACATAGAATTTTTGTGTGTGTGAACATAGGTTTTCATTTCATTTCGGTAAATACCTAGGAGGAATAATGCTGGGCCATATGGCGATTGTATGTTTAACTTTATAAAAAATATCTAAACTATTTTCCAAAGTCATTGAACCATTTTTTATTCCTACCAGCAACATATGAGAGTTCCGTTTGCCCTATAGTTTTTTTCTTTCTTTTAATTTTAGCTATTCTAAAAGGTGATATATCGTGGTTTTAATTTTCATTTCCCTAATGACTAATGATATTGAGCATCTTTTCATGTACATATCTGCCATCTCTATCATCTTGTTTGGTGAACTATCTCTTCAAATCGTTTGCCTTTTTTGTGTGTGTGTGAGGTGAGGAAGACTATCCCTGAGCTGACATCCGTTGCCAATCCTCCTCCTTTTGCTGAGGAAAACTGGCCCTGGGCTAACATCTGTGCCCATCTTCCTCTGCTTTATATGGGATGCCACCACAGCTTGGCTTGACAAGCAGTGCGTCTGTCCGCGCCCGGGATCTGGACCTGCGAACCCAGGGCCACTGAAGTGGAGCACACAAATTTAACTGCTACACCACCAGCCGGCCCCTGTTTGCCCATTTTTTAATTTAGTTATTTGTTTCCTTATTATTGAGTTATGAATGTTCTTTATGTATTCTGCATACCAGACTTTTATCAGATATGTGCTTTACAAATATTTTCTCCCAGTCTGTGGCTTGTCTTTTCATTCTCTTAACAGTATTTTACAAAGAGCAGAAGTTTCTAAGTCTGATGAAGTCCAGTATATTATTTTTTTCATGAATTGGGCTTTTCCTGTCATATCTAAGAAATCTTTGCCTAACTAACCCCAGTTCACAAAAGCTTTCTGTTTCTTCTAGAAGTTTTATAGGTGTAGATTTCACATTTATGACCATTGGATTTTGTAAGATGGAGGTCATTAATGACTTCTACATGAGTAAGCATTAGTTAATTTGTTCAAAGGCCTAGTCAGAATAGATTAAAGAGAAACTGAAAGAAAAGAAAATTGAGACCGTCTTTATAGACGGCCTTTGCAGGACTTGTGCTAAAAAGAGTAGGTGAAAATTGAGGTTTTAGCTGGAGAGAGACATTATAGGTGGAGTATGATGGCTGGTTATGGTAGGTAAGCAAAATTAAATGCATTGGCTTGTGTACCTATAAATTAAAACAGTACAAATTGAGACAAATCAGAGGACAGCAAATCCAGTGAAACCTCACTCGGTAGTGGGTTAAAAGGTTCTGCACAGAGAGTGGTTATTTAAGATGAAAATAATAGGGTTTTTAGGGCAAGTAAGGATAAACTTCTATGCTTTCTGCACTAGAGCCAGTGAAATGTTTGGCTTGGACAAAATAAAAAGAGGTGGGAAAAGAATTCCAATTTGACCTTAAACTCAGCAACTTGTCTGATTGAATCTTTTTCCATGGATTGAGCAAGAGAGAATTAGGGAGTGGGGCTGTCTTTTCTCTGGGCAGAACCTCAGTGGGTTTCACATTTCCTAGGATCTCTTAAAACCTCCTTTAAACAGAGTCTGTTTATAAAGTGACCTCAGTGGCTTTGGTACATTCCCTACGGTTCTGGCATTCTCTCTGCCCAGCATCCCAGAAAGTAGGTAGTGAGTTAGGGGCAGAGATTACATACACATGGGCAGGATGGAAGATCAAGCTGGAAGAAAGGCCTTTTGGGGTAGCCCATTCCTTCAGTTGTAAAATATTCTTCAGGCTTTCATTGATCTTTGGATAGAGAGCAGGTTCAAGTTTCTCTTGTTTGTCTCTTTCCTTTTACAGGAATTTATCACCTTATTTGTGGGTATGGAACTGGATCTAGCTCAATTTGAGGGCATAGAACCAGTCCATTTCTGCCGGTACAATTATTGTCACATTTTCTCCAAATTCAGTTTAGATCACAATTTTAGCTAATATATTTTTTATTATTTTCTGTATACCAGCATGTGCTCAATAATTTGAATGAATTTTCTTTTCATTAATCCCCACAGAGTAGGTAATACTTTTATCCATGTTTTACAGCTGGAGAAATAGGTTTAGAGATGAAAAATACTTTTCCAAAGCTCACACACAAATTGTGTAAAGAAGTCATATCTTGAACTCAAGTATTCTTGAGGGTGGGTGCTTAACCACTAAGCAATAGATACATACTTGAGAAGAATAAGTACATATTTGGGCAAGAAAATTCCCATTATGGTGACAGGAGGAAAGTAGAATCATAACTAGAAGGACATTTAGCAATGATTGTCATTTCCAGCCTATCTTTTGAGAAGACCATTCCCAGATACTGTTTGGATGGAAAATATATGGAGGATCATGACCTGCTACTACATATGATTTTAGCTTCAGGCTAAGATAGCCCAGTTATCTCAGAAAAGATACGGTGTGATTAGACACTTCTAGACTACTGGCTCAGACCTACACTATCCACAACTTTTGGTTTTCTAATTACATTAGTATAAGCGTCATCACTTTTAAAGGATGCCCAGAGTCTTAAGGACCCCCGATACTGTTGCCACCAACTTTGAACCCCAATGTATATCACAACATAGTGCAGATTCCTTTATGGGAATGCTCAGTTGGCCATTAAATCCTAATGCAATTTAGCCAAGTCATTCTTATCTCATAAAATCAACATGTTTCAGGGAATGAAGTTTTCCTTTGTAATTTTCAAATAATCCAATCAAACAGGAATGCAAATAAAAGAGCTTTGAGAAAAGGGGAAATTGGGCTATGATATATTGAATGCTTGCTTTGGAGAGATAACTACAGCAAGATTATCAGGGCTGCAGGAGTTGAGAGGAAGTCTGCATTCATTTGTAAGTATGATTATATTATCATCTAATTTTCACACAGTGTGTGTTTACCATCTGTCAATGTTGCCTGCACTAAGTCATTATAATGTTAGTTACAGCTATTATTTTATTATTAAATTATTTTATGAAAGCATATAGCACTACGAATATATTTGACAAATTTTAATATGTATAAATAACATATTATGTATTTAAAAAAATATAATTTTTATATTTTTTATTTGATTCAAGATAGGGAACTTTCAATGTCAGAAAGTTTGTGAAGTTATTCCTTGCAATAGACATGCAGATCATTTTTACTTCTGTGGCAGATACAGACCCTTCGTTATGAAACACATCAAAGCTTTGCTTCCAAGAAGGATAATCTTCTCAGTTGTTCCATCTCTTAGCATTTGAATGCTTTCTCATGGAAAGTGATTACTGTAAATTAATAAAGAGAAATCGCTCTCTCTCTCTCTCCCCTTCATAACTCTTCCAACCAGTACTCATATTTCAGGAAAATAAATCTTTGGCAAAAGAATAAATAAGCAATTGTTATTTGGTATGTTGTTTTGCGATTCATAGATACACATTTGTAATGTTAAATATTTATAGCATTTACACAAGAGGATACATTTTCCCATCAGTTTCATTTTTTTCTTAAATTCCAAGAAGAGCCTTGACATTAAATCTCTGCTTCGGAAAGAAGCAGCTACTCCAAAAATAAGGTCACCATCTACCCCTTTGTTTGCATTCTATTCAGTGGCTTGCCTAAATATGCAAGATCTACAGAGTGTAAAATGAAGTGCTTGACATTCTCCTTGATGCTCCCAGCATTCCTTCTGGGACCAGACCACACTTGCTCCGCTCTCCATTACTATGGACTACTGCTGCCCGAAGAGGATATGTTAGTCAAACAAGAGAAGTAGGCCATGTGAAATACTCAGAATGGCGTGGGGGACACAAAATAGAAATGTCACTGCTTAAACTGTCTTTTAAAGAAGAGAGGAATATTTCTCTCTGAATCAACTCTCCAAAGATATTCTTAGATAAACTTTCTGGAAAAATTAGTATTTCATATTTTTTAAAAATCCTTTCTAGTTATAGAGTCTTGCGTTTCTGGTAATTTCTTAAAATTATCATATACTTTTACACATATGCCAGTTTCCAAGTATTAGAGCAAATATTTGTTCTTCAGCAAAAATAATGGTCCTGGTTTACTAATTGGTTCTCTCACAAATAGCACCTGCTGGCTGTCCCCGTGCTGCTATTTACCCCTCCATTTTCCCACATTGAGTGCTCCCTTTCACACTTTCTCATTATCATACTCTGAAATTTCAGTTAGCTATGTGTCAACCAGTATTTCCCAAAATGCATTCCAACAAAAAGTAGTTTCAGGGTAATTCAATACGTGTTTCTCAAAATTAGGATTCCATTTCAAATGTGTTTAGAAAAATCCTGGATTAAACAAAATGTAGCAGGTTTCTTTATGGAGGATTTCATAGAACCTTCATGAGTTTGCACATTGCAAAGCTCCAAGAAGGAACTATCACATGCATTCTGGTTTTATTCCCTCAGAAAACCTTTGGCAAGGCATTTTTCAGTCTCAGTCCAGCCAGGCACTGGGCTTGACAGTTTAGCAGAATTCTCGAGAACCAACTTTCAATCTTGGCTCAGGCATAGGCAAAGAGTCATAGAGTTAGTCTCCCTCTTCTACTTGGTGATAGTACAGTCAATCAGAGGGTATGTTTGGTTTTTGTTTCATGTTTCTTCCTAGCTTCCAGTGCCTATTTTACAATATTTCAATAGAGCAGTGTCCTAAAAATTGTCTATCATCCCAACCAATTGTTGGAATGAGATGAGCATTATATATTATAAAGAATTATGGAAATTCTAAAGGAATACTTTACTTGAGTACTTGGCATAAATGACTCAAATAAAAGTAATTTTGTTACCTCTTGAATTGAGCCACATTCCCAATTATTTTGAGGGTCATGCTTTTGATGCCTTTTGAAGTGATCTGTAGCAAAAAAGGGGGGAAGAGAAGTACCCACAAACCTCGGGTATGTTGTCTGAACCAGGCAGCCAAAAGCCAACGAGGATCTGTTCAGAGATGTTATGAGAACTCTGTTGGGTAATAGAGAATGTTTTCTCACCTGCTATTTCTTACAAAACAACAATGTCCATGATGAGACAAATGGATGCCTGGTGTTAATATTTGGCAGATAGTCACCAATAGGCTAAATAGCCACAATGCCTACTCTGTTAACAAAATCTATTGAAAATTTTTTTTTTAATTTGTTCATTCAGATGGTTGTTTTGCTAAATTACTTAAAACAACTGGCTTAACTCATTACATCATTAAAGAGTTTTCTTGGTCAAATTGACTGAATTCAGTGTGTTTTATTTTTGAGAATGAAGAACCAAATAGGGCCCAATGCCTTCAGACACAAAACAATCAGAACATTCATTAGATAGGTTCCTGCTCATAGTGCCACTGCAAAGACCTTGTATTCATTAGCTTATTACAACTGTTAGCTTATCTCAGGGACATAGAGAAGCATGAGATCTCTAGTAGAGGAATCGAAGTGTTCCAGAAATTCAAATGCTTCATTGACAGTTGACAGACACTAATGACTTTATTGAGCTTAGTTGAAAGTTAGTTGATAAGAGTAAAAATGCCTTTCTTAAATATTTGCTGACATATTTTAAGGGCCTGTCAGGTGCATGAATCCTAATTCTTCATTTATGACAGATTTTTGTTGGGCCATGCATAGTGCTATTTGTTTGATTGTTTTCATAATATATTAAAGACCTGTGAACCCCCTCCTCTACACAGAAACTAAACATTGGAAATCACTTACCTCTGTTATCTTCCTTCTTACATCCTACTCTCACTCCACCCAAGTTTATATAAGTATATTAACGAAAATGCCATCTTTGATAAGTGACGTGAGCAATTTTCATGTAACGTGTTGATGGAGCACATATTACCTTTTTTTTTTAAAAGAAATATCTTGTCATGTCTTTATGTAACCACCTGAGAAGATAATTTCCAAGTCCTATCAATTAGCTTGTCACTCTTGGTCTATATGTTTAATAGTGTCCACTGGCAGCCAGTAATGATCTCATCTATTTCTAGAGAGTACAACACAGTTTGCAAACCACTTCAGTAAAGAATTAGCTCTTATAATTGTCCACCAATTCTATAAGGTAAGCATGATTCATGCCGCAGGAGGGATTAAGTGTGTCAGAACCAGAATTTTACCCCAGTTCTGTTTTTTTCCCATGACATAGAACCTGAGACAGGGCTGTACTCCACTGAAATCGGTTGGGCTAATTCTGCTCCTGTATAGAATTACAGGACTTACTGTATAGAATTCCTGTACAGAATTACAGAGTTCTATTCCACCTCTATGGTGGATGATGGGACATCTATTTTGATTTTGCCCACCCAGACTTGGGGAACTATGTGCTAAATCACAGGTAATTGGGGCCATTGTTTCTCTTCTGTTCTGAAATCTTTGTGTAATTCTGGAAAGACTTGTACCGGAGCCCAAAACCTGTTGGAAGTGGGCTCATGTTTTCAAAATAAAAACAATCGCTTATCCCTGCTTCCCCTGCAGCTGTCTTTTGGGGGATTGTGTTGTTCTACCCCTTTGATTATAGTCTTTAAAAATCCAGGGAAAGAGTCTAGTTGGGGAGTAAACTTGATGGATCTAATTTCTTGAATTCAGACAATTTATCAGTCTTTCTCTTATATGTATTATTTTGTACCAAAATATTTTGCAGGTCCAATAAAACCACAAGCACTTGGCCTGGTGGAAATGAGGGGAGGTGTATTTGAGTTGATGAAAATAAATATAGATTATGAACTATTTTTAACCTTGGTTTTATTGTTCTCCAGTTTCCATAATTAGAACAAGTCTAACAAAGTGTTGCCTAGTAGTTGTCTCTGAGTGACTTTTCTTCATTAAGAGCTAATAATGATTTGTAATTAGCAAATAATTTAAATGTAAATAGATTCTTCTACACTGCCTACCAACACTTGAAAGCAATTTGTTTTCTGAAATACCCTAGAAATTACCCAGGCAGTCTTGATGGGTAATTTGCTTGGTAAAAAATTCTATATAAGAAGGACAGAGGGAATTTTATCTCTACTTCTACCTGAATTGAACACATTTTGAAGTAGTAGAGTTCAAGTTAATGAGATATTATTGGCCACTGGTGCAGTAATCAATTGAGAAAAAAAACGTGAACTGGAAGAGAATTCAGAAAGTGCCTCAGTAAGTCACTGGATGCCTCAGGAAAATACTTAAGCCTAGTAACTTCATCAGTCTTCCTTACAATTTCTTATGACAGTGTCCTCAAATTGGATGATGAAGAAACCTGAAAAAGAGAAACGCACTAGGAAATTATTAATCTGGATGAGAAAAATGAGAGAAAGGTCTAGATGGGAGCTATTGAGCTAGCAAAGTAAGATAATGACAATGAGGATGTACAAAGGTAGGGAGAATGATGAGAAGATTTCAGAAAGGGGGTGGGTGGGATTTGGTGAGATATTATGTGTGGAATTTGAAAGAGGGTGAGATGTGAAAGATGATTCCATGCTTAGGAACTGACTCCATCATTTATCAAATGCTTACAAATCAACCCAACAGGGACCAAGAAGAAACATAAAGATCGCTCAGCCCTTAAATTTTTCATTTATGTTAACTTTGTAGACAAAATCTGGACATTGATGCACTACTATAATAATTTGTATATAAATAAAAATCTAACGTTTTTTTCAAATCTTGTCCTATTTTGATATTCATCTCACAAGAACAAGAAATGCACTCATAGAAAACTGATATTTCTAAAGTCTGGTAGACTTTCTACTTGCTACATTATGGGGAGACTGAGAACCATTTATTCACCAGTTATTCAGGTCTCACCAAGCCCGGCATGTCTACATATGGTTTTGATTCAGCTTGAATGACTGAAATGCATTTCCACTCTTGCCACCCTGTTTCCCTGGTGGATTTTTACTCAACATTCTAGATGCAATATCAATACTATTAGGATTTTATCTCTTCAAACTTTCCTAGCAGCTGGATGTAATTAAATATCCCCTCATCACCATTTCCCCAGCATTTGCTATACCTCAGTTATAACATTTGTCACATGTTTATTACTATACTTGGTTTCTTTTAACTTTTTGGAATAACTAGCACATTTATGTGATTTATGGATTTAAGTGACTGTCTCCTTCTCACCCCTATTGAAGATCGGAACAGACCCTACCTTACCATCCCTCCTCTCTTATAGTCATTGCAATTGTTTCTTGTGTATCCTCCCAACATTTATTTCTGAACTTACAAGCACATTCAAATATATTCTTATTTTCCCCCTTCCCTGTTACCCAGCAGAAGACAGCATACTTTATGCACTGTTCTGTTCCTTGCATCGTCACTTAACAATATTCCCAGCAGATATTTCCATGTCCCACTATAGAAAGAGATTCCTCATTTTTATTTTCAACTGTATTCTATTATATGGAATGCACCATAATTTATTTAACCTGTCCACTATGCATGACTATTAAGCTGTTTCCAATCTTTTGCTATTAGAAACAGTGCTGCAAAAATTGCTCTGTGTGTGTAATTTCACAGATGTGAAATGTGTATTTGTTTTAATATTAACAGATATAGCCAAATTGCCCTCCATCAGGTTTGTAAAATTTGCACTCCTACCAGAAGCATATGGGAATCCCTGACTCTGTGGCCTTGTCAACAGAATATGTTATTTAACCTGCACTTTTGCTAATTTGATATGTGAAAATTGGCGTCTCTTATCCACATTTCTCTTTTTATGAATAAAGTTAAACGTCTAGCATCTCTCTATATATATTTTACTCAGTTTTCTGTTGGACTATTGAACTTTGCCTTTTCAATTCCTAGGAGCTTTTGATACATTGGGAAAAATTGTGGAATTTTGTCAGTTATGTGGGCTGCAAAAAGTTTCACTAGTTTACCTTTGCTATTATTTCTTTACTACACTGATAGGTTGAGATATTTTGTTGTTTGTAGTTTGCCATCTGGAAGTTTTTTTATTTTCATATTTAAGTATTCAGATTTATCCATTTTTTCCTTTATGGCTAGTGGATTCTGAGTCATAGCTTAAAGGTCTTTTCTACTCCAAGTTTATAACAAATTATTCCTTGTTTTCTTCCAGTAATTTTATTGCTTGATTTTTTCTTTTAAACATTTGATTCATTGGGAATTCATCCAAGTATAAGTATGAGTTTTGAATCTGGTCATCACTCATTTTTTGTTATTTCATCTTTTCCACACTGATCTGAGATGCTTTCTGTATTGTATGCACAACTGACCCTGATGCATCAGAGTTTATTTCTGGACTTTCTGTTTCACTGGTATGTCTAATTGGGCATCATTACCACACTGTTTTAATTATTAATGCTTTGTATTATATTTTAATATCTGGTAAGGCTGGCCTCCACTTCCCACTTTCTCTCTTTTTTTTTCAATGATTCCCTGAAATTCTAAAACTTTTAATGAATTTGCTAGTTTAAAAAAATTCTAGTAGCATTTTACTGGAATCATATTAATTTCATAAATAAACTTATGGAGACCCAATATATCCTTACCACACTGCATCTGCCAAGACTGGAACATACCATGTCTTCTCATTTTTTCAAGTCTCTTGTGTGCTCTGCATATAGATCTTCCAGACTTCTTTTTCAATTTATTCCTAAGAATTTTATCTTTTTATTGCAGTTGTAAATGAGGTCTATTTCTCATTATAGCCTTTAACCGAATGCCAGTTGTATATATGAACTACTTACCTGAGCTAATAAATTTTGTATCCTAATTTATTACCTCTATTCATGTAGCTGTTTTCTCACAGTAGTTTCAAATAGCCTGGACACTAGTACCTCAGAACAAAGCTGAATATTAGTGCTGTTACTGGTAGTTAGCTCTGTTCCTGACTTTAGTGCGACCATGTCTAATACTTTCCGTCAATTATAAGGTTGGCTTCTGATCCTGAGATGGACATAGAATTTAATATGTTAAGAAATGGTTCAGTGTTTTGAAATCAAAAATGTTTTTTGAAATTTTTTATTATTTTTTAGCATATGCAGAGATACTATTTTTTCTTAGATCTATTAACTGTTAAAAAAAGTTTAGAAGTTTTACCTCTTTTCCTATTCTCAGGACCAGTTTAAATAGCACTGCCACCATTAGTCTTAAAAGCTTTGGTAGAATTCAAAATGAAACTGTTCTGGCCAGGGGTGTTGGAGAAGCTAGCTTCTAGACGAGTTTTCCTATCTTCTGTAGAAATCTTCTATGGAAATTTTTCTGTTTATAAATTCTAAGGCTGAATCCATTTTAATAAAGTTTTTACATATTTATGAAGGGTTTGAAAAAGTTGGCTCAGGATTGTTTCTTAAATGTCTCTAGATTTGATGGTTATTTCTACATAAAAATTCTTGTGTGGTTGATGGCACTTTTCCCACTCCTTCTCCCACTGTTCCATCCATCATCATCTGTTTATTTCTTAATTAGGTTAGCTGATGGTGTATTTTTTTTTAATTATTATTAGGGGCCACCCCCGTGGCCTAGTGGTTAAGTTTGGCATGCTCTGCTTCAGCAGTCTGAGCTCAGTTCCCAGGTGCAGTCCTACACCACTCGTTGACAGCCGTACTGTGGCGGTGACCTACATACAAAATAGAGGAAGATTGTCCACAGATGTTAGCTCAGGGCAAATCTTCCCCAAGCAGAAGGAGGAAGATTGGCAACAGATGTTAGCTCAGGGCAAATCTTCCTCAGTAAGAAAAAACAATTATTAACTTTTCTATTTAATTAATTTTTTGTTTTCTAACATTTATATCTGCTTTTATCAATTTATTCCTTACTTTTGTCTCCTTTTATTCTTTCATTTGGAACATTTTTTCTTTTTCTAAATTTTTGATTCAGATACTTATTAACTTATTTTTAACTGATGTGTTTAATACTATACATTTGCCTTTGAGTGTGGTCTTTGGCTGTACGACATAGGTTCTTAAAGGTACTGTTTTCATTACTGATATATTCTCAATATTCTGTGTATCTGGCTTGAATTTCCTTTCACTCAAGAATTGTTTAAAGGAAAATGTTTAAATTTTTCCATAGTAAGGTAATTTTTTTTTAGTTTTGCTATTAATGTTTAGTTTTATCACATTGTGATTAGAAAAGGTTGTTATTGTGGACTGAATGTTTGTATCCAAAATTCATACATTGAAACTCTAATTTCCGACATGATGGTGTTTGGAAGTGGGGTCTTTGGGAGGTATTTAGGTTTAGATGAGGTCGTGAGGGTGGGGTCCTTGTGATAGGATTAGCGTCCTTATAAGAAGAGACCAGAGAGCTTGCTCTCTGTCCACCATATGAGGACTCAGAGAGAAGATATCTATCTGCAAGCCAAGAAGAGAGATCTCACCAGAAGCCAAATCAGCTGGCACCTTGATCTTGGACTTCCCAGCCTCCAGAACTGTGAGAAATAAACATTTGTTGTTTCAGCTCCCAGTCTATGGTGTTTTGTTACAGCAGCCTTCACTGACTAAGACAGTTGTCTTCCACATTTTTTGAAACTTATTAAGATTTTCCACATGGCATAATGTGTGGTAAATTTTTGTGATGTTTCCATGGGAAATTGGATGTGTATTCTCTGTTTCAGAGTGCACAATTTAATATATCAATCATGAGAAACATTAATTACATGATGTAAATCTTCTATACTCTCACTTGTCTACTTGATCTGGCCTGTACTAAAGAAGCGATTTGAGATTTCTTAATTCCTATGTGTTTTTGTCTCTTTTTCCTTGCATCTTCTGTGTTTTCTTCTTTATGACCTTGGCTATTCTTATTAATTCTAATAATCTGCCTGCATATTCTTTGGGGTTTTTTTTTTGTTTTTTTACACTTTTATTTATTTATTTTTTTGCTGAGGAAGATTCACCCTGAGCTGACATCCGTTGCCAATCCTCCTCTTTTTTTGCTTGAGGAAGATTAGCCCTGAGGTAACATCCATGCCGGTCTTCCTCTATTTTGTATGTGGGTCGCCTCCACAGCATGGCTGGTGAGTGGAGTAGGTTCACGCCCGGGATCCGTACCCATGAACTCAGGCCACCAAAGTGGAGCACACAGAACTTTAAGCACTCGGCCACAGGGCCAGTCTCTGGGGTTTTTTTTAACAGACAGTCAAATCACCAGTGCATAATAAAAGGTTATTTTCTTTCTTTCTAACACTTATTGTTCTTTTTCTTTTGTCCTTCACTGGCTATGCGCTGAAAAAAGAGGTGACTCTGGGCTTTATTGCCTTCGTCATGACTTTAAAGGGAGTGTTTCTACCATTCCCCATTATTACAAACCATGTGTACTACAGTTGTTGGAAGATGTCCTATATCAGAATAAAGAATTTTTATTCTTTTCCTAGTTTGATAAAAACATTTTCTCAAAAATGGGTATGACATTTTATTAAACATCTTTTCTGCTTGTCCTGTTCTAATTATATGTTTTTTCTTTCTAAATCTAAATGTATATATAAGATGTGGTTATAGTTATATAGATGTATATCTGCCCTTGCATTCTATATTTCCTTTTTTCTAATCTTTTCCCACCCCACTCCCCCAGCTACCAGAGACATTTTTTGATTCATTAAATTATATTGTTTGTTTGTTTTTTCCTATACCATTTCTTTCCTCATGGACTTCTGTTTCTTAGTTTCTTCCCTTATTTTTCTAGAGAAGATCCTTAACATATTTCTTATAAACAGATATGTGAGGAGACATTGCATATCTAAGAATGACTTTACTATCACATTTGACTAACATTTTGGCTGGGTATAGAATTTTAATTTGAAAATAAATTTCCCTTAGTGCATTAAGGTGACAGCCTGTGCCCCCTCCCAAAACCTACCCCCTGCCATGTTGCCAAGTGGCTGATGAGACTTCTTATGCCAGCTTTATTCTCATTCCTTTGTAGGTGTATTTTTTTTCTTTTAAATCTGGGAAATTTTTGGAGATATGAATCCCGAGTATTGTACTTTTCTCTGTGCTATATATTTGTTCTGATATTATTATTTAAGGAATGCAATTTTTTGAGCTCTTTCAAGTTGAAATTGTGTTTTCAGAGCTCTATTCTCATTCTCTCTTGATCATACCAAATGAGTTTTTTTGTACACTCAGACTCTCAATTGCCATCTTTGCCATTTTAAATATGAGGAAACTGATGGCAGAAAATTTAAGTAATTTGCACAAAGTCAAACAGAGCAAGTTGCTGAGCTAGGATCTATCCTCAGGCAGACTGAAGCTTGAACTTACAGTCTTAAGAGTACACTAAACAAGACAAGAGTGATTGCATGTCTACCATTACATTGAGAGGCCTTAGGGGATAGAACTATGTCTTACTCATTTCAAATCTGTCCATTTCACAAATTCTATAACTTCTTCCAACCTCGTGGCCCTAAGGCAACATTAAAATGAATAAAAACCCCATCACTTTTGGACCCTTAAACTCCATCTGCATTCCATATTTTACTATCCTGTACTCCCTCGGACATCCTCTGCCAAGGTCATTCTTGGCTCCAGATTATCTCTCCTGATTTAGACTTGCTTGCATTTGTCCCTATTTGTTCTTGAGAAATTATCAACAGAAGTCCTCTAGTAACTGTTAAACTCTCCCATTCATAGCTATATAGCTATTTGAATTAGGAGATAGATATCCGCAGTAACCACTTCAGTGCTTCAAATACAAGAGACCATATGCTGAGTTGAAATATGAAAGACACAGAAAATAAAAAAGGAGAGAAGAGGCATGTTATTATAAAACATTAGTACTAGAGCTTTTCATTAACATCATCCTCTAGATTACAATATACTTAACTATGTAATACAACAATATTAACAAAAGCACATTGCATAAAAGATGAATCTTCAAAGATGTTAAAAAATAATAAACTAAAGTATTTAATTAGGCTACAAAGAAGTACAAGATTTTCAAAGGATTTCTGGCTTTTTTCCATCATTTATTTCATTCTTTTCTGTATTAATCTTTGTACTTTGATTTCTTCTGGATTTTCTGATTTCTCTCTTACACTATTTGGCAGGTTATTTTCCTACATTTCATTTTGACATATGATCGATTTGTCAATTTGAGGGCAAGTAAAGGAGTTTGCATCTTTACCAACTTCTAGAATCTTAAATTTTGGCTTTATATAGTTAATTGCTGCCTTGTGTCAAACGGTTTTCTCACTTCTATTGGCATTAATTTTTTTAAAATTTATATTTAACAAGGTAGACTTCACAAGTTAAGTGGATGCCAATTAACCTGAAATCTGAACTGACTTTTAAATGCAAGTCATTCCTATCAAATTAGCGTTCTCCACAGATTTAGTAGATAGCTGTCAACACAATGGAACCTAAGCATCAATTTTAAGCAATTTATATTTTTAAGTTTATAATATTAGTTTGATTGTGATTGCATATTCCAAATTATAACTTTGTGTCAATTACTAAGGAGCTAGATGAATTTTGTATATTATTACATTTTAATCATCTTTATAATTAACATTTAATTTATATCCTTTTCTCTTTCTTTTTCCATCTACAAAATGTATTTCTTTGAGTTTGTGGCACAGAATTTAAGCAATTTTCCTGCCAATTAAATGACATTTTATTTTTCTAAGTGAATTGACTGCTAGGGAAATGGGCCCTGGAGACTAAAGTCCTGTTTATTAATGAAAAGACTTCCTCCCACATGCAGACACATGAATCTACCTCACTATTTCTTCCCTACACATACACATGGCTTACAGTCTTTCTGGTATAAGGGCTGAGGTGTCAAAGCCCAGTTTTAAAGTTGTTGAAGGCGCTCACAAGGGAGATTTGTCTTCTGGCATTTCTGGTGCAAATCCTTCCCACCCAGACTCAAGGTCCACCAAATCAGTGTCTGGAATTGTCTGCAAAATCAAAGAAAAAGATATATACTTTTTTTTTTTTGGACTTTTTGTATTAGAAATAAACCAGAACATTGAACTAAAAGTAATTATGTTATAGTGATAACTCCGTATGAATACTGATAAAACATATTAGATAATGCCCTTTTGACTCTTAAAGTCATTGTTCTCATTTTTTCCCCTGTACTCATTTCCCTTTTCAATCTATTTGGAATGATTCTGCTTGAATAATAATGCTATAGTAACTTCATTATCTTTAATTATATTGTCTTAATGTGCAAATTCAATCTTTTTGGGCTTCCAGTAACAAAAAAGAAAATATGTGACCAGAGGTTAGTAGTAGAAGGTTGGTTTTACACAAAATGAGGACCAGATAAAAGGGCAGCAAAATGTTTATATCTTTTGCATGATATGCAGACATCAATTTTTGATGTCATATTCAAAAATGAAAACATGTATGCATAGTGTCAATGCATTTGGGAACACTGGAGAGAAGGTCATTGGGAGAATTTCCGATTATATTCTTTACAACACATGTTTATTGAACGTTTATGGGATAGAGTATTTTTCCAGTGGGGTAAGTTGGCATGTCCCCATTTGTGGTGTATCATCTCAAATCCACTTAGATTAGTCTTATTTACTCATTTTACAGCAGATCTACAAAGAAGTCACATAATTTGGTTAAGTTCTCTTAACTAGCAAGGGATATAGAAAGGATTTTACCAGGTTTATGACGTGACAAAGGCTATAAGTTTTCTGTTAATATCATGAATATGACCCTCTAGGGGTCCAAAGAGCTATGATAAAAACATCCATCATTATCCACAAAGGACATGCTTAATTGTCCTTTGACCTTAACCTATTACTATATACATCCAGTCAAACAGTTCAAAATTCTCAGATCAATTGTTAAAACAAAACAAAACAGGCATATTTTTATTTAAAACAGCATAACCTGACTCTCCACCTAAAGATATACATAGGTATATACATACACACACATATATATATATAATATTAGTTCCATTATTTGTAGAGAATGGACAATATGAAACTATCTAAAATATCTCCTTTCTCCTTCCATCCTCCCCATCAACTTAGTCCAATTGACATAGTGAAAATGGAAATGAAATTTTATGATAAACCTTTTAGTAACTAGACCTCTTAAGATCTTTCCAATATTGGTATTTTTTAATTTTTCTTAGGAAGCTAAGGTTTTCGTGTGTGTGTGTGTGAGAGGAAGATTAGCCCTGAGCTAACATCCGTTGCCAATCCTCCTCGTTTTGCTGAGGAAGGTTGGCCCTGGGCTAACATCTGTGTCCATCTTCCTCTACTTTATATGGGACGCCACCACAACATGGCTTGACAAGAGGTGCGTCTGTCCACGCCCGGGATCCAAACCTGCAAACCCCAGGCAGTCAGAAGGGGAGCACGTAAATTTAACCACCACGCCACTGGGCTGGCCCAGATTTATTTTTTTACAAGTGTTTACTAATGCTGATTGAATGGCAGAGAATATTGTAGTTACTGGGAGTTATGGTCATTAAGACAAGTCCCTACTGTAGTGTAGTTTATTTTAGCTGAAAGGAAGATTAGACAAGGGTTTGGCTGGCAAAGAAATAAATGCCTTAGAACGGTTTCTCAGCATTCAATAGTAATTAATAAGATTTTACTTCTTACTAACTTTTTTTGGGTTAGTAGCATGAGGATATCTAAGAGAATTATTAGGAGATTTAAATCAATTTAAATTTTTTTGAAGTGATCTATTTATCAGGCTATAACTCAATATTATTAAATTCAGTGGAAATTTCTATGTTTCATCCTGAAAATATGCATAAAATAATAATCCTAGGCAATTTATGTAAATAAAAATACCTACAGTATACCAGACTTTTGGCTTAAAAACAGGCCAAATGTTTGAGATAGCAGAAAATTTGTGATTCTCATGAAAGTCGATGACAAATCTGGGCTCTGATAAACCTTTTTTTAAAATAAAGTTCTAGGGCAAAATTTCCCACAGCAATAATTGTAACCATCTGGAATCCCAAGCCTAGAATTTAAATGAGGTCAAGTATTTTCCTTTTATTCACATGAATTATTTGACCACTTGAGATAAATGCACATGCTCTAAGAACAGCAAGAATAAAATAGAACATGGTAAGACACTTCTTTTTAAATATAGAGGCAACACCTACAGAGAGATCAGGCAAGATTTACCTTAATCTTGAGAGGAAATTTCAACTTGTATACAGTGGAAGAAACATAAGTCAAGAGACAGATATGCAGGCACTTCAAAAGAAGGCAAAACATGAAAAGATTATCCAATGCACATATGAAAAAGTCTAAGAAAACAAGAGCTCCAAGCAGTCCAAATCTACACGGACTGAGAGAGAGACGTATGTCCAGGAAAAAGTTCCCACATGATACTTTAGCTGAAATGGAGTATTGAGGAAAATAAATTCTATAAAACCAGTCAGGTTGCTATGGGCCCTGTTAATACACATGTGGGAGTACTTGGGGAGGGGAAATGAAGCATTTTGAAAATTTAAATAGGCAAAGATAAAATGTTATATTAATACGGCAATGAGTTCACTTCTTTGGATACTATCAAAACACTGACACATCACGAAAACTTCAGGGAATTGTTGTGAAGGTAAAAATGATGCAACTTGAGACCAAAAAAAAAACCCCTTGATAATCCTATAGTGAATAAAATTTATTAGATTTCAAGAAATGCAGCGTTTCATATTCCAAAGACATAGTTTCTAGTTCTATCTGGTTTTACTTTTAACTAGACATGTGGTGGTAAAATTCTGCATTTCTGAGCTTCCTTTATTTTAAGTGTAAAATTAGGTAAATAATGGTTGTACTTCTATTTTATGAAATTCTTGTGGAGCTCAAATTCAAAAAATTGAGTTGAAAAGTCTTTGTAATCTATAAGACGATTTTACAAAATATTCAATTTTCTTATATCGGCTTTTGATGTACTACAAGGCAGTTTAGTTCAATATTTAAACAAGCGTTTATTGATATCTCCCATATGCCTTGCACTCTGCTAAGCACTACAGATGAAACAAAGAATAAGTGTGTATCCTGCCTTTGAGGAATTTTGCACCTAATTTTAATGTGATTTGAAAAATGACTTCGATGTTTCCACAAGCTCTGTAGGAATATACTGAGAGATGTTTAGATGATGACAAAGGACTCAGAATTCCTATAGGAAGTAACACTTCAGGTGAATTTTAAAGAACAGAAAGGGATTACCAGTTGAGGAACAGGGAATGACGTTTCAAGGAAACAGAAATATATGAGAAATATAATTTAAGTGAGAAACAGCTTGGTATGTGTAAGAGACAGGAACATGTTGGGTGATAGTCTCAACTAAGGAAGATGGTCTGAGTGGGAACAGGTTTAAGTAAATGATTTTACAACTGCACTTTTACGGTTGTTACCATGATCAATAGCAAGGAGGAAGCCAAAAAAATGGGAATTCATACTCCACATCTACTGTCTCCAACCCCAAATACCACACACTTCAACACATTGAAAAAGAGCAGCTCTGCTTTTCTCTGATTTACACATTGGGCTTCCATGCAAGAATTTATTCGTACAAAGGGTTCTATGGCTCTATGACCAGAGATAAGATAAAAGAGCCTAAAGTGACTATTCATTGTTTTACTTGTGAATAGATGTATTGTTGCATCAAATCAAATCAGAAGTTCTGATGAAGGAGTAGATCTTAGAAGACGATAGCAATTATAATTGTGGACATTTTAAGTATAAAATTTCTATGGGATGTCCATGTGGATTTCATAGCAGACTGTAAGATTTGTAAGTCTAAAATTCAGGGGGCAGATCAGGAATAAAGATATATGTTTGGGAGTTGCCAACATCAGGGAGAAGATAATGAGCACAATATAAAAACTCCACAGGAAAGTGGGTTGAATAAGAAGATCAATGGACTAAAAACAGAACACTTAGAAAACTGTAGTGTTCAAAGGATGAGCACAAGAAGGAGAGCTTAAGAACAGCTGGAAGAATTGTTGAAGGTATAGAGAAGAACCAGAGGACTGTGGTGTAGTTGAAGCCAAAAAAGAAGAAATTTCAAGATACAAGTGATCAGCAATATTAAATAAAATAGAGATACAAGGAATATATGAACTGGAGAGCTTGTGTTAGATTTGGTGATATAGTGGCCATTGGGCCAAGACAATTTAATGTTGTGATATGAAAGCTAAATTGTGGTATGTTAAAAAGTAAAGTAGAATCAGACAATTAAAAATAAACAAACAAAACCTAATTCAGTGTTGCTTGCCAGAGATACATATAAAATATAAAAAATGCTGAAACCAAAATGAAGAAAAATCAAACACATAAAAACTAACTTAAAGGAAGCCAGTGTAGACATATTAATGTCAAACAAAATGGACTTTAAGGCAAACAGCATTATTTCAAACAAATAGAATACTTCAAAATAATAAAAGGTTTAAATTATCAAGAAATATAGCAATTCTAAATATTATGTACTATATAACATAGCTAAAAGTGTACAAAGCAAAAACCGACCTGTACAGAGTTCTACACTCACAATTAAAAATACACATGGAGCATTGCAAAACTGATTCACATACTGGGCCATAAAACACGTCTCAATGGTTATCAAATATTGAAATCAAATAGTTATGCTCTCTGATCCCAGTGGAATTTAGCTACAAATCAATAGCATAAAGAGAATTTTAAAAATCCCAAATATTTGAAAATTAAACAACATACTTTTCAATAAGCCATAGCATGAAGAAGTCTTAATGAAAATTAGAAATTAGTTGGAACTGAATGATAATGAACATTCAAAATGGGATGTAGCTAAAGCAGTGATTATAGGGAAACACATAGCCTTAAATTCATGTAATTGAAAATAAAGAGAGGCAGAAAAAACAGTTAAACAAGCAGGCATCACAGGAATTAGGAAAAAAAATGTCCAATTAAACCCCATAAAAGTAGAAGGGAGGAAATATAAAAAGGCAGAGATTAATAAAATAGTTTTAAAAAAATACAATGGAGAGAAACAACCAGGCATTGAGTTGCCTCTTCAAAAATTTAATTAAAATTGGTAAACCCCTGGTGTGAGAGGGGTGTATGCATGCACACATGCATATGTGAGAGAAAATGCACAAATGACCAATGTCAAATTAGACTGACATCACTAGAAACCCTACAATTTTTAAAACATCTTAGTAAGATACAAACCAAAATTCCATGTCAATAAATTTGAAAATTTAGATGAAATAGAAAAATTCTCGAAAAAACAACTTGTCAAACTGACACTAAAAGAACAGAAAATACAAATAACTATCAAAAAATTTGGGGTCTTTATTTACAAACATTTTCCAAAAGAAAACTCTAGGCATAGAGTTTCTCCAATGAATTCTAGTAAATATTCATAGTAAAATTAATACCAAAATTACACAAACTCTTTCAAGAAATAGAAAAAAAGATAACTTTTCTCATTTTGTTTTAAGAGTCTGGCATAGCCTTTAAACCAAAACCTGACAATGATATTATGGAAAGGTAAACTATGGGAAATCTTACTGAGTAACATAGATGAAATAATCGTAAACAGAATATTGACAAAGTTCAGCAATATATTACAAAGGATAATACATCATGATAAATTTGGGTTTATTTCAAAAATGCAAAGATGATTTCACATTTGAAAATCAATGGAGTTCATCAGACTGATGAAATAAAGTCACATTATCATCTTGATAGATGCAGAAAAAAATTATCTAAGAATCAATCAATACCTAAGTCAAAATCTTAGCAAACTAGAAAAAGACTGTCAATACCAAACATTGTCAAGGATGTGCTGGAATGACAACTCTTATACACTGAAGAAGTATAAATTGACAAAACCACTTTGAAAAATATCTTGAAGTTTCTAATAAATTTGAACAGAAGCATGTCCTATCTGATGAAGTTTATCCACAAAAATCCTATAAAGAACTCTGTATTAACAGTAAAATATTTATTTGTATCTCTGAGATTGGAAATGAGACAAGGATGCCCGTTATCACCTATTTATTCAATATTGTCTATTTATTTTTCATAGAGTCAAAAAAGCAATAACATTATCTTTATTTGCAGATGATATGATTGTATTAATAGAAAATTATAAAAACCCTACAGACAAATTATAATAATTAACAATTCTAGGTGGTAATTAGAGTTTAGCAAAGTTGCTGGATACAAGTTCATTATACAAAACTCAATGGATTTTCTAAATACTCACAAGAAGCAGATTTAAAAAGGTATGATATACAAAAGTACCAAAAATATCAAATGCATAGAAATAAATCAAACGAAATATTTAAAAGACGTCTATACACAAAACTAAGACTTTATTGAAAGGAATTACTGCATACATAATTGAATGGAAATAATGCTCTTCTCATGAATTAGAAAGCTTAATATTGTAACAATGTCATTTATTTACAAATTGATTTAAAGATTCAATGTGATCCCAATAAAAATCCCACAAATGTTTTTTGTGTGAAAATTGGCAAAGAATTCTAAAACATGTATTAAAATTGAAAGTGCCAAGGAGGTCTGAGACATTCTTGAAGAACATTTTCAACAAGGCATCAAGACTTAGTATAATGTTGTACTAATCAAATGGTGTTGTATTGGTGCAGGATAAATAAATAGAAAAATGGAACAGAATGATTAGCCCCCCCAAAAATCAAAACTACAAGTAGACCCTTAATTTATGACAGTGTTATCATTGCAGAGCATTTGGAATCTTATGGTGCTGGGCAAATTGAATATCCATATTTTAAAAGATGAATCTTGATCTATACCTCACATAAAATCAGTTCCAAGTGGATTGAAGATCTAAATATGAAAGGTAAAATGAAGCTTCCAGAAAGTGGCAAAAACAATAAGATTTCAACCCTGGGCTCTACTACTTTCCTTTGCAGATGAAGAAATAATTAAGTACATCTGATGGGACCTTACAGAGATTATTATGGTAAGAAACTTTTACAAGCAACTATATAATCAGAAACTATTATCACAATGATCATTATGATCATTTGAATTTACTAAGTCATCATAGACAATTACATTTTATTTTTTGATAATTTTATTCAAGGGTAAATTTGTTAGGATGTTAGTGAGAAAGTGGCATTCCTAGTTGATTTCTATTCAGCAATTTAATGATAAAATCACATGGCTTTTGAGGTTTAGAGATTTTTTTCCACTCTTAGAGTTTGCACAGCATTTAATTGGCACTTAACCTAATATAGAATGTATCAAAAATTAAGTAGGCATTAATTAGGAACACAAAATGTGAACTAGCCTTAAAAAGTTAATTATCAAATTGGTATAGCTGTCTGCAGGCTCCCATAAGCATCCTGTTAAAGCGGTTTCAATTTTTAAAATGTAATATGTTTCTTAGGATGTGATTACACATACAATATATGGTTGTAATTTTGAGTTAATTGCATAGTAGCTAGATTAACTTTTACATCATTACCTTTAATCAGTGTTTTTCATGACTAACGTTCATTTATATTTAAAGCTTCCAAGCTCTTTCTTTCATTGTCTCTGCTCCTCCCTTCTCGTGCCCCGCGCTGACTTAACATGTCACTACACTAACGCTCGCTGAAGACAATCTTTCGCATTTTCTCACTTTAGGTACCATGAGAATGCTCAGGTGAAACCGATAGTGATAATATCTTTACCACCGTGTAATACTAAAGACTGTAATTATCTTAATATATAGAAAAGAAAGGGTAGAAATTAGCTGGGGAAATTGCACAGCTAATAGGGAAAACAGTCAGTACTCTATATCACTTTGACTTTACTTTTATTCCAACTGTAACTTCCAGAGGAAAAGAAGGATAAAATTGTTTTTTTCTTCCTTACGTGTAGTTTGAACAGTATAAAACACATCAGGATCTTTGAAAAGAAAATCATACTTTCTTATTAAGCATATCATAGCTAATAAATTTGACAGTAGTTTAAAAAAAGACTCCAGTAATATTTCTAAGAATGTCATTACTGATTTGAACCAGCCATTGACAGTAATAGGGGTTTTTGCCCAAAATTTGCTTTTTATTAATATAGAAAAGATATACAAAATAATTTTATAAAATATGTCATATATACAAACAATGATCAAGGAAACAAGTATATCTCCATTATCATTAAATACCTGAAGTGCTCCACCCTATCCCACTCTCAAATTTCTGTGACATAGTTCCTATTTTCCTCCAGTGTTTTATTATTATCTGGAGTTAAAAAAACATTTTACCAAGATAGTATATCATTGCATTATACACTTCATGCTTGACTTGTTTGTTTAGATTTACTCACACAATTGACAACTTTCTTTGGTCTTCATTCCTTCTCACATCTCAGACCACCCATCTGGACTCAGTTTTTTCTGCTTTGAGAAAATCCTTTAGTTAGAATCTTTTGATGATTACTCTCATGGGCTTTGTTTGCCTAAAAAATGTCTTTATTTTGGTCTCATTCTTAAAAGTTATTTTCCCTGAGAATAGAATTCATGCTTGACAATTATTTCCCCTTGGCACATTGAACACGTTGTTCCATGGTCTTCTGGAATCCATTGGTGCTGATGAAAATTCAGCTGTTAGTCTGACAAATGCTTAAATAATTTTCCTTTTCTTTTTTATTTTTAAAGTGTACAAGTCAGTACAAGGCTTTTATTGTATTCATGGAGTTGTACAGCCATCAGCGCAATCAAATTTGAAACATTTTTATTACTCAAGCAAGGAATTTTGCAACTCTTAGCCTCCCACCTAAACCCTTAAATCCTCCCGCCCACACCCACCCTCCCAGCCCTAGGCAACACTATGTCACTATAGATCTACCTATTCTGGACGTTTCATATAAATGGAAGCATACAACAATGTGATCTTTTGTGACTGGCTTCTTAGCATATTTTCTTTTTTAGAAAAATTATTTTATTGAGGTCATGTTGGCTTATAACATTGAGTAAATTTCAGGTGTACGTTATTATATATCAGTCTCTGTATAGACTGCACTGTGTTCACCACCAATAGTCTAGTTTTTCCGTTGTTTTTTCTTAGGTGTACAGTTCTTTAGTGTTTTATTTTTCCCCTAATTATGTTTTTTTCTCCTAAAATAACCATGATTTTTTGTTCAGGTGTACATCATATTTTGATTTCTGTATAGATTACATGAACATAATGTAATTTTCCTTCTCAATGTTTATTTTTAAGAACTTCTCTTTGTCTTTAGTATTCTACAATTAGGTTGCATTTGAAAACTCACCAGTCCTTTGGTTGATGCCTCTCCAATCATTTCAGTTCCTGCAGTTTGTTTTCTAGGAGTCTTCTTGACTTCTGAAAATATCCTTTCTGTTTTCTGTTTTTCTTAAGACATTACCATTGTGTTTATTCTCGCTTATGCTCCTTTAATTTAGTATGTATTTCACAAGTTTCTTCTTTAATTTCCAATCCCATTCTTGGATTCTATCACATCTCTTCAAATTTTCCCTTTTCAGTCACCTAATTTCTGAATTTTTCTAATTCTGATATGTTCGTCTTTATAGCTTTTTTTTTATTTTTAAATTTTTTTAACCACTTTATTGAGGTATGGTTGATATACAAAGAGCTGTGTGTACTCAATGTATGCAACTTGATAAGTTTGGAGATAAGTATATGTCTGTGAAACCATCACCACAATATGCCTCTGGACAGTGAAATCCCACGAATGATATGCACAGAAAACCATAACCCAACATTTTCAAATAAAATCAAAGACATATTCTTAATTTTTTAATCTCATTTAAAGAGATTAGGTTATAATTTTCTGGGCATATCATCCTGTGGGATCTCATTGTCTAGAGACGTATTATTCTCTAATTTATTCTCATTGTCTTACAATAACTTTTTGTAGGATTTGATCACAGATCATTTTGTGGGTTTTTTTTTTTTTCTTTTCTTTCATTTTTTAAGTGAGATGAGTTTTTCTGTACTTTTAGGAGGGAATAGTGGACCAAGAGAAATTTTAGAATTACTGCTTTAGAGCTCTTTTGTTGTTATTGCTTTCAGAATTAGTAAAAATGTGTCTTTAAACTTCCTGAGAACTATTTCACCTGTTCTCTTCCAACTCATTTACCCAGGACTGAATCTGGCCCATCATTTGATTTTGGAAATAAACTTTTATTTGGAACGCAGCCCCAGACATTGGTTTTCCTATTGCCTTTGATGGTTTTCATGCTGCAATGGCAGATTTGAGTTGTTGTGACAGAGACTGTATGGCTAGCAAAGACTGAAATATTTACCGGCTGGCCCTTTACAGAAAAAGTAAACAGAACTCTGATCTTGGTCATCTCTATTTCCCCTATTGTCTCTGTCTTTCTCAAATTGGATTAAATTCCTAGAAAGTTCTCCGTGTTGGTCTTTGTACTGAAAGACAGCTTTAGTTTATTAGTTTTGAGACTTTATAGGGCTCACTCTGCTCCAGCACCTTCCTCCATTATCCAGTCCATTTGCCTTCATTTGTGAATTAGATTCTGTGGAAGCCCCTTCAGTTTAGCGCTGTTCTCACTGAATTGCTTCTTCCCGTTTGCTTCCTGCACCTTTCAACATTGCTCCAACTATATTTCTTCACCCTGGAAATAGCAGTTAGTTCCAACAGAACAGTTAGTTCCAGTTTCTAGTTTTTCTCAGGACGGTCCAGCTCTTCAGGCATCGTCCTTTGGATTTTTTATGTCCCAGCACCAACTGGGTAGGTATCTCCTCTGTAGTAGTTTAGGCCCCAACTCTGTAGGGCCCACATACTCCTGATAATAGTTTCAACTTCCCTTCATTTTCCCACAATTAAAAAGGAGTAGTAGCTGCTTCCTGCAGTGACTTACACTTTCTATTTGCTATTTTGTCTTTTCAGTCCTCCAACACCCGCTTAACCACTTCTTTATATTGTATTCTCTCTTTTTAAATAACTGGCATGGTTTCTATTATCCTCACTGAACTTTGACTAATACCAGCATTAATATTATGTGTTGGCAAAGATTTTTTTAAATTGGTGCTGTAATGTAATGGCGATGGGCATACAAAATAATCTGAGAGTAATTTGTCGGCAGTTATCAAAATTTAAATATACATATTTTGATCCAGAATGTGACTCTGAGTAATCTATCCCAAAGAAATATATGTGCATAATGATATAAGTACATAGGTTTTCTTGTGTATTATTTAAACTATTGAAAAATTAGAAAAGAACTAACTGTGCATAAAAGGAGAGTTTAAATAAAATATGAAGTATCAAATATCATGAAATGCTATGCAACAATTAAAAAGAAAGAGATAAGCCCATGTAATAATCAGGACCAAACTCCAAAGCTTATTGTTAAATTAAAAAACATGTCACTGAATAACACATGTACTGTGGTTGCATTTGTTTAACGTGACATATGTATAGATATACGAATGGAATAAAGACAAGAAGCCTCACTCTGGATTATCAGCAGGTATTATCTCTGCCGAGGAAATTGAGAGTGTGATTGACGAGAGTGTGATTTCTACCATTTATTCTGTGTGAGTCTGCACGGTTTGAATCTTCCACAGGGATGACTTGTTTATGTGTTACTTGTATAATAAACAATCAATATCAAACAACGACAACAACAAAGGATTAAGCCATTTAAAGACAAGGGCTGTGGGCTTGGAGGAAAGAGAAGGAATTGACTCTCTGGAGGGAAAGTGAGAAATAACCTAAAATCAATGATGTCAAGTTGAAAGTGTTAAAAAACAAGAACAGGGGCTGGCCCGGCGGCGTAGTGGTTAAGTTCACATGCTCCGCTTCAGTGGCCCAGGGTTCACAGGTTCGGATCCTGGGCGCGGACCTACACACCACTCACCAAGCCATGCTGTGGCAGCATTCCATATACAAAATAGAGGAAGAATGGCACAGATGTTAGCTCAGGGACAATCTTCCTCACCAAAAAAAAAAAAAAAAGAAAATCCAAGAGCACATGAGGACTGCAAATTGCTAGTGACACTTGATTCTGAAGTCTGCACTATACTATTCTGAAGTCTAGACTCACATGGTAGTGCATCCAATAAATACTGATAGATTACAATTTTTACCATGCTGCCTTAAATGTGTAAAGGAAACAAGGAAGGGCCTAGATTAATACTTTTTAAAGTAAAATCTGAAGAAAACCATGTCTGAGAGGAAAAAAAAAGGAATCTTTTTATATTCTGAAAAAATATGCGTGTTTTAATGTTCAGAACTTATGAATCCATCCTTCATTTCTCTACATTATCAGTTTCAGAAGATATAAAATACATGTGTTCTCAAATATTCATTTTATTTTCACTTTCTTATTATGAAATTTTAAAAATTGACCATTTTAAGATTTAAGATCATTTAAAGATTGACCATTAGAATTGCCCAAAACATTAAAAAAATGAAAGGTATGATTTTACTTCATGCTTCAAACCTTAATCAACTTGAAAGTGGGAAAATATAAAGTGTGTGTAAAAATAGGTATTATAATAGAAGCTGTCTAGAATAAAGACATTCAAGACAGTTTCAATTAGACTGTACTCTTTCAAAAGGTGTCTCATTTGTATATCTGAAGCAAATTGGAGTCTGTCTGATATAATGGTATTCAAAGGAGTACAAAGACTATTTGAGGTGAAATGACTGTATCTAAGGTAATGGAAGTCTTTTGGTTGCCTGAGAAGGGATATGTGGGAACATCTATCTCCAAGCATGCTTTCAGAGTTGAGCAGCTAATCTAAATACACTAAGCACCTTGCTACTCACAAACTTCGTTAATAACCAGTGTGGAGAAAAGCTCTTGACTGGTGAAGATCTGTCCACTAAACTTTGAAAAAGTGGCCATTAAGCTTAAGTCTGGGAGTGACTGGTCAACAGCACTTTAAAATGAAGTACACTGCTATAAGTACGTCTGACATTTCCCGGCTCTTTTCTAAAGCAAAACATGTTGCCTTCATCTCAGCGCTAGACTTTGAATGTTTCCGTAGAGTAGCATTCTTCCATAACGTTACTCCTTGCACTAAGAAATGCTAATGAAATTACCATAAGACACTTATTTGATTTGAGCTCTCTGAGAATTATTTTGCCCTCTGAAAAAAAAGTAGACAGATGCTATGCATATCCCAAAATATTAGAAATATTTAACATTATAATTGTTTTTATCTTTGAGTGATGAGATTACAGGTGATTTTTATTTCCTTCTTTCTTTTCAGGTTCTCAACACAGTAACTAGCAATTATTTTTGAAAAAATAGTACATTATAAAAGTGTGAATTTAAAAATTTTGACAAGAGAGAAAAGAAAGTTCTCTTACCCATTATGAATCCAGGGCCATTTGTGCTTAGAGTTAGAATGCTGGAAGTGTTTTTACAGGAATGTATGAATTTTGCAACCATTCACAATACTTTGGTACATTAAGCATTTTCCTCTATCTTTTATGTACCTGAATTTGGCCTATGCTGGCCTATGCTGTATCTGAATAGGCCTATAGCCTATTGCCTATAAATCTCATAAATCTTCTATGTGATTTATTATGGAATGAATGTTTGTGTCCCTCTCAAAATTCATATGTTGTAACCCCAATTTCCACATGATGGTATTTGGAGGTGCTGCCTTTAGGAGTTAATTAAGTTCAGATGAGGTCATGAGGATGGGGCCCTCATGATAGAATCAGTGCCCTTATCAAAAGAGGAAGAGATGTGACATCTTTCTCTCTCTCTGCCATGTGAAAATACAAGAAGTTGGCCATCTGCAAACCAGAAATAGTGTTCTCACCAGGAACCAAATCGGCTGGCATCTTGATCTTGGACTTCCCACTCTCCAGAACTGTGAGAAATAAATGTTTGTTGTCTAAACCACCCAGTCTATGGTAATTTGTTATAGCAGCTTGAGCTCAGGCAGGCGCTGTAGCCTCTGCCCATCTCTTTACCCTATACCAACTTCCCTTTATCCCAGGAACTACCAGCCGCTAGAGAAGATTTGGTGCAATTTGTGATTGAACTTAATCTAGAAGCCATATGTCTTATGTTATAGTAATCAATGCATTATCAAAGAACATCACATAAAAGCTTTTACACCAAACACTAAATCAAACATCACTACCACCAAAATATCAGGAAGGAAACGCAGTGTTACAGAAAGCATATTATATCGTGATCCAAAAGAAATCTGTTCTACCTATGATTCGTTTATGGGTAGGTATAGGACCCCGAGAAAGTCATTGAAACATGCTGGTCCCCAATTTTCCCATTTGTAAAACAGAGGGTTACAATAAATGATAAGTAAATTCTCTTCCAACTTTATAATTCCATGATTTTCTCCATGTAGTTAAGAAATTCTCACTGTCAACAAAATCAACAGGAGAATAAATTTAAAACTCCTCTAGTGCTTCTCTGGAAGTCTATTTCATGTGACCAAAACAAAATAAGTATCATGAAAAATTGAAATTGTGTTCCACAATTGTCATATCATATAGTTGTATCTACATGTGCACCAAAAATCTTATATAAGAATTTATTTAAAAGAGAAAATATATAGCCTGGGCAATAATGGAGCCCTATTTCTCTGGTCTGTACATAAATATAAGGCTGAATTTTTTTTTTTTTTTTTTTTTGCTGAGGAAGACTGGCCCTGGGCTAACATCAATGCCCATCTTCCTCTACTTTATATGGGACGCCGCCACGGCATGGCTGACAGGCAGTGCGTCGGCGGGTGCCCGGGATCCGAACCAGCGAACCCCGGGCTGCCAAGCGCGAACTAAACCGCTGCGCCACCGGGCGGCCCCTATGAGGCTGAATTTTTACCTTAACCTCCTGCTCTGGGGTATTATACTCATCTGTGTGAGAGACTTTATCTGTCACCCACTATTTCCTTTTATGTCACATTATTAATTTGTGGATTGGGGAAATAAACGCCTTAATGAAAATCTTTGCATAGGTACTTTATTCCTTTTGATTCCAACCTATTAAGATAGGTTAATAAAATATTTCCGAAAGATGGTAGCCTTCAAATTTGTCCCACTTTCCTGAGCCACCAATGCACTAGAAAGATGAGATTTTTTAATGCACATATATCATGGAAGGTTCCTCTGTTGTGTTTTTTTTTTTTTCTTAAATGATTTCTGGTTTTTCATCCCTTCTTTTGTTTTATTTCTTCCCAGTTAACTCTGTCTTCTTTCTAAGGGGGATAATGGATGACTCACAAACCAATGATAAATGCCAATGTACATATCAATTATTCAAAGATTTTTGGTTTTCTCACTGACTATACCATATTTTCACAAACAGTGGATCTGATCAGTAAGTAAGTAGATAAAAAGAAATGATTTAGAAAATTATATCTGGTAGTTGGCTGTCTGCATGGTCATGGTTGATATTATAAGAAAAATCCACATAACGCAACCCTCGATCTGTAAAGAATCATGGCTATAAATGATGACAGATATTCTAGAACACCTATTCCTCATGTTTCTATGAATGCCTTCCACATGGCCTGAAATATAAACAATGCTCAGTAAGTGTTTATTGAATGAAAGAAGAAATTGCAATATTTTTGAAAACACTTTTATAATAACAAAATGATAAATTCTCCAGAGTTAAATGACAAAAAAATCCTTCACCTCCATATTACATTATCAACTATTTCCTGTCTATTAATGGCATCTCTTCTTTCATGTCTGAAATACGATTTCTGATGATATTTTAGAGAGAAGAGATTAAAAAGTACAATGGCTCAATTCTTGGCAGTTCCTAGCTTGATTATTTAATTAATTATTTCCTTCTGATGTATTTTCTGGTGAGTTTATTTGGAGACTGTGTCATCAAACTTAGGGAATTGTTTTATTCTTTTTTCCCAAGTTTGGATTTTGCAACTTTAAATTATCTTAATGTATAGTTCCTGAAGAAGCTGACAGAATAGCTTGGATCTGGTGGACTTGTTTGGGACAACTTCAACTTTAGGCATACTACAATGGCTGGATCTGAACTGAATTGATTTTAAGAAAAAGAAATAGCTATATTACGGGGATTTTCTAAGCATAACTCTTTACATTGCAATGAGAGAGGCAAACCCAGTTTAAGGAGAAAATTTGAAGAGAAAGGCAAAATGGTTTTGAAATGTTTTTCTTTGCTAGTTAATGACAGATTTTTTTTAAAACTAGGAAAGAAAAGTACTAGAATTAAGAAAAGAAGACAGTTATTTATCTTGAACAATCATGAAAATGGGACTAAAGGTAAATTATAGGAAGAAGTTTAGCAACAAAAAACGTTGAATGAGTGTATGAGTAACCAAAACACTCTTCAAATTAGTATTTGAGGCATAAATTAGAGTGGTTAGAGGAACTAAGAGTTACAAATTAGAAGGAAAAATTTCACATTTATTAACATTAATAACAGATATCATGCTATTTTTAAAACATGTTTAAGTTTTCCAACCTTATTCATAGGATCGAATTTTTATTTGAAAAGGTTTTAAGGTTTTACAATTTGCATATCATAAACTCTGACACTCGTGTGAAGGTCAAAGAAAATGTATACCTTACCAGGAATCAAAACACACTACCCAGTGGACTCCTACTCATAATGTAAGATTGAAATTCTTAAAGGTGATAGGAGAAACTAAGCCCGTGAAGGGATAGCTTTGTCGCATTGCCTTAGACCACAATAAAACTCTGCTAGATTCGAGTCTTGACTTGGAAACTAAACCACTGATTTATTTCTGTGTTTTATTTTCAACAAATATTTGTAGATATCTTATTATAAGGAAAATACCCTTGCTAAACATTATGAGGGTAAAAAAGAGAATAAAACATAATTTCCATTGACAAGGCATATATCTAGTGATTGTTTGAGATACAAACACGACAATGAAAGTAAGCTTTAAGAAGTTCCACAAAATTACCCCATGCCGTGGTAGGAATTTTAGAGTTTAATGATGATAGTGCACTTGACTGTGAATCAAAGGTAATATTTATATAGTAGATATTAGAACATGGCAGATAGTTCAAGTGGGCAGTCATGAGCCAAGCATGGAGAACAAACTGTGAAAGTTCTACTGAGAACAAGGTTTAATTGAGTTTAGCTAGAATATAGATTTTGTTTAGGGGTAATGGAGATAATGATGAAAATATAGGTTAGTATCAATTAGTGGAAGAGTTTTAATCCCTATGTAAAGGTTTGCAGATTCATTCCATTGGCAGTGGAAGAACATTCAGTGATTTTCAAACAGGAGAATATCCCAGTGTGGTCTTCTATGAAGATCTGGGAAGAAAGAGAAGAAATTTGTTAGTTTATACTAGGTGTTATTGACACAACTGATCCTTTGGTAATAGATTTGAAATCTCAGTTCCTGTTGCAAAGCTTACTTGTCACCAATAAGAGTTTTAAATAACTTTTGGAAATAGAAACATTTGCTTGAAGCTGACTTGGCCTGTGTTAGTCTTCCCAACTTCTTTGACACAGCTGAGTTGATAGATCCCAAAATCCTTTGCTTAAAAATCAAGCTGAGTGACCATTGCCATCCCCACACAGATCCAGATAGAACTTGGCATAAAATCCTCTAGGGAATGTCTGGGTACCAGCTCTGCCATCTGACCACTAGTGGGCAGGCACAGTCCTTGGTTCTGAAGAAAATTTCATATCTCAGAGGGGAATCAGGGTCAACTATTTCAGGGGCAGTTCCTTTCACTGCTAAATCCAACCTGGCTGACTTAACGATATAAACCATAGATTTACTGCCTCTGTCCCCTGAGCACTGAGCCACCACCTTCACTATGAAGGTAATTCCACCTGGTAATTAACCGTGAAATATTGGGTGGCCAGTGTCTGACCCAAGTGTTTGTGCCAAGCAAAAGTTTCACTTGCGTTTTTTTTTTTCTATTTCTCTCTTTCTCTGCCAGTTTGTGTGTATGTGTGTTTTTAAGTATTAACTCTCATGGAAGCACATGCCTATTTAAAATTCCCAGACGATGAGTCAGACCCATTCAGTGAGGTTCCTGGAGAGTCACATGATATGGTTTGATGAAACTTCACCTTATGAAAGGTTGAAGGAAAAATCAGAAGAGCTCTTTCAGATTTATATTTATATATACACATATACAAATACATACATATATACACTTGAGTATATATATGTATATATTATACATACAATTTTACATATATATATATATATATATATATATATATATACACACACACAAGAGAGAGAAACAAACAAAAAAACACCCACATGCAGAAAGAAAAATCCCTTTGCTTTTGTTTTTCTTTTTTCCCCTGTAGGTATTTAAAAATCTGGTGATCCAAGAGCTCATGCTTCTTTGAAACAAGAAGAAAACAAAAGCCCTGTAGCCGTGCATGCTACACGTGGATTTGAGTTAAGTATCTACCCCCTGGATTAACGGTAGTGAGACTAGGAATCTTGATTCCCATATGATAGAGAGCTAGAGCTGCTTAGGATATACAGGTTGTTTCACTCACTATTCTGATAAGATGCTTTAGCCTTATCTGGGTCTCTAAAAAAATCTATATTATAATCCATACTTTTCTTCAAATCAGTTGGATGCTTCATGGTAACATATCTTGTTAGTTCGAACAATAAAACAGACTGCTTCCTGTTAATAAATCTAAATCACAGTAATTTTTGAAGCTTTTCTAATTTATTTCTTTATATAATTTCTTGAAGTGTAAACTCAGTCTAGGTGTGGAATGTCAAAGACTCGTTTGCTAATGAGCCCTAGCTATAGGCAGGATTGAGTCACTTCTCTTGAAAAAATATGTTAATTACAAAATAATAAGTATTTTAGAAAGATCCTGTCTCAAGATGAGTGCGGACAGAGGGCAAGGAGGCAGAGAGCTCCTTAGAAGGGAAAGGAACTCCATTTCAAAATATTGAGGGTGCGCACAGCCTTTTTAGGAGGGTCTTGTTGTTTTAAGACATCATGGAGGAAGTAAACTAAACCAGATTGGCTTCATTGATTCATTCATTTAATGGACATTTATTGAGACCTACTATGTGCCAGACACTGCTAGATGCTAGAGATTTATAGAAAAGTACATTACAGTTCTACCCACAAGTACTCCCAGTCTGAGGGATGAGTGTTGCATAAGCAAATAGTTATAACTCAGGAATGTGGAAAGTACTGTGAAAACACAGGTGCAGAAATGACTAACTTTTATAACAGAATTTGATAAAACTTCCCGGAGGAGGTGATACTTGATCCAGATCTTTACAGATAAGCAGGAAATGACTAGCTGAAAAATTAGTAAAACAGAGGAAAAACTATTACGAAAGTTGGGGAGGGGGAGTTAGAAAGGCTTATTAAAGGCATAATTTATTACTAGCGAGAACAGGCCTGTACTGGGGAGCCTTGAATGGGCCATTCATTTGCACCTTTATTCTGGAACAATCCAGAAGCTCAACATGTTCCAGAGGAGGGTTTACAGCCAGGAAGGGGAAAGCCACTAGTAATCTAGGTTCTCATTCATTCATTCATTCATTCTCTGCCTCTGTCTGTCTCTGAATCTTTCTCTCTATCCTGCTCAGATTCTCTCACCTCTAGGCCCGAATCATTCTCCTTTGAAGACTGGCTACTACTTTCCATTTGCACACTACAATTTACATACCACCATGTCTAGTTACAGTCCAGACTTAACGCTATTGCTATATCTAAATCCCAAAATCCCTGGAGGAAGAATCTTATCTGCCTAAATGATCCAATGCACTGTGGTCAGGATTGGTCACAATGTACACCTATGAGTCCTGGAAAAAACCTCTTTTGAATGGGAAGGGCATTCCCAGAGTTGGCAGGCTATGGGTTGAGCATCACCCCAAAGGTTATCAACTACACATGATAATTCTACTTTGGATGCACCAAAGGAATTTTGGGATGTAGTACATCACTGTTACCTTTTGTGCATGCCAATCTAAATTTGCTAAGGTTGCTTTCTATGACTTTTACTTCTTTCTATAATTATTTTGGATGTTTGCAGAGGAAAGAAAAAAAAAAGGTTGCTAGTATGTCCAGGAAGGTGTATTTTCCCATGAACAGAAGGATGGTGGACTGGATCATGGAACTTGAGTCCCTAGGAATATTGGTGATTTTTTTCTTCCTTCTTTACCCATGCTCACTACCTTCAATTAAGTAATGAAGGCCAATTATACCAGGGATTAAGTGTGATGCAAAAGCTATTTCGAATTGGAAATTATTCCTTTGGAAGTGAATTTCTTCTTGTGGTCTGAACATAAGAGGTAAGTTTCAATAAGATTCTGAGATTCATATATAGGTAGAGGCTGTAAGTAACTGGAATTTCTCCCAACATATTTCTACCACGGAAAAATGATGTAGCTGGTGATTTAAGTGAGTCCTTGGGCTTTGTTTTATTTCTTTGTTATTTTTATTCTCAGATTATTCAAATTCCTTATATCAAAACTGGCTATAGAAAAAAAAAACAGGTCATAGAAAAATGGACTTTTCATTATGCCTTGAGTTACTTTCTGGAAATTCTTAATAGATAACTTTGATCCAACATTTGCATAGACTTGTTAGTATCCAGACTTATAAAATAATTCTGAATCTTATCTAAATTGTTTCAAACTTATATTACTGAAAGCAACTCTAGCTGTTCTAGTAAATAAACTCCCAGGTATCAATGATTTGTTACTTGCTCACTTAAAGTACCAAAGAGGTGTTCCTGATTGCTAGATGGCTCTTCTCCATGTTTCAGGGAGCTGATCCCATTCCACATTGTGGGTCCACCATGTTCCCCAGATAGCTTCCAAGGTCACCGTGAAAGAGGAAAGGATATAGAGAATTGCAAGTGGGAAAGAGGAAAGGATACAGAGAATTGCAATGTGCCAAGCCTGGAAATGGTGCATATGGCTTCCAGCCACACATCGTCAACCGGCCAGTAGTCAGTCACATAGCTGTGCATAATTGCTAGCATAGCTGCACATTGCCCAAGAATAAAATAAATGGGAATAAAATTAGCTAGTTTCCTCACAAAGCTCTTGGTAAAGTCTCTCATAGTACATACCTTGCAAAGAATAATAATAAAAAAGTTGTTTATTTAATACAAACTTAATTGAAAATCACTCAGCCAAATTTAAATGCAATGTATAGATAAATTATTATGACAAAGTGCCCCTTGTGCTATTTTGTTGTTTATATTCCAAATAAGCATTAAGTAGCTCTTAAAAACACACAGAACACTTTGACATTTAATTGAGAGTTGGATTCCAAACTCTTGGGTTGTGTAGAGATATCCGAAAAGAGAAATAGAACTGTTCTAAGTATAAGAAATACACTACTATTTTTCTATTAAGTTCATTGCTTTCAACAAAACTATTTTATTTATTACTCTTTGTTGTATAAAAGAAATTGTCAATAAAATACTTAATTATTCTTAAAGTGATAAAATCCTATGCTTAAATGTTATTTTAGTTATCACTGTTCAGATTATTACATTCTGCTCAAATTTATGATGATACATATTTTCTTATACAGCTTTATATAATTTTAGAATAAATTTAACATTGTTCCAAAAATTTCTCTCTTCTTTAGTTTTGGGTAATTAAACTCATAATTCTTTAGATTTTCAAGTTCTAGTGATTTTACTGGTTTCTTATATTTGTAGGAAATTAAGATGAAGAATTAATTTTGTAGGTTGGGGAAACAGGGAGTGCACAAGTATGTTTGTTTGGTTTATTTTGCTTTTTATTTTTTGTTTTTAATCAGTGCCAGTCCCCTGAATTTTTATCTCTACCTCTCATTACAGTTTCTGGAGGAAGTGTGTATGGTTTGAATCCTGGAAAAAGTTGTCAGATGAAATCTGGGAACACCCAAGGAATAACACAATAATACCACAGAATTAATATGATTGATGATATCATAGCTCATTTTTAACAGATGTCAAAAGACGGAAAATCAAGCTCCCATTACACATACTGAGTCCTTGTTCACTTAACAGAAGACCTTTATCAGTAAATCATAATTAATGGTATGTATTCACTGGGTTAGGTGATGGGCATTTGGATTACTTTTGGACTTTCAAAAGAAAAAGACATCAGAAAAATCATAATTTCTAGAAAATATGCTTATATATTCCTTTATTTCCTTGTCCTATATTTGACCACAATGTTTAATTTTGCATTGGTGAATGGATTCTAGTTAAGAAAAGCTTCTTTTTAGAAATAGAACCACATTTGTAGAACTGAAAAAATCTCATATGTTTGAGGTCTTAAAAGTAGCTTTTCAATAACTGCCAAATGAAGTCCCACATTCCAACTGTGTGCTGACTGGGAGAGAGAGTGTAGGTGGTACTTTTTAACAATGTACGCAAGTAAAAAGAATTTGGGGAAAGTAAAAGGAAACAATCGTGTCTGAATTTAGTTCAAGAAGATCTATACTTTCTTTGCTGAGTCCAACCTTCTATTGAACCAGATTCTCACTAAGTGTATTGTAGTATGAGTTGACCGTCTCCAGTGAAAGGATAAAGCAGTTGGCTAACTTGTAGAATACCTATAAGATATGTTCATCAGCAGCCATAATATCCCTCCCTGAGTGGGCCCTCACCCCCCTTTTGGAGATATGGACAAGAGCAGAATATACCACAGTTTCTACTCTGAAGTGATTCTAGGAAAGTAAGTCCCACATAAGGGAAAGGTACTAGTTCCTTCTTAAAGCATCTAAGGAGTTTCTCATTTTTAAAGTATTGTTTCCTCCCAAGCTTGATGCTTATTGATGAACTGTCAGCTTGGGTATAGCATGAGTGTACACCTCCTATTTCAATTTAAAATTAACAACTCAGGAATCTTTGTTTCTATTAAACACACACACAAAAGTGCATATACCCAGAAAGGACTTGACTTGGGTTTTCTTTGAAATACTGGTAGAATACATAGTACGTGTTGTTAGATACTGTTAAATTAGATCAACAAAGGGGAGCAAAAGCACTTTAGACATGTGTCTGTTTTTTTGTTGGTTTGTTTAAGCTAAGGAAGATTCATCCTGAGCTAACATCCACTGCCAATCTTCCTCTTTTTGTATGTGAGCCACCACCACAGCATGACAACTGACAGACAAGTGTTATAGGTCCATGCCTGGGAACCAAACCCAGGCCACTGAAGTGGAGTGGGCCAAACTTAACCACTAGGCCACCAGGGCTGACCCGCCATGTCTCATTTTTAGTTGAAGATAGCATGCTAGATTTAATTCCAAAAAAATCCTTGAGCATTGTCAAAAAATGCTAACTCAAATGCATTTATACTTTTGACTTTGTGATTTCAACAGTCTTTAGCAGGAGTCAGCAAGGTTTCCCATGAAGGACCAGTAAATATTTTAGACTTTGCAGGCCATGCGTGTCTGTTGCAACCTGCTCCACTCTGCCCTTGTAGCGAGAAAGCAGCCGTAGACAATACATAAACAAATGAACATTGCTGTGCTCTAATAAAAATGTATTTACCAAAACAGGAATTTGGCCCACGGGCCATAGATTGTCAACCCCTGGTCTTTAGCCACCCTCACTTCATGTGTTAGCTGCAATCCCTTTCCTCCCAGAGATTCATAGAAATAATTCTCAAATTATTCATAATTTCAGCTTCTTATCTGAAATATGGACATAAAATATTGTTTCTCCCCATTTGTTAAGAAGAACGTGACCCACCTGGTAGATTAAACAGACTACAAATCTGTCATCTTCTCTGGGTCTTGCTGAGGACAGTGAGGGCCCGTAGGAATTGAGAAATGAGTTCATCTGTCAACTTGTAGCTAACGAATTTGAGGCAAGAACATGGAGTTTGGGTTCCACAAGACACTCTATTTAAAAGGACACTGCTGAGAGGCCTAATGTTCAGTACTACTGGGGACATTCTTGAAAATAATGACCTACTTTTTCTGAGCAAAGCCAACTCTGCAAGAGGATGATGTCTACAAATGAGGTCTCATAAAAGAATATAATTAAACACTGATGCTCCTCAGAGTGAAAGAGCGTTGAGATAATGACTACAGTGGCACGCATTGTACCAACGAGAACAAGATGTCACAATTATATATTTGCAGGTTGATTTAATCTGACAGGATTCTTAGCAACAGTGAACTTGGTCTGTCTGTGCATAACAACACAGCCTATGTGTTCTACAAATGAAGCTCTATTTATCTTTTATAAACTTACATGTGTCAACTGGTGAATTTCTTAATCTAGTTAGACGTTCTTATCAGTAGAGGTCCAGTATAAATCTTCATTTGCTGTGGCACAGCATTTGTAAGGCAACTATCTTCTTTATTTAATTAAAATCTTTTTAAAAGTCTCTGTATAAATAGAGCTTCTTTTTATTAGTTGTTCTTCGAATGATATTCTCTCCCTGCAAAGTTCTAATTATCCTGTCTTCTCAAGTATTCCTAACAGATAAATTAGCAGCTAGTTGGTTTGGGTTGTCCCTCACTGTTCATCAGGGAGAGAGAGGAATACGCTATATCAGGAGTTGGCAAACTATGGCCCTGAGCCAAATCCAGGCCATCGCCTATTTTTGTATGGCCCACAAGACAAAAACAATTTTTACATTTTTAAATGGTTGGAAAAAAATTAAAAGGAGAATATTTTTTGACTTGTGAAAATTATATGAAATTCAAATTTCATTGTCCACAAATAAAGTTATATTGGAACACAGCCACACTCAAAAGTCTCACCGCTTTCGTGCTACCAAGCAGAGATGAGTGTTTACAATGGAGATAGTATAGCCAGCAAACCTAAAATGTTTACTCTTTGGCTCTTCATGGAAAATGTTTGCCCACCCCTGGACCACATGAACCTTCAAAATCTCTTTCTAACGTTTTATTTTAATGTGATTGTTATCTCCTTCCCTTTCCAATTCCCACTTTTTTTTGACTATGGGAGTGGGAGGTATTCCAGGATAGTGGCGGAAGTTCAGCCCAAAGGCCCAATTTTGTGCAGGACAGTGTACGTTAATATACTTTCCTCTCTATCTTGTGAAATATCGAGGTCAACTTAGGCATCCATTTATCAAAATGCCTAACATTTACATAATGCTTTAAAACTTGTAAAGCATTGTCACATGCGTTGTCTCACTTGACCCTACACACCGGTATATTCCCTTTGAAGGGGAGGAAACTGAGGTCTAGATATGTTAATTAACTTTCCAAAAATCATGCAACTAGTAAGTGGTGGAGAGCAGACTCTAAACCTGACTCTGAATCTTATGTTATGTCTACATTACCACCCTGCCTCAGAAAGTAAGAAATATAAACAAAAAAATCTGTGATCTGACAGTTATTCTTATCTGGAAATCATGCGCAAAGCTCATGTGAATTGGACCTGGGGAGAACTTCTTCTCCTTTCCCTGTCACCCCAATGTAAAACCTGTAAGAACTACAAGCTGGGCTCCCTTTTTCTACATAGAGTAGAACAGAGCAATAGTCTTGCAATAGTCAGAGCAATAGTCACTTTCATAGCCAGAGTGATTCATGCATCAAAGAAGAAGAACTAAGAAGCAAAGTTCAGAACTGTAAAGACTTAGGAAGTAAAATAACTAGTCCCCCTAGTTATTTTAGGAAACTCATCTATTCCACCCTCAACTCCCTAAGACCTTGCAATGGGCTGTTTACATCTCCCCCAAATTCATATGTTGAAATCTTTACCCCCAATGTGATGGTATTGGGAGCTGGAGCCTTTGGGAAGCAATTAGGTCGTAAAAGTGGAACCTTCATGAACGGGATTAGTGCCTCTATAAAAGAGACCTCAGAGAGCTCCCTGCCTTCTTCAGCCATGAGAGAACACAGGGAGGAGATGGCTGTCTATGAAGCAGGAAGTGGGTTCTGATCAGACATCAAATCTGCTAACTCCTTGATCTTGGATTTGCCAGCCTCAAGAACTGTGGGAAATAAACTTCTGTTGTGCACAAGCCACCCATTCTATGGTATTCTGTTATAGCAGCCCAAATGGATTAGGACACATCACTCCCAAACAACAGCCAGAGTGACCTGTTGAAAATCCAAGTCATATCATTAGAATAAATCCAAATTCCCACAAGGTTGTACTCTGTTTTGCCTTCCCACCCCTCTCTTTCCTCTCCAACTTGTCTCCTGTCATTTTCCTTCTCATTCAACCCACTCTAGCCACAATGGTCTTCCTGCGTTGATGATGACTGCTCATTTCCACCCTTGTTATTCCGTGGGCCTGGAGCAATACTACCCAAGATCTCAGAGTTCAATCCTTCTCATCATAGAATTCTACTCAAAGGCCAACTTGTCTTCAGAGACACTGTTTTTGACCACTCCACCTGTCTCTCTCTATCTTGGTATCTTGATTTGTTTCTTTTTAGCATTATCCCCATATAAAATTGTTTTCTTTATTTATTGATACAGTTCCTTAATACCTGTCTTCCTCCAATAGCATCTTAGCTCCTTTGATGCAAGAACATTGCCCATCTTTTTCACCAACTCCTAGAGCACTACATGGCACGTGGTACACACTCAATAAATGTATGCTGAATGGATGAATGAGTGAATGTGTGTGACTTTTGAAATATAATTTTCCCTTTTTTGATACACCCTTGCTGGTGACAAGGCAAGGCATATTATTTCAATCAAAAGATATAGTATGACAGATCTGTCAATAGTAGGGTAAGAAATAAGTGGAACAATGTAATAGGTGAAATCATGTGTTCAGTCTGGAAGGAAAAAAAGTAACATCTAAATTCTGTAGGGATATTGATTGTTTATAGCAACTGTAAACATTTTTACCTGTAAACATTCTTTCCACCACATTCATTTGAAGCCTCAGCTTTTCAGTGTTGGGGACTCCTGTGATTTCAAGGCACCTGGGGGGTTAATAGGTGTCTTAAGTTTCTAAATGGTCACTTTTTGAAGATAGAAGGTGGAGGGATCTGAGCAAAAAGCTGAGAAGCCCCATTTAAGCAGCTACTACTGTGGTTCAACTCCTTCAAGGCAAATACATTTTGACAGACGCCAAATATCAACAATAGTCGGCTTTGAGAATATTAACTCATCAGAGTCATCAGTAGCAAGTGGGAATATCTTAAATTCTATTTTGGGTGTAGGTGTGTGGGTGGATGGATTAAAAGTCTTATTTAAACACTCTTTAAATGAGTATTGTTAAATAAGTTGAAGATCTTAAATCTAGACAGTACCTTAGAAGCACCAGATCTGAAGTGAGCAAACTCATTTTTGGAAATATTTTTTATTTTGAGAAAATATAACTTTATCAAATCCCACCATAGTCAAAAGGAGTGGTGTTTTAGTAATGCAAGGCTTAATTCTAAGTTGTTCATGAAGATGCAGCTGAATTATGCTTGAGACATAGTGATTTAATGAACCATGGAAAGCACATTTACTTCAAGGGGACAAAATATGCTTAGCATATTTCATCAGGCAGCTTGGAAGGGATACTTTTGAAAATAATCCAAATCAACCATACCTCAGTGGGATCAGATTAGACAAGAGAGAATTGTGGTTGAAATAGTCAATGTGTAGTTGATTGCTAAGAAAACTTTAGTTTGCAGGATTTTATAAATTTTTCTGTCAGGATCACGCTAAGGCAGAACTGTGAATTTTGTCTTAGAGGTTTTTCCTACATTCCCTTCCTAAGCCTCAGATTTTCCTTTTGGGAACCCTTATTCTAACCCCACCCAGGCCCAAAATGTGTTTATTCTTCACACTCCAATCTTTGACAACATCTCAGTTGTCCCTATGTTCTTTCTAATTATTCTTCCTTTATCTGCCATCAAGATTTCTCATCCCTTAGTGTCTGGAATTTTTGTAATTTATTTTTCCCCTGTACACTGAAATCAGGTACTTATTTTTATCCACAATCATCTATTAGATGTATATGCATACGAATGTGTTGAGTATGGTGTCTGGTATAGAGAATAATCAGGCCATGCACTTCTTTCATGTTACTTAAAATCTTTGCTAGTTGTCCTGGAGGAGATAATACAGTTCACATCAGTGAGCAAATGGCTTATAACAGCAGAATATTTGCTTTTTAAAGGATACATAAGGACATAGAATTTTAAAAGAAAGAAATGGTTCTTTAATAGAAGGATCTCTGCTTCTTTTATATGTAGGTAGACAAGATAGTCTGGGAAAAGAGAGATCATCTTCACACTTCTAAAAAGCACTGTATAGGCAAATCCTTATCCTGCTTATGCATGAGCCTGATTGTACCACTATAATTACTAAATTAAAGTTACTGTAACTAGAGGTGGTAAAACTCAATAATGGCCTTCCTCTGACAAGTGACCAAGGTATTTATGCACAAAGTAGAAGGCCTTTTTAAGTAGCAAGAATCCAATTTCATTGTCGTTATTACCATTGTGCCAAATGACTTGTAAAATAAAATAAATGAGGTCTACAGCACCTAGCAAGCTAAGACAACCCCCAATTCATCATTCCCCTGCAAAACTACACTCTGATGGTCTCAAAATGAGGGTGAGAGAGAGGATTAGTTCTGACCTTCCACTGATCAGAACAAAGTGTTATTCTTGATCTCACTTCACTGGTTTCTGACTAGCCTAGCATTTTTTGTATTGTCTTATTTTTCTCTCTTCATAAATCAAAGTAAGAATCTAAAGGGCTACAGAACCTGCCTCCTTGCTGTAGTTTTACACAGAAAACTCCTTTTGCTGTCATTGGAGTGATTTGTACTTGAACAAATAGGCAAATACTGGGCTCTAGATGGAAACTGACAATTCCACAAACTCCCCGGAGAATCCTACCGTGATGGATCTTGGGCAGATCTTGAAGAGTGTGTCATGCTCTCATCACTGCTGACCTTCAGAGTCCGTATATTCCTTTAGTGACTGGCACACTGGGTCAGAAAAGTAGCAAGTGGCAGCAAGTAATGAGACAAATGTGCAGGACAGATTTTTAAAACATATACAAAAGACTGAGAAACTCCAGTGATAAGTGCTGACTGGGCTCCTGCGAAAGCCATTTCAAGCTGTTTGTATGGACCCTATCCCATTGTGTGAACCCGAAAAAAGCACTTAGCCTATGCATATTGCCCAAAACATATATGATATTATTTTCATAAGAATAGCACCACATGCTGCAGTGATGATTTCAAGTCACTTGAATATCTAAATCAAGTAAAATTTAGAAGTTACTGAGATTTTTTTATCATCCGTCTTGACAAAAAGCTACAGCAGATCCTGCATAAGGAGAGTGTCTCATCATTGCAAAGTAGGCACGTGACTGATAGTGCCAAGGATGAACTCATTCTTCCCTATGGCCTCTGAATCTGGCCTGAATTATACCCACATTCAGTGTTATTTAGTTGAAAAGGTACAGGTGTTGGAGGTAGACAAATCTGATTATGAATCCTAGCCTGCCATTTACTACTTGGGTGACTTGATGAGTTACCTAAAGTCACTGATCCTCAGATTTCCCATCTTGAATAGTAATAATATTTAGATAGTTGGTGGTTTTATTCTTGTTTGGGGGATTTTTTATTTATGCCAGGCAATTTGCTAAGCGTTTTATATACATTGTGTCAATTAATGCTCATAATAACACTGAAGTATTAGCCACCATTTGTGTTTTAGGAAACTGTCACTCTGAAGGGTTATCTGGTTTAGTTTAACAGCTAGTAAGTAGCAAAGTCAAAATTCACATCCAGGTGTGATCCAAAGCCTATACCCTAACATTGCTGTACAGGAGCAACGGCCCCTCACAGGCACTCCCTGAGGGGCCCCAACACTGGCCTTGTGGTGTTTCTTCCACTGGCACCGCTGCTACTCACCCTGAGTGATAGCCATAGAAAGAGGCACAGAACCTTCCTTCCAGCGTAACTTCCTTCCCTTCACTGCCATTGTTGGTGCCACGATTCTTTTACAAGATACAAAACCTAGATCCTGACCATGTCTTGCCTGGTTTCCTGGCTTAAGCTGAGGCTAAGACCTTTGTGTCTTAATTTCTTAAGAGTTATGAACCACTTCTTCTTGACCCAACCTTTAATTCTATCCCACCTACATTCTAGAATTCTTGTCTGTCTAAATCTCATGGGACTAGGAGATTTCTATCTCCATTTGATGAAGCTGAGTACCCAGACACTAAATCTTTTTTATGCCAGAATATCTTTTATCTCCTCACACCTTCCTGATTTAACTAATTTTTTCTATTATAGGTCTCTTACCCGGATGCAACTATAACACCTAACTGCTTTCCCCTGCCTTTCTAACTTTTATATATATATATATATATATATATATATATATATATATGTACACACACACACACACACAGACACATATGTATATATATACACGTGTGTATGTATGTATATATATATACACACATGTGTGTATGTGTGTACAAATGTGAATGTATATATATGTATGTTTGCGTACACTTATAGATATATACATTATATGTATATAATCATCCCACTTGTTTAGAGAACTCTCATTCCTATCCTTTTCACTCCCACAGCTTCCAACAAACTGACAGACATACCAACCTGCCATGTCTTGTTATTTTCTTCTCGACAAGTCCTGGTGGTTTCAAACACAATGCAGATGTAATATCAACTGTGAAAGACTGTGGAAAGGTAAAAACAAAACAAAACAAAAGGTAAACACTTTATTCTCCTTATTTTAATCATAAACATCTTGAATCCATACAAAGATCTTTGTTTTTTGACTTGCTAGTTACATTTTATTCAAAAAAACATATTCTGCTACCAAAAAAAAAATGCTATCATCAAAATGAAACATGAAAGCAGAAAAAAAACTCAGGGCTTTTTACTCTTGTGAAGGTCAAATTGTTCCTTGAAACAGTATACCTAAGTGTTTTCCAAAACCACAGATTGAAGGGTCAGTTCAATTTTTTCTCAGTACCAAATATTTCACTTAAAATGTAACAGGTCGATGATCCAAGGTTTTCATTAATTATATGATAATTCAATTATAAAGTATTACGTTTTTCAAAAAAGCAGGGAGGTTTTGTGTGGTGTATGGGTCCCCATGATATATACATGCATTTAAAAATCAGCTTATTAAAAAATCTGATGAGCACTATTTATGCATAGCCTGCTATGTTTAAGATCTCTCCCTCCTTGAATGTATAGGGATGGTTGGTCTCAGCCTGTGTAAAGCTATGGGCCCATGGATACCTCCAATGTCTGAGATGGGAGTGGAGATGGCCCCTGTGCTTGTAACCACAGTTGGAGACACAAGGAAAAATCCATTTGGAAGTTTTTTTCATAGCAAATAATCTGAAACCAGTTATTAATCCAAAGAAGTATAAATCAAGAAAAGGAACCATAATGCAAACAAATCAGAGACCTGAGGGAGCTGAAATAAAGAGGTTTGAAGCCAACTGAAGGAAGAGGAGCCTAGAATTCCATGAGCAAGAGATCACACATGTGTGGCTAATTCTGGTGAGGTTATTACGGACGTAAGAGGTTGATAGGAAATAAACACGTGCCCCAGTGCTAGGCTGGTTTGGAAATAGATAGATAAGTGCAATGTGGTCCTACCTTGAAGGCAGAAAGAGCAAAAGTCCTCATAGGTGTAGCAAACATTCCTATTTGATCAGGATATTGTTTTGTATTTTTCCTGCTGAGCCAGAGAATGGCCTTCGGATCCTTCTCAACATGACACCTCAGGCACTCACTGCCAACCATTGAGGAGACCTATCAAGTGAAAGTGACTTGCCACCTCTGCTTAAGTAGCTTTTACCTTCAAAGGGGAGCAGTACACCACCAGTAAATCACTACAACTTACGCCAGCACATGGTAAATTTTTTTTGAGTAGTGTAACAATAAAACGTGTTTCAGAACAATGATTTCTGACCAGGGTGACAGAAGGCTTCACGGATTGAGTGGACTTTGAGTCAAGTAAGTATTTGTAGAGCATAAAAGTAGAGAAGAGATGGGAGGAGATGACTTATTTTATATTGTGAATATGAAAATAAATTATTTGGGTTGGGGTTTTAGAAGGCTGCTATATGTGCCATCATGTTTTAAATCAAGGGTGAGAAAACCTTCCAATAAATGACTAAGATAACTAAAATATTCCTCTGTCCCTCAGAGGGATTTACAGTCTGCAAATATAGCACTGAAGGATGAGCTCCAGAATTTGGTAATTCTCTATTTCTAAATGTAGGCACTATTATTTATGAGCATACTAATTCTTTTTTATGGTGGTTACATAATCAAGTGTTTCTATGACTAAAAAAAAAAACCTGTTAAAGTATAGGTCTCATAAAAACAAAATAAATCATATAAGTAATTAAATTTATAATAAATGCTTTATTTGCGGGGCATTTGTATGTGATTTATAACTGAATCATCAAATAGTCATTTCATATGAGCATGAGAGCACTACTCATTTCATATAAATGTATTTATGTTTTAAGTTGAGGAAAAATAAGATCTATGAAAGCCTAAATTCTGAGCTTAGAAATGGGTAAATACACATATTTGCACTTTCAAGCATGTGGTGACTTGTTCTTCAAATAAAGCTTCATATACAATGGACAAAATCTGATGACCAGAAAAGAGTCAATTCCAGCAACTGTGGTACTTCCTCATAGTGTCCATTCTTAACTAAACTTTCTAGAGGCAGACCGAGTCCCAAGTCCAGTATACCACTCAGTGGTGTTTTCTTTCTTTCTTTAATTTTATTTGTTTTGTGCATGGGGAAACTATTCAGTTTGGTGAAGGACTAGAATCTTTCCATGCAGAAGAGAGAATCTTTAACTCAAATGTACTTGTGGCTTAAACTATATTGTCATTGTATTAGTTTCCTAGGGCTGCCGTAACAAATTACAACAAACTGCATGGCTTAAAAGGACAGAAATTTATTCTCTCACAGTTCTGGAAACCATAAATCGAAAATTAAGGATTTGTCCCTTCTGGAGGCTCTCAGGGAGAAAGAGTTAAATGCCTCTTCCAGCTTCTGGTGGCTCCAGGGGTTCCTTGGTGAGTGGCAGCCTCACTCTAATCTCAGCCTCCTTCACATGGCATTCTTTGTGTCCTGTCTTCTCCCTTTTGCTTCTCTTCTAAGGACACTTGTCATCGGTTATAGGGCCCACCCTAATCCAGGATGATCTCATCTCGATAACCTTAACTTAATTATATCTACAAACACCCTCTTCTCAAGTAAGGTCACATGCCCAAAAAAGGAACATTCACAGGTTCTGGGTGGACATATCTTTTGAGAGTCCACCATTCAATCCACCACAGTCATGTTCTATTATTTTTCCTATTATCCACATTGTAGGGGTAGCTGATCCTGCCCCTTTTGATAAT